>CM056795.1:0-1250000 GCA_029852875.1 Mythimna loreyi | reverse complement strand
TATCATCCGATGGATGCGAGACGCACAGGACCGGTCGTTGTGGCGACGCTTGAGGGAGGCCTATCTCCAACAGTGGACGTCTTACGGCTAAAATGATGATGTTATATGTATGATGTTACTTTAGATCCGAATTTTTGGTCAAACAAAATGTATCAGATTTAGACATAACAAAAAGAAATAACAAATAACGATAACTGTCCTTATTAGTTTCATTGCTAATAAATATTCTAGCAAAACCAATTAGAAAAGAATTAAAAAAATATTTAAGTTAAGAAAAAATATGAACTAACAAAATATTTCTCACAAAACATTTCGACTCCAATCATTCTTTGTCCTAGCGGCGAATCTTGGTCATTAAATTTTATTACTTTTATTTGTCACTTTGTAAATACGACTAAGTATCATGTTAGTAAGGTTGAATTTGTTATGATCTTTGTCGATCAAGGACTTGGGTCGTAAAAAATGTTTAGGTTTTGTACATAACTTTGTGAATACAACTCTATGACTTGTTGTTAAAGTTTAATTTACATTGATATATGTTTAGTTCACCTTTAATTACCTAAACAGAGTTGGCGACAGTTTTGAAGCGAACTTTTGTATGGGATTGTGTATCTAGTTATTTATCAGTGATCGATGTGTGGAAGCCATAAAGAGAAACATGCCAAACCGTAACAGTCTAAAGTCCGTCAAATCAACATTATGTTCCCTTAATCCATTCTCGTGTTTATATGTCGTAATGTGGATATTAAACTCCAATCTTGGAGGGTATTGTGTATGTTTGTTTTGTCTGAGTCCATTCACTCAGCATTCTTCAAGGTCGCATCGATATCCTATTTACAGTTCAATAAGACTTACTATAGCGTTCCTAGAAGTATTCAATGTCTCAAGTTACTCAAGTAGTGCGTGTCTCAATCGATGAATATTACATGACATGCGTCAATATTTGGGCATTAAATATTCAAGCTGTTTGTTACAAACATGTGAGGAACACTGAAGGAATATTTAGAGTTAAATGAATGAAACTGAGTAGTCGCTAGTACTTCCTGCCTGACGGGTAATACTATAATACTCTGAAATCTTATCCTTTCAAGATCTCGTCTTGTTACTCGTTATAATCACCTACTTAGATAAAATGATGATTAGATACGATTTGTACTCATTGTCGAAAACTAGGTAACGTTTTTTGAAAGTGTTAAATGCTGTCAAAATGGTACCATGTCATGACATGGTAGTGCAAATTTTAATTTCCTTATTCATAAGCCGAGTAGCGACTCAGCTCAAAAACTTTCTATAGCTATAAAGGAAGGTCGTCATGGACATTGGCAAAATCACCAATTGTATATTAATTTTTACTACGTTCACATTGTTTATACGATATAATAAAAATCATTCCTAAATTCAGTATCAAAATGGTTTGTTAAATGAAGCAGTAATTGGTATTTCCAATCTATACTAATATTATAAAGCTGAAGAGTTTGTTTGTTTGTTTGTTTGTTTGAACGCGCTAATCTCAGGAACTACTGGTTCGAATTGAAAAATTCTTTTTGTGTTGAATATATTATTTATCGAGGAAGGCTTTAGGCTATATAACATCACGCTGCGACTAATAGAAGCGAAGAAACAACGGAAAATGTGGAAAAAACGGGGGAAATTATTCATCTTTGAGGGCTTCCGTTGCGTGCGCTGCGAAAACGGTTTAAGATACCAAAAAAATATGTAGGAAAGAATTATTCCTCTTAAAATGTGTCTAAAAAAATGTCCGCGACAGTATATGTCTATCTTTTAAGATTAACTCACTAGAACTGTTTTTATGGGAATCAAATTTAGCCAATTTTTACCAATTATTTGTTAGAGTTGTATCAACATAATAATAAACTTCTCATCAAAAAAATCGAAACACTTCCGTTTTCATTGTTTCTGTCCGAATTTAACACAAAAAAGAATTCATACGATGAAAAAAAATACATATATTATAGCTGGCAGTTTGGCCATTACAGTAATAAGCGGAAATTCTAAATTCAAAATTAGAATTTCATTTGTTTATCTTATAAACGAAATGAATCACTGTTTTGAGACAAATGTGTGTTTAGGGTTGGAGTACATTTAGCGTTTAAAAACTAAAAATTGGCGCCTATCCTTAAACTTTTTGTTTTTTATTTCAATACTGTGACTTTGGGACGTCTGAAAAAAGGTTTTTTTTCTAAAACGTATGGATACTTCGCCCACAGAAGCCGCCCAAGTTGTGGCATTGCTGGATTCTGGCCTTAGTCAGCGTGTTGTGGCTGCAAGACTGCATCTAAGCCTGTCATCTGTTCATAGAGTCTATAAACGTTATCGGGAGACTGGTTTGTTCACGCGCCGTTCAGGATCTGGCAGGAATCGGGTCACTTCTGAGCGAGATGATCGATTTATTGTAACAACTTCTTTAAGAAATCGACGCCTTAACGCTTTTCAACTGCAGCAGCGGCTTCGTGTTGTACGAAGGGTGGCTGTAAGTGACTCTACAATTAGAAGAAGGTTGAAGGATCGTGGACTGGTACCGCATAAGCCAGCAAATGGGCCGAAATTAACTGCAGACCATCGAAGAGCGCGCCTTAACTTTGCACGTGAGCACCTAAATTGGTCATACCTACAGTGGAGCAAAGTTCTCTTTTCTGATGAGTGTAAAATTATGCTGTATGGTAACGACGGAAGGAACAAGGTCTACAGAAGAGACGGAGAACGCTATGCACAATGCTGCATTGAAGAAAAGGTCAGCTATGGTGGCGGTTCGTGGACGGTTTGGGGAGGAATCAGCGCCGACGGTAAGACAGAGCTTGCTTTCGTGTCTGGGCCACGTCTGCCTGCACTAAACTGTCATCGGTACGTCGAAGAGTGTCTCGAGCCTCATGTGATGCCCTATGCACATTTTATTGGCAACGGCTTCATATTCATGCACGACAATGCTAGGGCTCACACCGCGGGCGTCGTACGAGATTATCTTAACGAAGTCGATATCTCTATTATGGAATGGCCAGCAAGAAGCCCGGACATGAATCCCATTGAACATCTATGGGATGAATTAAAGAGACGAATTCGAGCAAGAGATCCTGCCCCAGAAACACTTAGCCAGCTGCAAGATGCAATCCAAGAGGAATGGGACAATATACCACAGCATGTGATCGTGACTCTCATCCGATCGATGAAGAACCGTATGGAAGCAGTAATTAGAGCTCGGGGAGGGAATACAAGTTATTAAATAAACGTTTTTTAGCTTTTTTTTTCATTTACGTGTGTTGTTTTATCCATTTCCTTTATACTCCATACGGAATAAAAATGACTCATTTAACAAAATACGAAACCTATGAAAAATTCATTTAAATTTAGAACATTAACATTAAGATTTGATAAGCTCATATTACTCACTATTAAACGACATTTAACATTTATTCCTAAATGTACACATTTTTCTGATAATCCTGACAAAACGTAAACTTGCAAGGTGTTTCGATTTTTTTGATGAGAAGTGTATTAATCTTTATCCAAATAAATGTGTTGTTGATTAAGAGTATGTAATTGTAAACAAAATTGTCTTTGACATCATTTAATTTTAATGAACATCTTAGAAGATATTACAATTTTAAAATAACTCCGATATAAAATTCACACGCGCCGCATGATGTGCAAAACTTGACGCTGCGCCTGACCGTCGGGTGAGAGGGGTTGCTTGCAGGCGCCGCGGAGGGGTTTTTTTATGGTAGGTAAAAATCATCCAATGACGAATCCCGCTCTTGGGCGGAGCGGGAAACAGTGTCAGACTCTTACTGACTAAACAACCTACCCCGTTCCTCCCTTGCCTTATTCCCAGAGCCCCGGTATAACGCTTTCGCACCAACCCTCAGTTGCAGGAGGCTTCGACCCTGAAGGGCCCCACAGTTTGCTGACAACACCTTGAGGCGCGCGGGAGCAGTGCACGCCGTCGACGACTTGGTCTCGGTCTAGACTGTTACCAGACAACCCGACGGCGAGCTACCCATTGCTCACCGATTGCAAGCCAGCGTCTACGGAGTCCGGATATCGGCGGGATCGCGGCGGTGACGGCTATGGCGAGGGCGCTGTTGCCTTTGCCTTATGCGGTCGGCCTCCTCCTTTTCGAGCATTACTGCTTTGCAGAAGGAGACGACTGCTTGCCATTCTTCTTTGCTGCGGACCATGGCCTGAACCAAGGCCCTGAGTGAGAGGTCGCCGCCGCTGATCCTCTACGAGGACACGGCGATGCTCTTCTCAAGCGGGGCACACCTCCACCGTGTGCTCCACCGTGTCCTCCGGGCTGGCCATACAGTGGCGACACCCGGGTGTCTCTTCCGCACGAATCCGGCGCAGGAATCTCCTGAACTTGCCATGTCCACTGAGAACCTGCGTCATGCGGAAGGTGAGTACGCCGTGATAGACATCACGCCTCAAAGAGGGGACTTACCGCCGAAATTATGGCGTGCCTAAGGGGGGGGGTGTGGCTCTATGAAGTACTTTTAGATAATTATGTTCTTTTAAAAACTAAATTGTCCAAAATAATAACAGAAATTAACACGGGCAAAGTCGTGGGTTATAATTTATAAAGCTGAGGAGGTTGTTTGCAAAAATAAATATGATGCCCAAAATAACTATTCCACGCGGACGAAGTCGCGGGCACAGCTAGTATTAGTATATTTTTGAGGTGGCATGTCATCTCTCGATATCTCTTGTATACGCGTGTAACCTAATAGCGGTGACGTCACATTTCAGTTTGTACATCTTTTTTCTATTACTTGTCAGTTTCCCCTTCCACCAGAATAGGAAGTTAAACTTCTATAATTTAGAACAGATTTTAGAAATCTTTATGTACGATTAAGGATTTATAATGGACTTTATAATAAGTAACCTACCCAATTGGCTTAATGCCTCTTGATCAATTTAAATCACTGATGCTTATGCATAGGAAGAAGCAATTGTAATCTTTTTGCCAAGCCAAGCTGACATGTTTATGACGACTACATCAGGTGTTGATAAAGTAATGGCTATTGAAAATAAAACTTACATAATTATGATTAATGTTTCAGTATTTACGACAAATTCTTTGGTATGACTATCAAGTATTCCAGTCCGCTCGATATGCAGAACACAATAGGTTATTTAATGTTCAGTGGTATCCGCGCGGATATTCATTGTAAATGCGAGCTCTTTATGAGGCATCGAGTAATGAGACGAATAATTTGAATAATTGCTAACTACTTCGAACGTAGTGGCAGTTCGATGGATAGCGTCTTGGGAGCATCGGTATTGATATTCCATTACGCTGTAGTTTCCTTCAACCTTGTCAATAGAAAAGCTGGCCAGAGGCGTTTAATCGATTCGTTTATCGTCTTGGACTTTAGAGCAGTCAAAAACTCAAACGGACAAACTATCTAGTGAGACGGGGGACCAAAATAAACCCGTCAATCCCCCCAAATCAGTCCTAAACCGCCCACTAATATGACAAGACAAAACGATAACACGTGCTGTTAATTTAGCACTCCTATCAATCCCGAACCCTGCAGGAACTAACACGATAACTGATATTTCGCCCGAAACCAATCAGCGTAAACACTAGAATACAGGCGTAACATTTATGACTCACAAATTAAGAAGCGCTTACTTGTATTAAACGGCGAAACTTTTTGGGTGTGCTGTACACGTGACTCGCTTGGCAGCCATTCACACACGCGACAACGACACACAAATCTTTCGCATCATAAAATTATTGTTGTGCATCAAATGCTAAGACAATTCCTCTACGGACTTTGATCATGTTGCGGCGAAATTGTAATACCATTTGCATGTCTGGGTAATAAAGAAGACTATTCATTAAAGTTCTCAGGCGTTCTGTGTACTGAGCCAATATCGTGTGTTTAAGAGCATTTCGAATTGCAACTACACAATAATAATTTGTAGTTACAAAGTTTATGAATACCTAAACATTTCATTTGCACGTAGTTGATAGCCAAACACCTACGTCATAGACTACTAGTCTACCAGGGAGTCATAAGGTAGCAGAACTATTTCGGTCTACTGACTCAGTAACATGATTTTTTCTAGAAAATGTAACCTCGACCGGAGTCTAAGGACGTCAAGGCCGGACGGAAGCAGTGCTCGCCACCAAAGCGGCTATCTATTTGGTAAATTGGTACTAATCTGCAGACATACGATCGCACGAGCGTGATAGGGACCTATTCTTATCAATTGAACGTTACTGTTTTTTTTAGTACCTTCAAGAACATGTCTGGCATCACAAACAACTTAGTAGGCTTACGTAACAGAGGCCAGTCGCCTTTTTCGGACCCTTGCCTTTTTGTAGCGTTCATATCCATCAGTCATTCCATTAGACTGTTAGCAAATGGCCGAAAGATTCTATACACGTGTTTGGCACCGAAGAGCTGATCGCCCGTCGGCGTTAAGTGATAAGGATAACGATGATGACGCGAAATACTTAAAAGTAAATCTGTTTGCAGACAGATAATAGAGTAAGCATGCTAAGTCGCCAGCTTAAGCAAATAAAAGTGTTTGATTCGCGATTACGCAATGTCCTTCACGGCACATAGCTCTGATTTGCGGCGAGTCTATAACTAATTTTGTTAAGTGTTCTGCAGGTTAAACTATAAACTATCTTAGTCTAGAATTCTAAGTAAATTCTGTCTCTAGCGCTTATTTTTGAGTGAGGTCTGTTGTTTTGTTGACCATCCTGTTGATAAATGATACAATGTCAGAGTCGCTACTCATAATCCCA
The DNA here is from genome assembly GCA_029852875.1 of Mythimna loreyi. NCBI lineage: Eukaryota > Metazoa > Arthropoda > Insecta > Lepidoptera > Noctuidae > Mythimna > Mythimna loreyi. The sequence goes on along the minus strand of CM056795.1, from coordinate 1,243,222 downwards.
TGTTTCGTGCGTATACTCATGAATACACTATCAGCTTTTTAGGCAAATCACACTTGGCAATAGGCCAGGGTAACGTCATAATACCGAGCCATACAAAGTTATTATGTATTCTTATTGTGCCGGCTTACAAACTACAATAAGGGAATTCCTTATAGGTAGTCTATACGTTATATGCCTGCAGGTATAGCTGGCTAGCCTTTCTGACTTAGAATGACGGTTTATTGGATCTCTGACACTTCGTGAAGGTTACTATAAATAAAAACGCTTCAATAGTTAATCAAGTTACGTGATTTAAAGTTGACTTTTCTACTGATTTTCCTGAACGTTTGACATTTATCGTGGCTTTCGTAGTTGCGTAAGTTTGTGGAAAATTCCCAGGAATTAGTATAGAATACATATACATAGGCTCAAATTGCCTTGTAAATATTTGAAGATCGCATGCTTGAATTAGGAGCTGAAATTACTTTAACATGTAACCGATCGTATCGGTCTCGGCGTATTACGTAACGCTACAAGTTTTGCAATTACCGTAATTATTGTAAACAACGGGGTCATGAATGGAAATGCCAATTAAAACGTATGTGTTATACGGAATTCATTACAAGGGTTCGTTTCGTTTGAATCAATTAAAGTCAATGCTGTCTGAAAACTTGAAATCCTATTTATTAGTGTTGGGCTGGATCTGTTCGTGCGACATCGACGGACAAATGTCAGCGTAGCCTTGGAATGCTCAGGGAAGTGGGTAGATAATATAGGATTACAGGCGCGAGCTGTGACGTCATCCTAGCGATCTAAGTGGAGAATTCATCAACATTTTTGGTACTTACGTAAGCTGACACCACATCTACATTTCCCGAAGGGGTAAGGCAGACTGTAGACTAGCATGTCCTCATTTCACTAGTTACGTAAAATGGAAAGGGATGGGTTCAGAGATATGTAAAGTCATGCAGTGCCGATCATAAATTAATGTATCGTGAGTCGAGGGTTCAAAGCCAGACAGGCGCTTTACTTTGTTTTAATTTCATCACAGCTGTTTTGAAAACAGTGAAGGAAAGCATAACAAGGAAACCGGCATGTTCTAGAATAAAAAAATAATGTCATTCAACATCAACCCGCACTGTGGGCCCGCATGGTAGATTACGGCCCATTTCATCTCCTAGAGAAGGGGCCTGAGTCCCAGCACTAGAAACATTATAAGTCTGATTTATGGTATGCCATTTTATGGCACAAACAAGAGGATAGTCATTGCTCAAGTAGGTACTGATTGGATGACCTACTTCCAAATGACTGATAGAAACTATATAGCTATTAACTACATTTAGGTCTAGTCTACGCAAAATCAATATGGTATTGAGGTCAGCGTCCAGATGCCACCAAAAACACTCCACTCTTTCTAATAAAGGACACGCGACGTCAATAATTCTTAAGGTTATCAAGTTTCCAGGTGGGTGTTCTTTTGCGCGTGCTTGCGGACGGTGAGAAATGGGTAGCCAGCCGTCCGACCATCCGGTAACCGTCTGGACCGAGCCCAAGTGGTCGGCGGCGCGTAATTCCACACTCGCCTCAAGGAGATGACAGCAAAACCGTAAGGGCCTAGCAGAATCGAAGCCTGGAGCCATGGATTGAGCGAAAGAGATCCCCGGGACACTGGAACGAAGGATTTGCCTTCGTTCCAGTGTCCCGGGACACAACAGGACTGCGTTTTAGTCTGTAAAAGTTGTGCACGTTCTGCCAAAGGCCGGAAGAAGTGACTGATGATTCTCCAACCAAAAAAAAAGGTGGGTATTTCTTGAAAATTAGTTCAGTTGCGAAACAGATAAGAATAACTAGTCCGCTATGTTATCAGCGAGACTCGTGTCATCTCCTGCACGCCGCTTATCTGTGCCAGTGTACGAGTACCGCTTTACGGCGCCAACCTTTACGTCAAGCATTAAATTTATCACCTCGCACGAAGGTATTACCGCCAATAAACGACTGTCATGGGCATTCTCGTAAAATAAAAGAGCTCGGTGACACAAGGTAAATAATCTGCTCTAAAGTGTCTTTCACTCGTCATCATTCTTTAGTTGTTTTCCGATTTATTCAGGGTCTGGGTTACGTGTCTTCTTTTCATTGGTGTATTAAAAAACTAAAAACACAGAACCTAAGCAAAAGCCGCCGTTCACACACCTATTTTCTATGAACCGTCTTTCTATGATGCCGGTATTCGAAAGGTTAATACATCAATACTTCTTTCATACATATTTCTTTACTAGTTTGTCAGGTGCCCTAAAGAAAAATGCCATCGCTACGTGTAGAGTTCGTTTCGAAGTTCCAATTTCGCCGTTGCTATATCGACCACTTGCACTGGTGAGATACGAGTCGCACAAGACCGTTCTTTGGGGTGACAATCGGGATAGACTTATGTCCAACAGTGGGTGTCTTTCGTCTGAAATGATGATGATGATCTTATAGACGTTCTGTTTTATTATCTGTCGACAGCGTGCAGGTTAATCAGTAATATATTTTTGATTTTTTTCGTTTCTTTACGCAATTTTCTTAATTTTCCTATATGTATTATGTAATTTACAAAATCCAATTTTCGCGATTTTAGTTTCCAGATCTCTATAAGACCCTTGCTAGAACGGATGTTCAAACCAGTTAATGAATACTGTGTGTACTAGTGACGTGAACCGGTTTTCAAAAAAACCTATATAAAAACCAGTTGTTATCTGATAACCACCGGTTCTCATTAAAAAACCGATTAGAAAAAAAAAATTGATAACAAATTTGTGTGAATGAAATGTTGTAGATGCGGGTGACATGACAGCGTGGAAGAAAAAACGTGTTGCGTCGACCCCAAGTAATATGGGATAGGGGCAGGATAAAGAAGAAGAAGTTCCGCCCAAGAGCGGGACTCGTCATTGGGTTATTTTTACCTACCATAAAAAAATATATCCTTATAGTATGTGGATTTTTGGATCATCTTTATTTCCCAAAGTGAAAACTGATGAGGAAAGGAAGGTCGACCTTACCTTGGCCGATTTGAGCAAACTTGCTTGGACGAAGAAAGTATATTACCTATGAACACATTTCAAACACACGTCATCTAATGGCTGTGACGTCATATTTCAGTAAGAGGAAAGATTATACATATAATCTTTCCTCGTCCTAAATCCGTTGCGTTGTTTTAAAGATTTCTTATCTATTTACTATTTCACAAAAAGTTACTTAGTAAAAATCAGTCAAGTACCCAGTTTTAAAATTGCATAAAGATAGCGAGGGTCGCTGTCTAATCCATTGATAATTGTTGTACATGTATAAACTAAGACCCAATTGATGCTCCAACGGATATAGCGTCGATGAAATGTTTGTGGACTCAAAACAATACCAGTTTATCAGTGCCAAGCATTGAATGAACTTATGTCATTCTGATATCAAAACATTCACGCACGACACACGATTTTTTATGGTTGTAAAAATCATCCATTCGAATCTTGCCTTTGGACGGAGTTGGAAACAGTGTTAGACTCTTACTGTCTAAACGACCCACCCCTTGAGGCTGCACATTCATACCAGTTTCGGACCTGCCTTTCAGAAGCCGGACTGAGGCCCCAGTAGGCTTCGGACCTGCATACCACTCAAGTAGTTCATCCATCGTTTCGTCGATCCTGCCCCATCGGCTCTATTCTGCGAGTAAAGTACACGATTTTTCCAATATATTTTGAACCTTGTTACATTTAGATGAGTTGAAAATCGTTTGCAGAATTTTGACAGTTTGTGTTAGTCTGATGTGCAGCTGACCGTACCCTGCCCATTTGTAACTTTAGTTTGGTGATTCTTCGTGCTATATCGGCAACCTTGGTTCCCCTGCGGGTCTATCTTCTATCAGGACTCATGTCCCTCAAAATAATAAGGAAACTTTTAAGAAATCCTCTGAAGGAAGTCTTGTCACCTGACAGTCTTAATTTAACTTCTTGTCATTGCGTTGACGAGCCCTCCTGAAATTTGGCACAGGCATAGGATACACTCCGGAATAGGACATAGGCTACTTTTTATCCCGGAAACACCAACCCTAACCCCAATACCACGCGGGAGAAGCCGCGGGCAAAAGCTAGTATGTTATATCTGAACTCATGTCCCTCAAAATAATAAGGCAACTTTTAAGAAATCCTCTAAAGGAAGTCTTGTCACCTGACCGTCATAATTTCCGTTCTTGTCATTGATTTGACGAGCCCTCCTTCATTTTATATACGTTGACATTCGCACCGTCAAAAGGAACCGGTTTTTTGTATAATTTTGTATTATTTAGTCTGTTTGATAACATCTCAACCTTCTGCAACGTCCTCTCGTGCAAATTTTGACCATGAGAATATCTACTTGAATGACAAAACTAGTTTCGACTTCAAAGAGTATGTGCGGAATATAATTTGAACCAAACTGACGATTGACTTTGGATCCGCAGTACCTACTTACACTGGGGCTCTGGGAATAAGTCAAGGAAGGTAGGGGTAGGTTCTTTAGTCAGTAAGAGTCTGACACTATTTCCCGCCCAAGAGTGGGATTCGTCGTTCGATGCTTTTTACCTACCATAAAATATGTACCTACTTCAGATTTTTGGATCTCAATCGAGGTGGCCGGTTGCCTCTATCCATAGCAACGGGTCCAACTTAATTGCCGCTTACTATAATCAAAATGTATCACGTTCCGGACAAATAACGCAAATCAGTGAAACAAAATTTGTTTATCACCAAAAGGACGAATTGAATTAACTGACCCCGCCGAATTAAACAATAAAATGCTACACGGCCATGATTTCCTGCAATTTTTGCCCATCAGACTAAATTATAAGCAATATTTATGGTGATCATATCACTATCTGACCGGTAGGTATATGTACGCAATCATAATATATAATCTTATCTGAAATCCATCTACTTTATTGGAATTCGCCATAAACTAGTGACATTGTATATTACCATTAAAAATTGCATGAAATCGTATTACCTTGGGTTATACCTACATATGTTGTATAGGCTATTACAAGTAACTTAACATACATACAGTACACATAGTATGTAATTATAATAATTATCAAAAGCATTGCCATACAGCGTGGCAATACTGCCAGCCTTTTGGGGACTTTACCTATCGACAGCGATGCGGAAGAGTTTTTTTATTGCCTAATCTAATAGATTAGGTACTTTTAGTTAAGTTTATCAGGGTTTTTTTTAAGTGTATATGTATACTAGCGACCCGCTCCAGCTTCGCACGGGTACTGATATTGAATATATTATATATTCTTCCTCTTGAATCAGACGACTTTGTTTTATAAGTACTATGTAATAATAATGTAGTTTTATGGTTACTTTATTATTTGATTCTATGACTTTCATTAATTATGATTATTTATTAAAATCATCATCACCATCTTCCTGCCTATGTTCAGTTTTATTTGAGATCGGCGTAATACGTTTTTTTCTTCCAATCTATCCTGTCACTCGTCACACTATCACTAACTCCCTTTTCTTACATATCACTTACTTCTCACACAATCCATCCATCTTTTCTTTGGGAGAGACCAAACAAAAGATTTCTATTATAAATATCAAAATATAGTGATCTAAACACCTCTGCTTACTCCTTAGAGATCAAGCGTGATGTTATATAATCTAATGCATAAAGTAATTGGAAAAGGAGTTATCCAACGATGATTTACCTAGTTTTAAATGTCAATTCTGCTGACGTACGTAATCAAAGCCTTCCCGTATTCAGTATTTAATTTCGTACATTGTAAGGTTTCAGTTTCAGAGTCATTTTGCAGCCTTTTTATAACAGGTTGGTGCGAAAGCGTTTATACCGGGGCTCTGGGAATAAGGCAAGGGAGGAACGGGGTAGGTTGTTTAGTCAGTAAGAGTCCGACACTGTCTACCGCTCCGCTCAAGGGCGGGATTCGTCATTGGATGATTTTTACCTACCATAAAAAAGTCTTTTTATAACTGTACGTATCTACCTAGTTTTTCAATAAAAGTGTAAAGATATTTCATAATTAATAGTACAGCAAGCAAGGGCGTCATTGTACAAGTAATGACCGCGCCAACGTTTTTCCAACTCAAACATCTGTTAAGGAACAAAAAGTAACAAAAAACTTCATCGCATAGTACGCTTTATCGCTTCTGTTGTAAAGGTCATAGCAGCGTATACAAAATTTGGCAAACGACGCTGCCTAATTTTCGGTCCCATGTCTGGGTTACAACGCGAACGTTACAATGATCAATGACTCACTAAAACCTAAACAAAAAGTATGAACCTTATTGGCGTGGTACACGGTACTTAATGGTGGCAACTCCACCAGCTATGGGTTTATGTTACTTGACCTTTGAACTTGACTCTCTCATAATTACTTTTCATCCAGCTGTTAAGCTGCGTAACGAAATAATGGAATCGAATACGTAATCAGTCCGTGCGTGCCTAAATAAATTATTGCTACATTTGCGTAAATTATGCGCTCCATATCCTTTACAAACGTAATAAATTGCAGCTTGCTTATAGAAAAACCGTTATGAAATACCACAACAAATGCCCAGTTTTTATAACAACGCAGGTGTAAAATGAATAGGTAAGTAAGGAAACGTTTATTACAACAACCAGACGGATCCCTAATAAATAGACTTGTCCCCTTGGAGCCAAGAAATACTTGCAAGAATGCGTCGGTGTTCGGACACACGGCGCGCTTCCGAAAGCACTTTCGCCTACGTTCGGCGTCGCTCGGTAAACTCCGCACCCCACAGCTGACTGGGCCAAGGTGCGAGCGAGAAGAGCATGCGCGGGCCGCACGCGCGCGACAAGGACCGCGCGCCGCGCAACTCGCAGCGCCGCCATTTACTTCTTTTCAGTGCTCGGCCCCCGTCGTAGTGACAGTGTGTTTCTTTTATCACTAAGCGCAGAGCTTATTCGTTTTAATTGTGAAATTCCTAAATAAAATTGTTTACAAATGTTTGGAATGGTGTAATTTGTGAATGTGCAATGGAGTTAAAGTTAAATAGGTGAAGATACGAGCCGTTCGTCCGAGCATGGCTGGCTTCATCGCATCTGTTGTCAACATAAAATAACGTGGATTATGCAAGTTGAAGTAAAATATGCACGAGTGTTAGGTGAATAATGTGTTTTAATTACAATATACGTGTCGATGGTTATATTTGTGAGTGAGTTTTAGTTACAAGTGGCCCGTAGGATGTTTGATCGGAGTTGGTGTAGGTAGGTACGGCGACGGCTGGCGCTGTGTGGAGCCCAGTGTACAAGACGAACAGTGTACGCGGTGCAATTAGATTATCTACAATTGCGATACATAATACGAGTGTGGCAATAAAGACATATTAACGAATGGTTCATAATCGGCTCGTGTGTTTGTAACGAAAACCTTCCACGAGCGGTCGACTGGATCGCTTCCACTCGACGACAATACTAACTAATAACAAATATACGCACGAATTATAAAACATCCACAGTTTATATGGCACAGGAAAAATAGGCGTTATAACAAACAAAGATATTAATAGACAGTCATTAAAAGTAATTTAGGGAAGTGTTTTAGTTGCCTTTACAGTAAGTTGATTGCGGTTTAAAACCTTGAAATCTAGGTCTAGGCGGGCAACTCTTTATTACACTAACATGCAATGTAACAGTATCGAAACCGGAGTCGGCTGTAAATGCACCGTTAAATGCCTATTTCATTAAAAACAAAGCATAAACTCATTCATTCATGAGTAAATATACATATATCTACATGAGAAACGCAAACTAGTTCTCAAAATGAGCCAAAAATTAAATGACAAAATGTTGATTATTAAATAGAAGCTATAAACAAGCTAAATATTAATTATTCTATGTTGTTCATTCAACTGGCTACGCTTCGATAAACAGATGAATAGTTAGGGCACAATAAACACGGCGAGCATAATAGATAACAGAGCAGGAACTTTAGCAAACAATTTTCTATTGTTACAGTAAATAAGACTATGAGGGTTGTAATATAATGCAGCGGCTGCACAAAGTTTTAGCGCTGGCAATAATTTGCGCAGCGGTGAGGGCGCAAGCCTGCCCCGCGGGCTGCGCGTGCAACAGCAGCCGCCTGGCGTGCGACGCCGCCGCCGCGCCGCAGGACCGCCTCCCCCACCACTACTTCTCCACCACCTACGGCAACCTCCTCCACGAACTCTCCTGGACCAACTCCAAACTCAACACCTTGGATACACACGTGTTTGACGGACTCAACGACTTGGAGTACATCGATTTGAGCAGAAACGAAATCAGAAGAACCGAGTACGGCCTGTTCGGTGGACTGAAGCGGCTCAAGTATCTCAACTTGTCGCGGAACTTCATCGACGACATTCCCCGGAACACGTTCGCCGAATTAGAAAATCTAGAAGTCCTAGATGTGTCTCACAACCGGCTCCACGTTATACCATTCCAGGTCTTCGGGCCTATGATCAGACTCCAATATTTGGATATATCGTATAATAAAATAGCTACTTTCTTAGATTACTATTTTAATCCTAATAGACAACTGAAAGCACTGTTCCTAAATAATAATAGCCTAGTCAAAATTACGTCTCATGCTCTAGTCAACCTGAAGGAACTGGAGACACTGGACCTCTCCAGCAACAAGCTAGACTACATACCCAAGTCTATCTTCGACAACTTCGAACAATTGAGAGAGCTGAATCTTAGCTTCAACCAGTTCCAGAACATATCACAAGATGTTTATAAGAATCTTAAAAACTTACGGTGGTTAAGCATGGGTGGCAACCGACTGCGAACACTGCCACCGACGCTCTTCCAACATAACGAAAATCTTAAAACGATCTACCTCGATCACACAGAACTAGCAGTTATACAAAATACTAATTTCCAGGGCTTAAGTACTCTACAGCAATTATACATAAGAAATAACGAATTTTTACGAGAAATAGAAATGTTTGTATTCCAAGACACGCCAACCATCACGCACCTGGACCTGAGCAACAACTCGTTGCTGTCCCTGCCGCAGTCGATGATGTTGTTGAACAACCTGCAGGAGCTGTGGCTGGCCGGCAACCCTTGGGCGTGCGACTGTCGCATGGCGTGGTTCGCCGGCTGGGCCGAGAAGAGGAAAGACATCATCAAATCCGAGCTGAGCTGCCCGCTCACCTACCCTAACGACATGCTCAGGATATTAAACCACACCAATTGCAAACCTCCAACGTTAGTACATAAAAGTCCGCTAACATTGTACAGATTGCAAAAGGACGCTCTATTAGAGTGCAAATTCGCGGGAAATCCCATGCCGTCCATCACATGGATCACACCGACGAGGATGGTGTTCCACTGGAACCCTGAGCCGCTGGTGCCCGACATCTTCCAAAAGCATGGCGTTGCACACGACCAGTACTTCCACCCCATAGACAATTCCAAGTCGAGAGTGCGAGTGCTCGACGACGGGTCGCTGTTCATAGGAGATATACATAGAGAAGACTGTGGAACTTACTTATGCTTTGCAACGAACCCCGCGGCCAACCTCACGGAGAAGGTCGTGCTCAACATAGATCCCATGACTATGTACGAGATTAAAATATACAGTATATTGTGCGGAGCGATCTGCGCCGCCGCCTTCTTGGGTCTCACACTGCTCGTGCAGTTCTTGCGCTACATATTCTTCAGGTGAGTTAAATGATTACTCAGATTTCCAGTGAATGTGTACGGATTCGCTTGTCTAACGTGGTAATGCATGTTTATTTCCAGATTCCGTCTGATGGAGACGTGCTGCAGCTGCTGCACGTGCGTGCGCCGCGACGCGCCGCGCTCGCGCCAGATCTTCAGCATGCTAGACAACATCGAACAGTACAAGAGACAGCAGTTAGAGAAACTGCGAGAAAATTACGCAGTTCAAGTGAGTTAATCACGCTAATTACTTGTCTCTCGTCACGTGTTACCATGTCGGTGCCTATTCTAAGCTGTAATGTTGTTACAGGTACATCGCATCAAAGAGAACTGTACGCAACAGATGGACTGGATACAGAACAGTTACTCTTCACAAGCAAGCCATTTACGAAACATAAGAGACATCGGCAGCAACCACTTGAGTGCCATGAGAGACCAGTACTATGACCAGGTATTAAAATATTATTATTAAGATTCACATTTTTTTCATAACTTCATCCGTTTTCGGTTTAGTTGTCGAAAATTATGGAATCAACTAAGTTGAATATGTTGATCGCACAGGTGAAGCGGGTACGCGAGTACTCGACGTGCCAGCTGAACTGGGTCCGCGAGAACTACGTGTTCCAGCGGAACAAGATCCGCAAGTTCAGCGCGCACCAGGTGCTGCGCCTGCGCGAGTCCTACAAGTACCAGCAGCAGACGCTCAACAAGGTGCTCGAGAACCTGCCCAGCCTGTACTTCGAGAACTGCCGCAGCGGCTCGTGCGGCCGGAGCGACTCCATGGCCTTCGACCCCGACGTCGAGGTCATCGACATGTACCTCAAGACGAAGATCGAAAAGCTCTCGAATCTGCCTAACCCCATATTCGACGAGGAGAGCAAGATATCCGTGTACTACACGCCGACGGAGCGGTCGGTGAACTCGCGGAGGAGCTCGCCCATCCCGGAGGGCATCCACATCAACATGATCGAGAAGGGGCCGCCGCGCCTCCTGGCCATGATCAAGCCGCTGCCGACGGAGCCGCCGTGCCCGCTGGAGAGCGCATCACCGCCAGGCTCCCCGTCACCCACCACGTCGAAGGCGGCGGCGGCGGGGCAGCGACCAGGGCGACGGCGCACGCGCGCGGAGGAGCCCAAGCCGGCCAGCGAGCCGCTGCTGGGGCGCGACGTGGTGGCGTACTGCGGCGCGCGGCGGCGCGTGACGCTGCCGGCCAGCGCGTCGTCGCCGGAGCTGAGCGCGGCGCGCGAGCTGGACGCGCGCGTGGCGGCGCGCGTGTTGCTGGCGGTGCAGCTGCCGCGGCCCGAGTGCGCGGCGCACGCGTGCGGCGAGTGCGAGCGCCCGCCCTTGTAGTACCGGCTGCTGACGCGCGTGTTCAACATCTACGCCGTGTCGCGCGCGCCCGACGTACAACTCTGTGATTTGAGCGGCGAATCCCCTTCGTACGTATGATAGTGTTCGTGAATCGGAACATATCTTGCCGGATGTCAATAATAATGTAAGTTAGCATAGTGTGGAGGGACAGTTCGGACTGGGGCGTCGCCGCTGCCGATGCCGCTTGTACTTCTAAGTAAGCTGTGATAGACTAGATTTGAATTTAGCGACAATTTAATTTCGTACTGCCTTTAGTGGTAGGCGATAAGGAGTATACTGAAACGATCTGTTCTGAATCGTTCGTAGTAGTGAATCGAATGAACCTGTTTAATTAAGCATTCTGTGGGTATTACAACTTGTAAATAACTTCTGTTCGTTTCAATGACTTTTCCATTTTGATGTATGTTTAGGGTAAACTCTTAGAGTTATGCATTTTATATTGTTCAACTTAAAGTGAGGTATATGAGAGTTGTTACTGTATAGTTGTTGCGGTCATGTTCGTGGCGCACCGGTCGCCCGGCGACTGATCTCAGTTCACTGCACATACCATCGTCACATCACATCGTCTACGTTATATAACGCGTGTAATTTATCAAACTGTCTGTAATATAGACTATTCCTTATGATATTTATATATTTTGAGACTGTCCTACAGAATGTATAGCAGAGTCTTGCAGTGATATGCCAAAAATACAATCCAGCAATGATTATTATATAACGTTTCTTAATATAAAATATACAAATATTGTTGAAAATTTTCTAAATATATAACAAGAGTAAAACAGCTAATCATGGAGAATAAATTATTTTTCAATGTACACTTTAGTCTTATTTATGAGGCATTTAACTTACAGTGACCATATTGAACAATCCCCAAAGAAATACCCTAACTATTTTATAATAGGTTCTAATGGCATGCTATTTGCTATTATCTTTTGCATCCACCAGAATATCAGTTAGTCACAATATAAATAAATATAAATGAACAGAAATGTTCAGCTAACTAATAACTTTTCCATGAAATTATTTAATTGACTCGCAAATATCATAAATTTTGTTTTAACAACTTCCTTACACAACAATTGCAAACAACTATTTCTCTCTTTAAGAAATTGAAAAACAAATTAATTTGTGGAGTGTGCCTAATCTATATTATTAAATATTGGTAAATTGTTAGACTGTAGTTCACTTTGAATAGGTAAATAAACTGTTTATGTAGATAGAAAGAACTTCCTCCTTTTTAGATGTCGGTTAAAAATAAATAGTAATCAAAATATTAGTACTGGTAGAACAAAATTTCAGTAGTGACCTACAAGACACTGTACATAAAATTAAAGTGTCAATGACCGCATTATTGCAGTGTACAAAATGGCGGACATACGCCACTGCGAATACATTGAAGCCGTACAAATGAAACACTCTGTTGTCAAATCAAATTTTATTTGAGTCGACGATTCTTGCATAACAATGCAATGCATACTCCACTAAATATTATAATTATGAACGAATACAAAAGCTTACATAGTTATAATATTACTAATGATATAGCAACTGAGGAATAGCTAGATAAATTAACTATAGAGCTACAAAGTAAAGGAAAGCATGAAGAATATCAATAGTAATGAACATTGATTTTATTTTAAAACATCACGCGACGTTTTCTATTAAGTAGAAAATAATATAAGACTAGCCTTCCTAAAAAATAAATAGGTAAGTATATAAAATTATATTCCAATGTTCAGAAACTAGGGAAATTAAGAGCTATAATGGCTTGTTTACTGAGCTAAGAATTACCCTGACACGCATCATTTACGCTAGGAGTTTAATATACCTACATCATGAATTAATAAGTAGATAAATATCATTTAGATTGAAATGAATATTTAACGTTATGTCTAACTATCTATTCTAGTATTGATCTGTAATACTAACGTAGATTTTCTCCTATAATATTGCCTTTTAATAGTGGTAGTACGATTTAATGTTGCTACTTATGTGTTAAATTAAATAACTTTTAAAGTGACGCTACGGCTAAGCCGAAAAACTGCTGTTGATACGGCATAATATAGAGATATAGTACACCTATAGTACTCTCACATTATGCTTTAATAACATAGCAAGCCTACTAAAAAACTTATTCAAGTAATATATACTAAACTAGTGCTAATTCGTTTTAAAATGTATTTATCTGTCTTTAGTCATTAAATGAATAGCTTTCAAAAATACTTTTCGTCATACATGCAAACTATATGTATTATTCCCATTGGATTAGGCAAAAAATGAGAATTCTATAATCCTGTACATTTTTTCTACACCTTAATTCGGTTTCGTCTAAACCACTAGTGGTTGCTACAGCTAGACCAACGTAACTACGGCCGTATCAACGATATGGAGCTCCCGGGCTACATCCACAACCTTAAGAGTTAAAAGGCCAGAAGTGAATGAATAATGACTATATGTTAGGATGTTGCAATAGTCTCATTGTCTTATCTCACTCGTTCTAGCATTTTCTACGTAAGACGACAATAAAAACTTATCTTAGTACCTAATGCTCTAATATTTATGAGCTTATATCCATATTAGCGGTCTGCCGCAACCCTGTCACGCTACTTTCAAAACCAAAGCCAATCTTGTAGCCCTAGGTTATGTCAAAATCTTTGACAGATGTTATAGAATCTTCTGTGTTCAACATCCATATCTCTCCAGTACCGGATCAGAATGTTGGGCTGTGAAAAAGGTGGAGCAAAAAAGACTGCATATAGCAGAAATGTAAATGATGAGATGGAAGGGTGGAGTGGTGAGAATGGATAAAATGAAAAATGAGTTTTCTTGAGAGCCTTTTGAAAGTGGCGCCATTGACTAAAAGTTGAAAGGGAAATGCATGTACTGGTTAGATCTTGTGTAGAAAACAACGTATGCTACTAAAAGAGGTATAAGTATAAATATTGAAGGCGGGAGAGGAAGAGAGAAGCCTAAGAAAAGATGGATGGATTATATGTGGCTTGTGTACGGATGATATGAAAGAAAAGGGAACCAGCATGACTGCAGCCAGGATAGATTAGCTGAAAAAACCATTTTGCTCCGACCGCGAGGAACTTGGCACAAAGGTAGGAAGAAGGAAGGTGATAATATTAATGACATTTCCGGCTCTGGGTGTAGCGAGAGACTACCAGAATTTTACAGACTAAAAGCCTGTGTTCTTTTCGTCAACTTAAGGTAGTAGGACCATGCTAACAAACACCTATCTAACAGTCAGTCTTGCCAAGGGTTACCCAGTTTTACAAGAAATATGCAACTCATAATAAGATTTAATAAAAGAGAGTCCATGGAGTTTCTTTCAAGTTCTTCTCCATAGAAATCTACGTCTTGGAACATGCAATTAGGCTTCACTTTCTTTTTTTGACTGACCAACATTTTGACAATTCAAAAGTGCCTGTAATTGGTCTACTTGAAATAAAAGTTTTTGATTTGAATTTTATAAGGATGCTGAAGTTAAACAGACAGACAGTAGTTTTATTGACAATACTGGTATTCAGTTGCCTCTGATTAAACTGGATATAACCCCGATATTTTTGTGACAATATAGCCAGGATTATTTATTTCTTATTATTCTTATTCTTTATTTAAAAAAGTTAATCTGAATACAAACAAGACTGCTGACTCAGTGAGTGCACACCTGAAAGCCGACACCAGCAGAGCAGAAATCGCAGCTGCCGTTCTGTGGTTTTAAGTTACACTACATCAGCTAACTTATTGGACCACTTAAACAGGAGGATTTTAATTAAGTAACAATATAATGTCAATATTGTAATTGGTGTCATGATGACCCAATGGTAAAATGGTAATTCATTCGCAGATTGTGGGTTAGAAACCGGGCAAGTTTTTACCTAAGGGATTTTTTTAACTTTTCGAATACCGTAATTAGAGACATAATAGATAGACAATAGATGTGCGAACGAGGGCACTTGGGGCTTTTTTATGGTGGACAAAAATCATCCAATGACGAATCCCGCTCTTGGGCGGAGCGGGAAACAGTGTCAGACTTTTACTGACTAAACACCCCACCCCGTTCCTTTTTTGCCCTTCGCACTGGGGCCAAGCCTTTCTTTCAGAAAGAGACCCTGGGCCCAGTAGGTTTCAACCCTTTAACAGAGTCCCTAGGGTTTTGCTGCCAACTCCTTGAGGCACGCGGGAACAGAGCGCGCCGTTGACGACTTGGCTTGATCCGGACTGTTACCAGACGACCGGACGGTGAGCTACCCATTGCTCGGCGTAGCCAGGGCACTTGGGGCTTAAGAATTGAATAGTTACTTTTTCAGGTAACACTTCGTGCCTCGGATAGCACGTACCTATAGCCGTTAATCCCAGTTGTAATTAGTAGATCATTTGACAGTTAATTCAGGTAATTAGACACCAGAATAACAGCAGGACAGGACCGGTCTTTGTGACAGCGCTTGGGGGAGGCCTATGTCCAGCAGTGGATGTCTTTCGGCTGAAATGATGATGATGATGAGACATCAGACTGTGTAGATTATCAGTCTATCCAAGGAGTGTCACGTTGTGCAGTTATTGGCTCGTGGAAATCTGCTAGACAGTTGGTTCATGTCGGGAACGATCACCGCATGCGGCTAGTTTTGACAAAGTTAGGAAGGATGATCAAGAATACAAAGATCTTAATATTTATAGACCTGCAATTACTAACACTAGGCAAACTCTAAAATTAGAAAGGCGGTGTGTGTTTGTCATTTCCTCACGCTCGAACGGCTGAACGATTTTCGATGGAATTTGGTACAAAATTAGGCCATCCCGTAAGTATGTTTGTTCCCTTGGGATATTTTTTAAAGCTAGATACTGACAGAAGCTAGTAGCTATTTAATTAAATATGAGGGCAAAGTTTAATTTTTACATTTCAACGTAATATTTATTTAACCCTTGATTTAAAAAAAATCCTGGACTATATGATAACTGGCACAAGAGATCTTAGGTGGATTTTGAAGAGCAAACAAGTGTCGAGTTGTTTGCTTTTTTATTCCAATAATTATCTTGTTGTGAATAGATAAAGAACATTATTTCGTTGTTTTACATTCACAGAAATAAGGAACAGGCGTCGACCATGCTTTTTTCATGGTATACTAGCGACACGCCCTAACTTTGTATGGGTGTAGTGTCAGAAATTGTTGAAATGCTCGGCATTTCTCATAATAAACTTTCTTTGTGAACTAGTAGTTCAATAGTATTACTTAGTATACAACTACAGAATCAGAAAACATAGTATACACTTTATTAGTACAAGTTTATCGTTTTCTTACAGATGTGTGGAAACGGTGGGAAATTCTATTCAAATATTATTCTTAGAGGTGAGAAATACAACACATTTTCAGGAGAGATAATCACGCCTTTAAAAAGCAGGCAGGGGTGGACCTGGGTTCCTGGGTGGCCCTTAAATTCAAAGGGCAGCTGAAGGAAGACAGGTGGGCGTTAATGAATGAAAGTCTGGCATTTCAACTCAAGTTACTTGATGATTTCCAACCTCTACAAAATGCATGGGGGCATCTGTATTGGGCCAAAAGGACTCCCTAAATAACACAACATGGTTAAGTAGAACACATCAAGGATATGTAAAGAAAACATTTAGCTGCAGCCAGAGACGCCCCGGATGTCAGGAATGGCAGGTCAATTTCCAGCCTCTACCGGCAAGGGCCATCGTTGTAGGAACCAGCTAAGACCGAGGCCTGCTAGGTCTACGGATTGTACAAAGTAGTTGCAGTAGTCCTCACAAAAAGGATTTGTGGCTTTTGGTTTAGTTGTGAGGATTACCTACGTAAAAAAAAAAATAATGGACTGCTACTAAAAATTTTTGATGGGAAAATCAGAGATCCAACCTATTACTTATATTTTTCTAAATAATACCATTAGTATAGCATCATCATAATCCTCATCAGCATTTCAGCCCAATGACGTCCACTGCTGGATATAGGCCTCCCCCATGTCACCATAATTAACGGTCTTGTGCGTCTCGCATCCATTGGATACCCGCAACCTTTACCAGGTCATCGGTTCACCTTGAAGGAGGCGTTCCATCGCTGCGTCTTCCAGTATGCGGCTCTACTCCAGAACCTTTCGGCCCCAACGGCCATCAGTTCTGCGAGCAATGTGCCCTGCTGATTGCCGCTTTAGTAGTATAGCATCCCATCGCAATATCCAGTACTTGTACTAGATGTTATTACTGTACTATTTATGTATAGTAGGATCGTCAACTAAACCGTCCACGACCTACAGGAGACACACACACTGGACTGCATCAAAATATTGAGAGTATTGAGTTTTTGTCGGGGATTGTTTAGTTCAGTGGTTACTTTAATTACTCGCAAATGGATTTCTAGTCAATATTGTGATAAAATGTCTGTAGTTTTTATTATCAATAGTCTAGACAGCTGGACAAAATGTGGAATCATTCAAACAGCGCGCCTGTTACAATGATTTCGGTAAACTGGAACTGATTTTATCGTAGTATTTACTACCGTAAAACAGGATTGGTGCCCGGACAAAGCGTCGCGGGGCCGCGGCAGACCTTCGGTAGATGGCAGGACGACCTGGTTGTCTTCCTTGAGAATTAGAACGATAAAGCGAGTAACCGAGATAACTGGAAAGAATGGAGGAAGGCCTTTGCCCAGCAGTGGGACAGCACAAGCTAGCTAAAATATAATAATTGACTACCTCAGCGAAATTGGACGAGAAGACTTACTCGACACATTTGCTGCCAAATACTGCAAAAACAGTGAATTTGGAGTATTGCAGCCGTATATAAGCTGATGCTACAAAATGCCATCTAGCAGCTTTGAGCTCAATGGAAGAGGTTGAGACCCGAGGCCATGACTCAGATATGGTTCCATTCTACAAAGCCTGGAGCTCAGCTGTAGACTAGCCAATTTTTCGGTATATTACAGGATGCATTTTGGAGAGTGTGCGCGGGAATTGCAATTCTTGATTCCGCCGTCACCTTTTACCTAACACCCTTACATTGTTAAGACCTCTGCGATCCGGACTAAGCGTTTCGCCTCGTGGTTTATACCGCGTATATCGAAGGACTGGGACAATTTGCCTGCTGCGTTCTCCCCGTCCGGTTATAATTTAGGTGTCTTCAAAGCTCGAGTGAAGAGACTCTTTAAACCAGAGCGCTGTTCAAAATTTCAATTTTTTTTTTTAATTGTAATTAATTAACAAAACAATAAAATACAAAACAAACCTTTTATTGTTTTGTTTATTCTTTCTACTTCTCTGTGTTTAAATGGTGTAATTGGCTTCGACCGTTCTCTTTAAATTACATAAATAAATCACTGCTTACCATCAGGTGGGATCGCAGTCTACTATTTTATATTATAAATAACTTGTTTATTTTAAATATAACTTTTATCTGTCCTACCACAGTGTTGTCTTTTTTAACCCAAAGGTTGACTGGTAGAGAATGCCTTGTGGCATTAAGACCGCCTATGTACCACTACTGTACATGAACATTTATGTACATAAAAAAAAACAATTTTCAATTCAATTTGGAACCGTGCACTCGCTTCCAAACGTTTTATATGTGTTCATGTACGGACGCCGCGCCGTGAATCAAATCCATGAGGAATGTCGGCGTTCGCACACCTATTGTCTTTCTATTATGTAATTACTATATCTCTAATTACGGTATTCTAAAGCTTAATGGCTAGTTCAAAATAAATTAACATCAATAGTAGCATTTAAAATTATTGGATTTTCCTAATCGACTATTGAAAATATGGCGAAAAATCTTTTAAAAGAAATTTTACTCCAAATCTATTGAAATTGGGCTAAAAAGATATTTATCCCCATTTTTAAACACATTATTTATTTCATTATTCCCAAAGTCCTATCGTCAGTTAGGAATAACCTCATTCACTATTATGTAAATTTACTTATAATTGCAATTAAGATTAGTAATTATATACACCTTTGTGTAACGAGGTTATTGTTAATGGCTTAAATATAAAATAAAATGATATGGTGATTAATTGTTCAATGTAAATAAACTATGTAAGTAGTCGATGCGCTTCATGATTATTAACTTTTATTATGAAAATTTAACGTAACACAGACATATATTACAAATAGCTGAAATCAAAAACTAAAATTATGAAGAAGAGTTGGTTTACTGGTCGAGCTAATCTCAGAAACTACTGGTTTGAATTGAAACATATTTTAGTGTTGGATAGCCCAATTATCGAGGAAGGCTACAGACCATACATTCACGGTATGACCCACAGGATAGAAGCCGAAACTGAACTGACTCCCTGGACAGCCAGTAGTTTTTTTTTTTAATCATCCAATGACGAATCCTGCCCTGAGGCGGAGCGGGAAACAGCCTCAGACTCTTGCAGACTAAACACCCCACCCTGTTCCTTGTTTGCCTTTCGCACTGGGGCCAAACCTTCCTGGGCCCCAGTTGGCTTGGACTCTTATGCAGAGTCCCTACGGGCCAGTACAGTATTCATTACAACCTAATGTGGAGTGTGAAGTATTCAGTGGAGCACACGGCCGCGCGCCTCAAGGAGTTGTCAGCAAACCGTAGGTACCCTGCCAAAGGGTCGAACCCAACCGAGGCTAAAGGTTCGCGTCTGAAAGGAAGGCTCTGGCCCTGGTGTAAAGGCAACGTAGTAACAGGGTGGGTTGTTAGTCAGAAAGAGTCTGATACTATTTCCCGTTCCGCCCGAAGGACGGGATTTGTTGCTGGATGATTTTCACCCACCATAAAAAATAAACACAGAAAGTTTGATCAAATCTGGTAGCAATGAATTAGCTGACTAACCTCATAGTAATGTGTTTAATGCACAACGTCTTAACAACTAATATTATATGCCACGACGAATAAGCTAAACAGTAAGTTTTGGACCGGTTGTATTTCAGAATTGCATAGCCAAATTCCACCAACCCTGTCCCATCATCGGACCATCAGACCAGTATGGCTATGCGCCACCGGTACATGAGTTTCTTCTATAAGCACAAAACGCTTTAGGAACACATTCATTGTGCGCACAGTTAAGTGGAATTCCCTGCCAGAATCCTTTTCCTGATAGCTACAACCTGAAGTGAATACGCTACTTCTAGACAAGCGTGCTCCATCGCCGACCACATCGTCGCTTTCCATCAGGTGAGATAGTGGGCAAGTGCGAGCTTATCAAAAACAAAAAAAAAATACCATACGATTTAACAACACGCAAAAACCAAGATCCTGCAATCTATTGATGAAGGATGAATGATCTTTTTCATAAGCGACAATGTTTCAAAACAGCATAAACCACAACGATCTTAAAACTTCTCTGAACAATTCAGCAGTCCTTGAAAATGGTGTTCCTTACTGCAAAGACATTCAAGTAACCAGAGACGTAGCGTGGACAAATTTAGACGTGGGCGAAGGTACGAGAACTGTTGTCTGTCATAAATTGCATTACAGCGAGACAGTGAGTCTCGCAATCCATTGTTCGACCGCTGGTAAGCACTAGAAGCTAAAATAGTGGTCAAACGCGAACCTGCCTAAAAAGACCCTCATGGTTAAAGAAAGCTCGCTCAGCTCGGGTCTCGAGCGAGGGGCCTCATCGCCCACGCCTCTCTACGCTGCTGCAGGTTACACCAAGCATCCCACTTACCTTGGCCGCCGTTCTGTTCCAGATGACCACTTTATGCCCTGAGTTGAGCAGGTTCTTGACCACGCCGCTGCCCATGATGCCGAGCCCCAGGAAGCCGAACTTCATTTGGCTGGCCTGGATGTTCTTCTCTAGGAGCGTTTCCGACACGTTCTCCAGGTCGAGTGGGGGAGTGTCCTGCGGAAGGCGGAAAAGGGTTCTATAAAATGGGGGTCCTGATTTTTATTTTAGCTTGATTAAACCCTTAATCAAATCACTAAAACTCCCGAATTTCATTCCGTATGCGGATTTGTTCAACCTCGGCAAATGTCCTATTCATAAAAGTATTTATTATAATGCGAGCTATACGCATGCAAGTCGTGTCTTTGCCTTTTGAAATGTTCTGCATGCGGAGCAAATTCATCATGTATCCGCGTGAGATTGAAAACATTAGGGTGTACTAGAGGTAGGTACAACTTTACCTACATAACTCTTCACGGATTCTATTCGGTTTTTTAAGCAATTGAGTTGCAAATGTTTTAGGTATTCGAACGGTTGGCTTTTGATGTACCACATTCCAATGTTGATTGAAATAAACAAATAAAACTAAAAAAATAATAATTACGGAGGATCCAGAAACATATTGAAAGCGATCATTTCAAACCCTAGCAAATAGGTAACTATTTCCAATTTCAAAATACCCAAGTTTCTTGCAATCCTGATGAATTTTAAGCTTCGTTTAATCTATAAATAGTTTAATTGAAATAAATGCTTTATTTTTGAGTTTGAACCGCTATACGTTTGTATGAATACAATCCACGTGAGACCTAACGGAATTTTAATTCAGTTTATGAATCCTGCGCTCAAAAGGATTAATTATTTTAATTATATTCGAAATGCGCAAAATGCAGTATTCACGTGCCGTCAAAGCTTGATCCCTCTTTGTTTTAAAAACTAATTAATTCCCAGTAGTGAAACACTGAATGGCAATTCATTCAATGTTTAATTACTGGGAATTAATTAATTGCAATTCAAATTATCGATGGAATTATTTATTTTGCGAATCGTATGGACGAAAAGCCAATAGTGTTGATTGGTTATTATGCACATTAAATTGTGTTCCATAAACTATGTTTTTATGGAGCAGTAATGGCTCAGTGGTGACGCCTTATGGTTTCCAGGTCGTGGGATCAAACCCAACCAACAAGGTGCATTTCTTTTTTAAATCATCCCTACTCTCAAAAGGGTGAAGGAAAACATCGCGAGGGAACCGGTATGTCCTAGAACCAAAAATTCGAAAATATGTGACATTCACCAATCCGCACTGGGCCCACGTGGTGGATTACGGCCCTTCTTGCAGACAAGAGGCCTGAGTCGTAGCAGTAGGAACATTAAAAAGCTGACTATGCTATTTGTATGCTACTATGTTTGTCTACTAAAGCTGTTTATTTTGTTACAACCAAAAAAATATGTTGGTTCCGAAACGACTTCATATTTAAATTGGCAAATAGCCCAGCACTAAATGTTAAAACACAATCTAACAACCGGCGGAACCCTACTTGTTGCACTATTGTCGCGAAGTTCACTGGTCTGTTGGCAGGAATTCAACAAAATGCAACATACATTATCACTTAAAAACCTTCTGAGAAAAAAATGTGACAGATCTCTTATCTATTATTATGTATAGGCTCGCGTTAAACCATTATCTAACCTGATGGTAAGCGATGATGTGGCTGATGATGGAGCACGCTTGCCTAGAAGTAACCTGATTTAAGTACCCCTAGGTTGTACGCACAAGGTGGGGCTACCAGGGTAATATAGTCGGACTTACATTTTGTATCTAATCTTTCACCTTTTTATTAAATTCACCTCGTTGTGCTAGAATACAGACACAATAATGCCCTGTCCACAGCGATATTTTTCCGCGTGGATTTTTTTTTTGCAATTTTGTAAGACTACGATTGCATCACTGCTTACCATCAGGTGGGATCGCAGTCAAGCCCTAGTTTATAGCAATTTAAAAAAAAACATTGAATCTTATAGAAGTATACGCACTGCGAAAAAAAAAATCGCGCGAAGTCTTCCATAACATTCAATGTGTTCAGAATTGCAGAAACAATCACTGTGTGGACAGGGCCTAATTAAGAAACAAGAAAGAAAAAATATTTAATACATCTCACACACACAACTAATATTGCATCTACCAGTTACCAAGACTTGTCTCTACTTCATCCAAAGGTTGACTGGTAGAAAATGCCTGTCATTAAGTCCGCCTCTGCACTCTTGTGTGCATGAAGAATTAAATAAACAAATAAAAAAACTTGTTAAAACCAAATAAAACAGCGGCAACCGATGCAAAAATGCCTTAACCATTTAATCAAGATTTCAATATTTCCTAGAAGATCAAGTCTGGTTCAAGCACTTGACAATATTAATTTACATAGAATTACAATTCAACTTGATATTATTAAATACTTAAAGGATTTTTGAAAAAAAAAAAACATAATTTAGAATCTTGAATAAATGCGCAAGGCTTCTATAGAAATACTTTTTTACATTTTGAATATAGAAGTACGTTATGGAGAGTCAAAGTTCACATAAAATAAGTGCAGATATCATGAGTTCAAAACCTCATAACTGTCCAAGTGCACGTAGGCATGACTACCAACAGAAGCATAATCTTATCAGTTTCGAAGAGCCCTCGCCATAGGGGACGGACAGACGAGCCCTTTCATTAAATACCTCGGACAATAGCGGGTGAGGCACCGCACTTTTATGACTTATACATTTGGCTGAAAAAAACTCATTCATTCGCTTGCCACTAATTGAAGTCCCATGAAAATAGGTCAGTAGTGGAGACACTGTATCAGGTCAAGTGGAGTATTTTTCAGGAAACTGTATTGTGCTGTTCCGTAAATTAAAAGGTCGTAGATAAACCCTTCACCCCCCACATTTAACCGTTCTATATAGAAGACAAATGTTTCCGTGTCCTCTACGCCATGACTTTATTATCTAACTTAACATTAGCATAGCATCAGTCTCATGCCGGTTTCCTCGCGATTAAGTTAGTCATGAATTAAATTACACAAAGTAGTAGGCTGGGTTTGAATCGACACCCTACAACTCATAAATAGGAGCCTTTATCACTCGGCCACCACTGCTCTCAATTAAGAAAAATATACAAAAAATGTTCTATTTTGTTTCCTACATACTATTCCTATTGCCTAACCTAACTTCAGATTTTTATTTCACTAATGGCCGATTTTTCAATCACTAGCTGTTAACTTCTATTTGAGGAATAAATATAGCGGTTTGACATAATTTCTACACAAAAGCTGTCAAAACTTCAAACCTATTCTTCAGATAAAAGTTATCAGGCGTATAAAAAATCAGCCCTAAGTGCTTTGGTATATAGGTAATTAAAAATAGATAATTATAGTAGTATTCGATATACATTGTACAGCTAAACGCTGAAGGAGCGTTCAGGTTAGATTGACGCTTGCAAGGTTAATTGAACAATTAAAATGGAATTTGTAATTACAACCCTTTAGTAGTTCGATTTTTTTTAACTGTTGCCAGTAAGTTAATAAAATAATAACATTAACTACTGACGGAAAAACTAAATAGTACAGTATAAATTATTATTATTTTTCGATGTTAAATGTCATCATTCCATCAGATTTATGAGCAGAATAATTATTAATTCCCTAAACAAGACCTACGCTAATTTAACGTTACAGTCTACTCCTCTGAAAAATAAAAAGCACAAGTACCAGACATTTCTAACAAGTTGTACATATTTTCACTTTGAAACAATTTTATTTAGTGTGAAATAAGTTATTTGTATTTTTATTTCTTTCTAATCAGACATAATATTCACTTCATAATTAAGATTAAAATACACTATAAATACTTTTATACTAAACCAACTATGTACCTACATATATGAGATTTTTAGAAATAAGCATCACCTATGTACCTATTTTTCTGTTTCCTTGTTCTTTTCTTTTATTCTTATGTGTGTACATAAATAGTTAAGTAAATAAAATAAATAATACAAAAACACAAAACACACTTAGGCGTCAAAGTACTCCTCCACATTGCTGTCATCCGGAAACTTGCCCAGAAGGCTGGCAGCATTGCCACGTTGAATGGCAATGCTAGAATTCTCTGAGCGAAGAAAGTGCCAGCCCTCTGATCACGCAAAGTGTCTATTAGTCGACGTGAAATTTCCTTGAAAAGATGACGCGCTCTCGTACCTCATGACCCGAGCGTTTCGACCCCAAACGGCTCAAAACTGTAACTGTAGTTTATTTTGTGTTTCGACTTCTCTTCGAATCGATGGATTTTGTTTCTCTTAAAGTTTTTTGGCCCAGTAAGTTGCCACTTTTATGGATGTGCCAGTGGCGTTCATTAGGCCCTCCCCGGCGCATTTGTATGAAAATTTTGATATTCAACTTCTAAATTCTACTGGTCATCTATCTATTAACGGTTAGAGCCTTTGAAATGTGTGTAGGTATTTTGGACAAAAGCCTTGTATTCTTTACAAGACTTTCATAAAAAAAAGTCCAAACCCAGTGACAAAATTGGATTTGTACATTAACTTGCACTGGCGACTGATGTGTTAGGATAAAAAAACTCAATTATAAAGAAATCTATGATTTATTTGTAAATAAAACAATTAACCATGATAAATTTTGTATAAAATACTAAAATTCATGTTTTTAAACAGACATTAAATTTAATCTTTGTATGGTCAGCAATGAAAGTTGTTACTTTTAAATTTCATCTATTAAGATATATCAACATACAAATACATAGTTCAAACAATTCACTGCTTTTCAGCATTTTATGCTATACCTAAGAGATTTTATTCAATGTTTTTTTTTTGTACTTATTATCTTATAATAAAAGTATAAACTGACTTTCACTGTTGACCATACCAACTGACATAACAATTGAGAAAAAAAAAATATTATCTTTGGTCTACTTAACAATGGCATAGTACAATGTTTTAATATCTAATTAAGAACACACAATAATGATCAAAAAGTCTACACTTACCTCGCTTCGCCTTTTGGCAATGTATAAAAAGAATCTTCCGGTTTCTGAATTAAGAATTCAAATATTTGTCAAACTCTATATAAGTCTGAAAACCGACAGACTTTTCTCATGAAAGTTTTGACCCGTTGACAAAATAAATCTCAATTCGGAAATCGGTGATAATTCTTTTTTTATGTTTTTGACATTCTTACACATCACACTAAGTACGTTGAGGTTTATTTAAAAAACGCGCGCGCACGAGTTGAGCGCGTGTGGCGCGCGGACACCGGTTTGGTGTGCGGGCGCGCGCGCGTGTCGCCCGCCGCGCCGCGGTTAACGCGAGAGCTTGACCGAGTGGAGGCCTGGTGCAAAAGAAACTGTATTCGCAACTCTTCTTTACTAAACGCTGTGCTTCAGCGCCAAATTTTAAATAAATGCTCACCAAAAAAGCCGAACCTAATATATGGACTGTATTTTTTTTAGTGCCGGAAATATGTAAGAAAATACTTGACCAGGCTAAGGCCTATCCGCGGCTAAAATGCCTTAAATAACGATGTTTCTTTTTCGTTTGCTTCATAAATATTTTGGTGAGCGTTTAACCAAATCATAAACTAATAAAAAAGGTAACTTACTGGGCGCAGAATGTTGGAAGGACGATGCAGCAAGCTGGATTTCTTGGAGAAGGAGTGGTTGAGCATCGAAGGCTTCTCATTGGCGGCGTCGATGTCTGTGTAGGAGCGCGACACCTTGCTCTTCTTGCGCGGCGTGGACTTGCTGGCAGACGACGACCGTTTTATAGGCTTCACCTTTGAAATGCCCAAACGTATCTATAAATATTGAGAATGGTCATTTGTGAAGTGGTGAGGTTTCTGATAAGCCATTACCAACATGCTTTTATTTTAACCAAGGTGAATTACTTCTGCCAGCGGCTACATTTGCTTGAGAGTGGGTTTTCCATAAAAACTTTGGATCACCTTAGAGGGTGAATCATAAAACAACCCCTGTACAAAGTATCAGTATTCTAGGTCCAAGGGTTTGAGCTAGGCGTTGACAAAGCATTGAACGAGTCATGACTTTGCCTTTTACATGTACAGATGGTGTCCAAAACTTGATGATATTCGCAGCCGCTGCTAGGATTTCATGCAATTGTGATATAGTGGTATATATCACAGAGAAGCATCCATGCAGTTCGATGAAGAAATAATGATGACATGCAATCATGCATGATGATAAGTCATGCTAAGTGAGACGTGAAGAGTTAAGAGCTAATTGTCTCACTGCTGAGCAAATAATAATACATACATATGTATGTACTCGTATTATACACCTAAACCTTCCCCATGAATAATTTTGTCTATTGATGAAAATTGGATAGAATACCGTTTAGTAGTTTTCGAGTTTATCATGTAGATACAAAAACACAGATTTAATGGAAGACCCTTTTATGAGTTTATGTAAATGCACTTTTTTCCCATGGCGTATTTTTTTTTATGACACAAAATAAACAACTTTTAAAATCTGTATTTTTATTTTCATAATCAGTTGTTAATCTACGAGCAGAAGAGATGTAGCAATTGGCAGCTTTCATAGTAAAATCCCACATGAGAAAATCTTTACAATGAGTTATGGGAAGCTGTCGACTTGGAAGATATGCCACTTTTCCAGTCTTCAGTCTTTATCTAAATAAATTAAATATATATTGTATTGGCAGAAGAAAACTTCAATAAATTTGGTAAATAACTAATAAATTTTCCGTCACTCATGAGATTTTTGTCATAAGAACTAGATGGAGAGGAAGAGGTTTTTCCTATCTTTTTACATCGTATCAATTTTCCCAATAACAGTTTATTGTTTTTGTAGGTGGGTGAAGATCATTTAATGACATCTCCCGCCCTTGGACGGAGCGGGTGATAGCGTTAGACTTTTACTGACTAAAAACCCCACCCCGTTTAGTCTCTGCCATTCGCAAAGGGGCCAAGTCTTCCTTTCAGAAAGAGACCCTGGGACCCAGTAGGAACGGGAGATAGGGACATCAGACTTTTACTGACGAAAAAACGCAGCCCGTTTATTCTTCGCTCCCCGATAACAGTTGACAGATAAATTAGGAAGAAGTGTGGTCAGACAAAAGAACAGCTCCTCAAGACCCACCTTAGGAGTGGAGCTCTTCTTCTTGGAGGTGGTGGGTTCGGCAGCGGCCGGGGCGGCCTCTTCCTCGTCAGCAGGCTTCTCCTCCTGGCTGTCGTCATCCTCCGCCGCTTCGTCGTCCTTCAACTTGTCGAAGTCCTCCTCTGTGTTGCGGACGTGCTCGTCCAGGTCACCGAATTTCTGGACAGAGATTTGGATTAGTTAATCACACCAATTGTATCGGTGTTTTGAGATGATAAATACTTTTACGAAACCATGTGGGGTTGGGAGGTAAATTCGTTTTATCTGGAGGATTTCGCTTACACACTAGGTATTAATGACTCCTGTATTGTGCGTACATCCACTTTTTTTTGGATTCACAAGCATAAGACACCAAGACCCGGAAACAACTACTTGTACGCTATACAATATCATGAATTTTTAACCCGTGCAGGAAACGAACCTGCGACACGCAGCGCACCAGAGAACCAGACCAATGAGGCACAGGTGCTTTAATTCGAAATTCACTCGACCAAGGGATTTGGAAGATAATTAGGACGTATCAAAAAAACTATTGTTACTTTAATTATTTATTGTACACCATCACTAATATAAATGGATAATAAAGATCGTACACAGGCGAGCTTCACTCAAAGTTGAGTTTTCTTCCCGCAAGCCATCCTTTTCTACAGCACGAAAATTACTTCTCATGCTGTTTGGATTAAAGAGGCAACAGCACGAAATCCAATAATTATATCAATATCTAGTAAACACAATAGTGAAGTTGCCGCAGTTGACAGAACATGTTAAATAAATAAATAAAAGTTTTATTTGTGGACTAGATGGATTGCCAGCTCACATGGATCATAGACCATTACATTGTAACTTTCTTATCTCCGCATTTAGACCACGGCTTGGTATACCTCAGACTGGTAAGTTCTAGTTTGTACTAGCTTTATCCACCATCATCGTCATATTTCAGGGATCACACAAGATAATTTTTAAAGAAACTTTTATAAATTTATTCATTACAAAAATATTGTTTTTTTTTTCGTACTCTTCTTAAACTAACATATTTTTAACTAGCTTTTGTCAGCGGCTTCGCCCGCTTACATAAAATATAGCCTATGTCACTCAGGAGTAAAGTAGCTTTCTATTGTTGCTAAAATTTTTCCAATCGGACCAGTAGTTCCAGAGATTACCCCCTACAAACAAAAAAACATAAAAACAAAAAAACAAACTTTACCTCTTTATTATTGTAGATGATACGTATATTGCATAAAAAATAACTAAAAAGCTGTGTTCAAAAGTCCACCATGTTGGATTAAGAATTCGTCGTCTAAAAGCATGGCATTCAAAGTACAGGTCAGAAAAGTTTCAGCTCAATCGATTAGTGTGCCTAACTAATAAAATATCACGATTTGACCTAAACACACATACAACATTGCAAGTCAAATAAAAGGGCGAAACAAATAGCCATCACTCGACTCGAGAGAAAAGTTTTTTGAAATCGGAGACACTGAAAGAAAACGGGGCAAGTGCGAGTCGGCTCGCGAACTGTGAGTTCCGTACAAACTTACCTAGGTAAATGGTAAGTTTAATTTTCGAATCGAAACTAGATTTTTTTTCTGAATCGCAAATTTATTTTGTGAATTAACAACAAAACAGTTTTCAGCATTTTTCCTATAGGTACATGTGCCATGTATAAAAGTCCATCATGGCAAATTTCAGAATTTTAGGTAGGTATTTACGGTTTATATATCATTTTAATGTGTTAATTCGTCGAAATTAAATGTCAAAATGGGAGTACCCCAAGGTTCAATTTTAGGGCCTTTTTTATTTTTAGTTTATATTAATGATCTACCCAATTTATTGCAAAATAAACTTAATATGGTGTTGTTTGCCGATGACACTTCATTGATTTTTAAGATAAATAGAAAGACTAATAATTTCGACGACGAAAATAACGCCATACTGCAGGTCCAAAACTGGTTCACTGCTAATAACCTAGTTTTAAATGGAAAAAAAACTAAATGTATAAGATTTTCCCTACCTAATGTTAAAAGTGGTGATTGTGACATTATATTGAACAATGAGAAACTAGAATTCGTTGATAAAACAGTTTTCCTGGGGATTACGCTTGACTCAAGGCTACAGTGGGGTCCTCATTTAACATCTCTTGCAGGACGGCTTAGCTCAGCTGCATATGCTATAAGAAAAATCCGCCAATTTACGGATATTGATACCGCTAGACTAGTCTATTTTAGTTATTTTCATAGTATTATGTCATACGGTATCTTACTGTGGGGACGGGCTGCAGACATAGACTCAATTTTTATACTACAGAAAAGAGCTATCAGAGCCATTTACAATCTCCGCCGGTGCGATTCTCTAAGGGAACTGTTTAAAGATATTAACATCATGACGGTGCCTTGTCAATATATTTATGAAAACATCATGTACGTTAGGAAAAATCTTTATCTTTTTAGTAAAAGAGGCGATAGACACAATTATTTTACAAGAAATAGGGATCAGTTAGTTCAACCAGGCTTCAGACTGGCTAAAGTGGCCTCTTCTTTCATGGGGTACTGTTTAAAATGTTATAATAAAATACCTCCCAATATATTAGAACTCAATGAAATTAAATTTAAATCTTGTGTTAAACGCACACTATGTAGACAAGCTTATTATAAGTTAGAGGATTATATACAAGATAAAAATGCTTGGCTCATTGCTGGTCCAGCTCCACTACCACTAGTCCCTACGAATTGATTATTATTTTTATTTTTAATCTTAAATGTTGACATTATTCTAGTGTTGTATAATGTAGAAGCAGTTTTTTTCAATGTTTGTAAATGTGAGTACCATGGAGTAATTTATGGTTTAAAGTTGTTTGACGTAAATGACCATGGCAGTTGAGAGTTTGTCATGCTCACTCAAATGTCTCGCTGATGGTGGCGCGTGTGTTGGATCTGTGTGATGAGTGGTGCTGATATACGCGTCATGTCCGTGAACGGGCGCTGTCAGTTGGGACTGGTCATCTCTTAGCTGCCAGTGGTTTATTTTAATTGGTTTAGAACATACTTTACGTACTCTTTTATTATTTTAGTTACATTGTTCTCGCATCATAGCAGCGACAAAAATATGTAACCTATATATTTGTAAAACACAACATGATTAAAAAGAGTGTCCATGGAGTTTCTTGCACATTCTTCTCCATTGAGACCTACTTTTTGGAATGTGCAATTAGCGTCATTTTTTTTCCTGACAGACCGACTTTATGACTTTTCAAAAGTGCCTGTAAAGGTTTATTTGAAATAAACGCTTTGAATTTGAATTTGATTTATTTCTCTAAGATTAAAATACATAATCGCTTGATGAGAAACAATGTTTTTACTTTATAATTAGAAAGTGCCGATATTTACGGATAAAATGATTCCATAAGGATTCCATTTTTGTTCCAGAACCCTTATAATTAAAAATAAATAAAATTACTTTTTAAATAATTTTATCATTACAAATGGTAAAAATACAAAGGCCAATAATAATTTGATGGAATTCTATAAACCAAACAATTTGTAGAGACGTTTTAATTTGGCGCTACTAATGCAATTACAAGCATCGTCTTATTATATACCATACCTACCATTTTCTTTCATTTTATACTGAATTTTTATTTACTAAATATAATCGAATCCTGAATTATTTTTGCCCTGTTCTGTCACAATATATTAAATAGATATAAGGTTAAACAAAGTGAGCCTACCTCGGGGTTGACGATAAACTCTTCGATCTGATTGACGGCCTCCTTGAAGGCGGCGGTCTTGCACGACTTGATCAGCTGCTCCTTGAACTCCTGGTAGGGCTTGATGTTGTTGTCCTCTATCCAGGCACTGTTGACAATAAACACACATCAGTCAATAACCTTTCGACTAGTGGCGGGGCAATACCTAAATTTGATGAATGCAAAATATATTTTGCGAGGCCCCCTGATAGAAGTCGCAAGAGGACGAATTTTGTTACGAGATTATTTTTTTTTATTTTTTCTCGTAACAAAATTCGTCCTCTTGCTACTTCAATTTAGAAATACAAACTTCTTCATTGCAATTATGTTACATTATTAAGTATATTCAACTAACAGTAAAGAAAACAATCATCATTTTTGCGTTTGCGGACCTTCGAGGTGCGAGGCCCCTTGGACCGTGGGCGCTGGCCTACGTCGCCCACGCCTTACGCCGCCTATGCTTTGGACTACAGTACAGTACAACAGAAACAAATAAATGCCAATAACAATTTTTAACAGCAATAACAACTGCGAATTGCATGTATTTCTTTAAACCGTTTATTTTTGTACGAGTTTTCAAGAATTAAAGCAGAGCCTAGCTTCAGACTCGCCAAGATCCGACAGCCGTACTTTGCATACCTCAACAAAGTATACTGAATATCAGATAATTTTTCGACTATTTCACCGTTGATCCCATAGATATTGTAACGGTGCCCCCCGAGTGGCTACCGGGAACCAGTTATTTGATTATCTGTGGCATTTGATTATTTGATTACAAGGGAATACACCTGCGCCGGTACTGCAACCCTAAGTTTACAGTTCGGTTTGTTACGTGGTTTTATTTTTGTCACTTTTTTTTTAGTTTGGAAATTATCGTATGAATTCTCCAGCTCTAAAAACTGAATTTAAGATAAATGAAGGATTGATACTTCAAGCCTATTATTTGACTTTATTAAAATAACTTAATAGTACGAAGTAACTCGTAAGGTATACCATGAATCAAGCGATGTTGTCTACCCTACCGTACTTTGAAAGATTTTGTACGAAAACCTGCACCCGATCAACGAGACGAGGAATGAGCATGACTCATTTAGCTATGTAAAAGGAAATGTAAATACATATGTTCCTTTAGTAGGTACATACACTGAAGAGCCCCTACACACTCCATGGCCCGCTAGCACGACGCCCTTCCACGCATGCGCTTCGCCGATTATCCGTTGAGAAACAAAACAAAAAGTTCGTCATAAATAAAAACATACGTGTCAATTTCGGGATTTACCATGTAGAATTAAATTCAATTGCAATCCTCAAATAGAACAGGTTCTGAAATAACTTCCCATTTTTGAAGTTAATTAAAAAAATTGCATCTATGAATCGAATATTGAAAAGTATTTTTCGGAAAATTAAAAACAGTCCTTTTCAAATAAATACGCAGATTATTTTTCCAGTATCACACGGTGCTAGGTAGATGATATTTTAAACTAGGTCGCTTGCAAAGGGTTGAGTATAGAAACGAATAATTGGAATATGAAACGAGGTCAGCCGGTAGTTCCGTGAAATCCAGGGCCCAGCGCTCGCTCCCTAGACTGCGAACTGGGGATGAAACCTATGACTATAATGCAGTATATGCACAGTAACCATGGAGATCCAATTACGCGTTCGCCGGAACACGGTCGATACGCAGGACGCGTGATATGACGATGATTTTAAATTGAAAACTAGCGTTAGGCTTGTGGACGTCATTGCCTAAACGTATTAGTGTCTCCTGTACTGGATTATTTTAGGATATTTTGCTGATTAGCGTGATGTTTGAAAGCCTCCGGGATTGTTAAGCTATAAGTGTTGTTAATGTTCAACTTTTATCATAATTATGCTACTGTAAATAGGTTTTTTTTAATAAGTAACCAGCGACCCGCACCAGCTTCGCACGGGTGCAATGCTGCTATTAAATATATCATGCTTATAAACCTTCCTCTTGAATCACTCTATCTATTAAAAAAGCCGGATCAAAATCCGTTACTAGTTTTGGACAGACAGTGGGAAGCGATTTTGTTTTATACTATGTAATGATGCTGTCTCGTGGTCAATGATTTGGACTCTGGACGAGTACCGCAATGGTGAGATTGAGACGGAGCGGAAGAAGAATGTCTGGAAGGACTTAGGGGAGGCTTTTGCGCAGCAGAGGGGCAGTGAGGGTAAAAAATGTAAATCCAATCAAACTAACAGTTTTTTACATAGGCTACCGGGAAAACAAGTAGTGAGCCAAGCTACTCAGCTAAATAATATCGAGCTGTTACTACCACAGTTTCTTTAGGGATACGTAATTTTGACGCCCTAAAGGTCGCAGGTTCGATACCCGCACGGATAAATACACAAATATAGGTATGAGTGTATGACCTATAGTTAGGCGTTTCGGGTTTTGACGTTCTGTGTATGTGTTCGTGAGCGTACCCACGTTATAAGAGTGGAGCAAATTAAACAAAGTTGGGTCGAATAATTCCATTATCAGCGTCTTAAAAGCAGTAGTCAACGAAATGTTGGCATACATTGTCGTAACGATTTGAAGGGAAATGCTAACTGTACAATGCACTACACAGAGTTACAGGGCCGAAGCCTACTGGAGCTCAGGTCCGTTCCTGAAAGGAAAGTCCGACCCCGGTATGAAGGGTAAGAAGGAATGGGGTGGGTCTTTTAGTCTAGAGTCTGACACCGTTTCCCGCTTCGCCCAAGGGCAGAATTCGTCATTAGATGATTTTTCCCACCATATAAAAACACCCTTTCGAGTGTTGTAAAAGTCCAGCGTTTGATGTGTAAGCTATATATTTCTTGGCAATCTGTTGGATTGATGGCAAATGTTTGTGCTGACTGGTCAATATTATCGTGCTTACTGAAAGCTATTGTAGCTGCGTCACACACAAGGCTACGGTAGCTATAAGAATAAGTATACTAGGTTCACCTACTTATAGTCCACACTATTTTCGAAAGAGGTTAAGTTTATGAAATTTCGAAGTAATAAGTAATAAGGCGAAGCTCCTGAACAGATAATCCATCCATATTTTTTTGTGACCATGTTTATTTTAATGTCCGACCGAACTTTCGGTTTCGGCCGAGTTTCGGCCAAAAATCAAGTTTCGGCTGCAGTTTCGTTTTCGGCCAAAATCAGCCGAAACTTTTGCCGAAACCGAAACTTATCTCGCAAGGTCACGCACGTTCGCCTAACTTCGTTTTCCACGGCAAAGCTGTGTCGTAAGCCGTCGGCTCTGTTCGGGAATCGTCGTGTGCCGTTCGGATAGCTCTGTAGTAATGCAATAAAACTTAGTGCGTGTGCGTCCGACGGAAACATTATTTTTCAGTATTTTAAGAAATTTTATACTTGACCGAAACCGAGACTCACATGTCTCGGTTTCGGCCGAAACTGAAGCCACGGCCGAACATTCGGTTTCGGTTTCGGCCGGAAAACCAGTTTCGGTCGGACACTAGTTTATTTATTACCTCCCTTTCTATTTACACTCATAACAAGCATTTAGTAACAAGCTATTAGTAACAAGCATTTTATCTCCCTTTTTTACTTAAGCGAAAGAAGAGAAATGTGTGTCTTGGTTAAAGACACCCATTTCTCTTTCAACTTTTCAGTCACATTTCCTCTAATATAAGCGTAGTTCCAAATTTAATTTACGATTTTTTTTGCTGATAGAGAACTACATTCTACGTGCACCCAACGCATCACCCAGCCCAGCACGCCGCTTTTCCGTAGAGTACATTACAGCAGCGGGCCGTGCCATCGCACGAGTAAAAACAAACGTATAACATTGTACGACAAACGCCGAAAACACTACCTGTGAGCGACTAAAGCATTTTTATAGCTAAAAAAACCAACGACTCTATGCGACGGTATATGCCATGAGGACCCTCGCCCTCGGCGACTTCTAGCGATGTTGTAGCGCTTTAATAACGAGTTGAAATGTCTTTTATAGCGCTTTGCATATGCGAGTACCGCACGTTAGGCCAGAGGTGTGCCCCGTTGGGGAGAGCATCACCGTGTTTTCGTGGGAGCGATCGGCGGCGGAGATGTCTTGCACCGGGCCTTGGTGGAGGCCATGGTCCAGAGCGAGGAGAAGTGGCAAGCTGTTGCCTCCTACTGCGAAGCAGTAATGCTAACAAAAGAGGAGGCCGACCGCTTAAGACAACGGCGCTAACGTCCCAAACGCCGCCGAAATTCCGATCTCGATTTCTGGCCACCGTCGACGGCGCGCTCTGTTACCGAGCCCCTCAAGGAGTTCTCAGCACATGTAGAGGCCCAACTGCAGGGCCAAAGCCTACTGACGCCCCGTTTCGGTTTCTAAAAATATGGTCCGACCCTGGTATGAGGGCTAAGAAGGAATGGAGTGGGCCGTTTAGTCAGTAAGAGTCAGACACTGATTCCCCTTCATCGTGAGCGGGGGCCATGAAACAGACCGACGAAAAAGCTAATATAAAAAATACAGTGTACCACAGCAACTGTAGTTTTAACCGTCGCCGATCAATGTAACGTGACGTAACGGGACACATGGTAGTAACAGTTTCGTACTGCATCACATACTGTCGCGTTAGATTCTGTGCGATCGCAGTAAAGACGTTGGTATATTGTTTCCATTCGCAAATTGTAGTTCTGTCGAAACTTATGGGAAATAGAGGCGTAACGTTAGGTACTTCTTTGTAAAGAATGTTACCAAAGTCGAAATCAAAATATTTTTATTTCACATGCCTACATGGGCACTTATAAAATGTCAGAAGCTGTATGGTTCCAAATTGGTCGTTTCTTATGGAGAAGAACCGGCAAGAGACTCCATCGTT
Organism: Mythimna loreyi; assembly: GCA_029852875.1. NCBI lineage: Eukaryota > Metazoa > Arthropoda > Insecta > Lepidoptera > Noctuidae > Mythimna > Mythimna loreyi. Next base: position 1,206,748 of record CM056795.1, on the reverse strand, counting down.
ACTCTTGAAGTTACTCAAGAATTCAACAAGCTAATGCTCGGATGAAAGTATTTCAGTAATTAAGCTTTAATATGGAAAGTGAAACCCATCAATTCGAGAAGAAGTTATGGGAAGTGCAATCTCTTTGCACTCTCTACACAAAAGTTTTCACAAAAAACTTATGTGCTCTTTGCATTTTCTACAGTTTTTCATTGCATTGTCATCCACTGTGTCTATTGGAAATAAATTGAAATACTGAACGGATTTTCATGCAGTTTTCGGATTCATATTAGATGTAATACAATTGTCGCAATTATCGCTAGGATAGCTAGAAAGAGGAAATATTTGAAGTGATTTTTGGTGCCAATATATAATTTTTAAAGATGAAAAAAATAATATAAATGATTCGTATACACGTCACGGGAACCAAGGCCCACCTATCTGAACACGGTTCACACACTACTATGTGACCACTGAGTGATATATTTGCTACTTTCACGTGGGCCAATCCGCTAGCAGAAGCTACTTAAAAATAATATTGGTAATGTTCCATCTATGTAGTCTGAGCTCAAGATTCGGTGGCAATGGCTATAGAAGTCACGTGCCGGCAGTTTTTATGGTGAGTACGGAGACACATTTACTTTCTATGAAAATTTGTGATGCAGTCAGAGAATTTGTCAGCAGTAGTCACCGAGGCGTCTCTGGCACATTTTTGTGAAAAAAAAAAACTGAATATAGCATTAAATTTGTCCTATCAAGCTCAGTGATTTGAAGCACTCTAGAAATGCTGTTCATCACATCCCTAACGCCCTATTCGTCTGTATTAACGCAATATTTTGCGCCTGTGAAGTCTTCTTTATTAACGTGCTATCGCCTCTCATTTATGATTTTTCAATAACCTACATATTCTGCAAGATTATGGAGTGTGTATTGAACTCGTGCCTCATGGCATACTTGGAAGGTAACGATCTCCTCAGTGACCGAAAGGACAGGTTTCGCCGCAATCGGTCTACGGCAGACCTACTAGTTTAAGAATAGGGAAGCAATTGCCATTTCGAGAGCATGGCACGCTAGCCGTTTGAGTAAACTTTCAGCGTACGGCATTTCCCATGGTTTGATTAACTGGGTAAAAATTTTCTGAGTTCATCTCTCCGAGTCGTCGATGGATGCTCATTAGAGATCCTCAGGGGATTCTCTCTGCAACTCTTTCTGCTGCATATCAACGATCAGCTGATGCCCGGTATCTAATTTTTATGCAGATGATAACATAGTTGTAGAGAGATACCTGCCAAGTGCTCGGGCTAATAAGGAGCTACTTCTGTCCGAAAGAGAGGCTATGGTAGAGCGTAAGACATTCGGTCTTATTACAGGCAGTCACGGTGAGGAGAAGCCAATCTGATGGGATCCAACGCTGCCAAAACACAAGCGTGTCCACTGCCAAAAAATTTCCTCAGACCTCTGGTTTTGGAATTTTGGACAGTTAATTGAGTCCAAAGCCAAGCTAACTGCTAAGAATATGGCTCTCTTGCAAAGGTCAGGCAGTACTTCACACCTGGACAGGTTTTAATGTTGTACAGGTTCGGTCGAATGTGAAGTACTGCAGCCACGTAGGCCTGGTGTTGCAAAATTCCACCTAGCAGCTAAGCGTTAAAAAAACAGCGTTAGCGATTACGTCCTATGCGCGATTTTAAACGAATTTCATGTGCTGACTGCCAGTGAGATTTTCGCGATTACGATTATCCTAATAATTAATATTGAAACATTTTATAAATGAAAAACCTGTAGTAGTATAGACGTTCAAAGTAAATTATATTTTTTTAAAGAAAGCATAAAACCAGTAATTAGCAAGAGCCACTCCACGGCTCACAGCCTTTCCCCGAAGCCAGATCAACACAATAACATCGACATACGTTCTAGGTTTTATAAAAATGGCTTCGATTTAGAACACAGTTAACTACAGGTACAATACTGTTATCTCTACCAAGCAGTACAAAAAAAAAAAAATTGGAAAGAGATAAAAACAGGCAAAGAGCGAATCATACCTGCCCCTGAGGGCTCTGTACACTGTAAAAGGTATTTTTTTATTTCCATTCAGCTTTATTTTGCTGCAGTGTTTTCCCAGATTATACAAAAAAAAAAACTTTGCTATTTACATGAACCGTTCAAAATAAAATTAGACGTTTAAGAAAACCGTTTAATTCTGCCTTTTATTACGTTGGTGGAAAGACAAATGGCGATTGGCGGCTGCAGTAATTAGTTGGTTTTTTAAAGACTTTTTTTTATTTTTACCTTCGGATTAGAAGTTAAAATCGGTTCAACAGACAGTAAAAGGTTTCTTTAAATGGCTAATCTTAAACGCGAATAGCAGCAGAGTATAGCATCATTATATGTTTAACTAGCTTTTGCCCGCGGCTTCGCTCCCGGCAACAGATTATTCTACTCTACGCTGCTCTACCCTACTCTACCCTACTCTAAAAAAAAAAAAAAATTATCCTATGTCATTCTCCTGGCTAACCTACCTCCCTGCCAATTTTCAGCTAAATCGGTTCAGCCGATCTCGAGTTATAAGTGTTGTAACAAACCCGACTTTCTTTTATATATATAGATAATACTAGCGACCCGCCCCAGCTTCGCACGGGTGCATTGGTGATTGGTGATATTAAATATATATTATACCTATAAACCTTCCTCTTGAATCACTCTATGAATAAAAAAAGCCGCATCAAAATCCGTTGCGTAGTTTTAAAGATTTAAGCATACACAGGGAGGAAGCGATTTTGTTTTATACTATGGACCTATACCATCTTTTTCTGTGATATTAATGTATGCGATTGCTTTTCATGTACGCGTACCGCTTCAATTTCATCTAAAGGCGGGAAGATTGCCGTAACGTAACATACAGTGTAACATGATATGAACGCAGGGCGCGCACGAACCGACAATGTACTATCGCGATCATTTCTGCCTGATCACTAAAAACATTTTCGCTTGAATCTGGCGTGAAGTGGCAAACCAAACCTTTACAGTTTTCTTTATGAGTGCAAGCAAAAATGAACTTACGAGGTGGTCAGGCGGAAGCATCTTCGATGTTATTCGCATCTGTTTCCAGTATGCGCGCGGCGAACATAGCTCAAGCTCAGTCTGCCGAGAATACGCGAAGAGAATAGGATCGTCATAACCAATTACTGGTTACGATTATTGACAGTTTATAATTACGTAATTAGAGACATAATAGAAAGACAATAAGTGCTAACGCCAGCGTTCGCTTGGAGCTTGAGAGTTTAATCGTGAATAATGTGTTAAAAAAACGCCTAAGATTTCGACGTTTGACGGCAACGCTGCTTCGTATCATCCATTTTTCGCGCACGATACGCAGTACTGACAAAGCAAGCCCACTAGCCAAGTTACAATCATTTTGTTATCGTCAAAGAAGGCTTGGAATATGCCACACCTTCTTCTTAGATTATATCGTCTTTGATTATATGTAAATTATAGTCCATCCATAAATATGATAACTTCAGTTTCAATTAAGTACTCAATATAAAATATGAGCAAAACAATATTTTCAGAATTTTTTTTTCAAACATCGCGGTTTACACGCAGATGTACTAGTCTCTCCCCTGTATGTACATACAGAGGAGTATTCCCTTCTGCGGGCAGGGAGGAGACCTAGTCAGTGGAAAGGAACAATCTTGTTGGAGTTGTACGAAACAGTTTTGTGCGGCGTACAACGCACGGTTGCCGAAAATTTAATCAAGATGCATTAATTAGGGAAAAAGGGCCAGGGTGGTCAGCAAATTTTTTTCCTTAAGTTTGTTTATATTTTACAAACGTCTCGCCCTACCTTCATTAAAATATGATTAGCGACTGTAGCACATATTTTGTCAAAATCCTCTCTCAGTCTAACCCTATGGCTATTTCATAAAGAAAGTCATTCGGTAGAGTTACTTTAAGATTAACAAAAAAAATTGGAGAGGATTGGCGGAAAATCCACATTTTTCCCACACATCACAGAGAGCAAAAAGGTTGACGTGATTCTTTCAAGAGGTAGAAAAGAGCACAAGGGCGGTATTCGTCATTAGATGGTTTTTCCAACCATAAAAAAGATAGAGAAGACCACTCCTCCGCTATGGCGCAATGTCAACCATGATATTAAAAAGATCACATCGATTTCTGAACTCAGGACTTCAGGAGGTGCCACAAGGCCATCTATAAGTTACTCAACATAGTGTTTTAACCCCCCTTTTTCTAGTCACACAATGTCACACTTGATAGTGAGACGTAATATAATGGAAAGCCTCCAATGGATTATGAATCGGTCCTTAGTTAATAATCACAATAAGACTGTAAATACTGATAATAATAATAATTAATGTAATTTGGTAAGAGCAAAATAGTACATTGCTATCCTAAGGGTCATCATCATCATCATCATCAGCCTTTCAATGTTCCCACTGCAGGGACACAGGCCTCCTCTCTATAGGAGAGGGAATGGGCCATAATCCACCACGCGGGCCCAGTGCCGATTGGTGGATGTCACATGTATTCGAATTTTTGGTTCTAGGACATGCCGGTTTCCTCACGATGTTTTCCTTCACCGTTTTGAGAGCAGTGGTGATGAAATAAATTACACAAAGTAATGCGCCTGGCTGGGTTCGAACCCGCGACCTACAACTCGTAAGTCGGGGCCGTTACCACTCGGAATCCTAAGGGTGAAAGTAAGTTATTTAGTCCCAGAAATAGGTTTGGACCACCTATTTTATTTTTCAGTGGTCGAAAGTCATCTTTATGGTTTTTCAATTGTATTGGCTGTATAGAAATTCGGGTCACGGTTCAATAGAAATGTCAAAATATTACTAGTTTTTTTTTTATAATGTGACAAATGTCAGTTGAAAGTAATTCTACCTAGGGATGAAAGGTATTTCTTACAACCCGCTCCACAGGCAACTTGACACCTACTTTCCGAGAGCGAGTAATGAAAATATAATTTGATAATAACAAAAAAAAATTGTTAATAGAAATTAAATCTTTTCAATGTATTTATTTGATACAGATATATTAAGTTTTTCGCGTCTGCCAATTTATCCGCTAACTTCTAAACCACGTTACGCATTCTGATGTGGTTTTCACTAATAAAATGAGTAATCAAAAGGAAAGTTTACGTATATAATAATATACACTTGCAAGATCTGCGTGATTTCTAATTCGACAAATAATATGAATATTAAACTAAATCGAAGTAACGACTTTTTTCATTGAATTTATCTTCTTGAATATTCAAAGAATTTTAAAAATAATAATCTTTATCTAATTTGCTTGCTAGAGTTCGGTTTTTCACACTATTATAGAGTTCATCTCAAACGTTCTTGCAAAGGTCCAACGGTATTTCTCACTGGAACAACTTCTAATACTATAGAAACCCATATGTAAGGGCTGGTGCTGCAAAATGCTACTGGCAGATTTGACATCATTGAAAAGGCGTGCGAAGAGTTTAAGTGGTGATTCAGATTAGGCCAACGCCAATCTGTAAAATCAGCTCAGGTGTAGGGTCTACCTTTTGATATTTTATAGGACACATTTATGAAGTATGCGCACGAATTACTTGATTGAATTCTGCTCACCTCTCTACTATCGCACAACCTGACGAGCGAGTACCACGTTACGTTTACGTTGTATACACCTGCCCTCCGAAATCCATGACCAATGAATTGGGCTACAGGATTCCTCGAAGCTGTTACCGCGATCCTAAGTAATTAAATCCGCATTTGTACTTCGTGTTGCATGAAGAATAAATAAATAAATCCTGCTACGCAAAGGGCAACTGTAAGAACACAGATGGGCTTTAGGTCTGTCACTCCCTTTCGCTCCACTCAAAGCTTTTGGAGTGATTTGACGATTTCCCACCTCAAAACAAATACCCCTTACGACCAACGATCAAAAACAGCGTTCTCTGCAGTTTTGTTTGCCTTTTTTTGGTGGATAAAAATCATTCAATAACTAATCCCGCCCTTGGGTGGAGCGGGAAACAGTGTCAGACTCTTGCTGACTAAACAGCCCACCGCGTTCCTTATTTACCTCATGCACTAGGGATAAGCCTTTTTTTTTTCAGTAAAAAACCCTGGACGATTAAAAACTGAGCAAGTAGATTCGCGCACAAAGTGTCGGAACCCTTACCTTACAAACTAACTTATTTATTTAAATACATCATCATCTTTATCAGCCTTTTAATGTTCCCACTGCTGGGCTTCTCTCTAGAAGAGGGAATGGGCCATAATCCACCACGCGGGCATAGTGTGGATTTATGGATGTCACACGTCTTCGATATTATTATAGTTCAATTCCCGAATCGACCATCAAAGATTTTTTTTTTTGAATCGAAGAAAGTATTTTTTGTGGCATCTACAAAATATGAGAATGCCCATACCATATTTTGACACAAGTAAATTAATACATAAAATAATGTTTCATTTATGCGTATAATGTACATACTCATATTTTTTCCGCATTAAAAAATGTTAATAAAAGGTTAACAATTCCTACTTCCGCAAAAATAACATTGTCATTTCCAAAATCATTTATTTAGTTTCACACAAGTTCGGTACGGAGCCACATACTTTGAACAATCTCTTTTACTGTTTTCAAATTTAATCCTATATTGGTGTTATCAGGTCTTGCTTCATGCCCAATTTCGCGGTTTTTGATCGTCGAAATGTAAGTTTTTTTGCGACATAAACGGCCGTATATTTTTTTCCTCGAATTAAAAGTTTGATTTTTTCATAAATTCAAGGGACCGCAGACCTGAGTATATGGTTTTAACTTCATCTGAATATCTCCACGCATTCCCGAGATTGAGGGTCTTGACAGACAGACAGACGGATTTTTTCCTAATCCAAATTGATGCCCCACATTATGAATTACTCCTGTATCACACAGCAATCAGTCGCTCAACCACTGAGCCGTATCTCTTTTTCATTTTTTGATTTTTTTTACAGCTTTCAAGGACCGCAAACTTGAGTATGTTTTTAATTTCAACTCCACGTGATCGAGAGAGCTAAAGTTTCGAGTTTGACAGACAGACAGGACAATAAAGAGATCCTGTAAGGATTTCTTTTTTTGTTTTTGGGTACGGAACCTCAAAAAGAAAATTTTGGCGTACACTTATTCCATATACACAGGGTTAAGAAATAAAAACAACAATAATAATATATACCTTCACCAAAACAACAAAAACCTTCAACTAAATAGGTACAGTTAAAAATTATCTAACAATAGCTTTTGCCCGCGGCTTCGCTCCCGGCAACAGATTATTCTACTCTACCCTACCCTACTCTACTCTACCCTACTCTAAAAAAAAAAAGTATCCTATGTCATTCTCCTGGCTCTAATCTACCTCCCTGCCAATTTTCAGCTAAATCGGTTCAGCCGATCTCGAGTTATAAGTGTTGTAACAAACCCGACTTTCTTTTATATATATAGAAGATAGATATAAATAGAAGATAGATTTATGGCGTCAAACAACTCTCTGCTATCGATTAGTAAAGTGTTACCTAAAAGACTGGCTGCATTACGAAGCTGAATGACAATGTAGGCAGAGGATATCTCTGACAATTTTACTATTATTAATTTACATATTTTTTTTTATTTTTTTTTTTGTTCAATAAAACTGGAGAAGCTATTCCTGTAGATTGTGAATGTGGATTCAAAATCGTGGTATCGTTAATTTTTTAATTCGTGTCACAAAAGCCTTGTAAGGAAGGTGAGGACGCCGTGAGGAGTTTCCAGCCATGGCTCAAAGAGAGGACCGCCATAATTATAGCGTGCTCAGTACTACGAAAATGAGAAGTCGTTTGGGCGCGACTGTGAGTCTGACTCGCACTTAGACAGTTTTTTAGTGTTCCGTAGTCAACCCTTATAATTTCGCCATGTCTGTCTGTCTGTCTGTCCGTCGCGGATAATATCCGCGACCGTTAGAACTAGAAAGCAGAAATTTTATTTTATTATAAAATGTCTTATATCTTTTATTACTGATATAACCTAGTGTTTACCCGAGATCCCACATGAAGGAAAGCAGTGATGCACTCGTTGATGGTGAAACGCACTAGTTTATAAGGAACCTATTTACTCTAGCCTTGCAGACACCTAAAATATATTCGGACGGGAAGACCGTGGCGATTATTCCCGATGTCCACCACTTGTCTGGCCACCACCGGGGGATAGCGAGACAACTTTAAAACATTATTCTCGTTGTCCACCACTGGTGGACAGCGTCACACTTTGTAAGTTATTTCCATTCGCCACCACTGGTGGACAGCGACACGGATTTTTAACATTCCCTATGGCCGCCGTAGGGGGATAAAGGCACAATTCTTTTGATCCAATTCCCACTGGCCATCAATTTAAATTATTTTATTTATAGACCATTTGGTTTTATCCCTTGGGCGGAGCGGGAAACAGTGTCAGACTCTTACAGACTAAACAACCTACCCCGTTCCTTCTTAGCCTCGATCTCAGCGCCCCGGTAATACGCTTTCGCATCAACCCTTGGGTGAAAAAGTAAGGGTGGATACCCGCCGTACGTAGGTTTGTCCTATGGTAGAAAGGAGGCGAAATCAAGTCATGCAATTCCCGTGCACGGCCTCCAAAATGCATCCTGTAATATACGCTACGTTTTTGCTGCAGGCTTTGAAAATTGGTTTTAATACTTTTAACCAATCTTAATGACTGAGTAGTCGCTTCGCACGCCTTTCCACTGAATTCAAAGCTGCTTGGTGCAATAATCCCGCCGCCATGTGTGGCTACAGTACTCCACATATTATCGGACCTGTGCTTTATTTATTTATACTATACTAGCGACCCGCCCCAGCTTCGCACACCGGGTGCAATGCTAATATTAAATATATTATGCATGTATTATACATATAAACCTCCTATTGAATCACTCTATCTATTAAAAAAAGCTGCATCAAAATCCGTTGCGTAGTTTTAAAGGTTTAAGCATACATAGGGACTGGAAGCAACTTTATTTTATACTATGTATACTTTATTTGTACAACATGATAAAAAAATTGTTAGTTGACCCTTAAATATAAAAGCATATAATGGGTGCCCTTATTGCATTCTGCGATTTCTTCCAGGCAACCTGGGACGGACAGAGATTGTGATTGTCTTGTACTTGGTGCATAAGAAAACAAGTTAAACAAATTGGTGCTTTGTATAACATCACTAACGCCACCGCTGGACCTTTGCAAAAACGCCGAATTCCCGAGCAGGTATCTTGGCTTTGGAATGAACCGCCCAAAGTTAAGGTCTGAGGAAATTTCTTCTTCAGAGATACATTCTGAAAAGCAGGAGCCAAAGTGAATGAGCTCCTTCTTTTTTTTTTTACTTCACACGCCTGTGTTTTGACAGCGTCGATTCCCACCAGATTGTCTTGGCCCAACTTGGAGACTGCCTGCCGTACGTAAGCAGCCCTGCTTTTGAAAGAAAATTGACTCACTGGGAAGTGAAAGTTTCCATAAGGACAGGTCATGGTAAACCCCCAGTAGACCTGTTGCGGCGAAACCCATACTGTCAATCACTGAGAAGATCATTACATGACATCTATGCCATGAGGCGCGCGTTCAATACACACCCTACAATCTCGCAGTGTAGCGGTTATTGACACCGGCCGATAATTTGAAAATTAGCTCGAGTTATATGTTGCCAAGCTTCTAGGACTTGAGCACTATAGCAGTCCTAAATGAGACGCGACAATAACACGTCAATACAGGAGGCTACTCAGGTGCCCATGCCTTGATAACTATTCCTGGTATATCATCTGATCCACTAACTTTATTCACTTCTAGACGACACAGTGCTCTCAGAACTTCATCGTTCCTTATGCAAACCTCGGGCATTGAGGTGTCACAGAGAGGCATAATCGGTGGAGTAGCACAGAGTCAAGAGGAGAATTATAGGCGAAGAGAGATGCAAGGAGAGCTTCTGTCTCTAACCAGTGTTCCATCAGGTTTAACCAGTGGAGTGGGTCGGCAGAAGCTTGTTGTGACCCTTGTCACCAGAAAGCTCTGCTATGAGACAAGTGTGCAGAGAACTTTGTGCTAACAGACTGGCATTTTTTTGTAGGACTTAACAGACTGGCATTTTTGGCATTTTGTGCTAACAGACTGGCATTTTTTTAGGATTCTCTTTGAGCTATGATCTTGATCTGAATTTGGAACCATGCACCAGCTTCTGACGTTTTATAAGTGCCCATGTAGGCCTATGTGATATAAAATATTTTTATTTTGACTTTGGAACTTTGCAGTCACAAGCATCAACCCAGAGAAACGCAAAATGCCTACGCTGTTCAAAGTGAATACAATCAGAATTGAAACATTGGTAAGCTGAACCACCAATGGATACAACTGTATGATATAATTTGGGGGAAAAAAAAACTTCATAGCTTGCAGCAGACTTGTTGCTAAAGAACACAAAGAAGTGCTGCATCTTATCCCAATCTACTGACTTATAACACCACATAGGTAACTGTCAGGAGGGGAGAATGATAATACAAACTTTACCAGACAGTGATCTGGTAGGTGAGGAGAGTAACCATGCCATACTTAAATAGAACCTTGACCAGAAACCTGCAACTGGACGAAGGCAGCCTGCGTCTGGACTGAACTGAACAATGTTCACTTTAAAAACTCTTTGTCACAATGATCATCTTGGATAATCCTCTATGCAACGGATATGTGGAGTCAGAGGCAATTGTTGTGCATGTGCTCCTTAAGTGCACAGCCATCAATGACTAATAATATTCAACTAATCAAGTTTTGAAGTGAGTGAGTCTGGTTGGACTAAAGGCTGCCAAAGCCCACATGCTATGGTCCACTAAAGACTGATCATAATAGAGAGGTGAAGGGCTGATCTAAATAGATAGGTAACTCTTCTTCTTCTTCATTCGTTTATATTTCATTTTTTTTGTTACAGCTCTCTGGATTGATGGTTAGTAGAAAGTCCAAACAATATGCAGTATGTATAGATTAAACTTTATGTATGTCTTTGTGTATTTTTATTTTATTTATGTAGTTGACATCAGGCACCCTTGTGGCTGGCCATATGAATTGGGAGAAGCCCATCAATATTCTTAAACTCCTAGATTTAACTTAAAATTCCCTGTAACATAATGATAATAATTTTTCTCTGACAACCCCACCTCCAAGTCGTACTATGGTAGCAATTTCAAGTCTAAATACAGTTATCTAAAATCTTCAAAAAAAAAAAATAGAAGTATACTAAGTTTTTTTGAAGATTTTAGATAACTGTATTTAGACTTGAAATTGCTACCATAGTACGACTTGGAGGTGGGGTTGTCAGAGAAAAATTATTATAACTGTTCAATGTGGCTTCCAAGTTCTTGGCATTGAGTAATTTAAAATGGTAACATTCAGTTATGATATCTATAAAATGTTACTATTCAAGTATAATTTACTTTATTCAGGTATCTGGTTTCTATTCAGAATTTTATCTTGGCAGAGCTTATCTGTTCCATTTTTCATTTCGTCACAAATGCAATGAAATAAACTAAACAATTTCTCAGAACTGGGCTTGTCTTAGGCAAGTAATAAGTGTTGCTACTGAAAAAAAAAACTCAAACACCTAAAATTATAAATTCCTGACAAAACCAATATCTATTGAGTGGCCTAAGTTGTTATACAATTTGAAGTCCTAAATTGTGATACAATACATGTGGTAGATTTTTCACGAGAGAATAATAAAGCCATAGATAATGCTACCTGGCCATTGAACCTTATCAGTTACTGTTGTTTACATTAACAAAATTGAGTACTTACTAGTTATTAGTTCCGAAGAAGTATATGCACTGGACGTTCATCGCTTTCTTGGGAGGCTTTAGCTCCGGAGTGGGAATGGCTACCTGGAAACCATCACAAACCAGAATTAGGGTCAATGTTTTCTTTCACTATTATGACATTTCTCAACTTGTTTATCATCTCTGACAGCTTCAGTTGCTCTAACTACAAGATATTTTTAGTACTTCTCCGGCGTTTTACCCTAGCCACGCAGCATTATAGTCAAGCACTCCCGTTTATCAAGAAATTTTCCCGCCCATAATTGCGTGAATCTAATCTGTCAATTCCATCAACAAACGCTCAAACAGTTGTTTACAATTATGATCAATGATATTTACTGAGAGAAAATTAGTGTTTTATTATTTTTAACTTCAAAAGTAATAAAGAAGGCGTCTTACCCGGCCGGGCCAAGGGCTGAATCCCTTCATCTTGGCCCTGAAACAAACATATTTCATGTATTATCAACACTGGAATCTTATAAAACTTCACTAAACGCTTCAATTAGCTCTGGATTCCAATACATACCACACAAGATCACCAAGTTTAAAACTTTCAGACATTGTACACGACTGCTCTGTCCGGCTTTCCACGACGAACTAACCAAAAACAAATGTTTCCAACATAGAACAGAAAAGGCTTCGCGTCTTTCGGTTTGTCTATGGTGGTTGCGAAAACCGTAATTTTCCGATGAAACAACATGCAGCATTGTTACGCCGGATTCACACACATAAACTAACACAAGATTTCGTTGATTAGCCGGAAAATATAAATTTAAAACTTTGAAAAATAATGCCTACATTTTTTTAATTATACATAGGCACGCATTTGATCACTTCAAACCGTCCACAAATTTTCTTCATTTTTAAAAAATATGTAGCACTGGCGTTATAAAATTTCGTTTTAGTCGCTTAATTTGCATTTTAAAGGGGTTTTAAAATGTATCACTCATTTTTACGGTTTCGTTTCTCAAATGAAAAAACGAACCCATGCGAATGCGGATAGGCCTGGTTCACTTTGCTGCCGTTACTGCCTATTTGTCTGCCAAGCAAGACCCTTTATCTCGTGAACGCGTTGACATGTTAAAATTAATACCGTATTCTAAATCTGCAACCCCTCAAAAGAATACTATACTCTATTCATAGAGTACTTTCTATTGACCTAGAATCTTGTTTGGCAAAAAGTAAGATTCCATAAAAATTTGAAACTGTAAAATAGGTCCGTCACCAAAAAAATGTTTCTTGCTTTTCAGGAACTTAAAAGACTGAGTTTCCTATTTAGGTATTTTTTTTATTCTGTGACATTTTACGTTTTATCCTTTGACAGGATTAAATTTTTTGTCTGTATTTTGCTATTTTTACGTTGCTAATTTGTCGCACGTACCGCCAAAATTAAACTTAAACTTTATTTTAAGGAATGTATTTTGTGTAAAAATGTCTAAAAGATTTTATCCGCAACATCAAGGCGAACGAAAGAAAGCTAAACTTGACATTAGTATATCTGATCATAATTTTCCATTGAGTCAAAACAATGATTTTAATAAAGGTAAACAATCCGTAAATATGTATTTACTGTTCGTTGTTTTAATATGAATGAGTAATAAAGCATAAATAAGCTACTTAAGCATCTTTAGGATGCGTAATTTTAACACAATATTTATAATTTAAAGTTAGGTTAAGTTTCTGTTTTTTGCTTACAGAACCCAACATTGACGACAACTGGGGCGATGACAATGATGACGAGATTCTACTCCTCGCCAGTCAAGCTTGCGAGCAGGCCTATAACACTAGTGACGACATCAGTCAACTTGCGAACTACAGTATGTGCATGAAACCAAGTTCAACCAGCACTCAACTGAGTTTCGAACCAACTCCTAGCACGAGCTCGTCTAAATCCGAATTCACATTCAAAAAGCCGTCATTCAACACACCCTCTGCCATATCAACCCACCTCAAAGAAAAATGCCACAGAATATCCTCACCACTACCTGGAATCTCATCAAAAGTTCTACCTAAGACAAATGGACAAGTCAACATGTCAGATGACTTGATTTTCAGCGACAAAGTGTTCAAGACTCATGATTCAGACCATGTGTACCGTCAACTACTTCAAATGCAAGAGGAGAATGCCAAACTGAAGTCAGAAAATGGTAAATTGTTGGAAAAATGTGTGACAAAAGAAGGAGAGGCATCTATACTGCGAACTCAGCTGAAGAGTTGTCAGTCGGCTGTGGATAATGCCAGGTTGGAGAAGATCAAGGCTCAGGAGAAAGTGCAGATGGAGTGGCAGGAGAAACTCAGTGCTGCTAACAATCAGCTGCATGATCTGAGGACACAGTTGGATTTCAAGGTTATTGATTTATTTTGGTTCATGTAACACAACTGTATCTCACCACTTGAAAATGTATTGTTCTTTAAGATACAGGATTGTTTCCTAGTTTAAAGGACAGAGATCTTATTTATGTGAAACAGCCACTGTCATGTTGTTGTCCCATTTGCTGATGTTACTTATAGCTTTAAATTTTATTTTAATACTTACAAGGCATATGAAAAGCACACCTATAACATTTTTATGGTTTTTTTTCACAGGATTTTTAAAGTTTTTTGACAGAAAAAATGTTCATCAATTTTCTGGTGTGTTAAGTAATTACATAAAGAAGTTAAAGCAGCTTTTGCAATATTAATTAGCAATACTATTGTTACTAATTCAGTCATTGCATGTCTGTATTTTTATTATTGTAAAATTATTGAAGGTCTAGCTTTAATGACTTATCATTTTATCTGTTTTTATTTCAGAACTTAGAAATAATAAGTGTAAAGGAAAAATGTAAGAAACTAGAATCATCAAAAGTGAGACTGACACAAGTTACTGTTGCAGGAAATGACATATCACAAAGGTAACATAACTTTTAATTCTTACTTCTAATTATTTAAGAATTAGTCTATAGAAGAGAGAAAAATAATCATGTGACATTACACCTATTTCACCTTCATAAACATTATCTATCTCCTTTCGCGCAGTCCATCCAAAGGTTGTCTGTAAGAGATTGCCTTGTGCGATAAGACCACCCATTGTACCCTTATTTTTTTAATAATGTTTGTTCTATTTTTTTGTAATGTGGTGTACAATAAAGTATAAATAAATAAATAAATCACAGGTTTGATTCCCACACAGAATAAATTAATATTTGTATCACCTGCAGATATATGTTCTGTGTCTGGGTGTCTTGTGTATGATTTTCATTTTTATGAATAGACCCACTTTACAAGACTTATTCCTGGAATATGTATTTTATTTTTAAAAAAATATTAAAGATAATTTATGTTGTAATAAAGACGAAACTAGCAAGGTGAAGATGTTAAGGTAAATCTTACTATTTTCTATTGACAGGCATTACAACAACACCACACAGAATGATACACTTGTGTCTCAAAGCAAGAGAGTGAAGACAGCTTCCAATGCAGTACAGACTGACGACAAGGCGCACATGTTGAAACTGAACAAAACTTGCAGAACTGGTACTGACATACTGTCTTCATTACATAGAATAAAACAAAGTTGCTTACCGCTGTCCCTATGTATGCTTAGATCTTTCTATCTTAGATTAAAAGTATGCAACGGAGTTTGGTGCAGTTTTTAATAGATAGAGTGATTCAAGA
This sequence comes from Mythimna loreyi, assembly GCA_029852875.1. Classification (NCBI taxonomy): domain Eukaryota; kingdom Metazoa; phylum Arthropoda; class Insecta; order Lepidoptera; family Noctuidae; genus Mythimna; species Mythimna loreyi. The sequence goes on along the minus strand of CM056795.1, from coordinate 1,191,261 downwards.
GGAAGGTTTATGTGCATAATATATGCAGTACCCGTGCGAAGCTGGGGCGGGGTGCTAGTACAACAATTAAAAAAAATCTTATATTTCGGATAAAGTCCATACTTTTGTTTTTGGGTTAGTTCAGAAAATTCTAATGCTATGGTGTAACCACTGGCGTAAGCTCGTAATATACGACGTGTAACTTTAAATACGCAAAACCTCTTCCCCAGATTTTTAATTAAATTTACCTAATACTCAGAACAAAATCTTAAAAAAAATATAAAAGTTTCCTGTACTGTTTTAGTTTTACTGCCAATTCTGATCATTTCTATAATAAGAACTATTATTATCCCGCGTATGAGAAAATTTAAATTGGACGACAACCTTTCAAGTTCGTTCACCTATTTTTGCAGGTTTGCGCATGTGATAGCTTAGCTTTTTAATAAATAAACAGGGCAACAATTTTAATATAGAATTTTGTATAACATGCTTATTCAAAAAGGATTCTGCTCGTTATTCTGAGCAAACTATTTTTAGGTATTGCGCATTGAATGTTACACGTGGTATAAATACATAATTAATTACTCTTATGTATCTATTCTCACTTACAGACCCAACAATCAATCCCACAATCCTCCCCTACATACTGGAACCGTGCACAAACCAGCAACATTCCATATTAGACTACAATGAGAAGCTGCAGAAGACCACAGACCTGTCCCAGAACAAGTGCAGGATATACAGCACATTCCACCGCCTGCCCACCACGCCTGTGCCCAAGGAAGTGGGCAAGAACAAAGTGGTCATGAGTGGAGTTTATGAAGATGTCATCAGTGTGTTTACAGAGGAAGGGTATAGAACTGAGGAAAGGTATTTTAATGTAAGTAGGTTTGTTTTATTAGTGTGTTAAACAGTTTTAATAATGTTTTTTATATTAAACTCTCTGCAAAAAAAAAAAATTGTGGCGAGACCCGGGCGTCTCTTCCGTACGAATTCGGTGCAGATACCTCCCGAACTTAAAATTTCCGGTGAGGACCTGCGCCATACGGAAAGTAAAGACGCCGTGAGGTCTCTCTTACCACGCCTCAAAGAGACTTACCGCCATAATTGTGGCGTGTCCAGCACTGAGTTGCAATAGTCGCTGACGCCATTTCACCATCGCAAGATCCCACCGAATTTGTTTACTAAAACAGATCATCATTATAAAGTATAAAACAAAGTCGCTTCCTCTCTATGTATGCTTAAATCTACTAAAAACGTATTTCTCTAACTACGCAACGTATTTTGATGCGGCTTTTTTAATAGATAGAGTGATTCGAGAGGAAGGCTTGTCTGTATAATCATGCATAATATATTTAACTAGCTTTTGTCAGCAGCTTCGCCCGTGTTCATAAAATATAGCCTATGTCACTCTGGAGTAAAGCAGCTTTCTATTGTTGCTATTTTTTTTCCAATCGGACCAGTATTTCCAGAGATTACCTCCTACAAACAAAAAAAACAAACTATCTCTTTATTATTTTAGTGTAGATATCAGCATTGCCCCCGTGCGAAGCTGGGGCGGGTAGCTAGTATTCTAATAATGTGTGAAACTTATTTCAGATCTTCAGCTCAATAAAGTCGCTACTGAATGAGAGCCGCAGTAGGCTGGAGACTGTGTGCCAGCGCGTCACCACCTCCTTCCAGAAGGAGATGGACGAGCGGTACATGGACGTCACCGCTAGCTACCTGCAAGTGGATAGGGAGGACTTGATCAGAGGCAGGTTAGTAACGTTGTTTATATGTATGTCGGTGTGTTTGTTACTCTTTCATGCTCAAAGGGTTGAATGGATTTGGATATAAATTGAAATTTTTGTAACTTAACTTACTTAACATTCATTACATAGTATAAAACAAAGTCGCTTCCTGTTCCTATGTATGCTTAAATCTTTAAAACTGCGTAACGGGCTTTGATGCGATTTGTTTTTTTTTTTATAGATAGAGTGATTCCAGAGGAAGGTTTATACTTTGAATACATGCATAATAGATATATTTAATATCAGCTTTGCGCCTGTGCAAAGCTGGGGCGGGTCGCTAGTATTGTTTTAAAACTACGCTACGGATTTTGATTCGGTTTGTTTTAATAGATAGAGCGATTCAAGAGGAAGGTTTATACATGCAATATTTTTTTTATTTAAAAAAAAAAAACCGTTGCCCCACACTAGGAATTAATCCTGTGTCGTGGGTGCGTTCACAAACATATAAAGTCACAAACACAAGATACCCAGACCCGGAGTATATAATATAATATATAACATAATTCGACGACCATCACACAACGCCGTCTAGTCTCAAGCTAAGCAGAGCTTGTGTTATGAGTATTAGACAACTGGTAGACATACTTATATATTCCTAAATACATACATATTATAGATAAATTACACCCAGACACAGAACAAATGATCGTGCTCATCACACAAACATTTGTCCTGGGTGGGAATCGAGCCCACGACCTCCGGCATAGCAGTCAGGGTCACTAACTACTATGCTGACAGGCCAGTCATTTATATATATTCCATGTATTAGATTATACCTATTATGCACATGCATCCCTCTGCTAGAGAGAGGAGGCCTGTGTCTCTGCAGTGGGAACATTAAAAAGGCTGATGATGATGTTGATGATGCACATGCATAATAGGTATATTTAATATCATCTTTGAAAGCTGGGGCGGGTCGCTAGTCATAAGTAGTTAGTTACAAATGTATTAAAATTATTATTATTTTTATACAAAATTGGCTTAATTTCAGAGCACTATACAAAGAAGAGCAAGATATTCTATCGAGAAGAATGGTGGCCACACTAGCGTACGTCCTACAGTCTTCTAGAGGAGTGTACTGGTTCTACAAACATGAACAGATGCCCGACGAGGGCACACAGAGGAGCGGACAGTTTATTGACATTATCAGCAGGATATGTGTCTTACTTGACAATGCTGTGAGTAACCTACCATTTCTTTTTTGAGGTGGAATTTCATATAATGACTTCTTCCATTCTTAGGTGGAGCAAAAGGGCGTGTCAGACTTTTACAGACTAAAACTACACCTGTGTTCCTTCAGTTGCGTTTTGTGTTCTAGAAACACAAGTACATTGTTCCTACTGAGCCCCTACGGTTTTGCTGATGTCTCTTTGGGAAGCGCGATTCGGGCTCGGCCCATATAGGATGAGCTGACTTTGAGCTAGCTGATAACCGGTGACCAGAGGTGGTTCTACGATTGCCGACGCCCACGGTGTCTTCTGACTCGTCGGTTGGGGCGTGAGGATATACGTTCCTCTTGGGGCTGCTTCCTTCACAGATGGACGCGAGTGCACCACATTTTCTCTATCTGAACTATAGCCCTGCGTGAGCATCAAACAACGAGGACGGTGCTCTGCCTCTACCGTATGGTATACCGCAATCGGGATGTTTCTTTCGCCTAAATTCGGAACAGGAACCTCCCGAACATACCAATCATGTCCAATGAGTATTTGCGCCATGCAGAAGATGTGGACGTGGAGACTATCCAGCCTCTCCTCAAAATCGTGTCCAGCACTAGGTTGTGACAGTCCTAGTGCTGGACACACCACACTCGTCGACCATTGCCATATCGCTATGATATCCTACCGGATCTGTGTCTGCCATGGCAGAGGAGTTTGGTCCTGGCTCTCGCTCACTTACTCTCTATAAGCAAGAGAAGTCATGGATAGACTGGCCTGTCAGTCTAGTAGTTAGTGACCCTGACTGCTATGCTGGAGGTCGTGGGTTCGATTCCCACCCAGGACAAATGTTTGTGTGATGAGCACGATAATTTGTTCTGTGTCTGGGTGTAATTTAACTATAATATGTATGTATTTAAAAATATATAAGTATGTTTATCAGTTGTCTAGTACTCATAACACAAGTTCTGCTTAGCTTGGGACTAGACGGCGTTGTGTGACAGTTGTAGAACATATTCATATCCCACCAAAAAAAAAAAGTTAAAATACCTTGCACTATCACCAACAAACTCTTTTTTTTACAGTCCTGCGCCACACTGTACAGCGGTCTCCTTCTATCCATAACATTCCTCATCGAGGCTCTATCTTCCACCGACATGAACAAGACCAAAGCCCTGGACATAATAAAGACGATACTGACGTCTAGACCAATGCCATTTGTAGTCACTCAGGTGCTGGACTTGTTGAAGACAGTTGCTCAATGGCAGGGATTTATGAGAGCGTTCTGTCCAGGAAATGGGACGGGGAATCTCAAGACTGATTATGATCAAGGCGTTTTGTTGTATAAGAAAGGTAAAGAAGAAATACTGATTTATACATTTGTTTAGTTAGTAAAAATTCGAACTAGAATAAAAAATTCGAAGACATGTGACTTCCACCATTTCGCACTGAGCCCGCGTGGTGGATTACCGTCCAATCCCTCTCCTAAAGAGGAGGCCTATGTCCCAGCAGTGGGATACTTAGAAGGATGATGCTACGCTAGTAGAAACTGGATGTAAAATTTTGGATCTTTTGCCTAGGTAAATTTTTTCATAAAAACTTTAACACCTTAAAACATTTTGAGGGTATTTTTGAAAAACTAATAATGGTAGTGTTCATTATTCATTTTGATTAGATTGGTTTCAAGTTTATTACCTCTCTTCTCCTCTTTTGATTCTGCTGTACTAACTTTAACATTATCTATATCGTTTTATACTGGTAGAGTACGAAAAACCATTTTTATTCACTTAGGTGACTATAAATTAAATAAAAATTATTTATACATAAGCTAAGTTTTAAGTATAGGTATGGGCCCAATAAATAAGATTTTGCTTACAAATGAAATTCCCCCTTTTCACACACTTAAGGGATGAACCTAAAAAAACTCAAAAAAATCCGTATTCTAGTCCCAGTAGTTTCATTTACGTAGCTCTACAACATCCCCGATGGGAATAATATGAAATTGGTTGCAAATACCACATTATTTCCTTCATCTTCTGTAAAACTATAATTTAAAAAACTCAAAAACAAGATGGTTAACCTTTTCACCGCCATGCACTTCTATAGAAGTTCGGGATTTTCGTGCCACCAGCGCCACAACTTCTATAGAAGTTGTTCATTTTAACTGTCTTATTAAAAAAAATTTACTGTGATTAAAAGCTTTGGTTTATTTTATTGTTTAAGATAGCACTGTCTACTACCCTGTTTTTTATTTTTCTACACAAAATAAGCCCTAGTTTGTCCTAAAATCGGCAAAAACAGAAACTCTGAATTTTGTTACATTCCTCAGAACGCCAATCACTTCATATCAAGTTGGCCAGTGATGTGCCGTGAAAGGTTGATTTCACCATTGAAATATTTATAAATACAGAAAGTTGCGAATATCGAAAACAATTTGAGGTCAATAAAATATGAACTTAGTTATCTACTTTATTACAAAGGATAGTAGATGAATTTCGACCTTCAGGTAGATGCCGATACGTAATTATAAAGTTGTTACTAATTCTTGTCGATAGTTATTTTCCCATCTCTACAAAACAATTGGTCGTCTATGCCCCTGTGCGCCACCGAGTGCCACGAACTACTATAGAAGTTGATCAGTGACGTCATAGGCGTGTGGCTGTCAAGGTCACTTTGGCGTAGTGCAGCACAAAATCGGATTCGCTCGCACGCATCTTTCTTTCTTTCACTTGCAAATAGAAAAATGAGTGAAGAACTTGATTCGGACGAACTTCTGAAAATTTTGCAAGGTGTGGAATCGGACTCGAAGTATTTTGTGGAGAATATTGAACCAGAAGATAATTCTGAGGTATGTCTAACTGGATGACAATAATAATGTTTATTCATTCAAAGAGTAGGAATTCAATAAGTATGTAAAATGTTCGGTGAACCCAGTATCGGATCATTGGTTTAGAAGATAGGTGGGAACATTACTTTTCACAAGAACTAAGATTGTGGCGCCCCCTAGTGAGTTGCAGCTATGACACCATCTAAGAACATGAACTCATCAAACACAAACCTGTTATTGAAAACCGCATCAAAATCGGATCATTAGTTTAGAAGATAGGTGGGAACATTACTTTGCACAAACACACAAACATCTGTCAACCTAAACGCATATACCTACTCCGTTCCGTCGTGCGTAAATAGAGAAACGCAATCTTTGCGCGGGGTCCCCCGCGCGCAGATGGGTAAACGCTATGTATACGCTATGCTACGTATGGTTAAAAAACAATGCTTTGATAAGTACACGGGTACAAGCGTGATAGAATTTAAATATATACTTATCTACTTTCCATTTCAAAAAACACTTTAAAAACAATTCAAAATTCTGCCACTTAGATACCTACGGTAAAAAACGTTGACTGAAGTTATTAAAAAAACAGGAATAAACAAAAATAGAAGAAAGAAAGACCATAGATCCCATCCCTGATCAGAATCGAATTCAACGTGCCCTCAGTGCCAATAACTTGATATGAAGTTAAAGAATGAGATCATGAAACAAATAGAGATGTAACCCATTCCTTGTAGTTCTAATTGAGTTATGTATTACTTTCTTTGATACTCATAAATTATACTGTTTTTTCCTTATTAAGGATACTGTGAATAAAACAAATCTTGAAATATTTAATCAGTTTTTAATTATATTCGTAAAATCAACTTTAAATCTTAACTTTACGCGTACAAATCTTATTCATCGATATGACGATATCCCCATCACTACTGTTTACTGTACATTTAGTTATACATTTATAGCTTGGCGCTCGGCGAGGCATTGCGTTTTGTGTACGTTGGCGGCGAAAAGGTTAAACTACAGACTGTCTTCAATTTTCATTCCCATTTGTCCAGATTCCTGTTTCATACAAGTGCTTCTAAAACAAATCGAAGCGTGCCTCAAGTGTATAGAGAAACAGAAGCTCGCGGACAAGGCGGCGGAGACCACGCAGAACCTCATCGTACTCTACAGCAATATCTGTGACTACTCCACCGGTAGCTTGGCGAGGGAAGCAACTAGGTAAGTAGTTGTTGAGTCCCTTGGTGGTGGTGTGTGGTGTATGAGTCCTGGGTGCGGTGTAGCCTTGTGTAAGGAGTAGTACAATTGAAAGTCACATATATATGTCTATTTGGCTCGTTCACAAATAGGACACAACTACGACGTACGAAATCAGGTGCGCGGATTATAATATGATATACAGTGTTTGCATCACCACTGCGCGTAAGGGACTGGCACACTTCGAACTCGCCACAGTCCCGCTTAGCGATTACACTCTTTGTCGCGTAAGCATTCTAAGTATGTGTGGCGTGAGCCCCCACATAGTCAATATGTAGTTAATATTAACTACTAGCGACCCGCCCCAGCTTCGCACGCGTACTTATATTGAATATATTATGCATGTATTATACATATAAACCTTCGCCTTGAATCACTCTATCTATCAAAAAAACCGCATCAAAATCTGTTGCGTAGTTTTAACGATCTTAGCATACATAGGGAGAGAGCGACTTTGTTTTATACTATGTAATGATAATAATGTTATATTTTGTTTACTAAAGAGTACCTATGTACAGTACGACCATCTCATCTTGGCGAGTGGGATGTTGGGCTCTGCGAATTTTAACGCTTGAATGTCACTAACAGTTTTTAACACCATTTATTTGATTAAATTATTATTTTTTTTCGAGATTTCAAGCACTAAAATTCCCACAGGGGCCCCGTATTAAAAGTCCTTCGGGGGCCCCGTATAAAAAAAAACTATTTTTATTACAGATGCTTAGCTGCCCTATGAGACGGTTGTGGATAAAATGTTGCGAATTTTTGCCTAGGTCGGGGCCCAGTATAATTGATACGGCAGATACGGTGGTAGCTACGCCCCTATCGCAGAGCCTGACTTCATACTCGCCAAGATTCGACGGCCGTACTGTAACAGCGTCTTCGCTAATCTCACACTAGTTGTGATGACTTCCCACTGTCTATTCTCATTAAGAACTTAGTGACTATACAATGTAATGCTTTGTTTCAGATGTGATTGCCACCTCATTCTAGTCCAAATAATAGTCTACGCTCTGCGGATATGCGCCGTGATGCTGGACAATTTCAAACATAGTTTAATAGGTAATTTATACTCATTATTATTTTCACATTCCAACGTTAGTTTAGTGGTGTTTTGTACGACTACTCGTCCTGAAGATCCAGTCTAGATTTCTGCACTATAAAAGCAAAACTCCTCAGTATTTCTACTTCCTCTCTTAAAGTCGTAAACAGAAAGGAAACATACCTACTTTCTGCCCGCCTGGAACTAAACGGGCTGCGCGATTAATCGACGCAGATAGTCATCCTTCTACATCATTTCAGCCGAATGACGTTCACTGTTGGACATAGGCCTCTCTTAAGCGTCATAACGACCGGTTGCGGGTATCCGATGGATACCAGACGCTTAACATCTGGCATCCATTGGATACCCGCGACCCTCATAGGTCATAGGTTCACCTTGTCGGAGGCATTCCAACAAATAATAGTAACTGAATTTCTACACAATATACCATACCAGTGTGTTCCGATAAGTTTGGACACGCAAATCAGGACTTATAAGTACTGGTTTCATTTGGTTAAAAGTCCATGCAGGTTGCCTTTATTTCACAGCCTCAGCAGGAGTAGAAATACTAGTCTGCCCACCCCTTCAATAAAACAGGCGTGATATCACAACATAATGTTCTGTTCTAGAAGATAAACAATCGAAGCAGTGTGGGCTACTGTCAGTGTGTCGCTGCGGCATTGAGCTGCTGTACGCGTGCGCGGTGCGCGACGTGGAGTTCAGCTCGCAGCTGGCGCACAACGAGGGGCACCTCATCGAGTTCTGTGAGCTCATGCGGGGCTTCCACCACAGCGACGCTTATAGTGAGTACATGATGTAGCCGTTAGAGTTCAGCTCGCAGCTGGCGCACAACGAGGGACACCTCATCGAGTTCTGTGAGCTCATGCGGGGCTTCCACCACAGCGACGCTTATAGTGAGTACATGATGTAGCCGTTAGAGTTCAGCTCGCAGCTGTCGCACAACGAGGGACACCTCATCGAGTTCTGTGAGCTCATGCGGGGCTTCCACCACAGCGACGCTTATAGTGAGTACATGATGTAGCCGTTAGAGTTCAGCTCGCAGCTGGCGCACAACGAGGGACACCTCATCGAGTTCTGTGAGCTCATGCGGGGCTTCCACCACAGCGACGCTTATAGTGAGTACATGATGTAGCCGTTAGAGTTCAGCTCGCAGCTGTCGCACAACGAGGGACACCTCATCGAGTTCTGTGAGCTCATGCGGGGCTTCCACCACAGCGACGCTTATAGTGAGTACATGGTGTACCTAGTCGTAATTTCTGAATACCCTCTTTGATGAAATCCCTACCTAACAGTCACAGTATGGAACAGCAATTCAGTGTGGGAGCTCCACACTGAATTGCTTAATATTTCGTACCGGAACTCAGATCTACGCAAGACATAATAACTTTTTAATTGTGTCTCTAATTACGGCTTAGGGGTTTTCCATTAATCACGTGAGGCTTGAAAGGGGGGGAGGGGTTTGATAAAAATCACGAAAATAACACAAAGGGGAGGGGGGGTGTAGTAACATATCTCGTGTATTTATTTTTTCGTCTTAAACCACTCAAGTGTCCAAGCCGCGCGGTGATTATCGGCCTACCTGACCGCGCATGAAATGTCAATTGCTTTTTTAAGACCAAGCGAGACTCTCTCAACAAAAACGATTACTACTGAAAAACTACAATAGCTACATTCGAATAAAAAATACTCACGGAAAGCTCAAAGAACGTAAAATTTAATTTGATTAAAAGTAAATTACTTTAATTAATATTATAGGATGAATATTCAGAAAATTTTAAGATTCGTTGTAGGTACTAAAAATACACGTGATGTTGAGAAGGGGGAGGGGGGTGGTCTTAAACCTCACTACGTATCACCAATGGGGGAGGGGGGGTTAAAAAATGCTAAAAAAAGATCACGTGATTAATGGACACCCCCTTACGAGAGGTTAAAAAATCGGTTAGACTAATGTCACTTAAACTATGTCGTAGGCGTGTGACCAAGCCAGGTCGTCGACGGAGGAGGGCGCTTCAGGGAGTTGTCAGCAAATGTAGAGGTCCGGTTTCTGAAAAAAAGGTTCGACCTAGGTATAAAGGCTAAGAAGGAATGGGGCGGGTTGTTTAGTCAGTAAGAGTCTGACACTGTTTCCCGCCTCGCCCAAGGGCGGGATTCATCATTAGATCTACCATAAAAAAAAAACTATGTTAAGCTCACACTGCTAATAGCTAATATTCTTACCAAATAATAATAACGTGATTAAAATACCTACTAATTGAATATTTCAGCAAACATGCTGACTGAACTCGCTGGAACCCTACAGTCATCACCAGAAGATATGCCGCCATCATTCCATAGACAACCGTGGCTGAAAAGTTTCCAATCATTCTCTCTGGTCGACTAAACTCGAATACATAGTGATTACATGTATGAAATTACAAATAAAATTCTATTTTTAGAATTGAGAATGTAAATATTGTAAATAATCGACATGATTTTGTATGTTGATGAATTATTTAAGAAAAAAATACAATTATTATTTATTTAAAACATTTATTTGTTTACATAAATATAAGACTTTTTACATTAGGAATGTGGAAATCAAGAAATATCTTAAACATAATAATTTTATAATTTGATAATAATATAAATTTTACACCTAAAAAGTGGGAGGTGACTTAGTACGAAATATACAACATCAATGATTCTTTCTCAGTTCTCTTTTCTAAATTCACTAAACTGATGTACATTCAATTGTAGATTTTCAAAACGAATTAATGTGCAATATGTACTATTTCCTTCTTATCTTCTACTTTATATGACTGACAAACATTCAGAATAACGTAAATACTATAAAGATGGCATGGAGTTAATGGGTTGTGATATTCACAAGACCCTATCACAAAATCCATGTGCCTATTATTATAAGTTTACTGTACTAGGGCCAAAAACTGAATAGTAGTCTAGTCATAAAAACAGTTGATAAAATAATTCCAAATAAGTACCACTCTGGACATGAGGACATGTCTGCCTTGTGTCTAACGAGCTGTGGGCACGTAAAGCCTAGGATTAGTGCTCGGACACAGCGACGCGGGGCCGCGGCAGACTACAAAGGAGATGGCGGGACGACCTGGATGTCTTCCGGAAGAATTGGAATGAGAAAGCTAGGAACCGTAACTGTTGGAAAGAATGGAAAGAGGTCTTTACCAAGCAGTAGGACATTACGGGCTAGCTTAAATATAATAAATACAAGTTTGCGGCAAGACCTTTGCGCTCTGTCACTTGTAACCTAAAATCTAAATTTTTGAAAGTTTTTTGCAGATATGAAGCTTAGTTTCGCTTTCAAAATACCGCGCTACTGTCACGTGGCACTTTACGGCTAATTTAATGGTGCTCTAAGTTGGAGACTAATATTGATGGTTTGAATAATTATATTTGTTTAAAGAACATAAGTGTCATTCCCGCAAATATACTTTTTTTTGCCATTCTCTTAGATATTAAACTACAAATTGCAAAAAAAGTATGAAAAATTAAATTTTGAGTCTTACCCTGGAGCATTCAACGTCACCTATACGTGGATGGATATCATATCTCAATTTTACCATAAAGTTTTCGGTCCAAGTACAAACAAAAAAATACAACTTAAGGGCTCAAAGGCTTCAACGTTGACGTAACAATGTCATCAGGAGTACTCGGCTGATGAAAGAAGTACAACATGAAACCAGTCGCTAAGAGAAAGTGGAATCCTAGAATGCACCCGATAAGAATGACGAAGTATTTTGACTTCCTTAGTGCAGGCATGAGCCAGAATATGAGAACTGCACCCGAGACGAAGGCAGCCATCAGCACGAAGAGCCACTGCAGCCAGAACACTTGGATTGTCCATAATACGGCCACCGGTATGTATATTGAGAGAGAGTATCCGTAGAGGCAGAAAAGGGACATCATTGTTGGTGATTTTGCGTCCTGAAAAGAGATAAGTTTTGTTAGATATGTCCTGAAGATGCTGGTTTTTCTGTTTGGCGTGAGTCAAAGTCTGATATTGAAAATATTTGCAACATATCATTCAAAAGTCTAATCTCAAAGGTGGATTAAGAGAAGTGAAACTCACAAGTGCTTGACTCACATTGCCTAGCAACCCGCCCTAGATTAACAGAGAGACGACGGATTAGCTAATAAAATCAAATGTATTAATGGTCTGTGAAATTTCTCTAATTCAAATTGACCTCGTACAGAAAATACTTGTTGATCCAAGTATACATACATGTTTGTTGACAGCAGGCAATTGTGTATGCCATACTGATGTTGTGCCATAAAGTCAAATCAATGACAACAAAATCGACATCGCCACCGGCCCACGCTGAAAACCAGCGCTGAGGCACATCGCAATGTGCGGGAAGCCACAGCCTAAGCTGAGCGTTCGGTAGATTTGCGCGGAAGTGGCGCATATTATCCTCCTTATGTAATTGATTATGTTGAATCTAGCTTTAAGTTTGCGTCATTACGCGTAAATAAACGGTTTTTCTTTCTTTCTTTCAAAATGTCAATGGTTCTAGAAGAACTATAGTCCATTTACCTGATTCTCAATCTCATCATGTCCGTCAGTGTTAGTGGTCCACTTCAGCGCAGCCCACAGTGCAAGCGGCACGAGCCACACGTAGCATGTGATTGCTGTAGCTGCGATGGAAACCAGGTGGAAGTCATAGCGCCAGACGAAGCCCTTCTTGTTCGCATTGTGCAAATAACTCGCTATGTTACCACTCACTGCTATTGTGAATATCTGGAATTGTTAAAAGATAAAGTCATTTTAATTACAGACTTTGTTTTAAACATATTATATTATCCTATTTCGTTTCCCACTGCTGAGCAAAAGCTTTCCCTTTCTCCTTAACTAGGTGAGGTCCACAACTTAGTCTATGTCAAACTCATAAATACATACAGTGCCAGTTGGTGACAAATAAATTTAAAAAAATTATATATAAAAAAAGAAATTATACATTGTAAGGGATATGCTGAACCCGGTGCCGACGAAATGATACGCAGGTTGAAGGTCACGACGTTTATTGTCAAAGACAAGATTTTACAGTTATTTGTTGTAAAATAAATAAGACTTCTGCTCCGATCCTTTTTAATATGACGAAGGCGGCAGAAAGTCTTCTAATCCAAAAAATATACTCTTGGCAAAACTAAGCTAGTGAAGTCCCGAAAAGCGATCCTCACGGGATGTAACCCACGGATGCGACACTAGGTTAGTCATAAAAAAACTTAAAACTACGGCGGAGGTCATTGACTCGCGGAGAATCTTAACACCGCGATTCAGAATAGTGACGTATTTGTACAACGCCATCTAGTATCGAGTTGCGAAAGTAGTTGTGCGGGTGGTTGTAAAAAGTGTTTTGTTACAATCTCCCCCTCAGTCCTCGAAGACGTCTCGGCGAGAAGGACTGGATAACGGGTGATAATTTACAATGGCTAAGACTTTTGCACTTGACCTTTTGAACAATTCAATTGAACTGTAGTGAAGTCCTGTGAGACTATTCCAAGAAGGACGTAGTCCACTGATGCAACACTATCTTTGATATAAATCGCACAATTGAATTGTAGTGAAGTTCTGTGAGACTATTCCAAGTAGGATGTAGTCCACTGATGCAACACTATCTTTGATACAAATCGCACAATTGAATTGTAGTGAAGTTCTGTGAGACTATTCCAAGTAGGATGTAGTCCACTGATGCAACACTGATCAAAGATACAAATCGCACAATTCAATTGTAGTGAAGTTCTGTGAGACTATTCCAAGAAGGATGTAGTCCACTGATGCAACACTGATCAAAGATACAAATCGCACAATTCAATTGTAGTGTAGTCCACTGATACAACACTATCTTAGACATTAAATCTTAAAACTACGGGAGAGGTCATCACTGTTCTTTAGGACGTCCACATCCTCGTTCTGGGTTCTGGACTTTCTTCTTCGGTCGTCCGCTTTTCTGTAGGGGGTAGGCAGGTTCTGGAGCGGATGTTCACCTTCTTCTCCCCCTGGACGAGAACTGCTTCAAATGAATCGTTATAGGCATCGGTCTTGAGAGTATAGAGGTTTGTTTCCTTTTGCTTCTCGCCATAATGCTTCCAATGTCTCTAAATTTTTGGTAACATCATATTGGGCGGTACACGTGGTGAAGGATCCTTGCTTCGGCGCAGAAATCGTCTCCAGCAGGGTCTGGAACTGGGCGTCGGACAGGTTGACTGACATCTCCTTTGGTGTTCCCTTCGTCGTTGTTACTCTGCCTGTACGTGTGATGTACTTCGTTTCGGGCCCACTGTTGGTCGCCAGTGTAAGGGATGTGCTGAACCAGGTGCCGACGAAATGATACGCTGAATGAAGTGTCACGACGTTTATTGTCAGACGAATCTTACAGACAGTTTTTGTATAAAAAAATAAATAAGACTTCTGCTCCGACCCTTTTCAATGTGACGAAGGCGGCAGAAAGTCTTCTAATCCAAAAATATACTCTTGGCAAAACTAAGCTAGTGAAGTCCCGAAAGGCTATTCCTTACAGGATGTAACCCACGGATGCGACACTAGGTTAGTCATAAAAAAACTTAAAACTACGGCGGAGGTCATTGACTCGCGGAGAATCTTAACACCGCGATTCAGAATAGTGACGTATTTGTACAACGCCATCTAGTATCGAGTTGCGAAAGTAGTTGTGCGGGTGGTTGTAAAAAGTGTTTTGTTACAACATTTAAAAAATATATATTTTAGCTATTTAGATCGATCAAAATTGTTCTAGCCATTATGGAGATCCAGTCAGAACAAACAAACCAGTCAGAACATCATCATCACCATCACACAGAACAGACAAAAATAAGAAAACTGCAACTTGTTACAGTTAAAAATATACTTTCATATGCAGTTAGAAAAAATATTTTGATATAATATACAGACACTTAATCTTATTTATACTTATTTATCACAAGTTCTTACTGTTTACAAAAATAGGGAAAATATTTTGGATTAATGGATTTCCCTTGATTGATTTTAGCTAAGTAAATATAATTGGGTGACAAAAAAAAACTCAATACAAAATATGATAAACATTTAACTCAGCATATTGCTGCATAATCTCTACAAGTTGCATCATTGCCTGCAAAATCATATGGAACCCTTTCATTTTACAGTTCTCCTAGCATTACTCAGAAAAAAAAAAAAATTACTGTGCCTTTATGTACTTACCAAGGTAACAGAAATCCAAACAGGTCCATACAGATCTGGCTTTCCCTTGATCCTTTCATCAAAATAGTTGCGAGACACCTTCTGTGGCAGCACTGAGGATATGATCCTCTCCACCACCTCATTTGTGTGCACGTCAAAGTACTTCTGATAATATTCTATAGTCCAGAAATTGTGGTTAGCTGGAAAGCAAGAGATTGTGATATTTTTTTAGGTAGATCTTTTTAGTTGAGAATTTGATAGAAGTACAAAGATGGGAATAAGAACAATATGCATATACAACAAAATGGGGCATTGTAAGTACAATATACAAGGGATACTAAATCCTATTATTTTTTAAACTATTATGTACTAAATAAGCACTCCTTCCTGCTTTATTAAGAAGATGGTGATTACAAAATGGCAAATGGAAACATACAAGACATTCTTAGTGGAATCATATACTTTTTTTCTGTTGTGCCTGGGTGGTTAAGATTTGACACAAACTAAAAAATTAAAATCTCGTGAACGATACATGATTGAGTAATGCATGAGGATTAGTTTAATTAATATGTCCAAATACTTAGCCTAATAATAACTAGGCTAAGTATTTGAACATATAACTAATAAGTTAATTAAACACAAGGCAATACTCATGATGCCAAACAATATCACTAACAAATTTTCCACGGAAATCCAATATTACTAATGCAGTGATTAGATTAGAATCTAACTATAAAATGTACACTAATTGGAAGATAAATATTAATTGTTTACAGGACCTTTTTGTAGTATAATTTTAAAGTTACCTTCTAGAATAAAAAGTATTATAATGTAGGTTCTTACTTTGTGGAGTAGCTTCTGGTTCATCAATTGCTTTGGGTTCTTCAAAACCATAATTTGGATTTGACATTGTGTTATTGTATTGATTTGTATGCACTGCCTCCACGTCGATACGTGCACTACGACTGTTGTGGTCAGGAGAATAATCCTGGAAGTCCAAAAGTTCACCCGTGTTTACGTTTGCCATGATTACTTAATTCATTTAATACCAAAGTAAATAAAATCCAAGTAATTAAATCGTATTGGAATTTGTAATTACAACTTTTTCAAAATGTCACATTAGTCACTCTACTGAAAACTGTCAATCTGACAAACCATGTCATCAGTTTTGAATGGCAGATATTCTCATACGCCTTGGAACACAAAAATACCGGTTTTTAGATTCAAACTTAATATAATTCCTATCAATATCATAATGTTACTGTAACAGCTTCCAGAATTCCGTAACATTTATTTTTTTATGAGTTTTCAAGCTCTAAAAGTCGCAAAGCCTGACTTCAGACTCGCTAAGATCCGACGGCCGTACTGTAACTTCAGACTCGCTAAATGAAAACGATCGTAAGCACTGAAACGTAAACCGGTTGTCTCTAGATCAGTTACATTAAATTCGGAAACACACTATCAAAACGCGACGCCATTCGACGGACATGATGGGTGTTGAGTCAAATCAAATGTAGATACGGTAAGCAGCACATCAGACTACAACAAACTGTCAATTCTGCAAACGATTTTCAACGTTTAATCATATGTCACAAGGTTCAAAATGTATTAAAGTAATTTGTCAGATTTGGATAGTCTCATGTGCTGCTGACTGTACATACTATTTTCTATGGCGAATTTCAGTACATTAGGAACACCCGATGCGACGCCACATCACATTGAAACACGAAGTCGAGTGGCGTCGCATTACAATAGTATGTTTCCGCGTTTAGAATTTGCCTAACAGAGTACGCTGCATGGCTAGTTTTTTTGATAACTTATCGATGAGTGTCAAGAGCAAGAGTTATGCCGAAGAACACTGCGGTATCTTCAGGACTCAATCCTTTACCTTTTATTAGCACGCTAGTTTCCACTTGCCTGACATGTCACATGAGACATCGTAACCTTGACTAATTTAATCTTTTGTTTCATTATGAACAGATTAACATTTAACCAGTGTTATATTTTAGAAAGGGCGTTATTTTAGTAATAAAATAAACAAAAGGATTCTGAGTAAAAAAGTCATTTATGAGCAATAACTTTCACAGTACTTAACAATGGGACTTGAAACAATAGGCGGGTTGATAATGTAGTCAGTAATTGGTACCAGCATTTACAACAAAGGAGGGATTTCCGAACTAGCCGATCCATTGACATTGTCAGTAGATGGTAGAGATAATATTCATAGGAGATAATGAGCTCAGTAGGTACGTCTCTGTAGGTACCTGAAGTCAGCGACGCGACGTTGCGATATGAACGGGGCAAATAGGGGCGAATGCGTGGCGATGGACTTTTGAATTTCTTTAAAACTGCTGTATTTGGCAAGAAAATTGGTACATTTTGTAGTTAAAAAAATCTTCATGAGGAACTTACGAGTCTGTGTCTAACTATTATTGTAGAGTCTATCCAAAAGTCAAACCACTTCAGAATTTTTGAAAGAAATAAAAAATATGTGGTTGGCAACTGGCAACCAACGCGTATCTAAGTTGTCATTTGTCAAAAGATGGTATGAAATGGTTTGATACTTTTATGATAATTGTTTTTTTCTTAGTTCTTTTTTATTAGTTTTACCAGCAAACACCCAATATTTATTCTAAATGAATTTTTTGCTTTTTTTAAATTGTTTATCCCTACTTATATTACATCCACCTTGATTATTCAATCAATGTTGACTACATCAGATTTCATTATACTATAATAAAGTCGTTTGACTTTTTAGACAGACTCTAATCATTCGTAGCACGGTGGGGTGGATGGGTCCAAGTCCCAACCCTCCCAGACAGATGTGTACTGGGAGTTGAATAACTGGTTATTAGACTATCGAGCTTCTGGTTTAAAAGATTTCTTTTTAGAAAGGCAATTTGTGGTTTTTTGCAACAATCTCTGAATAATTTTCAAAATATAGGTACCTATTAAGAAGTTATGGATGGACGCCGAACGTTTTTTAACTATAACTATAACCGTTAAAGCGACTGTGCTTACTGCCCTGTTTAAAAAAACACTCTATTTTTTAATAGGAGGTAATTTATTAAAATAAATAAGATTGTTATTGGACCATATATTTCTACACAGGCACTATTTGTAAAAATTACAGCAAGTTCAAGTTAGGAAAAATGCATACTTTAGGATGAGGTTACCGAGTTACAAAAACAGACATGGATAAAACAAAAATATTTTTTATAATTCATGCTTATTAAATTAATCAATGAATAAGAACATATCGCGGTTGTTAAAAATATTTTATGTGTATTTTAAGTGTTATTTAAGATACAATAACGTGATCTCTTCAAATATTTTGTCGTTATTTTTGTTATTGAAACTCTTTAAACAGCTATCTTTATTATTTAGGTAGTTGAAGCGTTTTTAGCTGGTAGGCGCTGTGTTTTCACCACTTTAAATAGATGAATTTTGTATTTCTTTTTTAAAACACCTATTTTTTTTTTTGTTAATTTATTTTACCGCAGACATGGTGGTCCGCGCACTTTTCTATAATATGCACAATAATTGTTTATAAACTTTTTGACGTGACAACGTCTTAAATTAGGTTGCGGCTGGGAGTCACTTACGAAAAAGTGTAACGCTCGGTAACGTTACGATGAGTCACCGAACGAGAGAGAGGCCCGCCGAATGCCTTGCGTCTCTCTCCCACTCAACTATGATCGGTCTGCCGCGCGCGCAGCAAACAAAATATATTTCTATAGTTAAAATTTGTGCAATTCTTATTTTCATTCAATTCCTTGTTCCTATTGTGCAATTTAATTATATTCATATCAATAAATATTCTACCGAGAAAAAGACGTTGTCACGTAAAATCTTCGCCCGTAAAACCGACTTTACAGGCAACCATTTTTTTTTTGTTTACAATTTATGGCCCTATATAAATCACCTATTATTGCACATTGCTGTCTTAAGTTTCTGAGTTTGTTTTTCGATTGTATTAATTTTACGTTTTTCAGTGAGGAGATTTTTGTAGGTGGGAAATAATCCAATGACATTTCCTGCCCTTTTGCGGAGCGGATGTGGACATGTCAGACTTTACTTTTAATATATATGTTTACTTTTATGTTCCTTCACTGTCTTGCACTTCAGGGCTTTCAGAAGCGAACCCATGATCCTAGAGACTCTGACTATGCCTATGCTGAGGCTCTACGGTTATACTGACATATTCTTGAGGTGTACGTGGAACACCATGCATCGTTGACGACTTGGATTTAATACAAACGGTTAGAGGACGACCGGACGGCGAGCTACCTATTACCTATTGTTCCAAAGGTCGCTTGGCTAGGCAAAGCTGCGCCTACGGTGGATGGGCTGGAGAGCAACACCTAGTCTCATCCGTATTGACATGTGATATTTTCTCCCACTTTTCATTTTATATAGTTTCTAGCTTCTGCCTGCGACTTCGTTCGCGGAAAATTTATTGTTTTAACATATTTAACTCTGTTCCTATACAATTTCTCGAGATAAAAAAACAAACTTTACTACTTTATTATATTATTCATAATCATAAAATATAGCCTATGACATTCAGAATTGAAGCAGCTTTCTATCAGTGAAAAGATTTTTGCAATCGAACCAGTACTTCCAGAGATTACCTCCTACAAACAAAAAAATAAAAAATACAAACTACTTCTTTATTATATTAGTGTAAATTAATTATCTAAGCCAATCTCTGAACTCCACTCAATGTCGAACCCTGTCCTATATACCTACTTATAGTTTAATGATAAAAGTTTCCACTGACTTCTTTGATTTAATGCGCTGCCGAGTGCCAGGGTGGCTATTATTTGTTTGTACCTGAAGGTAAACCCACTACTTATTTTAAAATTACTTTTAACAATATTTATTTAGAGTTCATAGGGGATTAGGGGATACCTTATTATGTAAAAAAAAATTACTAACAGGTATCAGTAACAATATTCACAATAGTATTCTCACAAAAATGGGTTGGAAAACAATAGGTGGGGTCGAATGGCTGTTTCGGCGAAACTGTCTTTATCGTAATTGGTAAATACCAGCAAATATAACAAAGCAGGGATTTCCGAACTAGCTTATTTACTGCCATTGTGAGTAAGAGGTAGAGATAACATTCATAGGAGATAATGAGATGAGCAGGTAGGTCGCTGATATCTGTGACCCTAACTACATGAAATAGGCGAGGCAATGGTATTTTAAAATTTTGTATTTACTACCATATTTGAGTGTAAGATATTGCACTAATAATTTATGTATTTATACATCTTTGTTCACCATGTTTTATGAAAATAATGATTTGAATTGATTGAGACCAAGGACCTATATTATATACCCTAAACAGACAACAATGGAGAAGTGGTTCCTCCGCATAGTTATTTTCAATAAAATGTTGGAAATAGCTCCACGGTCGTAGTAGCCTATAATTATGTAAAAAAAAATATGACATATTATAGCATGTACAGTACGGTCGTCGGATCTTGGCGAGTCTGAAAATTGCATTTATTTGTTTAAACCATTTATTTTTACGAATTTTCAAACGCTAAAATTTACAGAGCCTAACTTCAGGCTCACCAAGATCCAATAGTTATACTGTAAAAGGCCACATAATATTATAATAATACATATATTCAAGATATTTTTTGATAACGTGAGACCAACAGTAGATCTTTCAGCTGAAATCATTTCAGATAATTATGAAAAGTTTTATTGATTTGTTTCATAAGAGTATGTCTCAAAAGTCATACTACACAATCATATTACCAAGTCGTTTAGACTTGGTAATTTAAGTACGAAATAAAAATCTTTTGCTAACAACAAGAATTTTATTTATCACTGAAATGGCTATGGCCGGTACGAATTAGATTGATGCAGTATTTTAATTAAGCATGTAGTGTTTTATCTCTGCATTGTTAATACGTCTACAAAGACACGGTTACCAAAATAAAAAGGAGTCCCGTCAACCAGAATTATAATATAATTCTGGTTGACGGGAATTTTACTACAAAAGTAAGATATATTTGCCAAGATATTATCTTGGCAAATATATCTTACTTTTGTAGTAAAGAATATCATTAAAAAGATTAAAATATATTCTAAATGAAAATCGTTTCATTTTTATTTATTATCAAAAGGTCCCTAATAATATTAAATCATTGAAAAAAAAAACACGTATTCAATGATCAAGACATTTCATTCAACCTTGACTCAACCAGTGTTGACGACATCAGATTTCATTATACCCTAATAATTACCCTAGTCGTTTGACTTTTTAGACACACTTCTAGTCATATAAAGTACTTTTTCAAATTTTCTAACCGATAAGTATATTTAAAACCATTTTAGTATTTAAAACCATTGACAATAATAACTACCTACTTATATGTATTTTATTATAAATCACATTCACTTTGTAGATATTTTTTTTGCGCCCAATCTGAATAAAATGTGTCAAACCAGACCATAATGACACTTAAATGCATTTTAGTCTAACGACGAGAACATTTTATCATAATTACATAAGAACATAATGGCATACATAACAATACGAAATTGTAATAATATTTGTTATTTTACCATACTAATTGATACGTATAATTATCTCAATGCCCGCATTATTCAGGTAATAGACGTGTATAATTTCCCTTTTTGAAGTTGGTTGATATTTACATTTTTTCTCTATTTTAAATGGAATTTTAGCAAACTGTGCTGGTAACACACAAACTACCGCCCCCCACCCGCCTTACGCCCCGCCACATTGTCGACGTCCGACGAAGACATCATCGCGATCGCATTCTCGATTTCTCGCCATTTTGTTTTCAACTGGACTCCGTTACGTCGATACGTATTTCAGTAGAGTCGAAGAAAACTTATCTATACGTGATTTAGTCATAATTAATGCATTCATTCTATCTGTACGTGAGGTGATTGCTGTAATTTCGTGTGTTTATCGTCTACAGTGCCGTGATATTTGCTATAACGTAAGTTCACTACGTGTTAATTTCTAAAACCTCGCCATATTGGTTATCCACGTAACGATAGAATCTTCAAGTGTAGTATTTGGTTATTTACAGTGATGTGCAGTTGAAGATTGTGCTTGGCATGGTGACATCAACGACTGCGGTCGTCCTCAAAGATGTCGAAAGAAGTAGCGGAAGAGTATGCGTCGAGTTTGGCGGACCTTACGGTCAACAGCAAGCCGCTGATAAATATGTTGACGATCCTCGCCGAAGAGAACATCGACCACGCAGGGGTTATCGTTGAAACAGTGGAGAAGCATTTGGAGAAGGTGAATTTCAATTTTTAAAAATTAACGCGTGTGATGTGAGGCGCCGCGGAGTTTTTACCACAGTCACGTGAGGTTCGGGGAATATGGGAAAGTGTTCTCAATACGATGACGCACGCTCGTCGTAGCGTGCTTTACGTGTTTACCATGACAAGTGTGACTAATTCGGGCTCGTTGTAACAGTCGAAGCACTAACAGGTATCTCCTACTATTACCAGATGTTCCAATTTCACAACATTGCCTCAAACAGTATGACAGCATTGGCTATCTATACATTTCTGTAAATTATTTTTAACGTAGATAACAATAACCTTGTTTCGAGACAATTGGCTGCCTAATAATTATTTTTGATGTTTTTACAAAGTATTGGAATCAATTTCTGGTTGCAATGTTGCTTAGTTCGTTTTTACATCAAAAACTTATCTGTAGATTTTTATTTGATCAAAGAATAATTAAAAGTTGTAGTTGTAAGATCATAGATTTTGAGTTTTAATCTTAGAAGCACATAAAATTGCCTACTTCAATATTAAGTTTTGCATAATTTGACATACATCCAACTCATACTTGTCTCCAACACGGCAAAAGTATTATCACTTTGTAGTTAGTTGATAAAATGGACAACAGTAAAGTACTCACCTAGATTATAGTATTTCCTTGTAAACCTGGCAAATATCCAAATCACGAAACTGCTAAAGATGTGAGATATTACTAGAGTTTAGAGAAGATTAAAAGAGATAAAAAGCAATTGCCACCATGTTATTTCTTGTTGCAAACTTACAATATGAAATTAGGAGATACCTGTAGCAAAAGATAATCACAGATAACACAATCTACCTTCAAGGGTATGTAATCCTTATCTTTTTCAGTTGTATATTCAAGAAATTGTTCACAATAAAGCTTTTTGAAACTGAATTCTTATTTATTTTTCACATATTAACAATTAAAAAGGTTGATAAAGCAAATTCTTGTCTTATTCTATCCCATACCATATTGAGCAGTGATGTCAACCTTTGTGAGAGGGAGCCAAGTGCACGCTTGACCAACCTGGGGTTTGGGACTAGAAGTTATTTTTCCTCTACACAGGTGCACCCTGACATCAAGCTGCCAGTACTGTATTTAGTTGATTCAATAATCAAGAATGTTGGCGGAGCCTACACCTCGAAGTTTTCACAGAGCATTGTCAATATGTTTACGAGGACATTTAAACAGGTAATTGTGAGTCAGATTTGTTACAATTAATTTGTGAATTTATTGTTTATAAATGTTAGCATTCTCTAATCTGAAATGTTTTCGCAGGTTGATGAGAAAATAAGATCACAAATGTTCAAGTTGCGGGAGACTTGGCACGATGTGTTCCCAGCAACGAAGCTGTACCAACTGGATGTGAAAGTGAACTTGATCGACCCGGCTTGGCCGATACAAGCACAGCCGCAGCAGTCAAACATCCATGTAAATCCAAATTTTCTGAAAAAGGTGTTTTTTAGTTGTTTATTGTTTTGATGTTAATTTAATTTAATATGCTAGCTTCTGGTAGCACAATGGCCTGGGTTGGTATGAGGCTATAATTATGCTTACTCCATACCATGTCCATCAGTATAGTTCTTATTAATTTTGTGCTGCAATGAACAGTGCCTTATTTCCATCTGTCTAATCTGGGATCTCATGCTTGTATACTGCCTGTTTTCCACCCTGTTTAATTTTGAGCCATATCCATATTATAGTTATGTATCATTTCCATTATTATGGGAGAGGTAACAGCTTTTTCATGAAACAATATCATTAAGTCTAAGGAAACCTTTGTACAGCCTTGGGTCAATAAATAGTAAAAATCAGAAAAAGAAAAATTAAAACCATTCTGAAAATAGCATTTTTCTAACCATTTATTTTTTTCTAACAGAATGTGCCGACTACCAGTACTGCGACAGTCACACCGGCTCCGTCAATTCCCCCTGAGGAAGACGAGAAGATGAGGAGCATCCTCGCTAAGAAAGAACAAGAGCTCCTCATGCTGCAGAGAAAGAAGGTGGAGATGGAGCTCGAACAGATGCGGCGGCAGGTTGAGATTGCTGAGAAAACAGTCATTAAAAAGGTAAGGAATTTTTTTAACTTGCCTTTCCCTCCTAGCAATTTTGATGCTGCAGCCTACTACCATTTTTCGGGATTCAGAAATAACCTACGCTAAAAATCGAGTCATTAAACAAAACTAAGCAATACAAGACAGACTCATACATAAATGATTCTACAATAATACTAAAGTCGACCAAAGAACGTCGATAAAACAACATTATTGACCTTATTTTAAATCTATTGGTTGTAGCAATAGAAACACACATACTGTGAAAATGACTACTTGCTACCTGTTACGGCTTATGAAATACAACTTGCCGACAGACAGGCAAATGGACAGCAGAATCTTAGTAATATGGTCTTGTTGGCACCTTTCGGACAGAACCCTAAAAATATTCACTGCTCCAATGCTGCGTGAAAGTAGAACACACCATAATGTATAAAGTAAAAGTAAACCTTGAGTAGATGGTCTTAGAGCATAAATTACTTTGGCCATCGGAATAGAGACAATAAATTAAAATAAAAAAGTATTGTACAAATATTAAAAGTTTAAGACTGCACATTGCATTGAACTAGTTTATGTAATAAACTTGTCTAGTTATAAGGCGCTTTTTTTAATACCTTTAATTTCTCATTGCTTGAAATTTAAAACACACCTTTTTCAAAATCTATTCAATTATTTCTGTTTTGCTGTAAAATTGTTCAGGGATAGAAATTGTGTTACAAAACAAAAACTATTGTAGTATCAAAACAAAAACAATGTAATCTATACAACATCTAGACAACCATTAATTTACTAATGACCCTAGATAAAATTGCTTCTATCCTTGATAGAATGTAAAATTGCTTCCATTTCGATAATTACTTTTTACATTACTAATAGGTTTTGTTATCATTATCATTACATAGTATAAAACAAAGTTGCCTGACCCTATGTATGCGTAGATCTTTAAATGTACGCAATGGATTCTGATGCGGTGTTTTAATAGATAGATTGATGCAAGAGGAAGGTTTATGTGTTTAATACAATATATTTAATATCACCAGTGCACCCGTGCGTAGCTGGGGCGGGTCACTAGTTGTTCATAAACTAATTATGAGCACAATGTTAGGCATTCAAGTCGTTATAGAAACAACCATTATTAGAAATAAAATGGCAGTTATAAATAAATATTTGCAATAATGTTTCCCGTGCGTAATTTGCTATTTCAATATTAGTAGGTATGTTATGTTTTCCATGAAATGATGTACTTAATTAAATTGTAATAATACCTTACGTCATTAAAACTATTATTGTGAAATCATCTTCAGATGCCTAGTAAGTTAGTAACAGTACGGCCGTCAGATCTTGGCGCGTCTAAAATTAGTCTCTGTAAATTTTAGCGCTTAAAAACTCGTAAAAAAATAAATGGTTTAAACAAATAAATGCAATTTACAGTTGTTATTGCTGTTAAAAACGATTGTTGGTATTACCGGCCGTACTGTACCTTACGTAATTAAAATTATTATTGTGAAATCATCGTCAGATGCTTACAAATATGTTATGTTAGGTGCCATGATGGTAAAACCTGCGCTCTCTGTTTTCCAATGTGCAGTGGTAGGTCAGTGGCAACAACCACGACTTGTCAACGTCGCTGGTTTGAATCCATTTGGCTTGTTAGTCTAGTGGTCATTGGCCCTGACTACTAAGCTAGAGGTTGTGGTTTCGATCGCCACCCAGGATATATGATTTTGTGATGACCACAATCATTTGTGGTGTCTGGGGATAATTTGTCTATATGTAGGTATATATAAGTTTGTTTATCAGTTGTCTAGTACTCATAATAGTCATAACACAAGCTCTGCATAGTTTGAGACGTGACGTCTGATAGTTGTAGAATATTATATTATTATTTCGATTTTTTTTAAAGTAACAAAAATATTAAGCAGGTTTACATGACTATTTCATACTTGTTTTCTTCTTTACATCATTACATAGTATAAAACAAAGTCGCTTCTCGCTGTCTGTCTCAATGTTTGCTTAGATCTTTGAAACTAAGCAATGGATTTCGATGCGGTTTTTTTTTAATAGATATAGTATATCAAGAGCACCCATGCCAAGCTGGGGCGGATCGCTAGTATATATATAAAATTGTAGGTTCAAAATAAAAACCGGTTGTTGCAAAACTTATTCACCTTGTCTCTCTGTACTAGTTTGAACTGTATTACGGTGGGACAGTATTACTCGTTTTCAATTCTCAAAGTAGGTTACACAACCCGATTTAGACCAAGTAATTAGATAAATTCAAGTGTTTAGAGCCTAAAAAAGCCAAGTTTCCCAACACAATTCTTCCATCGTAAAAAGTTTTGAGATCGTATAGAAGCCAAGTCCTGTTCAACTTGATTTGCAATAATAAATTAGAATTTTGTGACTATATCAATAGTTCTAGATAATCAATAGACTCTCTCAGAGAGGAGGCCTGTGTCCCTGCAGTGGGAACATTGAAAAGGCTGATGATGATGATCAATAGTTTTGTTTACATTATAATAATAGTGACTTGGCCATGAGCACAATAACATGTAAATATAAAACGGCCAGCAGTAGGAACATTGAGGTCTAAATATGTTATATACTTACTCGAACAGTAACAGATAGCGTAACTTTTAAAAAAATTGCGTAATTGTCGCCGTGTTTTGCGACGAAGCACTGGATCCCAATCGATAGCCTTACTATCTGACTCATTGGGTATATTAATGGATTAGGTCCAAGAAATATGTTGATAAAGCAATAAATATGTATAATGTTGATAACATAATGCCTATATATTAGTTAGCATAACAATAATTCAAGTAATACCCGGTAATTATTTTTGGGGGCTCAGTGTAAGCAATAGAACACATTTCCATTTTTAGTTTATAACTTTTTTTTCCTCATTTTTCCACTTTGTCCCAAGCGACGTCCATATAATAAGTTTCTGAGTAAACAAGTCTCGTAAGCGATAACTTAATTTTTTACTATTGACACATATCTAAATAAAAAATACCTGTTTATTAAAATGTATTCAAATTATGTCTAAATTTGCACACTGGTTAAAAACTTTTCCTGTATAAAGCTGTACGTTAGATCACCTTCCACATACAATACGCCTAATAATTATGTAGTTAATTTGTTTATGTGGCAAGGTTGAGCGACAGAAAGCCTCATCATCACCTAGGAAAGTACTAATGATCAAAGTATTTATACTAATTATCAGTAAAACGATTTCGTAGTTAATAATCGTTAATTACGAGCTATAATTATAATATAATTAGGAGACAGTTCAAACTATTACGCAGTTATTAACTAATTACAAATAAATCGCGTTGGTAACTGCTCCCCATTGTCGACCGCATCGTCGCTTTTCATCAGGACCGCTATCTCAGGTCAAGCGCGAACCCACAAAAAATAAAAAAAATGTGTCTATCTACTATAAACTCAAAGCATTTATTTGTATCTACTAACTAGAGCCTTTAGAGTTGCAAGATTAGTATTAAAGAAATACGCATTTTATGTAATTCAAAGATATCTATGGAATAAAACAAACACATCACGGGCCTTCTTTTATTTAAAAATTCGTTAGGTACATTTTTAATATTGGAGTTATAAGTATACTAGCGACGCGCCCCCCCCCCCCCCCTTCGCACGGGTGCAATGCTGATATTAAATATATTTTGCATGTATTATACATAAATAAATCTTCCTTTTGAATCACTCGTATCAATTAAAAAAAAACCATCAAAAGCCTTTGCGTAGTTTTAAAAATCTAAGCATACATAGGGACAGACAGCAACTTCATTTTTTACTATGTAATGATAATGATTATGTCAGAATGTACCTGAGAAAATTAAAATGTATTCATCGATCATCGTACGTAAACATGTTATTCTGATGTTTATGTTACCTATATTATTGTAGTTCCATTACCATCCGGTCATTAGAAGTAACTAACATCCATTATTATGTCTATCATCATAAGCTATCACATATACTGAACTAGTATAATAGTATACTATCGTATAGTATACTCTCTATCGGTTGACACTTAGAGAATTTGTTTGACTACATAGAGGCTTCAAAAATGTTTGGATAGCCTATATACATCACTACATGCTAGCTGTAATAAATTTCCCTCCCTTGATAGTTTACTCGAGAAGGCCACTCGATAAAAATATTGACTTTGACTTCAATATCGATTTATTACCATTATCTGATGCTTGATAGCTTTTGTTTTTCGTTCATCGTAGATTTTTACATGTCCCATGCAAAATTACACACATTCCTTTTTTTAAGGAATTGGTCAAAATAACGAATGCATATTGCTACTTGTATATGGTATACATTTACTTAATGAAATTACAATGATTAAATAAAATAGATCCTACGCATTACTAAGCTTAATATTTATGGAGGTCTGAAATAGTCAGAGCCGCGAAGAAAATCGAATATTTGCAAACTGACGGGAGCAATAACGCCAAATTGTTAATTGTCACTCTTGCTGAGGCCATTGAGCTAAACAAATCCCAACATTGGGGTTTATTATTCTTGATAACAAGAAGTATCTATCTCCTTTCATTTAGTCCATCCTAAGGTTGTCTGTCAGAAATTACCCTGTACGATAAGAACGCTCATTGTACACTTAGTTTATGTATTTGTATGTCCTGTCCACATTATGAGGTGTACAATAAAGCTTATAATAAATAAATAAATAAAGTATTTGAAAGCAAAATTTTTCGGGAGTTCATCGTAATTTATCAGAGCAGAATTTTGCAAAAGTTTCTGTCATATAGGTATAGGCTCCTGCCCTGCGTTTAAATTTGAGGTTGGAGTTCACTCTAATGACGTCATCAGGGTAGATACCCTACACTTCGCATTTATGAGCGCAAACGTAGAGTTTTATTGGCAATACCCACACTAAATTTGCTGATAGTGAGTTAGTTGGGTTAACTCTAGCGTAGTTACTCGATTCATAAAAGAAAGACTTAAGTTTTAACTATACTGTGGTTAATTTTGAACGCAGGGCTAGTGGCCACTAGTGGTGGAGTGGACCAACCATTTGCATCACTAATTGATAACACGTATACATCTGAGATTTCTTTTAGAACGTGCAAATTTATTAAAAGAAAATAATAATGCTCGTTTATTTCGAAAAAACAAATTCGTGTTTTGTAAGCATTGTTTTCTCAAAACTCTGAATGGTCGTTGGTATTATCTCGGTATATGCGAGATAGATAAGGCACGGTACTAGTAACTTTCTCGGCTACGATAACATGCGAATGAAACGTGCTGTGCACAGTTCGTTGAGTTTAATACAGTAGATAATACTTTATTTACTGTTGTTTACTCTGAAGTGAATGGCTTTTAATATAAACAGGGTATTTACTGGGATATAATATGCCGGCAATACCTAGTTAGTTAATTTTGATAACTATTATCAAAGTATAAAATATCATTAATTCGCCGAAACATTTTTGTAACTTGATAATATCTAGAACTGGGTGGTTTTTTTGCTCAATTTTCAGTATCGTATCTATCCAAAGGTTGTCTGTAAAAGTAATTTTTAGTAAGACATAATAATATATTGTCCATTGTGACACTATTAATTTTAAGTTCCTAGTAATGTAGTTACTCAAGTTCCAAGCGAAACTTATTGTCTTTCTATTGTGTTTCTTATGACGATATTCAATGAATTTTTTAGGTAAAATTTATAAAGAATTTCTATTAACAAGAAGAAAAAAAAATCTTCTTGTTAATTAGAAATTTCGTACATATTGACTATCTAAATTACCCACATAACTTTTGAGCCCCAACCGAACGCCAGCGTTCGCACAGCTATTGTTCTTTGTGTGTGTAATTACCAAAGTCGAAAGGTTAATAAGAACGAACACGCCTGAGAAATAAATGAGGTAAATATTGGAAATAACATTTTTCGAAGTTTCTATGCCAATGGTTATTTTAATAGCCTCACATACACGAGCTACGTAGTTCATTTATACAAATTAATTTACATGTTCGACTAGATCAATAAAATCATTATTTATAAGTAACCTTGAGGTGCCGAATACTTGTTTCTGACAATAATTATACTCGTTCGATTTTACTATTTATAAAAAAAAAAAATAACGTAACATTAAATTTTTAAATTGTAAACTATTATTTTTTCATCGG
Organism: Mythimna loreyi; assembly: GCA_029852875.1. Taxonomy (NCBI): domain Eukaryota; kingdom Metazoa; phylum Arthropoda; class Insecta; order Lepidoptera; family Noctuidae; genus Mythimna; species Mythimna loreyi. The sequence goes on along the minus strand of CM056795.1, from coordinate 1,160,439 downwards.
TTTTCCGGTATTTCTACAAAATCTGATCAATATCGGTTCCGCGATTCGATTGAGCTCTGTGATAATGTAAAAGAAATTGCCCAAAGTATGTGGCTCCTTAACAACTTGTGTCAAACCAAATAAATGATTTCGGAAATGACTATGTTATTTTTTGCGGATATAGGAATTGTTAAGTTTATTTATTAATATTTTCGTATTTTTTTAATTTGGTTAAAATATCAGTAAGAACATTATACATATAAATGAAACATTCAAACATTATTTTTGGTAATAATATATTTGTGGTACAATAAGGTACAGGGTACGGGCACTTTCTTTTGTTTCATTTTTCTAAAAAATTACATAGTTAGGTACGAGATAATTATTTATTCTTAGTAAAATATTATACTTATCAATTTCTTGGAAGGCAAATTGTTATTTACATTTAAGGGTTTTAAGAATAGATACTAACAAATAGGTTCTCATGGAATTTAACAATTGAGGTACTTAGAAGGATTATAGAACAAAAGGTCGTTTGCGATTGGAATGTTTCCCAAAAATACTCGCACGATAATTACCGTATTCCAAGAAATGGTCTACCTGTGTGTCGGCTTTCTACCTAAGCCACGAGCCGTGATACATAACACAAGCGTTCATCTTCATAATATTATTATTATATTATCGGTATGTGTTAAAGCAATATTAGATACAATCATCGAGTTATGTAGATTAAAATATAAAATAAAAAAATGTTATGACACTAGCGCCATATCTGCGAACAAGCGAATTAAATCTTTAAAATTGCTGTCTTTACACTAATTCCATACACCATTCTACCTGTCGTCCGATCGGTATGAAGCCAAAGGTTTGATCAATTAGATTTGACCATGTGTAGTAATGGATTGGTCGGCATCATACCAATCCATGCCCACAATCGGTCAAATCTGTTTGATCCGAACGGTAGAGTAATACCGATTGAACGACAGGTAGAACGGTGTATGTATAGCCGGAATAATATGCATGCTCATACATCATCATCATCAGCCTTATTAATGTTCCCACTGTTGGGACACAGGCCTCCTTTCTAGCAAATATATATCACCATAATCCACTACGCGGGCCCAATGCGAATTGGTGGATGTCACATGTCTTCGAATTTTTAGTTCTAGGACATGCCGGTTTCGTCACGATGTTTTCCTTCACCGTTTTGAGAGCAGAGGTGATGAAATAAATTACACAAAGTAATGCGCCTGGCTGGGTTTGAACCCGCAACCTATATCTCGTAAGTCGCACCATTGCTCTCATCCTCGCATCGCTCGCATCCTCATACATAGGTACCTAGCTAAAACGTCTCATGTAGTTTATACATAGCCAGAGTGATTCATGAAGACGAATCTACAAAACAAATGTTCAGTAGTTTCTTCTATCATTTTCTGTTTTGATTTCATCGCGAACAGGCAGACGGACACGGTAAGAGATTTTATTTTAAAATAATCTCAGAGATAGACAGAGTCTTAAACACTTAGGTATAACAAGATCCTTGTGAAACAAAGAATGTTTTCATGACAAGATTAACAACAGTACACAATGCCGATAAAATAATTAAAGAGGAAGACAATTAAATCACTTCTAATATTCATCATCATGAAAAATTGGGACCGTAATCATAAATTTAAAAAAATCTGCCATTTTGTAAATTTTTCTCGAGCTTGCAAATATATATTTTTGGGGCAGCTTTTTAACAAATTAATTATTTTTTATTTATTTAAATTATATATAGCTATAATACAGTAATGGTACATAGCCGGACTTAATGCAACAAGGCATTCTTTATGAGTTAAACTTTGGAATTAATAATCATGGCGAAGAACGAGCTAAGGTGGAGATTACTTCAAGTAGTTGTTCCGAATTTTATTTTCACCTTTTTTTTTGTAGTCCACGGCTGTAATTTAAACCTTATGTTAATGCGTTTAAAAGAAAATATGATTCTCATTTTGGAAAATTATCGTTACTTGTAGAGCCATCAAGATTTGAAACTCAGTTATATCAGTTCTAAAATATTTCTTATTTCCATTGTTTTATCGCTGACAGCGATGTTTACCAGAAAACCTTAGAAAACCTCTTATTACCTCTTATCGTCATTACTTCTCAACCTTGTACTAAAGAAGCCTTGTTGTGGCAGTAATTTGCAAAAGACTGTTCATATTTTAAATAGCATTGATGTTAGTTATTCTAGTGTGATGAAGATAGAATGTTTTAGTAGAATGAACTGTTAAAATACTGACTTGTGAATATAATATTTTATATAATATAAACATTTTATACTGAACTCAAACATGGGTTGAACTAGCAACCTTACCTTACCTTCGAATATATGCAATTTGCAGGTATTTAATAAACATTTTTTTTTATCGATTTATAGTTGTATAACTTTGCGTCAAAAATCTTTTGTCTATTTATTTCATAAATATTAAGAGCACTCCGACCACCCCAGTTGATCATACCGTCTTTCAAATTGCTTCCTTCTTGGAAGTTAGTTCAAGAAACTAATCATGATAATAAATTCTAGGGATACATTTTGGGTGGTACATAATTATCTATTATCACTATTCAAAATTTAAAAACAACTCTAAACAATGGATAGATAAGGGATCAAAGGGTTCCGTACGCCAAGTGTTCCTGTGACTCACCGCGCATGGGGTGGGGGTAGCCCCACTATTTTGAGGTCACCTAGCTGCATTTTCAGATCACAATTTAGTGTCAATTTTGACTCGGGGAAGTAACTACTTTCAGTTGCTCTCGGTAAATCTGTCGAAAGTGTACTAAATAATTGTGAATTTGTTGCAAGTGACTATAGTGTTAAATATAGTGAAAAAACACTATGTCGGCCTTTTCGCGTAAAAAGTTCGAATACGATGATCGTGTGCGGTTTGAAAGGGCTTCTTTTTGGCATCAATCGCAATGGCAATCGTATTATGCCAATCAGATGCCATACGACCGAATGAAGCAGTGTCAGGAACTTAAAAGAATGAATGTAGCCGAGAGGATCCACGACGGCCGTGTCCGTAACGCCGGCAGCGTTACGTACACTTATTCGTGTACCCCAGAAGGCGGTGTCCAGTACACAGTCGCACCCCAAGTTTACCTTTTTGTGGGGAACTTTGGCACAGTACGTAATTGTTTTTGTAACTTTATCTATTTATACGCTTTCCTACTTGTTCTCGTCATTTTATTTTACGAATTTACACAATTCTTTAATGATTATTAAAAGCGTACAAAAAGTTTCTGACCTGACCAGGGAGACAAATGTGGCTTTATAAAATAAATATACTAGCACTTTCAAGCGACAAAGTCCGCGAGAAGTTTTAAAAATTATTTAACATCCTTTAACTGTACTTTGAGGGTTTCTACTTTTGAAAAACTAATAACATACTTGATAATTAATTTTGATTAGAATTGTTGAAGGAAAGAAGAAAAGAAAGAAAGAAAAAACGTTTATTTGTGAAGGCAGTTGAAATCATAAAACAAACTTAAAATATTTATTAATTACGGCAATTTTACCTACATTTTAAATATGTGTGTAATACGATATTCATAGGAAGGAACAAAAAAAAAACTGTTGTTTTACCTTAAACATTATTCAGCTTTTTACACAAACAGAGGACTAAAAAAAATCATATTTAAACATGATCGAGTGGCGTAATAAATAAGCTTTCTTATAAGGTACTAGCTTTTGCCCGCAGCTTCGCCCGCGTACATAAAATATAGCCTATGTCACTCAGGAGTAAAGCAGCTTTCTATTGTTGCTAAAATTTTTCCAATCGGACCAGTAGTTCCAGAGATTACCCCCTACAAACAAAAAAACAAACTTTACCTCTTTATTATATTAGTGTAGATAATCATGTTGGTGTTTAAATTTCTTCCGAATAATTGTATTTAAATTTCACCTATTTTGATAAATCTTGATTGCGTTACTAGCGTTTTTCTCTGTGCGTAGATAATCCGATACAGAAGCGCTACCTAAATAGTGCATAGATTGCCATTTTATTTACCTGCTAGGATAACTAATTTCTTTAAAAATGACTTCCTAAGTGAATTTAACTAAAATTTCAGTGTTTAAGTAAGATTGTAACTTAATTTTCTAATTGGAGTATATAACGTGTAACTTTAAATACGCAATATCTAAAAATAGTCAGCTCAAAATAGCGAGCAGAATCCATTTAACCACATTTAAACTTTTGTGCTATCTATTTATTAAAAAGCCAAGATATCACGGGCGCAAACCTGCCAAAATAGGTCAACGAACTAGAAAGGTTGTCGTCCAATTTAAATTTTCTCAGAATCAGGATAATAATAGTTCTTATTATAAAAAAATATCAGTTTTGGCTATAAAACTAAAACAGCACACTTAACAATTTTTTTTTTATAAATTTTGTTTTTAGAATTAGGTAGGTAAATTTAATTAAAATAAAAAACAATAAAAAAGCAAAACCAGTCCCATTTAGACTGTCTGTGGTTTTGCGCATTTAACGTTACACTTTGTATAAGGATGTGCATTATTCTAGTTTTAGTTAGACGTTGTATTTTTTATAATTATGGATAGGTATATCTTAAACCTGTCGACTAATCGCGAAAGTTGATTACGGCGTCAAGTCAATATGTATAGCAATTTTACTACCTAGTTTTATTGCACAACATTGCAAAATTACTCAAATAGAAATAAGTAGTCGGTAGAAAAATAGTGAGCACAGATTTATTGCCAGACAGAAATGCAATGAGCGAAAACACGACATATTAATCCACAATTGTTTTCAATTTCCATGAACGTTAGTTTATTAAACATTCGATATTGATTATAGACAGCAGAAAATTATTGAAAGGTGCCTTTTGTATGATTTTAGAAAATAACTTTTGTTGAAAATTAATAAAACGGATTCTGCTTTATTTATAATGTTAAAAACGTATATTAAAAAGTTGATATTCATTCTAGAAGATTAGTTCGCATTTGGCGGTGGCTTAACAGCACTGGTATTGTTACAGGTGCCATCGATCCCGGTGACAACAAACAGTAACTCAGCGACGGTGGCGTCGGTGGCGGTGCCCGTGCCCGTGCAGTCCGTGGCGCCCGAAGTGACCACGTTACCCGTCAGAGCACGCCTCGGACCGGTGAGTTTACCTTTTTTATTATTTTCACAATGAGCTGTCTTCTAAACTTTAAAAGCTTTTAAATATCAAGATTGCAGCTTCGTTATTTTGATTGTTGTCGTTTTTGTTTGCAGCCAGTGAACAAGCCGGCCGGCCGCATCGCCCCCGTGAGCGGCGCGCTGGCGGCCGCGCGCCGCGACCCGCGCCTGGCGCGCCACCAGCCGCCCCCCCTGCGCGCCGCCCCCGCGCCGCCCGCCCTGCCGCCGCAGCCGCCCATCGCCGTCGTCGCCCCCGCAGCACCCGCCGCGCCCCTTGCCGCCATAGCGCCCAACGTTTTCGATATTAAACCTCTCGAGCGCGTCACTAAACGGAAAAACGTCATCACTATCGATGTTCGACCGGATGGCGAGCCCGCCGCACGCCCCAACTCTCGAGACCCGCGCCGGCACGAAGCTCGCGTGGACAAGCGCGACCCGCGGCGCGCGCGGCCGCGCGACGAGCGGCGCCGCGACGAGCTGCGCCGCGCCGCCACTGAGCGCAACCACGTCGACGCCAAGCCCGAGCTCGAGCGAGGGCCCACGCCCGCTTACGTTGACAAAATGCCCGACGCTAAGAAGATAAGCAAAATGCCACCAATACCTAAAATCTCTCGGCCTCAAGGAAAGCGAGAGGGTGATGTCGTGCCGGCCAAGCGCAAGCGAGAGGCCGTGCGAACTGAGCGCAGGCGGCGCCGCGGAGAGGACGCTCAGAAGGAGCCGGCCGCGGCCCCGGCACCGACCGAGCCTGTCGCGCCGGCGGTGACCGCGACTCCGCCGGCCGACGTGAAGGAGGCGGAGGAGGTGGTGGCGTTCAAAGAGCTGCGCAAGTACAACAAGGAGCACTACATGCGCCGCAACCGGCAGAAGTCCGACAGCCCCGAGCCGGCGGCGCCCGTCACAAGTAAGATATCCCTCTCTGTAACCGCGCGCGCTCGACACTCTGTGATACTAGATATAAGCCGCAGCGTACATACGCTTGTTGTGTGGATAATAAAATGTTTAACAACTCTTGGAGTATTCATATTGACGTGTTTTTTACGGCGCTTCTGTACCCTACTCAACACACCCGTTTACTTCTAATCCTATGTTATCTATATTGACTATCGAGAGTAATTGGTTATTCAGTACTCATTGCACTTTTCAGCGATTACTCTATTACGTCTTTTAAATTGATCAGAGGATTCAATGCACAATCACATTTTCTTGATGCGAATCTTAATCTAACATGATTATATTTATTACTCTTGTAAGTTCCTATTCAACTAGCATTATTTAATTGCAAAATGTTACGAAAAGTAATAGTGTACGTCACAAAATATTTGATATAACCTTGGACAAACAAATGCGAAATCTCATCGTTGCAACATTGAAGTTTTCTGGATATCAACTCGCGGTTCTATGGACTGGACGGCTACTCGAAATCAAAGGACATCGTTGGACTCGGTGGAACAACTGACGATACAAGCTAGAACCATGGACAGTGCTCTTCCTGCGGCAAGTAATCGCATTCTCATAAGGATGTAAGTTCGTCGTCTATTTGGATCGGGAAATAAGGGCTTCACCCGAAAAATAAGTGGCAGGTTTGTTTTAATTTTGGGGATTTCTGGAGATGCTTTTTTATGAAAGCCAAAAAAATATTGTTTAGAATACGAAAGTGAAAAAAAAAATTTGTCGTAAGTATTTTCATATTTTTTTAAAATAGCTTACTGGTGAGTTTTACTGTGTAAATCAAACATGTTTTTTTTCCACGGAGTATTGAACAAATGGAGTGCATGCATACTACGCTCAATCTGCGATGCTTAGTTTTTTTTTCTACAAAAGCTGGGTCTTTGTCATTTTGTCGCATAATGAAGAATATGGTGTCATAAAATATCGCGATACTGAAATATTTGCAGGCTAAGATTGTTATACGAAAATTTAGCTTCTTTTGTATCCAAATATCTCAAGTAATATAATATTTTATAGTAGATCCAGTTTCCTCTACATCGCGGTATCATTTCGTGCTGTAGCCTTAACAATAATCAAATAGCCTATTGTGTGATACTGCCAATTCTATTCAAAAAATGTTATTTCGAGAACCTAAAATGATTGAATTTTTACTTACTGATGCAGAATAGTTATTCATTTCATTTTGTCAATATACAGACGAAATTCCAAAGCAAGTTTTACAACAAGGACATAAAAGATCAACTTGCAACATTTTTGTCTTTACTTTTATATTTCGCCCAGCATCGCACGAGTGTTAGATTTTTTATATTCTCTGTTTTTTATTATTCGCACGCATTATACATTTCTTTTTAACTTCGTCTATTGGTGCAGTTCTTGAGTTTATCGCGACCGTATAGACAGATTAGAAGCAGTGTGGTACTTTGTTTTATTATAATATTTGGAGGTTGTTTTTTTCATTTTTTCTTCGCCAAAGAAATTACTTTTATTTGGCACAAACACAGATTTACACTTTTTCTTTCTTCAAATCTAACTTCAGGTGATCTGAAAGGCACATAATAACTTATAGTTTCAGTAGCACTCCATTTGTTTAAGACTTCGTTCGTCGTTAAGAGTCGTTCCGTCCAATTTCCTAACTGGAAAGTTACGAATAGTTCTTATCAAAAAAATATTTTGTATTACATTTTTAATATGTCTTAGCTTCGTGAGGATACAAAGGAGAGGTAAAACAAATGTCAAAAAAAAAATCTAATCATTAGCTCAGTTGACTCGTTTTCGATCACAGGTCTACGTTTTGGCTGGATATCTGACTACGTGGTTTTGGAGATGGGCAGGTATCCGGCTTGTAAAAAACTGGCATCCGACTCCGGCACCATCCGACGAGGGGTGATAGTTTTGTTAGCTCTTAGGCTCGATTAAAAACCCTTTGTCCAGGTTATAGAATGGCCAGAAAATGTACTTCAGAAGATGATTGGGTATTCGGAATTAGGATTATCCGAATGTCTTATCATTGACACTTATTTCTGGCCGTTCTGTAATCTGGACAACGAATTTTTGATCGCCCTGATGGCTAACTAAACTATCCACACCTCATAGGATCAATTTAGTTAGCTCTTAGCGCGCAGATCTACGCGAGACACTGGCTTGTGTCTCTAAGAACGGCATATGAAAGGTTAAAACTCGGTTTACAACGATTCTTTTTGTATCTAGGATAGAGCAATGTAGACGGTGACTTTGGTACTGTAACTATCCCTCGTCAGTTATCACACCACTCTTATCATCAGAGAGCTGTCTGCTTGTTTGCGGAGATGCGGCGCGTTAGGCGTTTATCGTACATAACTACATGTTTGTGTTTGCGCGTACTCCGTAAACAAGCATATATGGGTTAAATTTCATACCGAGCCAACGGACGCGATATCGATCATCACCATTCTGTGATGACTGGGTAAGGATTTAGTGAATTTATCATTTAGCGTTTGATGTGTAATTTTTCGTTTAAAATTTAATTTTGGGGTAAGTTGGAACCTTTGGAAGAAGAAACTGTCAAGCAACAGAAAGGTCTGGATCACGGAATAGCAGCGACTCGGCGGGCGCTTTAAGTGTGAAATAATTTTAAACTCTATCTTTATACTTTAAGGACCAGTATCGCCTGAATAGCTTAAAAAGGTCGCGAGCAGAACCCCCGACAAGATATTCACGCGAAATTGGACTTTTAAGTCTAGAGAAAAGTTTAAAATTATTTGACAATGACGGTGCTCGCCGCGTAGCTGCCGGCCGCTACTTGGCCCAAAAAGGAGGCGTAAGCCGAAACGTGACGTCGTAGGTTACGTGTGCACGAATGAGATAGCGATATGTCTCCACTCTTCTTCATACTTTGAAATATAAATCATTGCATCATTTAATAAACAATAATCATAAGGTTTTCACAAAATCATTTCTTTTTAATGTGATTAATTGTTTAGTTTATAATATTGTAGAAATGTAAACAGGGAAATTAAATAATCAATAAAATTGTCGTCATGAATGATATTTGGGTAGGTCTGGTGAGCGCGTCAGAAATCACAGCGACTTTGTTTCATTCACTATGTTTCAACCAATTTTATTTACTGGGCTTAATTTAAAAAAATCATCACGCTCAACAAACATTGGTATACACATAGGGTGGTCTATTGTATCATTCGATTAACCCATATACTATTTTACTGAATAACTAATTCTCTCTCGATTGTCATTGGATATTCTTCAGAATTTTTGCTATTTCACAAAATAACTGGTTTAAAATACTGCCAACTTTAGAAGTTGGCAATGAATTTGTGACTTGAATGTGACTTTGTTGAGATTTCAAATTAGAACCATTTATTATGGTATGTTTTTATTATAAAGTATAGTTTTTTATTACGGCTTAGTATGCCATGTATTCAGTATAGAGATTTAAAAGTAAACATAACAGGTGACTTTTTTTCAAACCTAAAATTTAAATTTTTCCTTAGTTTTTTTTTAAGTAGACTCATTGTAAATAAGTTGGTTCCATTTGAATCGGTAAATTGTTTTCTTAGAATATTTTAAATCTTGTCAACGATTTAGGCAAACAAACAAATCATAATTAATTGTTATTTTATGTTACTAATTTTCCAATATCACAGTAGATAATGTGTTTATCGTAGCAAATAATATTATGTAGGACTTGTTTTTGTTGTAACATGAAGCTATTATAAGTTAATTGAACAAATAGAAAATAACTTTGAAATTCTCAACAAAGTTGCTCACAGTTCAAATTTTTAAAGTACATATTGCAACAACATACTGAAACATAGTTATTCGCTCAGTATGTTTGTACCGATATTTAAACAAGTGTTCCTACAAATGGATAAACAACAGTAATTTTATTGTATGCGAAACCCGAATATACTTTGTTTAAAATCAGTAACTAAATCGATTTCAATAATTTGTACATTTTAAATTTGCCATGTTAAATTTTTTACCAAAAATCTTTAAAGATCATAAATTGGACACTACCGACACTGAGTTCATCACAGGTTACGGCAGGTCATAGCTGGCATTAGAAGCCAGCACAGCACAGTTAGGTGCGGGAGGAAAACAGCCTCTCAATCATGCGGATGGCCCGATGACCATGTGTTTGTGTGATGATAATGGTAACAATTTTGTGATTTTGTACTCAGGTTCTTCACATAAAATATTTAGACGTGTTTCGGGATTCGCATATGATTAAGGTTGTATAAACACCTAAAAAGGTACTAAAAGAGGGACTTTATTCAAGTGCATAATATACCAAAACAAGAAGCGTCATTTCTCGCATCATTCTGGCGGACATCTATGGACCGTTCCCTTAGTTCTGCACCGCGAAAGCTGGGCCAACAGGTAAAAGGGTCACGGTAAACAGTGCAAGCTAAAATAGACCTTAAACACATAATTAACCATAGACATAAAGATAAAGTATTATTTGCAGGTGCTCCAGAAGTTGTGACGGAGAATAAGGACGTAGATCTTAGGGTTTTACCTGCCGTGGTGGCTGAAGCCAAAGCTGCTACAGTCGCACAGAAAAGACCCTCCTCTGAAGCTATTGAGGTTAAATCTAAGAAGAATAAATTGGATAAGTTTGATGTGTAAGTATTTTTTGGGACTTAAAATTGCTCAAATACTAATTCTTTGTCTGGCTCTTAATAAGTAATTGCATCTCTTCAACCTTGGCTCAACTCTCAAATATCTCTTCATCAATTGTTTTTCTTACCCATTTTCAAACACCATCTCCATCACCTATGGTCACCCATGGTTTTAATCTTGTAAATTTCCAATGTCGCATAATGGGCGACCACGTCGCAGAATGGCGGTCGAATTGGCCATCATTTCACCAGATGTTCCTGAACTAGATTATAACCTTAACACTTTCTTATCACAACATATTCACAATTCAAGACAACTCACACACGAAACATTTACAGACTATTCGGCAACGAAGACGTGGACCTACGTCAACTTCCCCAAGTGGACGAGCTCAGCGCTCCCCCGCCCCCCAACATCACTTCCTCACCGAAGTCCGACAGCAAACCCGATGATCTCGACGTGGCCATGACGTCACCTAAAGGTTCTCCCAAGAGAGACTGGAATGAAGTCAAGAAAAGAGATGATAAGAAAACTCCTTCAAAACTGGACCTCGTAAGAGCCAAGTTTGCTGAAGTGACGAAGGGCAAAGACAGACTGGGAAGACCGCTGCTGTTCAGTAAATCACCAAGTATGTATTGCTTTTTATTTATTTCGTGACACTAATAATTTTGCTATCAAGAGTAATCGTGACCTATAAAGATACTGCAACATTGCAAATACTTTACGACCATTAATTTCATATTCATTTTTTTTAGGTATAGAAAGAGAAAGACGCCGCACATTGAGTAGCGACGACACAGATCTTAGAGAAGAAGATGAACAAGGATTCGTCGAAAACAAGAAATCAATCTCCATTATCATGTCACAAGCGAAGGAACACTTCACGGACGGACAGCTGGACAAGAACCAATACAACACGCTCATGTACCAGATACTGCAGCTTAACGAAAAGCTCAAACTTAAGGAAGCCAAGCAGAGAGAGTCCCTAGAAATATCTAAGAGAAGGCTCAAGGCACATACTCTAGAAGAAAACCATAAAGTAGCCAGCCCTAAATCATCGCCCACTGAAAGAAACAGATTCGGAGATATCGACGAAAGAATCACCCCATCTGTATTCCTGGACACGCCGCCTGATAGCCAGGGAATGTTACCCACAGGAGCTGATTCCGACATGAGAGTCAATTCTGATGGAGTAGATGGCACTCACAAGAAAGGTTTGTTACCCCTCCCGCCTGTCATGCCAATGTACGGACCTTACCAACCAATGTGGCGAGGACCACGAGGGACGAGAGGTGAGGAGTTCGGGCCCAGGAGGTTCAGAGGTCCAGCACCACCACCGTTCTACAGAGGTAAATTTGACAAGAGAGGTCCAAGGGTGCCGTTTGACTCTCGAATGCCAATGCCTCCTTTACCTACACCCAAAATCGGCACATGCCAAGGAGAATGTCCTTTACCACCTTATGAACGAAGCGAGTCGCCGCCGCCTCTAGGAGCCCCGGGCTTTGCCATCCCACCGACAGACTTCAAAGTTTTGGAATACATAGATCAGGATCCATTCAAAACTATCCAAATTGACGGCGTTCCTCGAGAAATCCGGTTTTACGGTGACACCGCCGTTATAATGTTAGACTGGGACGATCCTAGAGAAATCAAGTTCTTGCCCGGCTGCAGGCGGGTTACCTTCGATAATAAAGACTCAATAGTTCTTAATTTCAATGAAAATTATAAGCAAGTGGAAATAGACGATCAAGTGTTTGATATCAAATTCGGCGCGCCGACTAGAGAATTGTACATCAATGGGAGATGGTTCGAGTGTTTCTTTGGCGGCCAGCCTTTAGGAGTCATTATAGACGGGAAGCCAAGATTAGTTCATTTGGAAGGTCCGATGCCTCAAGTGGACATCGGCAAAGCAAAGCGCACAGACCTTGTCGCTGGTAAAATCAACCTTATTGTGAACGCCACACAGATGCACCCAGTATACTTGGACGCCAAGGTACAGAAGATCTTAGTGATGAACGGTCAGTTCCTGACAGTTCGCTTCGTGGATTCTTTGCGGACGGTTCTTATAAACGAACAGCCGTTCAAGGTTGAGTTTGGCGATCTTCCGAAGCCGATAGTGGTTGGTAATGAGAAGTATTTCATCAGATTCTCTGCGCTGCCTCGTAACATCAAGCCGGGTCACATTCAGATCGCGAATATGGAAGGCGTCGGCTTGCCTCTGGTGCCACACATCAAAAAGTTCGAAGACGTGAAGGAGGAAGATGGGACCACTAATCATATGGAAGTGGACCAACAGGAGCCTCAGAACAGGCCGGTCAAGACGCCGAGTCCGGAGATCAATCCTGAGAGCTTAGGTAAGGATATTTACTAGTTAAACGTCTAAAATTATAAAGTATTTTTTCATTTTTTATAAGTATTTTATATCCCCATTTCATTCGCCAGGTCTCGATATGTTAGCGAGCGTGATGCCTTCAAGCACAGTCCCAGCATCAGCATCAGACTACAGCACTGCCGAGCCGTTATTTTTCAAGCCGGAGAACATTCCTGGCTTAGAAAAACAAACGCCTACGGACGAAAAGCCATCCGCCCTTCCATTACTAGCCAACATTAATGTCAATGACCTCTTCGCCAAACTAGTGGCTACGGGGATTGTAAAAGTGAAAGATGGCAAGGAAGACAATGGAGCGGCTCAGGAAGAGACGAAGCCGGAGGAAAAGGTTAAGCCGAAGGAAGACAAGAATGTTATTCATAAAGTTGACTTTATGAGGATCGAGACCTTCAGAGTGTGAGTATAGTTTTATTTGGTGTTTTATTGATGTTTTTTCTGTATTGAGATATGTTATTCATTTTCTAAGTGAGAGTGAAGGTTAGAATTGTCATGAGTTTATAATGGTGTATGTGTTGTTACCAGTAAGCAGCCAGGCCTGGTGGCGCGGCTGTACGGCGGCATGCAGTGCTCGGGCTGCGGCGCGCGCTTCCCGCCCGAGCACACGGTGCGCTACTCGCAGCACCTGGACTGGCACTTCCGCCAGAACCGCCGCGACCGCGACTCCGCGCGCCGCGCGCACTCGCGCCACTGGCACTACGACCTGTCCGACTGGGTGCAGTACGAGGAGGTCGAGGACTTGGAGGAGAGAGGTACGTCGCCAACTTTACTACCAGGCTCATAAGAACTATGATTTTAATTCCATATTGCTAAAGAGATTTAATTTTAGAGGTAAACTTTTTAAAGAGACTTAATTTTAGCAGTGAACTTTTTTGCGTGTGTGTTCACATCAACACACACGGCTACGGAAATTTTTCGTAAAAATAAACCCGTGGTCCAAGAACGCAAAAAGCAACAATGATTTTAGTCAGTAAAAGTAAATGTTCTGTTCTCAAGCGAAAAAATAATTGGATAATTTCTCAATATAAATAAAAAACTAGTTCACGACAACTTTTTTAAATTAACATTTTTGTTTCTATAGAAAAGAGTTGGTTCGAGACGAGCGGACTGCCAGTAGGCGCCGCGAGCGGCGGCGGCGCGGGCGCGACGGAGGCGCCGGCGCCGGCGGCGCCCGCGCTGGCGCCGTCGGCCGCGGCGCCCGCGCCCGCGCGCCACGCCTGCGCGCTGTGCGGCGACGCCTTCCAGCAGTTCTACAACGAGGACAAGGAGGAGTGGCACCTGCGCAACTCTGTCAAGCACAACGACGACTACTACCACCCCGCCTGCTTCGACGACTATAAGGTAGGCTTCACTACCTATTGGAACCGTGCACTAAGCTTATAAGGCTTTTTAAGTGTCCATGTTAGGCCTTATTAAATTATTTTTGAATTTTTGAAACTAATTTAAACGAAAAAAAAGCTTAATAAGTTCAACAACTAAAAACCAAGTCTCCCCTCCAGGCCTCTCTCACAAAAGCCGAAGAAGCGCCATCACAAGAATCGTCCGACGACGTGACAGCCATAGAAAAAGTAGAGGAGGAAGCCATAGAGATCAAGGACGTGGAAGACGAACCGGCCGAGCAGTCGGACAACGAGTCGGTGGTCGAAGTCGTCGAGGATGCTACTGAGCTGGATCCCGTTGAAGTGAGTATAGTGATATACATCCTATAAGCATCCGTTTAAGCCTTCTGCCAGCGGCTTCGCCCGCGTGAAACTAGGGTTCTCCATACAAATTTTAGACCCCCATTACATCCCTTTAGGAACGGAATTTTGAAAAACCCTTTCCTAGTGTTCACCTACGTCATAAAAGGAAACCTTGTGCAAAATTTCACTCTCCTATCCCTAGTAGTCTCGGCTGTGCGTTGATATATAGTCAGTCAGTTTCTCCTTTTATATATATATATATAGATAGAAAAAAACTACTTTCATTTCTTAAAACCCCTGAAGCCCTGGGAAGGGAAACCAGGGAAACCCTGGGTCTTAGGTCGCAAAATGCTAAGAAGGAACGAAATTTGTATGGTTTAAGTCGTCAAAAATCTGATGCGCCCCTGCCCTAGAGTCAAATAAGTCATTAGGCGATCACATTAACATAAATTCTCCTCTCCACACAGATCGATGAAGGTGAAGAAGACGACGTGGTGTTCAAAGCGGAGCCCGTCGAGGAAGTCGTGGTGGATGATGAAGTGGACACGGACGATGAGACCACGGCCGAGCGCAAGGAGAGAGATCGTCTCGCTGATATTGACTTCAGCAAGATCAAGGTCAAGCAGGAGCCCATCGACCCTGGTGAGTTGTGAACTTCTTATTATATTGTACAATGTCAATGGAATCTGTCACAGGGTAGAGACCATTTCCCGGAATAGCACATAGGAAACTTTTTTCACTTGGGTCAATTTTCGACTTCGATAATTTTAGTCTAAAACAGCTGTGTCTTTTGTTGCTGCTTTGTCACATAGTTTCTGATGAGGATACTGGTCTAACATACTGTTAAGATTTTTTCGTATTCATAATTATCACTTTTTTCTCACGTTAGAGCTGTATTTCATTTGATAATAAGCGATAGTGTGCTCGACAATTAAGTAGGCATGTTTAGAAGTAATGATTACCTTACCAGAGACAATGTGTACAACTACTGCCAAAAATATGTATATATAATATAATAATAGTGTTTGAATTTATTTTATTTTTTTATTGACAGACGACGAACCAGTGGTAACACACGAAGAAGAGACCGTGCAAGCGGCGCGCATCGACAACACGCACGCCACCGTGGAGTCGTCCATCGACGGCAACCTGCAGCTGCACGCCGCCGCCGCGCCCGCCGCCGCGCTGCCCGCCGGCGGCATCCGCATCAACATCTCCAAGGCGCTGCCCTCCTTCCTCGCCCCGCCGGAGGACCGTCTGCAGCTCGACGACGTCAGCGCCGACGACGAGCCCTTACCTCCCGGGGAGGAACCTGAGCTGGAGTACACCTTGAAGCCAGGGCTGGAAGGTGTTCAGTTCAGTAGGCAACCACCCGTCAACAGAGGCAATGAACTATCTGGCTTGTGTTCTATTATGTAATTTAACTCTTGTTTTGACATGTCCAGTCACAAGTCTTTGTTTTTAAATGTGATTTGCATGTATCATTTGTGATAAAAACACAGGTTAGTGATTTCAAATGGCACGATTGTTTGCCCAGTTCGTGTTAAAGCTCTGCATTGTTTGGGTCTAGATGGCGGTGTGTCATAATTATGAAATATATTATATTTCAGTATGTAAAGACTGGACATGTTTGAATAAGTGTTTAAAAAAGGTTTTAGTAAAAACCAACACGAAACGTTCATTACGTTGCAATGAACGTAAATCGCTAATCCATAGACTGATAATAATTATAATGTAAAATCAATTAGATTAATTATAAAAACCCAGATAGACAAACGCGCAATAAATAGATTTAAATGAATTATTTCTTATGAGCTCTACACATGTTGGTGCTTGGCTATATTCGGCCAACTATGCGAGTGATGGCGAGCGATGTCCAGGCGAGGCAGTGAGGCTGGCTGTGTTGGCGTTGGCCATCGTCCGCCAACACTCGGCCAACGTGTTCAAGTAGCTTTTTGTTGTATCGACCAATCAAAATCGATGTTATAGTGAATCAAATGACCATATTAATTGGTTTGTTGTTGATTATGAATACGGGATGATGGCTTTTAATTAGATTAAGGGGAAAGATATAGGTCTGAGCGTGGCTATTTTCTCGGCTGATAGAGCTTTACTAAATAGGTTCTAGTTTGTTTTTAGTGTTTTGATGCATTATTAAGTCTAAGAAATAGTCATTGCTAAAATCTGATATTTCTTTTTATTGAATTCAGTCTTAGTATTGCGCTATATTATTTTCTTACTATAGCTATTGTAAAGTGGGTTTACTTTGGCCCGAACACAAATTAATAGAAACATAGTATCTCGTGTTCGTATTGGTAAATACAAGTGACAAAGTTATACCCTAGGGCTACAGTTACCCCACTTTATACTACATGAACAGTCATAATCAAATGGATTTTGAAGCGATATTTTGACTAAGTTTAACAAAGTAGAATGATGGATTTTAGCAAATATCATTTTCTAATGCTGAGTACAACGCTATCTACCGATAATTGGCCACGTCCAAGCCTGTATCGGGGCTTTCATCTCAAAGATGTAACCTGATGGTTCTAGTTTCCTAATAGATTAAGTTGGGGAATAATGAACCCTGTTCTTTGCAGAGAGTTGGTCTGATTGCAGAATGCAAATGTTCAATGGCCTAATATTTTGTGTTGTTTTCGGGTTTAGGTGCACGTGTGTTGTGTTCCGTAAATTAATTAATACAGGGAAGGAACTTTAGGGAATATTCAATTCTTACTTCTTACATAATATTGTAAGATTTCTACTGGCGACAATGGATGCATAATTATTTTAAAAAATCCATTAAAGTCGACACTAAACTGATAGTCTACTAGTAATTTCTTGTTGATTTTAAACTTCTCTCTCTCTCTACTAGCTTAACATCTATTTTCTGATTTTCGTCAGTATTCCGCCGGTCGCATCCGATGTTATGAGGCTTACATACATTGTGTATGAATATCTATCGAATACATCACGTTTTATAAATATTTCATTATTTACCTCAAAATAGATAAATGTCAAGGAAGTTAGGAATGTACAATTTCGGATCTCTGAATACGAAAATAGAAATATCATACCAGTTTCAGACATCCATAAGGATATGAAATTAAATCAGACATTTTAAATTACGGACATTATATTTTTACAGCATTGTAAATTTCAAATTTGAAACGATTTTATTTTTAGATTATCATTTGGATATCTAATATTAATGATTTTGGTACCTACTATATTGTAGTGACATCAGTCATCCCAGCTAAACTTATGGCCAATTGTAACGAAACAGAGTTGTTACAAAGAATATCTTTGTATTCTTAAGTTACTAAAATATACATTATACTGCCACTTACGTATCTATATAATAATGTAACTGTATCTTCCTATATCTCAGTATATAATCTAGTATTATACCTGTAATGTTAGACAGTTGTGTCAACCTTCCATAAGGAGCCGTGAAAGAATTGTTAAAACGAAATGTGATATTAAACTTAAGTTAATGAGCGTGCGTTTTGTTTGACGAGTTAAATGTGTATATCATGTAGGTACATGTAAATATTTGGTCAAATTGTGTATGTAAATATTTAGCTAGTAATTGTAAGGGTACAAATTGTTACTGTGTTTGTATGAATTTGTATGACAGAGGTATGTGTAAATATTTAATTATAGAGAATCTCTATGTTTGAAGGGTTTTTATTTCCTTAGATATGTTTTTCTGTGCCACATTAGTGGTTTTCCCCTTTTAGTTATATAAAAATCTTTGAAAAATGTTAAATAAAAATTGATAATTTTTAAAAAGATTAGTTTAATTATTTTACTTAATGATCATCGGAAAGCACTTTAATCTTCTCTCTTTTCCAATCAACTTTCCCTTATCTATCACAAGTGGATCACAATGGTTTGTTTCTTTAGTTTACAAATTGTAAATAAATGTTTACATCAACTTTATTTTTGTGTTTAATTTATACACCTTAACCCCTCAACCACACTTTACCACACTACACCAACACAGTGCATAGGACAACAAACAAATAACCGCTAAAGGGTTAGAAATAGATTTTTAACTTAAGGGTCAACATTGCGTAAAGCGGGTGCCCGCACGGATTAGCTTATCCCGTCGCGGTGCCCGTAGCTGAACCTGGAACTCCCGCTTTACGCAACGTTAGACCTAAGATTTATCCTTGAATATATTAGTAGAGTGCAATATACAACACGTGAGCTAGGTCCGTAATCTATAAAAAGTTAGTACGTTTGATCTTTCACTCTGCATAGTCGAAACTTCTTCGGTGCACAGTCAACACTCTAGAACCTTCCGGGCCTATAAACCGTATGTTCTATGAGCGATGTGTGCCCACTGCTCTCTGGAGATTCTTTTGCTCTGCTAGATAACATCACATGACATGTAGGTACACTAATTTTTTAGGGCTTGTCCAGAAAGGGCGAATTTGTCGCGATTCTCTCGTGCGAATCACGCGCGATCGTTGCGTCCAGAAAGAGCGTACCAACGCGCGAGCATTAAGGCACAATTTTGGCGCTCTGTTGTTCCCGATACGTCCCCTCGGCCGGAGTTCACGCGTTTAACTGGACGCAACAAGGGGTCCCAAGTATCACGACTCGCGCGCAATACGCGCAAATCACGCGCGAGTCGAGGGTCTGGCGTTATGCACGCGATTTACGCGCGTATTTTGAATTCGAGCGATGCTTTTAGACGCGATGTATTCGTGCCTAGTATCTCGATAGCGCGCGACGTGTCACGGAAATGAATATGCTGCGCTGGATGTCTGGAGTTTCGCGGAAAGACCGCATTAAGAACTCCCGCATCCGGGGCAGCCTTCAGGTCCGTGACATAGCGGATAAACTGCAGGAGGGTCGCTTACGCTGGTATGGCCACGTTTTACGAAAACCGGCAGACTACGTGGGTAACAGATGCCTCGCCATGCCGCCTCCGCCGGGACCCGGAAAACGAGGTAGGCCTAAGAGGCGTTGGATCGACGTCGTAAGGGACGATATGCGTGCTAATGGGCTTAAGGCAGAGGACGCAAAAGACCGAGCGAAGTGGAGAAGACTAGGCAGGAAAGCGGACCCCGGGCACCGAGGTGAAAGCCAAGGTAGCAACCGGGACTTACGCTAGGCTGATGAATGATGATCTCGATAGCGCGCGAATGAATTCGCGAGAAACGTTTCGCGACGAATTCATTCGCGCGCTATTGAGATACTTGGGACCCCTTGTTGCGTCCAGTTAAACACGCGAACTCCGGCCGAGGGGACGTATCGGGAACAATGGAGCGCCAAAATTTTGCCCAAATGCTCGCGCGTTGGTACGCTCTCTGGACGCAACGATCGCGCGTGATTCGCACGAAAGAATCGCGACGAATTCGCCCTTTCTGGACAAGCCCTTAGGGCAGTAGAGCTTGTAAGTTTGATTGCATCAGAGGTACATAATATACAAAATTGTGGAATAAAAAATAATAAGCAGGAATACACATAATTCATTTTAATTTTATATACAAATGCAGCTACGTACAGCTCTGTATACATAAAAGGCAATGTCCTGTTTCATCAACCAAACTCAAGGCCTGAAATTTTGCACAGATGTTATTTTTATGATCTACCTACCACGAATAAAAAAATCAATAAATACTTCCACGAAAACTCACTCCACTTATTCATTCTCCATTGAAAGGGGAGGATCCGGAGCCTCCGACCAGACGGGTGTTATGTCTGGCGTGTTACTGCCCGATAGATGGTTTCGGGCTGTTCTATATGTTCAAACTTCAAATCGCGCGGAGAACTTTTATTTGAGCGATGCAGGATTAGTTCTGATGTGCCGTCATAGATGGCGCTACATGTTTTTCAGACTACGGCGAGTTATTGCCCCCAACCAGAACTTCGTCTCTATCAGGCTGGGCGCTAAGCGACCCCAACAAGTCGCACGAGCACTCCCGTTTATTTATTATTCAAAGTGAATTAATGACATGAATTGAAAAACGTTTGATGCACATAGAAAATCACTGTTGCACCAGGCTCTTTAACACTTGCCTATGCGGGCGAATTCCTTCCTCCTCCTCCTCCTCGTTCTTAATGACAAACATTTTCCACTTGTATCAAAATAAATGCTAATTCAAAAATTTCATCGAAGGGGCCGAAATGAGATTTTAAAGTTTGTATGAAAATACCTACTTATTTTCCCGCGGGCGAACCCACTCAGAGAAACTAGTACAATAATATATTTGTATCAATGAGCTTGTGAATGTATTTAACTGTTTAACACTGATGTCATATCTCTAACATAAATACCAGTTTCTCACTCTATTCAAATGCATAACACTTATATAAAAAAAAAAAAACAATAATAATAGTATCTACACAATATTAACCTTAATTTTAGGGGTAATCAACATATTAATAGTCATAACAGAACAAAATTATATATCTACATATCGCAGTTATGTGGCCACCTAGGAAATGGCAAAGTATCTTTAATATTATTAACATTGCATATAACTTGCAGTAACCTCTCCAGCCCTAGTCCATACCCCCCAGTGGGTATATTTCCAAACTTCCTCAGCTCCAGGTACCAGTTCAATCTGTCTGATGGTAGCTTTGACTTGAGCTTCTCATAGTTGTCTTCTCTGAGGCTTCCGCCGACTACTTCGCCTGTGATGGGTGTTAGAAGGTCCAAGGCATCAACCTGGAATCAATTAATGATGTTGAATTTCATAAATAAATGGTTGTAGTTTCTGCCTACCTACTCTCTTGGGAAACAGTTTGTGAATGTGCCTTTACCCTTCTGTCTACCTTAATTACAGACACAATTAAAGAACAATAGGTTTTCGAGCGCCGGCGCTCGCTTGGGGCTTAATAGTCAAAAATGAACCTTTATTTTAGCAGTCTAAAAGTGCTACTGTCATAGGTAGGTTAGTAGTGAGAAGGTGCACTAAACTTATACACCTAACCATCAACAATTGTGTCACTGCTTACCATCAGGTGGGTTTGCAGTCAAGCATTAGTTTATATCGAATAAAAAAAAAAGGTTTTTATTACTTAAATTATGATAATATTTTGTTTCAGGTAAAGGACTCCATGCCTTAGAAAGTATATAATAAGTTATTAGTCTTAACTGTGATTTGAAAATCATTGACAATGGTTATAGACAAAAAATTAAACCAGATTTGCCATGGGCTATTGTTTCACTCAGTTACTGGGCTGTGGAGTTAAAAAATACTAGTGCTCAGTTTTATCTTATTTACAGCCAATCCCATCATGATTGGGCAAATTAATGATGAGAACAGGAATCTATGCCAACAACTACAACCCTATTACAATAAAAGCTATCCATAAATTAAGATGTCATCATTTACCTTAGTGCTATCTTCAGTACTTTCCTTCATATAAAAGGACTTCATATCCTTAGGCCATTTAACTACAAACACTGGCACACCGCTGCAGTGTTCCACCAGGGTTAGCTCCTGCTCCTTATTTATGCCCTCATCAGTCAATACTGAGCCCTTTTTCTGCAGAATCTGTCTAGCTTCATCATAAGTCAGTGTTACAAACTCTTTGGTGACCCAACTAGGAGCTTTGTTCTCCTTGTCTATTAGAAAGAGATCAGCCTCATTGGTGTTCCTTGTCTGAATAAAAACATACTTCAACAGATCCTCTATAGCTCCTTGCAGCTGGTCTAGGGTTTCACAGAATGCTAGTTCGGCTTCTAGCATGTAGAACTCTGATAAATGTAACCTGGATCTGGAGTTTTCTGCTCTGAAGGTTGGACCAAATGTGTACACATTACCCATTCCTCTACAAACTGCTTCTAAATGCAACTGTCCAGAGACAGTTAGGAATGTTTTTGAGCCAAAGTACACAGAATCTCTGTCTTTACCCTCCTGCATCATTGCCTTGACTGTCTCATCACTGTCTGGTTGTATTTTGAATACTTCTCCAGCACCTTCACAATCATTTGAAGTAAGTATAGGTGTGTGAATGTTGGTGTAATTGTTTGCAGAAAAGTAGTCATAAATGTGCTTGGTTACAGCACTTCGTATTCGCAAAATGGCAGACGTATAGTTCGTTCTGGAGCGTAGATGTAAGTATTGGCGAGTGTACTCCGGTGGATGTGTGGTTCTTGGGTTAAATGGATAACCATCCAGTACAACACATGTTCCTAAAACCTTAACATTATCAGCGACGAGTTCTAACTGCCCTCTCGGGCTTTTGGATAGTTTTCCAGTAATATGGACAGAGGAACCATAAGTTAATGAGTCTGTAGTAAGGTTCTTAGGAATAACTATCTGTAGTTTCTTGGCGCAGGATCCGTCGCTAACGTCGGCAAATATTAGGTCTTTCTGTTTTCGTAAATTCTTCACCCAACCCTGCAACACAAGAATAAACTTAGTTTTGTATATCTTTCATTCTTATTATGGATTTTTCTCTTAAAAATATTTGCCTTAATTTCTGTAACATTGCCGACATTCGGCTTTTCTAAAACAGCGGCTATGACGCTGTATTTTCTTAAAACCTCATTACTTCTAATAATATTCTTCAGTTTACTGAAGAAACCACTTCTGTACATCATATTAAATGTTTTGTTTGAGAATAAACAATGGTTTTTTGGTTATAAATTAAATAGCAACAGCTGTGATACCTGACAGCTGTCAGCTCGTTTAGGAATTTCGCAAACAAGTAAGAGAAAAAGAAACTAACATTGAGTTTCTGTAAGTATATTTCGTATTCAATGGCATAGCAAAGTACAACAACAAGATTTTACAAAGACACAGCAGCGTAACCCGAGAGGAGAATTGATCTTTCCAGAGATAGTGGGAGGAGCCGCTTTGCAGATTGTTACAGAATAATTTATAAAATACGTCCACAAATACTCCTGTAAGTAGCCACCCCTTAGATTATTATTATTTGAAGATAGGAAGTCGGGCTTCTTCTTCATGCGAAGTGTTTTGACCTTTCTTCAAAACGGCGCAGGCTATGCTCCAGTCCAGCAACAGAAAACTTAGCAGGTAATATATTATTATAACAACTCTTTGCAAATTGCAGGTAACAAAAATAAATTAGGTAGTTTTTTTATGGTGGGTGAAAATCATCTAATGATATCTGCCGCCCTTGGGCGAGGCAAGAGATAGTGTTAGATTTTGACTCTATTGTATAAACACTAGGGGGCTATGGGATTCGAGTACTTATAAAGTTTTCAATGATCATTTGAATGTGCTCTTCTTCGACCAAGAAATCGGCTTATTCAACGTGACAATGCTGCCTTTCCAAAAATCTTATTTTATAAGTTTGCATATTTGGAAATTAGGCTATTTAGTTTTTTACAGTAATTAGCTTTCGCTGTATTTGGCTCCTTACTAAGTACCGAAAAACATCGGTTTTCACATCTTGTGTCTGCGTAGCTGGCAAGATTTTCTACTAACTGTCAAATGTCATTCGTTCGGCAAATCATGCATGTTCGATTTGTTGCGTTGTGAACATTTTGTGAAATTTAATTTAAATATTATATTTATCTGTGTTTTAAGTAATTAGTGTAGAACGTAAGTATACTAGAAAAATTATTTCCTAAAAAAGTTTTTTATTTTCGGTCAAAAACTATGATGACACTATGATAGTACAATTGTAATAATTTTGTTAATAATTGATGATTGAAACTGGTTTTCCGAGTTATTGCGTCCTTGGTCATCGCGTTATGTTAATACGGACTTAAAGTGCCCTGAGGTTTAACGTTATTTTTAATATTTATAATTTGATGAAGTGTCCAAAAATTTCATGCATGGCCTACTGTTCTACTTTTTTTCCTCAAAAAAGTCTTTATAATGGCACTTTCTACTTCGAGCCGTGGTCACGTTAACGCATTAAGTCGGCGGTTAATTGTGGTTTCGATGTTCCACTGCAGCAAATATGACAATGTGTACCTATCAATCTGGATATTTTTATCTATTGTTATCTGATAAAATCAGTCTGAGTGAAACTACTAGTTTTTGATGAATTTTATAACTCCTTGAGGCTAAACTGTACAATACTGGACGCAGAAATTTTCAATTTAAGGGGGAGGGGGAGGAGGGGGGGAAGGCCCCTCCTCCTCCAAACCCCCTCCCAAATAAAGAAAACGCATAGTTTTGGAGATATTTAAAATTAAAAATTTTGAGGTTAGGTATCAGAAAATCGTACATTTTATGCATTTTTTGAGGAAAATTTATGGGTTTTTGGAGGGAGGGTCACTCTCAACCCCTAGATCCATCCCCCTGTAGTAGCAAATGTATACCTATAGGCATTTAAAAGTAAAAAAAATAATTGTCCGGGAGCGTTCTACATTGTATATAAATATTTGTGCACAGACAAAGTAGCTAAATGATGATTTAGGTTAAGGTTATTTTTTTTTTAAACCACACACACTAAATTTAGGGCACCCCGATTAGGATAGATTTAGGTTAGGGTTATTTTTTTTTAAACCACCCACACTAAATTTTGGGCACCCCGACTTGGACAGATTTAGGTTAGGGTTATTTTTTTTTTTAAACCACCTACACTATATTTAGGGCACCCCGACTTGGATAGATTTAGGTTAGGGTTATTTTTTTTTTAAACCACCCACACTAAATTTAGGGCACCCCGACTCGGATAGATTTAGGTTAGGGTTATTTTTTTTTTAAACCACCCACACTAAATTTAGCGCACCTCGACTCTGATAGATTTAGGTTATGGTTATTTTTTTTTAAACCACCCAGAAAACTTTCAATGCACAAATATTTAAATACAATGTAGAACGCTCCCGGAGAATTTTTGCTTTTTACTTTTAAATAACTATAGGTATATATAATATATATTTGCTACTACAGGGGGATAGATCTAGGGGTTGAGAGTGACCCTCTCTCCAAAAACCCACAAATTTTCCTCAAAAAATGCATAAAATGTATGATTTTCTGATACCTAACCTCAAAATTTTTAATTTTAAATATCTCCAAAACTATGCGTTTTCTTTATTTGGGAGGGGGTTTGGGGGAGGAGGGACCTTCCCCCCCTCCCCCCCCTCCCCCTTAAATTCAAAATTTCCGCGTCCAGTATTGTACAGTTTTACCCTCCTTGATAATGACATGGCAACTTTTTGTTACCATTCCTATTTTCCTTATACATTTTGTGATGAGTTTGAGTTATATTTGAGTCATATTAATTAAAAATGGTAGTTAACTAATGAAATTCCTTCAATTTAATATAACAAGTCTTTCAGTACTATACTAAAGGACTTGACTGGTAATCAACTTTTGTGTGATAGTTGTGGACATATATTATAATAAACATCTCGATAAGTAACAAAACAACCATGCATGCATTTATGAGACAATGAACTACAACTGCTTTTTACATTTTAGAATTATTTGTATATTAATAGAATTGTGTTTTATTTGTTGTAGAAAATGGCAGAAACAGAACCCCAAGCCGGAGATGCAGGCCCGCCCAAGGGAGTGCCCGCCCTGAAAGCACACATAGTAGCCAACAAAATAGACGTAGCTCTATGGGCTATCAGAATACTGACTGTGCTATTTACCATAGGATATGTACTGCCTTTGTTTAACAAGTAAGTGCTCCCACTTATGATTTAAAAGTCTAAAGATATTTTATATAATTATCTTTTTTTAAAACAATTTTATAAAACTTTAATTTAAATTATTTAGCATTGTGCTACTATGTATATTGACACACAATAGACAGTAGTTCTTGTGTGATATTATTTATTTAAATAATAATATATTTGTACATGTAAAAATTGTTAATGATATAAGTAATTTGTTAAACACTTTTAACAAAGAGACAATATAGTAAGAAATAATAATTACTTCTTTTTTACTATAAAAAAAAGAAGTAATTACAACAATACAATATTACTTAAAAAATATATTAGATTATTAAATCAAATATAATTTTTGCATGGTGGTATCAACCTAAAAACTCAATTTAACTAACAATATAAAAGCATCTGTTTCATCTTCACAAAGTTATTTTAATTTTATAACAATGCATGAACAGGTGTAGTATGTCTGAGCATTCAGTTAAATCAAGGTTGCCTTTGTACAGTAATTAAGACAATGAGGAATCAAATATAACACTGAGGGCAATGACCTTGGCCTCTTTGTTACAGATTGAGTTGTTCAAAGTTTTCATATAATATAGAGTACTAAATCTTTTGTTATATGTCCTGGATTAAAACCTAGATACTAAAAATAACCTAGAATGCACCTGGCATAATTTTTTGTAATTTAATTCATCACCATTGCTCTCAAAACGGTCAAGGAAAACATTGTGAAGAAACTGGCATGTCCTAGAACCAAAATTCGAAGTCATGAGACATTCATTAACCTATGTTGGGTCTGCATGGTGGATTATGTCCTATTTCCTCACTTAGTGAGGAGACCTGATTTGAGTGACAATATTAACAGGCTGATCTTATCCAAAGATAAAAATAGTAAACTTGTATGTTCATTATACTAGTGTAAAATGCAGAGAGCAGTGTTAGTGGAGTGGTAATGGCTCTGACTTATCAGTGGTAGATCCCGGGTTCAAAGCTAACCAGGTGCATTACTTGGTGCTATAATTATTTCCATCATCACTGCTCTTTAAAGGGTGAACGAAGCTGGCTTCTATGAGAACCAAAAATTCAAACTAGAAAAGCCCTAGCAGGTGGAACGTTAGCTTTTAAAAATTATTTTAAAACTAGCCTACGACTGGGTTTAACACAGAAGTTACACTTCCTCAATGCATATTGTTTAAATTCTAAAGCCTGGTTTCTAAGGTTTAAATTAGAATAATAAAATTATCTCCTTTTAATAGGTGCTTTGTTTGTTTATAATAGTTATGTTAACTTCATTCACAGAAAACATTATATTTTAATTCACATACATTCATTGGTGGGAACCAGAACTGAATGTGTGAAGTAATCTCAGAGATAAAATAGCAGACATAGAGAGTGGGATTTGCTTTGATATGTAGTGATAACTAATCCATAATTACTTGATATGAATATTGTACATGTACTTTTGGCTAAAGTTTCTGGGTAGTTTTTTCTTTATAAAATGAAAAAGACAATCAATTAAATGATATTTATTTTGTAAATAGGTTTCAAGAGAACATTTTTACATGTGATAATGATAAATAACATTTATTTTGCAAATAAGTAAAAAAAAAACACTTTTACCCAACAATTTGGTTTTTCGTCAGCTTAAACTAGATGAGGCCAGTGTTTCCTAGCTGACTACCCTAAGAAACACTGAAACAAAGTCAGGGGTCAAAGTCTTTTTTATTAGACAGCCATTAGTTCACTTTGACTGGCTTGTTTTTTTTACTGGCTTGTTGTACAATTATGTATGTATTTAGAAATACATAACTATGTTCATCAGTTGTCTAGTACTCATAACACAAGCTTTGCTTAGTTTAGGAGTAGGTAGTGTTTTGTGGTAGTTGTGGAATATTATTAGTACATACTTATTACTAGGATTATATGAAACTAGCTTCTCAGCCGACAGCTATAGATAGATAGATATATTCTTAAGACCGAATCATACCGGTGTTAAAATAGAAAACATGAAATAGCCTATGTCACACATAGTGATATTAGTTAAATTTGGTCCACTAGTTATTGATATTATTAATTACAAACTAAAATATAAATCTTTCTTTGTAATATTATTAGTGTTTAATGTACACTAATATTATATTATTATGAAGAGAACACTTTCAATTGAAAAAATAAAAGTTTTTTGTTCACTAATATTATTAATTCTCAATAAGGCAAGGAAACCTTGAAACACATTTAGCTACTTTAAAA
This sequence comes from Mythimna loreyi, assembly GCA_029852875.1. NCBI lineage: Eukaryota > Metazoa > Arthropoda > Insecta > Lepidoptera > Noctuidae > Mythimna > Mythimna loreyi. The sequence goes on along the minus strand of CM056795.1, from coordinate 1,131,819 downwards.
ACACATGCATTGTAAGTAATGATTCTAAAAGGATTTGTTTATTAGTATGTAACCAAAAAACTAATATAACCCTGAGTTAAGTGTTTATCATAAGTCATCATATGTCAAATGTTTAAAAAAAACTTCTATTTTTAATGTTGAAATTAAAAGTAGTAACTTCTATTTTTAAAGTGAATTTACAACTATGATGCATTTTTTTAAAGTTATTATTACATAATATAAAACAAAGCCGCATCCCCCTGTGACCCTGTCCCTATGTATGCTTAGATCTATAAAACTAAGCAACGGATTTCGATGCGGTTTTTTTATTAGATAGGGTGATTCAAGAGAAAAGTTTGTTTATTACATGCATAATATCAATATTGCACCCGTGCGAAGCTGGGGCGGTTCGCCAGTATGTTATAAAATAGTTATTAATGAATAATGATGCAGATTTTTCCTATTGTATTTTTTAGTTAGGTAGTTACTATTTTCCTTAATATATGATGCAAATTATTTACCAAAAAGCCAAGTGCGACACTATTTCATTGTAGAGAAGTGATAAAGTAATTCCTGGGCTGTGTTCAAAAATGACTAGGGTAGTTTAGAGTTGTAACCCAGAGTCGATCTTTTGTGACTCGAGTTGACCCTAGAGTTAACCCAAGAGACTCCAACTTTAAGCAGGGTAGGTTGGTGTAAGCCATTGACAATAGAACTTGACGTTAGCGAAATTTAAAAAATGCGATAGGTATCAACCCTGTGACGTCATTAGACTCCAACCTCTTTGAATGCAGGACTTGAGCAAGTGTCTATGTACAGTCACCAGCACATTAGACTATACAAATCTGTCAGATTTTGAACCTTGTTAAATTTTGATTAAGAGTTGAAAATCGTTTGCAGAATTTTGACAGTTTGTGTTAGTCTGATGTGATGCTGACCATACCTACTGAGTATACCTAGAACAAAAAATGTATGAACAGGCTATAGGAACATCCACCTTAATATTAAAAGCCTATCGACTGTCAACTAAAAACTGTATGCGTACTTGACATTGTTATATCAGTAAGCAAAAGTTAACGACATTGAAAATGGATTGAGTTTAAGGATGACAGTTGAGTTCTTTTATAAACCTGTCCGAAGAGGCCACAAGACTAAGAAAATACTTGGCATTGGGATTGTTGGTGTACCTACTTACCAAAAAAAAAAAATTCGAAATGTAGAGCAACAATTTATTTTGAACATTCTGATAACAATACAAAATTATGCAAAAGTAGTGATCCTGACAGAAGTTCTGCTGCCCAATACTGGCATTGGAAGGGCCACCAACCAAATCATCCAAAAACCTACAAACATATGGACCCAAAATTTCAATTTTGTAAGCCTCTCAAGCCGCATGTCAAGCCGCTGAGAAGATACCGCCGCACAGGTTATGACAAACACACATATCACGCGTTCCAAATAAGAACCGGAAAGTCAATAACCTCGATCTGTCAAATTTTGAGTGAAAAGTACGGTTTGCAAAAAAATCTTATTTGCGTATCAAAAAAAGTTTTTTTTTTGCTTTTTATTACTAAAAATTAGTTAATTCTAGTTGAAGTAAAAACGTTAGGCTTTAATATAAATTTGCCAAATATATTGTTTTAAGTCATAAATAGTTTACAAGAAAAACTATTTTCTTTCTTATTTTCATTGTTAGAAACAATTCGCCATTTTCTTCTATTTACCACTACTCAGACACATCACACAGTGAAACAGAGTAAACAAAATTGAAAAACTATTCTGATTAAACTTTTTTCATTCACGATTCGTACGTAAATTATTTTTTTAAACATCTTTTTTTGTTTACTCTACCTAATTTTTTCGATTTGACAGTTCGACGTGACGTCACAACATTGCTATCGATCCTATTCTCATTTGGAACGGATTGTACTAAGAATTATATCTATAAAGATAAGGGCGGGTGCACATAACAAAAGCGCATATTTAAGTTAATCAATTCTCGACTTTGATTTTATGTATATGTATGTTTTAAACTTACTTATTATTCTTCAGACAAGATAAACTATTTGATGGCATATTTTTAGGGTTGAAACATTCTCGCCAATGAAGTCGAGGGTAGTGCTAGCAAATTAATTAAAATAGCAAAAGCGGCATTTCTCCTGGTCTGATAAACTGGGTAAAAGACTTCCTGAGTGAACGGTCACTCCGAGTTGTTGTCGATGGATGCTCATCAGAGCCTATGACGACTAATGCCGGTGTTCCTCAGGGGTCTGTTCTCTCTGCAACTCTATTCCTGCTCCACATTAACGATCTGCTAGGGCCTGGTATCTTTGGGTATGCAGATGATAGCACAGTTGTAGAGAGATACCTGCCCAGTGCTCGGGCTAGTAGGGAGCTAATCCAGTCTGAAAGGGAGGCTATGGTAGAGCGTACGAATGTCTCACTTCAGGCAGTTTCCAAGTGGGGCGAGGCTAATCTGGTAGCATTCAACGACGCCAACACACAGGCGTGTCTATTCACCGCCAAAAAGAGCCCGTTCACCTTGGCTCCTGCTTTTCGGGATGTATCCCTGGAGTGCACCGACCGCCTTCAGCTCTTGGGAATGGACATTTCTTCGGACCTTAACTTTGGGCGGTTCATTGAGTCCAAGGCCATGGTAGCTGCTAGGAAACTCGGCGTTCTTGCAAAAGTCCGACGGTACTTCACACCGAGTCAGCTTCTAATGCTGTACAAAGCACAGGTCCGATCGTGTGTGGAGTACTGCAGCCACATATATGGGCTGGTGCTGCAAAATGTCACCTAGCGGCTTTGGATTCGGTGGAAAGGCGTGCAAAGATCTGGTTGGTGATCCAGATTTGGTTGAGTCCAATCTTCAATGCCTCGAGCATAGGCGCAGAGTAGCCAGCCTTGCGGTTTTCTACATCCCGGCGTACGGCAAATATCCAGCCTTACGTTGTTGAGACACCTGCGGCCCGGACTAAGCGTTTTGCCTTGTCGTTTATACCGCGTACATCGAGGGACTGGAACAGTTTGCCGGCTGCAGTCTTTCCGTCCGATTATAATTTAGGTGTCTTCAAGGCTAGAGTGAATAGGCTCTTAATAAACTAGTGCGCCTTACCATCAACGATTGCATCACTGCTTACCATCAGGTGGGATCGCAGTCAAGCACTAGTTTATAGCAATTAAAAAAAAAAACAACAATTTCATTGTTTTAATCCCGTGGAGGGTCGATCCTGTACATGAAACAATATCGATTTGTAAAGATAAAACAATAAAGTAGTTTTTTAAAACTTGAATGTACGCATGCACGATATTAATTTCTTTAAGTAAACGTCAGCTGAGCGAGCCAATGACTCGCTGAGCTACAGGTTATTATTCAATAGTATTTCATATGTAGGTACAATGCGTTCCGAATGCGAATAGGATCGATTGCCATGTTGTGACGATTGTGACGACAGTACGGCGTGACGTCACATCCTGTTAATCGATACTATTCTTATTTGTAACGCATAGTATGCTAGTTAAATTATGTAAGTTCTATACAGTTTTGTTGTATTTGATCTAGTTTTTAAACAAGTCTTAAGACCATCTAGAATAAAAACTGCTGTGGTGGTCTACCTGTGATACCCAACCAACTTGTTGAATGTTTCATTATTGTCCTAACGTCATGTTTCTCCCACAGCCCAGTGTCAGCGTTCTACAAGGCGCTGCTGGCCAACGCCGCCACATCAGCCCTGCGGCTGCACCAGCGCATCCCGGCGCGCGAGATCGCCATCTCCAGGGAGTTCCTCGCGAGGTTCTTCCTCGAAGACAGCGCCCACTACCTGTTCTACTCGCTCATATTCATGAACGTCGTGCCTAACTTGTGTATCCTTTTTAAATATGGCTTTTATTTTTTATCTTCATCATCAGCCTTTTTTAATGTTCCCACTGCTGGGACACAGGCCTCCTCTCTATGAGAGGGAATTATTTTTATATTTCTAGATTAATAATTGATGTATAGGTCTGTGTGTGATAAGGTGGTATCGGGTATCGTCTGATAACAGGCGTATTGGAATGTGCAATCTCATCAGTGAGTGGCGTATCTGAGACTTTTTGAAAAGGGGGTGGAGGTGTTATTTACAGGCTCCTGACATGCCTGCGTTTTGTGTGTTTTGACTTCCATCATATGATTTGGAATCAGCAGTTTAACATTCTGTGGTAGATGTAAGACTATACAAGTCTTCACAAGGCTCAGTCCCAGACCTCTTTTCAAACTTTTTCCTTTACTTTAACTGTGAGACAGGATTCTTGGTCGATAGGTGGTTGCATAGACTGTCTTATCTTTTAATTGTGTTGATTTATAGAAGTTTGATTTTTCACTATCTACTCCAAGTTAATAGAACTTTGTATTCTGGTATTTAATTAAACCTCCACACGTTCTTGAATTTTTGATAGGTTTTTGACGGGTTTTGATAGGTTGGGTGCAGCAGAGACAATCTCTGCAGAAGGGGTTTCTTGGACGGTTCTGATCTTCAGTGTTTCTTCCCATCTTCCATCCTGCACCACGTGACCTGTTCACGTAGGGACCTAATGACAGCGTCAGTGGACAGCATTGACATGGCCGAAGTCTGGGTTAAGGAAGGAATTTTAACTGGTTTTGCCATCGACACGCTAAGAAGAAGGACAACAAATTAACCTATTGACTACTTTAATTATAGACACAATTAAAGAACAATAAGTTTTCGAGCGCCGGTGCTCGCTTGGGGCTTAATGAATTAATCTTATAATTGTTCTGTTTTAGCCGAGTTTCATTTGAAACACTAAAAAAAATATGTTAATTACTCATTTAAATTTTACCTGTTTTCATAAAAAGAAGTCAATGTCAACGTATATTTCTCGTATCTCAGAGATATTTGTTCACATTCGAGCAGTGTGTTGACGTCAAGGTGAGCCGGTACGTCATCGTCTCCACGTTATCTCTGCATTCTAATTAATTATTATCGCAGCATTACGTAGATTGCTTCCCTTATTAAGTTCATTCACGTACGGACTGGCGTGATGAGACGACGTTCTATTGTTTTTCTTATTGGTTTAATTAGCTGACTTCAAACTCAAAATCATTTATTTCAAATAGAAAATTTACTGGCACTTTTGAAATGTCCAAATTGAAGCTAATTTGTAAGAGAGATCTCCTCTTCAAAAGAGGAGATAATATTTAATAGTTTTTTTGTGTGTGTGTCCTCTCAAAGGTCAATCTATGACGTCGTAGCCCTCTCCTAATTTTCGCTGTGCTCGACAGGGGCCTTATTGGTCTGACAATTTTGAACACCATCAATGTACAAAATAAATATGGATTGCAATAAAATATTGAGTATTGAGTATAAGTTGTCGACTGCTTAACCGGACTGTGGGGTTCTTAATTAGAAAATGAAAGCCTCCAGCTAGGACTTACTTATCTAAACCTAAAGCAACAACTCGTTGAGGGGACAACTTGCCTTGTGTTCAAATTTGACGTTAGAGTTTAATAACGTCATCAGAGTAGATCTCTCATTTTTGACCTCGATTTATCACACTGGACTGGCTGCCAGTGGTTTTGTCCCCCTTTGATATTCGCCATATTGGCGCTGTCGGCCACGGTGACTGTAGCGAGTGTCTACGGTACTAAAACTGGTAATGTCGCGCCGCATGCAATATTAGACAAATTAGTTCTCTGGACGCTCGCGAGTGGCGCTTCAAATAGGCACAAAAATGCGCTGTCAAAAATATGGAACGAATATACAGAGGGAAATAGTAGAGTTCAGTGAAGCGGATTTATAGTTTAACTGTCAATGTTAAGCAAGTTTTATTTATGGCCGCTTACACCAAACTGCTCTGCTCGCAGTTAGAGTTACACTACAACCATCGGATCTTGGCGAGTTTGAAGTTAGTCTCTGCGAATTTTAGCGCTTGATAACTCTTAAAAAAATAAATGCAATTTGTAGTGGTTATTGCTGATAAAAACTGTTTTTGGCATTCTTTTTAAAACCTTTATTTTTGTCATCATCATCATCATCATCAGCCTTTTTAATGTTCCCACTGCAGGGACACAGGCCTCCTCTCTAAGAGAGGGAATGGGCCGTAATCCACCACGCGGGCCCAGTGCGGGTTGGTGGATGTCACATGTCTACGAATTTTTGGTTCTAGGACATGCCGGTTTCCTCACGATGTTTTCCTTCACCGTTTTGAGAGCAGTGGTGATGAAATAAATTACACAAAGTAATGCGCCTGGCTGGGTTTGAACCCGCGACCTACTGCACGCAAGTCGGGGCCGTTACCACTCGGCCACCACTGCTCTTATTTTTGTACGAGTCTTCAATTGCTAAAATTCGCAAAGCCTAACTTAGACTCGCGAAGATCCGACGGCCGTACTGTACTGTAGTTGGGCTAACTCCTGGGTAGCTACTCGAGTTATAAAAGTACGATCTTGGGTTGCAATTCTGCCCTACTCTGATATTATACGATTTATGATTACTTTGGAACTCAGGGCTATGGCCTATGGGTTCACGAACCTCGACTTAGGGCGTCGTTGGGATAGGGCTGCAAAGGATCGAGCAAAGGATTAAGATAACATGCAATGACTGTTTTTATATTCCTCTATTCAGTTTAGTTTGGTTCTCGCATTTGAGCTCTTGTACCTGATTTAAGTGGTGATGCAACCGTAGGTAACCTGCATACATTTCATGACTCATTTTTTATTCGATGCTAAAGTGTGACTTGCTTTTATTGGATTCTCCTATTACCTACAACAAACTATGTTATATAACTATACGGTAGGGTTGGCGACCTGACGACGATTAATCGAACAATCGATTTTGTTGGATCTCAGAGACTTGATTCGATATTTTTTTTTCTTAAATGCAACCATATAGGTGCATTGAATGGTTCTTAAAATATTATTTAAAATCGTTCAAAGCCATTGATTTCTTAGTGTTATTTTCCTCAAGATAACTTTGTTGTGAATGTTGTACATTGGTTTCCTCACCAGTATTGGAACCCATCTCTGATGGCTACAACCCTGGAATTTTTAAGTCTAGAGTTAATAGGGTACTTTTAGGTAAGCGACCTAAATCGTCGACCGCATCCTCACTTTCTAATAGGTAAGAGTGGTCAATCGAACCTATCAATAATAATGAAAAGAAATCTATAAGCACTTACGATCATCTCTATTGTGCTTTTTAGGACTCAGTAAAAGACCAAGTCTATTAATCAACTAATTAATCTATAAGACATCGTTTTTAGAACTTTATTTATTACTGAATCGATTATTTAGACTTCGATTCGAATGGATTAAAAAAACCGTCCGTTACTACAGTCATCATAAAAAGTGCAATAGATGAACAAAATTCACGACCTTTGGCTAACATTCTGTAGATGTCGATGAATCGTCATGATCATTTCGGCCCAATTTAAAGACGTCCACTGTTGGATATAGGCTTCCCCCAAATGTCGCCACAATTAAATTTCAAATTTGATAAATAAATTCAAATAACTTATTAAGGAACAATGTTTAATTATACATAAAAAAAATATATTTTACTACCTAGTTATAATACCTATTAGGAACAGGTTTCATAGATAAAGAATAAATTAAATTACACTTATTTCGATTCAAGTCATTATCATACCTCATGACATGTGTACATTAATAACTTGAACATTATATGGTTACATAGATTAACATTCAAATAATCTAATCGAATAGTAAAATCCTGTAAACTAGACGGTCATGAGGAGCCTTGTAACAGTAGTAACATACAAGGCACCTTATGAACGTATGTTGAATAACGTTATTTGAAGTGTTATCCTACACAAATGTCTTTTCTTTGGTATTGATCGTCAAGACGTTGAGCTCCTTAGTGGTCCTAAGTTTGAGCTACACGAATACTGACAAATGCTTGCACTGACTGGACAGGTCTACTCAAATCTGGTGGTTCTTTCTTCAAAAGACCACCTGAGACATTAATCTACATGGTTCTCATATGATTTGACCAATACATGGTTACTGTATGGACTTTAAAAGAGACTATGACCCCTGAGTTTGTTTCGGTGTTTCTTCTCAGGGTAGTCAGCTAGGAAACACCGGACTCATCTAGCTTAAACTGACGAAAAGAAAAAATATTGACGTGTAAAAGTGTTATTTTAAAACCTATTTACAAAATAAATATCATTTATCATCATTTATCATTTACTTTGCTTCGTCCACGTGGAAGTTGTAAAACGGCACAAATAACTTAGCGGAACCCTTTCACAGTTTTATACGTTGAGGACGTGATGCTGATTTCAGAAATGAGCGTCGATGGCGGCTATTATCCTATTAAAAGTCTACAGGCTGCTTTTTATTTAGACCATTTCTTCACCTGATGGTAAGCGACGATGTGGAAAGAAAAAGCCCTCGCCGATGCGCCTTCGTCTTAACTAGTAACACCCCTCTGTGTGTAGAACATATATTTACAAAACAGATTTTTGTAGATAAAATATCTTTTTGGTCCGAAAATCGATGAGTTATTTTGTCAGATTATTTTCAAGTAATTTTTTTTCTCAATTTTAACATTTCTCCTTCCTTTGGTGGTGCGGGAGTTAGTGTCAGATTTTTACTGACTAAAAATCGGCTCCTGTTCCTTCGTTGCCGTTGTTCCAGGGCCCCGGGTGTAACGTTTTTGCATTGTCCCATGGCCTCAGTGACTTTGACCCAGGTCCCTACTTTTTGTTGACAACTCCTTGAGACTTAGGTTAAGTGGTGTTCCTATGTTTTTACCTAAATATAAAAATAAATGTTATGACGAATGGAAGGAATATTTTGACAAGCGCTCATTGGACAAAGGGATCTGGTACAAAACCATTCAGAGTCAGCCCTTTCGTGTGCCCTGGTTCGTAGATAGTCATATAAGTAGAAAATTTGTTGTTATAGCTCACAGACTCAGATCTGGACACATTCCATGTAATAAGTTTGCTTTAATGATGAAAAAAACGAATTCGCCCAACTGTGTACAGTGTGGAGTTGTTGAAGACCTGCACCACTTATTGATGGAATGTGTTCAATATGAGCCTGAGAGAAATGACTTGTTTAGGGTCTTGAAGTTGAACAGACTTGAAGTAGGAACATTCCACAACATTTTATCTAAACCGAATAGCGATGATGCGAAGAGTCTGTTTAGATTCATGGCCCTGATATGATTAGAATGTATATATTTAGGATACGATGGGACTGACATACGCATAGCGATTATAAATGTCCCTAAATAAATAAAGAATAAAAAAAAAAAACTTCTTGAGACTTAGGTTAAGTGGTGTTCCTATGTTGTTACAATAAACATTATAATTTGTATATACCACCTTTGGCTACATACTTCCTTGACCAGCACACAGTGATCCTGACGCCAATATTCTTGTTCGCGATGCTGCACGCCGCGTCCTACTCGCTCACCATCCTAGACGTAAGTACACATTCAAATAAATAGTTATACTTCTTTATTACTAGTGAATAAGGCCTTATTATCGTGCAGAAGGTTGCGGGTTCGAACCGAGCTTCTATAGTGCGCGCGCACTTCGATAAAGACCCGAAAATCGGTTATAATCCTTGTCATCACAAGTTAAACCTAAAAGAAAGAAAGAAAGAAAACATGTTTATTTGGCACTCCATGAGCATTACCTACATGAAGGTTGACGCTGAATGCGTAGTAAACGGGTCAGTTTTCGGGTAGGTATAAATTGAAGTGGGGGGCTGCAGGTAACTATAGCAAACGGTTCCAGTTATTTGCCGCGTGTTATACCAATGAATTTTTCAATTCTTATGTAAATACTTTTTTATGTTGAATCTAGAACATTATTGCAGCACGTGCCTTGGAAAGCACGTATCGTAAATCTGTCCCGGTCATTCCTAGATCTTTGAAAGTCGTCACAGGTAATCTGACGCCAGAACAGTCTGACCTTCAGTGTACCCAAAGTAGGGTAGCCATCCGTCCGGGTTTCCCCGGATTTGTCCTAGTTTAGAGGGCATCCGGGGAAGATTTCATTTGTAGACCGAGTTTAAAAAAATAAATTAATTAAAAAAAATAGTTTTGTTAAAATAATGAATGAATAAAAAAGGTGATTTATGACATTTTCCAACTGTTTTTTTATTACATTGAATATGTTTATGTTGATATGTCCGGCTTTCGGACTCTAAAATCCGGAGTTTTCACGCGTCTTGTCCTGTTTTCCAAATTTTAGAGGTGGCAACCCTAATCCAAAGTGTATTATGAGGGTCTAACAGATTATCGTTCCAAGTAAAACACGGGTATTCAGCCGAATCCCATGAAGAAGAATAAATAGACAATGTGGTCCGGTCCACATTTCCTATATATTTCATTGTGTCTATATTTCATTGGATCAGTCGAGAAAAACTGTTATTGAACATTGATCAGTGATCGATGTTATTGAAATAAGAAAATGTACATTATTTCTTTACATTTAATTTAATACATCTACATAACTCGCAATTTATTCTTATGTATTATAAATATATAGCACCCATAAACGTTGTATTTACGATATATATTTTATCGTTTATTGCTCTTTGTACTAGCAGAAACGATATCAAAATTCGTTGCGTGATTTAGGAGATAAAGTGAAATAAGTGTGTCTTCTCAACACGCCAAACATTCATCTACAACTGTATTTAATTGTTTACTTCCTCCATTTCATATTGTACGTGAAATGTATGGGGGACAGTGCGTTGGAAATCGTAAGCCGTTAAATTTTTAACGAGGCGATTGAAACGCGTCAGTCATGTTATACGGAAATATTGCCAGCACTTTCATCTCGAGGCTGGCTTTAGCCTTCGTGATAGTGAGACCACTAAAGAATCTAGGTTCATTTATAGTATACTGTCAAGAGTGAAAAGTACTGTTAGAATCATCCAGTGCTAACTATTAATTTTGACATATTAACATCAAAATGATAAAATAGTCCCACAAATTATCAATTTTAGAAAAATAAACTTTATGTACTTAAGCTATTTCAATTACTCGGTTGCCAGTTCTGGGATCTAGTGTGGCCTTACTGTAGTCGAATACTGGTCCTAGCTAAGCCAGCCCTAGGTAGCCTCGCCTAGCCTAGGAATTTAACATGAAAAAATATAGTCTAGTTTTGCTATCGACACGTAGTTTATTATTTACTTTTAGTTCTAGTTTTAATATACCCATGAACATAGCTATTTCTGTGTTTTAACTTATAGCGCAGAAGTATCGACCGACAACCATCGGTTATTGAACTCACTCAGCTGATGTTTACGTAAAGTATTTAAAATTAATTTCGTAAATTAAATACGTATATTAATTCGAGTTTAAGAAAAACAAAAAGTTTAAACACAAGTATTTAAGTGCGTATTTTGCCAATTAGAAAAGTCTCCAAATAATACATGTAGTGCCTATTGTCATTGTGTGGGTGGATGCTCATTATACCATACCTGTCAATACATACCGTCGCTTAAGTTCTAACACCGCGTATGTCAATAATAGCAACTTTTCAGTAGAGGAAAAAAACTGTTTTGTTATTTAATTAATTATTTCTCAAAAAATATATTTTAATGAGAAATAATTAAAATAGAGTCTATTTTAATTATTTCTCATTAAAATAAATTTTTATTATACTCGCTATAAATGAAACGAAACAGTTTTTTTCCTCTACTGAAAAGTTGCTATTATTGACATACGCGGTGTTAGAACTTAAGCGACGATACGGCACTATAAACAGCGCACTGCCCACATAATGTAGCATTTATCACAATTATCTCTATCACGACCATGCGACAAACGTTGATTTTTTATCTACGTGTAGTCATTATCTGAGATCTAATAATAGAATTTCCTTCCACATTTTACTTCATTTACAAATGAATGGCTTATTTCTTACTAGCGACCCGCCCCAGCTTCGCACGGGTACTGATATTGAATATATTATGCATGTATTATACACATAAGCCTTCCTCTGGAATCACCAATTTTAAAGATATAAGCATACATAGGGCATAAGCAACTTTGTTTTATACTATGTAATGATTAAAAACGCTCCCTCACACTACGTATAACTTTTGTTAATTAAAAAAAACTCCTTAATCGTGGGTGCGTTCATAAACTCACATACACAAGACAAACAGACCCAGAACACTTATTTGTAGTTCATAGAAATATTTGTTCCGTGCGGGAATAGAACCCGCAACTCGGAATACAGTAGCAAAAACGAAAAACGAACGAATACAGAGATATTGCACTAAATAGCTTATCAAGGACCGATGACGATGAAACTCCATCAATCAATGAATTATGATGTCAATAAATAAATGAATTTGACCTGTTTTTGGTGGGACCAGGCTGGCAAGTCATCGTGATTGTTTATCAGGCCCGAGTAACTCTATTGTCACATTTCTATCTTGCACTAGCGTTTGCCCGCGGTTTCGCTCACGTCTAATACTGATACTTTATTCTACTCTACTCCACTCTACCCAACTCCACCCTGCTCTTCCCAATTTTTTTATTTCATAGGAACCTTCTTCTTGCAATAACAAACACAACAAAAAAAGAATCGGCAAAATTGGTCCAGGCGTTGTTGAGTTATGCGCTTTCCAACACATTTTGCAATTCATTTTTAAATATCTTGCATTATTAGTAAGATACAAAGTTGAATTTGTAGAAAATGGTAAATAAAAATTGCACCTAGTACTAGCCGCTACGAGGAGGGTCGCTTACGCTGGTATGGCCACGTTTTACGAAAACCGGCAGACTACGTGGGTAACAGATCCTCCGCCGGGACCCGGAAAACGAGGTAGGCCTAAGAGGCGTTGGATCGACGTCGTAAGGGACGATATGCGTGCTAATGGGCTTAAGGCAGAGGACGCAAAAGACCGAGCGAAGTGGAGACGACTAGTCAGGAAAGCGGACCCCGGGCACCGAGGTGAAAGCCAAGGTAGCAACCGGGACTTACGCTAGGCTGATGATGATGATGACTAGCCGCTACGATGAGGGCTAAACCTAAGTCTAACCGAAGATAAGTAGAATACACCTAAATATAGCCTAGGCGCACGTGGCCGGCCGCACGTAGTTCTAGGCGGCTAAACCTAGGTGAAGATACGGCTAAGAGCCGTAACATAATTATGTAATAATACAATTATCAGCATATTGTTATATGATATATATAGAGCAGTGGTGGCCAAGTGGTAACAGCTCCGACCTACGAATTGTAGGTCGCAGGTTCAAACCCAGCTAGGCACATTACTTTGTGTAATTTATTTCGTCACCTCTCAAAAACGGTGAAGGAAAACATCGTGATGAAACCGGTATGTCCTAGAACCAAAAAATCGAAGACATTTGACATTCACCAATCCGCACTGGGCCCGCGTGGTGGATTACGGCCCGTTCCTTCTCCTAGAGAGGAGGCCTGTGTCCCAGCAGTGGGAACATTAAGAGGCTGATGATGCTAACTTTTGCCCTCGGCTTCGCTCCCGTCAACTAAATTCTTTATTCTGTAAGGAAAACCACAGCAGACCAATTGATCCCGCCCTTCGATGTACGCGGCGATAGCTATAAATGTAATTGTGCAATTAAATATTATTAACCATGTTAACAAAACTGATTTATTGGACATTTGTTATGAATTAATTACAAACGATACTTAATTGTTCTACTTGCATTGTTCTTATGATAGTAAAATACTAGACTAATCCTCGACCTTTGTGTGGCCCGCACTCTAGAGCGAGCGTTTCAAACTTGTATAGCATATAGATATAGTAATATTATAGTAGTGTTACCCTGCATTAAGTATAATTAAAATGTTGGTAATAATTATACGTAATTGCTATAAACGGCGTCGTAAAGCTTAGTACAGGCAAGTATTCTTGAGAACAGTAAATCTTTCGCCACCTAGGATTGTTTCATTTTGTTATAACTTCTGCCAGTGACTTGGCCCGCGTTAATGTAGAAATCATAATTATTCGAAAAATTAAAGAAAGAAGATAAAAAATTCTAAAGATTTTTCAAATCGGTCCAGCCCTCTAGCCAAGTTACTATAGTTTCGTTAACGTCGAACGTTTAGATTAGGCCACGTCTCAAATTTCTTTCCTCTGATCACGTAGGTACCTGAGCGTTGAGATGACGTCAGAACAATGGAATTGCGGGCGTTGCCAACTCAAAGCGTTCTACGTTAACGAAATGATTTTATTGGCTAGGGGGGCTGTAGTCTTGATTTATTCATTACTTATAGTTTTCTGTCAGCGGCTTCGCCCGCGTGAAAATAGGTTTTCGCACAAACTTTGGACACGCGTTTCATCCCTTTAGGGGGTGAATTTTGGAAAATCCTTTCTTAGTTTTCGCTTACGTCATAAAAAGAAGACCTGTGCAAAATTTCACTCTCCTAGTTCCAGTAGTTTTGGGTGTGCGTTGATATGTCAGTCAGTTTCTCCTTTTATATATATAGATAGATAAACAAAAATACAATATTAGTTAGTAACAAGTTGTTATTAGTCTGACCGTATTCAATGGTTTTTTTCTTTTATGGTAGGTGAAAATCATCCAATGACGAAACCCGCTCTTGGGCGGAGCGGGAGACCAGTGTCAGACTCTTACTGACTAAAAAACCTACCCCGTACCTTCCTTGCCTTATTCCTGGAGTCGAGGTTGATTCTACAAATTGTTTACTCAATTTCTCTAATATATTTATGTTATAAATATTTTTAATATCTCAACTCGCAAAGGCTCTGTCAGACAATTTCTATGTTATTATGTACATGAATATGACATTAGATTATGAGTTTCGGGTGTCTTATTTGATTGATTACCTAAAACTACGAAAACCGTGGTCCCTAGTTGCCCACAGTAACATTACAACGCTATAAAATTTCAATTATGGATTACGTCAAGTGTCTGGCTATGGATAATCATGATTAACTAATACCATTCTGAATAACATATAGAAAATTGAGCTTTGTAATTAAACGAATTTAGTTTGCTACATTTTATGACTTTGTAACCTGCCAAAGCCACCATAACTGAAACTTCATATTAAGGTGTTTTTAATATCATGTGGAGTTCATCACGCATGCGGGACTGCCGCCCAATATTACGCCTCACATTCGGCGTGTGTATTCCACGCATTGCAAACCCGCATGCGTGAAATATTTAAAACACCTTTAGGACATCGTAATACCTGTTAGTGGACATGCATTGACAAACTATCAGCTTTTATAAAAGGACGAAAGTCTCTCAATGACGAGCCCTCACGTTATATTAATACACCGTAAAATTTTAGTAGTTTTAATCTCGTGGAGGGTTAATCCGGTACATGAAACACTCTCGATTTATTTGTCCTACGGTAATTGAACCCGCTCAGCTGTTCTTAACTTACAGATATGAATTTCGTATACGCGTAAATTAATTTTAGTTTTAGAATTTCATCTAGACTTTTACCTTTACAAATCGATAGAGTTATATGTACCGGAACGACCCTCCTCGGGATTAAAACGATCAAAATTTAACGGTGTATATGTATTATGATTTTCTTGGGTTTCTTGTTTTATTTATGGCATTAAAATAAAGCCTCTTACAATTACCCGTGTGGGATTATTATAAGTTTAGTATTGATCTACAGAAAACAAAGTGAGCGTGCGAATGCAAGCATCCGTCACCAAGGATAAGACATGGTTCGAAGTTCAAGCACAATAATTATATACTGAATTAACTATATAAACGACACGAATAAAACCTTGTGTAATATAGACTAACTTGAAGCTATGGCTATCTCTTTCGCACAGTCACATAAAGACTTAAGCAATTAAATTGCACGAAGTTATTAACATTATAATGGTAATACTTCGTGCAATTAAATTAAAAAAAGAAGAGTTTGAAAGTTACGCTTGTAACACTTATAAAAAACTAGTCTTCTGCCAGCGGCTTTGCCCGCGTGTAAATACGGTTCTCCATACAAACTTTAGACCCCCATTACATCCGCTTAGAAGCTGAATTTTGAAAAACCCTTTATTAGTGTTCTGCTACATCATAAAAGGAAGCCTTGTGCAAAATTTCACGCTCCTAGGCCCAGTAGTTTCGGCTGTGCGTTGATATGTCAGTCAGTCAGTTTCTCCTTTTATATATAACTAGAGACCCGCCCCAGCTTCGCACGGGTGCTGATATTGAATATATTATTGCATGTATTATACACAAAAACCTTCCTCTTGAATCACTATATTTAAAAAAGCCACATCAAAATCCGTTGCGTACTTTTAAAGATTTAAGCATACATAGGGACTAAGCGACTTTGTATTATACATGTATAATTATATTATTTGTATGTATAATTATAGGTAAATATTCATTAGTTGTGTTGATGAATGTATGTTGCTGCGCTTGTTTTTTACAGCTTATTCTGTTCATCATAATCTTATTACTGTCTTACAGTTTACATTTGCATATAATAACTTGATTATTTCTGCTTTTTTTAAATTACATAAACTGGTGTTGCAATCTTTGATGGCGAAGCGCACTAGTCTATTTTGACCCTATTTATTGCTCTAGATTTTTAAGAGCCTATTCACTTAAAGTAGATCTTATCAGTTCATTCTTCATTACATAGTATATAACAAAGTTGCTTCCTGCCGTCTGTCCCTATGTATGCTTAGATCTTTAAAACTACGCAACGGATTTTGATGCAGTTTTTGTTAATAGATAGAGTGATTCAAGAGGAAGGTTTATATATGTATAACACACATATTTAATATCAGCATTGCACCCGTGCGAAGCTGGGGCGGGTCACTAGTACCAAATATTACAAGAGCCTCATAGTAGGTACCTACTTGCATATATAGGACAATTAATCATATCTTAGGATGTTAAACTAGGTAATTGAGAAGCTGAAGTGCCTGGCTAAATTGTTTCAAGGTTTTGAAGGTTCTCTGTCAAACTTAGAAACAAAATTAAAATGCCCTGTTCGTTTAGCTCGAGAAAAAGGACCATCTTCAGCAGTAATCTGCATGGTTTTATGTTTTTGACTATTACATGTTTATTGTATGGACTTTAAAAGATACTTTGACCCCTGAGTTTGTTTCGGTACTTTTTCTCAGGGTATACAGTTAGAAAACACCGACCTCACCTAGTTTAAACTGACGAAAAACAAAACTGTTGTGTAAAGGTTTTTTTTTACTTATAATAATTATAATTTATCATTTAAAAATTCCTGACCCCTTTTCGGCCAAAACTCAGGAATCCGTTATGATGTATTGTGTCATTGCAAGTATTAGAACTTATTGACAATTTAGAAACATCAGACATCGAAACAATCAATCCGTCCTCCGTGCACTAGCTTCTGACGTTTTATAAGTGCCCATTTATGTAAATAAAAACCATTTCTATTGATTGATAGATTCCGATCGATCGTATATGCACGATAGAAAGGTTTGTATCGGGTAGGAAACGAATCCACGACCTCCGGTGTAGTAATCACAAGACCAAAAGGCAGACAAAAAACTAACTTGTCAGTGTGCGTTATTATTAAATCATTCAATGAATTCCTTTCGCTCTTTCCACAGACCCTGGGGCAGAACTCGATGTGGGTGGCGCGGTTGCTGATCTCGCTGGTGGAGTTCCAGTCGCGCAACATCCTGCGCGCCGCCGCGCTCGCCGAGATCATCCTGTTCCCGCTCGTCGCCGTTATGGCGCTCTTGTGAGTATACTATCACAAATTATATAGGTACAGATAGATGTCAATCTACGTACAAAGCGCGCTCGAGCAACGCACACATGAACACCGTTCACCGACGCGAAAACCGGGCTCAACGAGGATCATTACGACCGCGAGGGTGTCACGTTTGAGGCGCGCGTCTGTGAAATTTTGCAACTTCCACAATAATTTGTTGTGCATAATCCAGTTGACAACCCTAGCGCGCGCGACCGCCGTGCGTAGGTATGAAAAGTGAAGTACATACATGAGATTGACTTCTGTACCTTTTTAGGGTTCCGTAGCCAAAATGGCAAAAACGGAACCCTTATAGTTTCGTCATGTCCGTCTGTCCGTCTGTCCGTCTGTCACAGCCGATTTACTCGGAAACTATAAGTACTACAGTGATGAAATTTGATGGGAATATGTGTTGTATGAACCGCTACAAAATCATGACACTAAATAGTAAAAAAAAGAATTGGGGGTGGGGCCCCCCATACATGTAACTGAGGGATGAAAATTTTTTTTTCGATGTACATACCCGTGTGGGGTATCAATGGAAAGGTCTTTTAAAATGATATAAAGTTTTCTAAAAAACATTTTTCTTAAAGTGAACGGTTTTTGAGATATCAGCTCTCAAAGTCGTAAAAAGTATGTCCCCCCCCCTCTATTTTTATAACTACGGGGTATAAAATTCTAAAAAAAATAGAGGTGATGCATGCTAATTAACTCTTTCAACGATTTTTGGTTTGATCAAAGTATCTCTTATAGTTTTTGAGATAGGTTGATTTAACTGTAATTTTGGTTAAGTTATTGTGCTTACACTGAAAACGATGGCTGAACCTATAAGTACAAGGCAAAATATCGGGAGAGTTTAGGCTCCATTCACCAGGTGTATAAATTGACATAATAAGTTTATTATATTTGCTGCTACGGAACCCTTTGTGCGCGAGCCCGACTCGCACTTGGCCGGTTTTTTTATTTTGTGATACTATTCTTAATATATTCTAAGAAAACATCGTGAGGAAACCGGCATGTCCTAGAACCGAAAATTCGAAGACATGTGACATCCACCAATACACACTGGGCCCGCGTGGTGGATTATGGCTCTTTTCCTTTCCTAGAGAGGAGGCCTGTGCCCCAGCAGTGGGGACATTAAAAAGACTGATAATGATGATGAAGAATAGATTCTAACTGCCCTAACAAGGTAAATATAAAAAAAATAACCTTAAAGGGTAGCTATACGTTCTAACCTAACCCGTCCGTGTCGGGGTGCCCTAAAATTTATGTCATCAAACTTGAGATATTATTAGAAATTTTAATTTAACAGAGAATTCACATGTTTTAATGGATAAGGGACAGCGGGTCCCTATGTGTACTTAGATATTTAAAAGAACGCAACGGATTTTGATGCGGTTTTTTTTTTAAAAGATAGAGTGTTTCAAGGGGAAGGTTTATGTGTATAACATATTCAATATCAGTACCCGTGCGAAGCTGGGGCGGGTCGCTAGTATAATATATTCCACAACTATCACACAACGTCTAGTCCCAAGCTAAGCAGAGCTTGGGTTATAAGTACTAGACAACTAATCAACTTACGTCTATATTTCTAAATACATGCATATTATTGATAAAATTAGTACCTATTAAACCTTGTAATAGTTCCGCTACTATTTTAGAACGTGTTTTGGAATAAGGCGGGACGAGTTATAATGACCAGGTATAATTATTGTGAGCAAATATACAAAAGTATGATGTCGATATGACATGCGATTTTGTTCATTTGTATTGGGGTTGATGAATCTCTTAATCCATTTTAATTATTCTATTCAGAATATTTGAGACGTTTCGCTTATGACAATTTGGGTGGCTATCGAGTGTTGATCTCTTTTTACAAAATTCTCTGAATTTTTGCAGCAGAATAAGTAAACTTTTTATTGTGAAGATTCCAGGTAAATTGTACAGTATCACGATCATACCTTCTAGATTACATACAAAGTTTTAGCGTTAAAAAGTGAGCACCGAATTAGGGTAACTTACGGGTAAAAAATAACTTCTTGAATTCGATGAAAACGCTCTAACAGAAGACGTTATTGAACAACTATTAAAAAAAAATTAACCTAGTGCTTGAATGTGATCCCACCTGACGATAAGCAGTGATGCAATCGTTGATGGTAAGGCGCACTAGTTTATTAAGAGCCTATATATTTACTCTAGTTTTGAAGACACCTACATTATAATCGGACGGGAAGACCGCAACTGGCAGAGTATTCCAGTTCATCGATTTACGCAGTATTACTGTCTCAGACGGTCTCCTAGAGCCGTCACAATCAGAACCCACACCCCGCCTGACATAGCTGATACGGGCCTGCCTATCGATGGCATAGTTTGCATAATTTCTAACAAAGGCGCCTGTGTATCGCGTATTTTATGTTATGAGTGACTCATTATGAAAGACTGACATTGTGTCTTAAATATATTTCTGTGAACAATCATGTGGCATTAAGTTCACCTTTGTACATTAGCTTGCATACATACTTATAATAAATTAGTTTTCGAAATAAATGAATAAAATATCCTCGATACAAATCATTGATTTATATCCTAGAGATAGACAAGCACGTTCATTGAAACTAGGTATGTGTTAATCAAAATACGGAAAAGTTAACGCAAAAGTCTGCTGTAGCGATTCATTGGCATTATGTCGTTTAACAAAACTTTTAAAACTTATGGCGCTTTTATACAGCGTGAACGTCAAAACTACACTAATGTCATATGACCTGCAGATCACCTAAGTCAAGTAAAGTGACTGGACGGTGCGCCAAATCTATTGCGAATAGGGTTGCCAACCGTACTCTAAAATATTGTCCTCTATATCATGTAGGCGTAGTTTAAAATCTATAACACTAATAGAGTACGCTAAAATACTCTTTTTTACAAAAGGTTTACTAAACTAGTGCACCAGACGTGCTCTAGTTTAGTAAACTTATAATAATATGCAAAAATCCATAATCAGAATAAAAAAGACTACTATTTACTGTTAATATGTTGGTATCGAGAAGAGAGAAACAGAAAATGAGCTCTAGATATATATATAAATTTAGAATTAGAATGTTTGGACTCATACAATTCCTTTAAAGACAATGAAAAAATATTATCAGCTGCAAAAAGTACGGAAAAATACCTGAAAGTACAAAATAAATGATACTTTTTTTGCAAGTCCGTACTCTTTATTTACCTCCTTTAAAATCAGATATACTTACTTTATTTCTTCTAAAAAAAGTTGGCAACCCTAATTGCGAAGTACATAATTATGTATATATCGATGGTACAAATGATCTGTAAATAATAATTTATCTTCTTTGGTAAAATTAATAGCAAATATACTATTTTGTAACAGTGACATGATATGACCACCACTATACCTACATAAATAGTACATTGTTATACGAGGGATGAAAGTTAGTTATTTAGTCCCGAAAAATTTCTTGGCGACCGAGCGATAGCGAGGTCGCTAATAGTTCGAGGGACTAAATAACTCTTTAACCCGAGGTAAACACTGCTTTTCATTACGAATACGAGGAAAATAAAAATAATAATAAAAACCTGAGTCGTCGTCAAATGTCTTCGTATGTTTTTAGGTAGGTATATTTCTTTTGATTTAGGCGGTAAGCGGTTTTCTCCTCAAAGAATCTTGCGTTAAATTTATAACTGAAGCTGATGAACTTATCGTGTTAATACAAATTTCTTATAACAGAGATTTAGCAAAATGTAAAAAAAAACTCTACACCTCGAAAAAAAATCAAGATAGACCAAATCGGCCACAGATTATAGAGAGACTTTACCCGCCATTTTTTTTTTGTCGTCGTCTGTCAATATTTTTCATTTTATCATTGTAAAAATGGGTCAGGTCAACATTTTTCTCAAATATAATATTAGATTTAATGAAATAGTTGAAAGTAAAGTCATTAAAAAAAGTATTCTTAAATTATTTCTATCTCTATGTCATTTTAATTGTACTGGCAGTATAAAAATTCGGGTCACGGTTCAATAGAAATGTCAAAATAGAACTAGTTTTTTTTTATATTTGCTGTCTAAATATTAAAAAAAAAACAACTGTCAGTTGTAAAGTAAAACTCCCTAGGGAGTAAAAGTACTTCTTCCAAACCTGTCCGCAGGCAACTTTACACCTACTTTCAGAGTATGAGGAATGAAATAGTATTTTACCTTATGTTATGCTTTATTTTACTAGGTTTATGTCAAATTGCATTTTTTTTCAGTGACCACGCTTTAGTTCTTGTTAGTATCTTAGGTGGGATTTAAGTCTCTTCCGCAAAACCTCTACTGCTCGTAAACTGTGTCTAATGGCGTTTTCACAAAATAGTTTTTTTCCTTAAAAGTCACTTTCAGACATTGTAAAAAGTTCCATTATGTCAAAACAAAATGTGCCAGTTTGGGTAACAGAAAGAGTATTTTGTGAAAATGCGTCCTCTTGAGTTGAGAAAGAGATGTTCTACGAAAGCGGTATTGTAAAAAATCACCCTCTTGTGCTGAGAAAGAGACATGAAAAAGGTATTGTCAAAAAGTGCCCTCTTGCGTTGAGAAAGAGAATCTGCAAAAACCAATTTAAACTAGTAGATGTTTTGCGAAAGGGACAATAAAATATATTTCATATTGAGCAATACGACAAAAGATATGAAGTCAGTGGTTGTGATTAGATACATTGACAGCATGTACTAAATGTTATATGTGTTCCACAGCGGGTACTGCGGCCTCCTGACGCCGTTCGTGTACTACTACTTCGTGACGTGGCGCTACGCGTCGCGCCGCAACCCCTACACGCGCAACACGTTCCGCGAGCTGCGCGTGGCGGCCGAGCGCGCCGCGGAGAAACCCGCCCTCCCCGGCGCGCTGCGCTCCGGCATCCACTCCGGCGTGCAGCTCGTGTGCCGCATGGCGCCGCCCATGGAGCATGTGCAGCAGTAGGTAATGTGTGCCACCTTCTACTCTACTCCTTGCATTAGAAAAATTAAGATTCATGAATTCAGGGTAAAATTGATTTAAAAAAAAAAGATAAGCCTGGGTGCCTGCGCAAGAGTGCGATGCAGGACAGATCAGAGAGCGTAATGGCGATTTGGAGGATGTTAGGGTAAGCTGGAGTGCGCGTCGCAACTGTCAAGGTTAGAGCCTCCACCAGCAAGAAGCTGGCTTATGCTTGAAGCCGTTGTGTTCACCATTCAGTTCTTGAGGTTTTGCGACGCGAAAACTTCTAAGGAGCCGGGGCTTGATTGGCTTTGGGTTACGTAACGGCTTCAACGTTAAGCTCTTGTTTTAATATCAAGGTTCTTTAAATTTGCCTCAGTATATAAACCGAGAGCTTCACTTTTAGTTTTACCCTAAATTTTCATTTTTTTTTGCAAGAAATAGCCATTCAAGCCTGGCGCAACATTCCCTTAATTTGGGCCAAAACGAGGGCAACGTTGAGTGGTCATCTACATATTTTAATGATTGCTCATACTGATCTAGTTGCTGGAGATTGGAGACACTTCTCCTTAAACTAATTAAAAGACAAGACTCCCGAACTATTCTTTATTAGATCCCATCATGAAAACCTTAATATTAACAAGACTTTTATCCGTTTCAGGTAAATATCTCGTACGTAAGGTCAGTTAAGGTGAACAGAAAACTTTCTACATCACTATCGTTCTTTTATATGAAACTACGCAAGTGTGCCGTCTCCGTCTGGGTGTGTATGGTTCAGTGTTGTTCCGTTGCGAATTATTTGACGAATACACGGATTGCTACATGGATCAGTTTACGCATTCGTCGTAATGTATGTATTTGAAAGTATTTTTTTAAATATTGTACATTGTCACCAATATCTAATTTTAAAATATTGTCGTTGTCCGTTATTTTTATTGTGAAATTGACAGCTTAATAAAATGTATTATTTGTCCATAAAAAAAATAATCTGTGAAGGTCAACATCAATTTAAAGGCGAACAAAACTCCGCCCGTTTGAAAATATAAGAACTGTTTATCCAAACCATTGCAGTACAAAAAAAATCTACTAAACAAACATATTATTTAGTTATGGCAACCCTAAGCTGAAAGAGACGACATTGCCAGCGCTAAATAATCCCGTACATACAATGTATTCCCAATGCATTTCATAGCATAATCTTTGGTTGTTTAACAAATCAGTATATTATATTGTAGCTTAGAAGATGTATTTTATGTATTTAAGTTTAATTTCTATTTAATGTCGGTCCAATTTTATTTAAGACATAAGGAATGTTTAAGTTAGACTGATAAGCGATTTGTTCAATGTAGGTTTTTTATTATCAAAATGGAATTGTCTGTCAGTATTTTTTGACACCATGGAATTAATTTGTCGTTGGGGTTTGTTCGAAATCTTAAGATTTGTGTTTACTGAAAGAGCTATTATAATTATTTTGACCTGTTTTCCGTGTGTTTGGGCACCATTTCACAATTATGGTAACAAGTCCAGTTTACGGATCATTCCATTTGTGTCTAGATCTATTTTTGTCTAATCATGGTCTGTTAATATTCTCACTAATATATAAAATCTATCAAACATGGCAACGAGCACATATCTCTTTGAAATTGAAACTGATCATAAATATAAATGTTACATTATTTTGTGAATCGTGTATTCCTTATTGTTTCGGTTAGGTTATGTATCGCCAGCGACATTTTTGTATTTAGCAATAATTTTAATGCACTTGGTTTGGGGTGAATGTAGTCTGGTTTTTAAATAAATGTTGGTATAAACGGTGTCGATTGTTTTATTTTCCTGTCCTCTGCGTAGCTTGAGCTTGTCTTTTTTACGAAACAATGCAATGTACCTAGTAGAAATTGTTCGAAATCGTTTGCAAATAAGTGTAATCAAAATGGCCGTCGTTTCTACGATTAGGTACGTGCAGTTTTCTCGCACTCTGATTTTGACCCGAAAATCTGTTAAAACACATGACTATAAATACTAGTTTTTTTTAAACCGTTTCATTGAACTGTTCTTTTTTTTGATATAAAAAAAAAAAAATGGTTTCGTTTTAAGAAAAACCCGCAACGGCTTTTTTACAAGAAATAAAGTATTTTTTTATTGAGAAGAATATTAAACAGTATTTCCGAAAAATGAATGTCACCCACTTGAACCTATTAGTCTTTTTTAGGTTTCCGTAGCCAAAATGTGTCTGTACGACATGTGTACACTTTTTTCCGAAACTATAAAAACTACTGTTGAAACTTGGTAAGTAGATTTATTCTGCGAACCGTATTAATTTTAAATTAAATAGCGCGAGATACACTTCCAAATTGGTAAAATGAACCCCCTCCCGTAACTTCTAAAATAAGAGAAAAAAAAATGTGATGTAAGTACAATTCCATGCAAACTTCCACCAAAAATTGTAAGAGATCCAAGTACTTTCTTTTTTAATACGTAATAATCGTCAATCACAATTTATCTTTCATTTCATAAACATAAACTGTGAACCATTAAATTGTAGTTACGTCTTCACAAAAACAAAAATTGCGATTCTCAAAAATCTTCGTAACATGAGCATTTCATACAAACAGTATATTTTTGTTCAACAGTAAAAAGTAAAATTTAGTGAAAAACAGTGTTGGCAACCCCAGGTATAGACTGCTGTATTACACTTTAGTATGGGACCGCGGCCGCGTAACTTAATTTCGGCTCTAATCTCCAGTCTGTATCCACGTTTAGGCGTCGTCCTAATTGACAGCGATCGTACGATGACACGATGCGTTCTAGTCGTGCGATGAGTTCAAACATACAGATTTCATCAGAGTGTCCTATTTGAACCTCGCAAGTAATCGTGCGAGCACATGAAATGCTTAATAACGATCGTACGATGCGTTTGATCGTGCGACCATGTAATCAAAGCAACAAATCTCTTTTGAGTGTCCTAATTGGTTACATACGCGATGCGTCGACGCGCGAGGGGCGCGGGACGACAGGGGCAAGAGCCAACACCAGTGACACACAGTAGGTACTCGGCTCTCAAAGCAATATTGCCAGACAGCAAAAACTGTGCATCTCTATAAAGCGCGACTCCAGCCATCGAGCGACGGCATCGCACGATAGACATCGCGCGATCTATTAGGACACCTGTTAGGTCATCGTACGACCACTTTGATCGTGAGATGAAAAACGCATCGCGCCATCGTATGATCGCTCCCAATTAGGACGACGTCTTAGACAAAACGAAAACAAGATTATAGTGCTGCAATTTGGGCAGATAGTACAAATATTATGTAAAGACGGCAGGTATGCCAGTAAAGTATAAAGAAAAACAAATAGGTGTGTTGGTTTTTTTTATTAATTATAGCTTAAGACCTAAGCCACAGGTGGCACGGGCTGGGGCAGCGGCGCGGGCGCGAGCGAGCGCACGTCGCTGGTGGGCTCCAGTGGGACGGGCTCGTCCTTGGGCTCCGTCACCAGGATGTGGTCGGGCTGCGGCTTCTTGGGACCGTTCTTGCCTTGTTGGTCCCATGGCAACATGATCTTGACCTGTGCATGAGAATGAAGTGGTTATTTTGAGGAATAAAGTTAAGAAATCTGGGGTAGATGAGGCAACAGAATCACTTCAAGAAGATGAATTCTATTCTTTTGAGGACAGAGAACATAAAATTCATCTATCTATATATCGCACTTGTTAATTAGAATTTTGTCAGTGTGACATAGTTCCACTTTGATAATTATTATTGTACATATGTACTGAGAAAATAACAATAATTATAGATTATAAATATCACTAGTTATTTCAAATACAAATGTCCAGCTTGCACCGTACCAGAGCCTGTACAGACAAGCCCTCCAATAAACAAGCTGAGTCAATCTGCCACAAACATTAGACCTCAAGCCAATGAGGGGCGAGAAATCCCTGATATTGTGGCCTACTATATTATAATCTACAATTTCTTTTTTATCACCTGATCCATATCCATAGATTAATTTGTTTTAAAAACAAATTTAGGCTTTCTTGGAAAAAGCACTAAAAATAAGCATGTGACATTAAGATTGAGGATGTAGGTTGATATTGGAATTTGATCCAGAAGTGTATTACTGGCCATCTGCTTCCTTACTATATAGAATGGAGTAAATTCTCAGGAGAGCCAATTTGTCAGCCTTTCAGGCATCAACTAAGCACCTGTAAGGTCAAAATCAGAATTAATCTTGTCAATCAAGACCAGTTTTCACTCTTACCTTAATTCCGAGCACTCCTTGCCTAAGCAGCACATGTCGTGTGGCTGTGTTGACGTAGTCATTGCACGGGTCACCAGAGTGGATCATGAGGCCATCCACGAACTTCATGGACTTGGCACGCTGACCACGCAGCTTGCCGGACACCACCACCTCGCAACCACGAGCACCAGACTCCATGATGAAACGGAGGACACCGTAGCATGCACGACGCACGGCGAGACCTGGCGAAAGTTGATAAAGATTATATTAAAAATATTAGTTGTTTTATTTTTTTTTTATTAGCAAAACCATTTCCCTTACTTTTTCTTTAGCTTTTGTGAAAATTAATTAGCCTCAGGTCCCTAATTTTCGCAACAACTGTGGAGAAGACACTTACAAATAGGGTTGGTATGTTAAAGATATTGGCTTTTATTGGCTCAACAAAATACTTTGTATAAATATAATTTGTTGGAAGAGTTTTTTATATATAGTAATCAGGTATATTTCTATTGTAACTAGAAGTAGGATATGCTTCATAATTATTAAATTTGGACACTATAATTGAGAGTGAACTTGTAGACAGTTCTTCTGCTATTTCTTTGAGCTATTTCTTCACACCAAAAGCTACCAGTGTTACAACTTTTTTTTTGCATCTCATATTCACTCTCCTAAGATAAACAAGCAACATGTGATGGTCACAAATGGCATCCCAAAAAGCTGGAAGTGGCTACAAAAGTAGCTAAAGCGTGATACGCACTTGTGACATGAGAAAGCTATTTTATTAAACACATGTGTGCAGTATCAGGTATGATGGACTTTGATGAAGAAGCGGTTTGTGTTGGCATTAATTGCTAGTGTGGGCTACAAGAAGTTACTTGCACCAATTTGTAGCGTGTGGTGGTCACCAGCATCAAGTGTCCATATAAAATGTATGTAAGCTACAAGAAATATGCTGTTGGCAGTGTTTTGTATTTGTGTATGGTGGTCTGTGTAGGGTCTGGAGACTCTTAATTTGTCAAAGGCTTTTCTGAATTCTAAACCAAAACAATCTACTGCAAAATAATTTAATTATCAATTGGTCATGCTGGTATTTAGTCTACTAAATAATATACATCCCTTACATAAACTCGGCAATAACTAACTGCTCTACTACATAGGCCATAGTGGTTGGGGTTGTGAGGCTCTTATGCTGCCAGTAATACCCCACTGCTCTATGGTGTAAGATTGCAATCATGTGCTCGTCAATATGTGATATAATTTTGCCTGATGGTATTATATATCGGACTGGTATCTGCAACTTGAATGTCTAAAGTGCATATTTTGTGTACAGAACTTTTGCCTATCACAAAGCATACCTTAGTGAGTACTGCCACACCAATGAAGGTATATTGACATGAAACTCATCATCATGTTTTACTTCTTGTCTTTTCATTGATTTCATTTGTGAGCAACTTTTTACTAATTAAACAGTTTTATTATTTAAGAACTGGGATTGGAATTGATTTTCATTTGTGCTACATATGCTAACTTAATCACAACTATGCTCGAATGATGAACAAGAAATATGTAAAAACATCACAATTATTTTATGGGTAATCATACTTAAACTTAACTAAGTTCAATGAATTACAATATTATTAGGTCCCAGATTCAGTAATTACAGTTACTATTGAGAATGATAAAATTTATATGGTTGGAACAATAAAAACACGAATGAAAGTAAAGAAACTAACCTCCAATGAGTTTGTATCTGAGCGACTCAGCCTGCGCGATGGCGCACAGGCCGCGCGTCGCCACCTTCTCGGCGTACAGCTCCACTGACTGCTCGGGGATATTGAACCTCTTGCGGACGACCGAAGTCAGCTCACGAATCCTGCGGCCTTTCTCTCCGAGCACGCTCTGTGTCCTCGTCGCCATAATGATGATCTCCGAGCGAGTCGGAGTGACACGCACCTCCACGCCGGAGTAGCCATCCTCAGCTAGCTCCCTGGTCAAGAACTCATTGAGTTCCGCCTTGAAAACTCCGTCCCCGACGAACTGCAAATTCACCGAGAGGTTATGTTATGGTCATTGTATTTTTTAATAAAAACTTTCCGGGCACACCGTTGGTACTTTGGCCACATGGTTATTCATCAGAATCGGCGCAAATACGTTACGGTAAAACAAGACACCAGAGAAACATAACAATCCCAGTGCAGGTGACAAGCACTAGACTATCCACTAACATCACAAGTTTCACAAAAATATCGGACCCATGATTTGGGTTTACAGGTTTGTCAATAATCTTTTTACGATTTGGATTATGTATTTCAGTAATAAACACTCATTTTAACGTACTTTTCGCTTTTTTGAAATGTTGGCCACAGCCATGATTGCAACGGGGGAGCGAAAGAAAAGGCCGGAAACAGACTATACAAACGTCAATGTCAACTTTTAGTTACGTTCGGAAATCAAACATACTCTGAAATCGATTTGAATTGAATCGATTGGAATATAAAATAGTAGAATAGTAGTTTCTAGTTTGTCTTTGATTTTTTATTTTTTAGGTTTCGTACGTTTTGGTTTTTATGAAGGAAGGACTGAGTGTAAGTCTATAATTTTAGTAAAATGTAATGTTTACGGAAAAATAATAATTATACGTTAAAACTTGGTATTGCTTGCAACTTGCATTACGAGAGCTTCAGGCCTTTTCCTCAAATATTATAATGGTTTAAAGGGTTCCGTAGTCAACTAACTAGTAACCCTTATAGTTTCGTCATGTCTGTATGTCTGTCTGTTTGTCCGTCCGCGGATAATCTCGGTTACCGTTAGCACTAGAAAGTTGAATTTTGGTACCAATAATAATATGTATACCATAAAGTAGGGTTACTTTGGCTCTGGGCTTAAACTTTGGCACAAGCTTACCAACCATAATGAATATGAGAAACTGTGTTCACTGCGTTACTATTGGTTAATTAGCTTGTGCCAAAGTTGTACCCCAGGGTCAGTTATCCCAATTTACTCGGTATCAACCACGCCGACAAAGTGGTATACTTAATAAAAAGTGGAAAAAAAACGTTCTATTAGGAACATTAGGATAGGCCCCTTAGATTAATAGAGCATTTTTTGAAGTATTGATTGATTCTTTTTTCATTTCAGCCTTAACGTGTTATTGTCGGACAGGCAGGTACCTATGTAAAAATGAATGGGGGTTTACAAGTTTTTGATAATATCGATAAAATTTAAGTATATTCGAAAATAATCACACCAATAGTTAAAAAAAGTGTGTACTTTTGAGACATAAGTTTAATAAATATAAAAAAAATCTTTAAGTATTTTCTATAGACTTTCTGGGAAAATTATTTTGCACTTTTTGAGATGTACAGTTGTGATGTCAGTTGTTTTGTGGAAAACTGTTCAAAATAATTTCTGTACTAGGTTTACAATTTAACTGTATACCTGTGCAAGCATTTTTTTTTTAACTTAGTTTATATATTTTATTATTTTGAACATATCTTCTTACAAATAAAAAAATAATGTTTAAAATCGGATCTCGCAAGGTTCACGCAACCCACAATAACCATAGAAAATCCTATATGTATAAGTCGTATAAGTAGGATAGGCGGGAACTTTCAAGCGCCAAGCGGACGATTTGTTGAGCTGGCCTTGTTGAACAAAATAAAAATAGGTACGAAAATAAATAACAGTACTTTTATTCAATGCAATTTATTCATTACTCAAGATCTTTTCATTACATACAAACGCACCATATACTTAGCATAACAATAATTTATTTATGGACTTTATTGCCCTAATGTGTAAAGTATTGAAAGAAGACATGTCATGCAAATAAATAATCCTGCACAACGAATTTATAATTATTAGATATAAACAACAGTTAAACATTTAATAAGTTTAGTCAGTGGTTAGTTGAAAAAAGCATGTGCATAATATATAATTACAATTTAAGGATCGTGAAACATTTAACTAATGTTAATAACAATATTGAACAATGTTTAACGAATCTATTATCTATGTTAGATTATTTATCTGTTGCCTAGCGCGGGAAACCAAATGATCTTGGATTGATTCCGTTCTACCTTAAACAATTAAAAACCAAAAATTGATTGTTGATGTAAAACCAAAATCTAACATTACTGTAAAATGATAAAATTGTGTCTAAATTCTACAACAAATTGCACCGTGTTTATTTCTAGGTGCAAAAAGAACAAACACTTACTAAAACTTAACTTTTCCTATTCACTTCAACGCTACTGGGACTATCAAGGAGAGAACTTGAAGCAAGCCAAGCAGGACCTGTGGTCTGTAGCACTTCAATTATATTTACTTACTCATCAAAACAATAGGGATACTCTAATCCTTTCAAAATACTTATTAGAAATGCCGATCGCGTTCATCAAACTAAGCCTACTGCGAAACTACAATTCTACAAGTTCTAAGACTATTTAATAACTATCGTACGCTCAACAACTTTATAGTGTTAATTTATATGGATAAGTTACACTAGGCGAAACTTTTGTAAGGGTTGAAGGCAGTTGGTAGATTTTTTTATTACGTGTGTTTAACGCAAGGGCTATTTAGGTTTGTTGTAAAAAAAGCTAAAAGCATAAAGTTCATGAAAGAAAATCCTGAACAAATTCTAGGTAACGGGATTTGACAAAAACGTGAATTACTTTTTAACACGTGAAGTGCGTGATTAGAAACTATGCGTCTTGAAAATAGATGCGATTAAAATTAAGTTTTTCTTCAAATCGAATAATTTTAGCGACTTTTACAAATTACAATGCACACTTCATGTAGCTTAAATTTAAATGGACAGTGATAATTATCATACAAGGTGCCTTATCCTACTAAATAAAAATGTTATTATTTCTAATCCAACATCCACGACCTATAACTATTTAATCTTATTAATAATGGACAGAATTGCATGTAGCGTGTTTTTGATAAAAACAAATATTTAGGGAGAGGCGTGAAGAGATTGCGAAGGATTTCTAGAGTGCCAGGGATAGAATTTTTTTAATATTTTATGTTGGTCACACTGAATTTGTAGTAGATATCATATCTGTACAGATGGCGAAAAAAGTGTTTTCTACAACAATATTTAAGCTTCTCAAAGCCGGCATTGTGTGCTAGAATATTGCGAGACTAAAGTATAACTAAATCGCACTGCTAATAGGTGATAGATTAGAGCTAAGGCTTCGAAACTGAAACGGTAGTCTAAATTGCAGCTAAAACCAAATGTTTTGTCTAATATAAGCATAGGTAGCTAGTGGACTATATTATAATAAATAGGAGGTACATCTACGTGTAACTGGGTACGCTACGACTACAGAGGGACGTGAGTTCAAGGGTTCGAGAGTCATTTGTACAATTATCTAATACCTACGTGAATAATTCGACTATAGAATTTTTCTAGAAAAACTTTTTTTATCTAAGACTAGAAGAATCCTCTTTACCACGAAGTTCTATTTTATTATTCATGTTAAAAAGTACAATGCGATTAGTTTCCGATGTTTCGGTGAATCTAGCTGGTAAGGAGGAATATCGGCTTAATATTGAAGCAAGTTATGAATGAACTATAAGTAGTTTCGTATTATATAATCACTGATCTGTCTCTCATATTGTTAACCTTAGTTTTGGCACAGAGATAGGAAAACGACGAGAAGAATAAACTTTCGTATGTCTAGGAGTGCATTTAAGCCTAAATCACAGAACGGAAGGAGCGGTGCGGGCGTAGTGATGCAAAAATATAGTTTATAATTGATTGTATATTAAATACAATGTTACACGACGTATGCGTAAAAAACTATGTTTTTTGTAACGTATATGTGACGTCACTTAGCCGTAACACAACTTTATTTAGCATTACATTACATTACATTAATATAATCTAAACTCGTCCTAACGTTTATATTGACATAATTTAATTAGCGAAAATGACTACTTTATTGGCACTTTCGCGCTGTTGTCCAACCTCCTCGAGAACACAAATGCTTTATTGAAAAAATCCAATTAAATAAGCAACGCGTGTAGGATAGCAGAAGTCACATATTTGAGCTTAAATTAAATAACAGGCAGTCACGATAATCTAAACTACTAAAAATATAGCAATCAATGGTATAAGGGCAAAAAAAAGAAACAAAATAATTCGCTATAACCATTTAATAAAAACCAAAAATTAA
Source organism: Mythimna loreyi (assembly GCA_029852875.1). Lineage (NCBI taxonomy): Eukaryota > Metazoa > Arthropoda > Insecta > Lepidoptera > Noctuidae > Mythimna > Mythimna loreyi. The sequence continues at coordinate 1,098,730 of CM056795.1, read as the reverse complement.
TTACAACAACGTCAATTATTTATCATAATATTCAAAATTAAGTACTTGTTTACCCACCACCACTAAAATAGCACAAGAGTGAAAAACAGGAATGTGTCAAATAATTGCTAATTATGGAATGATAGAAAGAGCACATTGGATTATCTAAATATAAATTGGAAATATATAAGGACTCTGATAGCAGAAATTCAAGAAAATATTGCACTTGTAAGTCAATGAATAAATAATAGATTTAATCTCAAAATAATACATTGAAAAAAAATTTGGACGTAATTTGAAAGGAGATCTTAGTTACATAAATAAAATAATAAATACTATATTGCGTTAAATTAATAAACTTTCCCTATGGCACTACATAAATAATTTCTTGTAAAATTAATTGCTTCATTTAATAAAACAAACTTTTATAATACATAGAATACTATTGGTGGGCCCAGGATTGAAAGAATATGATAAAAATAAGAGTAAGATTATCTTCACATGTTTTAAATTAAAATATTCCTTCAAACCTATGAGCTAATACTTTGCTACATAAAAAAATCTTCTACGGTAGAATTTGAAATTCCACATTGGCAACACTAAAGTGGTACAATTAAAGCCAGAAGTGGGGCAGAATGATTTACTGAAATATTAGTATAATAATACAATGCTACGACTTCATTTCTCTTTTACTTAAATAAATAACAATTGATTAAGTACCAATAAAATATAATTGTTTATAACTACGTTACTTTTCATCTTAGACAAAATCTTAACAAAAAGATCCTATTATAATAGAAATTTGGTAGTAAATTGAATGGAATGTTTTGATGTCGTCTAATTTAATGTTTTAGCATTTTGATACAATTAATTGTTACTGAATCAATTAAAAATAAAATCAATGGAATGTCAATGCAACTTAAAAACTAATTAAGTACTTACTTGCCAGTTGCTTAAAACTTTTATTATCCAATATAGCATTAATGTGTCGAAATTTTACAACCCAACAAGATTTTTAATAATTTAATATTTTGATGAGTGCGGTAGTTTAAACTCTAGCTGACTATTGCTGCCATTCAATTTAAATTACCACACTTTTTAATATTAATCGCACTGTTCCGTACAACCTTTTGATCCTAAACGGATTATCATTAACATATCGAGAATATAATCCCTTTTATTTAGTTAATGTTGAATAATATAGATGGCACTGTATAAGAGCCTGAAACTGCTCGAAATCGAGATGTTTTATGTTGTAAATTGTAAAGAACAGTGACTAGCTAGTCGTAATAGCAGCCATTACGTTTCTATCACCTACTCTGAGCGTAATATCGATACCTAGATGCGAACAGTAAAGCCGAAGACAGACTTTTAACACCAGATGTTGACACTATGGTTGAGGTCGGGTGTTACGAGTGTGCCTGGCAGGTAATTGAATCGTGTCGTAATAATAAGTGTGGTACCGCGCTCAGTACCGCTGTTGATACTCGTGGTGCCATCTGTTGAAGTCTATGTGGAACACAACCAGGGAGCCATTCTCAAGACCCGCTAACAGGAACCTGGAAAAAGTGGTGTGATATTATTAGTGTAAAAGTGACTTGTAATTTAGGAATTAGAGGATAATTATTTCCGTGGGTTGCTGAGATGTGATTCTTTTAGTGTGTATTCTGTTGTTATGCCAAATAAACGTATTTCCATAGGTTGGTTTAATTACATTATAATTTATTTATTCATTCAAAAGATATTCTGCTTTCTAACTCCCACTTATTTAAGGATACACCTATACAATAAATAAAAACCGCCAAGAGCGTGTCGGACTACGCTCAGTGTAGGGATCCATAGTTTCCAGTCCGTCACAAATTTCTTACAATGAAACAGAACCCTTAAACTGCGTGATTACGTGCAGAGGAGGTTCCCTAATAAAACATTTTTACTACTTATTATTTTACTACTTTGTCAGCGTGATGATAAATATATTGGTACCAAATTTCAGCTTTCTAGTGCTAATAGTTTTTTTTTTTATGGTAGGTAAAAATCATCTAATGATGAATCCCACCCTTGGGCGGAGCGGAAAACAGTGCTAATAGTTGCTGAGATTATCTGCGGATGGACAGTCAGACAGACAGACTTGGCGAAACTATAAGGGTTTCTTGTTGACTATGGAACCCTAAAAATGGCAAGGATAGTGTGAAGTGGTACGTACTTCTGGTCGTGCGAGAGCGCGAGCGAGGTGACGGGCGCGCCGGCGGGCGGGAAGGCGTACAGCGGCGCCAGCGTGAAGGCGCGCCACACCTCCACCACGCCCGCGTCGCCGCCGCACACCAGGTACTCGCCGCAGCGCGACAGCACCAGGCACTGGGGACAACGCACATTCGTATATCACCTCATAATCTAACTGGCACAGAACTAAAGCAGAGTGCGTCAGCTGAAGCGGCGTTGTGCCGGTAACATTGACCATAAAGTAATACTTGATATGAACAATGAAATGAATACCACCTGTTGGTAAGAAAAGATGTAATCGTTGATGAATGATTAATTTGTTAAGTCCTATTCTCTCTAGCCTTAAATTCGAATCGTAAGAGCTTATGAGTTAGTTGCATTACATAGTTTAGATGTAGTATTGGAATGGCGACCACCGAAGATGCAGTGTTGGAAGGCCTCCTACTAGGTGGACCGATGAACTGGCAAGGGTTGCGGGTATCTGATAGATGCACAGAAGTGGGAGATGCACAGGACCGTTCATTACGGTGACAATGTTTAACAGTGTTCATCTTTCGTAGTAGTAGTGGTGGTAAAGCAATACAAAGCTCTTATACTCCATCCTAAGGTTGTCTGGTAGATATCGCTGTCAGCGATAAGACCGCCTTTGTACCCATTCATATAAGTTTTTGTGAAATTGTTACTTTTTTGGTGTACATTACCATCAACCTTATTAATGTTCCCACTGCTGGGACACAGGCCTCCTCTCTAAGAGAAAGTATGGGCCATAATCCATCACGCGGGTCCAGTGGGGATTTGTGGATGTCACATATCTTCGAATTTTTAGTTCTAGGACATGTCGGTTTCCTCACGATGTTTTCCTTCACCGTTTTGAGAGCAGTGGTGATGAAATAAATTACATAAAGTAATGCGCCAGGTTAGGTTCGAACCCGTGACTTACAACTTGTAAGTTGGGGTCTTTACCACTCGGCCACTACTGCTCCTTGGTGTACAATAAAGTATTTGTCTATTCTATTCAGTTTACCTGGAAGTTATCGTTATGCGTCTCGTGTCTGAGGCGGCGTCCGTTGAGCGTGAAGGCGGCGAGGTGTCCGCGCGCGTAGGCGACCACGACGACGCCCTCGCGCGACAGCGCCAGCTGCTGCGGCGCCACCACGCCCTCCGCCGCCGCCAGCGCGCGCAGCACCTCGCCGAACGTCGTGTGGATCAGCACCGGGCCGTCTGAGGGAGGAACAAGGCATTTATTATGATATAAATGGAAAACTGATGAGATTTCTGAAACTCAAAATTGATCATTTTTTGTAAGGAAGTTGCAGCTATTGTAGTTTGTTAGTTTCTCGGTTTGGGTGTGTGTGTGTGTGTTTATATTTCAAGCTTGAATATTTATCCCCAAATTCGACCACAACAATTATTTTACGCCTATACTTTTTATCTTTTTTTTCAATTAATAAATGCAATCCCACCGCCACCCGCCGGTAGTGTTGTATTGATGATGAGGCGCACTAGATTATTAGGAACATATCTATTCTAATCTTGAAGACACCTAAATTATAATCGAACAGGAAGACCTCAGCAAGCAAGTCGTTCCAATCTCTCGATAACACATGGACCTTAGAGGTTTCAACAACATACGGGTGGATACTCGCCGTTCGTCGGGTAGTCTGATAGTGGAAATGAGATGGTGGAACCAAGTCATGCAATTCCTACGTACACTCTACATCTTCTTAATCTCATCACACTACAAACTATTGTAATGTATTCTTATTTATTACAATAGTTTGTTGGTACGCTAATGATGAATACTTACTGACTGATGAGGATATAACCAAGCCCAGCTCGGCGGACACCAGCACTCCGTTGATAGGCGCGTCGTGTCCCGTGAGGGTCACGCGCGGCGCCGGCGTCTCTCCCTCACCTACGATGCCTCCGTGTCGAGCAGACCTAAGAACAAACAGAATTATTACGAACTAGTTTTCTGCCAGCGGCTTCGCCCGTGTGCAAATAGGTTTTCGCACAAACTTTGGACACGCGTTTCATCCCTTTAGGTTGGTGAAATTTGGAGCCCTGTGCAAAATTTCAAGCTCCTAGTCGTAGTAGTTTCGATTGTGCCTTGATATGTCAGTCAGTCAGTTTCTCCTTTTATATATATTATTACCCAACCACGTTATATATAGGTCGTTTCTTTGCTGCTTGTCAGTAAGAACGAACTTTTCAATTTAGCCCTTTTACCGATTCGATTAGTCCATTGGCTATTCACCGTCTAGCATCGACTTATATCATAGCGATAGGTTGACATTGAATTCTTCAATTGTTAAGTTAATGGTTAATTAAAGAAATTAATTTCGCACATGTATATGTATTTATATTAAATCCAGTTTTAGAAAAAAACTAAAATTAAAAAAAAAAAAAATAATTTTGTCTTTACAAATCGATACTGTTTCATGTACAGGATCGAACCTCCATGGCATTGAAATTCGAGGACATGTGACATCCACCAACCTGCACCGGGCCTTCACGGTGGATTACGGGCTTTTCCCTCTTCTAGAGAGTAGTGGGAACATTAAAAAAGGCTGATGTTACGATGCTATTCTATGTGGTCCTGGTACTTACCAATGCCAGAACAGCACGGAGAGAGCTGGTCTGTATCCCAGTAGTGGGAACATTAAAAACCCTAAAAAAAGGCAGATGTTACGATGCTATTCTATGTGTTCCTGGTACTCACCAATGCCAGAGCAGCACGGAGAGAGCTAGTCTGTGTCCCAGTAGTGGGAACATTAAAAAAGGCTGGTGCTACTATACTATTCGATGTGTTCCTGGTACTCACCAATGCCAGAGCAGCACGGTGCAGTCCTCGGAGCCGGACGCGATGTAGCAGTCGGACGTGATGTTGCACTCCGAGCGACACACGCACGTCACCACTCCGTAGTGCCCGAAGATTATTTGTACTATTTTAGCTGTGTAACAAAAACATAAAATAGTTTTATAGAAACACTATCGATTGGCATGAGAAGAAGTTTTTGTGTTAACTGAAAATTGAATAAAATTTTCTTCCATTCTCTTTTACCCCCAAATCTTTAATAAAACCTACTTAGCAATAATACAAAAAGTTTCTTTAACTCCTCAGTTCTTTGTACCAAATGTGTCATCTATTGGTTATTTCTAAAGATTTTTCAATACACTTACTCGAAAACTGCCACTTATCGCACTATAATTAGGTTTGACATGACACGTATATCACCCGCGTGCTTTTGTTTCATTTATCATACCAAGGGCTTTTTTTTCCTCCTTATCGTCACGGTCAAGCGTAATTATTATTTTTTTTAAAGCAAAGAGGTGCAGATTTTTGAGGTTTTAATATTTAATTTAAATCGTGTTTTTAACAGAATATAATAAATAAACATGATTATTTATGCAATAATTCGTTATAAACAACAAATTAATATTTATCTGTGTTCTTAATTCAAAAATATTTGTATTTCTATTCTTAATATTGAGTAGGATGTATAACGGTTTGATGTCTTTGCTTCTTTTTAATCCTGCAAAGGATAAGCGCGGGAAAAAGTGTAGTCATAATAAGTAACTTTTTTTTTTTTTTTTTTCTCCCGCTCCGTAGATAAGAGAGTGTTGTGGCTAGCACTCTTGTGCATCTGCCAGCGTCAAGTTGTTAGGCGAGTAGATTGTTGTTTATTTTGTTTGGGTAGGTTTTGAAAGGAAAGGTAGGGAAACATAACACGCGAAAAATTATGGAATTTGGAATATCGGGATCAGGAATGTGTAAATTTAAATCAGGATCATAAATATAACTATTCTAAACTTAATTATTAAAAATATTACATGAATAAAATTATAATCTTGTAATACTACTAATAAATACTCGTATTTACATATTTTACAGACGGATGTTGTTTTCATAAATATAATCGGAAAGAACACTATATATGGAAGGGTTAAAAGAAAAAAGAAGAGTTTGTATTGATGTAGGGAAAGGGACACGGAGGGTTATCAAACTATATAAAAAGGAAGTACGGTCATGAATTGGGCAGGAAAAGAATATGTGGTTCAGGTCCCCAAAGTCATGTCCACATTCACATTGAGGACTATCTATGATATGGAAGCGTGCAAGATGCACTGGGCAAGTAGTATGACCTAAACGCATTCTTATTAAAATGGTTGTCGCAATTTTGCCAAGTCTGAGGATAGAGAACCAAGGTTTACGTGGAATTTGTGATTGTATACTAAAGTAGTATTTCCCTTTTGAACAGCTACTTTCTGCCCAAACTTTATCCCAGGAATCCCTAAGATAATGTCTAGGAAGAGTAGCCAAATCCTGACAATAATTTTTGAATGGGACAGTATCTCCACACACCACAGCCTCATTGGCAAGTCTATCAGCTTTTTCATTACCTTTTATACCACAATGACTCGGTATCCAGACAAAGACAACAGAAAAACCCTTCACAACACAGTCAAAAAGTTTATTCCTAATATGTGCTATAAGAGGAGACGGTGGTTTAGATTTAAAAGGATATCTCAATAGCGCCTGAAGAGCACTCATGGAATCAGTTAAAATTAAACTGTTTCGAAGTTTTAAAAGTAAAATGTATTCTACAGCTTTAAGAATACCAAGACATTCACCAGTAAATACAGTTGCTTCAGGTGGGCATTTTACCTTCTGGACAATATTGTACTGTGCATGATATATTCCTACCCCCACAAGATCATCCGATTTATGTTTGGAAGCATCAGTGAAAATATGATGCCACCCTGGCCAATTTTCCTGCACAATAAAATTAAAATGTGTATTAGCGTTATTTTTATCTATATCTACAATGTACTTTACAGATGGAGTATTAATCAAGGCTTCATATTTACTGTTGAACAAGTCAAGTTTTGGAGACCGGTGTGTCGGTGCGTGAAATGATTTAAAACGGATGAAACTTTTAACTAAACAAGGAACAGATTTGTGATTCCAATAATTTGATGACTCAATGAGATCAGCAAGCATTTGAAGTTTCTGGATTAAAGGACTATTAGCAAACTGTAGAACACGGTAAAATAACCGGTCAGCTAAAAATTGACGTCTTAAACCAAGTGGAGGTTCATTACACTCAATTTGTAATGCGTTAATGGGGCTAGATTTCATAGCTCCTGTAATTATTCTCAAGGCCTTTGATTGGATGGAATCCAATTTCTTAAGGGCAGCCACATTACAAGGCTCCAATAAGAAGATTCCATAATCAAGAACACTTCGAACTAAAGCATTGTAAAGAAGCTTTAAGGAAAACGGATGTGCACCCCACCAAACACCTGATAGACATCTCATCAGATTTAAGAGTTTTTGACATTTGTTTAGAGCATAATCGCAGTGTAGAATACCTGTAAGTTTAGAGTCCAAAACAATGCCCAAAAACTTGACCTGGTTCTTAACTGGTATTTCATTATTGTCACAATCTATCGATATTGGAGGTTGAATACGTTGTCGAGTGAATAAAACTAAGGAACTTTTACTCGCAGATATGCTCAGGCCATTTTTGTCCATCCAAATTTTTAAACCGACTAGGGAGTTAGATAGCAGAGTACAAAGATAACTTGATGAACTTCCTGTAGCGTACAAAACTATGTCATCTGCATATTGCAGGATGCTTGTTGAATTTTGAAGTGAACAAACGTATACAAATTAAATAATATAGGGCTAAGAACTGAACCTTGTGGGAGTCCTTTCCATACTAACCTACTATCATCTTGTGTTTGATCTAAATTAATTTTTCTGCCTGAAAGGAGGTTAATTATAAAACGAGACAACATTTCAGGAATTTGCAGCAACTCTAATTTTTTTTTAAGGACATTCAAAAGAACACTGTCATATGCTGATTCTAGGTCTAAAAATACTGCAAGAACCGATTGATTTTGTGAAAACGCAACTCTAATATCTGTTACCAATGTAGCCACACTATCCAATGTACTTTTGCCTTTCCTAAATCCAAACTGAGATTCTGGTAAAATTCCACGGTTTTCAATAATCCATTCAAGACGATTTTTAACTAAGTTTTCAGCTACTTTTGCAATTACAGGTGATAAAGCTATTGGGCGGTAAGATGAATGTTCTAATGGTGGTTTACCTGGTTTCAAAATGGGAATAACAGTTTGAGTTTTCCATGATGGAGGGATTTTACCTGAGAGCATAACTTTGTTAATTAAGTCCAAATAGAATTCAAGTGAAGATGTATTTAAATTAGCCAGGAATGAATAAGGAATACCGTCTTCACCTGGAGCAGAATCTTTAACTGAAGATAGGACTCCCTGTAACTCTTGCATTGTGAAAGGAGAATTTAGAGGACTTTGGTTATTGGTTATAGAAGGAGGAACGTTAACATAAATAATATCTTGCTCTGGGACCGATGGCGGAGCTAGGCGATTAAGAAAAGAGTTCCTTAAACTTGGGGGAATGCCAGAAACATTAGAAGGAGTAACACCGTTACGAAACTTTCTTATATTTTGCCAGACAATAGAAGCGTTCACATTAGGAGAGATCGACAGGCAAAATTTTTTCCACCCTTCACTTTTTTTTTCTTTGAGTAATTTACGTGCTTTAACCATAGCATCACATACAATTTTAAAATTACCTTCTGTCATATCATTTTTGTATTTCTTTTCTGCTTCCTTTCTGACTTTCACGATTTGGGAACACTCTTTATCCCACCAAGGAGGGGAAGGAATACGACCATTGGCTGAATTCTTTAAAGGGAAAGTTTCATCTGCAGCTTGTATAATTGCGTTTGTAAAAGTATTATTATACTCAATAAGATTGTCTGATAAACTGTTCTGTAAGTTAGACAGTTTAAATTCTACAAGGGTTCTAAATCTATCCCATAACCCATCCGCACCAAATTTATATTTTAAACGTGGTTGCTTCGGCAGACCAGGAGACCTGCAAGGATGTGTGGACGATATAAGAATTGGAAAGTGGTCGCTTCCATAAGAAGATGGCAAGGTGCGCCATGTAAAGGATGAAGCTAAATTAGGGGTGCAAATAGAAAGATCTATTGCACTCAAGTTTTCTTTTGGCCCTGTACGTCTTGTTGGTGACCCGGAATTTAATATACAAATATTATGTTCGTCAAATATATCTAGTAGTATGTCACCACAGTATGATGAAAGAGTACAACCCCAAGAAGTATGGTGACAGTTAAAGTCGCCTAGAATTAAGAAAGGACGAGGAAGAATAGATAAAAGATTGTTGAATTGTTGAAGGACTGATGAAGAAGGAGAAGGAATGTATATAGAAACAATACAAGTATTATTTATTTGCGCAGCTACGACAGAAAAATCATTAAATAAGGGAAGAGATAGAGGATAGTAAGAGACAGTGTTTCTGATGAGTATAGCTGCCCCGCCATACCCATCAGACCTATCATCTCTTAAGCAAGAAAAACCGTTGATTTTGAAAATCGAGTCTGGTTTTAACCAGGTTTCTGAAATCGCAAAAAGCGAAGCATTATATTTATTTAACATGTAGATGATTTCGGTTTTTTTTGAAACTGCACTTCTACAGTTCCATTGTAATATGTTCTGAATTTGTACTGACATTATTATTAATAGGATTTTTATACATATTGACTATAGGGGCAACGTTGGACGGTATTTCTATGTTATATTGAGTAAGTGTTTGTATGAGAGTTTGGATTATTTCTGATAATGACATTGTTGTAGGAACAGTACTGGTATTTAAGGCACAGCCATTTTGTGGGCTCGGTAAGTTGTATTCATTAACAATATTTTGGTGCTTTTCTCGGTCGTACCCTTTACCTGGTTTGGAAGGGGGCCGACGATGTATATAAACTGTTTTTTTGTTTGAGCTGTGTGGAAGAGAATGTTGTGTATACGAGTTTGTGTGAGTGCTGTTTTGTTGGTGAGTGCGAGTAGTGACAGGAGAGCTTGCTACATTGGCATAAGATTTCGAAATAGGTGGAATCAATTTAGCAACTTCACCATAGGAAATACATTTTTCTGCCATAACGGTCTTAATTTCCTTTTGCCGTAAAAATTCAGGACATAATTTAGAGGTGGCGAAATGTTTGCCAGAGCAATGACAGCAAGATGAATTTTCCTCTTCAACATTACAAGTATCCCCAGTGTGTTCCTGGCCACACTTGTAACATTTAGGTTTGGACCTACATTAAATTTTTGTATGGCCAAATCGACAGCAATTGTAGCACTGGATAGTGGGATACACATAGAGTTCTACAGGTAACGAGTTGTAACACATAAATATTCGTGGAGGAAGTACCTGACCGTCAAGAGTAATTACTACGTTCTGCGTTGGTTTCCAGACGGGTGATCCTTCTACAAAAGTTTTGTAATTTATACGCCTAACTTTAAGAATTTTGCCACAATTATCCGGCACTCTAGCATTTTCAATTATATCTTCAGGTGACCAATCAGATGGTACACCACGTACTAGGCCCATTCTAGTAATATGAAACGTTGGTAAAAATGCTTTTAAATTATTTTTTTGTAACTCAGTATTAAAGATGAATGCATTGGCATTATTAAAGTTTTTAAAAGCTAAACAAATTTTATTTCTGCCTATCCTCTTAAGAGAACCGTCGACGATGTCATGAATGGCATTGTTCTTTAAGAACTTGCCAAATGTGACCGGGTGTAAAGTGGTATTGTCACTAGGTGATTTTGTCTCTTTTTGTACGTGAACGATAAAAGGGCCTACGTCAGAAGCTTCATATTTATTTCTAGCAATTGTAGGTGTTGCATTCTGGGGGCTCGTAATATTACTGGGGGTGATGTTATTTACTAAACTCTTAACAACAGTTGTTGAGTCGCTGTTTTCACTGTCAGCACTAGCACAGCAACAACCAGATTTTCCGTCAACAGCCTGACTGTGCTTCCTTTTTTTTTTGTTGCAAATTCCGCAAATTTTATTTAATCTATTTCTTTTACGTCCACGATGGGCATTGGAGCCATCAGTTTCCATCCCCGATTCGTTAGATAGTGTCGAGGCAATAGTAACATAATTATTAGCCGGGGGTACAAAGACCCCCGGGTCCGCCAAGTCAGGCGGCTCATTCATACTTAAAAAACAAACTAAAAAGAACTTACCGAATCGGCAAACTATATACTAAAACTAATATAAGTACACTAAATATTAATAAAATTTACAATATATTACAAAACTGATCCTTAAAATGAGAAAAATAATAAAGTTGAAAAATTAGTCCAGAAAAAATGCACCGGTCCGCTCGAAGTTTCCCGCACTTTTTTTTCCAATAAGTAACTTATTTATTGGTAGTTGTGAAAAATATGTTGAATGTAAGTTATAAGTAGGGTTGCCATCTCTAAAATTTGAGAAACACGACAAGACGCGTGAAAACCCTGGATTTTAGAACCCGAAAGCCAGACATATCAACAAGATCTTTTAAACATATTCAATGTAATAAAAAACAGTTGGAAAAGATCATAAATCACCTTTTTTATTCATTCACTAGCTTTTGCCCGCAGCTTCGCCCGCGTACATAAAATATAGCCTATGTCACTCAGGAGTAAAGCAGCTTTCTATTGTTGCCTAAATTTTTCCAATCGGACCAGTAGTTCCAGAGATTACCCCCTACAAACAAAAAAACAAAAAAACAAACTTTACCTCTTTATTATATTAGTGTAGATTATTTTAACAAAACAATTTTTTTAATTAATTAATTTTTTTAAACCCGGTCTACAAATAAAACCTTAACCGAACGCTCCCCGGATAAAAAATGACGGATGGCAACCCTAGTTATAAGAGATTCCTTTAGATATTAAGCCGCTCCCGTCAGATATTGTGTTTTGATATAGTTTGCTGCAATCTAAATCTAAAATGTACGGCAACTTTGGAAATTTTGCTTCAGTAAGAAATTAACAAAAATGCGTCGTAATTTTCAAAGAAAGTAAGTGTATTATAAGTGTAATGTGTTCGTAAGTGTATTGAAAAACGCCGTTTGATACACGTGCGAATTTGTCACTGCAGCCCTCGGCTCCATAACGCACGAGCCGTAGGCGAGTGTGTTATGGTGGTCCGCTCGAAGTTTCCCGCGCTTTTTTTTCCAATAAGTAACTTATTTATTGGTAGTTGTGAAAAATATGTTGAATGTAAGTTATAAGTAGGGTTGCCATCTCTAAAATTTGAGAAACACGACAAGACGCGTGAAAACCCTGGATTTTAGAACCCGAAAGCCAGACATATCAACAAGATCTTTTAAACATATTCAATGTAATAAAAAACAGTTGGAAAAGATCATAAATCACCTTTTTTATTCATTCACTAGCTTTTGCCCGCAGCTTCGCCCGCGTACATAAAATATAGCCTATGTCACTCAGGAGTAAAGCAGCTTTCTATTGTTGCCTAAATTTTTCCAATCGGACCAGTAGTTCCAGAGATTACCCCCTACAAACAAAAAAACAAAAAAACAAACTTTACCTCTTTATTATATTAGTGTAGATTATTTTAACAAAACAATTTTTTTAATTAATTAATTTTTTTAAACCCGGTCTACAAATAAAACCTTAACCGAACGCTCCCCGGATAAAAAATGACGGATGGCAACCCTAGTTATAAGAGATTCCTTTAGATATTAAGCCGCTCCCGTCAGATATTGTGTTTTGATATAGTTTGCTGCAATCTAAATCTAAAATGTACGGCAACTTTGGAAATTTTGCTTCAGTAAGAAATTAACAAAAATGCGTCGTAATTTTCAAAGAAAGTAAGTGTATTATAAGTGTAATGTGTTCGTAAGTGTATTGAAAAACGCCGTTTGATACACGTGCGAATTTGTCACTGCAGCCCTCGGCTCCATAACACACTCGCCTACGGCTCGTGCGCATTCCGCCTCGGTCGCAATGACAATCTTTCGCCACTTGTATCAAAATGTACTATTGATTGTTATTGCAGTACTCGTATGTACAAGATGTGGCAGTAAGTGCCTCTGATTTGCTGCTTTTTTGCTTTTTTGATTTGTGCTTCTGATTTCGCATGTGACTATAATACTCGCTAGATAACTTGTTTGTGCGTTGGAGGAATTGCGAGATATTAGATAGAATGTTCAGATGTGGGAGGCCTTTCTTTAGCAGTGGGGTTTCTATCTAGGTTATACAATAAAAAGATTGGCTATATTCCTAGATCAGGCCATATATTTGTGTGACTCACCGGTCTCGGTGCTGAAGACCCGGAAGCTGTTGTCCCAGAAGCCGGCGGCGATGAGGAAGCGCGAGTCCACGGTGGTGACGAAGCAGTTGCTGCGCGCGCGCACGCGCTGCGAGAAGTTGTCGCCCAGCTGCCGACGCGACAGCGCCGCCGCGCCGCCCGCCGCTGCACACGGAACATGGCATTAGTTAGGTTTTACAGCAGATAATCACTCAACAAAAATTAGACTGTTTTCTCGAGTTGTGGTCAGATGAAGGTACTGTTTTTGCATACAGTGTGGCAAAATACGTCGTGCCTTGGAGGGAAACTACCTTAAATCCTTAAGTTGGTTCAAGATACCTTTTTTGTGGTGGGCAAATTATTCATATTACTTAAAGAAATCATTCTTTTAGATATATTTTGTACTGAGTTCAAGTCACAAATTTTTCCACTGTTGGTTACTGCACATTCTCTAATTTATCAGAGAATACTGCACCTTACAGTCAAATAATCAGGTTTTTAAAACGCATTTGACTTAAGAGACTGAACTAATTCCATTTTTCTTTGAGACTATAGCGTAATTAGATTGATAGTTTAAAATGTGAGGCATTTTAAACTATCTATCTAAAAAGCTCTCAGTTTCCACGGTATCGTCCTTTCTTACTTATTTATACAAACAAAAACTTTACAATCAACTTTACATAAAATATTCACTGTTGGGCATAGTCCTCCAATAATTCTCGTCAACCAACTTTTCTAGATTATTGGGCATCCCTGAAAAATAAGTACAAACTAAAAAGATTGTTTTCTAACTCACCCCAAACGGGGTCCATGAGTAGCGGGTGGTGCGGATGGTGGTTGTGGTCGGTCTGGTGTCTGGGCGCGTGTGGCGCGTGCGGCGCGTGCGCGCAGCCGCCGCCCGCCCAGCGGTGCGCCGCGAACGCGCGCGCGGCCGATACCTGTGCACACATATTACATACATGACTTCACACCTCTATTTTCCCAGCAGAGTCAGGCAGACATAGTATCTATAGTACCTACATCTTTAGGTAAGTTAAGCTCTATCCGATAGAGCAATTGACATCATCAATCGGAAACAAATTCTAACTTAGTGTTTTTTTTATAGAGGGAAAAATGATCGAATGACGAATCCCGCCCTTGGGCGGAGTGGGAGACAGTGTCAGACTTCTAGTGACTATATGACCCACCGTTCCTTCCTGCCTTAGTTCCAGGGCCCCGGTGTTCCACTTTCGCATCAACCCTTGGCCCCAGAAGGCTTTGACCCTGCTGGGTCCCTACGTGCTGATGAAAAATGTCAATAAACTTCTGTCGCGATGTCGACCGAAATACAACGTTCATCTAGTATAAATAAGTACACCAAAATTTTGGTTGTCAATAAATTTAGATTTTTTTTTTATACTACTATGCTACTATAGTAATGTTTATTTAAAACTTGCGTTAGGACTTAGGACAAATAGGTATGAGTATACGTTCCTACTAGGAACACATTCAGTATGTACAATATCAATTTCCTATCAGCAAACTCACCGTAACAACCGCAGGCATCGCCAGCTGCGGGTAAGTGTTAGCTGACACGTGCACCACGGCAGCATTGGAGGGCAGCTTGAGCCTCAGGCACACGTCGTCAGGAGCCGCCGCGAACATGAGCGGCGCCAGGTGCATGGTGGAGGCGCGCGGCGGGTGCGGCTCGCTCAGCAGCTGGGCAGGCGTCTGCCCGAAGCTGCGGATCTGGTCTTCTATGGCTGCCCGAGTGACAGGCTCGGTGATCTGGTCGAGACGCACGCCGCCTTCGTACGTCAGGTAGTAGAAGACGTTCGTTGCGCGGACGGCTTCGGGACCTGTTAGGGTGTTGAGGAGTGAGACTTGGTAATGGTGGGTCTTGACTGAAAGTTTTAACTTTCACAGATTAACCTTAATTAAAAGTTAATTGAAGCAGTAGTGTTATTATTATTGTATGATAAAAACTAAAAATTATTGATATTGATGTGGTAAATGATTTCCGTAATTTAAAGAATTTTAGTAGTAGTAGTCAATCGGCTATTGCGTCAAAAATTATCAAAATTTTGTTATAAGTAAAACAAAATTTAGATAATTTTACAAAAACCTAGAAAAATCTAGGTTTTCGTGTTATTAGTTGATCTTCCTGAAGTTCATCGAACGAAGAGTGCCTATGTTCGTAATGTTAAGTGAACATTTCACAATTTCCATATTCCCTTCAACGCACTTACCTCTCTGCTTGTAACCAAATATGAGATCGATCCACTGGTGCAGCTGACAGCTGACGAACTCGGACTCCAGCGCCATGCGGTTGATGCGCACGAACTCCTCGGCCGAGGAGGCCCAGGGCGGCAGCAGCACGTCGCCCGACGGCGACTCCGGGATGCCCAGCCGGAACCCTGAGCTGTTCACCAGCATCTCCGGTAGGAAGAACAGCTCGGGTATTAGTTCCTGTGCAAGATAAATATTATGCGTAAGATACTCTTCGCTTCTAGTGCAGAAATTAGTTGAAACTATAGGTATGGTAACTGCGGGATTGTTTGAAAGAGTTATGGCGCTGGAAAAACATGTCGTGAAGAACTGAAGGAAAACAATTAGTTTTAAGTAAACATTTGAATGGCTCTCTCTCTTCATTCAGGGCGGGAGAAGTTTTTTTTTGATAATTATCTCAACAAAGGTGGTTAATAGATAAGGTAGCACTTTTTCCATCGGGGTTGGAACTTCAGCTACATTATTGGGTCGAGTCAATACATTGCGCTCATTTTTGTTCCCATCAATATTTTTATGACTACTCGTACAAGAAATTAATGTCATTTGCATAAGATACAGGCATATTTTATGGTCAATGGCTTCGACTTGATCATGAAAAAGTAATTTAACTGAATATGAAAAAGAAATTAAACAAATTTAAATAAAATTGCCTAATTTTACCTTGACGTCGGAAGTGTCTCGCTGGCAGTTCTTCCACGACATGGCGATGGAGGAGAACAGCCTGTTGGGATGGTCGAATTTGCCGCCCTGCAGCGCCAGGAACATCGTCGTCATGGGCTCCTGGTAGGATGAGAAACACAGGCATTTGTTAAGTGAGCTATTGTTAGAGTACGACTAGGAGATCAGATGTTAAAAGTGTACAGATTTCAAGCGGCTAAACAGAGTTTAAAGAGAACTATGTATGTGGTGACAAAGACCATTTTTATTTCTAAACAGTTTAGTTTATTCATTACTAGCGACCCGCCCCAGCTTCGCACGGGTACTGATATTGAATATATTATGCATGTATTATACACATAAACCTTCCTCTTGAATCACTCTATCTATTAAAAAAAAACCATCAAAATCTGTTGCGTAGTTTTTAAGATTTAAGCACACATAGGGACAGCGCGACTTTGTTTTATACTATTTAATGATTTGTTTGTTTTTTGGTTGATCAGAAATTAATTCGAAATATTTATAGAGCCCTTTTATATTGAAAACACATTACATTTTCCTCTAATGACATCAAAAAACAGCATTCTATTTCAGCCATCTCCTTCTAATAACTTTTTACCTTTTTCTTGTCACATACAATTGTCTGTGGGCCGCACATCTGTCGCGACACATCTCACGAATGTTTTGACGTCCACGCTTTTAGTGCAGACGACTTAATGCACTCACTAACTTACTATGATCGGTGGCAAAGCGATGCCCTTTGAAGATCTCCGTTATAGCACCCACAAGACCATTGTTCAAAGACTTACAGACTCCTACTTGAAATAAGTAGTCCACGACTTGTAAATTAAGTGTTCAAGATAGATGGGTCCATTAGAATTCGAGCGACTGAGGAAAACGATTTATGGTATAGTATAACATCTTTGCGTTTGTGAAGTCCTGGTACCTAAATCTTCTATTTTATTGGATTACTTCAGATGTTTTGTGCATAATGAGTGTGCGCATTGTGAATATTAAGAACGTATAAATATCGAAATGTACTTAAGTACTTTTGAAGATTCCAATTTGAATGTTTTTCCAATCATATGAATTTAGTTTGTACGCAGCACAATTTCAAATAACAATGACATAAGGTGTAAGTAGAATTAATCAAAATAGGTACAAAACGCACACAATACAAAATAATTACTAGGAGTTAAATACACTGCAATTACCATATTTAACTGAGCGTGATGAATTGTAACAAGTATAAGATAAATCAATTACACTGTTAGAGCTGCATTCATCTAAGATTAGAAATTAATCGTAGACGCTAGGGCTATTCAATGGTGCATCTCGCTAATTTTATGCCGTCTCAGAGATTTAAAATTAAATTGTTATAAACTAATGCTTGATTGTGATCCCACCTGATGGTAAATATGCTATCGTTGATGGTGAGACGCACTAGTTTATTAAGAGCCTATTCACTCTAGCCTTGAAGACACCCAAATTATAATCGGACGGGAAGACCGAAGATACATCTACTTACTTATAAAAAGATGTAGAAACGACTTCAGCAACTTGGATTTTTGATTTCTTATAGGGATCCTTTCTATATTGTAAATTTTACAGTCGTTTTATTCGGATGTTTGTTGAGCAAAATGATCAGATATGGTATGAATTAGGACAACTCAAAAGAGTATAGGTTCGCGCCTCTTAGCGTAGGATTTTTTTTTGTTTCCTTTTTTTATTACAGACTGTCGAATTTCGGAAATTCGACAGTTTATATTTGGACTATACAGTTTATATTTAGGCTTGGGTAAACAAGCTTACAGTTTACTTATTATTGACATATTTATGGATTTTATTTAGAAACCAAACCGTCGTATTTGTTAAGCTGCAAAGACCCTCTCTTTGCACGCAAGAAAAAAGTAAAGTATACTTATTATAAAGCTATTTCAAGCCACGAAACTGTATCCAATTAGATTCGCACGAATGAGTTTTGATTCTGTCTCCAAATGTTGTGTGTCGTCAAAACGGATTACCACAAATCATACACGCACGGTACTGGTAACACTCAATTAGTATTTAATATTACTAGCAAATGTTGCCATTTCGGGCGGAGATGTGTTTCGATTTCTGCACACGTACGAGTAATTAAATACGTTAATTACATTGTGTCTGTAATGACCATATTGGAACTGCTCGGTTTGTACGAATCATGAGTTAGATTTATACGTATCTTTTATTAAGAAACTGTATGGGTAAATAGGTAAACTGTTAGTAATCCAAGTAAAAGACGAAAGTACGAGTATATCGTACTTTCGTCTTTTGTGCGGTTTCAGCTTTACGTCTGCCTAAGATTGCCTGTATCTAAGGCTACCTAAGACCGGTCTATATCTAATCTAATTAGCCCATCATATCCCACTGCTGGACGAAGGTCTCCCTCGTCTTTTCCAAATATGTTTGTCTTCTATGCGGACCAGTCCCTCCGTGGTAAGTCATGTATGGCCATGACTCTTACCGAGGAGGGATTGGTAGTTTATTAAAAAGAGATTCTTTCAAGTCATATACAGATTACAGTTAAAAAATTATTAAGAATACATTATTCATTCATTAATTTTTTCTTGTTTTTTTTTTCCCATATCATTATTTTTCGAGTTTATCCCAAGTACGTTATTCATTCATTTTTTCTTGTTTTTTTTTTCCATATCATTTATTACGAAGTTTATTCCTGCACCTTGGTTTAATGGTCCCTAATAATGTGATATTTTTATTTCATTTGGTATTTAAATTGATTTCTTTATCTAAAGGTTAGATATTTGTTAGTTGTTTATTTAGGTTGTTAGATATTTCTTAGATAGGAGATTCAGGTACAGGTAGTTAGTTGTTGGGTGACTCACAATGCGCACGAGCCAGTTGAGCACGAAGGCGGCGGTGGAGTAGTGCGTGCCGTAGTGGAAGGGCGGCGTGGACTCGTGCTCCCACGTGTTGTAGCGCTCCTCGAAGTACGCGCGCCGGCTCGGGTTCAGCGCGCCGATGGGCTGGCGACACAACAATACAATGTAGAGCAAATTAAGAAAATATAGATAGATAGATTAAACTTTTTTGTACACCAAAAAGTAACAGAATTTATACAAAACTTAAATCTATGTGTACAATTGCGGTCTTATCGCTGACAGCGATATCTACCAGACAACTTTAGGATGGATCGTAAGAACCATCATAATTACCACATCTTATTGGATAGATTTTGCCCACCACAAAAAAAAAAAATTACAACATGTCTGGGGTGGTGCTCCATTTCTTCTTTAGTCCATTTCTAGCCAGACAATTTATCACATAGTCTATGCAACGCTTCATTATTTAATCTTCTTACTTATACAACATTTTCTTTATAATATTTTCTTCTTAACTTAATACTAAGCTATAATAAAAAAGAAACATAGGTATGTGTTCTACACGGCTTTTCAGATATCATGAAGTTACTGAAAAAGCTACTACTAGATAAGCACATATCTATACCTATATGTGCTAATTTAGTAGTAGCTTTTTCGTCTATGACAGAAAACGGACTACAGCTTTTTAGGAATAAGTTATGTTGGCAAACAGCTCTGAAAGATTGTGTTGCCAATAAAAAAAAGGACAAAAGATATTGTTCGAAGTGATTAACTTAAATGGGTCCATTTAAATCTTGATTTAATGATCATATTTAGTGCTAATTAGGGCGAGGCTTTCTTTTTGCACCAGTTTTCATGACGTCATTGGAATAATTTGCAAAATTTACTTGGATACGAAATTCCAATGGGATATTTCGTCATTTGTACCAGGCAATCATGAATCGTCAAGGTGTCAAGATTAATTCAGCTTACCTTGGATAGATCCCTGTAGTTGGAAGGCTGGCTCAGGTCCAACTCTTCGCTCTCGTAGTTCGTCAGGATCCATGGGAACACCGGGTATTGGTTCAAATCGTTGTATGTGCGTCCTGTGAACAAAAACATAAGTATTTTTTAAATAGTGTTGTATTAACCGTTTCACACTCGCCTTTCGTCAACGTCAAGCATGGTTTAAAAGCTGTAGTTGTTCATCTAAACTATTCCAACGCGATGTGATGGTCTGGTAACGCGAAAAAAGAGAGCTCTGTTGGTATTTGGTAATTCCGTGATTTACTCGAACTATTTACAAACAGGAAATACGTGTTTTTTTTTTAATCCTTAAGTTATTGAGAAAATTGTCATCATTCAGAATCTCGATTAACTAAGTTGTAATCTATCTGTTCTTTAGGTTAGTAATCTAGATTGATTGATTCCTACATAAATAATGACATTTAAAATGAACGACATTGAATTATTTGACTTATTTTATTACTATTCCGTGACATTTAATGACATTATTAAAATAATTAAACATTATTTTCAATAATATTATGACTCCTCTCTCCTAATTTTGCTGTGCCCGACAGGGTCCATATTGATCTTGTGAAATTTTATACCATCTGTGTACATAATATGGAATGCAATAAAGAATTGAGTATTAATAAAGATAACTAATTAAACTTTCTATTTCAGCGTGCACTAGGTCGAGTTTCCCTCTTTGACAATGGGTTCAGACCATGGCGCCGGCCTCGCGCCACTGTTGCGCCACAGTTGCGCAGAGTGTGCCAATCATCCTTCGCAAATAATTTGTTCATGTGACACTTGAGTGATTTAGATATTGACCCTGTTTGCAGGTACTTGTGTGATGTTATTGTTTTAAATGACGATAATGACGAAATGATCACAATTGAATCGTTTGCGTTGGATGAAATCTGCGCAATAAGTACGCAACTGAGCCGAATCGGTGTTGTTTGCTGAATTTTTCACGCGTAAAAAGAATTGAATCTGAGTCTTAATGAAATATTTGGGACGGATTTCTCAATCATTGTTTTTGGTCTTTTACTGCAGAGACAGTTGTTGCGTTAAGTTTAAGAGCTTGTTTTTAATAATAGTAGGAATTATTGTACCTAGTGACAGGTAATTTAGATACTGAAGTTCATAACGCAGGTACTAAACTTCATAAATCACACGTAAGCAATTACAATGAAGCAGTAATTTAAGCGAAAACTAAAATTAAATAAGCATTCGTTCAGTTAAGTACCTACGTGCATAAGCTTACAGATCGATGGGTACCTTATTGATCATAGCTACATAAAATTTTACGCTTCTTTGAATAGCGTCATTAGAGACACAATAGAAAGCCAATAAATAGGTGAGTGAACGCCGGCGTTAGCTTGGGCCTTGAGTCATAAAACCCTTAATTATCTGTGATGATTTGAAGAAAAACATCATTATACAATCTAAATGTACACATGAAATTAGACAAAAGAAGTAAAATATGTCTTGGGAAACTTTATTTTCATATCATACTTTTATTAAGGAAGTAGGTATAGATTCCACAATTTAATATTTGCATGCAAAACTGTAAGTAGGTACCTACAAGTATCTTGACGTATGTGAATATTTACTATTATTTTTAACATATATATTTTTCGCGAATATAAACCAAAACAACGCATAATGATGACATCTTATTAATAAAAAAGTACTAGGCTCACATAAAAACAAACATGTACGAGTATGACGTAAATGCCACGTTCCAAGTTTAAAAACAAGGGCTCATTCAAGATGGCCGAACATGCCTATTCTGGAAGTAGAATTAATATCTATCAGTAATCCCTCTATTAGTTTACAAAGCGAGTTCTGTTCGAATAGGTTAATTAGTAAGTTAGCAAGAAGTCGGGAACTAGGTAAACAGTGCGTCGCTCATGTGAAGGTAATCAGAATAATTTATTGTGAATATTAAGTAGCTACTAGAATCTCGACAAAGGAGATTATATTATGGGTATTGTAATTAAATAAATAATTAATAGCTAGTCTAGCGACCCGGTAATCATCATATGATTTGATAAAATATTGATATGTACCAATCATAGGTATACCATACTTATAGGTATGAGGAAAATAAATACTCGTAGATTAAAACATAAACGCGATCACAGAGACATAATTATCTACCTAACTCTTGAATTTTATAAAATAATCATAATTTCTAACGTCTTTAAATGGGAGCTCAATTTTCTTATTAACTAGCTGCCCCCGCAGATTCACTCGCACTTTTGGTTACTGCCCCGTTAATGTGGCTCGTAGCGAGATTAGCTTATAGATAAATTTGCTATCCGATACTAAAATAAACTTTCAATTCGAACCAGTAGTTCCCGAAATTAACACGTTCATACAAAAAATCATTACATAGATAGTATAAAACAAAGTCGCTTCCCGCTGTCCCTATGTATGCTTAGATCATTAAAACTACGCAACGGATTTTGATGCGGTTTTTTTAGTAGATAGAGTGATTCAAGAGGAAGGTTTGTATGTATTTAAAACTAGCTTTTGCCCGCAGTTTCGCCCGCGTGGTATTGGGGTTGCCCTATACAATTTTACACTTGATCAAACGAAGTGTGAAATCCCAGAGGAACCTTAAGTTTTTCCGGGATAAAAAGTAGCCTATGTCCTATTCCGGAGTGTATCCTATGCCTGTGCCAAATTTCATCCAGATCCGTCCAGCCGTTTTGGCGTGATTGAGTAACAAACATCCAAACATCGTAACTTTCGTATTTATAATATTAGTAAGATCACAATTGCACTGGGGCGGCGGGTTGCTAGTTACAAATAAACCGTCAGAGCTTAATAAACTGCCAGGGAAGGTCCCTCTGAAGGTCCAAGCAGGTCTTTCACACGGTTTAATATCGCATAAATCTTTACAATAACCGCAGTTAACAATGTCGGTTAACGGCTCGTTATCGGGTGAAAGTGACCATAAATATCAATATAGAGCACAAACAGCTTGAGGAAAGAGTTACTTCATCTCAATAGGACATCATTATCATTGCATTCGTTCTTTCTCACAAACTCTGACTGTATCATATCGATACAGCAATTCTTGAATATTTTTTACAAACTGCAAATAGCAAAATCGAAATTACACACGTAGGATTCCGTACCACAATATTAAAATTGAGCAAAGAAACGCTGATACAATAACGTACTACAAATTATAAAAATACAAGGAGTATTTTTATTATTTGTTGTTGTAGCTGCAATTGAATTACACATTGTGTGAAAATTGCAACTCTCTACCACATACAGTTTATCAGAGACAGAACGGAATCCTAAAAACGTTCTTATTTTGACTAGTTTTTGTCGTTGACAATTAACACAATTAATTTTCATGTCATTTAATTAAGTTATAATAGTACCGCAGTCCTGAAACTCAATGAGCAATAAAAAAAGAGTTCAATGGAGAATTAAACTCAATGAGCAATAAAAAAAGGGTTCAATCGAGAATTGAACTCTTTTTTTATTGCCCATTGAGTTTCAGGACTGCGGTAATTCTTAACACCAATCCAGAAGCAAAAATCGGATTCGAGATCGTTTCCTGAACGGCTAACTTTACGTCAAAATAAACGGCGGTTTATTTTGACGTAAAGTTAGCGTATGATCTCTAATCGTTTGCAGGAGTAACAAGTAAATCACGAATTATTTTGTTTTGCTTATGTAAGTATTATCTGTAATGCTTGTGGACAGATCAATTGGAGCAATGACTCAGATTTAGCGAAGGAGGTCAATGCAATGATCACATTGCATTCATATTGCATTACACTAGTTTATATCAATAAAAAAATTATTTGACAAGTCTTGTAGCTTTTTTCTAATCGAGGCTCTTTAAATGGTGCAAGCTTTCCCAGTTTGTGTAAATACTGATTGTTTTTTTTTTCATTACTCATACGGAGAAAGTAAGTGTGAAGTTGCCTGGAGCGGGTTGAAAGTAATTATATTTATCCCTAGGGTGAATCACTTTGAACTGACAGCTGTCAAATTATTAAAAAAAAATCTAATTTGACATTGCTATTGAACCGTGACCCAAATTTCTATACAGCCAGTACAATTGAAAATAATGTAAAGATAGTATTAATTAAAGTACCTATACGCCTTTTTTAAATAATTTTATTTTTATGTAAATTGTTCCTTACAAAATTATTTACTATTTTTCAGCATTACGATCTGAACAAACCACTGCATCAAATTGTAATAAATTAAAGTCATGTTACCAACAACCATTTACATTAGGCAGTCACCTAAGTACACACATAATATCCGAAATACATTAGTTTCGGCTACACAGTCGTCAGTTGTTTTCTAAACGCCTTTCTTAAGGTCGCTCATAATTATAATTACCGCTGCATCAAAACACATCGTCGATCTCTATACAATTATGTATTGACAATCGCTTATCTGTAGCCTGTGACCCCATCCTACAATTATCATCACATGCGTGTCGAAGCCATTGTTGTAGTCACGTGGTCACACTTTTCCCGACAGCCCGCCAAGCCGGCTACTCAATTCAAACGCCTGCCAACTTTCGTGACAACCGCATCTCTGACAATGATAGTTGAATATAACAACGAAAATAAAAGGAAAAGTTCGCAGAACCGCTGCACAGTGAAGTGAGAGTTGCGTTCGCGAGTGAAATATTACCGTTGCGTTATAGATTACAATGTTACAGTGAGTGAACGAGACTGAACTAACTGTCAACATGTTGCGGAATAAGGCTGTGGAGCTTCTCAAGAGGTTCGTACCGCCTTCTTTTTATGATATCCTGGTAGCGAGATTGAAGATCGCATCATATTGCGATCATTAGTAAAATTTTAAATTGCATTATTTTAGAACTAATAACAATAATTTGAATAAACTAAAATTCTAACTGAAAACTTGTGTTTATACAACTGGCGGGGGTGTGTATATCACGATGTATGTGTCAGTGAAAACACAGTCTGCAGTTCTAAGAAGGAAAACAATGTCAATGAATTGAGTAGTTTTGGCACGCTAACATTATCCTTGTTAGGTTGTGAGGACATCAGATAAAACTAGCATTCAAGATATTTTTTCAGAGGAGCTAGACTAAAATAAGATCAGATTGACTGTAAAAAATCAACTTAGATAAAATTGCAATTCAGAGTTCGATTATAATTTTGGATATTTTGACAGAGTACAGAGAATAACTTCTGCTAAATAGGAGTGCTACTAGTTGCACGAGATTCTTTTAAAAAGATCCTTTCAGTGCGCGGTCAATGAACTAACAATTCCGCAACTATAAAAGATAGTCGAACATTCCGTAATAATCAAATTGACGCTGGGAAATCTCGGTAATAATCCCTAAATAGTATGAAACAAGATTTGAACTAAAGGAATAGCTACTAATAAACGAGAAGAAGGTTTTCTAAGGACAGGACACTAGTATAATTATAATAATTTGAAAGAGAAGAGAGGCTAAAAACATCGCTAATTCTAGGTTGTTTAAAGCAAAAATTACACATTTAGCTGATAAGCAATCTTATCAGATATTAAGTAACGGACAATAATAATTGCAGGCAGTTGCATCAACATTAGCTACAGGAACCAATTATGACATTAGGTTAACCAGCTCTAACAAGAACCAATTAGGAACGGTAACCAACCATTACCCACGGTTGCTAACTTGTTGTAAGTTTAACCAAGAGCAATTGGACGTCAAACAGGAAGGAACCAGGATGGCATGAATTGCAAGATGTGTGAAGTTCATTCGCAACCGCCACGATAGAAAATGTTTTAATTATATAAGCGAATTGCGAGTATTTGCGAGTGAAAGTTAACTCTGTTAAGGACTGTATTTTATTTACGGTTTTAGATGCTCCTACTGTTATTAAAAGACTAATGATTAGAATAATATGTGAGTAATTGATGTTATGGCATTAATTTCCTATTTTAAAATGTGTATTTTGTTAAACATTTTTTATGAGTAAACTGGAACTAGAAACACTACAGTCATTAGGGAAAAGATCTACATAACTCGAAATAAGTACTAGGGTTTCATGAAATAGCGACAAGTAGTGTAAGAATTGAAAGATTGTGTGACAAATCAATTACATTAGACCAATCTTTAGACATTGTATGCCACGTCTAGTACACGGAAGTAACACAGATTTAGCCTACCTTTTTTAACAAATATCTTAAACTAGCTTTTGCCCGCAGCTTCGCCCGCGTACATAAAATATAGCCTATGTCACTCAGGAGTAAAGCAGCTTTCTATTGTTGCTTAAATTTTTCCAATCGGACCAGTAGTTCCAGAGATTACCCCCTACAAACAAAAAAACAAAAAAACAAACTTTACCTCTTTATTATATTAGTGTAGATAAACCATTTGCATGCAGTTTTGAATTGTCAAAATGTCAAAATTCTAAGCGTTCTTCTATAGAGAAGAATGTGCAAGAACCTCCTTGGACACTGTTGAGTTACAAAAATTCTGATTACATATTTCTTGTCGCTTCTATTATGTAATTCACAACTACAATATTGAATTTGTTCCTGTAACTTGTGCCTTATTCCGTTTCTCTTTATATAAGCCATTCGTTCGTCTGTACCAATATGGTTAGCAACAAGTGGTGTTTCAATTTCAACACCCGGAGGTGCATTTGATAACGGTGATGACGGTGTTGTAAACTGCTGGTGTTGGTGTGACATAATCAGGTGCTAACTGCTGCGGTCCACCGACCAGGACAACATAGGCTAGTAGGTAGGCTGATTCTTATGACACTATGTGGCTAGGTAGGAAAAATCAAACTAAACAAGTTACCTATTATTTATAAGATGTATGCACTAAAGCGATTCCTTGTAGGACTTATATATATAAAAAAGGAGAAACTGACTGACTGACATATCAACGCACAGCCAAAACTACTGGGCCTAGGAGCGTGAAATATTGCTCAGGGCTTCCTGTTATGATGTAGGCGAACACTAAGAAAGGGTTTTCAAAATTTAGCTCCTAAAGGGATGTAATGGAGGTCTAAAGTTTGTACGAAGAATCATACTTTCACGCGGGCGAAGCCGCTGGCAGAAGGCTAGTTGGTAATGTTGTAACAGACGAGATAAATATTGACATTATTATTTGGTTTATTGCAAGAAAAAACCACGTTTATCGAAGTCTAAACTCATTCAATGTGCGTACAGCTTGGGAGTGGAGTTCTCTACCACAGACTGTATTTCTTGATAGCAACAACCTACGGGTCTTTAAGTCAATAGATTACTTTTAGGCAAGCGTGCTTCATCACTAACCACAGCATCGCTTACCATCAGGTGAGTTAGTGGTCAAACATGAGCCTAGCAAAGCCTTTTGACTTTAGTAATTACAGTCACAATTAAAGAATAATAATAGATGAGTGAACGCCGGCGTTCGAGTGGGGCTCAAAAGTTTAAGTCTGCTTACAGGACTTTATGTCAAACTATTTCGTAAAAGGTTTGAAGAAAACCGACATGACATCGAAAGAGTCATGGGTACTTTACCTTTTTGGCCCATGGCCTGCCCATCAGTGCCCATGGCACCATGGCCTGCTTTATGCCTACAATTACAGACTCTTTAAATCCCTGTGCCTAGAATAGAAATGTATAGGCGCAGCTGCGTATATATGGCGCCACTTATATTTAACTCGTTACCTAACTGGATGAATAAATTACCTTACCAAAAATTCTGTGTAGTCTTAAAAAAGTGGTTAATATCGCATAGCTTTTACTCAATAGATGAATTTTTAAATAAAAAAACATGTCAATCCTACCACTTCAGGAATGCTTTGTAGTCTGTGTTAAATTGTTTTAATATTTTACTTTTAGTATTTACACAAATATCTGGTATTTAACAACTTATGTGTGTTTAATATTTAATTTAAATAGTTTAGAATATATTTGTTTATAATTACATTTGCATAGTTTATAAAATTTTAGACAGTGATAAGTTATTGTCAGTCACTAATACACTATCGACTAAATATTTGCATGCCTTCACTAAAAGGCGGAATGTGTCTTTGTACCTACTCTCCCAATGTAACATCTTGTATCTACCACATTTTACGCAAATAAACGATATTATTATTATTTCGTTTATTCGTTACATAACATATTAATTACACTTTTAAATATTTCTATAAAAAAAAAAACATTTAAAAATATAAAAAATAGTGTCCCACCGGTATCGGGAACAGGGTCCAAGCTACCGGCGGTCAGGGCTCCAGAGAAAGGAACCTCCTAACTATGCGAGCCGTGTCCAGGAGTACCGCTTTCTGAATCAAGCCCTTGATCCAGCCGCCTAACGAGAGCCTCCTAAGGTGTTGGTCGAGGCTCTTGGCTATTAAGCCATTAGCTGACACGACTATCGGTACAATGATTGCTGAATCCACATCCCACATGTCGACAACCTCGCGAGCCAAGTCAATATTATTATTATTATTATTATTTAAAAAGTTTAAGTTGCAATTCGATAATTGATTGTTAATTCGTACAAGTTACATGCCTTGTGCTTACATAAGTATCGTTAAATATTGATTATAGTCATGCACTTTGATTATGAAACCAAAATTTTTTTTTAGCCTGTATGGGCATTTACCGAATAAAAGAGACTTGTCACGTAACCATCTCAATTTTACCTTCGGACATCCCGGCGTACGGCAAATATCCACTCTTACGTTGTTGAGACACCTGCGGCCCGGGTTAAGAATTTTGCCTCGTCGTTTATACCGCGTACATCGAGGGACTGGAACAGTTTGCCGGCTGCAGTCTTTCCGTCCGATTATAATTTAGGTGTCTTCAAGGCTAGAGCGAATAGGCACTTAATAAACTAGTGCGCCTTACTATCAACGATTGCATCACTGTTTACCATCAGGTGGGATCGCAGTCAAGCGCTAATTTATTGCAACAAATGGCAGTTCTAGACTAGCCCTAAACAGTTTTGACAAGTTTCTTAAAGAAGATGAACTCATTATTGATCGTGAAGTCGGCAAACCCGGTGTTGAGGCTCCCTAACAAATCAATTAATGTTACAATCATAAACCAACAAGATTATCTGTGTACACAACTCATCTAAACATACAAACAATATCAGAATTGGAGCACACACATCTGTAGGTCAGACTAATATTTACGTCAATACGGAACCGACGCGAGGCCCTTTGGTACAGTAGCCCTAAAACTTATGCCTTCTGCCAGCGGCTTCGCCCGCGATAAAATAGGTTTTCGCACAAACTTTGGACACGCGTTTCATCCCTTTAGGGGGTGAATCTTGAAAAATGCTTTCTTAGTGTGTTCGCCCAACGTCATAAAAGCAAGCCTTGTGCAAAATTTCTCTTTCCTAATCCCAGTAGTTGCGGCTGTGCGTTGATATGTCAGTCAGTCAGTTTCTCCTTTTATATATATATATTAAGGTTCTGAGTTTGCACAGGACACAATGGCACAATAGAAAGCGGATCTGGTGATGTTGATAGGTTCTATAAGAGAGCGGATAAATCCATAAATGTAACCTAAACGAATGGTATCTAATGGATTAACTGACATGAGATGATAAGAAACGTCAACGATGTCATAAGAACATATTTCTTTTATAATCAAAGTCCGACAAAACTCTAACTACTTACAATAAACACTTTTTTCTTCCCTTTATAATGTTTTCCTATCAGTTAACCAATCTTACGCCCTAGATTGCTTACATTTGTTTTGTAGTAATTACTTGTTAATTTGAAGTAGTGAGAAAAAGCAGTTGGCGAGGTTTTTCCATTTTTCTCTTGGACAGGGAATGGGCCAGAATGCACCGCGCGGGCCCTGTGTGGGTTGGCTGATATCTCATGTCTTGGATTTTTTAGTTCTATGACTTGCCGGTTTCCTCACAATGTTTTCCTTGACCGTTTTGAAAGCAGTGGTGATGTAATAAATTATACAAAGTAATTTCCCTGAATGGGTTAGAACTCGCGACCTACAACTCTTAAATCGGTGCCTTTACCATTCGGCCACCACTGCACTATAATAATTGCTAAATCGCATTTATCAAATATACAGCTTTTCAAGATATCAAAATCAAAAACCTTCCAAACAGGTACTAGGAGCTCAGCTCTTTAAGAAGATATTGTACAAACAACAAGGAGGTTCCATGACAAACGAAGATGAATTCAAACAGTAGTAATTTAGTATGCACACGTAACAATAATCGTGCCGACAAGATAATTGATGCGCCTGCGCTTACAACGAGGAATTCCTGCTCATCTAGCCGTGGCAGGCTGATTGCTCATCTTGGACATTATTGTATGCTAATGAAATAGGTACACTCAACAGTATTATTTAGTTGTATTGACTAAAATTCTTTTCATTTATGTCTGTTGTCATCCAGAAAACAACGACATTCTTTTAGGAGCTTCTTTAAGTTGACCGAAAATTTATTATTTTATCGTTTGAGGACAATTTATCTTTGTTAAGCCTCTATTTAATTATTCATCTCCTCATTTTATCTATATTTTAACCTTTCGTCCGACCTTTTCAAAGCACGTGGTACCAGGAAAGCATAGACATGAGTCAGTGGCTCAGTGCGGCCGCTATCGGCTTGCATGAGACAGATCAATTGGATTATTGGTAGCGTTTGCACCGAGAGCTCATTTTCTAATAAACGCTATAGTTATTGCGCAAGTATTGTTATTCAAGTCAGCCGGCTAGCAACGCTGTTCCACATCCTTGACAGCGAAGACATGACATAGGAAGAGACACATCTAGAAATTTCTTGGTCTTAACTTCCTGAGCTTAAGGTTGAGCTGGTCCTGATATACTAATAGGTATGTAGAAAGAGTGAGTAACGTGTCGAGAAATTGAGCATAGATTGCATGGGCAACAACAAAATGTTGCAAGCCTTTTATTTATTTAAACTTTACATACACTTTTTCTAACCTTGTTATTTTGTTTTTTGTAAAATACGTATTTCAATACTTGAAAACTGGCTCCTAACTTCACCGCTTACAGATACGTAATAAAGTTTAATAAGCACTAGTGCGGAAAAATGCTTCGACTATCCTTCATGCATGATCAAAGTTGATGATACACATAATAATATCGGGGTGGTCGCCGGGTAGTCCCCCCATTGGTCGGTCGCTGGGCAGTCCCACGAAAATCGATCTTGTCACTCCGATAAGAATCCGCAAAGCATTTGCTCAGCATAATTTAATAACTAAATAGGTACGTCTTAGTATCTATGTTATATGTATGCCATTTGTCATTGCAGCCTTTCGGCTTCAAAACAACGTCATCTTTGGGTCGGGAGTATTCCACTCGACTGCAATGACGATGTTTGCCCACCTACGTCTTAGCTACCATGAGTACAGAAAAGACTGAGTGTATCTATACTAATATTATTTATTTATTTAATCTTCATGTACAGTAGTGGTACATAGGCGGACTAAATGCAACAAGGCATTCTCTACCAGTCAACCTTTGGGTTAAAAAGACAACACTATGTGACAACATTGATCGCTTACCATCAGGTGAGATTGTGGTCAAACGCGAACATATCTAGGAAAAACCTACTTTTATGGCTGCAGTCGCTGGCAATCAATGACTACTAAAACTACAAAATGATGGCTAAAAACACAAAACTATGCAATCACTTTTTGTCATTTCTCTTTACCAAATACCATGTTCGTTTGCTATTAAAACTAAAACCACGTAACGGGGTCATTGACACCTTCTAAAACGTTCGTAGAATGCTGAAGTTTGCACAATATCTACTTCATTTTCAGGGTCCCGTACCCAAGAGGTGAAAACGGGACCCTATTGCTAAAGACTCCCATCCAACAAACTTGATTTTTGTCATAATTTGCTACGGAAGGTAGTATAGAAGGTGTACCTTTAATAATAATAAATTCATTTATTTCAGGTTACTAGACCCATTAAAGTTTAACAAAAATGTACACATATTTATATATAGTATAAAACAATTGATATTATTATATTGCGCGAGTTCGACTCCTACTTTTTTTTTAGGTGAGTAAAAATCGTCCAATGACATCTCCGCGCCTTTAAGTAGGGCGGGAAATTGTTTCAGACTTTTATTTACTAAAAACCCACGCCTATTCCTTCGTTCAAGGTAACGTTTCCACAATACCCCATGGCCCCAGTAAGGCTTCGACCCAGCTGGGTCCCTGCGGTTTGCTGACAACTCTTTGCAGCTGGATCCCTACGATTTGATCACAACTCTTTCAGGCTCGCGAAGAACGATACGCGTCGTCGACGACTAGGGCCCGGTGCGGACGGTTACCGGACGGTCGGACAGCGAGCTACATATTGCCCAGTTATTTATTAATTTGCAATGTGCGTTTGCTCAAGTTATGTGATGAAAGTTGACAGTTGCTGACAAAGTTCCCAGGCTCTTATGTAAAACATAATGTAATAGCGATAAGAATAGAAAATAAATGAGGAAATACTTGAAACTAGTTGAGTTATACATCCAAAGGTTGTCTGGTAGATGTCGCTATCAGAAATAAGCCTGCCATGGTACCCTTAGGTTTGTTGTTTTGGTGTAAGATATGGTATATATGTATGATATTTTGGTGGATGGCGCAATTTTTAAACATTGCCCTTAACTATAAATTAATTCCTATATCGTGACTGCGTTTACTGACATGTAAACTGACATACACAAGACACGACAAGACAAAAATATTTGTTCCGAGCGGGAATCGAACCCGCGACCCGCAGCATAGTAGTCAATCGCTCAACTACTGCGCTAACGTTGCTGTCGAGTTATATTCATGATGCGAAAATAATTTTAAAATGAGTTAAATTAATTATTTTGGGAAATACCTGCGGATTTGATACCGCTAGACGACGAGCAAGGGGTTGCTCGCCGTCCGGCAAACAGCTAGTCAATAAAATGATTACTCTACTCAGTAACACGTAAAATTGTAAAACTAAAAAAGAAATACAGCCATTATCTGTCATCGATGGTTTCGTTAAAAGTGTTTATACATTGTAAGACTGAATTATTTCATCGACATATAACAGTTTAATCATACGGTTTTTCCATGTTCGGTGATTAAAATGTAGTTTCTATCCGTTAGACACGGTCAATTAGGTAGCTCTTTAGTAAGCATGCTAGCCTAGTACCTGCCTACTTAAACATGTCATGGTATCTAAGCAGAACTAAAACTAACTTAACTTCTTACTAATACTATAAATGCGAAATTTACGATGTTTGGATGTTTGTTACTCAATCACGCCAAAACGGCTGGACGGATCTTGATGAAATTTGGCACAGGCATAGGATACACTCCGGAATAGGACATAGGCAACTTTTTATCCCGGAAACTCCAACCCTAACCCCAATACCACGCGGGCGAAGCCGCGGGCAAAAGTTAGTCTGTCATAAATATTTTGTTAATAATGTTATACATTGTAAGACTGAATTATTTCATCGACATAATTGTTTAATCATACGAATTTTCCTTAAACCTGTGATTAAAATGTAGTTTCTATCCGTTAGACACGGTCAATTAGGTAGCTCTTTAGTAAGCATGCTAGCCTAGTACCTGCCTACTTAAACATGTCATGGTATCTAAGCAGAACTAAAATTAACTTAACTTCATTACATAGTATAAAACAAAGTCGCTTCCTGTTTATGTATGCTTAAATCTTTGAAACTACGTAACTGATTTGGATGCGGTTTTCTTTAATAGGTAGAGTGATTCAAGAGAAAAGTTTATGTGTATAATACATGCATAATATATTCAGTACCCGTGCGAAGCTGGGGCGGGTCGCTAGTATATAATAAAAACTAAACTAAGGACTTATAAATATACTAGCCATCTGCCCGAGGCTTTGCCCGCGTGAAAGTAAAGTTCTCCATACAAACTTTATACCCCCATTACATCCATTTAGGAGCTGAATTTTGAAAAACCATTTCTTGTGTTCGCCTACGTCATAAAAATAAGCTTTGTTCAAAATTTCACGCTCCTAGTCCCAGTAGTTATGGCTGTGCGTTGATATGTCAGTCAGTCAGTTTTTTCTTTTATATAAATAGATAATACTAGCTTTTGTCAGCGGCTTCGCCCGTGTGAAATTCTTTGGGGTGGAGTTTCGTAAAATCCGTTCTTAGTGGATGTCTACACCCTATAAGGAACGGGGAACGTACCTGTCAAATGGTTAAGTTTGTACGTATTATAGTTACTGAGATTTCGTGGTTAATCAGTGAGTAGTTCTTCGCTTTTATGTATAAAGAAAATAATAAAAAACATTAGATATTTTTGCACTATTACTAGACTTAATTTCAAGATCTTTTGTTATCATCATTATCATTACATAGTATAAAACAAAGTTGCTTATGCCCTAGTATGCTTATATCTTTAAAAGTACGCAACGGATTTTGATGCGACTTTTTTTAATAGATAGAGTGATTCAAGAGGAAGGTTTATGTGTATAATAAATGCATAATTTATTCAATATCAGTACCCGTGCGAAGCTGGGGCGGATTGCTAGTATTTAATAAATAAATAAAATTGACAGATTTACAGTACGACAAAACTTGAATCTGTGAATTAGTTTCAGAATTGCGGCAGGCGTTGTAATAATGATACATGTAGCACCATCTAGGGAGGATTGTTAGAAGTAATTGGCAATATGGCATCTAGTTTTTGACTAAACTTTTCTGATGTAAGATTCAAAAGCGAGGTGTCGCAAAATTAGAGCCCGTAACTAAAATATTTTTTCTAAATAAAAAAATAATTAATTAGAGATTTTAATATTTGACCAAAAAAAATTGATTGTTTAAATGGATTAAGTTCATTAAGCCCCAAGACGACACCGGTGTCCGCACACCTATTGTCTTTTAATTGTGTCTGTAATTACGGTAGTCGAAAGGTTAATACTGGATAACGTGTGATGTTTATGAGAAGTTAAAAACCAAAACACAGATAATAGCTATTCTTTATTAGTTATTTTTGACTTATATTAAGTATAATCCGAGCCGGACCGATGACCTGGTCAGGGTTGCTGGAAGCCGATGGATGCAAGACGCACGGGACCGGTCTTTGTGGCGGCGCTTGGGGGAGGCCTATGTCCAGCGGTGGACGTCTTTCTGCTGAAATGATGAATCCGAGCCGCCAAACCCGAGATAAATTTCTATTTTGTATACAACCGCTCTTGATTGTGAGTTTTTTTACACATCTTCCTCTAGATATTTTGGATAGGTTTCTAATGAAATCGAAACATAAACTAATTCAGTAGACCTCTGAAAATTTGTGGCCTTTTAACGAAACACATTATACAAAAGATTCAGATATTATATTGATGAAGATATGAGTTCGTACGGAAAGTTACACGGACTGCAGTATCAAATGCCTTGCGATGACATTTCTATAATTACTTCTAGTAGTTAACTGGTTGTTAGCTAGCCTGACTGAAGTGATAACATGATATGCGAGTTCTCAACTGTCATGCGATATAATAACGGTTATGTAACTATGTAGGGTTAGACTATTTTTTTTCTTCCGTTCCATATACAGGAGATTGTTGTGGCTAGCACTCTTGAGGGTTAGACTTCAGAGAGTAATTCTTGTTTCTTTGAAATATTTTCCTGGCAACAACATTGCAAGCCCCATTACCAAAAAAAAAACTAAGGGGCCAATTAACCAATAAAACTAATTGCGATATAAATGTAACAAAATATCGTTTTTTAAATCAATTCCACTGGAAGTTTAAAGAAACGACTTAATATTAAATTGAATTCTAAAAGATCGATTCGTTGGTTACCATTCAAATAAAGAACCTTATTCAGCATGGCATCGATGTACCAAACGCAAATGATTTTCATTACTTGTTACTGTAATAAATAATAATTCAGTTGCATTTAACAGGTAAAAATCAAATATGGGTTTTTATTTTATAGACCTGCTAAATCAATTCTTCGATTAATTGACCGCAGATAGCCATCACTAGTTCTAATTTCAAAATTTTATCGTTTTTTTTTCTTTTATTTAGTTCACGTGTCCTGATGTTTGTGATGAAAGATTCTCTTCCCGGTTACTGATTGGGCTGAAATTTTGCAAGCATCTGTTAATCAGATGACAGTTTAGCTTCAATTTTGACATTTCAAAAGTGCCTGTAAATGGTCTATTTGAAATAAACGATTTTGAGTTTGAGTTTGAGTTTGAAAGTGCAAAATTATTATGTTGTTGATCTGATGATGGAACTGAAAAGTGGTCATAGAAACTCTGTAATTAAGTAATACACAACCCCATCGAGTGTGAGCTCGTGTGATTTGTCTTGACGTGTTTTAGTAATGTAGGTAATTAGGTATATATATACAGCACTGTAAAAGCTTGCTAAGAAAAAAAATTCTTCATTGAAGACTTGTTTAATGATTGAATCGCTTTCTACTCGTATAACTGACCTGCAATAGTGTTGAGGAACATGAGGTACTCGAAGTTGGAGATCTCGCGGCGCTGCCACTTCTGCGTCATGTTGGAGTTGCGCATCAGCTGCCGCGGAGACATCATCGACGCGCGTCTGCAACAATGCAAAATCAAAATGAACAACACATTCCCAACCATCTCAAAAGATTCCTTACTATAGTCCTCAGGTACCTCTTACGAACAATCGCACGCTTTTTTTTTTACTTTTCTGTAATATTGACGTATGTCTGGCTATATGAATATTTTCTGCGGCCTACCCAAATGTCCTTTGTTTTTTATTCGTAACGTCGTTGAGTTCCTCATTAGACCTAATTGGGCTTTACGAATAATGAAAAATGCTTGCAATAATAGGACAGCTCCAATCAAACCCTTGTGGTTCTTACATCAAAAAAACACCTCAGACATTAATCTGCATAGTTCTCTTATGATTTGACCATTACATGTTTTCTGTGCTGACTTTAAAAGAGAATTTGACCCTGAGTTTATTTCGGTGGTTCTTCTCAGGGTACGCAGCTGGGAATTTCGGTCTTATCTAGTTTATCTGCCTCGGCAAGACCCTAGTGCCTCCCACATTAGTAGGTATAATGGATGACACTCTTCTTTTATGGTTTTTTTCTTAAATTTCCGTTTTTATAGGTACTTGCCTAGTATTTTTATTTTTACATAACACGTGTAAGTAGTATTTTTAATCTACATACATAAAACATAAACCCCTAAACTTGTCTCATTAGGCGCTTCTTATGATTGATGTCTTCTTTTATTTTTAGACTGCTGTAAATTAAACTTCATAATCAAAAAATGCGTGTTTTTCCGTAGTTTTATAAGTTTTACGAGCATTTAAGATCAATTTGTAGGCGCGGGCCATCAAAACGTACTTTGTCTCGGTTCGGTGGACAGCCACAGAACTGCTGCAAATTTAAGATGGATCAAAACAACTTAGTTTTCATGGAAATTGCGAAAGATAATGTTGCGTGATTTTTAACTTGGTAAGTTACTTGTAGGTACTTGACCGTGATGGGGCTCTGTAATATAGAGCTGTTTTCGGTCGGTGTGATATGTTTTCTTAATCTTAAAGCGAACGTCGAAGTTCGCACGAGCATTAACGGAAAGTTGCTCATTTTCCATATTTAAATTTATTTGTCTATGAAAAAATTTTATTTACGTTCTTAAACAAATACCAAAATCTTTACATAGTATAAAACAAAGTTGCTTAGATCCTATGTATGCTTAGATCTTTAACACCCGTATTCACAAACGTTACTATGCGGTCTCACAGTGCTCGCGAGCACACAGGGCAGGGTTTGTGAACTACGCAACACAAACGAACCAATCACAGAGCTCTATTTCAACGCTGTGTGTTTGCTTAGTCAAGGGTCGTTTGAGTATTGTTTGTGAATACGGGTGTAAAAGTACTCAACGGATTTTGATGCGGTTTTTAATAGATAGAGTGATTCAAGAGGAAGGTTTATGTGTATAATAGATATTCAATATCAGTACCTATCCATGCGAAGCTGGGGCGGGTCGCTAGTACCCTATAAAAAACCCTCAGTATTTTATATCTATGTGAACGTTTATTGTTCATCGAATAGCGCGAGCGCCGGTGTTCGCTTGGGGATCAAGAGGGAGAAGAAAGGTTTTGAATATGTGTTTGTATGTTTGTTACTTCTTCATGGTTGAACAGCTGAACAGATTTGTATAATATTTGGTACAAGGGTAGACAATGTTCTGGGATAGCACATAGAATAACTGTATACTCTGTAGGTATATACAGAAATAAAATTAGAGTTAGAATAACATTTAAATAAAAATTCTAAGTTATGCGACGAGTTTTGAGACCGAACTTAATTTTATTTATTTTATTTTCCGAAATTGAAAATAGTACATTTTAATGTTCTATTTTTGTCCGTTGAAATAAAACTCTGTCAACAACACATTAAACAAGTTTTTAATTGGCTCACGATCGAATCTATTTTTTTTATGTTGTTATTATGTATCCATTGTTCTAATGGGATCTTCGCGAAATTGTTAGATAACTTCGAATTGCATAATATTTTATAACATTCGATAGATAATAATAACTGTTTTTTACAGCTTTGCGTCATTTTTGAGTAAATTGTTGTGAAATATGGTCTTTGAAACTACGCTCAGCATCATCAAATGATTGCCCTTTTCAAAGCAAATAAGAATGTGAGAGGAGTACACAATTGACGCTCCTGATTGTTCGTAAAGGTTCAAGTTGCGTATGCGTACAGCCAAGGAGTGGAATTTTTTGCCGGAGTCGGTGTTTCCTGATAGCTACAATCC
Organism: Mythimna loreyi; assembly: GCA_029852875.1. Classification (NCBI taxonomy): domain Eukaryota; kingdom Metazoa; phylum Arthropoda; class Insecta; order Lepidoptera; family Noctuidae; genus Mythimna; species Mythimna loreyi. The sequence continues at coordinate 1,059,797 of CM056795.1, read as the reverse complement.
GGGTATCTTTAAGTCAAGAGTGAATAGGTTACTCTAGGTAAGCGCGCTCCATCGTCGACCGCATCGTCGCTTTCCATCAGGTGAGATAGCGGTCAAGCGCGAACCTATAATCAATAAAAAAAAAAAGTTGGAAAATCTGTCACGGTAAGACCGAGTCAGATTCAAAGGATTAAACCTTGCCTGGACTATCACGATTATTGCAAGACCAAAATGAACAAAATCGGTCCAGACATTCTCGAGTTTCAGCGAGATAAACGAACTTCTATTTATTTTTACTTAAATGAAGATAATATTGTGTGTTATGAATGACTTCTATGTTCTCATCACTAGTCGGTATTTCGCCTTTGATTAATCTCGTCATCAAAGAAGACTTTGTAAATATGAATTATTTAGATACTAACGAGAATTTCACCATTTATTTTGCATATTTATGATAAAGAACATTTCTGGCTAAAATTAGTTGGAACACAAGCCACCGATTGTTTTTTTTTTTTTAATCATACTGTTCTAACTATAACTTAATTACACTTTATAGCTGTTTTAATTAATTATTGCTTTAATAGTCTGCGGTAATATTTTTTTTAAGAACGCGTGAGTTTGGTGCTGTACTTCTTAATGTCGTTGACCCACTGATCTTGGCCATGGGTTATCCAAAATATACCAAAAATAAGTAGGAAGTAGATACGAGCAATATTGTAAACAGTTTGAGTCATTATGTTTGTACGAATTACAAGTAAAGTACAGTTCGGTGACTTCCGTATTCGGTATTAAACTCTCATATTGAACTGTCTGTCATTTCGTGTTTGTCGCTACTTCGAATCGTAATCTGATTTCATGTGAACGAAAAGAAATAAACATGTTTACATTTGTAGTTTTCATTTTCCGGTTGTTTTTTTTTTTGAAGTTATGACTTCTCTGTCCAATGACATATTGACATGTAAAAGTGTTTTGGAAAACCTATTTGCAAGAATAAATATCATTTATCATTTAATTAATGACTTCTTCTGCTCTAGGGTGAAACGAGAGGGCGTGTCAGATTCTTACAGACTGATCCCACCTGTGTCCCTTACCATTTGCGTTCTAGGGCCACGGTTTGCTTTTGAATATTCCTCTAGTAGGCATCGACCCTGGTGTGTCGCGACAGTTTAGCGAGGTGCGAACAATGAGCCCCGTCTCCGTCTACTCGAGACTATCCTTGCGTTTCCTGACGACCAAGTTTTTCTGGGCAATAGTTTTAGGCGTAAAAGAAGATAACGGTACTAACAAAGTACTTATGAGATAGATTGGGTAATTAGGTAATGATTGTCAGTCAATGTAGCTTCATCTACATAATTATACTTCTGAACTACTGTTATAAAGAGGAAAGATTTGTATTTTTTATTTTATTAATAACTAGCTTTTGTCAGCGGCTTCGCCCGCGTACATAAAATATAGTCTATGTCACTCAGGAGTAAAGCAGCTTTCTGTTGTTGCTAAAATTTTTCCAATCGGACCAGTAGTTCCAGAGATTACCCCCTACAAACAAAAAAACAACTAACAAAAAAACAAACTTTACCTCTTTATTATATTAGTGTAGATGAAATTCTAAAGTACTGGACCGATTTAAAAAATACTTTCAGACTTGCAATGCTACTCTAAACACTGAATGACATATTTTTTACCACGGCGGCGAGCTAGTAAATTATAAGATCTACTCTCTGTAATCCCTGTAACAAATCCATCGCACGTTTAATTCAAATATACAAAAACGATAACTTAAAAACGTAACAAATTTTCTTTCGAGTCGCCACTTATTGAGTTATGTGCGAAAATAAATGATTAAAACGAGGAAAAGTTTTTTTTTATGATAGGTAAAAATCACCGAATGACGAATCCCGCTCTTCGGCGTAGCGGGAAACAGTGTCAGACTCTTACTGACTAAACAACCTACCCCGTTTCCTTCCTTGCCTTAGTCCCAGACCCCCGGTGTACCGCTTACGTATCAACCTTCGGCCCTAAGAGACAATACTGCCGTGCTTATGATAATTGCAATAAGTCACAATTTGGTCGATATTGAATTATGTGACTTACAGCCATTATCATAAGTCGCATTTTGGTTGATATTGAGTTATGTGACTTATTGCCATTATCATAAGCACGGCAGAATAGTGTGTGTCATTTTTGCGTGTAAACTGTTAATAACGAAGGCGGCGCCGCGTGTCCGACTAGTCTGTGCGACTAGTCGCGATCGGTGTCAGTGTCGCGCGGTTGTCGACCCGCGCCGCTGCGTCTGCGATTGTTCTGTGCCAGCGCTTGCGCATGACATTAGCGAGGCTTGTTCAACTGTCGCTCTAAAGACAAAAGGGGTGTGCAAATCTTTTCAAAAACTGTTTTTTTATAACCCAACTGTTTTTTTACTGATACTTTAAAGACAAAAGGAGTGTGGAAATCTTTTCAGAAGCTGTTTTTTATTCCAACTGTTTTTTTTCGTCACCACTGCAGTTTTAAAGGGACATTCATGAGTACCTTATAATAAGGTTTACATAACCCGAGAGCTTGACAACACTGAAGATACAATAATACAACTTCAATTTCAACTTTTAATGAATGGCCTTTGTAGAAGAGACACCAATAATACAATTTTATTGTACACCAAAAATAAGAAGATGTCTGATTGACATATGCCACACGCTAAATACTATTGCAATACTATAATCAGTGACAGTATATATTGTATTTTTTTTATTTGCATATTTTTGTACCGTTATTTTCTTAATATATTTTATTTCCATACATTAATGCCTAAGGCATTAAGTCCGCCTTTGTAATTTTGAGTAGCATAAAGTTTTAATGAATAAATAAATAAATAATCCGACTATAAGACACATACGTTGAGTCATCATGGCGGTCGACCTTCTATGTGCAGCAACCGATTTTCGGGTCTCAATCGAAGTGGGGGGCTGCGCGTAACTATAGCAACGAGTTCAACTTATTTGCCACGATCTGCAAGGTACTTTAAATTCTGGTGAATATTATACTCCATTTATATTTATTGAAGAGCATATTTATATGTACTTTCTATACATATTTCAGAAATGTTCTTCTAGTGAAAGTTACTAACGTGAAATATAGTTAACTAGCGACCCGCCCCAGCTTTGCACGGGTACTCATATTGAATATATTATGCATTTATTATACATATAAAACTTCCTCTTGAATCACTCTACTTATTAAAAAAATCCGCATCAAAATCCGTTGCGTACTTTTAAAGATCTAAGCACAAGCAGCACAGGAGTAAGCAACTTTGTTTTATATTATGTAATGATTATATAAAAGTCAATCACATATATTGCCGTAGGGACCCCTGCAGAAGGGTCGAAGTCTACTGGGGCCAAAGGTTCACTCCTTAAAAGAAGGCTCGGACCTGATTTGAACGGCCTTTCATACCAGGTCTGAGTCTTCCAGAAACGAGGTTGGTCTTTTAGTCAGTAAGAGTCTGAAACGATCTCCAGCTCCATCCATGGGCGGAAATGGTCATTGGATGATTTTTATCCACCAGAAAGCTACATATTGTTATTAATTAATCAGATAGTTTATGGATATAAAGCTGTTCAAGTTTCCATTTTATTGAAAAAGGAAATGATATGAGATTGGTTGTTTAATTACGTAAATGTAATTTAGTGAGATCTTTCCACGTAAGGCTTTCTTAACTGTCGCGGATTATATTGTTGTTAATTTGGTACTTTACGGAGTTAAGCGCAGTGGTGGCCGAGCGGTAAAGGCTCCGACTTACAAGTTGTAGGTCGTGGGTTCAAACTTAAATAGGCACTTCGCCTTTTTTTAGATTACATTACCACTGCTCTCGAAATGGTGAAGGAAAACATCGTGAACTAGCTAATATACTAGAACCCAAAAATTCTAAGATATGTGACATTCACCAACCCGCACTGGGCCCGTGTGGTGGATTTCGGCCCGTTCCCTGTCCTAGAGAGGAGGCTTGAGTCCCAGCAGTGGGGAAATTATAATAATAATTATTATTAATAATATATAATGTAATGATAATACAATAATGTAATGAATTTGAAAATTATGGACTAACGTCTGAAATAAAATGATTTTATTTTTATTTTTTTTTATTATAAGACTGATGCTTTGTGATGGTTAATTGGTAAATAAAATGAGACTGAACATTAGAGGAGGTTTGTTATAGATACATTTCTGCTTCACAAAGCTCAGTCACATCTTAGCTTCGAGTTTCACGATGGAAATACAATGGGATAACATGTTATTCTTATTAATTAAAATGATATAATTTTATATTTGTATTAACTATTAATTTATAGTGTAACTAGCGACCCGCCCCAGCTTCGCACGGGAACTGATATTAAATATATATTATGTAAGTATTATACACATAAACCTTCCTCTTGAATCACTCTATCTATTAAAAAAAGGGTGCTATTTAAACAGGCTTCTTTTTAATATCATTATTCGCCCCCAAAAATGTATGTTGCCTTCTAAATTACTAAGTCAGTCACAATTAACGAGCATCTAAATAATACTATCATAACCACTAGTTATCTTCTATGTAAGCCACTCTAAATACAACTCAGCGCAAAAGTTATTTTTTAGCATCTAAATTTGTAAAATGCATTCTAACAGTAAACTTCTGAAATACTATTAAATGTCATCAAAAAATATATTTATTTAGCTTCTAATTTTTTAACTCAGTACGTTTAAAATGTTACTCATCCCATATTAATTGATCGTCAAAATTTTGCTAAAAATTGCATCAAATATATACTATTGGCCACTAGTATTACCAGAAGCTGTTGAGGAGAGACCAAATTAAAGGCTTTATTTTTGAAAAATCAATTTTTTTATTGAATTACTATCATTTTACCTACTTATAGTAAATAATAGAAACATAAAAAGAATGTAGGTAAACTAAACAAAAAAGAAAATTAAACTTTTATTGGATTAATAACGCAGCTCGCTGGAATTAAATATGTGGTGCTGGATGGTGTTGAATTTATATTGTTCAACTCTAATTTTGGTATCAGTTTTAGCCCATTGATATTCCGTAGTCCAATCTAATAACTGCAATTCAGATTGTGTACCAACTATTAACCATTTTCTCTGCCACTACGAGGAAACGGGCCAAAAGTATATGCTCGCGGAGGGTGTTGTGGTCTTTTATATCTCTTTCAAAGAACTCGAGTGCGTTGTTCGACGCTAGTGATATTGGTGCAGCATCCAAATACCAATTTTGGTTTTTTATTAGCAATTATTTTTTAAAATATCTTAAAATGCTTTCCATTTCTTCAAGAACAACTTCAAAGTAGCAGAAAACACTTCAAGAGATGTAGCTGCTTGCAATGCATCAATGTCTACCAATAAATGTTTTTATCAAAAACATATTGGTAGACATTGATGCATATATTCTTCTCCGTTGTCTGGTTCAATTTAGAGCAAATCTTCTTCTTAGCGTGAGGCCAGCACATTTTGACAATAGTTTCGTTCTTTTTTCAAACTCATCACGAAATGCATTCTGTACCTATATTTTTTGCCTCGTCGCAAACTAGGATCTTCGGTTCATAAGTATGAGAAAAAATTGACAAAAAATGTTTTTTATTCATTCAAACATTGTTTTACATGCTAAGTTATAATAAATTATACTTTCTGTAGAAGCTTGAATTATATTTTTTTGAGGACAATGCGTTGAAGCTGTAAAACGTAATATAGTGACGAGATGTCAAATCCGTGGCCGAGTTAGTAAATTAGATGGCAATGTATAAATAAGAAGGACAAGCCACAATAATTGATAATCTTAACTTGATGCTGTCTAGAGAATATTTAGTTGGCGTTGTAAAAAAGACGAATTAGTTTATTAGAGGCTATGTCATTTTCCCGTTGCTTAGTTATAAAATTAGAAGTTTAATCACGTGTCCAATAAATAATTTTGTGGCTCAATTTATAATTTCCCTTAAAAAAACCGCATCAAAATCCGTTCCGTACTTTTAAAGATCTAAGCATACATAGAGACAGCACAACTTTGTTTTATACTATGTAATGACGTATGGTTAATTCGTTAGCTAAGTTATAAGGCTAAGAAAGAATGGGGTGGGTTGTTTAGTCAGTAAGAGTCTGACACTGTTTCTCGCTCCGGCTAAAGGCGGGATTCGTCATTACATGATAATTCCTACCATAAAGAAGTATACAATAGACTAGCCTGTATTTATTTTAAGTTTGTACAGTTCATCTAAAGGTAGTCAGCAATAATACCGGCATTGTAGCCATACATTTCAGTTCGTGTATAAGTCGTGTTACTATTTTGGAGCACAATAAACTTAATTCTTTTCTTATGTTTATTATAATTTTAAGTAAACTTGACGTTCCAGTATAACTATAAAATCTTTTACGATATATTAAAGCAATAAAAACTAATAAAACAGTTATCTACACCCAAAAAGCTTCTGAATGTCTTAAATAAAAATAAACATCAGTAAAAACCAAATACAGACAAAATTGCACACAAAGGCCGACGACAAGAGGTCAAAATCCCACTTGAGATATAAATACTGAATGAAACATAAATTATAAATAGCGAGATCGATACCGAGACCGGTGAGTGGGCGGTCTCGCGGTCTCGGAGACCGGGCCACCGGAAGCGGAGGTGCCATAAGACCTTATCTTGTAAATAAACAAACAATTATCTACTAGGAACTCCGAGTTAATCTATTTAATTCGTGATTTATGAATTATTCAAGCCGTTATTCATATTTTGGCGTCGTTTAGAACAATATATCATATTTTTTATGAGTTTTTTTGAAGAAGCAACACTTTTTTGGTAATACATATTTATTTCACACGTTTTATAGGCATATAGCCATATCATTACTTCTTGAAAAAATAAAAATGAGCAAAAAAACCTTTTAAAAATTTTCTGTTACGAAAGTGAACGGAAATTTAATCATAGAGGAGAGAGAAACAAGCTCTTAGTGAAATAGTGGCTATACAAAAGTGTCGCAAAAGTAATTATTATTGTAAAATAACTTGTACCAATCTCTGTGCAGTAAAACACCATTGCGATGCATTTCCATCTATCTCATATCGAGCCGGTTCTTGAGTAACAAAACATTTACGGTTTCTCTCAATCTCCGGTTTACAACACCACCAACAACTTAATAAAAAAAAAGTACTACATTGCCACATGAAATAACAGAGTAGCCAGTATTTGTAGACTGGCCTGTCAGTTTAGTAGTTAGTGATCCTGACTGCTATGCGGGAGGTCGTGGGTTCGATTCCCACCCAGGACAAATGTTTGTGTGATGGGCACGATCATTTGTTCTGTGTCTGGGTGTAATTTATCTATAATATGTAAGTATTTAGAATATAAGTATGTTTATCAGTTGTCTAGTACCCATAACACAAGCTCTGCTTAGTTTGGGACTAGATGGCGTTGTGTGATAGTTGTGGACATATTATATTATATTATTTACGAATGCCAATAACCATTTAAAAAATCAAACGAGGTGAGGTAAACCTCTGTGGTACCTTGTGACCCACGCTTGACCAAACTCTTGTTCCGAGTTCAATTTTTTACCAATTGGGGAAGGCCAGAGATAAATTACACACTACCGACCTCTTTGGTGATCAAACCATTGATATCTTGCGAAATTTACTACGTTATGTTATTGTTTTTGGTCATAAATGGCCGTTCAATGGTTAGTGTACTTATGGTCAAAATTTTATTACCACGCAAATTGTCATATAACTTTTATTGCTAAAAATACCATTGAAGTTTAAAACAGTATGTGCGAAATCCTATAAAAATAAGATACCGAGGTATTTACCATGAGGATGAATGTTACAACTCCCTTATTGGTTTTTATTCAAGTTTAAAATCATTAAGTATGACATTTCGTGCTGTAATCTCTACATGCTCGTTACGTAATACTATATGGTTTAATTATAGCTGAGGAACCATGTATTAAAGGCTAAATGTAGCCATAGTCAGATTTGTGAAATTAAAACCGAAATAAAGGTAAAGTAACTTTATCAAAATTAAAGTTTAACGACACGGAAACATCTCATTTCATCACAAATTATTTTGAAAAGTTTTATATAGCACTTAGTGTTGTCAAAAATGCTTCCCTGTTGAGATGAATGACCCCAGAAATACCAAATAATGTTCAGGTATTAATTCGCTTTCTTACTGTCAAAAGATATCCATGAATTTCGTGAAATATACTGCTTTTGATAACGTCTCGCGATGACACAACTGGTTTGCTTAACCTTAGGATTTCAGAAGATCTCTTATTTGGTTAAGCGGAAGTTTCTTCTTATAAGAAATAATTGACAGTAATTCATAATTCCAAAAATGTCACCCGTTTTCGTTCCCAATATTTAATTTTCAAATGATATAAAGTAGTGCTTGACTGCGATACCACCCGATGGTAAGCAGTGATGCAATCGTTGATGGTGAGGCGCACTAGTTTATTAAGAGCCTATTCACTCTAGCCTTGAAGACACCTAAATTATAATTTAACGGTAAGACCGCAGTAGGCAAATGTTCCAGTCCTTTGATTTAAGCGGTAGAAATGACGAGGAAAAATGCGCAGGGCAGATCGTAAAGGTGTCAACAATGTAGGTAAGGGTCTGCCTTTTGCGAATGGAGAGTACAAAGAGCAACCGCTTTCTTTGGCAACAATAAAATAGAAGATCCTAAAAAAAATGGTTATTTTAATGAGACTTTTATGGAGACACTAATTAGAGAGTTAAGAGGCCCTTATTAAGCAAATCATAAAGGTGTCAAAATTCTAAGGGCTTGCCTGTTGCGAGTGCAGAGTACAAAGAGCAACCGCTTTCTTTGGCAGTAATAAAACAGCAGATCTTAAAAAAATAATTGTTATTTTAATGAAACTTATGGAGACACTAATTAGAGAGATAAGAGGCCCTTATTAAATGCTTATACAATGACAATACACCGCTGATGTCAATCATTCAATTCTTAGACATGACGTATTCGCTGGGTAATGTTCCATAATTTAGGTAATCATAGACAATCAAGATGGAATGAGGGGGCACGACATCTCATGATTGTCTCATCTGCTGTCTTTGGTCACTTTCGTAGACAGGCTAAACGATTTCTTAAAGACTAGCTGACCCTGCGAATTTATACTGCCTAATTAATTAGTCAGTAAGAGTCTGACACTGTTTCCCACTCTGCCCAAGAGCGGGATTCGTCATTGGATGATTTTCACCTACAATAAAAAAAAACTGCCTAATTTAATAGTCCTTTTAGTTAGACCTAAATTAGTTAAAACTAACTCATAGGATAACGCCATCTACCATATCTGCATAATTAATTTAAAAATGACATTTTAATAAGAGATGGCGCTGTATTTAAAGGGGTGAATTTTTTCATATTTTCTTAACAATTATACCTTCCCTGCAACGGCGGATCCAGGGGGGGGGTCATGGGGGTCATGACCCCCCCCTGAGCCACCTGGACCAGGACTTAGATGGATCATTAATTGAACATAATGATTTTATTTATATATTTGGCACTATACCTACAGATTTTACGTAACTACATCCTACCTTAAGCTGAGCAGACTTCTGAGCCACGTTAATGATTTGCGTTTTAGCTTAAGCACGAGCATGCGAGCCGTGACGGTTAGCTGTCCCGTGTCGGCGGTCAAGACTATCGCTGGGGAGGGACGGCCGCTTCTCTAAGCAAGGAAAACTGCTGGAGCCCAGACCTCTGCGGTGCTACCGCTGTTACGTGGGGGCCTATTGCGCCGCAGTGTGAAAAGTGGATCGCAGTGACCACTGCTATCAGTGTTGTAAGCCTGGGTACAAGGCTACAGAATGCTATGCTACGATGCACTGCTATACATGTGCAGCAGCAGGCGAACAGGCTGACCACCACACTGGTAGCAGGTCCTGCGATCCCTCCGTCAAGGCCAAGGGTAAAGTCCGAAGACCCACCCCGGCCAAATGAACCGTTCAGGATCAGCTGACTGGGTGCAAGTCTTGAGTGGCTCGGTAACAGTAATTTCGTCAGCTGCCGCTGGTATCTCGTCCCTCGAGGCCGTCGTCACGAGGGAATGGGGTTGCGTGACAGCACGGTTTGGATCCTTTGCAGTGGTAAGCGTCTACCTGACCCCGAACAGATCTCTCGCTGATCTTCACGGGTCTACCTTTTAAAGCAGAACTTATTTCGTCACAATTTTATTTTGCATAACAACTCATAGCATAATCTTCATTTCGCAGAAAGTTTTTTGGCATACACTCACTTATCATAAATTCGAAAATCATAATTTTGTTAGTCCGAATCATCGTTAGGCATAAATGGGTTCCTTCTATCTGGCAGAATCTTGATAGTCCGAATTTTATTTGGCATAACACACTTGGCAGAATCTTCTTTAAAAAATTATTTAGCATAACTATTGATTGGCACAACGTTTACATGTCCGAATTTGCAACGGCATTCTTTTAACATGGCAGAATTTTATTTGGTATAATTACGATTGTCATCATTACATTGTATAAAATAAACATTGCTTACCGCTATGTATGCTTAGGTCTTTAAAAGTACGCAACGGATTTTGATGCAGTTTTTTTAAATAGATAGAGTGATTCAAGAGGAAGGTTAATGTGTATAATACGTGCATAATATATTAAAAACCGTAGCCGAGCGAAGCTGTGGCGGATCGCTAGTATATAATATTACACGTAGTTTCGTTTAGCATTATTTTTATTTAGAGGGATGGTAATATTTGAAGAGCCTAGCCGGTATTTTTTTGCTTGAATTTCATTTTACCGAAATTTCACCTATGGCCGACGTCATTTTTGCTATATACAATACTTGAAATATGTTACAAAATAGTATCATAAACTGTCAATATGCTATGCTAAAAATTTATTGACAGAAACGAATCCCAGCAAAATCGACTTTCCGTAGTCTTGTCTGCCCTACTCCTAGAGTGTAATTTAAAATCGCGTTGGCGCGAAGGAGTTGGGCGGCCCGCGAGTTGAGGAGAAGGTGGTTTGAAGGCCCGCCACCAAGGGTGAGGCGGTGAAACCATCTGTGACGATAAGCTCGCGTGGGGCCGCTCAAACCCCCCAGCGCCGGAGCCATGACAGAAACGATGCTTGCTGCATGCATACAGGCAGGCAACATAGTAGCAGGCATGCAAAACGCAAGTAGGCATGCAGCATGCAGCAGGCATCGTTTCTGTCACGGCTCCGGCGCTGCGGGGCTTGGCCGGCCCCACGCGAGCTTACGCGAGTTTAAATTACACTCTAGAGGTAGGGCAGACAAGACTACGGAAAGTCGGTTTTGCGGCCATTCATTTCTGTCAATAATTTTTTAGCATAACATATTGACAGTTTATGACACCATTTTGTAACATATGTCAAGTAATGTATATAGCAAAAAGAACGTCGGCCATAGGTGAGATTTCGCTAAAATGAAATTCAAGCAAAAAAGGGCTACCGGCTCCTCAAATATCACCATCCCTCTAAATAAACATAAACAAAACTATGTGTTTTCATTAAATATGACAATCGTTATTATGCCAAATAAAGTTCTGCCACGTTAAAAGTATGCCGTTGTAAATTCGGACATGTAAACGTTCTGTCAATCAATACTTATGCTAAATATTTTTTATGCCTTAAAAATATTTGATGAAAGAAGATTCTGCCAAGTGTGTTATGCCAAATAAAATTCGGACTATCAAGATTCTGCCAAATAGAAGAAACCCGATCTCCACGACTCCCTTAGAGAGCGGAGTGCCTTCGTCGTGGGATTTGATTGTGGCGTGGGGTTTCCGTTTAAGGAACCAGCGGGGCCGATGTTGAAGGACTGTGTTCTGGAGACAGACCTGGTTGTCCGAAACTGGGGTTCTATCCCCACGTGTGTGAATGCATGCAGGGCGAGTCCGTGGTGGTATAAAGTTCGCCAGCCCCACTTTGAAATCACGTCTTGTCGACTGACGCGTCATGGAAGGGGGGGGGGGGCGGGTGACGTTCTCGAACCACCTGTACATCTGGTTTGGCGTCTCCACCCAGACCTCGACCGCGCTGACCCAACAGACCGTGTCGAATAGGTGGTAAAGGGCGGCAAAAATTATCTTTAGACGGAGCGGCTAAATAGCTAGATCGGGCCCTGGACATACCTTTAGCTGTTATGACAAATCACAGACGGTTATGGAATATAAATAGGCTGCCTCATTCCGTGTGTGATAGTGTTTTTCTGGATGTCTTCAAGAGAAGATGGCAATATGTACAAGTTATTATGTGTTAAGTTTTTCAAGAGTACAATAAAGAATAAATATTTTTAAGTACAGTACTTACTGACATACATAAAATACCTACTTTTTACTTGCATCTATTGTTATCAAAATTAAACTATAGGTAAGTGACCACGACTGTGTGACCCCCTCCTGGCACCAAAGCTGGATCCGCCCTTGCTTCCCTGTTGGGAAATTGGCCAAATCGGTTGCCATTGTCGAGTTTTAGCGACACTAACGAACATCAATTAATTTTTATATTTGTTAAGATTTATCATTAAACTTACTGCTGTCCGTTAGAAACAAAATTAATTAACGTAATTGGTCAAAATGTTGAGAAATCAACATTTTTACAAATTAAATAATGCGAAGGTGACTTAGTGAGTAGTAGTGATTTTACGACAAGTTGACACGAAAGTGGACATTATGAGACGATATGGTACAAACATATTCCGGAAATAAAAAAGTAACCCATGTGTTATTCCAGGAAATGGTCCATCGGTGAGTCAAACTTCCGAATCCGTAGTGCCGTTTGAGCGTGAAAAATTAACAAACATACAGGCATTCAAAGGTCTTTTGCCTTATTAATTTTACTGTGATAGAAATATTAATAACGAAGACAAAAATAAATAATTGGTAGCTAAAATCAGACACTTTAAATCATTATTTCGGTTTTGGGAGGAATGTGTTTAGAATTTTGGTCGAATCGATTTATTTTGACAGAAAGGGCGAGTGTGTGTGGGCTACAGCTACAGTAGGTCTATTAATAAGACGTAATAAAGCACTTATACGTCTAGTAGGAAATAATAACACTTCCTATCGAAAAGCATGCATTTATCTTCCGAGCGGAAACCCGTGCGCTCGACTCGGCGCGCATTCGCGACCGTTTGCGAAGCATTTTAGGACACCTTATAATTAATAAGGGTCTGTTTCCTGGTCTACCCATTGTTACAAGCTTTTATTTACTTTCACCTGTCCCGTTGTCTGTCGTTCTGTAATCAAATCTTGCAACTTAAATTTGATCCACTTCCCTATTTCCGATTGAGCTGAAATTTGGTATACACGTTTAGTTCGGATGACAATGCAATATTATGATGACATGGAGCTGATCTGATGATGGAATCGCGAGGTAGCCATAGGAACTCTGTAATTAAACGGCACAACCACGTCGAGTTTGGGCTCGTGTGAATCGTCTTGACGAGTTTTATTTATATAAGCATAGACCACCGCTATAAAAGCTTGTTATGAAAAAAAAATATTTTCGTTGAAAACTTGTTTTGTTTTTGTTTTTACAATCGTATTTTTTCACTTGTCCCATTATCAATCAATCTCTGAAACTACTGGTCCGATTGGAAAAATTTTAACAACAATAGAAAGCTGCTTTACTCCTGAGTGACATAGGCTATATTTTATGTACGCTGGCGAAGCCGCTAACAAAAGCTAGTTTTTGTATATAGTTTTTCAACATAAAGTTTTAATATTCTCTTTATTTTAGGAATGATATTATGGCCTACCTTCTGTTAACAGCTTTATTTGCGTGAATGTCGGTTATTGCAACTATTAGTTCTGTTCAAGTTCAGTTTAACTCCATACAAAATTTCACAAAAATTTGGCCATTAGTTTAACTATGAAAGCGTAACGTACTGACCACAGTTACTTCATTTATAATACATTTTATATGTATTTATATTTATGGCTAATACTTTTTGACATTGATTGATCTTGATCTAATTATCTTGAACAGTTAAACTTAAGGTGAATGACCGTTAATAACTGTAAATGGCGTTTGTTTTAAACTTGGAAATATTGTTTTTTCTCTACAGTTATTTACTGTAGTAAATATTTGTTTGTAAAATAATTTAATGAATGGTAAAACATAGCTTTAAGCGCTAGGACAACCATCATGGAATGTAGACCAACATTTTTATTTATTTATTTCCTAATGAGGTTAAATATAGGATGATATTATATATTGAGGTCCTTATTTTTTTTCTAATTAGAATCGCATTGAAAGTGTGTGCTTGAATTTAAAAACAAAACTACATAATATATTATATAAAAAAAAACATATAATGAATTATTCGTATAGTAAACTAATCGTAATTATATTAATTGCTCCGTAATTAGTATTCATTTATATTATGACTAGCCTCATGTTGATTTTAATACAGGAAATCATTATTGTACTGACAGCGAATCGTTCAATCTCCATTCAATTCATAAAATGTTTTGTTTCACGTCTATTGAACGGCTGGTAAAGTCGCAACACAGTCGTGAAATCGCAAGCGTGCGCCGGTCGCACAAAATGGCCGCCGATATGTCGCACACGTCCGGTAAACATTGACATTGTACTGTACGCTCGCTCACACAAATCATAACACGTGTAATTGTGTACCTTAATCATTTAATTTGTTAGAATAGAATTTTGATTTATTTGCTTATTTATTTTTTTGTTTATTTGATTTATTTGTTAGTTGTTACTTTTGATAGAGGATATTAAAAAGATAAATTATCTCAAATTGTAGTTATATGTATAAAAGGTTTAAGTTGAGTTTTTTGTTAGATTGTTTCGGCTAGAAGATATCGTATACACCCAAGCTAACGCCGGCGTTCGCGCGTGATTTCGCCTCATTGGATTGACTAACAAGTGTTCGTATAGATTATAAAATATTGAGTATTTTTTATAGGGTATTAGGATATTTATCCAAGAATGTAAATAAAAAGTTTTTATAGACAAATAATTTAAATTTGGAAAATTAGCAACTTTCCGTTAATACCCGCGCGAATGGCGGTGTTCGCTCAGGGGCCGCGAGTTAAACTCTTTTAATCCAAGCCCTTTCAGACATTTTTCTAAGGCTGCGTCGTCTTAAACCAGTTCCAAAAGAAGAGATTTGAAACTATAGTAAACTAACTTTAAAACACAGAAAATTAAAAACTGTCCTCCGCTCAGATGCAGTTGCAATTATCACTAGTTTACAAAACGTATTTACAAAATACAGCCGATAGACTTGTTCCCACGAGTAATTAGACACGTCTCAATTAATTGTTATCGACTTGTTTAACTTTTATGCGTTTATAATCATTTCTTTGTATTCATTGTGGCAGTATTTTCCTACTGCCTCTATGAACACAAAGAGAGTAGTATGTCATAGTCATAAGTTTTTTTTTAGTTGTGGATAGGCTCGCGTTTGACCACAATCTCACCTGATGGTAAGCTATGATGTGGTCGACGATGGAACACGCTTGCCTAGAAGTAACCTATTCATCCTAGTATTAAAGACCCCCTAATTTGTAGCTATCAGGAAACACAGACTCCGAGCAGGGAATTTCACTTCTTAGCTGTACACATAATGAATGTGTTATAGGTATATTAAATGGAATTATTTGCGATAACATGTATTTTTGATAATCGACTAGATGTTTTAAAGGTATCTAAATAAATTTAAGTAGATAGAAGTTCATTTTGACTGTGATTAATGACCTATTCTGTATCAATTTCAAATATTGTAGTATTAAAACAACACAAAACTTAATTATTCAAACATAATCATTAATTAACGACCAAAATTAAGTAATTGCTTAGATAGGAAACTGATTCCCATTGTTTACCTTAGCTAGTGAGATAATATTGTGATTTGTTCTCCGGAACTGATAAGGTTCACGAGGTTTAGGGCAAGAAGCTGTTTGTTGTTGAAACTTTTGTATGTTTTTTGACAAAAACTTTGTTTAAAAAATCATCTAAAGAATCGTCATTTGTAGTTGTTAACATCCGACTTGTTTTAAAATTATAGTTTATAAATACCAGCTTCGCACGGGTGCAATGATGATATTAAATATATTATGCGTGTATTATACATACAAACCATCCTCTTGAATCACTCTGTCTACTAAAAAAAACCGCATCAAAATCCCTTGCGTAGGTACTTTTAAAGATCTAAGCATACATAGCGGTAAGCAACTTTGTTTTATACTATGTAATGTAATGATAATAATATTTCCATATTCCTATGGTTTGTAAATATTATTTATATTTTAAAAAATTAACAGGTGGGGTTTCTAAGGGGGTTCATCATCATCCTTTTTAATATTCGCAATCTTGGGACACAGGCCTCTTTTCTAGGAGAGGGAATGGGTCACAATCCACTACGCTAGCCCAGTGTTGGTTGGTGGATGTCACATATCTTTGATTATATGATATGTTTTGTATATGTCTAAGATGATTATTAAATTAAAATCACAGAAAACAAAACACATTTACATATTATTCTTTGGTATTATTGGAAACTAAGACTTTCATTCGCGTCAGTACCCAAGTGAACATTAACATACAAGTAATCAAGTATCTTTGATGTAAGATCAACGCACTTCAACATGTCATTAGCAGACACGATCCATTGTTTATCACGACCATGTCAGGGGACCTTCAGTGTCACCTCTTGCGGTCTATGCTGCCCTAGTACTCGAGTCGAATGGGAATACGTAAAGTTTACGATTCCGGCAGGAAATTGTTCTATTTATGGGTTTTAATTAATTATTCTTAGTAGTTGTGAAGGTAATGAGAAATAAAAAGTGCATGAATGAGCGTGTCATGTCGATTGTGATTCGTTGTGTAAATACTGTCTAGTATGGCAAACGAAAGAAGATAAAGTAAGTATACATTACACGTATACAAAAGCTCACTTTTATAGTTGTTTATTTTCCAATATATTTAAGGGACTAACTACTAAAGATGGCACCGACTTCGATCCACTAAAATCATCATCATTTGCCCACTTCTAGGCACGTCGCGTAGCTCTTCTATCGCTATTTAAAAGCTTTCATTTAAATATCTTTCCATGTCAAAAATATTGAAAAGTATCGGTAAGACCTATATCACTAGGAATTAAAATTCGCCGGAAATAAAGAAACTACATATTCTCAATATTTTACACTAATTAAAGACACTTCATCCCGAGACATTAAGTGTTATGGGCCCTTATGCTTGTATTATCGGTTCGCCAAGGCGAGCGATTGACCCGGCTGTGCCGACAGTTCCTACTTTTACTATATCATTCAATACGGGTCAGTTGATCCTGACTGAGGAGAGTGACCTCTTGTTCCGGCGTATCGGATTACGTGACTCAATTGTTTTTAATACGGCACTTTGATTTTTTTAATTGATCTGAATGTAATCTACATGACTAAAATATTTGGATCTGTAATTTCGTGTTTCAATTCTACATTTTTAAATTGAAAATGAGTATTTAAGTTTGTTTTTAAGAAAATAAAATAGTGTCTTAATTTTAGCATGCTTTAATGTTATAATGTAACCCTAAAGCGTCTATCTTTTCGCGATAATCTAGAAAACTACCGAACGGAACGGAACGGAACGGATTTTCATGTAGGATTCACTAATATACAGAGCGATTTATGAGGAAGGTTTTAGGTGTATAGATTACAGCAGAGATAAACTAGTGTAAAATAAATAAATAATTCTATATAACTTGTTGAAATGAATTAATTACTTATCATTATTTGTGTCTAACAGGTAAGAAAAAAGCTAAAATTCAGTGACACTTAACAGAAAGTAAAGCTGCACAAATGTAAGTGAAACGTTAAATTAGAGCAGAAAAAAACTTAGCACACCACGAACAGAAACCAATTAATAAAGTTGATAAAGTAAATAGAACTATTTCACATGATTTCTATTAATGTAACTTGTATATTATATACTAGCGACCCGCCCCAGCTTCGCATGGGGGCAATATTAAAAATATTATGCATGTATTATACATATAAACCTTTCTCTTGAATCACTCTATCTATTAAAAAGATCGCATCAAAATCCGTTGCGTACTTTTAAAGATCTAAGCATACCTACATAGGGAAAGCAAACTTTGTTTTATACTATGTAATGATGATGATTATTCAGCTCAAGTTAAAATTCGTCATTATTTATTTGGTGGCGAATTATTTGCCTTGTGACGACTGGAAAACTCAGTTCAATTTTCCTAAAATCGAGTGAAAAACCAACAAAAAACTACATTTTGTCATGATAAACGATATTTTGAATAGTAGGTTAAGCGAATTTTCTGTATTGTCATCTAGTCGATAAGTTTTTATGCAAACATCTTTTACTTCGTGTAGTTTAACTATTTATTATAATTTGTTTACTTATTTACTGAGGTAATTCTCCTTACCAGTAATAGTAATTATAAAAGTCAATCTTTGAACTTAGTACATTAAATTTTTCGTAAAATATTTTTTTATTAAAACACCAATTTCTTGAAAATGAATAATGTAGACTTTAGACAGGAAAACAAACAAATGATTTGAATTAACAAATGTGTCATAGTATTAACATAATATGTTGATTCAGCCTAGATATAAATCAAAAGTGCTGAATCACAGACAACCGCAGACCGCGTGTCGAGCCTTCAAATCAATTGTTGTCAGTGACGAACGCTGGATTCTTTGCAATGCATGAATTGGCAAGGATACGCACAACATATTAGTAAAAAGATTTACAACTTGTAAATAGGAAAAACCCAGATTTATCGTAATTCTTCGATTAGGTTTTTTTTTTAAATCAAGGCTACATAAAAATAATTTGTAACGTAAGTTACGCATGTGTACAAGTTTTCTTTCCTTGTATAATAAAACATAATAATGTTCTTATAAAGAATGACAGTTTAATTTAATTAAAATTACAATTAACAATGCTATTTTATAAATTGAAACATAATTTATAGTACCAGGACCGCAGATCACAGCAAGAACGTAGAGATATTAGTAAAATATGTAGACATGTCATAGCATACAAAGGCTGTGTAGCGGCGAGCTATTCATATTATTTTAATAACGATATTGCCCCGCATTCTCCACAATACTGTTATGAACGGTGACTTCCGATTTCCGCGTACAGTTATAACTTTTGTTCGTGACTGTACTGTACGATTGTTTACACTATGCACTATTTTGTTTGTAAACAAAAGTTTTGGTGTCAATTCTCATGTTTTCAAGGTAAATCTTACTGATTAGGTTATTTCTCTTTTTCAATATTAGTAAAAGTTCTGTCATCATTACATAGTATAAAACCAAAGTTGCTTACCGCTGTCACTTTGAATGCTTAGATTTTTAAAAGTACGCAACGGATTTAGATGTGGGTTTTTTTAATAGATAGAGTGATTCAAGAGGAAGGTTTATGTGTATAATACATGCATAATATGTTCAATATAAATAACCGTGCGGAAAAAAAACCCGTGCAAAGCTGGGGCGGGTTGCTAGTTTTTTCATATTTTAATTTTGAATGAGGTTATACTCTAATGTACTTCAGTTTTGAACAGAGCTATAAAATAATAAAACTAAAACCAAACCAAATATACACCTAAAAAAAAACATAAAAAACGGTGAAGCCTTTTCGGAGGAGTTCGATAAAAAAACATTGTGACACAAGATTTTTATACACATCAAAATCATTTAATGAACTAGTTTTTTTATGCGGTCGCTGTGGCCGTAACTGGCTTGAAGGCTTGAAATCGTCATCACACATTTTTTTTTTGTAAAAAAAAATATCGCACTTCGAAAATAATCGCTTAGTAACAACTGTAGTTATATAATTACTAAGTTATTAAGTCTTGCTCCTAAACAATAAATAAGTATTAACCACCTGCCCATTAGCCGCGTGCGTCATATGCAGACTGAGGCGCTGACTGGCACAAAAACGCAAACTGCAGTAAATGCAGTAATTTGTGCTGTAATACCCTTTCATCATGACCTACTGTCTCGAATTGGTCACCTCTTTGGAATGACATTGGTTTTCATCATATTTTCTGCGTGGTGAATTACGGCCTATTCCCTCTCCTAGAGGAGGCTTGAGTCCCAGCAGTAAGAATTAGGAGCAAAGTTGATGCAATGCTTATTATCCATTTTTAGGGGTTTCGAAGTCAACAGTACAGAAATTTATATTTTTGTATGTAAATCCGTACATTATACACATAGGTAAATAAAACAATATTTTTGCTATTAATATACTTGTGACACAATATGGTAATGGGTACCTATGGGTATTCTCTTTTACATTTATAGTTTCGATTATAAATTCGTTCGTCCACCGCCAACTAAGCTAAATCAGTGTGTGGAGTTGTTTTAAAGTTAACGTGATCGAGACGTTTAGCGCGTTCGGCTCTTTAATTGGTTAAAGAGCTTGGAGCGGGCCAATCTGGGCGCCGAACGTCTTAAACGCGTTGATCGAGATAGCGTGAAACAATTCGCACTTAGCACATAGTTTAGCTTAGCTCATATAGTTGTGCCAGTTGTTCATACATGTATGACCATCGCAAACTATAGCTATGCTATGTATTTCGACTGGCCTATTGGTCTGGTGGTTAGTTGCCCTGATTGCTATGTTAGAGGTCGTCGATTCCATTCCCACCCAGGACAAATGTTTGTGTGATGAGCTCAATCATTTGTTGTGTCTGGGTGGAATTTATCTATAATATATACCTATGTATTTAGAAATATATAAGTAAGTTTATCAGTTGTCTAGCACTAAACACAAGCCCTGCTTAGCTTGGGACTAGACGACGTTGTGTGATAGTTGTGGAATATATTATTTGCTCAACTATGAGAGCTATATATGACTATCTAATATTTAGTAGGTATAACAAACAAATCATTTTTCATCCATTTTCAAAAGGCCTCTATTGAGCTGTGTTGTAAATGTATGGACACGTATATAGTAAATAAGTATATATATATATGTCCACAACTATCACACAACATCGTCTAGGCCCAAGCTAAGCAGAGCTTGTGTTATGGGTACTAGATAACTGATATGTATACTAATATAATAACTATATACTAATATAATAACGAATACTAATATAATAAATAATATGCTGATAAAAAAAAAAAATATTTTATCAGCATATCAAACTGAGTGCAAGATAAATTTATTGAACTGAATGTACGCAGTTGTTCAACGAGGCTACTTTAATCATTACATGGTATAAAACAAAGTTGCTTACCGCTGTCTCTATGTATGCTTAGATCTTTATAAGTACGCAACGGATTTTGATGCAATTTTTTAATAGATAATGATTTAATAGGAAGGTTTATATGTTTAAAACATGCATAATATATTAATTATCAGTACCTGTGCAAAGCTGGGGCGGGTCGCTAGTACTACATAAAAGCTTAATAAGAAAATAATAAACGAGGGATTAAATTTTGCATAAATAATCCTGCTTACTCGCGGCAGAAGATAGTTATACTATATCCATAAAACGGTAGACTTTTTTATGGTGGGCAAAAATCATCCAATGACGAATCCTGAAACTGTGTCAGACTCTTACTGACTAAACACTCGAACCCGTTCCTTCTTTGCCCTTCGCACTGGAGCCAAGCCTTCCTCTCAGAAAGAGACCATGGGCCCCAGTAGGCTTCGACCCTTTTGCAGAGTCCCTACCAAACGACTCCCTACGAAACCGAAAGTATGTTGAGCTGTCTTCCAAAACCACAAAGGAGTACAAACGGAAAGTACTCAAAAATATTGTGTATTGTGTGTGTGTGTGTGTAATATTGTTGTTATATTCTAGTAAGTTGATTAGCATAACAATCAGCGAGTGATTATCACGCACTGGCTTACCGCAGAGTACGGAGTCGACTTCGTGGCCGCTCGCCGCTAGACTGTGGCCACAGTTACGACTTTTTTATTGATATAAACTAGTGCTTGACTGCGATCCCACTTGATGGAAATCAGTGATGCAATCGTTGATAGTATGGCGCACTAGTTTATTAAGAGCCTATTCACTCTAGCCTTGAAGACACCTACATACAAATTTCGCCTTGTCGGTATATAAACGACAGTACTTTGAAGGATTAGAAAATTTTGCCTATTATTAAAATATTACAATATGTAATTTAGGTGTCTTCAAGACTGGAGTGGGCTCACGTTTAGCGAGTACAATTGATTATCACCGATTGTATCACTACTTACCAGCAAGTCGGATTGCAGTTAAAGTGTATATATCGCTAATTAAAAAAAGTCAAGCTTGTCACTGTTGACTTGTACTGCTACACTAATATTTAAAGAGGAAAGTTTGTGTTTGTTACGTCTCCTCTAAAGTTCCGTGCGGTTCCGTGGTCTGTGGTCATGCGTATCAGACAGTTGGCATACATCGTTGCTCAGATCAGAGGCTAGCATTGTTGTCGCCCTACTTAGCAAACAATGGATGGTTTTCATTACTTTAGTTACACTTACTTTGTTTTCAATTAAAACCATACAAAACTTTTCATTACAACACTTTTACTCAAACAAACGGAAATAAATAGTTATGTATTTCCGTTTCAATTCAATTATTATTTTAATAATTATTTCTCCCAATTCACACTCTAGATTTTAGTAAATAAGAATGTTCTATTTATATATTAAGAATATACACATCTTTTTTACGTAACTATTAGATGACAATGGACATTTTATTGTTATTATAATAAATACTGTGATTACACCATAATGTTTTACCTCCTCCCGCCCCCGCCTGAAACAGGACGGCCTAGATTAACTTGACATAGTTTCAAGTAGAACTGCATTTTACTGTTTTTTATTTTATATAAATTAAAATAAAAGTGGCCAAGTGCGAGTTGGACTCGCACACTAGAGTTCTGTATAAACGAACTTATGTAGACTTCAAATTCCCGAATCGAGTCTTGAAGATTTTCCGAATCGAATAATCGTTTTTTTTATGAAACTATAAGTTTACAGTTTTCATATTCACTCCTATAACTGTGCTGCAAGACCTTACTTCATGGTAAATTTCAGGATTCTAGGTCAACGGGAAGTACCTTGAATTTTAATTTCTTTGAGAGTGTCGAAATTTACGTTTTTGCTACCTAAACGGCCGTATTTTTTTTACGTTAACCTAAAAATTTGAATTTTCCATAGTTGCAAGGGACCAACTCGATATCTCGCGTCCCTGAAGTCTTGATAGACAGACAGGCGGAAAACAAAGTGATAGACTAAGTTCCATTTTTTTTTCTGTTGAGGTGCGAAACCCTCAGAAAATTTATTATTTATTTACAGGCAAATAGTCTACTTATTTTAATGTCGACCAAATTCCAATTATTCTTAAGCTACTACATAATAGATTTTCCCCTACAATCTTAATTGAAAAAATATCATAATAGTAAGTTACGTATAAAAAAAAGAAATATTTTATGCGCATGTTGGCATCGCATTACAAACCGCAACACTGCACCTGGAAGTTTTATATAAGGTGCGCACAATATTTTTATTCAGCTATAACTAGGATAACATAACTTAGTAGGTAGCTCCAGAAAGAACTAAAAAGTAACATGTTGAAAATGTTTCGTAGACCCGCTACGATGCTACGGCACAACTGTTCCCGTGGAGACATCGCTACGAAGGCGCTACGCGCGTAGCCCTTGTTAGGGAGCCATCTACAAACATCTTCGGATGAACCGCTGTCAGGTTTAAGGGTCTCAGCACACATATGGGATCGGAAAGGGATCGTAACCGTAACGCCTTTCGCCTCGCTGTCAACCAGGCGTCAATCTACCGTATGCACGTAACGAAAGCGTATCAGCAGCGCCTGTACGTCAACTCGGCTACGGCTAGGCGACACCGCGCTTAAGCCTCGCCGCCCCCTGGCTGACCTGGTTGGCACCAGATCAGTTTGAATCCAAACGTTAAGTGTAGCGCACGGTTATGTCTTGGTTTACAATACGTGAGTTGGCTATCATAGCCATAGCGGGAGGGGAAAGGGGAAAGGGTGGACGAAGAGATGTGAGCTCGGGTACGGAGAGACGTAAGCGCGGGGACGGAGAAACGTAAGCGCGGGGACGATGAGCCGTAAGCGCGGGAATTCAAGTTCGGAGCCTGTTCCGAGACGAGGCGATTACGTTATTATTCCGATTAGTGTGCGTTGCAGTAGGGAGTTTAATACAAACCATTCTGAACGGCTCGAGGCGATACGGTGACGATCCCTTTCCGATCCCATATGTGTGCTGAGACCCTTAATCGGTACATTTTGAATTTGGAATGTCTTGAGTAGAAAGGATTTGGTTATACAGATTTTTTTTGATAAATTCAATTCAATTTTTGTTTGGTTTAGTAAATACTTGTTTTAATGATTGCACGTTTGACCATTACTCACCGAATGGTAAGCTATGATGACTTTTGACATAATTCGTCTCTGGCTCATCAACACTGCTTTCGGCATTTATCATGCCGTTTTCGGCATTAATACTACTATATCGGCGCATCGACATACGCCTGGTGGTCATTAGTTTAAATAAACTATTTCTAGACACTTTGGAATAATAAAAAAAGGCGGTCAGTCAAAAAAGTGATGTTAGGAATACATTATCCCAAGGGAACATACTATTGGGATAAAATGTATCCTATGTACTTGGTCAAGTTTCATCAAAATCGATTCAGCAGTTTTTGCGTGTATCACAAATATATACAAACTTTCGGGTAGTAGTGTAGTAGTATTAATAGGATTATCACGATGTTGGAATGTTTGTATTTTTTTTTCCTCTTTTTTTGTAAAACATTCAAACAATTGTTGTAAAATAAATGAAATCAATTGAATTGTTGTCCTTCAACGATGTCAATGTCAAAAAATATTTTTGTCTTTTTTTTGTCTGTAAAACCGACTTTGTCGCAGAATTAACTGCTTCGATTTCCTGGCTAGTTTTTTGAACGGGTTTGCTCGCTTATTTCAGGAAATATCCACATGGCCGGTTAGGTATTAGCGAACAGGTTTTTCTTGTAAAGATATAATCAGTTTGTACTCGCCTAAATCTAGTCATTTCACTGATAATATTTTTGGCTCAACTCACAAGGAAAATGAGTTGGAAGATGGGGTTTCCTCGACATTTTTCCATTTTGGAGAAATAAATCCATCTTTGTCCTGACACTCTTGGCAGAGTGGCCGAAATCGTCACCTTGTGATTTCTGTACTAGTTCATTGGTTTTTTTTATGGTGTGCGAAAATCATTCACATGTGGAGTAGGTGGAGCAGGGGATAGAATAGTGTGTGTGTTTTTACTGACTACAATCCCACCCCGTCCCTTTTCTACCTTGGAACTAAAGGCCTTGGTGTTATACTACATTGACGCACGGCCCCAGGAGGTTTCGACCCTGCTGGAACCCTTCAATTTGCTGGCAAGTCTTTGAGGCGCACGCCGTCGACGACTTGGGCTCGGTCCGGACGGTTGCCGTCAATTGGGATCGAAATCGCGGCGTCTGGGGCGTGAGCGCCGTTGCATTATGCGGTCGGCCTACTCCTTTGTTAGTATTACTGCTTCGTAGAAGGATGCCGACCTCCTGCCTCTCCTATGACTATACTTAAGGTATTTTCCACGAAGGATGAGGTTTCTGTGTCGCGGATTTGCTCGGCGGTGTCTGTGGCTCTGAACTGACGGAACGCTACTGTGTTTTAGTCAGTATAAATGAGACTCTGCCGCTCCACCCAGAAAGCAACCAAAATTTACTAATTTCCCACCTTAAAACAAACTTGTGGAAAGTATTATAACAGGATATCTCCAATGAAAATAAAGTTACCGCTAAAAAGTAGATGTATGTAGAAAAGGAGGTGTTAGCCCAGCTGTGGGGTATAACGTGATCTGTTTTTACAATATCCGTGGAAAAATTAATAGGTCTAGTGTAAAATTAATAGTGTCGATACGTAGTTTTAATACACACGATATACACCGTGAAATTTTAATGGTTGTTTTCCCTGAGCGAAATGGTTGTGTCTTGGTAATACAAACATTTGATAAAAAAATAAAACATTAAAAACAAAAAATGGACCTGTAGAGTGCAAGCTAATTATTACGTATCACAACGTGCGAGAGCTTATTTTGGTTTAAATATTTAATGAATCGGTTTCCTTTGACGGCGTGCTGCTCATGCGACTCTAGTAGTACTTACAAATTACGTCTAATGTTACTATTGTTTTCGCTTTTTTGAGTTGATGAATTTTTTAAATAATTTTTAAAAAAAAAAAATCTTTTTATTTTTTTATTTTTACTGTATGCTTCAAAAGTACTCCTTATGGCAAGTCGTTCTGCCGCGGGAAAACAACCATATAAATTTCACGGTGTATAAGTTCAACCAATATAGCGCTCGACCTCGAATGCGCAGTAACAGATTTTCGGGTCTCATCCGAATTGTGGGGCTGCGCGTAACCACAGCAGCGACGGTCATTTTGTATCAACTTATCTGTCGAGAACTATACGTATATAACGGTATTTGATTTTTCGGTAACCTTGTCGCTACACAGTTAGGTCCATACCAAACTAAAAATGTTACGAAATACTATTTCCTTGATGTCTAGTCTAGTCTCGTCGCAAGGATTTCTTATCTAGGTTTGGTTGCTCTACGCATTTTTTATGAGCTCCTAAAATAAATAAATAAATAAATAAATAAATAAATTCGAAGTTGGATGCACTTTGTTTAATTTCCGCTAAAGACTACTCTACTGTATCAAGACGCTTTTTACTACTATGCTAACAAAATAAGAAAAGAAGCTAAAAACTGAGGGGAAAATCCGGTATGAAGGCTAAAAAGAAACGGGGGTCGTTTAGTCAGTAAGAATCTGAAACTATTTCTAATATTTCACTTCCCCCTGTCCCTATGTATGCTTAGATTTATAAAACTAAGCAACGAATTTAGATGCAGATTTGTTTATTAGATAGAGCGATTCAAGAGGAAGGTTTATATATAATAATAATATAATACATGCATAATATCAATATTGCACCCGTGCGAAGCTGGGGTGGGTCGCTAGTAAAAAAATTAAAAATAAAAAGTCCTCCCCTACATTTTTTTCAGACGTATTTGATGTTTGTATTATTCATTCATCGATCTATTAGAATCGAGAATTATACATGTAATTTTTCCGAAGCCGTACCATTACAAACGAGAAATGTATGGGAAAGGAAAATCCCACCAATTCGGGAGTTGGCTCACGATCAAAGATTCCTAATGTACATCGATACAGATTTAGAACTGTTCACCAATATAATGTTTAACCTATGTTGTTCATATAATCAAACTAACTCTAGATGCCGACTGCAGTACAAAGTACGGTCATTGAGAAAATGTGAGCACACTTCATGGAAACGAAAAAACTACAAACGTTATATATTTACGTAGAAAACCGTCGTTGAACAATTAAACAGGAAGATTATATTATAACATTCAAAACAAATTTTCTTTACGCCCAAAATTTACAAACATGTATCTATTTCCGTTATATTTCGATTGATTCGTTTCCGGAGCACCCACAGCGTGGCTCCTCACAGAACTATCAGCGAGCGGCGAACAGTCACACAGTAAAAGTTATGACAACAATAATGCGTTATAAAACACGCGGCGTCAACGAAAAGTCGCTTCAGTTGGTGCGAGCCGCCACAAGGTCAAGTACACATGGACTATTTCGAAAACAGTCGGTCGCCGGCCTGAATCGCGATGTGACATACCCACTAGTATCACAAACTTACAAAAAAAAAAACAAGAAACTTTTATCAAAAAAAAAGAACAATTTTGACAGTTCTTATTTTTAAACTTGGAACATTGACGCGTGTGTACAACACACGTGCGGGTAAAATTACAAGCGAGCTTCGCGCGTCCAGTTTTTCACACGCAACGACTGCGTTCGGAGAAAATCGGGAGTTTGTGTGGAAATATATTGTTTAAAATCAAATTTAATTTTATTATAAAGTGTGCTGGTTATAAGGAATACAAGGAGCTTGGAGTAAACGGGCTTTTACTGAGATACCGAGTAAGTATATCATGTGGAACTTATTCAATTATTTCGAATAGGTAGTTATTTATTTTTATGTGTTCATGGTATTTATCAGTTCACGTTATTGAAAATAATTTCAAAAGTGAAAAAAAAAAATGAAATTAAAGTGAAAGATTTAAAATTCTGTCTTAAATATAATATACTTGAAGAGAATTTAATACAACAGAGATTGAATGGAATTGTCTGTATTAAGTTATTTATATGCACACAAACTAGACAAATGCAAAACTGATAGTTAGCTACTAGCTAACTGCAAATATTGTCCAAGATATAATCATGTGCATTGTCGACTGTCAAACAAAATTATCTCTATTATATGTATATTTAAACTAGCGACCCGCCCCAGCTTCGCACGGGTGCAATGGTATATTATGCATATATTATATTATGCATATATTATACATATAAACCTTCCTCTTGAATCTCTCTATCTATTAAAAGAAATCCTATCAAAATCCGTTGCGTAGTTTTAAAGATTTAAAAATACATAGGGACAGACGCGAAGCGACTTTGTTTTATACTATGTAATGATAATGATTATTAAAACAAAAGAATCTTTAGACAAAACACGTTACTACTAAAAAAATATTATGACCTATGCCAAGACGAATAGTTATTATATGTACTAGGAGACCAGAATCATGAATGGGTATATTGAAATGAATAGTCAGGTACTATACATATATTCCTTAGCGCCACAAATTTCTATAAATATAACTTGAACGAGAATTCTTGTATAGCGGAAAGTTGTAGGAATCATTTGAGGAAATACGTCTTTGAGATATTTTTAGGCAACAAAGCCCCTTATGGCTGAATCTTATAAAATGTTTTATTATAGAATTTATGATGTCGCAATACAAGTAATTTTATTTTTTGCATTGATACACCTCAACGTGTTTATTGTAAGCGCATGTGAAAATATACACATTTCAAATGTAAAAAAAAAACAGCGATGAAATAGTACATTATGGAGTTGAGGGCTACAATGAAAATTTTGCACGTGTATCAAACGACGATTTACGATACAATATCTTTTCTGCACTAGTGTGGAAAACCGTCAATTGCGGGTCTAAAAGCGATGGGAGGTTTTCGAGTGTATTGAAAACTCTTTCTGTTATCCATATCTTTCTTGTTTTTCGCGATTAAACAGAAATAAATAGTATGATGTTAGAAGTCTGTACTACACATTAGCTCATAGAGTGTATGAAGCAATTTCATTTGGGACGATTCATCACGCACGGCAGTCACGGGTACTTGATCAGATGACGATAAACAACCATTTGCATTTATTATTATTGTTTTTATTACATTTCTGCTTTAATATAACAATATAATATGTTTTCGTGTTGTGCGTGTATTTTGATAGTACTTACTTAAATATTATCAAAATGTTTTCTACAGCGTGTGAAAATGACATAATTATGGAATATGTTTATAAAACGCATTCATTTAATTTTTAACCTAAAATCATTTGTTTTGCATTCGCTCCAATTTTAATTTGCAACGATTTTTTTTAAATTGAGTGTTTAAAATTGGAAAAAAAAATTTAGATAGAGATTGAGCGTTTAAAATTGGTACAATTGGAAAAAAAATCTACGCACATGGTAGATAATTTAAATGAACCAAATCGTTCCAGCCGTTTTCGAGTTCCAGCAAGACTAACGAACAGCTATTCGTTTTTAGGGTTCTGTAGTCAACAAGGAACCCTTATAGTTTCGCCATGTCTGTCCGTCTGTCCGTCCGTGGGTAATCTCAGCGATCGTTAGAACTAGAAAGCTGAAACTTGGTATCAATATGTACCTATATCAACCACGACGACAAAGTGCACAAACAAACAAAAAAAAAAATAGAAATGACAAGCTGATTGAACGAAGCTAATATTTATTTAACTCATGTAGCGTTGAAATTAAATGAAAATACTAAACACGATAAAGAATAAATCAACTGCCTCATACATATAAATAAACGTATTTATGAAGCAGTTAGCTGAAGTCGATCAAATATACTGAAAAGCAAATATTTTTTTTTATCCTTTCTTTCTTTAGAAAAAAACTTATTAAACGACTAGGCTACACTAAGTTTCATCAAAATGTGTTCAGCCGCTCGAGTGATTAACAATTTTCTTAATGATTGATAATATACTTTACTAATTGACATAGATTGATATAATTATTGTAATCCTGGTTAACTTTCTCCTTTATTTTCGTTTGACATAGATATTTTATTCCTTTTATACCATGGTGATATTTTTACAAATACAAATATATCGATCTGTGCGAATGTGGAACCCTATAACCTGAAATACAGGCCTCTAAAGTGTAAACTTAGTCCCTAGTCTCCTACAATAAATTAGAATATTATCACAGTTTTATTATTTAACTAGCGACCCGCCCCAGCTTCGCACGGTTACTGATATCGAATATTTTATGCATGTATTATGCACATAAACCTTTCTCTTGAATCAGTCTATCTATTTTAAAAAACCGCATCAAAATCCGTTGCGTAGTTTTAAAGATGTAAACATACATAGGAACCGACATCAGACTATGTTTTATACTATGTAAAGAGAATGCATGCATACATCACATACATATTATACGCTATCATTTATTACCTAGCCACAAATCAGTTCCAATCTTTCCTACTAAACACAACCTATTAACATTTGCATTAATTGAACGCAATAAATTACCTCCATGCACTTCATGTTTTCCTGGTACTCTAGTGTGGGGGTCGATAGAAAGTTGATATACATCTACTCAGTAAAGATATATAAATAACATATTAATTATATATGTATCGCTTATGACATATATAGGTATGGTGAGTAATTTATATGTCTTAATAATTATGTTAATAGAATAAACTAGAGCATTTGATATATAAGAATACTATTCTAAAGTGATTTGCATATATCTGTACATTCGTATACTAAACATTTTACAGAAGTTGCGATGAATGATCAAAGAATCTAAGTTACTGAAGACGATTATTATATTATTATTATTAAAAAATAATAATTTATTTATTTATTTATTCGAATAAATAAATAAATTATTATTTTTATAGCTAGCCTGAGCTGTCCCACTGCTGGGCAAAGGCCTCCCTCCATTCCTTCCTGTTATCTCGGTTTTATCGTTCCAATTCCCAAGGAAGACAACCAGGTCATCCCGCCATCTCCTGACACTGAAGACGATGGTTTTATGAAATTGTCATTGCTTAATTATTTGGTGTTATAAACAGTGGTATTTTAAAGTTAACTGTTAAAGCTGAAGTTTAAAAAAAAAACACTAGTGCTATATTAGAGAGCACTCATTGATTGAAACCAGGAACATTGGCTTTATTCCAAATTTGATCCCGAAAAAGAATGTCCAATAGCAATTGAATCTGTATTCCATAGCTACTGTTTATCTAGTGATTGTTAGTGAGATAGCATAGGCACAATATAAATCATAAATATCATACGAATATAACAACACGTAGATGTACATTTTCTGTACTACACATTTCTAAGTTAAAATTTATAACATCATCATCCTACCCTTATCCCATTTTACTTGGGGTCGGTGCAACATGTTTTTTTCTTCCACTCTGTCCTGTCACCCGTTACATTATCACTAACTCCCTTTTCTTAATAAAAATAAAGTTTAAAAACTAACACCCGACTACTTAAAAACACGCTCTAAAAAGTACGAAACAAGAAAACAAGAAAGCCGTGGTCGTATACCACTTTTTAGGGTTCCGTAGCCAAAATGGCAAAAACGGAACCCTTATAGTTTCGTCATGTCCGTCTGTCCGTCTGTCACAGCCGATTTATTTTAATTTATTATTCTTATGGCATACGACCACGGCTTTCTTGTTTTCTTGTTTCGTACTTTTTAGAGCGTGTTTTTAAGTAGTCGGGTGTTAGTTTTTAAACTTTATTTTTATTTAACATATTTTGGAGTTCTAAATAGGTTAATCTTGGGTTCAATGCTAGTAATATATATATATTCAAAATGTACAAGTAAAGCGCTTTCAAATGATACCAAACACGGCATATTTATCTTAACTTTATTTTTTTACTTCGTATGTTTTGTCCGCTAGAGGGCGCCACATTAGATTTTGTGAATCCCATATAGCCTATAACCAGCGGACAATTAAGACGCTTCTAATGATATGTCATTTGTCGAATTCTGATAAGTAGTTTAGAAGTTACGAGGGAACAGATGAACATCCATACCCACATACATACATACATACAGGTCAAAATCATAACCCTCCTTTTGCTTTGCCGTAGTCGGGTAAAAATTAATGTTAATGTTTACACTACTCATTCAAGTCTCATTAAAATTTGATTAACTACGGAAAAAGCGAAAAAGAATTGAAAGAATAATGTAAGATAAAATGTCACATAAATAAGATCTAAGATGTTTTGCATTTCCCCATAGATACAATACGTATTGTTGTCAAATAATTATTAACTTACTGATAATTTTCCCACTTTATCATCGAGTTATAGTTACTGTGTAATTTATGTTATATCGTCGACAATACGTCAGTATATCAAGTCTGTAACAAGGTTGAATAATAAATTAAATCCACAGCAATAAAAGTACAATTATTTAGTAAAATAACGTTGCGTTACGTTGCGGATAGCGAGCTACCAATTGCTCGCCATCCGCAAGCCCGCACCTACGGTGGCTGAAAATCGTGATAGGAATCTCGGCGGCACCTGGGGATGGCCAGAGTAGGCCACAGTAAGTACTCCAAATGCCAGATGAATGAGAAAATTTTGAGTAGTTCTTTTTTCGAAGTATAAAAATGCACGACGCTACATTTAATCGGTCAAATGATGACTCATTGAGGTCAAACAATAGTAACAGTCGTAACAGATACTTTGTTTAATATCACACGTAAAGCGTACGAGTATCCGTTATCTCTCAAATTACAGAATTGATTGGATCGAAGCCTACATACAATAATACTCCTACCCCAGATTCCACGTCACAAAAGGCCTTTTTTTTGGCAAACCTGTGATTACAGGCCATTGGAGGCCCATTGACCTATAGGTCAGTTAAAACTGTAATTTAAAGTGGTGTGCGCACTCCGGTCACAAAGTAAGGGGGCGTTCAAGTATTACGTAACGCGATTTGGGGGGAGGGGGTGTCTCGTAAAACGTTACGATGCGTTACAGGGACGGGGGGGGGGTCTTTCTTACTACACGTTATGTAACATTGTTTTTTTTTTTTAAAATAAAAAATTAGGAAATTAAAACACACAACAAAATGGCAACCTTTTTCATATACGTGGTACTTTTTATAGGAATCCCTCGATTGTATTAGTCTGGTCTTAGACAACGGCTAAAAAAAGCTGAAAAATAAAGAAAAGTTTAGGTAAAAATGCTCACTTTGAATGTTACGTAACGTTTAGAGAGGGGGAGGGGGGGGGTACAGAAAAAAGTTACGGTGCGTTACAAGGTGGGGAGGGGGGGTCAAAAATCTTCAAAAATTGCGTTACGTAATACTTGAACGCTCCCTAACCCCGGTTGCAATTTTCTAAATAATATTTACTGTTACAATTGGAACAATGGAGAATGGGGACTGCGTGTCAGCTGATCTTTTATATTTTATACATTACTAGCGACCCGCCTCAGCTTCGCATGGGTGCAATGTTGATATTTTGCATGTATTGTACATACAAACCTTCCTCTCGAATCACTCTATCTAATAAAATAAAACCGCATCAACATCTGTTGCGTAGTTACAAAGATCTGAGCATACATAGGGACAGAGTAACTTTGTTTTATACTATGTATTTATATACTTACTGTGTATTGATACCGTTATATTTTAATAAACATTATCTTTGTATACAAAAATATTTATTCTTCTTTAACCACGCTTACATTGTAATGGCGAAAATAATTCTCTCTAGTAGTCATTTTATTTGCCCTGAACGCACATTGATGAAACTTGGCACATGGCTAGACCGGTCAGCGTAGGCGCGGGCTTACGAACAGCGAGCAATGGGAAGCTCGCCGTCCGGTTGTCTGGTAACAGTCACAGGACCAAGCCCAAGTCGTCGACCTATTCCCGCGTGCCTCAAGGAGTTGTCAGCAAAACCGTAGTTTCCTTAGGGTATTATTATTTACAGTTGTGGGCGAAGCTATTGGCTAAAGCTACTGAAATATATTTTGAAACGGTGACAATTTGTCTTGCCTTGTCTTTGAATCACTCGTGTAAAGGCAGTATTTAGTGCAGGTTTGAGAAACCAATAAAAATAAGTGACATTACAAACGAGCATTAATCACCACTGTTTAATGTTTATTTAATTTTAATATATTTAAAGTAAAACATTTCGTTCCTCCAGCGCAGATACGACATGTTCGTGTGAATCACCTGGACAGCGCATCGGTAGTTTAACATTGTTATCAATATATTTTATAATAACATAAACACTTTTCAATCGGAGCACACTTGTTACAATAGATAGGAATACTTCAACGCTGACGATTCTAAGAAAATCTAATGTTTAACAAAAAAAGTCCCGTGAAACAATGTATTGCATTGTTATTTTAGTCCAGTGGCGTAGCTAGTCCCACAGGGGCCCTGTATCAAAAGTCCTTCGGGGGCCCCGTATAAAAAAAATGTATTATTATTACAGATGCTTAGCTGCTCTATGAGACGGTTGTGGATAACATGTTGTGAATTTTTGCCTTAGTCGGGGCCCCTATACCGCCGGGGGGCAATATAATTGATACGGCAGATACGGCGATAGGTACTCCCCTGTTTTAGTCTTATCTCTCGATTATTCAATTACAAAGCAATCATCGATGTTTAAAATCGAAGAAGGAAGGATTTGAACTCTTGAAAATTCAGGATATGGTCTTTTGAAGATAAATAAGTTTGAAATTAGGTTATATATTTTAAAACTAGCTTTCTGCCAGGGCCTTCGCCCGCGTGAAAATAGATTTTCGCACAAACTTTGCACACGACACGCGTTTCATCCCTTTAGGGGGTGAATATTGGAAAATCCTGTCTTAATGTTCGCCTATGTCATGAAAGGAAGCCCTGTGCAAAATTTCACTATCCTAGTCCTAGTGGTTTCGGCTGTGCGTTGATATGTCAGTCAGTCAGTTTCTCCTCTTATATATATAGATTATAACCTTTTGTTAATTAGGTACTATTGTAAGTCAATGATTGTGAAGATAAAATATATTTTGAAAGTATACATTGTGAAGATGAAACGATTTTTATAATATCATCATTGCTTTGACGTATTTTGGAGTTCGGCCATCCATGCCCAATTTAAGTATAAATAAGTATCTATAAATAGATTGTTCTAGAATCTAAACTCTAATGCATTTACCTATAAATATTTTGTGACTCAATATTTTTAACAGCGTGTGTTATTGTATTTTTTATGTAGATATTGTATGGCGAAATATGAATATCAATTTAACAAAATCTCGAAGGACAAAGTTATCTCAGTAGTTTTGATTTTTTTGTCCAAGTTTTTTCTGATACCTTAAAATCAAGAGCGTAAATATAATGGCAACGTCCTCACCTTCATAATTTTATGAAACACCTTGATCGTATTACAAATAGTAATGTTTTGACGAGATAAAAATAGACAATTAGATCAACCTCTTTAGAGGTGTACGAATGGCCTGATATATCGATAAAAAATCTAGTTAATACGAGTATCATCCCACGTTTGTTTTGCATATCGATTATCGAGAAAAGCTATCTATCTCCGATCTAAAATCGATTGTAAAATGATTGATTCGCGAGTTGTTTACATGTGACGTACCGACGTACACCGTTATATACTAGACGTACTTGTGACATAATCACTTCTAATAAGATATGTTTCTCTCAGTGCGGCCGCGTCGTTCGACAATCTTATCAAAAAGAATACAATAATAAGAAAATTTCCTTTCCTACAGTTTGGAGTACATCAGTGATGATTGTTCTAATATTTGAAGTGAACGTGTTGTTATAAATATGTGAAGTTCAAGTTTAAATTATGAAAGACTAGATTAAGTGTTTGTGCTCTGTAAACATATTTTATTAATGGGGTAAGAATTTCTTAAGAGTTTGACGTAAATAAAAGATTGCTGAGGTAGGTAGGCCGTGGAGTGACGGTCATTTTAGACGTGTCATTTATTTTAGAACAAAGAGTTTGATTTAGTATAATATTATGACGCTTCAATTGTATGCACGCCTAGTACCGCACGCGCAGTGCGTTGTAATGGAACTATCAAAATAACCTGTTTTCCGGTAAATATACTGACTAAAAATCGTTAATCTGTATGTTGGATAAATTAGTGACGAATTTGGTGGACTAGTTCTTCTATTGTTGCCCAACAATGACATTATATGGGCGCGGTAAACGAAATACGAATAGCCGCTTACAACATACTTTCGAGAATGAAAGAGATCGAGACAAAAAAGGTTATTGGCACAGGTTATTAATGTAGGTAAGCTGAATTTGAGGTTTCTATATACATTTGTGTAGTATTTAAACAAATTGTAAGTACAATATTAATGCAGATTTTGTATAGGAAAGTGGTGATTGCTGTTTCACAAACTGTCTGAAAAAATCTTGCCATAAAAACATAAATTATTATAAAATGTCGCTTTTTCAGTAATAATGCCGCGTTTTGAGTATGATTCGTCATTAAATAACACAATATTTTACGTAAACTGCGCAATATACATAAAAACATAAAGACTATCAATAATCATACTTTACTTTTAAATAATTAGGCAGGTAGGCTTTGGCATACCGTGAAGAAATCAGCATATACATAATTATACCATAAACTTGCCTAGAACCTAAAGTTCCTCCAACCAACCCGCACTGGGCTCGCGTGGTACATTACAGCCCACTCCTAGAGAAGGCCTGAGTCCCAGCAGTGGGAATATTATAGGCCTGAACATACTTTATGCTACTAATATATTTTATCTATAAATAAACAAAACCATTACTATATACTTGTTTAATAGCTTCCCCTAGATAACCTAGAGGTAATTAGAAACGTTTATCATAATTTATTTTCTTGGATTTTTATATAGGGCTTTGCGAGATCAGGGAAAAACTTTTTCGGAAATTTCGATTACTTTCAATAATATAAATACGAAAATGTCTCTATCAGTCTGTATCTGTCTTAAAACAAGACTAACGTTTTACCCTGGGAGTATTTTCTTTTGAGATAGTTTTGGTTTAGCACGCAGGCGAAGCCGCTGGCAAAAGATAGATTCTTACAAAGACTTTTATTTATTTACGGTACATTCGCAGAATTTTTCATCGTTATATTTTGTTTAAGTACCAAGATCTCATAAAGTAGTAGGAGTTTCTTTCATATTTTCTTGTGTAACAAAGTTGTGGTCTTGTTGCAGGGGAGCTCGCGGAGTGCGCGCGGCGGCGGGCGCGGGGGGCGCGGCGTGTTGGGGCGAGCGACGCACGCGCAACATGCTCACCAGCATCAAGGGCTTCTGGAAGGTGTGCCGCTATGGCGACCTTTACATGGTAACGTATCTTTTAACTATATTATGTATCAACAGTCTCCTTATAATGTGCCAATCGTAATTCAGTTGTAAAAACGGAAAGTGCTATTCGACTTGTATACTTCTATCTCTGACAGTGTTATGACGTCCTAGTAGGTTCTAGGTTTAGATAATGGCAGTCAAATTGCCGAAAGTTTTCATCATTTCAGTAGCATACATACATATGTCTGCCCCGGGCATTTCTGTCTTTACGACAATTGCATCTGCGTCAATCTTTGATAATAAAGTAGGTAATATTGTCTAATCTTCTTCTCTAATCATTGATAATTTCGAGTAAGAAATTACCAAGGTATTGTTTTATGGATTAGCTATTACTTTCTACTGTAAGCTTGTTTATTTCAGTCTGTCTTGTACAATTAACATTAGGAATGTACACATTTTTAAATTTTGGCGAAACTTTTTATGAAAATTATCCCAGGACCCATTTTTGACGTAAGCTTAATATGGTATC
Source organism: Mythimna loreyi (assembly GCA_029852875.1). Classification (NCBI taxonomy): domain Eukaryota; kingdom Metazoa; phylum Arthropoda; class Insecta; order Lepidoptera; family Noctuidae; genus Mythimna; species Mythimna loreyi. Next base: position 1,021,690 of record CM056795.1, on the reverse strand, counting down.
GTCACCAATATGACTCACAAAAGCTGTAGAAACGATTTCGTTACCAATATGAAAAAAAAAATCACCCATATGACATATCAGCTCAACGATAACTGTTATTAGAAAATATTATCTTTTATACAAAAATAGCAAAGCAAAGTTCATAGCAACAACAGTGTCATTGTACCTACTCATTGTAATCTATCCCGCATAGCTGTCAATTAGCCGAGCGCTCATATCAATTGCATTTTTTATTGATCTCTAAGGACTGAAGCAAGTACTCGTATTTTTTATAAAAAATATAAGTTTTATGTATCTCTATGCTGGCTTTATGTCTCGATCCTGGCCTTAAACCCAGGGTCCTTTAATCGATATCAGAAAGTGCAGTCGTGATGAGCGACTGCATCTTGATATCCTTTCAAATATCATGTTCTAGTTTCATTTACGATCATGTCAAGGGCAAGGTGAGACAAATTTATTTGAAAAAAACTGAATTTTGCAATTTTATAGTCGTTGAGTTTGGCAAGAACAATCGTAAATGGCAATTAAATAATTCAAACGCCCACTGGACCGTGTGTATTGCGCTCGCGACGTTTTTTCACTTAACAGCTGGTAACATTTTGATCATACGATTCTGTTATAAAGTGTGAATACAATAAGGCCTGATTTCATCATTCACTATAAAAAAAACTTAGTTAAACTAAACCAAACTGAGTGTAATCTAGTTTTAACAATATGGTCGTCTAAAATTGTAACTGAGTTTAGGGTAAACTAGATGCAATTCATAGCGGTGAAATGCAAATTGAAGCTATAATCTCGATTAGACACTTAAATTGTGTGTTTTATCAAGAAATCGCAATTGGTTATATTGGTGAATTTGGCTTTTAAGTGTAATAATTGTACGACAACTGTCAGTTAGTATTTCATCATCATCTTAAGCCTTTTTATTTTCAGTTAACATTTGTATTAAGATAAATTTCACACATTAAATTACGCCCAATCAAATATTGTAATGCTATCATTTCATGACATTAGTACATTTCTTTGCTTATAGTTCTCGTTTGGTCATTGCAATATGTACATAGTTAATAAGTTTTCATTAATTGGTACACTGGAATTGTATCCTTACTAGGTCAACAGGGAAATATCGAAAATATACAAATTGGACCAACATGATAATCGTTGTGGTCTTTGCGGAAATCCGGACCGGTTCTCTTCCGGAACTATAATAAAACTTAATAAACTTTTGAGATAATAATAGCGACAGTATTAACTTTAGATTAATTTCGGATAGGAGTACCAGGAAGTCATGGACATGAAGGAGTTCGTTTTCATGCTTTATATAATGTTAGATCATCGGCCCACGACTACTAACGTCATCTCGGATAACAGAACGACTCGAAATCCTCACGAGACTTGAAGATAATGTGAACAAAACTGGTTCTTCACACATGTTCTAGATTTAGATGATTCAATTATTGACAAAAAAAGTCTTAATTCTATTATGTAAGAGATATATTGACGAACTAAAATTAAAAGTTTGAAATCTATAACGTATGAGATATAATAAAAACTAGTTTGATTAGATTTTCCTTTATCGTTACTAATGTTTACAGATTATATTTACACGGCTTATCAATAATAGCCTACTTTAATGTTTTTAAAATTCACTAAAACTTTTCTTACTGTTTAGAAAAATATAGACCCGTGTTTTTTTTTTTTCTGACTAAACAACCTACCCCATTCCAACATTGCCATATACACGTTGCCACGTTGCCCGTGGTGACAGCTTATAGAATAGTCATGTTTTTACTGTATGTAACTAGTTATATAATATTTAAAAAATTCTACAATAAAACGGACCAAAACATCTCGACAAGTGACAAACTAATCACAAAGGATTAGCAGATTGAAATTACATACTTTTTTTTTATGAATACAACGACATTTTTTGCTGACTTCACTAGGAAGCCACTTAGAATAAGAACTTGGGGTCTCAATATATTCTGTCTAAATATGTTCGAGATCTTTCTAAATAAAATAGTTTTATTAGAGTTTAATTGAGAGTATGATTGCGATAGTAAATACGAGTATAAACAGATGAGCGTGTTACTGGAGAGTACGCTGTGTCACTTCTGTTTTCCTAGTACACTAGGAAGAAGGACAATCATATTTCTGTACTGTGCTAAAAATGTAAATATTCTGCAGTTAAATATAAACTCTAAAAATTCCTTGTGTCATAGGATCTAGACTTTTTTTTTGATACCTATAAAAAAAAATTTCTCTCTATTTGATTTTTTCATTCCAGATGACATGGCTTACTTCAGTGTTAGAGTGCCAATCTTTTTTAGAGTTGTATTTTTTGCCTTCAACCAAGTGCTGCTAATCAGCCTGATTCCAATAAATTAGTTCAATTTAGACCATCGTCACCTACTAACGAACACACAAAAGACAATTTCCTGTATTTAAACAACAAATTACTGTAACCAAAAAAGGCTCACGATGTTGCAATACCAGGTTAGCATACATCACAATTGCAGATGTTAACAGATGTCGTTACATAAGCGCATGGCCGTGAGCCGCGCGCCGGTCAAACTTGCCCGCGGCGCGGTCAAGTTCAATAACACGATTCGTGAATGACCGACAATGGCCGACAACAAATTACTTCGTAATTATGTACCTATTTAACTACGAACGACGTCATAATAGATGCTAAATGGACTGCTTAAGTTAATGAGGTGCATAAGTGGGTTTAATTTTTTTTCCGTTCGAGAAAACTTGCATTTTAAGAAGATTTATACATAGTTGCATTTCTGAAAATGGTTTTACAATACTATTGCGTAAATTAGACAAAAAAATGTTTTATTGTTTGCTTCCTGTTATCAAAAATAGTGACGAAAAAATTACCAGTATATTATCTCCACTTCCTATACACAATAGATGGACATATTTATACCGATATAAACATGTGTTTATTTAGCAAGTACTAGTTCATTTATGTAGTCAACAAAACGTCAATGCAAGTAAGCAATAATCAAGGTGATTTAAATTAAACCTGTCTTATTATTTAATTGACAAAACGGAAGCGGAAAGAATAGAGTGACTTTTAAGTCATATCACATATTGTACGTTGGTATTTTCGTGGTGGAACAAACGAGAAATGTCTGGTTTTAATGTCTTATGACATAATTAAATAAAAAACAGGTATTGTTTGTAGAGAGAAAAACTTTTATTGGTTCAGATGGTGCAATATTTTTCGCAGAATCATAATTATATGTTTGTTAACATAGTTGGCAAAAGTCAAATGATGAAATTACTGTTTGAACATGCACTAATGGAGTTATTGTTCATACATCATATCGCTCGTATGAATACCCTTAAGTATTTGTTTTTTATAAATTTTTCCTTATGTACTTTTTATACCATTTAAATTATACCAAGTGTCTCACATAATTTTTTTGTTAAAACATATGTGTATTATTTTAAGTAGTTTTTTAACTAAGAGTTCGTCAAAGCAATCGTCAAACTGCATACCAACGCGGTCATTTCCGCCTGATGATTAAAAAACAAATTGCTTAAATCCTGCGGCGCGGCGCCAAATCATACCTTTGCAATTTTCGTTTCAAGTGCAAGCAAAAATGAACTCAGCGGTGGTCATGCGAAAGTGTCTTTGATAGTACGTATGTGAGTCAACAAAAGGCCGAAGCTTCCTGGGGTCATAGCTTGACTTCCGCAAAGGCAAAGAAAGAAGGAAGGTGTAAATTTTCTAGTCAATAAAACTCTGACACGCGATCCCGCTCCGCTCTACCAGCGGGACAAGTCATTGGATCGTATCAACTATCAACCAACAAAGGACATCATATTTTTTCACTATAAGCATACCTACCTACCGCTAACTTATTTTTATGAGTTGAAAAATTGAAACGATAAATCAAAATGTTGACAAAGGTCTCTCCATCGATCTTTGTTTAAAGATTGCACGTTTAGACATAACACTTAAAACCAATCTTGATTTTATTATATAGAAACACAAAGCTATACAAACATATGATTGTTATATTCGTTATGTACTATCAATATCATTATACACCGTGAAATTTAAATGGTTGTTTTCCCGCGGCAGAATGACTTGCCATAAGGAGTACTTTAGAAGCATACAGTAAAAATAAAAAAAGAAAAAGTTTTTTTTTTTTATAAATAGTTATTAAAAATATTCATCAACTCAAAAAAGCGAAAACAATAGTAACACTAGACGTAATTTGTAGGTACTACTAGCAGCAGCACGCCGTCAAAGGAAACGGATTCATTAAATATTTGAACCAAAATAAGCTCTCGCACGTTGTGATATGTCATAATTAGCTTGCACTCTACAGGTCCATTTTTTGTTTTTAATATTTTATTTTTTTATCAAACGTTTGTATTACCAAGACACAACCATTTCGCTCAGGGAAAACAACCATTAAAATTTCACGGTGTATATATAAAAATAAGTGGCATTTTTCGTTGTCACTTTATAACTCAAGAGCGGGCTCACGTTACCAAACCAAATGTTTAGACTTTATTCGGAGTATTTAGTAGATGGTTTATGTAAAGTTTGCACAAAATCAATCAAGCGGTTCTTAATTTATAACATTTTTCTTTGCCGGGAGCGAAGCCGCGGGCACAAGCTAGTATATAATATAAGCAACAAGTGATTTATTGCAAACGATATGTTCGAATTGATATTTAACTTATCTACTCATTATTCACAGACATGGTCTATTTATTTACTGGGGCCATTACAATATGTATCGAAATGTTTTATCCACCGCTTACAGAACATGAATGCCTGGTACCTTTATCTGGACATTCTCATATAAATCTACAGTTAAAAAGATTATTGTTTAACTGTTGATTTAAACGAGCATTTGAATTTTCAAAATTAAGTGTTTTTATATATTTAACTAGCTTTTGTCAGCGGCTTCGCCCGCGTACATAAAATATAGCCTATGTCACTCAGGAGTAAAGCAGCTTTCTGTTGTTGCTATTTTTTTTTTCAATCGGACCAGTAGTTCCAGAGATTACCTCCTACAAACAAAAAAACAAACTTTACCTCTTTATTATATTAGTGTAGATTAACATTGACATACTTTTTCTAACGTCATGAATCTTTGCCGCTAAAAATATTGGACAGTGAGCCTTCGGAAGTAACCTACAAACACGAAACCCGTAGGTTTTTCGCAGTGTTTTATAGGGTCAAATTGATAGGCATTTGATGTTCTAGATCGCTGAGCACTCAATGACAAAAGTGGTTCATTATTTATTTATTTATTTCTGTATATACGTATATACAGAAATAAATAAATAAATAATGAACGACATAAAAAAGGAAAAGAAACAAAAAAGAAACACCATAGGCGCCTCAATGAGTTGTCAGCAAATCTAGAGGCCCAACTGCGGAGGCGAAGCCTACTGGGGCCCCGGTCCGGTTTCTGAAAGAAAGGTCCGACTCCGGTATGAGGGCTAAGAAGGAATGGGGTGGGTCGTTTATTCAGTAAGAGTCTGACACTGTTTCCCGCTCCGACCAAAAAAAAACCAGAAGAACACAAAGGCTTCATCATTGATCATTAAGAGACAAACACAGTGTCACTCTAGTATCGGGAAACTTAAACTGTTTACATTTACATGACCTCTAAAGAGGTTTTCAATGAAATTACATATTTTAATTTCGATTTTTTTTCCTTGATTATACCGATGTGATATTTACAAATTATTCACGCACTAGCTTTTGACCGCAGCTTCGCCCGCGTGGTATTGGGGTTGGGGTTGGGGTTTCCGGGATAAAAAGTAGCCTATGTCCTATTCCGGAGTGTATCCTATACCTGTGCCAAATTTCATCCAGATCCGTCCAGCCGTTTTGGTGTGATTGAGTAACAAACATCCAAACATCGTAACTTTCGCATTTATAATATTAGTAAGATGTATAGTAGTGCGTGGATGGTTTTCAGCTTCGTGTGAGGTGGTTTAAAAGTTAAAGCGAAAGTGCCAGGATAGGCCGCTATGTAAATTTTATTGTCTAACTGTATGTTTATTATATATGCGATTAGCAGTCGTAATACGCCTTTATTAACGGAATTAAAATCATCAATACAACCGTGATTGCTCTTCTTATCCTATTAAATGCATATTTTTTTAAAACGTTCACGGGCTGCCTTTCCTTGGAGCTTACTCATAAGTTTTTTTTTTTAAGATTTACATACTGATTGTTGTCCAATATGTGGACAGACAAAATAAATAATGTGTTTTTTTTTCATTTAACAAAACAAGGCTAAGAAAACCAGTCCAGTGTTCAATCATAGTCAAAGAATACATTAGTTTTTGCTGGCTTGAATCTGTTTTAAAGAGCAAGCCCTGGTCTGAACAATCTAGACTTACATGTCGTTCACTGTTCAGCATTCCAACGACAAAAATGCTTATTGAATCATCCATGTTTCTAAACGACTTTTTGTGACAATCGATCGACCTTGTATAAAAACCAATAATATAATAATTTTTTAAAGTTGAGAATTATATTTATTTTTAAAAATAGTTTTCAAAAAACACTCTTACATGGATATATTTTGGTAATAAAAAAAAGAATAATCTACTAGAGTGCGTAGGTATTGACTGTACCTACCCAAAACTTTTCTCTTCAAAATACTACATTAAAGTAAAATTTTCGTTTCGCAAATTAAACTGGAAAGTTTATAATAAAATTGTATACTTTGACATCTAAAATATGAAACCATATTTTTTGAGCCTTCCAGGAAAAAAAAACAATTTTATTATTGTTCCTAATATTAACGATGGTATTGATGTTTATAGTTTTTATAAAAAAAATCATAGATATATCAGGAAATTAATTTAAAAATTGAAAGAACTTTCTTTTTCTGCAAAACAAAAACTATCTGGATATCGATACCATTTTCGCACCATAGAATACCGTATGACATGACACTATGAAAATAGCTGAAGTAAACTAAACGGGCTGTCTCTAAACCAGATTACATTTCGAATGTGTCTACCAGCTCAACTTGCGAGTTATATGTCGCTGACCGTCCCTGTACACATGCCAAATGATTTGAGAACATAGCTATGAATAATAACAGATTATTTTGGTTGCACCGCCATGCGCCATGAAAATAACCCTTAACTAGCACGTAATTGGCTGAAAACGCTGTGTGAACACACACATAAAATCACTTTTAAAAATTTAATGACAATAAACGTAGTTTTATTGAAAACGACGACCAAAATAGCGTAGTGGGAGAACTGACCTTGCTTTAGATTTTTACAATTTAGAAGAAAAAAAAAAAATGGTTACATAAGGACATTTTTATTTTCAATAAAGCATGAATTAAAAACAGCTTTTAGATAAATAAAAGCTCGCAATTAGTTCACAAGTACCAGGCACACATAAGCTTCCAAGAAGTGCAAATAAAGCTCAGAGCAGTCGGAGTGAAGGCAAAACAGTATCGGCACGGTCAAGGTTGCCTGCATGCGGGTTACTACTCTACCGCGGTATCTTTGTCCACATCCTTCCGATTAATGTGAGCCTGGTAAATGTATAGCTAAAATTTATTGATTGATTGATTTAAATACAATGCATAACTGGTGATGAATAAATTAATTAGAAAGGAAAATATTTTTACAAAAAAATATATTTTCACGTTAAAAAAACGCTTAGAATAATTACATAAAATGTTGATATTATGTAATGGTTATTCATAACTTATGTAAATAAGCAGTATTAAAATGAGTTCGAAGCCTAAATACTATATAATTTCTAGAATTTACGAGACTAGACGATTATATACAATGTGATATATAGAAAATGTGACCCGATAAAACGGTAGGTGAAAAACATACATGGCCTTACAATCACTCCGGCTGTTTTCGAGTTAAAGTTACTGGAAGGGACATTACAGTATTATTGGCATTGGGTGAACTTAGCAGATTTATTTTCATATTTAGATTGCTGGTTGAGTAAACACTGTTGCACAATATTAACATTTCGAAAAGCCATCGCTTTTTTGAATATTCACGATTTTATTTATAAGTAAAAAAGATAGCACGTTTCTATTTGCATATAATTTTGTTATTTCTGTTTTTGTTTAAAACAAGCTGTGTTCCGCGGTTTTACCTGCGCTTTTGTCATTGTTTATGTCATTTAGATTGTACTATTCGCCATGAATCTACATTTCCATACAAAAAGATTTTTCCAGTCCACATGTTAGTTCCAAAAACAAAGAAAAAATTAATTCCGCTTTATTAAATTAGTACCTATACATGTATACATATTGACCTGAAATAATTTCAGCATTAGTTAGCTTTAACTATTTTCAAACTGCTGGGCATAGACCTACATTTTCCCTCCAAATCTCTTAGTCATTGGCAATCTCTTACCTAATCTACAGTAATATAATAAAGAGGTAAAGTTTGTTTTTTTGTTTGTAGGAGGTAATTTCTGGAACTACTGGTCCGATTGGAAAAAAATTAGCAACAATAGAAAGTTGCTTTACTCCTGAGTGACATAGGCTATATTTTATGTACGCGGGCGAAGCCGCTGACAAAAGCTAGTTTTGTATATGTCTATTTTTTTCAATGATGCCTCTTCCATTTTATATATATATCAATATGGCGGGTTATATATAATATAAATGAACGGTGATCGCCCGCAGAGCAGTACACACGAGGCTTTTAAACAATAGCTAGTGGGAATGTTCACTGATACCGACAAGTATTTCGATTCCATCGGAGTTTCTCTCACTGTGAGTATGTTTTAGTTCGAAAAATCGGCTAAAAAAAGTTTTGATACTTAAAAAATTTGCTTATGTCTTCTCAGAGATCTTTTTCTATGTTATTTTTGTTTTCAGCATAGTTCACATTATCTCGATGTGTAACTATCTCAACAGCCGCTGAAGTTTTATACTGTTATCTCTAAAAATAGTTTTATTTTATAGGCTTGTTTTTAATGTTACCACAGTGTACACGTGCACACGAGATTATGTTAAACTAGCTTTTGCCCGCGACTTCGTACGCGTAGAAGTCTAAATTTCCATCGTTATTGTAATTTTTTTTTGTTGATATTCCTCTCATATGAATTATAGCGTGATATTATATAGCCTAGAGCCTTCCTCGATAAGTAGGCTATCCGACACTGAAACAATTTTTAAAATCGGACCGGTGGTTCCTGATTAGAGCGTTCAACCAAACAAATTCTTCTGCTTTATAATATTAGTGTATGTATAGTGTTTGCCATTGCATACAATAATGTATGCTATTAGTTGAGTGGCAAACGCGCAAACGGTAGCTTAAGGTGCTGACAGACTTGAGCATTCACTCGTAACAGAACATCGAGCATTCGCCGTTTTTATATTCGTCGAACTGAACAGCGAGCCGAGCCAAACATTGCTATGAACGTTTTCATGAGCATTCTAATGAACCAAAGCCGGGCCGGAGCTTGGCTCGCCAAATACGTCGAAGGAATGCTTGCTAGAATGCTCGCCAGAACGCTCGATAGAATGCTCGCTAAAATGTTTTCGTATTTTTCTATGATGTAACATTCGCAAGAATGCTCAAGTTTATCAGCACCTCTTTTCTTGAGTTTTTGACTCAACAGCGCTAGCGTTTGCACGTTCAATATAAGAGCATTTAGTATCTATGTATCATCATGTTCTGTTATGGCTTGTGTAAATGTAATCGCAATTCGATGCGGGCTTTACTCTCAGTAGTCATGTGTTTGGTATTTATTTTACATGTTAACTGTTTCAGTCTTACGAATAATCATGAGTATTTGATATGTAGATGATTATTAAGTATATTTGATTATTTGGTATTCTCTTGGGGCTTAATGAACTAGGTAATGACAAGAAAGATAGAATGACCAAGTTCACATTTACCTACCACTAATTTCAATAAATTGTTTTCACAAAATAAAATTGCGAAAACATCGCGAATCACGCGAGACAATCAGCGAGTATTTAGTTATTTACGGTAATTAGGGTCCGTGGACGTACCTACTTCAGTGGTCGTTAGCACAATCACAAGAATCGCTCGCCAGTTATGTAGTTCCGGTAGTTGACCGTCATTTGTGGAACACTTACACGCATGTCAAGCCATTTGAATGTACTTTGACATTACAGGGAAAAAAATCACAACTTTGCACACGGAAAATGAAAAGAAAAACATCTAACGACATCAAATTGTAAGCGTTTATGAAATAAATTTCGGGAGACGCCTATCTGAAAATTGCTTCATCATGATTTTGTTTTGAACATTTTTTTGTATACCCACAGTTCTTAAATAGTTATTACAAATTGGATGACTTACAAAGGAATGAAAATCTTTTCAAGATTTTCAGCTAGTTTAAAAAAATCACAACTTTGCACACGAAAAATGAAAAGAAAAACATCTAATGGCATCAAATTGTAAGCGTTTATGAAATAAAATTTGGGAGACGCGATCTGAAAATTGCTTTATCATGATTTTGTTTTAAATTTTTGCACCCACAGTTCTTAAACAGTTAATATTAGGTATCAACTGGATGACTAAGAAAGGAGTGAAAATGTTAAAGATTTTCAGCGGGTTTACAATCTTATAAAATATTCCAAATCCGCGTCAAGAAGTAACAAATAGATTTAATATTACCTCCAGATTGGTAGATAATCGAGAATTAATAAGTGTAATAAGTGTTCATGTACCAGGGAGACATAAGATTGTAGGCACCGCCTAGTTGCGCACGTGGCTGCAGCGGTGGACTATAATTTTCATTTCAGTGCACGTTTTAAGATAAACATCACTGTTGACGATTACCTATTCACTGTTGATGTCGTGTTGCCAACGTTTGGGCCAATTTTAATTTGCCTACTTCGTTTTTATTATTAAGTATTTGTGTTCTGACGTAAATACAGGCATTTTAGATGTTTGGCTTACTTAAAAACCAGATCGTTTCACCATTATTTTTTATTTGTCTTTTTAACAAAAGTAACTTTATCTTCAAATATGTCCGTTTTTCTTTACCTATATGTTTTTGTTTCTTATTTCGTTGTTATAATTGAATTTTTCAGTTTCACGAGCTAAATTACTAAAAATGGTTGCCTTCCAATTCTTCCGATTAGTACCTATTTGGCTCTAAATTATTTGATTGCATTCCATTACCACAAATGGGGAAGAGATTCTCTTACTTTTAGTAAATGGTATTTGCGCCATTACCGACGTAACAATGTCTTTGACCTAAACCGACATTTTCTCAAAAAATAAGTGACATGATTAGAAGTGACTAATATGTTCACGTTTGTCGTTAATGTGGAAATTGTATGAAAACGTGAGGACAGCTATTTTCGAGACCACCGGATGTCAACCATATCTTTTGTGATAATTTGATATTATTATAGAAGTCGGTAATAAAGTTATTATGACGTTAATATGTGATGTTAAAAACTACGTAACTGCAGTGCATTTAGCGTTGACTTGCATGTTGGGTATTTGTGTTAATCTTACTTTTCCGTTAATTTGGCAATTAATAACACACATAATAGGCACACTTATGGTGTCCCAATTAAAGTATTTATTTATTTATTTTATTTATTTATTTATTAGAACTTCATGCAACACAAAGGTACACAGGCGGACTTAATGCCTTAGGCATTCTCTACCAGTCAACCAAGGGTGGTGAAGAGAAAACATGGCAGGTGCATACAAATTAACGAAAATATTAATAAGATCCAGGGTTAAAATATATATATGAATAAAAAATAAAATAAACATACATATAATATTTATATATATAATATACCTACATATACGTATTATCTATATATAGTAAAAGAAAGGGGATTTGAGACGACTCTGCTATTTGTGGAGAAAATATTTCCGCAACATCAACTGAAATGAATACCGACTGGTGGCCATCCTGATATCGAGAGGAAGCGCATTCAAAAGAAGAAGGACTGTATATAAAAAGAAGAATGGACAAAATTAGAAGTATGAGAAGGACAAATGAGTACTTAACAGATTTTTAGAGGAACGCAGATTCTTAGCGTGGGAAGAGGAAAGATATTGAAAATGAGAAATAAGATAAGAAGGAGGGGTGGGAGAGTTAAGCAGAGAAAAAAGAGTAGTCAGTGCCCGCAAATTTCTTCTCTGGCGAATCGGCATCCATTTGAGCTCGGTTCTATAACTTGAGACGTGGTCATATTTTCTCAAATTATAAATAAACCGGATGCAGTTGTTAAGAAGCCTGTCTAATTTATCTAGCAACACCGCATTCAGGTCAAAGTAAAATTATCTTTGGTCGCCGTTTTTTTATTTGCACTTTTTTGTATAGTTTGTGCTTTAAGTCTAAGTGTTTAAATAAACCAGTAATAGCTAGTACAATGATCTTTCTCGACCTTGCTCAACAGTCCATTGGATAATACGCCGTTAGATTGCTAAGAGATGCGTATTTAGATTACTGATGGACAGCCGAGTAATTAAACACTGTCGTAATGTCGCTATTTTCATATGATTAACATCGATATTTTTCTAAATACCTAATTTAATTAACTTCCTGTAACTTGCAAGTTTTATATCGGTGGTTAACTTTCACTCAACCAGGACTTCATGAATTTCAGGTGCTGGCGGCACTGGCCGCGCAGTCCATCAACATATCGGTGGGGTTCTGTCAAGGCTTCTCAGCGGTCCTGCTGCCCCAGTACACACATGAACACCCCACGATTTCATACGAGCAGAGTTCATGGATTGGTAAGTTATAGTTTTCATAATATCATTTTAAAAATTTAGTTCTGTATTTAAAATAAAAAAAATGTAACAATATTTATATAAATAAACCTTAGGAATGACATACATTGTAACGGCACTATAACAGTAATTTTAATTACGTAAATAAACTTTGTTGACTGAACAATTGTGATGTATTTATCAAGTGCAGTTAGCGTGATCACCTGTACAGTAATAGCGAGTTTCATTAATTACACAACCTACGTCCACAGGGAATTGTAAACGTGTGTTTATTAGCAAATATCTGTCTACAGTATCACATGATATAGAAACAATGCAGACGTGTAAAGCTAACTAAATGATGCAACCATGACTGTAGAAAGCATTTCTATCTTATGTACCTAGTTTTCAATTAAAACTAAGCTAATTTTCATTTGTCATTTGTAATCTCGAGATCTTACAAAGCAAGGGATTTAGCACCTTTTAAGCGTAAAATAACATAACCTAAGAGATTGAAAGTGATGCTACCGGCCAAGCTGAATGGACATCGCAAAAACAATGTTTACGTTTTATTTCGGGAGCGGCGGCCGATGCCAGGGCGACACGTGAGCTAGGCCAACGAGGTCGCTAAAAATAATACTCCGACAAAGATCACGTTGTAATGAAAGTGAGTCGGTAGTTAGTCAGTCAAATACATAATATATTAAGTACATGTAAGTATAATTCGTTTTTTAATTCCAGACAACGATTTGACAACTCAGAATGTCACACTCTAGAAATATGTTCCCAATTTTCTGGAGTTTGACATTTTAAGTTGTCAAATCGTAGTGTAGGATTCAAAAACGAACTGTAAACAAAATATGGAGGTTTCTCATCGGATCAAAGAATATAAAAGAAATACGAACAAATGCCGTAGATACAAATTGTCAATATAAACAAAGCAACATTTGACATCGCAAATTAAATATTGACGCGAACTGCCGACGTGAGCAAACGAGATAGCGTAGTCAAACACATCAGTTGTACTAGGAGATAAGCAACACGAGGAGGTAGGGTCGTAAGCTTCGTGCCTTATGGCGGAGCACGCGCGGTGCGAGGGTATGCCAAGTTATGGTTATGATGTATTCAGAAGCTGGGCCTGATAAGGTTAGAGTTTAACATGAGGTTGGGGATTTGTATAAGTTTCGTATAGTAACGCGAGGTGTAGAGAAGCTTATGGTATCTTGGTTATTGGCAAGGAAAAGATTAATAAAAACAAAAAGAGATAAGGAAGTCCTGAAATAGTAACAGTGCAATAATCCCTTGATATTTATAAAACTATCAGTTTTTGTCATGACCAAAATTTACCATTTTCTGATTCTGATCACCATTATTTTTTCTATCTTACAGCAAGTTTGGGTGTGATATCAAACCCTGTCGGAGCGCTACTAGGCGGCATGATGGTGGACGCTGTCGGAAGGAGACTCCTGCTGCAGTCCATCGTACTGCCCAACCTGGTGGGCTGGCTCGTCATTGCCTTCTCAGAGACTTACATCTTCCTATGCATTGGAAGGTTCATCACTGGATTTACCATTGGTGAGTAGATGCAACCAAATGTATTATTCTTTTTTCTGAGTAACACGCCTAGAAAATATTCTCAATTGAATTAATGCCGTCAGAGTATATTATATTAAAATCTAGATTGGTCATGCATCAGGTGCGTCACGAAACTTATTGGAATAAGTATTTAAACATGAATAAATAGTATAAGCTTATCTGAAACTGAAATGACGAAAGTCAACGACTGGTGAAAATTGAATGAGTCACTAATTGAATCCTCGACAAACGAACCGTGGCGACGCTTCACACTTTAACCGCGTGACTGATGAGATTAACTGTTCGCTTGCAGGCATGTCAACGGTCTCCTACATCTACGTGGCAGAGATTACGACACCAGAGAAACGAGGCGTGCTCAGCGCTCTAGGACCCGGCCTGGTCTCCACCGGCATCTTCATTGTCTACTCACTAGGAGCCTTCATACACTGGAGAAAAGTCGCGGCAATCTGTGCTGGAGTTTCCCTCCTAACACCGTTCTTAATGTACTTCGTCCCAGAATCCCCTCTCTGGTTAGCCTCCAAAGGACAGATGAAAGAAGCCTACAACGCAATGTTCTGGCTCCGACAGAACAACAGCACCGCACAGCAAGAGCTCATGGAGTTCAACAAAGATAGAAAAGTAGGAGAAACGATGACCTTCACACAGAAACTCGGCCTTTTCAAGAGGAGGAGCGTCGTCAAACCGTTTCTTCTACTCATAATTTTCTTTATATTCCAAGAGATGTCGGGTATCTACGTAATCTTGTACTACGCTGTGGACTTCTTCAAGTCTGTGGGGACCAGCGTCAACGAGTTCACAGCTTCTATAGTAGTTGGCGGAGTGCGAGTGTTCATGGGGGCTGTTGGAGCGTGTCTCATCAACAGCTTCAGAAGAAAAACCCTAGCGGCTACGTCAGGACTGTTGCTTGGAGTTGCCATGCTGGGCGCTGCGGTCTGCGACACCTTGAACGGACCTCCTTTAGTTAAACTAGCCTGTGTATTACTGCATGTGTCGTTCAGTATGGTAGGATTTTTACAATTACCCTGGATAATGTCCGGGGAGCTGTACCCTCATGACATCAGAGGAGTCATGTCGGGAGCTACCTCGTGTTGTGCATACGTCCTCATCTTCTTCAACATAAAGACTTACCCACAGTTAGAAAACATGTTAACAAGTAACGGGACATTGTACCTCTTCGGGTTGTGTGCGCTCCTGGGAGCTGCGTATTGTTACTTTTTCCTACCAGAAACCAAAGGCAAAACATTGACTGAAATTATGAGGCAATTTGATGATGAGAAGAAAGAGGTTGATCCAGAAGTAGGGTACACGACGGAGAAGCCAGTTACGATAGAAGGCAAACCAGTACAAAGGCGACACAGCGCCGGGGCTACAGTGTCGTTAGAAAAGAATTGGACGCAAGATGAATGCAAGAAGACTTCAGACCACCGCGAGTAATCTTCGCCGTCTTATGCTAGCCTAGTACTTTTAGTTGTAAAGAATAAGTTACCAATGAATTTGTATAGTTAACTATTTTTAATATTATTTTATTGTTTGTGAAGTTTTGTGATCAGTATTAATTAGGACGATTTTTGACGTTTTGATGATGTTACATTCCACTAGTGATAAATAATTATAATACAAGGTGACGACATAGGTATTTAAAGTTTTGCCTAGTTTTAAGTACAAATATTGGTGTAATAAAATCGAGGCCCTGAAGTGATTAATAAAGTAACTACTATTTTTATACCGATTAGAATATTTTGTAGATTTAAGGATTATTGCTATTTAATTCTCATAGAAGATCTAGGCGTACCTACTATATTTAAAAGCAAGAACTATACAGGGTGAATGTATGTTTTTTTTTTAATATATTAATAGTGACGACTTACATAATATAAATGAAAGATAAATCCTGTGATGAAGTCTGAATAAAAGAGTGAATTGTTTACAATATTTTGTTTCATTTCAATAAGTATTGACCTGGATGCGATATTTCTGTATTAAGATAAGATATGCAATGTAGAAATGCGATATACAAGTGCATAGATAGCATTCAGAGTAAACATCAGGCCATTAATCATCTGTTGATACTGTGGACGGTTAAATAATAGTAATTAAAGAGAATTAAATTTATAACTATTATAAATATTCACTAAAAAGTGCTCGGTAGAACCTTAATCATTACTTTTTTTATGATAAAACCATAAATGATTTCTTCTGAAACATCGTATAATCAGCGCCATCTATGCTTCCGATAAGAAACACCAATCGAGTTTTTTTCAACTAGCAGAAGGAACGCCACATCAAAGCCTTTCGATAGTACGCTATAAGCTCACTAGATGGCAGCACAGTGCACTGACCTGGTTAAAAGGGTTTTTTACAAGCTTTTATTTAATTTCACCCGTCCTGATCATTATGACCTAATCTTGTAAATTAAATTTGATCCACTTCCCAGTTACCGATTGAGCTAAAATTTTGCATGCATGTGTCAATCAGATAACAATGTAAAAAGATTATGTCGTGATGGAGCCGAAAGGTGGCCATATAAACTCTCCAATTAAATGACAACCCCATCAAGTTTGAGCTCGTGTGAACCGTCCTAACGATGTTTAATCATATTTGTTTATATCGTGCTATAAAAAAAAAACATTTTCTTTAAAAACTTTATAAAGTATATTAGCGTCGGTGAAGTCATAACTAGACTTAAATCAGCATCTCCTCTCTATTGTCAAGAAATCCCTGAACAACTAAAAGATATCACTTACCTGGACTGAGGAATGCCATATTTGATGCCGACACCAACTCTGGGCAGTGCCTTGATGACCTTCTTCACGGTCGCCTGGTCGGGGAACGCGAAGAATATGGACGCTGAAACATGGAGAGCACCTTATTATTGGACGTGTAGTCATACTCTTGTCACCGGAGACGGGCAGCTACGTCAACGGTGGAAGAGGACATGCGATCACCAATCCGACCTACTTTGTCAATAGGTTCATCCCTTTTCCAACTTATGCCCAGCGTTGGGATTCGATGGGCTCTTCATTCGGATTTGATAACAATTTTGATGATTTAGAAGCGGTTGTAAAAATTGGTCCTAAGGTACACAGTGTTGCTTACATTCGTGAGCCTAGGGAAATATTAAAATTGACTTTCGTGTGTATTGCTGATAGAATAGTAACAGGAGTTAATATTATTTTGAGGCAATTTTTTCCACGTGTTTTCTCATCAGAAAAACTGTTAAAAACCTATTTTCAGAAGTATATTGGTGTCTGAAAGTACCAGGGAGCCAGAAGTTCGCAAGAGTTATTTTGTCTGCGTGCAGTGGGGGGATGCTGCCGCGTGCTAACACTCGCGTGCGTTTGTTTTTTGTTCTTCATTAGGTGAAGGCTGAGTCATATTGCGTTATTTAGCATTGTGTACAAAGAATCTAGTAAGAAAGGAGAGTCGAATAAAAGATAATAATGGACAGTTTATAATAGAAAACAGAAAAAAAATATCAAGCTTTCAAAAAGTTGGTTATCTTATTTACTTACACAAAATTTCATTTTTGAAAGGTTGTAGGTAGAAAACTAAGATAGACTGCTCACTAAACGAGCATACAATGCAATAAGTAAAATGAAAAAAAATATTATTCCAGACCACTTCAACTTATTCTGGAGTGATTTGACGCAATTTCTTTTGAGGCTTCAAAACCTTATTCCCTTCTTTTATTGAGTGAGATCTTCGTAGAATGACAGTACGAGAAGTTTTTAATTGGTTTCTGACAGTCCTAGTTTACAACAAGAGGAATCTTCTTTACTTACAATTTCTAATATTTTTCATTCGTTTTTTTTTTAGTCGAAATACATTTTTAATCTTATATTTCTTCAATAGTCAGTTCCCCAGAAGTTAACAATAGTCTTTACTGTAATTCATAACTGCATAATTGCTTCATGCTCGCTCAATGTGCAGCCTACTTATTAGGAGAGCAGAACAAGTTTACTTACTCCTGCTGGCGAGAAACATCTCGATGGCCACATTCTGCAGCAGGTACCGACGCGAGAAGATCGCGCGAATCTCGCTGAAGTACCATTTGCCGTGCAGGTGCTCGCAGTACTTCAATACCTGGAAGAAAAAAAAAGAGGGAAGTTTTAGATCAAGCTTACGATATACTTATGGGCTCCTAGTATTTTTAAGAACTTACAACTAAAGTATTGCTTAATATGATTTGAAACGAAACATTAGTGAGCAATTGCTTATTAACCTTTCGATTTTGTAATTACAGACACAATTAAAGAAAGCAATAGGTGTGCGAAGCCGGCGTTTGCTTGGGGCTTAATGAATTAATCAGATAAAGTATAATCTTTTGATTATGGCATTGAAGCTGCAACCCGAATACTGCCAGGCAGTTGCTCCAGTTAGTTACACAGTACGAACTGCGTCGTAAAACATAGTTTAAATTCGCAGTTTATGGAAACTCGTTATGGGCACATTAACATCATCAAACCCCGAACAAACAAACAGACAAATTAAAATAACACTGTCACTAATCAACAATAAAAAACACAACTACCTATATGTTAGTCATAAACACGCCACAAGATGGCGTTGAAAAACGAAAATAGCCGACAGTTTCCGAATACCGTCGTAAACGTAAGAACACGGACAGTCGTAAAAAGTTCGTTAGTTTTAATTTATACGTACAATAATTGTGTAAATCAAGTGAGAGTACGTTTGTTATTTTATTTTAATGTGTGCTCAAGCGTTTTAAATAATGTCGCGTGTGGGGTTAAACTTCTGTTTATTATGTACGTTTGTATGTACTAATGACTTTCTAGACGCTAAGATTTATGAAATAGAGTAGGACATTACTTGTCTAGAATTTATGGTCGGAAAAACGTGACATTTCTTTCATGACTGAATATATTTGAATAGAGTACCTAGGCTATGAATCATACACCTAGTCTACCTATCACAATTGGCTCCACCGACCCGTTTGATCGTAAATCTAAACATCAGCAGAAGTGCAGACTTGGCAAAACGCCGAAATGTTAGACACAAGATGACAAGATCGTTGCAAGGAACTATCATCACTTGTCAGATAGTCTAACACAGGTCTATCGTGTCCTGTGTCTAAACTAGCCAAGCAGACTAATTAATTACCGAATACTTTGTGGTGTCAACAGATTTATTATCTTTTGTTGATTGAGAACAATCTGTGTGAGTCATTGAAAAAGAACCTAACAATGCCCTACGCAATTGTATGCAATCGTGTTTGTAGATACTTTTGGATACCAGGGTGACATAACATACAAAGTAGTTAACTTTATGAAGTAAGAGGCATTTGATTCTTACATCGTCTGCAACCCTGTTAACTCAAACTGCAAAAGGCATAATTTGTGAATGTTTTTTACTATGATATTATGCTATTAAAAACTATAGTGTCTTATTTACCTGCCAAACTTCAAAACAATCACAAATTAAACCAACATCCGATACTTCATTATCTAAACTAAACAAAAAGCGCATCCACATAAAAAATCGACCACGTGTCAGTTCCCCATACAAAGACCAGGAACCCATGGCATGGGGTAGTTAATTGGCACGCGAGATGGATTGGCGAGAGGACTGCACTGATTCCTATGGTTCCTCCTAGGGGTAGCGGCCATTGTGTGGGTGAGAAACGCCATGTGGTGCTAATGTGTGTGCTGATTTGGTTAAGAGAGTATGTGTTGCGGAAAAGGTTAATTCGATTTTTGGAAAGTATTGGATGCGTCACCCGTTGCTTAAAAGTAACATTAAAACAATGTTACTTTATTATGTTAATTACTTTCAGAATCAACTTTTATTTTTGGGCTTCAATCATTTTACTCTTTGGAAGTTTCTCTAAAAAGTTCCAAATGGAGTTATAGGCGGGTTTGAGATCTACTCCCTGGAACGTGCGAATTAGCTTCAATTTTAAATATTCAAAAGTGCCTGTAAATGGTCTATTTGAAATAAATAATTTTGATATGTAGTGCTTGACTGGGATCTCTTTGAGTGACTTTAGTGTCTGTTCTAATTATTCATAAATTGATTCCTAGTGGATATTTTATTGTAAAATTGGTTAAATAAATAAAAAAATAGGTAAACGCAGACATTTGAGATAAAATATTTTATTGTATCTCATGGAAAATATGTGGAATCATTGAAACACGACGATATCGGTAAAATAGAGCAGAAGAATTTATTGAAAGCAGTATTAATTACTTCAGCCAAGTTTCCTAAGGAAGTCGATTTTTTACTTGTACTTCCAAATACTTCATAAACATTAGAATGTGTACATCCATATTCTAATAACAAACCAATTAACTATTCATACATCAGATGGCTTAAATGTACGGCAAATATCCACCCTTACATTGTTGAGACATCTGCAGCCCGGACTAAGCGTTTTGCCTCGTCGTGTATACCGCGAACATCGAGGGACTGGAACAGTTTGCCGGCTGCAGTCTTTCCGTCCGATTATAATTTAGGTGTCTTCGAGGCTAGAGTGATATAATAGGCTCTTAATAAACTAGTGCGCCTTACCATCAACGATTGCATCACTGCTTACCATCAGGTGGGGTCGCAGTCAAGCACTAGTTTATTGCAATAAAAAAAATGTCTTAGTATCCCAGCTAAAAACAAAACGTTCCAAATTTTTTTTTCGTTTATTAGATATTCTTCTAATGACCATCTCCCTTTACTCAAATATACTTAAGTACTACAAATTACTCACTATAATAATAAAATACTTAACAAACAAACATTTCATTATCCCCTCATCCAGGGATGAGTCTCGTATCGCGAGCACTCCAGCGCCCCCTGTGCACACAACACCACCAGTGAACTAATCACAACACAATGACACAATGGGACACCCTTGCGAGTACTTGTTCACACCATAAACATGCATTTGTGTTCTATTCATTGGGGAGGCAGTAAGTGCAATATCGCAGTAAAAAAAAAAACACTGGGCAAGTTCGATCTGCCGAGCATACTGAGAGTTCCGTACCAACCAACTTATTACGTAGGGACTCTGAAAAAGGGTTGAAGCCTACTGAGGCCAGGGTCTCTTTCTGAAAGGAAGGTTTGGTTCAGCGCGAAAGGCAAAGAAGGAACGGGGTGGGGTGTTTAGTCAGTAAGAGTCTGACACTGGGTCCCGCTCCACCCAAGAGCGGGATTCATCACTGGATGATTTTTGCCTACTATAAAAAAAAAACAAACTAACTTAATATGTAAATAATTAAATTCCCAACCAATCGAGTCTCTCTCGAGATTATTCGGACCCAAAAATGATTTTTTGGTGACGTAACCATACATTAACAGTTTTCAATTTTTTTCTTATACTTGTACTATGCGACCTTGCTTCATGTCAAAATTCAGGATTCAAGATCAACGGTAAGTAAGCACGCAAGAATTTTAATTCCTTTCAAGGCTCGAAATATTCGTTTTTTACGACGTAAACGGCTTTATCTTCTTTTTCCTTTATCTCAGACTTTTTATTATTTCACAGCATTAAGGAACCGCAGACCTGAGTATATGGTTTACATTTTAACTCGGTACCCCCAGGTGTTTCCGAAATAAAGGGTCTTGACAGACAGCGGACAACAAAGTGATATAAAGTTCCGTTTTTTCCTTTTGATGTAAGAAACCCTAAAAAGGTTTATACTTGCTAATATTTTCAGTAAGTTTTATCTCTATATGAATTTAAGGAGAAACTGTCTGACTGACACATTAACACACGGCGAAACTTCCTTCTTTTATGACGTAAGTGAGCATTAAGAAGAGATTTTTGGAATTTCCTTTAAAGGGGGTGAAAAGTGGGAAATTCTTTCATAAGCAGAATAATAATCTTAGTAAATAAATACTAAATCTTGTCAGTGTTTGTTTTTAGACCTATCACGGGATTTTAAAGATTGTATGGAGAACTTTTATTTCTTAACTCAAAAACAACTCAACCACCACTCTTGCCCTTGATTGGAGTTTGAGATAGTGTCAGACTCTGACTGATTACCTATGATATGATTATTGGTTCCTAAGTTGCCTTTCATACCGGGCCCAAGGTTTCCTTTCAGACGCGTATCCTTAGCCTCAGTAAGGCTTCGACCCTTCTGCAGGGTTCTTACGGTTTGCTGACAACACCTTGAGGCGCGTGGGACAGTGCGCACTGTCAAAGTCTTAGGCTCGGTCCGGACGGTTACCGGACATTGCTCGCCGTCCGCAAACCAGTGCCTACAGTGGCCGGTTTAAAGGATGTTAAGGTTCTATGAAAACATTCTCGCAAATAAGTCGCAAAAGTGTTAGTGAAGTTTTTCATTATGTTGTTGTATTTTTATTTAATTACTATAAACTAGTGCTTGACTGCGATCCGACCTGATGGTAAGCAGTGATATAATAATGGATGGTGAGGTGCGCTAGTTTATTAAGAGCCAATTTACTCTAGCCTTGAAGATACCTAAATTAATTAATTTTGAAGCAAAAAACAACAAAATAAGATCAAAAATAACAAACAGAAATTATTTCATAGTGAACCACATACTAGGGTAGCAGGAACGCATGGAGGGTGTGGGTGCGGACGTCCACTTCAATTGTAACGCAATTTGTCAGCCACCCCTCGAACATCCGATATCAGCTAGAAAGCGCCAACTATTATGTTTAAATAAACAACCGGTACGTATTGTTCATCAATTTGTTTGGAAACAACAGAAGCAAAGTACGAATAGGTGGGCTCTATAGTTAGGCGCCTTTTTGGCCTCGCACAGGTTTCGTACTTTTTTTATTCTATTGTTTTTAGTTTATGTATAGTGTGAGGCACAAATAAACGTTTTTCTTTCTTTCTTTTCTTTCTTTCTTATTAAGGGTACGAACCTACTTATGAACTCCTGGGACCAAGGGTTCACTCCTGAGACCAAGGGTTGATGCGAAAGCGTATTACCGGGGCCCTGGGATCAAGGCAAGGAAGGAATAGGGTAGGTTGTTTAGTAATAGCCAAGTCACTATTATTATACCTAAGGTAAACAAAAAAATTGATGTAGTCACAAAATATTGATTTATTATTACAAATTAAGTTAAACAGGACTTTGCTTCTATGCGATCTCAAAACTTTTTACGATGGAGGAATTGCGTATAGACCTGGCTTTTTTACATTTAATGTTTTTGGTGAGATAAATTTTCTCTAATCAATTCCATAATCCACATGGGAAACTTTCATCTTTGTTATCTCTCTTTGTTATCATAAAATCCTGCTAAGTTATGCGCAGAGGTTAATAATCCACCCCTGACGGATAACGCGTATCACCAGGCGCGTATAACTGCAGAGAGTGGTAGATCAAAACGATCAGTTTTAGATAGATCACGGCCGCGGACATGATCGTGTGAATATTGGTCAAAGCTATTGATGCCTTGGTCACACGTACCGAGCAAATGGGCGCGACAGTGCTCTCGGCCCTAATACTTGTAATAAGTATAAACACAGGGACGAGTGCTCGGCCGAGCGTTTATCACATTATAACAACTAAACTTTACAAGCCAATAGTTGTGATTTCAGAGTTTTGATCAAAATTAGGTTATCTTCGATAAAGTAGTGTTCACAATATACAAAATTACATATCAGTGAGTAATGGTTTTTTTTATAAAGCATGGTTCAACACATACAAGGAATAACTTCTGTGTCGCAGACACCAGTATCTGCAGGGGGCTTGCGGATGGTGAGAAGAAAGAAAGAAAGAAAAACAATTTTTATTCGGCCCAAACTAGACGCACATACATACACACATAAAACAACCACACAAAATACAACAATTAGTCAGTCAACGACACCATAGACACTGGGCAAAAAGCCTTGGTGAGCAATGGGTAGGTCGCCGTCCGGTCGCATGGTAACGGTCCAGACCAAGCCAGGTCGTTAACGACGCGCTCTAGTCCCACGCGCCTCAAGGTGTTGTCAGCAAATGTAGTGGCCCAACTGCAGGGCCGAAGCCTACTGGGGCCCCGGTCTGATTTCAAAAAGGAAGGTTCGACACCGGTATGACGGCTATAAAGGAATGGGGTGGGTCGTTTAGTCAGTAAAAGTCTGACACTGTTTCCCGCTCTGAACAAGGACTCGTAATTAGACGATTTTTCCTATCATAAAAAAAAAAACAGTATCTGTAGGCCATACAAATATTAATTTCGTGCGGGATCGAAGCTGCAACACGCAGCGCAGTAGCCAATCGCTCAAGCACTCCGCCAAATGTGCCGTAACTCTATCCCAATTGGACAAACATTCATCATGGACTTCCGTTCAAATATAAAGTACTAGCTTTTGCCCGCAGCTTCGCCCGCGTACATAAAATATAGCCTATGTCACTCAGGAGTAAAGCAGCTTTCTATTGTTGCTTAAATTTTTCCAATCGGACCAGTAGTTCCAGAGATTACCCCCTACAAACAAAAAAACAAAAAAACAAAAAAACAAACTTTACCTCTTTATTATATTAGTGTAGATATATTTATTTATATAACAGCAAGTTCTTTCCTTTTTTCTATAGAAAAGAAAAAAATAACTGGCTGTTTTGGTTTTAACGACAATTTTTATCAAGTAAAAGTTGTCCTGCATACCCTGTCCTTTGGCAAGACCCCACACGGCACAACGTACGCATGTTTCTCTATTTTAATTTCAGACAAAAACAAATCGTAACATACTGTATTGGTAAGTATAAAGTATTTAAAAAGCATCCCATTCAGCGGGATATACCATCATTAGATGATAATGGCTGCTTGTCACGACAACCCAGGGACCAGGGCGCCATCCCGCGGTGGGAAGTGGCCACATGTATTCCTCACTTGATTTATTTGCTGTAATACCATTATGAGACCATTAAGCGAAATGGTAGATGAAATTATGTAGCACTTAATGTTTTTTTTGGACTCTGTTATAAAATTGGAGCTTCTTCGAAAATGGAGCCCACTGAGTTTGATTGTTTTATTTATAGTTTATTTTAAAAACTAGCGACCCGCCCCAGCTTCACACGGGTGCAATTGTGACAATATTATGCATATATTATACATACAAATCTTCCTCTTGAATCACTCTATTTATTAAAAAAACCCGATCAAAAACCGTTTCGCAGTTTTAAAGATTTAAGCATACATAGGGATAGACGCGAAGCGACTTTGTTTTGAATTATGTAATGATGGTGTTATTTTACTAAAATAGAGTTTACTATTAATCTTATTGACTGGCCTGTCAGCATAGTAGTTAGTGACCCTGACTGCTATGCCGGAGGTCGTGGGTTCGATTCCCACCCAGGACAAATGTTTGTGTGATGAGCACGATCATTTGTTCTGTGTCTGGGTGTAATTTATCTATAATATGTATGTATTTAGAAATATATAAGTATGTCTACCAGTTGTCTAGTACTCATAACACAAGCTCTGCTTAGCTTGAGACTAGACGGCGTTGTGTGATGGTCGTCAAATATATTATTATATTATATATAATATTATTATATTAATCCTTTATCATTCATTAACTAAGCTTTCAATGTTTATTTATTTTATTGGCAGATCTTATCGGCTATTTCATTGTCATCTAGAAACATGAATACATAAATATATTGCTCGTTAAGCAACAACTATTTATAGAAATAATTAAACCCTTGAGTAATTACAAGACATATTAAATTTATAAACGTTCAATAAAATAGAGCAACAATGCAGAACCAATTGCGCTAACAATTAACATTAACCAAATAAATCTTTGAAAGAATAACCTCGTAAGTTAATTTAGTTCTCGACGTTTTTGTGAATGTGAGGCTATTGAGGGTAAGCAGCGCTGGGTTTGCGATGGTTATCGGACGTCGTAAATAAGGCGAGAGGACCAGGCGAACAGCGCGCGTGACAAGTGTGCCCATTAAGGGCCGCGATGACGGCCCAGTCGCGACAAGACGCGAAAAAACGCCGCGCCCTTGCCCAAGTGTACTGCCCGCATGTTATGCGGTTATGCCGCGTTTTTATTTTTTAATTGAAGTTGCAAAAATTTTGGGAGGGATATAAAGATGTTAGGCGGCTAGAGAACTTTGTAGCAATATCGGTAAGTTTAGTTAATTTTGTAATCATCATTACATAGTATAAAACAAAGTTGTTTAGATCTTATGTATACTTAAATCTTTAAAAGTACGCAACGGATTTTGATACGGTTTTTTTTAATAGATAGAGTGATTCAAGAGGAAAGTTTATAGATATAATATATCACCTTTGCACCCGTGCGAAGCTGGAGCGGGTCGCTAGTTAAAAATAAAATGTTTTATTCTAATCAGATAGTAGTGGAATTAAATATTGTTAATAGAAACTGTAATGAAATTACTTTTATCAAAATCTTTTGTCACGTTTTTAATATTTCAGAAAAAGTTTCTTAAAAGCAAAAAAAACAATTAAACCGAAACCGAATGACGTTTTTTCCCTCGCTACCATAACAAGGTGCGTCAAAAGATAGGATATGTAAATACGGAGCTGTCACCAGAGGGCAGGGCTCGTGTCCGAGCGACGAGCGACACAGTGGGCCTTATCTCGGACGGACGAAAGGTGCCGGACATCTGCCGACTGTGACCCGGCCTTAACTAACTAACAATTAACTAGAAAACGACATTATTTAATTTACAATTGATTATTAATTCTATTGTTCTTTTTTATTTATTGTGTGTCATCGTAGACAACGTTTACTATAGAATAAAACAGAAATTTATTCAGTTTTTCCATTCAGTTTTTGCTTTTAACGACGGGACATTAAGTTAATGTTAAAGAATAATATTATTGGACTAATTAAAATAAATGAAAAGGGCGGGCTCCGGTGTTGAAACAGATAATTAGCATAAATAATGAGATGTCAGTTTTTTTCAGTTTACATCTTAAATCATCGTCTCGTGTTGATTGCGAGAGCACCAGTTTATGATGCTACGTGTAATGGCGTTCAGCTTGCCGTGTCCGTAAATGTATGTTTCCGTGAAAGGTTTGACTCATGTAATTAAATTATTACATAAAACATTAAAATTATAAGTTATTTTATGAAACACTTTCTAAATTATATTGTTTGAATTATCTTACTCCTTGAACTTAACGAACCAGTAGTATTTTTTACTATAGTTATCAAAAAATAAAAGGGCTATTTTGACATGTGATGTTTTTATTATTTACGATATGTATCAGTCTTACATTACGTAATCATTATTTATTTATTAAAACTTTATGTACAAAAGACTGTACAAAGGCGGACTTAATGCCTATCATCATTATGTAATAAAAAAATATCTTGGCCTTAGAATCGAAAATTCTTAAACATGGAATAAACAAATTGATTATATCTATACTAATATTATAAAGCTGAAGAGTTTGTTTGTTTGTTTGTTTGTTTGAACGCGCTAATCTCAGGAACTACTGGTTCGATTTGAAAAATTCTTTTTGTGTTGAATAGATCATTTATCGAGGAAGGCTTTAGGCTATATAACATCACGCTGCGACTAATAGAATCGAAGAAATAACGGAAAATGTGGAAAAAACGGGGAAAATTATTCATCTTTGAGGGCTTCCGTTGCGTGCGCTGCGTAAACGGTTCAAGATACCAAAAAAATATGTATGAAAGAATTATTCCTCTTAAAATGATCTAAAAAAATGTCCGCGACAGTATATGTCTATCTTTTAAGATTAACTCACTAGAACCGTTTTTATGGGAATCAAATTTGGCCGAAATTAATGCATTATTACCAATTATTTGTTTGAGTTGTATCAACAAAATAATATTATACTTTATCCAAATAAATGTGTTGTTGGTTAAGAGTATGTAATTGTGAACAAAATTGTCTTTTACATCACTTATTTTCAATGAACATCTTAGAAGATATTACAATTTTAAAATAACTCCGATATAAAATTCACACGCGCCGCATGATGTGCAAAATATGACGCTGCGCCTGCCTGGCGGCGGGCGAGAAGGGTTGCTTGCGGGCAGCGCGGAGGGGTTTTTTATGGTAGGTAAAATTATCCAATGACGAATGCCGCTCTTAGGCGGAGCGGGAAACAGTGTCAGACTCTTACTGAATAAACAACCTACCCCGTTCCTCCCTTGCCATAAGCCAAGGGAGGAACGGGGTAGGTTGTTTCTCTGGGAATAATCCCATAGCCCCGGTATAACGCTTTCGCACCAACCCTCGGCTGCGGGAGGCTTTGATCCTGAAGGGCCCCACAGTTTGCTGTTAGCACCTTGAGGCGCGCGGGAGCAGTGCACGCCGTCGACGACTTGGTCTCGGTCTGGACTGTTACCAGACAACCGGATGGCGAGCTACCCATTGCTCACCGTCCGCAAGTCAGCGTCTACGGTGGCCGGATATCAGTGGGATCGCGGCGGCAACAGCTACGGCGAGGGCGCTGTTGCCCTTGCCTTATGCTTGCCTTTCTTCTTCGCTGCGGACCATGGCCTGAATCAAGGCCCGGCGCGAGAGGTCGCCGCCGCCGATCACCCCCACGAGGACACGGTGATGCTTCTCAAGCGGGGCACACTTCCACCGTGTGCTCCTGGCTGGCCACACAGTGGCGACACCCGGGCGTCTCTTCCTCAAGAATCCGGCGCAGGAATCTCCTGAACTTGCCATGTTCGGTGAGAACCTGCGTCATGCGTAAGTGAGGACACCGTGATGTCTATCCAACCACGCCTCAAAGACCCCTCTTTGACTTACCGCCGAGATTATGGCGTGCCCAAGGGAGGTGTAGCTCTATGAAGTACTTTTAGATAATTATGTTCTTTTAAGAACTAAATTGTCAAAAAAAAAAATAACAAAAATTGACACGGGCAAAGTCGTGGGTAACAGCTATAATTTATAAAGCTGAGGAGGTTATTTGCAAAAATAAATATGATGCCCAAAATAACTATTCTACGCGGACGAAGTCGCGGGCACAGCTAGTTACAAATAAAATTTCCTCACTATCTGGATCACTCCGCAATAGAAGTCAATGTACCCAAGAAACTGAGATTTAATATTTACAATGCACTTGTTAAATCACACTTGCTATACTTAATAGAAATCTGGGGTAGCGCGAGTAAAACAAAGATACAGGAACTACAAAGAGTGCAAAACAAAATCATTAAAATATTATTTTGTTATCCGTACCTAACACCTACATGCAAAATATTTGATGAAACACAGCTCATGAATGTCAAACAGCTTTATATGTATAATACTTGTATTTTGATAAGAAAAATTATAAATGGAACTATTCACACAAATGTAAAATTTACCAAAAAATCCCAAATAAGTAACCGCAGCCTTCGTAGACCTAGCTTACTTGTCCTACCTAGAACACGTACAAATTACGCCAAAAAAGACATTACATACGAAGGAGCAAAATTTTATAACAGTTTACCGTCCCACATAAAAAATGTAAGCTCTTTCAGCGGTTTTAAATCTCAACTAAGTAAATATATAATTGAAACAAGTCACTATCCTACTAGTTGAGAATAAAACCGTTGAACGTGTAAAATGGCATTATATCTATTAATTGTTAATTTTATTCTTTATAAGCATGTATCATTAATTTTATTGTAACGTACTGAAATTCTTTTATTGTATCGGTGACCTTATTTTAGTTTATTGCTTCCTTTGTCTTTTTGAGAATAAACTATTTAAACCTAAAACAAAACTTACTGAAATTAATTTATACTTACATGAAAAGAAAAACATTTAATTATTTTATTGTTTCTAGCAATTTCTTTCCAACTTACATTCTACGGTCTTTTCAAATGTGAAATGTGAAACAAAAGCTCCTAGCTTTTGTTTTTTAACGAGTTTATGGGAACATCTTTCATTTTTTTTTCTTTTTTATTTGTTTTTTTTTAATATGTTCCTATAAGACATGTCTGGTACATGGCATCTGTTCCATCGCCTTGCACAAATGGCAGTATAAATGCTCTACATATAAGCGACCATTCACGCTATATCTGCATCGAAGGTATGAATCCCGCCCTTGGGCGGAGTAGAAAACAGTGTCAGACTCTTACTGACTAAACAAACCACCCTGTACCTTCGTTTCCTTGATCCCATGGCCCTGGTGTTTCGCTTTTGCATCAACCCAAGGGTTCACCTTCGATATCTCCTGGGACCAAGCTCCAGGAGATATCGAAGGTGTGACTCCCTTAACTGCGCATATAGTAGGTATTACTTAGCGTAATAATGTACTATGCGTTCCAAACAAGAACAGAATCGATAACCAGGATGTGACGTCACGCCGTACTGTCAAATCGAAGATATTTTTGCAAAATTAAGGAACTCGGAGAAGAGTGAAATTGAAAAACTGGATTCTGATTAAACTTTTTTCGTTCACAGTTCGTAAATAAATATTTTTTTTCGTAAATAAACTGAATTTTAAAATATCTTTTCTCGATTTGACAGTAAATCGTGACGTAAAAACATGGCAATCAATCCTATTCTCATTTGGAACGCATTGTACTAGTCTTATTGTTATTTTTCGTGTAGTTACATTATTCGCGGCTCGCCTGTTTCTAATTAACATCATTCCAATTAGTAGTAATGTTAGGAGGTGCGTATCTTTGTGTGTGTTCAACAAAACTCTAATTAAACGTCTAACAATGTTTTTGTCGTAAGCTACCTATTTGTTTGGGAAACTAATTTCTTTGTGTTTTCAAGGCAGTCTGATTTCTTCGACCGATATCTAATCTACACTAATATTTTTTCTTGCTAATTAGTGGAAAAGATGTTTATAATTATTGTAAATACACGCGGGCATAATTATTAAAATATAATAGCAGTTTCCATACTTTTACCAATTTACCGCATGTTTCGTGCGATTGCGATTAATCGGACCAGCAATGTAATAACTCAGTTTAATAACCCTTAACATCGGAAAAGATAGCCAACCAAATCTATACTAATATTATAAAGCTGAAGAGTTTGTTTGTTTGTTTGTTTGAACGCGCTAATCTCAGGAACTACTGGTTCGAATTGAAAAATTCTTTTTGCGTTGAATAGATCATTTATTGAGGAAGGCTTTAGGCTATATAACATCACGCTGCGACTAATAGAAGCGAAGAAACAACGGAAAATGTGGAAAAAACGGGGAAAATTATTCATCTTTGAGGGCTTCCGTTGCGTGCGCTGCCAAAACGGTTTAAGATACTTACCAAAAAAATATGTATAAAAGAATTATTCCTCTTAAAATGATCTAAAAAAATGTCCGCGACAGTATATGTCTATCTTTTAAGATTAACTTACTAGAACCGTTTTTGTGCGAATCAAATTTAGCCAATTTTTACCGATTATTTGTTAGAGTTGTATCAACATAATAATATAATCTTTATCCAAATAAATGTGTTGTTGATTAAGAGTATGTAATTGTAAACAAAATTGTATTTGACATCATTTAATTTCAATGAATATCTTAGAAGATATTACAATTTTAAAATAACTCCGATATAAAATTCACACGCGATGCGTGATGTGCAAAACTTGACGCTGCGCCTGGCCGGCGGGCGAGGAGAGGGGTTGCTTGCGGGCGGCGCGGATGGGTTTTTTTATGGTAGGTAAAAATCATCCAATGACGAATCCTGCTCTTGGGCGAAGCGGGAAACAGTGTCAGATTCTTATTGACTAAACAACCTACCCCGTTCCTCCCTTGCCTTATTCCCAGAGCCCCGGTATAACACTTTCGCACCAACCCTCAGTTGCAGGAGGCTTCGCCCCTGAAGGGCCCCACAGTTTGCTGACAACACCTTGAGGCGCGCGGGAGCAGTGCACGCCGTCGACGACTTGGTCTCGGTCTGGACTGTTACCAGACAACCGGACGGCGAGCTACCCATTGCTCACCGTCCACAAGCCAGCGTCTACGGAGACCGGATATCGGCGGGATCGCGGCGGTGACGGCTACGGCGAGGGCGCTGTTGCCTTTGCCTTATGCGGTCGGCCTCCTCCTTTACGAGCATTACTGCTTTGCAGAAGGAGGCGACCGCTTGCCATTCTTCTTCGCTGCGAACTATGGCCTGAACCAAGGCCCGGCGCAAGAGGTCGCCGCCGCTGATCACCCCCACGAGGACACGGCGATGCTCTTCTCAAGCGGGGCACACCTCCACCGTGTGCTCCACCGTATCCTCCGGGCTGACCATACAGTGGCGACACCCGGGCGTCTCTTCTTTCTTCCCATGTCCGGTGAGAACCTACGTCATGCGGAAGGTGAGGATGCCGTGATAGATATCACGCCTCAAAGAGGGGACTTACCGCCGAGATTATGGCGTGCCCCAGTTGGGGTGTAGCTCTATGAAGTACTTTTAGATAATTATGTTCTTTTAAAAACTAAATTGTCTAAAATAATAACAGAAATTGACACGGGCAAAGTCGTGGGTAACAGCTATAATTTATAAAGCTGAGGAGGTTGTTTGCAAAAATAAATATGATGCCCAAAATAACTATTCCACGCGGACGAAGTCGCGTGCACAGCTAGTTTACAATAAAATACTACTAGACTACGATATAAACAAGCTCTATATTTCACGAAACCCAGAACCGAAAAATAACCGCTATCCCGTAAAAAGTCCATCTTATATACACCAAGGAAGCAGGACCTCCAAGGGTAGTGAAGGTATCTGGTTGATATTTATAGCGTGGGATCATCCCCGACCCGTCGCTTCCACGAACCCGCTGGGACCCTAGTACCTTACCACGGCATCCGTACCGAAGGACCAACGTATTCAAATTACCCACGTGAAAAACGATGTCGGGAGAGGCTTCCTTTTAGATGGAAATGATATGGAAGAAGATTTGTGATTATGAGCTAAAGGTTTCAGTCTGCAGTGAACCATGCGACGTTTCCATTGTTTATGTGATGCATAAAAATGTTGAATACCAGTGTGGGACAGTAAGTTGAAGGTGCTTTGTAGAATGTAGCAACGAGTTTTTACGGTAAATCAAAACCTCAAGCGAATGAAATGGTCGATAAAACTAAACAAAAACTCATCGTCAGAGAAACTACTGAAGAACTACATTTTCATTTCAGTCACGATAGCTGAATATCTTAAGAAACTATTTGTTACAATTCCACAAACAATATCAGCTGCCAACTAAATCATTATTTCTCACAAAATCTTCTAGGAACTTCCTTTGATCATATCTTCATTACTGTTATTTTCTTTTTAGCTGAAAGCTCATGTACTAGGGGTTCATGAGCTGTTGGTATTAATGCAGCGTTCGGTCGGGCGTCGGCGTCGTGTGAGGAAGTCCTAATTAAAACGCCATACATCACGCTCGTGTGAGGCGAGCATGCACCTCTATTACTGATGCTGCTACCATGGTGCGTCGCTGTTGTCCTAATACTATGAGGTACATGCAAAACTTTTGACAGTAAATTAAGCATTATTTACTAACTCATTATTTATGGCATTTAGTTGGGATCAACCAAACCCAATTCCTAATGCTGTATAGTATGTAGGTACTCATACGTTAATGTTATGTAAATCAATAAGAGATTTGCTTAGCATTTTTAATATATTTCTGCACAAAAATAATTGACAAAACATAATAAATAATTTAGTTAACTACCAAAAGGTCTAACGAAAAAAATGCTATCTTGCTAACAGATGTTCTTATCATATTTAAAAATCTATTTCCGTTTCAAATCTCACTTTTTTCTCATACCCGCGAGTCGTAAGCCAGTGGTAATCCGTCGGTTCCCTATTTCGCAGTTAGTCATCCCGAATGGTTAATAAATTCCCTGTCATCGCGTCTCTACGCTTCACATACTATTTCTGGAGTTTTGTTACTTTTTTTTAGACACTCGTGTTTTTTCTTTAGAAGTTTTC
Source organism: Mythimna loreyi (assembly GCA_029852875.1). Lineage (NCBI taxonomy): Eukaryota > Metazoa > Arthropoda > Insecta > Lepidoptera > Noctuidae > Mythimna > Mythimna loreyi. The sequence goes on along the minus strand of CM056795.1, from coordinate 987,564 downwards.
GAGGATAAATCTCTGATGTTTCGTGTTAGCGGTCGAACAAACTGAATATTTATGTGTATTTAATTTTTTGGTTGTTTAAGTAAACATTATTTAAGTTAACCTTGATAGTCTTTAAATTGAAATGGTCCTTGGATCCAACAAGAACAACTTTTGAATGCCGTCCTGATCTGTAAGACTCGAATGTTTTTAATTAAAATTCCTATCTCAGTCTCATTATTCAGTCAAAAGACGTCCACTGTTGGGCACAGGTCTCTAATTCTTTTTTTTTTCTTTCTAAGTAAGTGTCGTCACTACGGTCGGTCCTGTGCGTCTCGATTTCATCCGATTTCCGCAATTCTCACCAGATCATCAGTTAATCAAACTTAATACAAAACGTTATCGGAAGTCTACCAGCGCTGTGTCTTCCATCATGCGGTTGCCACTTCAACTTTAGACTCTATCGACCATCTGGTCTTCGACTAATGTGCTCTGTCCACTACCTAACTTTCGTTTACTAGGACAAAATAAAGTTAAGAGAGGAGAAGTTCTATGCTCATTTTGCAATACAGATCAGGTCAAGAAAATCTGTTTAAAGTCAAATAGTTTGCTGGTGTACAATGATTGTCTGAAAGCTCTCAATGGCTCTCATCATGAACGAACGATACATGCATTTAGTTTCACAAGTTATAGCGGTTGTCAGCGTGAGGATTATGAGCTTAAAGACAAACAGAAGACACTCTAAGATCATCACATAAACATCATAATGAGTGGCGCATGCGGTGAGACGGTAGTTATCACGGAACTGTGGCATGTGGGATGTGATCTCTTGGCTTATCTGCTGCTATCATGTATTAAAAGTATCGATTACCAAGATAGGTAAGCGGAAAAAGAAAATTTTGAAGAAGAAGGTTCGTGTTGTGCACTTGTTGAGGAAGCGTTCAAGTATTACGTAACGCAATTTTTGAAGATTTTTGACACCTCGTCCCCCCCAACACACAACCATTTTTAATTAAACTTTTCTTTATTTTTTACTTATCTTGTCTTTAGCAGTTGACGACCAGACTGAAAAGTACTACGTAAATGAAAAGGAACTTTACTACTAGTACTACTGCAATATCTTTTTGGTTTCTTAATTGCAAATAAAATATCGCAAAGACTCCGCCTTACAAGTGTGTTCAAACCCGCCTAGGTGCATTACTTTGTGTAATATATTTTCATCATCACTGCTCTCAAAACGGTAAAGGAAAACATCGTGAAAAAACCGGCACATGGCACAGGCATGTATTAGAACCAAAAATTTGAAGACATGTGACAATTACCAATCCACACTGGGCCTGCGTTGTGGATTATGGCCCATTCCCTCTTCTAAAAAGGGCCTGTGTTCCAGCAGTGGAAACTTTATAAGGCTGATGCAGTGCAAACTTAACAAATAACTGCAAATGACTGTGTATCCTCTCATTCGAAGATCAGAAACGTAACATCCAATTCACTCACGATCACCTACAAACGGAGACCCACAAAAATAAACCCCGTCGCCCACTGGATCGCAACAAAACGAGCTACAATTAGATCTGTCTCCTGCGAGCGTCACGTTCGATTACAGCGGCGTTCGCGCGTAATTCGCGCCACGTGTGCAGCGGAAGTGTGCCATCTGCTGACAGTTGGTGGCGCCACCGTCGCACGCGCTTCCGGATTACCGCGAATTTTGAATTAAGAAAGCCACCCTTCTTAATTCAAAATTCATGTCTAGGAATTGGTTAAGTGGTCTGAACAACTGACAGGTTATATTAAAAGATGGAAATGATAAAAAACGAAGGTTCTTTGTTTTTTTTTTATTGATTATAGGTTCGCGCTTGACCGGTATCTCATCTGATAGAAAGCGACGATGCGGTCGACGATGGAGCGCGCTTACCTAGAAGTAACCTATACACTCTTCGTAGGGACCCTGCAGAAGGGTCGAAGCCAATTAGGGCCAAGGGTTTGCGTCTGAAAACGAAGGCTCTGGCCCTGGTATGTATGGCGATGTAGGAACGGGGTAGGTTGTTTAGTCAGTAAGAGTCAAACTTGTTTTCCACTCAACCCAAGAGCGGGACTAGTCATTGGATAATTTTTAACTACCATAAAAGAAAACCTATTATTCACTCTTGACTTCAAGATTCCCAGGTTGTAGCCATCAGGAAACACAGACTCCGGAAAGGAATTCCACTCTTGCTTGTCCATGTTTCTTTGATGTGGTAGTCAGTCATGATAAACTGATGCATACAGCTTTGAGAATAATTTTATAGGAAACTGCATTGATAAGGCATGAAATCTATCGACAGAAAACGTAATAGAAAAGGACGTTTTTGAAGGCTGTTTAGCCTGTCCACATTATGAGATGTGTGATAAAGTCATCACATAGTATAAAACAAAGTTGTCTGTCCCTATGTATCTAAAAACTAAGCAACGGATTTCGATGCAGTTTTTTTAATAGATCACTCTATCTATTATATTAATTATTCTAAACTTTCCTCTTGAATCATCAAGAGGAAAGTTTTTACGTATAATACATGCATAATATGTATATTTAATATCAGCATTGCACCTGTGCGAAGTTGGCGGGGCGCTAGTATACAATAAAAATAAAATTGATCGTAAGTCTTTGGGATAAGGCTAAACAAACACCTTTTACCACTAAAAGAAATATATAGCTAAGTATAGACAGAACCCTACGAACCATAAACCATCTATCTATGACCATAAAACCCAAAACCAAATTAAAAGCCACTAAACCCAGCAGCTTCTCCTCACCAAGCCATAAATAAGCGCGGCGCCCATAGACAATCACCTACAAGTAGTCATAGATAAGGCCGCAGTAAACCGCGCGTTATCTGCGGCGCACGCGCACGCACCATAGACAAAGTTCTACAAATTTAACGTTTCGTTAACATTGTGTAGGACTGTTCGTGATAACGATGTGAGCTTGTTACTGACTACTGGGAACTTCTGAAGATAGGGTAATATGTTTCGAGATTTTTGTGAATATTTGGGCGACAGTGTACTTATCCATGGGTTTAGATAACGTAATAACGTGGTGGGTTAAATAATACCTACCTATTTCTATACTCTCCTGGGCCATTTTTTTTTTATGGTAGGTAAAAATCATCCAATGACGAATCTGGAACTTGAGCGGAGCGGGAAACAGTGTCAGACTCTTACTGTAACCTACCCCGTTCCTACGTCGCTATCTATACCAGGGCTAGAGCCTTCCTTTTAGACACGAACCCTTGGCTCCAGTTGGTTTCGACCCTTCTCCAGGTTGTCAGCAAACCGAAGGGACCCCTGTAGTTTGCTGACAAATCCTTGAGGCGAACGGGAATAGTGCGCGTTGACGACTAGGCTTGGTCCGGACGCTTACCAGACGACCCGACGGCGAGCTACCCATTGCTCGCCGTCCGCAAGCTCACGAAGGTAATATGTTTCGAGATTTTTGTGAATTTTTGGGCGATAGTGTACTATCAGGTTAGAGAAGGCAATAACGTGGTGTGTAAAATAATATCTAAGTACCTATTTCTATACTTTCCTAGAGCCATGGGTTGTTGTGAAAGTGTAAGACTAGGATCCTGGGATCAAGGCAAGGAAGAAACAGGAGAACAGGAAGGGAACAAGGGAGGGAAGGAACAGGAGGCTCGTTAATCACTAAAAATCTGACACTATTCCTCGCTTTGCCCAAGGGCGGGATTTGATATTGGATAATTTTTTCACCCTAAAAAAACTAGTTAGCTACTATCTTTTGTTAGCTGCTTCACTCGAATCAAAGTAAAAAAAAATTAAAAATTATCATATTCCACGACTAGGCCGCCAAGTTATATCTAAATCCATTCAGTCGTCAACATGTTACTTAAAAGGCTAAATGCAGATAGACAGATATAATAACTATGTATAGCATTTATTATGTTGTAATGGCTACGAATAGTATTTTTGATACAATTCAAATCTCCACTTTTCCTTAATTTATTTAAAGGGGTAATGTTTGTGAGTTTGGACGCAGAATGTAACTTTAACACTGATAGAAATTAACATCATATCTGAATGTCTTAAGCTAGGTACTTATTATTTAAAGGAGTGAAGTCAGGTGATACAGCTAGTTAAAAAAACAGCAAAAAGCGTCTTCCTAACAAATTACACTCATTTGAAAGACGTGAATACTTTAAAAACTTTTACTTCAAACACAATTTTGAAGAACATCTTAATGTTTACACGTTCGGCCACGCACAGATGCACGTTCGCAGAAACAATTCGTTAATGATACAAAACCAGAGAGAAGTCGCGACAAAACAAAGAGATCCGAATATTATCTCAAATCTTTATAATAATTACAAGAGACAAGTGTACGTCTCAATCCGAACGAGCCGATCTCCACGCACACTGAATCCAATTACCGAGGGCAGGCGACCGAAATATCTTTGCATTCGAGAAAAATAATCGGTAAAAAACACATCGACTTGCTTTGTACAACCCTAACTTTGTACTAACAAACTCGTATTCAACTTTCACATGGTGTAAATAGAGTCTAGATTGAAACGTAACGTTAAAAGAAGTTTGTACGTTTCGCTTCTAAAAGGGTATCCCTGATTGGGCGGAGCGTCCTCCCCACTCCGCATTCACAGAAGGGTGGGACAAACGTCAGTCGCGCGCCAGCGGTGGGGGATGACAGATGTCTGTCTGTAAGCATCGTTCATATCTCAACACGATAGCGAATTCAATTCTCAATAAATAATAAGGTTCTGCCACCGGCGTGTTACTGTACAATGCTGTCTGTCAGAGTGTTTGCACACGCGTGGTGATGGAGCGAGGGTGGAGTCCAGCGCGACGGCTCAACTGTTATTATTAAACCGAGTGACTCCTCAAATACAAACATTTGATTTACCAGTGCTATTAACGAAGCTAATGCTATTTGTCATTACGTTTAGTTATAAATTCTGTTGCTCTTGGCCAAATGAGCGGCGCTAGTTTATTCGTACGTGATTGTAATGCCGTCTTGTTGTGAATTGATGATTGTTTTACGTTCAACTAAACTGATTGGTATGTGGAGCCGGAGTGTTCGATCGTGTGAATATGTTTTTTTTCAACTAATACCTAGTAGTTACCGCCAATATCGATTCGCCTGATCTTGTTGCCTACTGTTTTTTTTTTTTTTTAATAAAAACTAGGGCTAAGATTATTTCATGATGTGAACTGGTCACTGACAAATGTAGGACAATATTTATTTAAAAATTAACTCAGGGTATTTTTATCAGTATTGCATCGCAAATAGTGAACATTTTAATGCGTATGAATTAACCTTTCGACTACCGTAATTACAGACACAATTAAAAGACAATAGGTGTGCGGACACCGGTGTCGTCTTAGGACTTAATGATTAATGAGAATTTTACAGAAAGTAGAGGACTAGGTTGTCTAATTAATTAACTATAGGTAGGTTCCCAAGTTTCTGCACCATTACTCATCATCGTGTTTTCTAATCAATGGCTCAAGATTCTTTGAGTCTCAATAGTCACTTACCTATTTGCAATGTCAGCGAATGTCCTCGAATGTGCAGCTCTATGAGCATTTCGGGCACCCTAGTAATCCTAACTTACCTAGATATGTGCCAAGTTATCTCCAGGACCACCCTCACTCAAATTGGGCTTGAGAAAAGTCAATATCTTCTTAATTTGCACAATTGCCATCAAAAACAAGATATTGACTTCAAATCCAGACTCTTGTTTAGGTAAATAATACAATATATAATTTACTAACGTCTCTAAGCATTTTATAGATCAGAATTCCTAAAATTTACAAGATAAGGTGGTCCTTTAAAAAAGTTGGTCCTTTTATACAGACATTTTTTTTTCTATACTATAAAAAAATTGACTGTATAAAAGGACCAACTTTTATAAATGTTCACTTTTGTTTTCGTACTAGATATACAATTTACTTGAACAGTTTGCTACATACCTAAGTAGAATTATTCCCAATAACATATTCAACCTACACTAAAGTCCATTTACTTGTAATCTTATCTTTCTTTATAATACTCATTAAAAATACAACTTGAAAAATGTAATAGCTTACCAGATATATAAATTAACAAATACATTGTAGACAAAATAGATAATCGGTATTCAATTGAACACGAGAGCCTAACCAATCATATTACATTTTCTTCTGCAGGTCCTAAATATATCAGAGTATAAATAAGAAATGTAAGTTACCTACATGCTGTATAAAAAATAAAGTAATTCAAATATGGAAGGGTGGTTTCATCCGTCAGGGCGTACAACCAGCGGACATCCGGCGGAAGTGGGCGGGGCGCGGCGGCCGCCATCTTGCGTCGCTCGCGCATGCGCCGAGCCGACGGTGACCGAGCTTTATAACATAATAAACAAAGTAAAATTACGAAGCTACGCGACTTTCGGAAACCTTTTTATGTTCCCCAGAGACTTGTGATAAAAATATGGTGAATATTCCCACAAGGCCGGTGTGGGATTACCGTATGTTACGTGGGGAAGGCTCATAGCGATATAAATTAGTTCCTCGTGTGAGAAACATTAATCGTGTATGTGAAAAGCATTTATGAATATCATACAGTCGCATCCAGGTCATATTTATTTCGTGTTCATGTTTCAAATAACTAAAATAAGTAATATTTTATGTACAGTATCTGAGAAATCAGTATCATTTGCAGTACCTACTTATTTAGGTTTATTTTCGTGGAAAAGGGGGGCAAACATGGAAAAGACACTTTAGATACAAAAGGAAATCTGAACAGAATTTGTTAGTAGGTATTTAATTATTATTTTAAGTGCTAAATATTTATTCAGAAAATTATTCACACATTGCACATATTTCCTGTTTTTCTAGAGTTTATTTTGGTGTCGCCTATTGACAGTAAAAGCAGGCAATTAAATGATGAATTTTATATCTATTTTTCATCTGAAACTAAGACATTTCAACTTATATTAAGAACATAACCGCTTCACAAAGATTTATTTCCAAAACAAGGACGAAACCACAAAAATAGCCGCCCGTTATTGGTTTAATTTAATAAAATTATTACAGCGATTAAAATTCCTTGTTATTCCAAGTTTATTTCCTTTTCCGTCTGCCGAACTATCCCGTCAGTATACCAGGCTCGCATGAATCGTCAGGAGTGAGCCGGGACGTAAATCAAGCCGCGTCGTCCCATCCATCACGCGACTCCGTCCCATCAATCGCGCTGCGACCGAAATAGCCGCGCGGTGTATAGCTAAACTTGGACATCTTCTCACCTAAGGGACGCGGAGAGCATATCTGAGAGGATTGTTAGCTAGGCCTGCTACAGTTTATGAAGCCCTAGAGAATGCGCAACTTATTTAAATGAGTATGTTTATTGGTATTCAACATTCTTACTGCTCCTGGTGTTTATGTTAGGAGAGCATTCGATCAGTAAATACTGCTGGGAATCGTTAACTTGCTAGTGGGGTATTTTTAACCCGTTTGCATATTTAAAGATTGAATTGAAAGGAAACCATAGATAGTTGAGACTCTGTAGACTCTACTCGACCTTTTTCAATTATTTTTTTACAGCCGATACATATGTTTGGAATGCTTACTTGATCTTCTTAGGTAGGTACATAAATATGTGAAACACATAATTATAACATGTGGGTAAGTATAGATACTTTTAAATACTGCCTCCATCCTCTCACATCTAAAGCTTGAGTTATCAAGGTAGGAATAAAAGTCAGTCGGAGTATTTTCTATATTTTAAGCTCCCTCAGCTTAAAATATAGAAAAGACTCCGGCCGACTAAGCGTTTTGCCTCGTCGTTTATACCGCATACATCGAGGGTCTGGAACAGTTTGCCGTCTGCGTTCTATCCGACTGATTATAATTTAAGTGTCTTCAAGGCTAGAGTGAAAAGGCTCTTAATAAACAAGTGCGCCTCACCAACAACGATTGCATTAGGTACTGCTTACCATCAGGGATCGCAGTCAAGCAGTAGTTTATTGCAAATAAAAAAAGACTTATTTATTTGAAAACCAATCTTCCTCAAAAACTGGTTGACAGTTTTAAAAACATTCTACACATTACAACACGATGTGGTGTAAAGCAAAGTAAGGTAGGTATTGACAGATTGATATTGGTTTAAATCTGTTTTTTTTTTATGGTGGGCAAAAATCATTCAATGACGAATCCCGCTTTTGGGTGGAGCGGAAAACAATGTCAGACTCTTACTGACTAAACACCCCTAAACCGTTCCTTCTTTGCCTTTCGCACTAGGTCCAAGCCTTCCTTTCAGAAAGAGACCTTGGGCCCCAGTAGGCTTCAACCCTTTTACAGAGTCCCTACGTATTAAACCAGCTCATTATTTTTTTTAATATTTACACATTACATTTAAACCAGGAAAACTTCCATGAAGATTTTAATAGAATAATTAAGTTTCGTTTAATTATAATTAATTTTTATTAGCTAATAGCTTGAGTTACGGCTTCGCAACTTAGGTATGCCTGTGTTAATCGTTGAGGAAAGAATTTTATAAATTAGTCAAGTGCTGTCCGAGTTTAAACAAACAAAAATACATTTTCTTTCCTCTATTATAAGAGTATAGATTAAAATAGTAAGTACCTACCACATAAAGATGAGATGTGCTATCGTATAAACTATAGCTACCAAATACTACGTACAGAGTCACCATAGAGTACTTACTTATATTTTTTTTACAGTGGTTTATTTGTAGATTGTGATTTGACATATTAACCACTGCAAATCTAGAAAATGCTACCTAATATGCCATAAATTAATAAATAATAATACAAAGATAAACAATAAAAACTGGAAATTTTAGTTTTGTTCCTGGAGATATTGCTACAGTGAGTGCTAACATTAATTTGTTACCGAACAAGTGTCTACTTACAACTGAAGGCATACATTTTCTAGGGTGTCAGTGCTACTTTAGTAGACTTAGGACTATTTCTTTTTTTTTTCGCTTTACAGATTTTTATTTTATATAAAAACTTATAAGGTAACGACAAAGTTTTTATATGGTTAATAAATATCAATGAAAATATATTTCATTTATAGCAACATGAAGTTTACTGTACGACAAATATAATTATCTAATGGTACAGCACAGCGATCATTCATCCATGTAAATTATAATTAGGAATAAAAATACCACAATTATCTTGTTAGGTTGCCGATTCACATCATCCTGATCTCCTAAAATTGAATTAATAGGTCCAATTAGAATCAAGATAACAAGCGGCCATAAAAAATATCCTCATTAATAGAGCCAAACTTGTTATAGCTACCGAATTAACGAGCGCCGAACTAACGCAATCATGTAATTACGAACACCTCGGCACGGCGATACCTACAGCCTCGCGGGGCGGGGCCGGCGCGCGATCAATACGAGCACGACGCGCTTACCTTACCGAAGGGAAATAGCTGCGTCCCTTTCCCACGCCCCTCACTCCACCTCCGGAGCGAACGAGACGGAATCCGGCCACCTCATTCGCTGAGAGGCATCCCGATGGGCGTATTCCGGCCTTTACAGTCGGGTAATCCGACATGGCTCAGTCGGCAAAGAACCGCGTGCCGTGCGCGTGCGTGCCCGCCGCCGGCGTACGATGCACTCCGCGTAGACACACACAGCCACCATGCTCGTGCCCCCGGAGATGATGGCGGCGCAATCCAAGCTCGTCTACCAGATGAACAAGTACTACAACGAGCGCGTCGCCAACCGCAAGGCGCAGATCACCAAAACCATCCACGAGGTGTGCCGGATAGTGCAGGATGTGCTCAAGGAGGTGGAGCTGCAGGAGCCGAGGTTCATCTCCTCGCTCACCGACTACAACGGACGTTTTGACGGCTTGGAAGTGGTTTCGCCTCATGAGTTCGAGATAGTTATTTACTTGAATCAAATGGGAGTGCTAAATTTCGTGGACGACGGCTCGCTGCCCGGCTGCGCCGTGCTGAAGCTGAGCGACGGCAGGAAGCGCTCCATGTCGCTGTGGGTGGAGTTCATCACCGCATCGGGCTACCTGTCCGCCAGGAAGATCCGCTCGAGGTTCCAGACGCTGGTCGCGCAGGCGTGCGATAAGTGTTCCTACAGAGATTGTGTGAAAATGATCGCCGAGACGACGGAAGTGAAACTACGGATTCGCGAGAGGTACATTGTGCAAATAACGCCAGCGTTCAAGTGCGCCGGCTTGTGGCCGCGCTCGGCGGCGCACTGGCCGCTGCCCGCGATACCCTGGCCACACCCCAATATTGTTGCTGAAGTGAAAACTGAAGGCTTCGACTTACTATCGAAAGAATGCCTCGCGTTACAAGGAAAGAACTCAGCAATGGAAGGTGACGCGTGGGTGTTGAGCTTCTTCGAGGCTGAGAACCGTCTCCTGCAAGGCGGCTGTCGGCGGAAGTGCTTAAGTATCTTAAAGACGATTCGGGATCGGCATTTAGACTTGCCGGGTAACCCTGTGACGTGCTATCACATGAAGACTTTACTGTTGTACGAATGTGAAAAGCATCCGAGGGAGCATGAGTGGGACGAGGTGGCAATCGGGGACCGGATCAACGGAATCTTCCTGCAGCTGATCTCGTCGCTGCAGTGCCGCCGCTGCCCGCACTACTTCCTGCCGCACGTGGACCTGTTCAAGGGCAAGTCGCCGACGGCGCTGGAGAACGCCGCCAAGCAGGTGTGGCGGCTGACGCGCGAGATGCTCACCAACTCACGAGCCTTCGAGAAGCTGTGAACACTGAGTGATAGTGAACGTGGAGTGTAACGCTTGGTTCTTGGTCCTCCAGTCATTTTCAGTAGTTTAGCGAAGCATTTCGTGTTGGTAGGCATGTGCTGGAGACGCGCAGTGTAAAGTATACGGTTGTAGAGTGAGCTATCTGAAATATTCCATTCGGATCGGACAGACTGTAAGTAGACGTGATACTAATATACGCTAGGGACGCAGTTTCGATATAATATTTTTGTGATATACTGTAAATAGCTTAAACGTTGTACAATTTTAGTGATATATTTAATTTAAAATCATCGTGTATTTATTTGACTGAAATCTTATAAAGTAGGCGCATAATCTACTTATAGTTAAAAATAAATAATTTGAAACTATAACTCTTACTTTGATTTGTAGACAAGTTCCCACACTAACATACACATCATTATACGACGTATTCATGTCACACATTCGAGAACAGGATTAACATATTGCATTTTTCATTGTGTAAAGTAGGCCTAGTGCCGCTATGGCGGAGCACGGTTGGTGTTGCAAGCAACAATCTGTGTGACCTAAATAACCAATCATATGCATGCACATTCCAATATTGTAGGTTTTGTGCAAGCGTTCATATTCTGCATAAACTATTTGCATAAGCTAATGATCGTAGATTAATATAAATCTCTGATAATACGTGTAGATAAGTTGCCTTTCCTCTGAATACTAACTTTAGTAGTTTATACTTCTTTGGATCTCGCAAGATCGCTTTCTAACGGATAAGATACAAAAATCTTCTCCTGTATTTTTATAAAAAAATCAAGAAGCTTTTTACGAGCATATCTGAGATGACAAGTTTATCTAAACGACCACATTTTACACAGTAACGACTAACCCGATGCGTGACATTCAAATAACGATATGTTAATTTTATGGATAGGTAAAACACAAACTTGTATGGAAGGCCAAACTGTATCCTATCAGATATCATGTATCCGAATGTTACTGGGCGAACAGACGCAGGCAGGATATTGAATACCTCAGCCGCAGTACTACATAAAGTAACAAAAAAAGCACAAAACGTTGTCAAGTGACAGCGTTTGGTACGTCCTACGTAGACAGTATCAGGTTACAAGTCGATATTTTACTTGTAAAAGGCCGTGGGCCGCGGCGAGCACGACCCGACAGTCGCGAGCCTACGGAGAGCCGGCGACCATTAATTTATACAGTGATATCTAGACGCGATATTCTCGCAAATATACGATGGAAAAACTCTGTGTAGAGGATTTTAGATGTAAGATTAAAGTTGGATAAGTTACGGACGCTCTGCAAGCTTGTCGCCGTCGAGATAACGGTCTTATTGATGGAAGGATAAGGGCGCGATGAAAACAAAATTGATTGGGGAATTACGTGCAAGTACGTCCTCAGCGGATACACGCGCATAAATTATAATTATGTTTGAAGTTAGGCGATAATCAGCCGGCTATCTTGAAGACAGCACTTTGACTACGTAAAGATAAAAGTTTACAGCCTCGGTATGGTATTTGATATGTCAATCTGATGTTTACATAACTATTTGCGTGTAAAACACGTTAGGTTAAACTGGACTCTACCTAGCTGGAATGTCCTGGCTGATTGCACCAGATAAAATCTATAAAATTTTCCCATACACTTCTATGAGTACGAATACCGATGCGTTAGAACCGAACTTGTCTCAAGACGGAAATGTAAACGAGCTTGCAGCAAAACAGGACCTATACTGTAGTGCCTCAAAAAGAGGTAATAACAATAAAATCAATAAGCTCAGAACATAACATTATTAAAACAAACATTATTATAAACAATGCCGTATGCAACAAACTCGGTCGCTAAGTGTCCACAAACCAGTTTGTTAGTTGGTCACCCTACGCGAGCGTCGCCCACGCGGGCATTTGTTTTTAGTTTTTACTTGACCGTACAAACAGACGAACGGACACATTTATAAATAAAATAGCCTTAGAATAAAGAAATACACATGAGGAGCAAGTTAAGATGGAGTATTTCGACCCACACTTCAATTTGAGGCCGTTTTTGCTGTTTTGGGCACAAATTGTACCAATTCCTTTAGTATGGATAAATCCGCCATATGTATTGTTAAAAGTCTATTATCCATTTAGTCATGATGTTCATAACACGTTAAGAACGTAAATATCTAATCAGTTACGGAGTTTGTGGTGTAATAAACTGCAAATCAAATCTAATAACATCAGACTTAGGTCCTTGAGATCCGAAATCGTAGAGGTCAAAAGACCATTGTACCAAAGGACCAATGTGTATTATAAATTAAAATGTAGTCAGAAAATGATAAAATATACAGAGCACTTAAGGAACGAATACATCTGGTATTTGATGGCGTTACAAAAATAGAGCATTTTTTATTGGCCGTCGAGTGGCGATACTTAAATAGGCAGATGATGACATTACATTGTAATTAACTATTAAAGAAGTTTTAATTAACTTGTTAATTAGTTATTGACCGTTTTTCTAGATGCCCTTTAGTATGATATATAATAAATTATGTTTGGTGAAAAATCTGAACTAAAATGATGTAAAAAATATTTTCAGAAACGCATTGATTAAGAAAAAGCTATCTTGATCAATAAATATATCTTTTTTTTTAAATATCTTTTCACATCTCCGCGCCCCTTGGGTGGGGCGGGAGATAGTGTCAGATGTTTACTGAATAAAAACCCACTCCAGGGGGCTTAGACAAAGTCACATTCTCACTAACGATAACGAAATTCGAAACTCCGAAATGTATGGAACTGACATATGCCTTCGAAAAGTCACGTGGTCAAACGTTTTCGATTCGCTAATTGTTATTAGTTGTTTATACGTCAAATTGGACGTTTTAATTCGATAACCATAGCCAAGAAGTTGTTATTTAATCGAACCAACACTTCGACTTATCGATATGTTAGTCGATGTCACTTTGTCTACCATTTTGTGGTCGACATCGTTAAGGCGAAATTGAACTTAGAAATGGATTCGACACGGAGCGATTGCCACTTGTCTAGGGCCCCTGTGCCTTCTTTGCCTTCGTTCCAGGGCCACGGGTTACGTTTTCACATTGCCCCTTGGCCTCAGTAGGATTCAACCCAGCTGAGCCCCTATGGTAGGAAGTTATTAGCTATGCTACAAACACCCACATAGGAGCTCTGAGTTCCAGCCATTTTAGGAACTAAATTATGAAGAAATTGCTGAAAATCATTGCTTGATGCTATTTGATTCAATATAGAAAATTATTTACTACGTTTTTAATTTAACACAGTTTACACACTTATTACTAATACATATTTCAAAGGCGATAGTTATTGTGTATATGTGTATTTGTTACTTCGTCACTCTTAAACGACTGCAAGGATTTCAATGGAACTTAGTACAAGGGGAAGACAAATGTCCTGGGATAGAGTACTCCCAGCAGAAAAAGATTTTTGAGATAATTTTCTACTATTACGCGGGTGATGCCGCTTGCAATAGTTAGTACAATAAAAATAAAATTAATAAAATTAATATCAACATAAAAACTACATTCTATACCTACTTATCGAATAAAAAATAAAGCCAGAAAAAACATAGCCAAGTTTATAACGGCATTTAAGTGTAAGGCTTACTTATAAAAAAAAACCAAAGTTGCTACAAGGTATTAGTAAGAATGTTTGCAATTGGAATTGTTCTATTAACCAATTATTTATTACTACTATTTATCTTTACTTATGGACAGTTATTTACATTTTCCACAAGGCCTTACACTGTTGCAGTAATTATACAGAGAACAATCCCCCCATAAATAGCTGTCAAAATTGTAATAAGTAATTAACATAATTACAATAAATTGTTAAAGTCGGTGAAACTTAATTTACCTATTATTATAAGTCTAGCGTTTTCACCGTTGTTATTTTTTGCAAGAATTAATTAATTAGGAGCTTTTTACGCCCTTTATTAAATAATTTAATAATAAGGGGCTATTATCTTGATAAAGACTAGCCTCTTAGTTAGTAACAGAGATGCAATTAATTGATTGCGTGTCGTTTTTGCCAATTACTTTTACACTTCGGTATGTTAAACCGAGAGAGAGGTAGCTACTGTAGTACTGGGAAAATAATATTAATTAGTGAAAACAATATAATATTATTTCTATACGTGTTAATTATTACTAGAATTTAAACAGGCCATCAATTAGAAAAATATATTTTACCTATGACATAAGGAAATACAAAAAATTAAATAGGTAGGACCAAATAATTGATTTGATTCAATAAAACTACAAATTTTGTTAACAAACTTGGCTCTCCTTTTTTCTCTTTTAAATTTTTTTTAGTAACATAAATATCAGTTCAGCTTTATAAATTGCAGTGGGCGTTTAGTTTTCAATAAAACACGCATTATACTCTAATGAGGAGGCGAAAGGGGGCGTCGCGGGCGGCGTCGACGGGCAAACAAATATTGACGTAGGCCCATTGTGATTAGCACATGAAAAAATGGTCACGATTGTACGAAATATTGGAGAGAATTTAATATA
The DNA here is from genome assembly GCA_029852875.1 of Mythimna loreyi. Classification (NCBI taxonomy): domain Eukaryota; kingdom Metazoa; phylum Arthropoda; class Insecta; order Lepidoptera; family Noctuidae; genus Mythimna; species Mythimna loreyi. The sequence continues at coordinate 972,291 of CM056795.1, read as the reverse complement.
GTATTTTTGATAAGTATATGATTTTTGTTTTCAACGTTAAATGCCTTTGTGTATTAGAGGATGGCGAAAGATAAATATTTATTACATAAGTATAAGTACTTCATTACATAGTATAAAATAAAGACGCTGTCTGTCTCTATGTATGCTTAGATTTTTAAAACTACGCAACGGATTTTGAAGCAGTTTTTTTTCTAACAAATAGAGTAATTCAAGAGGAAGCTTTATATTTATAATACACGCATAATACGAGTATATTTAATATCTTTGGACCCGTGCGAAGCTGGGATGGGTTGCTAGTATTTTATAAAATAGATAACTTACAAAGTTGAAAAAGGGGTCTTAGATTTAATAGTGTCCATATAAAAGGAAGCGCGTATCTCTTTTTGTTCTTCTTCAAGTAGTTTTCATGCCCGAAATTTCAAGCTGCTCTTTGCTAGGCCAATCGGTCTGTGGTGGGCCTAAGGACCATTTTTATTGTAGTACTGTTAATGCTCACTTCTCTTGGCTTAATATTGACTGATTCTATGATTCAGAATAAAGTACTCGAATAAAAAATATATAAAAAGAATTTTACTTAAAAATGCAATAGATATGTAAATAATTATCATAGATGTTTCGTAATATTTGAACGCTCCTTTCAAAATAATCCAAGTGAATACGAACCAAAAACGTAAAAAAATATTCCTCTTATATTCTTATATCCTTTATTGTACACAGATATATGTATAGTTATATTACAAAATACAGGACAAGTGATGTACACCGGCGAGCCTAACCCAAAATTGGGTTTTCTGATAGCAAACCTTATTTTGTATAAGTACTAGCGATCCGATATATTTATTTTCGATAACTTATCTACTCACTTAACTTACTTATGATTTAAAACTTTAAAGTTCTAAATCATAAAATGACCTTTCACATCTCCCCGTATCGCAAGGATAACTACCGAGCACTTCAAAGCGAGTAGTTCAAGCCACTTGCCGTCAATAATTGCCTATTAAGTACCAATTAGAGATACCAGGAGAGCATAGGATCGTTGGTGATCGATTACCGGAGATTTATGGCACTATTAACGCACCACAAGGAAATGTCGACTGCGTACCGATTTATTGAGAACTGTGAAGGTTTTGAATATTTGAATTGTTTGAATTGTAAAGTCTGACAGAAGAATATTATGAGGTGTACAATAAAGGATTAGGATTAGGATAAGATTTTATCTGAAAAAAACATGTTTTTTTTTGTGTTTTATCAACATAACTGTTTTCATATCTATTCCTATACGAGTACGATGATTATAAGAGACCTTAATTCATGCCAAATTTTAGGGTACTAGATAAACGGGAAATACCCTATTAATTTTGATTTTCATGAGTGAGAGTGTGAAAATATACGATTTTTCATAAACTTAGAATTTTGATTTTTTCAGTTTTAAGCGACTACAGCCTTGTGTATATGCTTTTAATTTCAATCGATACATCAACGCGTTCCTGAGCTACAAGGTCTTGATAAACAGACAGACATAAAAATTATACTATAAAGGTTCCGTTTTTTTCATATAGAGGAACGAGATCACAAATATGATGTCATCATCGTCATCAGCCTTATTAATGTTCCCACTGGTGGGACACAAGCCTCCTTTTTAGGAGAGGGAATGGGCCATAATCTACCACGCGGGCCCAGTGCGAATTGGTGGTTGTCACACGACTTCGAATTTTTGGTTCTAGGACATGCCGGTTTCCTCACGATGTTTTCATTCACCGTTTTGAGAGGAGTGGTGATGAAATAAATTACCCAGAGTAAAGCGCTTGGCTGGGTTTGAACCCGCGACCTACAACTCATAAGTTGGAGCCTTTCGTCTGATAAATATCCGGACCAAGTCTAGTCGTCGACGGCGCGCATTGTTCCCGCGCGCCTCAAGGAGTTGTCCGCAAACCGTAGGGAAACTGCGGGGCCAAGGGTTTGTGTCTGAAAAGAAGGCTTTAGCCCTGGTATACACCGTTAAATTTTAGTCGTTTTAATCCCTTGGAGGATCGATTCAGTACATGAAACACTATCGATTGGTAAAGTTAGAATGAAAAAACAAAGTACTTTTTTTTTAAACTCGAATTTATTTACGCATGTTCTAAATAGATTTCTTTAATTAAACGTCAGCTGGGCGAGTTCAATGACCTGTAGGTAGTTAGTACGCAACGATCGACAACTACCTACAAGGTCAATGACTCGTTTACTTAAAGAAATCAATTTCGTAAATGCGTATATCAATAAGAGATTTAGAAAAAAAGTACTTTATTTTTTTATTTTATCTACACAAATCGATAGTGTTTCATGTACTGGATCGAACCGCTTCGGGATTAAAACGACTAAAATTTAACAGTGTATATGGCAACGTAGGAACCGGGTAGGTTGTTTAGTCAGTAAGAGTCTGACACTGTTACCCGCTCCGCCCAAGGGCAGGATTCGTTATTGGATGATTTTTACCTACCATAAAAAAAGCACTGCACGGCTGCCAAATATGATGTATTCAGTAAATTTAGTTCATTAAGCCCCATGCGAGCGCGCCGGCGCTCGAAAACCTATTGTTCTTTAATTATGTCTATAATTACTAAGGTAGTCAACAGATATAAAATGTGCATCAAAAGTTCAAGAATATTAGTATGCACGGCGACTAGTGGCGACGCCCGGCGCCACCTCGCCACTGGACGATAACTCAAACAATCCCGCTAGGATACGTGACGTTCACAGTCCCGCATCAATATGCGCCAATACGCGTCATAATCATAGTTCACAGAGCTATGTATTCTGTATGAGTGCCGGCTAAGCGCTTCCACTAAACAATATTATATTTTACTATGTAAATGTGTAAGAAATGTGGCGTCGTATGTGACAGCGCGGTGGTCTCGCTTGTCGTTTGTTCTTCTGATAGGGATCAATGTAGCAACATGGACTAGTAAGTGATAGATAGATAGATATGCTCTTTATTGTAGGTATACAATAAATACAACTTGGTACATTAGTATGACATGATCTTGGTATGGCAGCATAAGTTCTTAGATGGGAAGTTGCTTGTATATTAGATAGATTTCTTTCACTCTCGGATATGAGAGCAATTAGACTTATTGTTGAAGATAAGCAATCACTAAATAACTTAAACAAGACATCGAGGACCGGTACACCTATCTATAGCTCATGCAAATAGCTATCTCGTATGGAAACCGAACCCACGATACGCAGGACAATAGTCAATCTATTAACCACTGCGCTATCCGTGTCGTCAAACATTGCAAGCATAACCTGGCAAAATTTGGGATAAAGACCACTGCGACACCCAGTGCGAGTGAAGTGCTCTTGACAAGACTTAACGAAAACGACTCCATCGAGAACCAGAAAAAAATGGTGACAGGCGCTTCAATTGCACTTATGCTCACAAAGTGCAATAGACTTACTTAGCACATTATAACAATATCATAGCATCAGCCATTACTATGTTCCTACTGTTGGGACTCAGTTCTTCTCTCTAGGAGAGGGAATGGGCCGTAATCCAGTTGAACGTAGTGGTGATGAATTGCACAAAGTGATGCGCCTAGCGAGGTTTGAACCTGGGTCCTACAATTCGAAAGTTGGGGCCATTCATTACCACTTAGCCACATTACACTCTCAATCATAACAATGCACCAGGGAAACTGAATAAATCATATTAAGGTATAAAACTTATAAAGTCCGCCTGTGGTATCTTTGTGTAGCATGAAGTTCGTATAAATAAATAAATAAAGATAAAAGCTGTGATAGTGAATGTTAGTGTAACTTCTTCAACTCTCAACTGATATTATAAAGTAGTATTTTTATTAATTGTGGTAAATGTGTAAAAGTACTGATCCGATTATTGTTAGAAGTCATTCTTTAATTAAAAGCACACTTTTGTTAAGGCGAAGGTATTTTTTTATGGAAGGTAAAAATCATGTAATGACGAATCCCGCCCTTGGGCGGAGCGGGAAACAATGTCAGACTCTTACTGACTAAACCCGTTCCTACGTCGCCATCTATACCAGGGTTAGAGCCTTCCTTTCAGACACGAACCCTTGGCCGCAGTTGGCTTCGACCCTTCTGCAGGAGTCCCTACGGTTTGCTGACAACTCCTTAAGGCGCGCGGGAAAAAAAAGCAGGCCACCGCAGTTTTGTTAATAATAAAGATTCTATGTTATCGAAGTTATATTCCCTACCGAAATACGAGTATTACAAAAGATTGCCTGAAAGAGGAAAATCACTAGACATCCTTATCAGCAAGGCGACAATATTCCCCCTAGCCCGGCGAGATATTTACATCGGTGATATTGAGTGCAGTTTGCATATTGTATAGATACGGTAACGACTAACTGAGCTGCCATATTGTACAGATAGCGAGAGGATTTTATGCTATATCGGTTACCATTTGTTTAATTATTTAGAAGAGTATTGGACAATGCAAAATTTAGAATGTTGGGTTGCGGTAATCTTACTTGTATCTATTTGTTCAAGTTTTGGTGTTAAACCCGTGTAAAGCAGAAAGATTTTTAGTTGTAAAAATATTTATTTACCTTTCAATGGTAAAAGAAACGACTTTAGTGAAATTGAAATATGTTGTAAGAATATAACATGTTCAGGCGTACTAATTCTTCCAGCTTCGCTGAAAATACACATAAATGTGTTACAAAAGGTGTATGCTTGAGTTTCCTTAAATTCTGTACATGGTGAATATTTTGTTTAAGAGACTATTCGACTGAAAAATAAGAAGAAGTAGTCGTAATGTAGCCCAATATAGATGTAGCTGTAGGAGATAACACTAGATATTTATATTAAATACAAACAAAACCAATAAAAGTAGAAAACAAAGTGCCTGTTACATAGACGAGTACGCAGAAATGGTATTATAAATAAAAATGATCTACCAGGAGTCCAGGATGCAAAAGAGTAACCGGAAAACGGACGGCCCGGCCCTGCAGCCAGCATAGCAGTACAAAGCGGTTACATTCCACGAACACGGCAATTCCTAACAGTACTAGCACTGCATAAACAACCTCCTATCTTTTCGTCTAATCCGCGCCTCGGAGGACTAGAACAGGACTCGTGCGAAACGCAAAATTTTCACGTTGCGATTGCATAACGAATGCGCAAACGCGTTCACGGCGACAAATTTCAATGTAATCTGTATAATATTACAATTTGCTGGATGAATAATTCAATATGGCGGACGGGGCACGATGTTTATTCGATTATAGCGAGATTTACATACATATTTATAGGTAGGATATGTGCGAGGCTGTAACCTGTTGTCACATCCATAATTTGAGCTCCCGTGCGCGCTGACCCGCAGGTTGGACTCGGCCTGACTCAGCCGCCATGTTTGAGAGTTACCTACTAGGAGATCAGGAATTATAGTATCTATTCGGGAGATGTAATTGTCAGTATACCTTTGGAAGGTTTTTTTTTATGGTGGGAAAAATCCATTGGTTGGCTGGTGTGTTAACTATTACTGGCCAATTTTAATTGTGTAGGCATAGGCATTTCAGTTCTTCTATTAAAACCATGGGTTAGGTCAACCCTTCTCTACAACTTTTTTAGATAATCTTCAAATGACTCCTTTCAGTCTAGGAGTCAGGGCATGTGACAGATTTTAAATGAAACCTGTGTTTTTTCAGGTGGCCTAAACCTGTTGTAAGTACATTTTTAGTGATATAAACTCGTGCTTGACTGTGATCCCAAACTGATGGTAAGCAGTAACGCAATCGTTGATAGTGAGGCGCACTAGTTTATTTAGAGCCTATTCACTCTAGCCTTGAAGACACCTAAATTATAATTGGACGAGAAGACCACAACTGGCAAACTGTTCTAATCCCTCGATATACGCGGTATAAACGACGAGGAAAATCAAAGATTGTGGTCAATTTTGACCGTTACCATTTTACTTTTTTTTATAATTTTGATTTAAACATAACAATTCAATATAACATTTTACTAACACAGCCTGCTGCCAGCGGAATCGCCCACGTGAAAGTAGGGTTCTCCATAAAAATTTAGACCCTCATTACATCCCTTTAGGAGCTGAATTTTGAAAAACCCTTTCTTAGTGTTCGCCTACGTCATAAAAGGAAGCCTTGTGCAAAATGTCACGCTCCTAGTCCCAGTAGTTTTGACTGTGCGTTGATATGTCAGTCAGTCAGTTTCTCCTTTTATATATATATTACTTTGCTCTAGTTTCTCCAAACAGCCAAGATTTAATAATATCGACTAGTTATAATACTGTCAGTTCATATATTTTAGAACACTGCAAATCAATTGGGTGGCCTGCTCACAAACGGAAATGTTACGACTCAAGTTATCCGAAAGGCTCATTTAAATAGGTTTAATGTCAAAATACATAGCTCACAAATACAGACAAACCCACGTTTATTAAGCTAGCGAGCAATTTATTTCGCTAGCAATGTCGTATGAAACCTGTCGCGACACTTATTCAATAAAGTCTGACATTTGCGTGCTTTGCGGTCAAGCGGGGTAATGTGCGAAGTTTAACAGTTACCGGATATTTTAAGGACATTACGTTAACTAAGAATCAAGAAAAACAGTCTTTTTCTAAGCAAATATATATATAAAAACTAGCTTCTACCAGCGACTTCACCCGCGTGAAAATAGGTTTCTGTATACAAATTTTGAACCCCAGTTTCCTGTCTTAAAGGGATGAATTTTGGAAAATCCTTTTTCAGTGCTCACTTACGACATAAAAGAAAATCTTGTGCAAAATTTCACGCTCCTAGGCCCAGTAGTTTATGATGTACGTTGAAATGTGCGTCAGTCAGTTTCTTCTATTATATTTATATATAGCTGAGAATATAACTTAATTAAAGAATTATCATAATGCTGTGTATCTCCTAATATTTGAATAAATTTTTTCAGCACTAGATTTTTCACGCGGTTTGGTGTGACTTCCTAAACAAAACCTGTAATTCCTGGAACAGAATAATCTAATAACCACCAGACGTACGACGTTGCGCCATCGGTACATCGAGGACATTCCATCTATACAAAAAAAAATCGGGAACACATTCATTGTGCGTACACAGGTACTAAGGAGTGGAATACCTTGTTGAAAATATTTGCTGACTTGCACAAAGCTTCATTTTAAGACGTAGACAAGCACTAAAAGATGTTTTTAAAAATACCCCTCCTAAAGAGATGCAATAGAAATTCAAAATTTGAAGAAACCTATATTCATGCAGGCGACACCGCTGGCAGAAGCTAGTTCAAAATAGATAACTATGTTGACTTTCTAAATTATATACAAGTGATTAATCTTTGACTTAATATTGCTAATGGTTATATGGCAAAGATAAGAAAAAAAAGTTACTCGTCTAAGTCACGACTCAGTATTAAGGATTAACTACGCAAGGAGGCTGCTGAAAGAAAAAGATTGGGCTGGTCTATGGACTCTATGGTAGAGGAACAGAGCAAGAAGCGAGCACGGGCCGAGCTCGAATTAGTGTAGTGTGGACCGAGTCTAGCGGAGCCGAGCATGACCGACATTACACGAATTAGAACTTGGCTCATGCACCAGTATTAGATACTTGGTTCTTCTAGCTAGCCCACCTTTTATAGTTCTTTCAGCCGAAAGACGTCCACTGTTGGACATAAGTCTCCCCTAAGCGCAACCACATGGACCGGTCCTGTGCGCCTCGCATCCATTGGATTCCAGCAACCTTGACCAGGTCATCGGTCCACCTTATGGGAGGCCTTCCAACGCTGCGTCTTTCGGTAAGCGGTAAATTTGAGAGGCAATGGTTAGGAGACATTGCACGTAGAACAAATGGCCGTTGGGACGAAGGTTCTGGAGTCCTGGCGACTGGGTATATTTTCTTTAGTATCTTAGGAATAGATTCAGTTTTAGATATACTCTTTATTCTTTGTCTCTCTTTGTTGTTGTAATTTCAACAATGCAACATATTACAGCATTATCCCAAATGGCATCGCGCAGCAGATAGCAACGACCTACTACCATCCACTAACATATCAATAGGTAATCTCAATGTCTAGACATCTAAATGTATTCTAGTATTTGTAATACAATGACTGAACACTAAATCAGCTGCAGACTTCACCAGAAGACCTAGGTTTTGAATACTGATGTCACCTCAGTCAAATATATAGGATGAACTTGTATTAAAACTGACCAAAGATTGCAGTACACATTAATTGTTTCCTGATAGCTACAACCTAGGGGTCTTTAAGTTTAGAGTGAATAGGTTACTTCTAGGCAAGCGTGCTCCATTGTCGACCACATCATCGCTTACCATCAGGTGAGATAGTGGTCGAACGCCATCCTATCTAGAATTAAAATAAAACTTGCCTTGTGTAGTCTTCCCATCCGATTATAATTTCGGTGTCTTCAACGATTGCATTTCTGCCTGCCTGGTAGAAATTAGAATCGCAGCGCTAGTAAAAAAAAATACTATTTCATCACTGGACGACCAGAAGTACGACGATAAGTACCACCGGTATATGGTGGACATCTCACCCATACATTCATCAGAAAGGTATTCTTGTATAATACGAGCATTTATAGTGGACAAACGTCGAATGTTTCAAAGATAGAACTTCAGGAGAAGAAGACACATGCTTTCGTAAAGCATAGTACATTATCAGCCATTTAGGCAAAGACCCGACACAGTATATTTATATGTAGTACATACCATATATAGTGTAATAAGCATCATTAAGAAACACGAATATGTCTCACATAAGCATGGCCTCTTAAACATGCAAATTAAACCGCTGAGCACAGCTGCGTTACTTAATTAAGTAACTTAAATCCTTACATTTCGTGGTTAAAATGGTCATTCCAATTTTGTTAACTTTCATTCGTATTTAAATATGGGAAATGTCATTACTGCGTACTAGTTGCCGCCCCCACTTCCGCCTTCATTAAATTATTTAAAAAACAAGAAGAAGTAAACAGAAAAAATGGTGCAGAGGAGATGTAGAAATCATGTGAAAGTAACATAAAAAACATAAAAACAAGTACATACAAAACAACTATCTATGAAATAACATACTTTCAATTAAATATCAATTTTTCAAATGTGTGTTCTTTATTTTCTTTTTTGTTTTAAACTACTCTCATAATAAAACGATCAAAAGTAAAAAAAATAGCAAATAACTAAGATTTTAAGTTTTAATGTGACTAACGTATTAATTTTTTTTTAATACTGTTACATTTTTGGTCGTTTTATTCCCGTGGAGGGTCGATCCTGGACATGGAACACCATCGATTTGTAAAGATAAAAGTAAAAAATAAAGTACTTTTTTTTCTAAAACTGATATTTATTTACGCGTATACGAAATTCATTTCTTTTAAATAAAGAGGAATGTGTTTTTAAACATACGAGTATATATATCTTTTACTAGCTTTTGTCAGCGGCTTCGCCCGCGTACATAAAATAAGGCCTATGTCACTCAGGAGTAAAGCAGCTTTCTATTGTTGCTAAAATTTTTCCAATCGGACTAGTATTCCAGAGATTACCTCCTACAAACAAAAAAACAAACTTTACGACTTTATTATATATTATATTATATAGATTAGTGTACTCGTAGATTATGAATCAACTCAAAAATCTCTTGATTTCTCACCCTATGTATGCTTAGATCTTTAAAACTAAATAACGGATTTTGATGCGGTCTTTAATAGATACGAGTAGAATGATTCAAGAGGAAGGTTTACAGGTGCAATACAAGCATAATATATTTAATATCACCATTTCACCCGTGCGAAGCTGGTACGGGTCGCTAGGGCTACCTATATTCTACACCAAATCACCTACAAAAAGCTGACGAATTTTACTTCGTCCTATTTATTAGTTTTGTTAATAACCCGGCAATCAAGAACACAATTAACTGAAGATATTTCCTATCCTAACTTCAACAGACGGCTGAACAACAAAAACTATGAAACAAACTTCAAAGAGCTCGCCTGGGCGAATAGTGGAGCAACCGAACGCTGGGCACATCGCCTTGATATTTAATAAGTCATCCGCACAGTGTGTTCGCCCGGGCGCGTAATGTGTTGCGACGCGAGTGCTCCACTGACGGCGGGCAGCGATCAGCGATCACCATGACCGGAGCGGACGGGAGAAGGCAGATTTTAGTATAAAACAAAGGCTAATTTAAAACTGCTAAATGAGTTCCCCACTGACGGCGGGCAGCGATTACCGCGAACACCATAAGCGGGCGGGAGAACGCAGACTTTATTTTGAAAAAAAAAAGGGTAATTTAAATTTGCTAAATAGGTTATGTCGTCCGTGCTTATATGAGAAATAGGTACCAGAAGAAAAGGATACGCGTAAAAACGACCTTAAGAGTATCACAGCTGAAGAAAATTGGGGAAAACTGCTTCAGAGAAACTTTTCAGAGTTTTGCACTTAATTGCTTCTTAATGTTATGTAATATACTAGCTGTTGCAAGCGTCTTCGCCTGCATGACTTATCATTTTAGGGTATAAAAATAGCCCACGACCTACCTAAATATATATTAAAAAAAAAATGGTTGCCTGTAAAGTCGGTTTTACGGGCGAAGATTTTACGTGACAACGTCTTTTTCTCGGTAGAATATTTATTGATATGAATATAATTAAATTGCACAATAGGAACAAGGAATTGAATGAAAATAAGAATTGCACAAATTTTAACTATAGAAATATATTTTGTTTACTAAAACATTGCATGCAGTCGGGCCTCTCTCTCGTTCGGTGACTCATCGTAACGTTACCAAGCGTTACACTTTTTCATAAGTGACTCCCAGCCGCAACCTAATTTAAGACGTTGTCACGTCAAAAAAACATAAATATCGATCAAGCCGTTACGAAGGAGTTCGATAAGAAATACGACTCGAAATTTTTCTACATCAGATTTAGGAATTATTCATTCCTTTATAGATATAGTTTTGTTTTCCTCTTATTTTGTAATAGTTTAGAGAACTATGTATACTGAAATGTATGGGTAAACATTGATTACTTCCGTTGTGCTGTGTCTGAATCACAGAACTAGTAATAACCCGAATAAAAGTTTACCAATTCCAATTCTACGTCCAATCCGCTTTCATAAGAACCCCAAAAAATACTCATTGGTGCGTGAAATATAGAATTTTGTATAAAAACGGTTCTCTTTCAAGATGTTATTACGGTCTATTATAAGTAGAGAATAATATTTAGTTAGTATAAAGACCGCCCAGCCGACCATGACACACACAATACAAATATGTATGTTATTATTGATTTACATACATCAGTGGGTCTCTTGATGTATTGGACTGACGTTTATGTACTAGGGGATTATGAGTACAGGGTGGGGTAATAAGAATGGATAACTTTTTGGGGCTTAGCGATCATTATCTAGATAGCGATTTCAGCCATGTTTTTTTTTATGGTGGGCAAAAATCATCCAATGACGAATCCCGAGACTAACGCAAAGTAGTTCTCAATTTACTGTATTACTGCAAAAGGTTAAGTGCTATTTAACCAGAGTTATGTTGTTTAGTTTTTAGTTATAAAATTTGTTCGTGTCGATAAAAGCTCCCCATGTTCACGACTTCGTATAAGTCGCAATGTGATGGTATATTCGCGATATTGAATACGTGATAACGTTAGTATGTTGTATGTAAATATGGCGATAAACGTCCTCTTCAATTATCATTCAGGAGGTTACTGCATAGTAGGCTTTATACTAAAAGCGTTTGTGTGGCGATTATAGTATAATAAGTTATCTACACTAATAATAATGAAGTAGTAAAGTTTGTTTCTTTGTTTTTATTTTTTTTTCTTTGTAGGAGATAATCTCTGGAACTACTGGTCCGATTGGAGAAATTTTAGCAACAATAGAAAGCTGCTTTACTACTGAGTGACATAGGCTATATTTTATGTACGCGGGCGAAGCCGCTGACAAAAGCTAGTAAGCTAAGCCACAGTGTGCAGGTTGCTTCTGATTATTATATCACATTATGGCAAGTCCACATTAGTGGTGTGAAAATGAGACTTGCCATGTATTAGAATATAATTTTGTTAGTAAGTTACTGCAATTATATCAGAAGATCTTCTCTCTTTTTTAGTTCAAGCTGTTATACTCCATCCTAAGGTTGTCTGGTAGACATCGCTGTCAGCGATAAGACCGCCTTTGTACCCATTCATATAAGTTTCTGTGAAATTGATACCTTTTTGGTGTACAATAAAGTATGATTCTATTCTATTCTAAGTTCCGCAATTTTATGTACCTATAAATGACTATTTACTTTGCACCCGACGACTAAAGAAACATGTATTCCTTATTTTTATATTTTAATTTAGCATTTAATATTAAAATTTTGTTATTCTGTCGATGCCCAAGTATTTTTCGATAAGCCTTTTAAATTTGCAAAATGGATTACTAAATGTCATACTAAAAACAGTTTTAGCGAAATGATTAGTAGGACACTGTTTACTATTAACGTATATTCGCGAAAACGACTGTCTTTAGCGATTTGTTCGTGCCAGACGATGGCACAACTCAAAACAAATTACCTACATACCTACTAATAGTTCTAAGAAGTTTACTCACAAAATTATTTATAAGATCCTAGGAACTTATTTGACAAACAAACTAGACAGATTTTAGATATTTATCCTGAATATAAGAAATCAAAACAAATCCAACGCGTTATTTATTATTCTAGTGAAACATTTCGGCAATTTGAATACAAAGTCGAGGCAGCGAGCCGCTCGCGAACTGCGCTCGATAACGCGCGTCACGCAAAAAGCTTTTCTGTGTCTTTCGATGAAAAAAATATTAAAAAAAAAACCTCGCAAGCCGTCGCTGATGCATCCGACGACATTTTTCAATATCGAAACAAAAAATAGGCAGAAATTAAGGTAAAAATAAATGCTATCTCGTACCCAGACGATGTAGCTTTTATCGAAGGGACAACTTTAGGAATTTTTCAAAATTGATGGGACTGTTTTTTTAACTTCGAAAACGTCTCATGATATTAGTTATTTTTGTATCTAAAGTGCAATGGAATGGAAATAATTCTGTGAAGTTATTTTCGAATCAATTTGATTAAAAAATACACATCGATGCAAAAGAATAGTCAAAAATATCCCCGAGTTCCATCACAATTCAAATAAGGTTCGAATTTCAAAAATAAACGTGATTGTTTCAAGCTATTCACGCATGGCTGGCGAGAAAGAGAGCGTCACTATGTGCCCAAGTGCGAAAGGGACGGGAGACGCTATGATGGACGGGCACCGTCCACTGCTGGGACACCGATCGTAGCTCACGACGTCCCGCATACTTTCTCATCGCCGTACACCAAAATAAACTCTAAACTTTTTATGCGTTCCTGGTATATTTAGATGATATTGTCGCTGCGTTTTCCAGTTTAAAAAAAGTGTTAAGTGGATGATTTATATTAAGTGCGACCCGTTATGGGCGGCTTCCGGCGTAATTATTTACTAAAAGAGTACGACGGTGGCGTTCTGAAGCGTGTGACCTCTATTATGACGATGCACTGACAGAATAATTCATGTATTCTGGATGCAAAGTCCTTTGTCGGTTACTGCGGTGGTAGCAAAGGGCTATGTGAGAAGAGTTTCTAAGTGTACAAACCTGAGTCTTGACAAACGGCTCACATTAACCGACGCGGCTAAGCTCTACGAGCACGCGCATAGTTTAGAAAATCGTGTTACAAGCCAGCTCTGTTATGTTCAAAACGTTTAACATTAATATGTTTAATGCACATACAAGTTTCCTGCTTTAAACGTTGGAAAATTAACACGAAAGAACACCGTTATAGTACGTGCCACCATTACAACTGAATCGCTATTTACATTATTTATAAAATCCATGGAATGGCACCAAAATATAGATAATATTCAGCTGAAAACATTTCAGTGTCATCACTTGTACACGTAGAATGGCCAGCATGAGCTAACCTCATGAATCTATGATCACCTGGTACCTTCTTTCAAATCACTGCAGTTTAAATTTACGATCGATTGATTATTATTGCACATAAACTCATACATGAGCAGTTATTGAACGAGACAAGCACTAGTGCTGATTAATTACGCATTATCCACGCGTGACTGTGCAAGCATGCATAATGCATGGTTTGTTCAAATATGTGCATAAGTGCAATACTGTGTAGCACGGGGCTTTTTACTAATAGATCTTTCTTTTAGTGTTTCTAAAAAATAAGACAAGAATTAAATGAAGTATTTAGATAGCAGATTTGTTGATTCAGATTAAATTAGATAAGGCTGAATCTTGCGAGTTTATTGGAGCAGAATTAAAATATTCACGATTTCACACATACTTAGATAAAATTTTATGAACCAGTCTTTTGAATGATTGAAATCTTAATTTTCAGTCACAGATAGATCTGTTTGGAAAACTGTAGCAATATAATCTCAGTAAGTATTGCGACCCTGTTTTATAATCTACTACCTTTCTGCCAGCGGCTCCGCCCGCGTGAAAATAGGTTTTTGCACAAACTTTGGACACACGTTTCACCTACGTCATAAAAGGAAGCTTTGAGCAAAATTTCACTGTCCTAGGCCCAGTAGTTTCGGCTGTGCGTTGATATGTCAGTCAGTCAGTTTCTCCTTTTATATGTATAGATAGATTGTAAAAGCCTAAAATAAAATAAAAATCCGAAAGCATCTGAAAGTGGTTGGACAGTTCTCGTTGCTACAAAAAATCTATGAGGAATTGGTTAAGAAATCCAGTTCTTTTTGCAATAAATTCAGTTAAATCATACCTACTCCCATAACACCAAAAAATATGTGAAATGTGAATAATGAATCAAAAACTCGTTGGTAATTTGATCCATATCAAAGGTCGTTATTTATTGGAATTCATATTAAATTGGTCTCTCCTTGGCTACTACGACCAGACGCCACCTAACGAAATACTACACCTAATATTTTGGACATACTCGACCACTAATTTTGAATAAATTCATAAAACTGTAGAAAAAAATAACGAATGTCTAGTCAGAGCTTATTTACTCGGAATTAAAGCAGCCGTTTAAAGAACACGGCTATTTTATCACCGATCACGGTGTTCAGATAAGAGTTATTAACAAAATGGCAACTCCCAGACATTAACCTTAGTTCAGAAGAGCGAAAAATCGCCTCCTTATCATTTAATTGTTCATTAAAGTTATACGAGAGAATATTTTTTACGAGCCTAAAGTAAGTACCTAAGGGTTTTATTATTTCTTGACTGTGGCTTTATGATTTTATTTTCCTTTCATTAGCACTATATATTGGTTTTATGATATGGAAAATGACGCATGAAATTTAATATCATCATCATGCATTATACATTCATGGTTATCGTAAATACATACATTTATTATAAACTGGAGATATAAATAAATTAGCATTAATCCTATCAGCACACAATGCGGAATAACTGGGCCGTACATTTTTGTGGGGCTCAGCCGCCATTACCGCCGCCTGAATGTATCTTCATTTCCTAGTCGTATAACACCTGATTATCTTCAAACTTTTCACACATTTATTTCAGATGTTGATGGTATTAGAAAATCATCGCATCGGTCATTGGGACAGCGAGAATACGCTTCGGTGAGGCACACATCCTTTACCAGAAACTAGCTTTCTGCTAGCGGCTTCGCCCGCGTGAAAGTAGGGTTCTCCATACAAACTTTAGACCCCGATTATATCCCTTTAGGAGCTGAATTTTGAAAAACCCTTTCTTAATGTTCGCCTACGTCATAAAAGGAAGCCTTGTGCAAAATTTCACGCTCCTAGTCCCAGTAGTTTTGGCTGTGCGTTGATATGTCAATCAGTCAGTTTCCCCTTATGGAGGAGGTTTTCAATTCGATTGTATTTTTTATATATTTAGATTACATAATCGGTGATATTCGCCTATGAAAACCATGCTTTATTTTACGTCCTTAAGTGTTAAAATAAAATGCTCATGTAAGATATAGACAAATATTTTTGAATATTAAAATATACCTATCTAGTAAGTTTTTTTTAAACATAAATATTATTACGGTGGGTCGTCCGACATTTTATTTGATTTGTGTAAAATTATAATTGGGAACAGTGAGTCTAGCACTTCAAATGAGCGATGACTTTCCATAAAACTTAATATCCTTGACGAACTTTACAAATAAAATTAAAGTTGTAAAATTTCAAGTTTTAAAGTAGGTATATAAAATCTACGGAAGAGTTGGAGAAAAAATTTATCCAGTAACAAAATATCACAAAATCTGCAGAAAAAATTGTTTTTTTTGACTTAAAGCATTGTTTGCATAAAGAGCTTAAATTTTATTTACTTCTAGTTTATGTAGATTCCCTATGATACCTCATAAGAACCAAAATAATGGTTCTAAACTTGTATCATCAATGCGTCATAAAGAACTAGGATTGGAAAACATATTATATGTAAAGTAATATTATAGAAACTGTTTATACTTATTGTATAAATTGAAATTAACATATTCATTAGAGATTTTGTTTTATCATCGCAGTGCACGCTAGCAGCGTATTTCTAAGATTGTTGTGCCATCTGTCATGTACGGTTAGTGTCACCGCGGTACCAGGCTACCAGCGCGTGTAGGCGTCACAACTAGTGGACTGCATTTGTGTTGGATCTGTTGGCCGATAACAAGTGACCATCGTCTGCTTCATTACACGACTGATTAATGAGGAAAAAATACAAAATAACGCCTGCTACGAATACTCGTAGCAGGCGTTATTTTGTATTTTTTCAAAGATACCTTTGAAGAATTAATCAGTTATATGCGAGCCATTTTAACAGTTTAAATACCTATTTATAAAGAAAATCGAGAGGCAATACCTACACAGCGAATCTAGTCATTCAACTAATATTATAGAAAATCTGTCATTCCTTCAAGACCATGGTGATAAAGGCAAATATTTGCAGCAACTATAAAAAGCTTTGTATTTTTTTTTTTTTCAAATTATCTTTGTCAGTCTAATCAACAGTAGATATCTGTATGGCCGGACAATTCATCAACCAGGAATCCAGGAAGACAAAGAGACCATTAATTATGACGACATCTAACAAAGAAGATACGATGATAGGTGCAATATTTATCTCTATAATCATTTACCTTGTTTTTCAAATGGCAGTTTATTAATCAATGCGACGTTAGATGGGCTGAGTCACGGCCGGCCTCCGACTCGGTAAACATGCCAATACTGACCAGATGCCACCACAGATGAGTATATAATGCAATTAGTATTGACTCGCTGGTGTGTTAGCGGACGCTGAGGCGTTTCATCCCTAATTGCTTTATGTTATCCTGGTGTAAGATGTATTCAGTAGGATTTCAGAGTGTGGCATTTTTGCTCTATTTTCGCAAATTCTTATTTAACCTACATATACTTTGTTTAATAAGTTTTTTATTTATCGCGGATGTTCAGCTGTCAAATAGTTTAATCATTTATTCAACAATCAAATACCTGTAGGTCAACTATGTGATAAATGCGTTTGATAAGAACACTACACGACTACTTCTTAAGGTCAAGGTAAACTACAAAAGGTAACAAAACGAATTACTCCACTGTGATGTAATTCTATCTCCATTTTATAAAACATGGCGTCGCCGGAGGGATTGTGTCAATTACTACGAAGATCATCACGTAAAGTGCTCAGTTATAAATGTAACAATGTTCGGAGCAGTGGGAGTGAGTAATATCATAGAAACATGATCTAACTGGGAACATTACAGTGAACGGTGAGCGAGGCCGCAGTATGGACTTGTACATTTTTATGGGAGAGTGCGGGCAGGCCCGCGCGGCATGGGGTAGGCGCCATGCGACGGGGTTCCAATCCACCGTTTCTCTCTAACAACAAATATTATATTTTTATTCGTTTCCTATCTAATCTTACGTCGTAAATCTTGACATTTTGTTTATACCAGATTTTCCCGTGAAGTTTTTTTAATTATCGCCCCAATAAAATGATGATAAAAGCCCCTAATGCGACGTTTTGTTTCTGCGAACTCATTTCTGCGGTCAACGTACAACTTGTTTTCTTTATTTTGTATATACAGTGTGTTTAGACAAAATGAGAACAATGCTGGTTTATCGTCGTATATTGTAAGAGTTATGGCTGGTTATGACTTGGTCCATAAATCCAGATTTCTAATACCCTAATGAAATACCCTGAAGAATTCATGATATTCATATTGTTTTATAAGTATTTTGACAAAAGTGGAAATGTAAAATCATAATAAGCTCCAGAAACAGTTTTATCATTTAGTTTTTTCTATTATTTCTGTGAGAACTAGTAAAATATACGCATGTTATGAGTTCGGGGACTGTGGTCGTTAGCGGTGATAATCACCCAGCCGCTAACTATTTATTGTTCTTCTTCTTCATAAACTTGAGATTCTTTCACGAGCTTACATTTTTATTTGAAAATTTCCAAATGATTTTCGTAATGTTAGCATAAATTGGCACATGTTCAAGTCAATCGAAGTGGAATATAAGGAAGTTATTATGTTTTAGAGGGCCAAGACCTGAGGGCCAAACACGAGGGTTAGAATAAAAATACACTTCCATAACATAAAGTGGATTTAAGCTCTTGTTCAGATCAATTGACAGAAATCTTTATTAATATAGAAATAGCTTTATTTTTCAAAATCGACTGTGAATAAGAAATATTATCAGCGTCGCAAATAAAATAGAATAGAAATTAGACAAGCAGGCATGCGTAAAATATGAGACGGATAATATCCTAAGCATTCCAAATTCCATTCGGAAAATAAAGATAAAGATTATTAGCTAATATCTCAAATTGTTAGCACTATTAATGTCGCTGGTTCCGTCCGCATAATAATGACATTTAAATCCAAGATCCAGCTTACATTTAGACAGCAAAAATTATTGAAATTATTGCGATAGTCGTCAGCGCAGGCATACAAACTTTTTTCTTGAGGGGTGAAGAAGTACACATAATGAAAACAAATGACACGGACCCACGCGCGTCCCATAAAAAATTCAATTCATGGTTGCACGAAAATAGTAGCACTGTATTGAATTTAATATCTGAGAGCATTTTAGGGTTTTTTTAGTCGTCACTGCGACAGCGGTTAGCAATGAGAAATACGACTGTTTAGATTGAATTTGGATATTTTAGAATCAACTTTTTTTAATGCATTGACAGCTCGTCGGCTAATTTTGAAAGGAACTTTTTCTCTCGTAATATTTTCTTCAGTATTTTTATACAAGATAGAGCTACTATGCCTTTGAGTATTAATCGGAAGACATAACTCACTGTAACAGCACACTATTAGCTGGTGTTTGACACGGATCCCATGAATATGTCTCATTTACAGCAGTGGCGAAAGTACCAGGAACTCATAGATCTAAAGTGGATATAATTTACAACGTCGCCTAATGGAGGGAGCACATTAAGAGCGCATCTTTAAGCGTTTACGTATTAATAGAATAGAGGCAGTGTACCGGGGCCAGGTGCTACACTTGGGAGGTAATTGCTTAATAGCCAGCGACTCATTAGAGGGACGATATTTTTAAAGAAAGCCCTCCGGGCAAGATACAGTTTGTTGATATAAGCTAGTCATTTTTTAACGAAGTGAAACCTGCTCCATTATTTTTTTTTAATTAATTTACGACTTTGCCATTTGTAGCTGACACTTTCTTGAATTTTATTTTAAGAAAAAAAAAAACAATGTACCTAATAAAAACACGAGAAGTTTGTTTGCACCTTTTTTTTGTTAATTGTTTTTCTGTAATTTATGAACAATAAAAAATATAAGAGAAGCCTACTCGACGGAAGAAAAAAAAAACAAAACAATAATTCTACAATTCAATTGACTTTTTCTATCCTAACTTTCTATCATTTTATGAACTCCTAGTAACCCACTCGTAATTTCATCAAAATATACAGCAAAAGGGTTGTTACTAGACGCAGAGCACTCAGCAACCCTCAAATTATTTCCCAGAAAACAAATTAAAAAGCATAAAACATGATTCAGTGTTCACCTCACTTAACCCTTTGCTGCATCGCAATAAAATTACTCCCGTGAATTAACCCTTCCCCCCTCGGAGTAAAACACATTTACTTGCAAAACGACCCCCGAGCTTTTAAATTATGATAGATTGGCGGGTAGTGACAGGAATCATTTGGGTTTTCGTCTAGTAATCACAGAATGGGTGATAAGAGAATATTTTTGAATAGTATCCAAAATTTTTGCAAGACAGGGAAAATAATTTAGAAGCAACGTTACCTCCTAAAAATGTTTCCATATTGGTGAAAAGTCTTAATCTTAAGATGAGAAGAGTCACGCCAAATATATGAATAAATGATTTCGCAAATGACAATGTTATATTTTGCGGAAGTAAGAATAGTTATATATTTATAAACATTTTTTATGTGGCTTAAAAATCACTAAAAGAAACATTGTTTTTGGTTTTAATATGCTTGTAACACAATATGGTACGAAGTATAGGCATTGTTATTAGCATTGAATATACTTGTATGACACAATATGGTAGGAAGTATGGGCCTTCTCTTTTTCTTTATTAGGTATTGTAAGTATAAAAAGACCAACATTGGGCTAACCGCGGTAGTAGTTCCTTCCTAGTCACTAGTAATACGCACAGTCCCGTTACCCACCTGTGCCGTAGATAATATTTTTTCATTAGGAAGTCGGAGCAAAAACCTGCATCCGCTTACGGTAACGTGGAGAGCCCTCGAGATGAGATCTCCATCCCTGGGGGACGCACTTCTGATCTCCCATGCGTCTTCCCCAAATGAGAAATCTAGGGCTGTCCGGAAAAATAACAACAAAATAACAGTGTGACTATAATTCGCTTTTTTAATCCTAGACTACGATTTGACAACTCAGAATGTCACACTCTAGAAATATGTTCCCAATTTTCTGGAGTTTGACATTTTAAGTTGTCAAATCGTAGTCTACGATTAAAAAACAAACTATACTTAATATAGATTGTAATAGTTAAATACTGCTGCGAAGGAAATGCAAGAAAATTATGTATAGTGCGTAAGTACTTATTTAGCCCCGAGAAAAAATAAAAAAGCCAATATAAAGTTTAGTTATGTAACGTTAGAAAAGTTCCGTAACAGTTTTTCTAATCATTACATTTTATCTATTTTCGAAACATGATTTTTTTTCAACCTTTCAAAGCAATATGTTAGTGTTTTGAAAAAATACAAACACCAAGGAAACTTGTAAGCGAACAACGTTGTATTCTATTAAGCTATAACCGCAATTTTTATCTGTAGCACAATCATTATAAAGGTGTGAAAAATTGTAATAACTAGCATTTGTACCGTATGTCTTTACGATTGCTCATGAAAGTCATATGTAAGTGAAAAAGTGCATAAAAATGCGCATGTTGATAGCCCTGCGAGGGCGGGTGTACACCGAGCGCTGTGTGTTGTGACTGCAGCGTTTCCCGCGAATAAATCACTTGCTTAATGTATCGAAATGACGCACCAGTGAGCAGACACCAAGTGTGTTACCGTCCTTATTTATGCGTCACACGAAATTACACTTTATTTCTAGAGGTTTAGAGTGGAATTTGTAACGTTTTTGTTTCAAATTGACGCGAAGGGTTGGTACTCAAATTTTAAACCTAATGTTTAGGAGGGAAGGTCTAAAATGCAGTGAATTTCGAAAGACAATTGCAGTTTTATAGAGCGGGACTCTAAGCACATTGGAGAAAATACATGAGGAGATTAGAAAAAAATCGCAATTTTGGTGAGGAATAAAGTTGAAAATCGCATGAAAAATAGGTTTTCAAGCGCAAATGTGAGCTGGTTGGTGGACGTGTAATCCACATGAAAGCTTTCGGATTAGTGTTTGATGACATCATTATTTCTCAAATGACGATCGTGTCGCGATTTTCTCTACCCTTAAGGGTCCGGAGGGGGAAAAATTCGTAGTGATTTATTATCAAAACAAAAATTGGGGAAAAATTTATAAACGAACAATATTTCTTGAAAAATTGTCAAGGTTCTTAAGAAATCGAATTACCTAAAATTTATTTTAAGTATTTTTACGTATTAAATATTGCCATTTACATCGATATTATAAACCATAATCAGAAATGGACTGGAGTGGAAAAACAATTATATCATGTTTTGTGTTTAATCTTATATGTGTTACGTTTTGTAAACTATATACATGTATATTTCCTTTTATTAGTGTCAAAGTGTGACTATGTGGATTTTTTTTACATTGCCGTGTTAAAGTGTTTTTTAAAACATATTTGCAATATAAATATCATATCTATACCTACATGTTTTACTTTTCTTATTGATATTATGTTAAAAGAGATTTTTTTAAACATGCCATAAATGAGCATCGCTACTAAGGCTATTCCCCAAATAACAAACATAAATACAAAACACTGGTCGAATAATTTCCTAATAATTCTCTTAAATCCTTAAAATCGCATGGGACGTGCCAGCCCTTTGGGGCCCAGGTTACACTATTTTAAACCTTATGTACAATGACATATAGTTGTTATAAGATGTGAAATTAATTTGGGTGTTGGTGCTGTTCCCTTGTTTCAATTTTCCAGATCAGCGGGCCCTGTCGTGCTGTGATTGGGATTTGCGCGGACAGGAGCGCACATGTTGGGATATGCGCACTTTTGATCAGCGACATGTTGATTATTATGCACAGGGGAAAAAGTACCAGGAGAATATAAGATAATTAGGTATGTAATTTAATGTTTGTTACTTCAGAGATCATATTTTTCATGCAGACTTCTGTAATCCTAATCGATGTATTTAGAAGGAAAGTAATTTAAGAATATTTGATTTAGTTAGTGAGATAACTTATTAGATTCAATACAATCTAAAATGTATACTGAAAATTTGAGACTACGTCAGAAACTCTACTTTGCAATTCAGTAAAAGTGTCTTAATTTATTTTACAAGGCAATCCACAGCGGGTACATCAATGCCCATCGGTACATTACTTATCTCGGGGGCCGGGTCCCGGGCATCCCGGGTAATCCCAAGTCCCGCGGGACTCGTAACACGAGCGCACGGACAAATAGATACAAGTGTACTCGTACATTACAATATGTCAAGAGGCAACCCTACAGCAACATGCTTGCAAATATGTTATCCTAGTATGTAGTAATGGTATAAAATTTTAAGAATCTGTTTTCTCTTCAATTTCATTAATTTACATGATTCTACTTCCCATTTAATTGTAATTTCATCCGTTGTGTCAATATAGAATTTTTACTTTAAAATATTCGAAGATTCAGAGTTTTTATGGTCCTTCGAGCCGGATGATTATGACGATAATAATGATAAAGGTAAGACATGTTCTTATTTCATGAACAAGTGAACTTAAGATTACCAAATGAAAAATCAAGTCTGCAGAAAAAGCCTAATTTCTGTTGAAAAATCCTGAGATATTCTACAGTGTGAAAATTTTGTCACAAACGCACCCGGCCGGTTAAAAAAATGATTAGTAAATGTGATTTTTTTTAAAAGAAAGAAGCTTTTTTTTATCGAAAATTCTAAAAAGAAGAGTCCAAAAATCCTGAGATATGGTAGATCTATAAACCGGTATTTCGTACTCAGATCTATAACAAAGTCGGTCCCTACACATACAATATCTTCCGATCTACAACAAACAATTCAGTTTTCATACAGCCCACCAAATCTCGAGTCATAAAAATAATATCACTTACCTCCCGTCAGCGTTATCGGCAATCTTTCTTCCATACATACAAGCCATACAATATCGCGCTATCATCTTGTATGTCTGTACGTCTGAAGAAACTCTCGGGTTACATCAGCACTTACCTGCAAAGATACAAACAGATATGTTACACCGATGGGAAAAAATACCAAGAATTTGTGTGTAAGGGAATGGCGAATTTTTTTTTCTTTAAATTTATTTTAGTAGCGATTTTGATCTGTGTTAAGATATTATCTTGCTATTTGGTTATAGTTTTTTTTTTATGGTTTTATCATAGTCAACTTGATGCGCTTGAGTCTATCCCACATATACGTACAAAACGTTTTGGGAGCACATTCATTATGCGTACAGCCAAGGAGTGGAATTCTTTGCCGGAGTCGGTGTTTCCTGATAGCTACAATCCGGGTATCTTTAAGTCAAGAGTGAATAGGTTACTTCTAGGTAATCTCGCTCCATCGTCGACCGCATCGTCGCTTTCCATCAGGTGAGATAGCGGTCAAGCGCGAACCTATAATCAATAAAAAAAAAGTCTATATTTTGATATATTTTCACTAGTTTCCCATAGCGTTAGGCATCGACTTATATCTTAGCGATAGACTATTTGTCAAAATATTGAAATGTTGTTAATACAAAAGTCCGCTGCAGCGCTACATTGGCATTGTCGTCTATCAAAACTTTTAAATACAGCAATGATACGTCAAAACTGCACTAATTTCATCTATGTAAAAGTGATATAGCATGCTGATCTGTTGTGTTTGTGTGTGAGTTTTTTTTCTTTTCATTTCAGTTGGAGTGTTTGTTAATAATGTTAGCTAACTGTGAATATTGTAGACAATCGTTTTAAGTCTTACTTTGAGGTAACACTTTATATCTACCCAGCAAAATGCCAAGCATGCTTTAGTCTATAAATAACTCCGATTAGGTATTCATGATATAGCAACCAGGGTTATCCTACCCGTAGGATACCAATGAAAAACTTATTTTACTATTAGGTTTGACGTGAACAATGTCTGTCCAAGAAGTCGATAAACATTGCGTTACTATGTAAACCATTCTACTATCTCCTGCCTCTGTTCCCCTGGTATCTAACAAGCTAATCCAGACACGTCTAATAAATAAAACGATTACATTAATTGTAGTAACATCTACTGAGCTACCATAAACACACCATTTTATGATCCGAAGGAGGCTGCATTAGAATATGTGAGTATTTCTGTGTTATCTCCCTAACATTGAATCTTTAATTGATGTCAATTAAGTTAAACTTTAACGACTGGTCGGGTTGTGTACAAGTATCAATAATAATATTGGATATTTATGACCGCTTTATTAGTCTTGAATTATAGCAAACAAGCATCAATAATAAACACTGTTATGGAGATGAGAGATAGTACTAAAGATCTTTCTCAATACCACTAGATAACATAAATCTTTGAAGCTTATAGTTCATTATCTTCATCTAACAATCGCCGCAGAAAAGACAAATAAAATTATTTTGATATCTCAAAGTACCCCGACTGAGTTAATCTCCATACAGAGTACACGAGCAAGAGAGGTAGCTGTCAGTCTCCTAGACGTGGCCGAGTCACCCACATAAATAATGTCAACAGTCGGTGATTCAGAACAATCGATGATCCATGATACCGCGTCACCGGCCACTCACCGCTTCCACGATCAAAAAAATACATTGGAAACACCACTCCCGGGAACACAACGCATAAATATATCAAATGAAAACAATAGGGCGACATCAGAGATATCGCATCACACACCACGGACCCACGGACATATTTCAAAAACCGGAGATAAAATAAAAACAAAACGAAAAAAATCAGTTGAAAAACCAACATCGAAAAAAATACGTGACGGGCATTAATTAAAACGGACCCTCGACCAGGAATTCAGAAAAACAAAGAGGTTAAACAAACCTTCGCAGTGGGATCCCTCGCAATGATCATCATCTCACATTTTTAATCATCGGACATAAAATCTTTTTTGTCGGTGGAATAGTGACCGTGCGCGGACGGATTAGAGATGGGAGTGGCGTCGTGGCCGATACCACATTTATCGACATAAAGAGCTGTTGAAAATTATTTTTTGGTCGGATTGTCACCGTTGTTTTAATGGTATTACGCATTGAAGAAGGGTTATCTCTCCGATCCGATCTCTGGGTCCAGGTACAGGACCAAGATTGATTGGACACGACCCGACATTTTTATGCCCGTGCTTTCGGGTGTCGTCGACTCCGTTGTAAGGAATAGGTTATTAAATTAGTGGTATCGATCGGACAAAAACTCGTAATTATCGCCGTATAACCGAATATGCATCATCATTCTTTTTGACGTTTTGTTGTTGGTTTAAGTGAATGAAATGTCAAGATAATTGATTTAGACGCTGCTGATTGTGGGCTGGCTCATGACATAATCGTGTTTTGGCAAATAAGGTAACATTTGTTATTATTGTATTTGTACTCGCGGATCGAAGCAGCTTTTTGTATTCTAAAATATTCTTTTTGTGCAACTCTTTTCCACAAAAAGTCCGCCCATAACATTTATTACGATCACTTAAAGTGGGATTTATAAAGGGATTGTAGATCATTATGCTGAGGCGATAGGATCGCGGCGCAGGCGCAGCGCACAATGCTTGTCAACACACCGTCAGGGGACGCTCCACCAGGGGATTATGACAAGCGCGGACAAAAGCACAACGGCGCTTAGCGGTTGTTCACGGAGACAAGCGCACTGAATAGGGATATAGAGTACTTGAATGTTTAATAGACTAGGAGAGTATGAATATTTAACTATCTGCGAGTAGGTATTTACTACAGTTAGCGCAAGATATTTTATTGGTCCAGTCTAGTTGTAATTGCTCTAAGATAGGCTCGTTTATTTATTAACGGTATCAGTCATTAAATTAGATTAGTTTTAGCTTCTGATTTAATATTCAGCAATAAATCAAAGAAAATTTTGATAGATCGTGAACAGAAAGCCCTCAAACAGTGCTCTATATCCAGGTGTCATCATCAAAACTAGACAAATAAATAAAAAACACATAACAAACAAGAGCCCAGATGATCCGACACTCGATCCCATCTGGATAAAGCAACAATGCCGTATTACGTTACCGACGTTTATCTATACAAAAACTATACCAAAAACGGCACTGCTGAAGGACTAACAATACTGAATAGAGATTTAAGACGGGATTTGGATTCAAAGGGCCGTCGAGAGCGCGCTTTGTTTCTGAGAGCCTTTTAAATTTTACGTCTTGAGGTAACTGGACCGTAGTGAGGTGGGGTGCTAGTGTGAGCGAGCGGTACTAAAAAACCGTTTTCCCCTTCGCAACGATTTATGTATCTTAGAAGCGTTCACAAAAATATGTACCCTATTGTAGACGTTTTGGGACTTGGTATTTTGTGTACGCCTAAGATACCAAATTCCAAAACAACTATACAAATATTTCATCTGTTTTTTTTTCTTGCGGGAATCGAAACCGCGCCCACGCCAAACGTGCTGTCA
Source organism: Mythimna loreyi (assembly GCA_029852875.1). Classification (NCBI taxonomy): domain Eukaryota; kingdom Metazoa; phylum Arthropoda; class Insecta; order Lepidoptera; family Noctuidae; genus Mythimna; species Mythimna loreyi. The sequence goes on along the minus strand of CM056795.1, from coordinate 945,007 downwards.
AAATGCGAATATGAGCGAAGACCTAGGAATCAGTGGATGGATAGTGATGAAAAATATGGTGAGCAAAAAGAATAATTACCCAATGTTTTTTTAGGCGTTTTTATGATTTTTAAATTACTTTTTAGGTGTACAATAAAATAAAGTACACTTTATTATATCGCTCTACATTTTTGGTTTAAGGCAAACCTGAAAATTGAGACTGTTTAAATGTCACCTTATGATTGTTGTGTACTAATTCAACTTCTTATGATCAGGATGAATAACGATCGTATACAGTTCAGTCCACCATAAAATAAAATCCCTGGACGTAAGATACGAATTACGAGAGATAAACTAGTAAAAATAAACTAGTGCACCTTACCATCAACGATTGCATCACTGCTTACTATCAGGTGGGATCGCAGTCAAGCACTAGTTTATTGCATTAAAAAAAAAAAAAAAAAATTTAGCTCTCATGTACGTATCTCTCAACCTCTCTCTATATATATTTAATAAAATTTATTGGAAATATTAGTTTCTGAATAAACGATTCATTATTATCTTATCTTACTAATATTACAAATGCGAAAGTTACGATGTTTGGATGTTTGTTACTCAATCACGCCAAAACGGCTGGACGGATCTGGATGAAATTTGGCACAGGCATAGGATACACTCCGGAATAGGACATAGGCTTTTTTATCCCGGAAAAACTTAAGGTTCCTGTGGGATTTCACATTTCGTTTGATCAAGTGTAAAATTGTATAGGGCAACCCCAATACTACGCGGGCGAAGCCACGGGCAAAAGCTAGTTACTAATAACATGGGTATCATTAATTCCTCGATCACATCCCGCCGACAGTGGCACTCCACCTTTACCTTGGATTTGGCGTACTCGGAAGGCAAGAGCGGCGTCGCTTTGTGCAAGCCCTAAAAGGGCGTGTGATTGTAGTGTCGAGTAATGGCCGCTTTTTGCGCGTGCGCTGTAAAAAGGCGGCGCTGCGAGGAGCACGCGCATCGCCACAAATTCGGATAGCACTTATTTTCTGCTTAGTGGATTATTGTAGTATTTCTGCGTGTATTTAGAAAATTTTTAGATATGAGATGTTTTAGTAACTGTGTACGATTATCATAATTTTTATAAATAATTTGGGAGCGTAGATACATTTGGAAGATCTACGGGACACCAATCGACAACTATCTTTATGTAAAAGCACCCAAGGATAATCCGAAAATTTTTAGATATGAGATGTTTTGGTAACTATGTACGATTATCATAATTTTTATAAATAATTTAGGAGCTTAGATACATTTGGAAGATCTACGAGGAACAGAAAGCACCAATCGACGACTATCTTTATGTAAAAACACCCAAGGGCCATCCTCTAGAATTTCCATATCTCCTCTAGATCACTAGAAGAATCATTAGCGCAGGATAGGCATTTTGAGGGTTGTAGTAAACAAAGATATTGGACTATTGGTGGCTTATATGTACTGGTAGGTAACCTAACAAAATCTGTCCTAAATAATTTTAGTTTTGACTTATTAGTACAAAGATTCTGCTACTAGATAAAGAAACTTACTAATCTGCTTTCCGTGATAATTCTCGAAGGGTTGCTCACGCATAAAGGAGTGTTCGTAAAGTAGAAGTAAGTCACGATTGGTGTTCGATTACTATCGGCTGTTTGATAAGTTGTTGCTCTGCGATCCCTACATAGTTGATAATAGTGATACAGTGCAACTTATGTTCCTCGCTACCGTTGGCGAAGGCAGCGTGTTGATTGATATTGCGTATTACTTTTATGATTCACGTAGATTGTTGGTATAAAGTGAATGAATAAATGGGTAATTATGGAGGAATCGTGTTAAGTCTTAATCAAGTAGGTAAACGGAGCGCCTTGCTCTTATTACTTAACTAGCAGCTGTCAGCGGCTTTGCTCGTGTGAAGCTTGACTCAAAAAACATATTGATAAAAGACCATAGTCACCCGTTCAAGCGTGAAATAATAAACAGGCACATTTATGAACTTTCGTCTTTATGATATATAATTGCTGAATGTAATTCAAAGATGGCAGTGAGAACGTACCATAAATGAAAAAAAATTGAGGCCCTTGACGTAGCATTATTGCTACTTCCACAAACAGATTAGTTACCTATAAAATAAGTAGAGACTATCAAATTCATGTATCCGGGTGGCCTATCCAAACCAGAGACCACACGCCATCATAGAAAGCTTAGTCAAATATGAAACACGATACCAGGAACACATTAGTGAGAGGAGTGTCTCAAATGATGAAATCCACTCATTCGTAATAAAATGTGCACTTCGGCATAATAGTGTTGTTCGGTGGCGCGCACATAGCTCTCGATAGCCGAGTCGATAAGTGACGGTGACAAAGGCCGGCTCAGACAAAGCGGCTGTAATCAAGATATCAGACGCTGTGTTATCAAGTCATAAACTAACGCGGAAAATACTCATCGATGTGAGAATCACTACTTCTACCTTTCCTCTTAGACGTTGTCGTTGTACCATTTTGGAAAGTCCGGCTGAAAATTAGGAATATTTTTTTATTGATATAAACGAATGCATCACTACAATCCCACCTAATGGTAAGCAATGATGCAATCGTTGAAGGTGAGATGCAATGCTAGTTTATTAAAAGCATATTCACGGTAGCCTTAAAGACACCTAAATTATATTCAGATGGGCACAGCGCAGCAGGCAAATTGTTCCAGCTCTTCGACACACACTGCATAAACAACGACGCAAAACGCTTAGTACGGACTGTAGATGTTTCAACAACGTAAGGGTAGATAATCGCCGTACGTAGCTAAATGCAATGCAATTTCTGTCTAAACTTTATAATTTAAATAAAATAAATAAATAAATAATTTTAATTAGCAATTCTCACAAATACTCAATACTCAATTCTTTATTGCAATCCACAATGTAGACACAATGTAGACTGGTATAAGAGTCATAATTTTATCATCATCATGTATTTGCACATATTTAACTGAGTAAATAAAAGTTGTTTACTTTTAAAATATAAAAATGAAATTACGAAACAAAGACTTGCATAATGTAAATAAAAATTACAATTTTCAACAATAGATGTTTTCTGCAAAAGTAATTCTTCATCTCGCTGACTGTTCATCTTTTGTGCCTCTAACTACAACCGCTGGGCGCAGCGCCTGCGCAGCGGATTAGTGCAAGGCGGCCGAGCGCATGCGCGCAGCAGACCCTACGTAATGCGCGCGGCGCCGTCCGACACACCATCATTTAAATTCAGCCTTTTTTAGCCAAAAGCACACCAAATCTTAATATCCCTATTTTATGGAACTGTTCGAACGTAACCGGAGACGTCTGGGCTTGTGTACCGGGCTCTCATAATGACTGTATTAGTTTTGCATAATTATGAATGCAAAAATTCTTCTTAAAGGGATTCTTGAACAAACAGGATTGTTGCGTTTTTTAGTTTGTATTTTAAATTGCAAGAATTCCTTTACATTTAGTAGCAATCAGGATTTGCGTGGGCGATATATAAATATTGCACTTTTTGATATATTTTTTTTCATATGACTTGAAATTAAAATCTTGAACCCCAAGCGACCGCTGGCGTTCGAACACCTAGTGCCTTTCTATTACGTCTCTAATTACAGTATTCGAAAGGTAAAAGTAAAGTTAACATACAACCTAATCGAAAAACATCAAACGCTATCAATAAAAGTTTCCTATTGAAGCATAAACAATCACATTTGTTAACCACAAGAGTTCATATAACAAGCAACTCCACGGTTTTCCTAGTCGCTCTTCAAATCATTGTCAAAGTATCATGTGAGATCGTGACGTTTTATTTTATACGTTTTGGAAGACATTAACGTTACGTATCGAGTTACTCGGTATAATAGACCGAGTGTTTGTGTATTAATGTATTATAGTAAGTATGGTCCCTGCTCTGGTGGCCGGCGGGTGACACAGGTCTCACTGTGGGCGGACGGCTGTTCTCTCACCATTTCTTCTTGTTTTCTGATCGTACTTACGTTTAATTGCTTTCACAGTGCGTTTAATAGTTTTTTGGACAGCATTTTCTTTTTGTAAGTATATGGCTCTTATTCTCATTGCGATAAATAAAATCTAAGAAGGCACACTGATCTTTTATATGATAAAAGATTTGTTTGGATAGTGGAGATGTAAGGGGTAGGTCACGTGATTGTTTCGCAGAGCTTGTTAATTCCATACATTTTATACTTTTTAACAACATTACCTTTGTTTAAATTTCACATTATTAATATATAAAAGAAGAAACTGACTGACTGATATATCAACGCAAAGCCGAAACTACAGGACCTAGGAACAATGATGAAATTTTGCACAAAGCTTAAGTTTAAGACATAGGCAAACATTAAGAAAGGGTTATTCAAAATTCAGCTCCTAAACGGATGTAATGGGAGTCTAAAATTTGGATGGAGAATCCTACTTTCACGCGGGCGGAGCCGCTGGCAGAAAGCTAGTAAAGATATACAATGGGTGAGTTAAAAATCGATTATGCGTGGGTGTGAGAAAACGATTTGAATTTTAGAAGTTGTTTAAAACAGAATAAATACAATATTCTGTTTTTTAATAAATTCAATTAATTCATTTTCAGTAATGTATACGGCGGAAAGGCGATAAAGATCAGGGAAGTACAGACACAGCCACAGTCTAATTAAAGAAACCAGACAAAACTGAACATCACCTAACCACACATAATTAATTACTCACGCTTGCTTTCCCACATTTACTTTACCTAATTTACGAACCTCTGAGATCTAAGTAAATGACATCCGCATATAAATTAAAGCGACGCATACATAAATAATGTAAAGTCCATGTTCTAATTAAAACCTAGTTCTATTAAAGAATCTCGCGACGTCGGTTAATTTCTGCTATAGAAAAGCGCCCCGTTGTGATTTTAACGTTCGAAATACATCGAGAGTTTCAGCCCTTTATCATTAATCTGGATAGCAGTCGATAAAACCGTAGAAGTACGAGGCGGTAAAATACATCGACAAATTTTATGTGACATCACTAGCCGCCGTAGGGCGTCGTAGGCCCCGCCCACTCGCGTACGTAGCTCTGTAATGAGAGTGCGTCCCTTTCACTCACTTCTAATACATTACTTATTACATCCATCCATTGATTAAGTCCTAGTATAAATATTTTTTTAATAGAGTTATAATTTAAAGCAAAGTCAAAACTGCAACGTGTTGAAATTTATAATGAAGTATTTATTCAAGTTCTGTTTTATTAGCAATGGCTTCCAATATTAATTGCGAACCCGATGATAGGTTTGCTATTTACATCATATTTCAATTTGTATTAAATTAATAGTGTCAGGGAATCTACTAGTTTCCAGTCTACTGGATAAATATTGAAACCTGAAGTGACAATTTTGCAATGTCCAAGATGGACATTACATAAATCTGCCTTTTGATTGCTGAACTAATTCTTACTAATGGTTTCACTCGTAATACGTTGGTACAGGATAAAAAACGTAAACGTTCTGATCTTCACCTGAGTGTACCGAATTCCATATGAAACTCAGATATAGGTAGTTTGTTTGTAGGGTTTCGTAACCGAAGGGAAAAACCGGGACACTATCGCTTTCTTTTACTATAATATAGATAATACATATATGTAAGTATATTATATATATAAATATTATATGTATGTTTATTTTATTTTTTATTCATATATATATTTTAACCCTGGATCTTATTAATATTTTTGTTAATTTGTATGCACCTGCCATGTTTTCTCTTCACCACCCTTGGTTGACTGGTAGAGAATGCCTAAGGCATTAAGTCCGCCTGTGTACCTTTGTGTTGCATGAAGTTCTAATAAATAAATAAATTGCTGCCACTTCGCTGTCACCGGTACGACCGCTCTAACTTGGCAAGCCTGAAGATAGGCTCTGCGAACTTTAGCGCTTGTGTACTTGTAGAAAAATAAAGGTTTTAAAAAAATAAAAATAACATTTGTTAACAGATAACAGTTGTTAACAGCAATAACAACAGTTACTGGCATTTTTTGTAAATTAAACCATTTTTTTACGAATGCACAATCGCTAAAATTCGCAAAGCCGAGTCAGAATGGCCGTACTTCCGCTTATCTTACCGTACTTTCGCTTGTCTAGCTATCATCGTTCATGAGTTACTCATGAACGATGATAGCTAGACAAGCGAAACTTTCACAGACTATGTATTTCTGTTACCGCTTTAACAAAAATAAAAATGAAATAAAATAAATATTTAAATGAGTTTCCCAGACAACAAACGATATTTTTTGCCGTTTTTCGACACGGAACCTTTCGTACGCGAGCACAACTCGCACTTGACCGGTTTTTTAAATAGATTGAGTCATTAAAAGACCGTAGGTGGATTAAGTGTCAGTATAATAAACTTCATAAAATAAATGAAATTAAAATCAATTTATGTAACAGATTTTTAGGAAGAGACAGCTGCAATCTTTTATTTCTTTGGAACCGTTTACGGCGTTGACAGCTGCGGTTATTAAATCATGTTCTGTTCAGTAATCCCTGGGATTAGGGCAGCAGAATCTCGAAGACATGACAATTTGTGGCCCCGATGATAGGTTAAGCAGAAAGATTACTTTAACACGATACAAGACACATTTGTCAAATGTTACTTCCTTTTTACTGAGAAAGATGTCTTTGAGACATTTCGTACGATTTAAGTTCATGGACTGAAGAGTGATGCGATCATGTCCTGGCTTATTACATCGTTGAGTTCTCTCGGATTTATTTAATCCTTACCTTACTTTATTATGAATGTAATTGGTCGTATAAGTTTGCGAGATGAAACTGTTAAAAGTAAAAAAAGAGAAGAGGCTAAAATATACTACCAATCTTCTATTGTTAAAATTTTGAGGAGTGCATTGGAATACATTCCGCTAAGTCTGTTTCTTCTACACATGATAGACATCCTACCCATACGTACAGGTATATATTCATTGTTCATACAGCGAAGGATTGGAATTCCCCGCCGAAGTCTATGTTTCTTGAGAGACAACCTAGGAGTCATTAAATGAAGAGTCAATAGGTTACTTCTAGGCAAGCGTGTTTCATCATCGGCCATATAATCGCATACCATCAGGTGAGTTAGTGGTCAAATGTGAAAATATTCATAATAAACAAAAAGCTAAAATGTCAAATATTTTAGAGTTGCAATAGAGTATTCCGAAAACTTATTACTACGGTGTAGCTTAATCTCTCGTATGCCGCAATTAGAGAGACAATCAAAAAGTGTTTGTGTTTCTGGTAGATTTACGCACGAAAATACAAAAGTCGTTAAATGGAAATTTCTGAAAATCCTATCAAAAGTTATGGACATGGAACAACAAAAAAGGAATTTTAGAAATATTCTCCTTTTGTCCTCTTTCACCAAGTGCCAAGCATCCTAGCATCTACGCATTTCTTCACTAGGCTATTTTCTGCCTCAGTGTCCACGCATATTTACAACGAACCTTTTTCCCTAGCTAATAAATTCATAGGGACAAACCGACAGACCGGCAAACTATGCATAATATTAATCGGAAAGCTATCAAAATCTTATTTCACGCACCAAGGGAGCAGCCAAGTGCAGGAATATTCGCGGGCGTGTCGGATGACGGCGCGTGGCGACGCGTGGCCTGCCTCGTCAATTCTGCTGCCCTGGTGATCTTACACAATGGATGCTGGAGTCATTTGCCGCTAAATAATGGCTAATCTAATGATGTCATGATTATGGGGTAACTTAACACTATCCAAATCCCCGTGTCGGTTTGTGTACAAGTTGAGTTTGTTTTGTATTTCCTCTAAATCATCATTCACTCGTAAACATTGTATATAAGTTTACCAGCTGTGTAAATTAAGGACCTGAAAACTTCTCAAAGGTTCATCAATTCGTCACTGTCTGTCTATTTTGGGCAAGCCTTAACCATGATACAAAGTTACCACTTTGAGGAGTGGCTGGCAAGACGTCACGGCGTCCTCATCTTTCTCATAACGCAGGTCCTCAACAAACATAGTTCGGGAGGTGCCTGCATCTGATTCATCATCATCATCATCCTACCCTTATCCCATATTACTTGGGGTCGGCGCAACATGTTTTTTTCTTCCATTCTATCCTGTCACACGTCACATTAAACTCCCTTTTCTTTCATATCACTCCTCACACAATCCATCCATTTCTTCTTCGGCCTCCCTCTTCCTCTCTTCCATCTCAGTGAAAACTCAGAACTCTTTTCGTAACATGCGTTTCATCTCGCCTCTTGCTTACGCCTTACTTGATTCGTGCGGAAAAAAAAACGGGTGTCACCATTGTGTTGATCGCTACTTATTCCTAAGTAAAAGTTCCAAAAATCATCATTAGTTACTCTTATTGCCAACTGTTAAGATTTTTAAGGTAGGTAGGTAATTTACTGTTTTTTTAGACCGCCGTGAAGTACAAGACATCCTAGCCTTAAATCCAAATATTTGCAATCCCCTTGAGCGTCCATTGTACATACGTCTGTCTATACGACTTAGTGACCTTGAGAAATTCTTAATTGTCGATTTTTTCGCACATTTTTACGAAATTTATTAGGCTGTAATTTTTGGTTTTTATATTTTTGAAAGTTTAAACAATAAGCAGTCGATAAAAAATCCAATAACAACGAGAAACACTCAGCAGACAAACAGATACTGAGATACTATCAAGAATGCACTTCCAAGTTAATTCGATAAGTGTAATGTAATAACGTTCAAATGAAAACTAATGTCAGAGCGCGCCGGTGAGGCGGAACTTCGAGCACAATCTAATTTGTATCCCCTGCGCTCTGTCTCCCTAGTGGATGCTGCGGGGGTGGTGTTGTTGCACTTACGGTTCGATTTATATGTTTGTTGTTTGGTAAAATTAGTAAAGGAGAGATAAAAGCATTGAAAAAATCAGCAACATTCAATATTTTTGGGAAGAATTTTCTTTTTTAGGGTTTCGTATCTAGTCAGTAGTCAGGGTATTTCTGTTGCTGGTATAACAACAAATAATAAAAACAGAACAAAATAAATATTAAGCGAGGTTCTTATACAACAATACAATTGTTAATTTTTTTTTATGTACTACTAGCTTTTGCCCGCGGCTTCGCCCGCGTACATAAAATATAGCCTATGTCACTCAGGAGTAAAGCAGCTTTCTATTGTTGCTAAAATTTTTCCAATCGGACCAGTAGTTCCAGAGATTACCTCCTACAAACAAAAAAAACAAACTTTCCCTTATTATTATATTAGTGTAGATTTATTAACACATATTATTATGTACTATTAAGTATGTAATCATTATCATTACATAGTCTACACTAATATAATAAAGAGGTAAAATTTGTATTTTTGTTTTTTTATTTTTTTGTTTGTAGGAGGTAATCTCTGGAACTAATGGTTCGATTGGAAAAATTTTAGCAACAATAGAAAGCTGCTTTACTCCTGAGTGACATAAGCTATAAATTATTTATATAACATGGATGTTAACCGAGCTATCACTACAAGAAATTTTCCGCGGACGAAGTCGCGGGCAGAAGCTAGTATAAAATAAAGTCGCTGTCCCTATGTATGCTTAGATTTTAAAAATTACGCAACGTATTTTGATGCGGTTTTTTTAGGGATAGAGTGATTCTTTTTAGGGATAGAGAGTGATAGAGGAAGGTTTATAAGTACAATACATGCATCATATATTTAATATCAGCATTGTACCCGTGCGAAGCTGGGGCGGGTCACTAGTTATTTCTTAAATTAAATTATCTTTTCCGTACACTCTAAATAAGGTTTAGTTAAAAACCAGCTACCTACTACGTAGTTGCCTGGCATTTTTGCTGAACCTATTAAGCGCAGCCTGTAAGACACACAATGTTAGTTTTGTCACATTTTTACTGATTTCACAAAAAGGATGTATGTTTCTTTTTGTTTGTTTGTTCATCGAATACTCCGCCAATCATCGACATACTATAAGAAAACACAAATGGAAATGTCACTTCTTTCATCTACGAATTCCACAACCTCCACGCTCAGGAGAGCTAGCTAGCCTAGTAATTGTAAAAGGCATCTTATCTCTCGGTACTTCATTCATGATATGATTTCAAAGCTAGTGTTCAATTATCACTACTCCACTAGCTTTTGCCTGCAGCTTCGGTCCCAGCAACAGAAAAATGAAGAACCACTCGACTGATTTTGTGTAAACTTTACATAAACCATCTACTAAACAGTCTGAACAAAGCCTACACATTTGGTATGGATAGGTGGATAAGTGAGCTCGTTTTTGTGATAAAATAACAACGAAAAGTGGCATTGATTTTTATATAAATAGGTAGGATCATTTTTAACCCAAAAAAAGCAAAATCCAAAACAATGAATCCTACAAAACTAAATTAGAGAAAGCTTCCGAAACAAGACAATAGAGAAAAGTGCAACAACACAAACAATCACCAGGGGTGCAGCAGTAATGAAATCCAAACTCGATTAGTTGGGGGGCTAATGAGCCAGGGGTCGTAACCAGATTACACCTCTAGAGAGCGAGCTAAAGTGATTACACCACGACCCTCCTGCTGCCCCGGTGCAGCGTGATGATTTGTGAGACTACACACGACTGGGAGGCTGAATTAGTTATAATACGACTATAGTACGCGGCGAATAAGTTGAACCTGTTACTATAGTAAGGCACAGCCTGAGATTCTGGGACCTGAAAATATATTACTGCGCTTTCAATGTCAACTCATATTTTGTATATGGTATGTGAGCTTGATGTTATGTTTTTTAGAACCAGGGAAGAAGCTAGCTATAGACGTACCTAGAGTAAAATCCAGGAAAGATAAAGATCCAGAAAGTGACAAAACTTGTCAATAAGTCCTTAATATATTATTCTTACTAGTTACATTCATTTTGGTGGAATATTTCTGCCTTTAATCTCATATTTCTGGCCTGGTTATACTCAATGATAAAGCCTAATAGGGTGCAGATAAGACATGTCGTAACGACTCAAAATAAATAGTTATAAAAGGCAAGAGAATGATCATTGCTCTTTATCATTATCTTAGTAGTAAAAATTTCGGTTTCTGATAAGATTAAATTATAAAGAAAACACGCATACGTCGCAACGTACCCAATTAATAACGCCATTTAAATTTTCCCTACGAATCCCACGACCTCTATGCTTTCCTACTTGCCTAGTACCCACCTACAGTAAGTTCTCCTGGAGCCGAGGGTTGGTGCGAAAGCGTTATACCGGGGCTCTGGGAATAAGGCAAGGGAGGAACGGGGAAGGTTTTTTAGTCAGTAACAGTCTGATACTGTTTCCCGCTCCGCCCAAGGGCGGGATTCGTCATTGGACGATTTTTACGTACCATAAAAAAACCTACAGTAAGTTCACCTATCTATTTATCCTCGTATAGCATTGGTGATGGATGGTAATAGTACCATAAGTAGCGACGGGAGGCGAACGCGGACACAGCATGTACGCGTGTGTAATGTACTTACTACCTTAATAGGTTTATAAACTAAGTTAAAATGCTTGTATGACCGCATTTACACCCGAGGTAGGTGCCTAACGAAGCCCAAGTAGTAGGAGGGCACAGATATGTACCTAGATAACGCAAACATCACGATCTGTGCCATTTTTTAACTACCTATTATGACGTCACAAGCACTATTTGTGATGGGAAAATCAAATCGATTCAAAAACGCCTCCGCGTACGGCGTCCCGGCGGTTTTAGTCGGAGAAATCTGACATCTCGCTCCATGGAACAGGAGAAGTAATTCGATGACGTCCAACCTAAACAAAATGTACTTGTCATTACTTACATTGTCTACCCGTTAGGTACAACTGGATTTTTTACCACATCCGAATCTCAAGCGCCAAACTGCAATCAAAGAAACAAAAAACCAACCAGCACGGTGCTGACTTTGTACCTAATTTAAAATTCAAAAAGACCTTTAAACAGATACCCTAAATTATTAAAACAAACAGTGCTTCAGTTGCGGCTCGGCACAAAGGGTCGTATGCGCTCGCGCAACTCGGCCGCGTTGATTTATCAATCAATTGCGCGCATCGTTAGTGCGCCGCGGGCTCTGCGCCTTTTGCTCAGCCGCCGCTACATGCGACCTATGCATCCCTGGTACCTATAGCTGCTATGGAATATTGATCAATGGGTTCATAGCATTGTATTTATGCAAACCCTCATGGGCATATGTGTTGCAGTCAGATGAAGTGGTACGAAATGGTTTAGAGCTTTTTTGAATGAAGAACTGGAAACAGGTTATGTTGATTCTAGGAAGGCACCTAATCACTTCAGCACATACAAATGCTGTAAACATGATGAAATGACAGCTAATCCAACTATTTTATGTTTTGCTAACTTGTTCAATAACTTCTGAACATTCGGCAACAGGTTCGCAGTTCGTTTAATATCGAACGGATCTTCAAAATCTCTAAACTATCTCAAGAATCGATAACAAATGATAGTGGCACAATTCTGAGAAATAGAAAAATGATGATCTGTAAAACAAACGCAGCACGTGAGACGTCTATGACCGTTGACGCTGCGGTCACGCACAACTCTCGCCATGATTTATCGATACGTTGCGCGCGCGCCGCTCACTGCCCCTACCTACTATAAATTATTATCGGTAATGATCAATACGAGTGATTTATTATTACGATAAATAAATCGATACGCGCCCGAATAAAATATATATCGATGCGATTGAAATCGATAAAAAATATACGATTTAGCATAGACGGCTTAATGACGATCACATGTTTAGTTGAAGAATGCGCAAGTCTGGTATTAATGTATGCGTTTAAATAATATTGGGTCTATGGATAATCTACCATGACTGGAAAACCCATAGAAACCATTATTGATGTTATACATCGCAAACGCACGTCGCGGGTTTAAACCCGATAGGCGGATTACTTTGTGTGATTTACTTCATCTTCACGCCACTACTTTCAGAACGGTGAAGGGTAACATCGAGATGAAACTGGCATGCCTTGAACTAAAAAAATCGGAGATATGTGATATCTATCAAACCGCACTGGTGCATTAGGGCCCATTCTCTCATCTAGAGAAAAGGCCCGAGTCCCAGCAGTGGGAATATTATAAGGCTTAATTATGATAGTTAATAGTCAGAAAATGATACTTTAGACTTTCATGGCAAACGAAATACCTGTCTATCCCACTATATTGTAGGTACTGAAAAGTTGTCGAGAGAAGGACGCTGCAAATATTGTACTATTCCATAATTGATAAATGATATTTATTTTGTAAATAGGTTTTAAAAATTTCATAATTGATAGTTTTCAGGTGATACAAAAGTAAATGTCTACAAAAAAAAATAACCTTACTTGCATCATGCAATTTTAATCGTATCTAGTACATACTCGTAGCTTACTCATCCTGTGTTTGTTTCGGTGTTTTTAGCTAGGAAAGACTGGCCTCATCTAGTTTTAACTGACGAAAAATATATATAGACGAGTAAAAGAGTTTATTATACCGCGTACATCGAGGGACTGGAACAGTTTGCAGGCTGCTATCTTTCCGTTCGATTATAATTTAGGTGTCTTAAAGGCTAGAGTGAATAGGCTCTTAATAATCTAGTGCACCTCATAATCAGCGATTGCATCACTGCTTACCATCAGGTGGGACGCAGTTAAGCACTAGTTTATAGCAATTAAAAAAAATCTATTTAAAAAATAAAAATCATTTACTTATCATCCTCAAACTCATACAATTCATTTCAAATATCCCGACTCCCATTAAGATTTCCGTACGTAAGATCTTAATTTTTCTGCAGGCCTGGTATCCCATCCCAATTCGGGGTCCAAAAGAAGCCACATAGCGATGGGGGTCGTTTGTTCGACGGCGGTATTTTAACGAGCAGGTCGCGAGGACGTCCGCAGGCGACAATGAAGCTATTACAGGCGGCACCACGTTTTTGTACCTTTAGGAACAACACTGATGATAATGAGGTGAAAAGTGTCGTAGGGACTCAGCAGAAAGGTCGAAGCCAACTGGGGCCCAGAGTCTTTTTTCTGAAAGGAAGGCTTGGCCCCAGTTCGAAAGGCAAATTAGGAACGGTGATCTGTTTAGTCAGTAAGAGTCTGACACTGTTTCTAGCTCCACACAAAAGCGGGATTTGTTATTGGATGATTTGTACCCATCATAAAAAAGGTGAGAAGTGTTGTTATATTCTTCAGCGAGGACTTTTCAGTTTTATTGGCTCCCGAAGGTCTTATGCTTGCTCATATTCTAAAGTCTTGCTTATACAACTGAGGTAATTCCTCAGACTTGTAATCATAGAGAATGATGGACGGAAGACCTGTTGAAGGTCCTAGCAAAATGGATGCGAGAGGCATAAGGCCGTTTGTTGTGGCGACACTTGGGGAGGCCTATGTCCAACAGTAAACTTCTTTCGGCTGAAAGGATGACGCGCACCTTATGGATTGTAAACTAAACAAAGTTAACTCTACAAAAGCTAAGCTACGTTATTAAGCTGTTTAACTTAGCAGTGGGATTGTTCGGTAGGCTTACCGCGACCCTGGAACGCAAAGGGCCAAAACTGAAGGAACACAGATAGGAAAGCGTCTGTCATCCAAAAAAAAACTGTACAAGTATGAAATTTTTTTCAACTACTCAATGTAAGCTAAATTAAATTAAGCTCATGATCTACAAACCGAAGCAATAAAATCTACGATTTAAAAGGCCGTTCCCCCTTCTCCTGCTGATTTTTTCCAAGATGTTCATAATTATTTCAGTTAGACAATGTAATAGGTACCTTTATAAACATCCAAAACAATATGTGCCATTCTGCAGCAAGAAAAGCAGTATCATAAAGCCTGTGTTTAATTTCCCATGTAACAGTAGCGACCGTGAAGGTTTTTCCAGTGAGCGAGCTCGGGGCCTCCGGGTCCCAAGTAGTAAATAGTGGTTACCGAGCACCCGTGGGGTTGTTAGTCCGCGGGTCTCCACTCACTCGTAAAATAAATCGTAAGACAAGAGATACCATCTACATCCCGTACGGTTCTATGGTAAAAATGCAATGTTTTAATTCCGTGGAGCCCGAGACTCGCCGGGAAACACTCCGATGCAGTCCACAGATAAACGACCGAGAATATTACAACTTTTTATTTTTCGAAATATCCAAGGGACGGCCTTTTTTAGCTCCTAAGTTATGTGGACGGGCGCGGTAGTAAAATTTCATTGGCTATACGAAAATTCCGAGATGGTGGAGATTCGAGGCTCGCATGTTGAAATGAAGCCACTGCGCTTCTTTATTGTGGTTTTAATTATCGTTAATACTGTTATATAAATTATCGTTTGAAGTTATTGCTGTTAACTTGAGTGAGATAGTTAACGAGTGATATATTCATTTAGAGAAAGCGTCCGCTGGTCATTTTATTACTCTAGTATAAATTCTTTAGCAGCAGGAAAAAGGGCAACATAAATTCCTGTGAACAAAATGACTTGTAATTTCTTTCCAAATTATTTCAACCTTTACTAGTGGCCTAGAGCACACTAGTAACACATGCAAAAGGCAACTGAAGGACGCAGGTGAGTTTTAAACAGGAAGAATTAACACGCACTCCCGTGGCACAATACAAGTCATAGGATGATTTAGCACATCACAAAAAAAAAATGTAACAATTACAACGCCTAGCTAAACAACTAAATTGAATTATTATCTATTTAAACTTCATGTATAGTAGTGGCAGTGAGTGGCATAATATATGTATTTTTTAATAATTTAATCCAAAACTATCACACACCGTCGTCTAGTCTCAAGCTTAGCAAAGCTTGTGTTATGAACTATGCAACTGATAAACATACATACTTAAATATTTATAAATAGATACATGTTATAGATAAATTACACCCAGACACAGAACAAATGATCTTGCTCATCACACAAACATTTGTCCTGGGTGAGAATCGAACCCACGACCTCCGACATATCAATCAGGGCCTCTAAACACTAAAACAACAAGCCAGTTGGAAAAGAGTGGTATAAAAGTGGACCTAATGTAAGGTACTCTCCACTAGTCAACCTTTAGGTTAAAAAAGACAACACTATGATAGGCGCGCACAACAAACCAATAATCTTACTAATATTATAAATGCGAAAGTTACGATGTTTGGATGTTTCTTACTCAATCACGCCAAAACGGCTGGACGGATCTGGATGAAATTTGGTACAGGCATAGGATACACTCCGGAATAGGACATTGGCTACTTTTTATCCCGGATACCCCAACCCCAACTCCAATACCATGCAGGCGAAGCCGCGGGCAAAAGCTAGTCCTCAATAATCTTTATCTTCAACATCAAAAGTTAGACAACTACTTAGTAACAATCTCCCCGACAGCCAATGATACTGGACAATGGTCAAACACATGTCTGAGATGAGAGCAGATAGCAGCGATGCTGTGTGCTCTGCTGATATCAATTACCAGGAGAACATGACTTGAGACAGGCTTGTTACAAGCCGACGATGACGAGGAGGTTTTCGTAATTGAGGAGCATGATACCGTTTATGAATGACTGGTGTAAAGTGTATGAGTTTGTTGGAATGTTACTGATATACGTTACTAACTCGTTCTTTGATCGTTTCATAAGTTTGTTCTTTACAATTCAAGCTTAGATCTCTAGTTAAATCCAATGCTCAATTTAGACTGGCCTGTTTGTCTAGCGGTAGTGATTCTGACTGCTATGCCGGAGGTTGTGGATTCGATTCCCACCCAGGACAAATGTTTATGTCATGTATTTAGAAATATATAAGTATGTTTATCAGTTATCTAGTACTTATAACACAAGCTCTGCTTAGCTTGAGACTAGACGGCATTGTTAGTTGTCGAATATTATTATTATTCCGTTTATTCATTAAATATCTTATATAATTACATTTTTAAATATTCTAATAAAAAATATAAAACATTTAAAAATATAAAAAAATATTATTATTCCGTTTATTCATTTAAAACTACATATAAATTACATTTTTAAATATTTCTATATAAAAAAAAACATTTAAAAATATAAAAAATAGTGTATATTATATTATTATATTATTAACATTGTCCACATTGTTACATCCTCAAGTGTTTAAAATTTCTTCAGTTGTACTTTTAAGGTTTGCTGTGAGAAAACCCAATTGTGGGTAAAGCTCGCCGGTGTACATCACCTGTTTTTTTTTGTAATTTGATAATATTTTCTGTGCACATTAAAGAATATGAATGACACTAAAATTAATTTATTCGAAAGCAAAGAAGTACGTAGCAGGTGACGATGTGTAAATTTTTCAATGTGATTAAAGAATACATTGTTATACGACTATACGAGGGATTAAAGTTAGTCATTTAGTCCTGAGAAATTTATTGGCGACCGAGCGAGAGCGAGGTCGCTAATAGTTCGAGGGACTAAATAACTCTTGAACCCGAGGTAGCAAAATGTAAACAAAACTCTACACCTCGAAAAAAATCAAGAAAGACCAAATCGGCCACAGATTATAGAGAGACTACCATTTACCCGCCAATTGTTTTTATCAGTGGTGGCTGGTTTTTCAGTCAATATTTTTCATTTTATCATTGTAAAAATGGGTCAGGTCAACATTTTTCTCAAATATAATATTAGTTTTAATGAAATAACTGAAAGTAAATTAAAATAAAGTCATTAAAAAAAAGTATTCTTAAATTATTCCTATCTCTATGTTATTTCAATTGTACTGGCAGTATAGAAATTCGGGTCACGGTTAAATTGAAATGTCAAAATAGAACTAGTTTTTTTTTTAATATTTAGACAGCTGTCAGTTGAAAAGTAAAACTCCCTAGGGAGTAAAAGTACTTCTTCCAACCCTCTCCGCAGGCAACTTTACACCTATTTTCAGAGTAAGTGTAATGAAAATGTGATTTATCTGCAACTAATTAATGGAGACATCACGGCAAGCCTCGTCCACATTAAATTTATTTATCTAGCTAAAAGCTGGTACGTTTTTCCATGCTCCTCGTATTCCCAGCCCATAAACATAGAATATCAAACAAATATGAGAGCAAAAACATGCCTGCGACCTTATCCGCGACTCATAACACATTACTTCTCAAGATTAAGATGCACCAACTACTAATAGATTCAACACGACATACGAGTGTTGCCACAGCGAAAAAAACTGTTGAGGAATAAAAATCCGCGAGTATTGGAGTAGTTGTTTATACATAATACATGACGGACATGTGTCGCGGTGATTGGCTTGCGGCTTGCAACACCGAGTTGGCTGTTTTTACTGAGGACAGCGAATTCCTAAACCGCGTTATTTTCTTGTGACGCGGCATTTGAGATGTTTCACTGATTGTGGACACCGCTTCATTATTCCGGCGACATGAATCGGTGTTTGTCCAGCCCTGTGTTTTTATTGAACTGTTCTTCAAGATGGCCATCAGATTCTTTAAATTTTCTCAAAAACAAAGTGATGATCAGGCATAGAAAATTACTTAACCACTTATCGTGCTTTGGAGTGCCCTTGAATATCTTAGGACTTTTCTTTTGATGTCTCTGAAACCCTTTTGCCTATATCAAAATCATACACACTGCCATCGATTTTTTTTCCGCTTTTTTATGTTACCATCTTCTGTCCTTGTAGATCATCAATATTAATTTCGCCTGAATAACTGGACACATCCAAAAACGTCTGAAGTCCTAGTCGATCCATGCCTAATCAAATTCCTACACGCTGTGACAAAAACCCGGCATTCATAAGTGGCAAGCATCACGCTGTTCGCGTCGTGGTCGCTGACAGACGGTCACGGCAGACGACAAAAACTACTGCAATATCCCTGTGCAACTAGATGCAGAAGGCTTATTTGAAACAATGATACTGTATACACAAGGAAAATGTTCATAATAACCTTTCTTATTTGAACCAAAATAATGGTGATGACATAATCTAGACTCGTACCAGGAGTACTGGTTTGAGAAGGCTTGGCAGAAGAAAGTCTTGGAGCCCCACGGGGGAAGCTTTTGGCTAGAAATGGGACGATAGTGGCTATGCAAAATAAAATTGCCCCCTACGTCTTTGCCTTAAATATTATAAATACATAGTGGGATAACCCTTTAATTCATTACTCTATTTTTAGGCCAATCCAGACACTCTTTTTAGGTTGGCAAACATGTTTAAGCTGAGCCAAAGAAAAGTTCCACCACTGAGCGGTCTAGGATCATGTACTGGATCCCTAGTACACAACTTTTTATAGCTTGGATTCTAGCACTGAAGCAGTTGAATAAGAGAATGGCATATCTGAAATCGTAAACAAACATTGTATAACAAGGAGGTAAAACCATGATGAGCAGTTAAGATTGAAAATACAACGATTGCACTCTCAGCTCAAAACCACATCTTTCTAAGTATCTTACATCTTACCTATTGTGAGTCTTCTGTCCTTATTTTTAGCGTAAATAAGAAGAGAAACACAATGGTCCATAAATCATAGGATACTTGTCACCGCATCCATTGTGTGTAGCCGAGTGGGTCCATTGGTCGCAGCTAATTATATCGTGTTCCTTTAATTGAGCAGCCATACTCTTGGTACCAAAGTGTTGGGGCTGCAGCGAAAGGAAGAGCTATCTGTTTTTGTAATGTCTTATGTCGTAAGACATGGTGCCCTGGTAGTTGGCATCAGTGTACATTCTAAAGAACTGTCATCTGTTTCCTATTTGGATAGGTAAGGTAAGTTCTTCTAGGCTTCGTAACATTGTAGTGTCTGGACCGGTTCTTATTCTATGTTAGGAGTAACAAGGTGTTAACTTATGTTTACCTGGGGGTCTAAAAAGGCCACTTTAGCAGCTCATAATAGGAAAATTCATTTCTCGGATGCGCATTACGGAGACCCTTTAATATCACTGACGAAAGAAATGTATTTCTTCGCAAAATGGAATCGGCTTATGAAATGCTGAACCCCGAGTTTATCGAGCCATATAGTACGCGGCAAATAAATTGAACCCGTTGCCATGATTATATGCTAAAATCTGTTATACGAAATATGAAAATGTATAATAAAATCCGTTGCTATGGTTGCTGTAGCACTTCCAAGAAGTAAATGTTGTAAAAATTATTGATGTTCTTGAAAATAACAAAATCTTATTTGATTTCCAATGTGTACCCACAAATATTTGATTTTCTACCAGTCAACCAATAAATGCAACTTTATTATATTTTAATATACTAAATTAAAACAAAACAATTATCCGATAAATAAAAAGCAAAAAAAAGTAGTAAAGCCAATATTTCTTTCTGTGGCAACTTTTACACAATATGACTTTGCTAATTTTTGTATCATTTTACGAATATTAGCAGGAAATTAATTATTGTGTTCAGAGGAATTAAGGAGGAAAAAAGTTATAAAAGGAGAAACTGACTGACTGGCATATCAAAGCACAGCCAAAATTACTGGGTCTAGAAGAGTGAAAATTTGCACAAGGCTTCCTTTTATGACGTAGGCGAACACTAAGAAAGGGTTTTTCAAAATTCGGCCCCTAAAGGGGTTAAACGCGTGTCCAAAGTTTGTGCGAAAACCTATTTTCACGAGGGCGAAGCCGCTGGCAGAAAGCTAGTCGTTTATAATAGCGCATTTTTGTATTTTGTCCGTCAATTTAGGCAAAATAAAATAAACATTGTTTTCTTTTTTTCTTTCTTACCAAATCTACTCAATTAGTCAAACCTAGTGTCCTCCTTTTACGAAGACAGATCCTCATTTTTTTTTATATTTAGCAGATATAGACTTAAATGACAGCAATCCTACCTACTTTCCCCAGTATTTGTTACCCAGAGCCTGAGTCCCAGTTACAGAGTCAGGCAGCGTAGGCCCTCATTTGGGGCGTGCCATATAAGGCCGTGTGCGGAGAGTCGCGGGCGCGTCACCTGCGCTCGGGCCTTTTTGTGCGCCGCCCGACACACTGCAGATTTACTGCCCAGCTAAACTCAAGATGTGGAGCTACTGGATCATCCCAGCCTAGTTTTTCCATGGTTTAGCAACATGATCTGCCTATAGGAACCGTGTCTTATTCTAGAATACAAAGTAGTCTATGGAGCTCTTCAATAATGCAGCCTTTTATAATTGAAAAAAAAAATCGGATTTAGACTTCCAGAAAGGTTTGGAAGCTCGTTAAGTAGAATATAATAATAAACTAACTACAAACAAAAAAAAAAACTAGAGCAATTGCCAAGTTTTTAAGTGTAAAAAACTACCACTGGCACTCATATGAGTATAAACAGGCAAAACCGATAAGAATGGTGGTGAAAAAACTACATTCTTCTTATCAGCCTGATCAGATTAAAGATGACCTAACATCGCAAGGGCTAAAAATAGAAAAGGTTGACTACAAATTAGCAGGAAGAGTAAATGTCTTAATAGTAATTAGTCTCTGATTGTGAAGATATCAAAATCAAGGAGTGTTTACAGGTACCCAGAATTATTATTCCAATTATCGTACTCGCACAAGAACACGTGGTCTAGGGATATAATTGAGGAGCATGTCTGTTAGAGAGGCCTCAAACTCATGCCATAACCGTTGGTGATACTTTTACGAAATAATACGTCTGAAAAGGTTACATACTCTTATTGGCTTGCAACTGACAAGACAAATTATACGAGTACTTTTTTAAGGTTTTTGAAGTTATTTGTAGGATTCACACCTTAAAAATTAAAAAAACAAAATCCTTATAGGATGACTTTGTTGTCCGCCTGTCTGTCTGTAAAGACCCCTTATCTCAGGAACGCGTGGAGATAACGAGTTGAACTTGAAACTGTATTTTAAAAAAAACGGAAAAAAAAATAGTTTAAGTCGTAAAAAACGTATATTAAAAAACACACAAGGGAATCAAAATTTACGAGTACTTTTCCGGAAATTTGGCACTAAGCAAGGCTTTATAGGAATACATCTGAAAACTGAAAGTGATAGGTAACGTCACAAAAAAAAAATGTACAAACTTTTTTCAATTCGAAAAAAATGACGAGTGTCGAAGATTTTTCCGAACTAATGAAGCTCTCTAAAATCTTTTCGTTTGGTATACAACTAGGTAAAGCTTTTTTTTAATTTAATAGAAACACTCCTTAAAATCATAAAAAAAATCTTCAATCCATAAACCATTTATAATCATTAACATTAAATCAAATGAAGGCATTTCCAGTAAGTTTAACTCTTGGCTGCAAGTCCACG
Organism: Mythimna loreyi; assembly: GCA_029852875.1. Classification (NCBI taxonomy): domain Eukaryota; kingdom Metazoa; phylum Arthropoda; class Insecta; order Lepidoptera; family Noctuidae; genus Mythimna; species Mythimna loreyi. Next base: position 922,758 of record CM056795.1, on the reverse strand, counting down.
TGCCGCCTCCCTACGCCGAACACGGTCACAAGAAACAACACATATTGTTTATGCTTCATTGTGACATTTTTGTCAAAATTTTAATACGACGAATAAAATTGCTTAACGGTTTATAAATATCAGCTTGTGAATGTGCATTCAATCTTGAGAATTGTAATGCTATAGAAAAAATGCCGCATAAAGTATGTCGTTTAAGTATAATTTTATTGGCAAATGAAACTTGAAAAATAAAAGTTTAATTTTTACTGTACAATAGCTCTACGATTTCCATAGATTCCTTGACCAGAAAGTATGACAAAAACAAACATCACTCGACTAAGATTGTTTTAAATAATTTAAAACTCCTCCATAAATAGCCATAAGTAATTGCAGCTATTGCCAAGTCAAATCCATATTTCAACGCGAATTCAATAAGCAAACGCAAGTGATTCACAGCCAGCCATAAAAAACGGCCATAAATCCATAGTTTGTATGAGATCGCGTGATCGCCCAGTATTTAACTTAGGGCGCCATGATAATTACAATCAATAATCGCTTACACGATATATAAACTGAATAGCAACTATTAATCTGATGATTTCGATGTGCTCTGGGCATTCCTTACGCATTCCGATTACCATACAACGGATTTACAGTTCAAATGAAATTCATCCTTAAAGTTTACACCATAAAACTTGGAATTCTTTGATATTTTTCTGAGTTTGAGGCGTTTGATTCAGTGGAAAGTATCGAGAGCTAACTGTGATAAATAAACTTTAAGTAGCTCAACTGCGGCGTGTGTGAGAGGGACGGATGTAGCGGGCTGGGTGTGAGAGTGAGTGAGAGAGGGCATTCTTGAAGAGTTAAGGGGGTGAACAAAACAAACACTGGGCGGCAATTACAAGCGCCCGCGGTGCGGCCGTCGCCGACGACACGCGCCGCCCGCAAGCGCCGAATATTTACCGAACGCAGACGCAATAAAATATACGTTTTATTTTATGTATAATTTTTTTTTATAGAACTCCTCATGATGTGGACAATCAACGGAAACGGGACGAAGCATTCATTATATGAAAATAATATATGCAAGCGACATTAAGTACGTAAGTACATAGTTAAGCGGAAAGTCGCCTAAGTTGACACTTTGTGGAAACTCAAAAACATTATGTTGTTACAAATATTTTGGATAGGATGGTGCTTTTCTATTTTAGAAATAGTTACGAACCACCAGTTTGTACAAAACAATCATTAATTTGATATATTACCCAGTATATTCAATCTGCTAAAAATAAAAGGAAGTAGAGTAGTTCTGAACATTACTCATAGATGTATTAGGAGTACAGCGCGGGTCAGAGGTGAGCATTAATATTCAATGAGGCTAATATCCAACATGAGTGACCGATCGACCGGCTCCCAGTGTTGGACATACGTGGGACTAGTATCTAGTTAATAAATTGGGCCTTTACGCTTTAATAATCGTATGGTCTAGAAATCTAATTTTAAAACAAATTATTTTAATATCGGTACTTGCATAAAATCTGATCTACGAATGACTAATATAACATGGTTGAATGATTATAATGAATTAACTCCTCAGCCCTCAAGCGAACGCCGGCGTTCGCGGGCATACTTAAACAGTAGGTACTAAAGAATTGTAAAAGCTTTTGCGGTCAGTCAGCCTTACGTCGAAGTGACACTAAATATGTACAACCCATTATATTTTAAACGGGTGATGTGGGAAATGTAGCAATCAAGTAAATTAATAGATGCTGGAAACCAATTTACTTTTCTGGCAATCTTTTTTAGTACATTGCTGGTTGAATTAAGTTATTATTTCCATTTAAAAAAGTACCAGGCTTTCAGAATTCACAGTTCGTCCCGTCCTCCAATTAGGAGCGCAGCGCTACTAAGAAGTGGTGTAATAAAAAATAGTGGGACAGTAAAGAGGTTGAATTTAAAAACAATGGCCACGATCTGCGAGGGCAACAGCCGGGGAGCGCTGTATAAGGCATTAATCGTCGCCTGCGAGCGGATTCCGCGAACACGCCAGATATCGCACGAACCATCTCGCTGGGACACGGAGCCAAAAACTTTAATTAATTATAACACCGCGTGGGCAGTATATTCTCTTAGGATTACGATTACCAGGGAATCAACAAATTCAAACCAAAATATTTTGTTTCATATAGTCATAAGTTCCTATTGATAGTTTCCTGTGGCGAAGAATATGCAAGAAATTTTCTGTGGTAGACGAACGACAAACTCTTCCGCAAACTTCCATAGCTCAACTTCTTCACCTAAACGTAATCGGCGCTTTAGAGAATACTAAAGAATAAAGAAAACAAACAATTGAAAAAATAAAAACAGACTAATCCCATGACTGTATATGGAATGATTAGCACACTAATTGAATCTAATCCATATGTTTAACGTTTTCTAATCAAAGTTCAAATGACTTGAGGATCGACGCGCCTTCAATTCTTCAACTCAAATCAAGTAAGACTGTGCAATTACCAACGAATTAGAACGATTTGAAAATCATTATTCGCTGGCGATTAACTTTTTGCGATCGTTTCATTAGACGGTTCACGTAGAGTCGACCGCTTCGCATTCAGACAACATAGCTCGTCTGCTTCACTTATCGAGTTCCCACGACTTGCTCCAGCTACTTTTTACTAAACAATGCTTTCACACATGTAATAGAATCAGCGAATTTGTGTAATAGGGCATCGCGATATTACGAACACGTTTCGGATCCGTTCGTGACATTCCGATGCGGTTTGATTGGCTGCGATTCTATATAAATCAGCAGGCTCACGTCAGATGGAGCTGGTGAGTTAGTAGATATCGACAGATGCACATTTGTATACACTTTCTGCATAGGTAATGTTGGAGATGTCTGTGCGGCCCGCACGCGAGCTATGTTGCTCTGGTATGCCATTCGTTATCATCTACATCGTCTTTTGTTTTCCAAGCATAGAATAGCTGGTTAATTCTTATTTTCTAAAATTTATGCATTCCTGGTAGTTTATTGTAGTTTTCCCACCTGGAGTTATGCTATGAAATCAATCAGATGGTTAATTTAATCGCATTCCTGCGAGCACTCAAAGGCGTCCCGCACACGAGGCGGGCTGGGCACGGGCCGCTCGCACACGACGTATCACGCAAAAACTATGATTATGAAGACGCACGTTCTTTTGTTTCTTATTATAGAACTTCCTGTTAAGGTGCAGCGCTAAGCGACGGGCTCCTTCTAAACAATACAGTTGATTTATTTTCTAGTTTACTTGTTTTTTGAAGCACACAGTCTTTTAAATACAAAATTATAACTTAACAAAAACAGCATAGCATCGGCCTTATAATGTTAAGAATACTGGAACTTAGGCCTCCTCTCTAAGAGAGGGAATGGGCCGCAATCCACCACGCGGGCCCAGTGCGGTTTGATGGATACTAAACAAACATAAATTCGATATAGGTTCTTTGATTTATATGGCCTTACCAGTAAAAACAATACACAAAAAGGACCTGTAAGACTCCAAATATATCTATTCAACACACCGCTAAATCAACCAACGATTCATTTTTGTTTCCTTATACGTAAAACTTGCCCTTAACAGAGCTGTTGTAAAAATAATATTTTCTAATCATTGTCTATAATTAATTGATCACTATAATTATGTATCTTGTCGACAGATGTGTTATTATTTCATCATAAAACTACATTATTAATTAATAGTCTTAATTAACAAGATTTTGTTTTGATATTCAGTATGATTGTAAGCAAAAATCATGTATGCTTAAAATTCAATCAATCAATACCTTAGACTAATAGGCTATGTTTTAGGTAAAATTATGTTAACTACTTTTTGGTCTTTAGTAAGACTTCTGACAAGTTTATTGTAATTTAGTAAATATTTCGTCCATCATAAAACATCCAATAAAAAGACAGTATCTTGAATTTTTTTCGAAATTCAATTATAAAAGGCCAAAATTCTATTTAAACAGTAAAATAGGGGTAGGATATTAAATTACCATAAATTAAAATACCGAAAAACAAAAGCGGAACAAACGCGAATGCACCAGGCAAGCATAAAACAAAAGGGGTTCGGATAGTAGCATAAATCAAAATGCGACCGTTTGTGAGGAGGAAGCGGTCAATCATCCCCCTTATAAAACACACAATGTGCTATGCTAGTTGCCGGGTACGGCTGGGTTACGAAGTAAGCGGGAAATAGACACAAGAACGTCGCCATCGTCATTTTCTTATCGCTTTATGTGTTCAAAGCTACGTTCGAGCCTGCTACTACTCTACCCAAATACAGAAGAAATAACAGCTTTACATTATTACACTCCCACTGAGCTCTACAAAGTCCACAACCCGGTTACTGAGCAATAATAAAGTCCCAGAATATTTGTCTTGGAAATATTCAAGTTCTGAAAATGTAAGAATGTTGCAAGAAAACCTTCTGCATCTACCTAATCAATTTCTAAAAGTACTGACAACAAACTCAGTCCTGTCCTTAAAATAAGTTATTTGACACAATAAAATCGATAAGTATTCACACTTACAAAGTAAAAACTTATCTCTAAACGACCCAAGCACATATCGCGAGTCGTAACATAAACAGTCCGTATCTCCCCGCTAATCTAATGGCCCCATTTGACATTATTATGGTACACCACAATGACATACAAAACACCTTTTGTGGTAAAAAAAAGTTCTTTCTGAAATAAACGTTTGATTAGTATTAATAAGAAGAAAAAAACATTTTATTTTAAGTTTAACGAGGTGAAGTAGCGAGGTAGACACGTTTAGCAGAAAGCCGCAAGTTTCAAACGTACAAATAAGGTAATATGATAATTTTCATTAGACTTAGTTGCAAAACTACATCGAGCCAGCTCGCACGGTAAGGGCAAAGGGGTTAATGAATACAATGGTAATAACAAACGTTATACTCATGCAAATTAACTTCGTGTCCCATAAAAGGATATTCTATTTAAAGTTTACCTTTACTTAAAACAAATAGGCCATCAATTTAGTTTTAATTCAATTACATGGGTTGGAAAAGTACCAGGATGTTATGTGGAGTGAGGAGTTGTTAAAAACGCATCAAGCGTCAGTTTACTGGGAGCACTTAGACTAATCGACTTTTCGAAAATGTTCTACCTCCTAACGAGCTTAGTACTCCAGTACATCTGTAATTAGCGATATTTGAAAAAACTATACAAATTAATTAGTTTTACGAGGTAAAATTAACTGATGACTTGTATGTTACTACTTATTACATTAATCAAAGACAATATGCTTTTATTACGAGTAGAAGGAATATTTCAGTAGAGAGATTCGTCAAGCCTACTATTTTTGATTACACATTGATAAGATATCCCCATGATCATTTACCATTTGAATCACAACTTTGTATATCCCCTTATACACTGCTACACCAAGGCTCTGTTTAAATTGCCTGAATAAAGTGGTAAAGAAGCCTTCTCCCATTTTTACGAATATTCCGTCGATCTAGGCACCAAAGGCTGTGCATTCTGGTTCGGCAGATCCGGTACCATTGCGCTACTTACCGGATCCAGTAAAGATCGGACGGATCCGATAAGCCTGATAAAAATGCAGAGCAGTAAGTGTTTTAGTGCAAAATAGTAGAGTATTTGTTACGAAGCCGATTAAGGACAGCAGGTACAGACGACCAAGGAGGTAAGTATCTAGGACCGTCAGATTAGGTTAAGTATAACCAATAAAGCCTGAAGCAAAAATAGCCAGATTTACGGTATTTTACAGGATACATTCGTAGGGAACCGGCATGTCCTAGAACCAAAAATTCGAAGACGTATGACATCTACCAATCCGCACTAGGTCCGCGAGTGGAGGAGACCTGCGTCCCAGCAGTGGGAACATTAAAAGGCTGATGTTATGCTTATGCATTTTGGAGAGTGGGCGCAGAAATTATATCACCATCAAATGATCCGACAGGTAGGTGAAAATCATCGAAAGACGAAACTCACTCTTGGGCGGAGCGGGAGACAGTGTCAGACTTTTACTGACTAACACCCGTATTCACAAACGTTACTATGCAGTCTCACAGTGCTCGCGAGCGCACAGGGCTAGGTTTGTGAACCACGCAACACAAACGAACCAATCACAGAGCCTCTATTCAACGCTGTGCGTTTGCTTAGTCAAGGGTCGTTTGAGTATTGTTTGTGAATACGGGTGTAAAAAACCTACCCCATTCCTTCCTTGCCTTATTCCTAGAGCCGCGGTAACACTTTCACACCAACGTTGAGTACATGCTGACACCTCTACGGTCCGGACTAAGCGTTTCATCAAAATCAAAGGACTGGGACAATTTGCCTGCTGCGGGCTTCCCGACCGATTATAACTTGGTGCCTAAAGATTCTTTTCTAAAATTTAGTCTGTCTGTAGGTATAATATGTAAATGCGCGAGTGACGTAAGGACTAAGGCGGCAGAGGCCGGCGCAGGTACAGTCGGGCTCATTAGCAACGTTATCGGGCGCGGGCCGCGGGCGCTGCGCATAAAATTATTTCGATGCATTAGTATTGAGACTGGCTTACATGGCGATGTGGATTGTTGCATTTTAATGTCAAGTGTCATCTATATATACCTATTATTGTTTCGTTTTATTGACTGACTGACAATTTTATAATTCAAAAGTGCCTGTAAATGGTCTTTTTGAAATAAATAAATGCTTTTGATTTGATTTCAAAAAATTACAATTTCACATAAAAGGAGCTTACATTTAGAAAGCTGTACTTTGTTTGTTTAAGCATGTTAGTATAAGAGTGTTTTTTTGCACGAGCATGCTGGTTTTTGCTCCGCTTGCATAACCTCTCCAAATGTTCGTATCATACAAATATTTCGGCGTTTCATGCGAAGCCGTATGCGGCAGCTAGTCTTAATTAATGGCAGAAATATTAAGCTAAAAGAGGAAATGAAGACTGGATAAAGAGTCCTGATGTGATTTTCATAGTAACTGACATATTTTGACTAGCCTGTCAGTCTACTAGTTAGTGACTCTGCTATGCCTGCGTGGAATCGATTCCCACCCATGACAAAAGTTTGTGTGATGAGCACGATCATGATTATGTTCTGCTCCTGGGTGTAATTTATCTATGACATGTATGTATTTAGCAATACTTAAGTATGTCTAGAACTCATAACACAAGCTCTGCTAAGGTTGAGACTAGACGACATTGTGTGACAGTTGTGGAATATATATATATTTTTGTTTTTTTGCAAAATAAGTCAACATCTTCTAGACAGGCATGTAAACCGATTGCAGTACAATCGCATACAGCGTTGCACCGGATGGATGCATGCTTTTAGCGAGGCCGCGATACGACGAGTTTCGGCGACATCAGTCGATAAGACAGACTTACGGCCGCGGCGACACGCCCGGGAACCGAACGATAGCGATAACACTCTGCAACACGCTCAACTAATACCTTGCCTTTATTGCCGACTGTACAGTCTCCAGCAAAAATAATTTACAACTTACGCAGAATACAAAATCTGTTTATAAATAATATTTAATAATAATTACTCCGCGCCTAATTGAGATAATTTTGGCACTGTTTAAATCTTCTCTGAACTTTAAAGAATAGTTCAAGACCAAAACAAACTAAATGGGTCCAGCCATTCTCGAGTTTTAGCAAGACTAACGGACAGCTATTCGTTATTATATAAATATAAAAAGGATTACTGGAACAAAATAAAAACACGATTATTTCAGTAATAATAATACAATTATTATCACTAAGAGAAAATTCTCCTGTTCTTATCTCAATTGAATTTGCAACATTATAAAAGTCTTTTTAAACCAATTATTGTCTCGTTTCTACAAATTATTTTCTGTCCATATTTTATTCATTTTTAATTATATTAAAAAACTATTATTAATGTTAATTTATTTATGTTCAACGCAGCGACTGTAAATTATGTAGCTATGTTATTACCATTCGCGGCCATCACTTCGATCATGTCAATGGTCAACTCCTTCTCAATTTTTTCTTTTTTTTTTCTTGTGTGCAAAAATCATCCAATGACGAATCCCCGACCTTGGGCGAAGCGGGAAACAGTGTCAGACTCATACTGACAAAACACCCCTCGCCGTTCCTCCTTTGCTCTTCGCAGGGGCCTTTCCTTTCAGAAAGAGACCGTGTGCCCCAGCAGAGGGGTGAAGAAGTGACAGCTTCTGGCTTCGCCCGCTTTTTCTTGGTTTCTCCATGTAAATTTTGGACATCAGTTTAGATGAATTTTAGAAGATTATCATAAAAGGAAAATTTCACTTCTTTAGTAGTGTCGGCTGTGCGTTAAAATGTCAGTCAGTTTGTTCTTTTATATATATAGATTCAGATCACTTTAGGAACAAAAACCGTTTCCATATCTTGCATAAGTGCAAAGTATTTATCTCGCGATTGTACTTATTTATTTGCACTTTACGTTTTTTGAAAGAGAATTTTAATGTGGGTATTATTTCACTCAGAGATCGTCCAAGTCATGCGCCGGCTCTGTTTGTTACCTACAGGCAATAAGTTAAACATTTAATAAACCTCTCACGATAGCCCCTGATAGACCTTAATGTTCACAATATGACGGTTCGACAGTTTATGTAATATAAGTGTTTTATGGACGTAAATAGAGCTCGGAATTGAATTATGAAATGTAATTGTTGTAATAAATTTTAGTGAACTATTTAAAAAGGTTCATTATTATAATATTTATAATGTATAATAATAAACCTTTTTTTCTATTTCTTTTTAGTTCTATTTCTTTATAATAGGTTTATTTCTTATAAACTTTGCTGAGACAGAGAAAGCTCGCGTACATCGAGGGACTGGAACAGTTTGCCTGCTGCGGTCTTTCCGTCCGATTATAATTTAGGTGTCTTCAAGGCTAGAGTGAATAGGCTCTTAATAAACTAGTGCGTCAACCTTACCATCAACGATTGCATTGCTGCCTACCATCAGGAGGGATTGCAGTCAAACACTAGAATAGAATAGAATAATACTTTATTGTACACCAAAAAAAGCAACAATTTTACAGAAACTTATATGAATGGGTACAAAGGCGGTCTTATCGCTGACAGCGATATCTACCAGACAACCTTAGGATGGAGTATAAGAGCTTGAACTAAAAAAGGGGGTAGTCTATGGTGTCACTAGCTACTAGCTACTACTAGCTAGCTAGTTACTAGTGTGTCACTAGTTTATAGTAATAAAAAAAAACATATTATTTTAACTCAACTGAAATCTTTAAGTAAGACATAATGCTAAAAGTCAAAATGTCAGCTAATGCAGTGCTTAATTCACTCTAGATTCGTATTATATATGTGGAGTACATATAAAATATTCATCATCATCATTTCAACCGAAGGACGTACACTGTTGGACCTATGTCCAACAGTGGACTATTGGGGGAGGAGGAATATAATAATAATAAATAAAAATAATCAATATAATATAATATATCATTTCAGCCCTAAAATGTCCACTGTTGGACATAGGCCTCTCCTAAATGTTGGCACAACGATCGGTCATCAAAACCCCAAACATATGGCTGCAAGCCATAGATTTCTTCTATGGCTTGCAGACGGCCAGCAATGAGTAGCTCGCCGTCTGGTCGTCTGGTAACCGTCCAGACCAAGCCAAATCGTCGACAGCGCGCACTTTTCCCGCGCGCCTTAAGGAGTTGTCAGCAAATGTATAGGCCCAACTGTAGGGTCGAAGCCTACTGGGCCACGATCCGGTTTCTAAAAGGAAGGTCCGACCCCGGTATGAGGTTTAAGAAGGTATGGGGTGGGTCGTTTAGTCATTAAGAGTCTGACACCTTTTTCCGCTCCGCCCAAGAGCGGGAGTTGTCATTAGATGATTTTTCCATAAAAAAACCCACTTCTATTAAATACCACTAGTCTCCTTAAACTTGAACAAACCTTAACCCTTCCACTGCCGCGCTATCACTACACCTTAGAACAATAAAGCATGTATTACTGTTCGCCCGGGGCGGTAATATTCCGCCTGATTTATCGGCCCCTGCTTTTGTTTACCCAGCCTCATTGGCCCGCCTGTGTAATTAATTTCTACGTTAAACGCAAACGTTTATTTTTGCGAAGTGCGCTGTGTTGCCCTGCGCAAGACTCGATCGTGTGTTGTAATGTTTGTAAGACGCTGCGAGGATTCTTTGGTCTGTTTTATGAGGATAGTTATGATTGTAAAGGTGGAAGGTGAGATTTGGTGAAGATTTAAAGTATTGCTAAAACGTTGAGAATACTATAGTTCGTTTTTTTTATCCTAAACTACGATTTGACAACTTAAAATGTCAAACTCCAGAAAATTGGGAACATATTTCTAGAGTGTGACACTCTGAGTTGTCAAATCGTAGTCTATAATTAAAAAACGAACTGTATTCTTGGAGTAGATTTGTTTTAAATATCAGGGCTGCGTTCAAAAATGACCAGAGTAGTGTAGAGTTGTAACTCAGAATCGTTCTTTTATGACTCGAGTAGCTACCCTAGAGTTATCCCAAGTGACTCCAACTTCGAGCTTCGGGTAGCTTGGAGTAAGCCATTGACAATAGAACTTGATGTTTACGTTCAAAAAGCGAGTGTAGGGTATCTCCCTGTAACGTCATTAGAGTTAATTCCAACCTTAAATTTGAACGCAAGGCTGTCATAATACTAACTAATAACCCCATGGTTGGTTGGATCCATATCCAGAGTGAACTTGACGTCAAAAAAAAACAAGTTCTGTTTGTATTTTTAATAAGAAATGTGTTAGATGGCCTAAAGAGCGACCTCCCTATAAGTTAATACAAAGTTCAAGATTAAATACAGTATCCCTTCCAGGTCAGTTCGTCTGTTAGTTTTATTTCCTGATGAACAGGCGACTTCGAAAGGGTACGGGACCGACCCAATACTGTCTATACGACACATGTCACTTTGTCTTCCATCGAGGTAACACCCAATTCCATCAAGCTAAAGGCCATGGGTTCTATGTATTAATGTATTCTGTTGTGCTTTCAACGTTGGATCATTTGAAGCCTCCTTACGCTGCCCTTTCCAAACAACAACATGTGAACAGAGTCCCGTTGCGCAATTACCGCCCACCTCGCATCCATCACCGCATCCTTAGCTCGGCAATTAATATCAATGTATACACGACCTGGCGAATATCTCGATAGTTGGGACGTGGGGAGCGAGTCAACAACCTGCGCTCACGTCACCCCGTCGTTTGCCCATCACTCAGAATGTTTATTTTTCAATTTAACCCGTCAGTGGCGAGGCCGGGCGGCCCGCTGAGTTAGGGCCGCCACACACCGCGCCGACAGCTTACCGCGCGCACAGCGCCGCCTACCGGCTCCGCCCGCAACCACACAACCCTGCACCACTTGCCCCACTTGCTATTAATTGCTGGCTCTGGTTATTAGTTGATTAGTACGTTGGGTTATTTATTAGATTTGTGTTAATGTTAATATGTTGTTTGGACATCAATTTAAAAGCAGCGATTATGGTTTATACGATATTAATCTTATTTTATTATTGTTTAAATTGTTTTTTTGACAGCTGATGTTTGTAAGGAGAAGGGTGTAATTATATTTGTTTAACGGACACTGTTTACTTAGTGCTTGATACTGTGTTATTAACTATACCGTTAATCTTAGCAGATATTATATAGCCGTAGAAGCAAACAAGACAGTAGAAAAGGAAATACTATTTCTGTTAACTAATCTCGATTAACTCGCTTGCAAAATCATTCAAGACATACAAACTCTATCAACAATGCAAAACAAATAAAAGACAGAGCGTCACACGAATACGACTATAAATATGTGTGGTGGGCAGCCCTGCAAACAAGCCGTGGCATACAGGCGTCGAGACCTACAATTAGGGCCGGCAACAAGACCACGACTCGTCGGGCGAGCGCCGCTAATACGCACCAGCTAGTTACACACACGCCAACCGCATTAGCACACAACATGCGCCAAATTGTTCCTTTACCGCCACGGAACATGGACTTGTGAATCGCACACAGAAGTTTGAGGGTTAAACATCACTATGATGCTTCACAATTTTAACATCACAACCACTTTTAGCCAAAACTTCTCTTGTACGGTTAAACATAAGGGTGAGGGTAAGTGTATGGTTAAAATTGCGTAAGTCAAGTATGGGAAAATTGTTCTTTATTGTTTATTGGCTCAACATTCATCAATGAGTTATTACACTGAGAGTAGAGTAAAAATATTGGGTGAAAATTGATTTTTCTCAAGACGGATTGCACGAGACGGGCTTAAATCATCACGATCAAATTCTTGACCGTGTTGTAGAATTAATCAAAATTAATAGAATGAAATAATTCTTGACAGTTGCAATTAGTGGAGAAAATACTTGAAGCATACAACTATAAAGCTTGGAAATACAAAGCTTGTTTTGGCTAATGGTTAATTGCAATATGCGAGCGATACGTAAGGAAAGTAAGATATGCTGAAACTATGAAAACGAAAAATGCATGTCTCTATATAACTACTTTTTTCGTTAAATCTATAAGTATTTACAATTATATACTTGTAGTAGATCAAAGTTAAGTTAACGATAAGTTACCTCCTCAGTTATCTAACTCTCGAATAAAAGCTAACTGAGGAAAGTGGGGATCCTGTACCATTCTGCAGATCAGGATCATATTCTGCCAACTCCTTACCCCCTGGTACATCACTCCACTTGAGTCACACCTCCTTAATGAAATAGACCACGGATGATGGGTGTGGACCACACGTGCGCCTGGCGCCGAGTACCAGGACCACACAGGCGGGAGGCGGTAGCCACCACTCTGTGGTTAACGTCGCGGAGGACAGCCGCAGGCAATGGCTACGGTGGACTGCTGGAGTGGGTCGCTCTTGGTTCGGTAGACACCATTGGGTTCAGTTTGCTCTTTGAATAATTTCACACTGATGCTGATACTAACTTATTTAAGAAAAAAAATAAAAAACGTAATTATATTCGCGAATAATGTAAGTGATGTGGCGGTTTTAGTATGAGAAATATAGGACTTTAAGTTGAACAATTAAAAACTATGCAATCATCCGAGAATCAACGAACAATCACACTTCCTTTCTATGACTCTCTCTTTACAGTTTTTGCAGGAATTGGAAACTGAAAATCGTTTTAGGTTAAACATTTAATGCGTTCTACTAAATTAAAATGTATCCGCAAGATTCTTCTTACGACAGGCAAGTTACCGGTAAAGTGGATGGAAAACGGCTTCGTACGTTGCTGATCCGCACCGCTCGTGACTTGATAGTATACAATGCTCTTCAAACCGCCAGAGAAAGAAACAAATGGAAAAAGGAAAAGTTTGTGTAAGTGACGAAGCAGGGAGGTCACGACCTTCAGCATTGAGGAATACGACGCAAAGTCTAAATGAATCCAAAAAAAAATGTATCCCAAATAACATTTAGCCTAACCAGTAAGATACCTCGCGTCGCGAGCAATCATTCCCACAAGATATACGGGTTTCTGACGCGATGACCGCGATTACAGTGATTATATAGCTCGGTGCGTGGTGGTGCACCGGCCTATTATCCCAGCGCGCTTTATTGAAAAATTAATTCACTTCACTTATACCGCTGACATTTTTATAGGTAATTAATAAGGCAACGGGATTCGTTTCGCTAGATGGTTCATTATCGTGCGCTTATATTTCATGTTTGCCTGGTACTAAAATTTTCAAAAAGCCAGTCTATTATAATTTAATGTAGCGTAACTTCAAAAGTGCTACGATAATATCTTTTGCAAATCACATTTAATTAGATTCTACTCTTTAACTATTCCGATGGATATTCTAAAGAGTAATATTATTTTAAATATTAATTTTATATAGCAGCTATCAGAACGACATAAACCTCGTATAAATGAAGAAGTAAGGCTCTTTTGCTCCATGTATTCCTAAATTATGCGTTACATTTATTTAGTGATATTCTGTAGTGAGTTAGAGCAGAACATTTCTGTTTGTCATTCCACCAACAAGTGTCCTTATAGTCCTCAACATACAGCCAGGCTGAAGGTTTCCATCAATCCATATTTGTGGGCAGCAAGTGCAATGATTTCCTACCAGTGTGACAGTAAGCACGGGTATCAGGGCTTCAGACCACGTCGCGGGTACGTGCCCCGAAACTACGTGACCATGCATATTCAACACATCATGCAAGTTATGGATTTTTGGGGAAACAACTTCCAAATGTTAAAACTTTGTTTAATCAATTGTGACGGAAAACAATGGCTTTTCAACATTCTTAACTCCATTTTAATACCAAAAACTAATATCCACTGATAATTGATTTGAGACATTTAAAAACACGTCCAAAGATAAAAGGTACTACTAGTCAGTAAAAATACTTTTTGTGTAATCGTAAGACCTTTTACGTATCGAAAAAAAGTCCAAATTAAAATATAAAAAAAAAAATATATTAATTATGTAAGTATGAGCTGACTGTGACAAATATTCCTTTAAAAAGACGAGACAAATAATATGATTTGAAACAAATACTGGTGGTAGTGGAACATTCGAAAATCATTGCAGGGATTCTGCAAAAAGGTCGAAGCCTACTGAGGTCCAGGGTCTCTTTCTGTAAAGAAGGCTTGGCCCCAGTGCGAAAGGCAAAGAAGGATCGGGGTAGGCTGTTTAGTCAGTAAGAGTCTGACACTGTTTCTCGCTCCGCCGAAGAACGGAATTCGTCATTAGATGATATTTGCCCACCAGAAAAAAAATCAAAAATAATTCTGCTAAATATTCAAACCAAACATAAATACATAGAGACTGACTCAATATTTTATAAGTACATTTAACTTTGTATTGTTCCCAGAATAGCTCAGTAGTCACGAAACACAACAATAAATCCATAAAATCCTTTGTGGTGACAGAACTGGGCATTGCCATCACTGTTTACAAAATAAAACGTTATTTAAAATATATTTAGCGAAAATTAAGAGCACTTTATGTGTGGTAATTAAAACTATAAATATAAGGAGCGACACAGGACCATTTAGAAACAAAATGACGCTTGCCAAGGAATGTTAAAACAATATTGTGTCAGAGTTAATTACCTGTTTGCGGTTATCGCGCAATTATTGCTCTCTACTTGTGAAAATGATTGTTTCTTTGTCCATCTGTTTACCTATATAAAAGGAGAAACTGACTGACAGACATATCAACGCACAGCCAAAACTACTGGGCCTAGGAGCGTGCAATTTCGCACAAGACTTCCTTTTATGACGTAACCGAACACTAAGAAAGGGTTTTTCAAAATTCAGCTCCTAAAGGGATGTAATCGGGGTCTAAAGTTTGTATGGAGATGATAAGACGTCTGATATGATAAGACGTCTGATGGTGACCGCTTTAACGTGTGCCTTTTCTTCATCATACCGCATTATTATATTCACCATAAAAGCATTATTAATTTCCCCTATCATCAGTTTTCAATTAAAACTACAGTACCCACTTAGGCAGCTGCTTCTCAAGGCTCCGTGAGATTATTCCGCATTTTCTATAAGCTGCTAACTACGTAACATTATTATCGCGATTTTAATTACGGTAGCTGTAATTTGACACTTTCATTATTATGTTTACGACGTTTGATAAAGTTAATTGATACTCATTAATGTTTCTATTTTTAAATAAAAAATAAATTCTTTATTAACGTCATTACTAATTTTTTAACACCTTAATTAAACTCAAACTCTAGAACTCTAGATCGTCAGGTTTACGCAGTAACTACGCTGCATGTCTGAATCCTATGCCTTAGGTTAAGAACTGACGGAGCGTCCGCCGCGCCCGTCGCGGTAGTGTTAATCGCTGGTGCAGCCACACAATTTTTTTTTTAACCTATTTTATCATATATGTCTGCATGTGGTTTCTGTATTGTGTATGTCTATGTGTCAAATAAAATATTTTTCTTTCTTTATTTCTTTCTATTTCTAAACTCAGACTGCAGTTTTGTGCGATTACGCAGCTGAAGTTGCGATTTTCCCGCAAACCTGGCGGGTGATTACTGCAAGACATGCAGTTGCAACACGGTACGTCTCGCTGGTGTAACGGGAGTCGCAAACAACCACACAATCCATGGGTATAGAACGCCTCGTAAAATGTGCTTTAATCTTTTAGACTACAGAAGCTGCAAGCCCGCAACCGCAACGACCGCGGGTTAAAAGCGCTTCAAGAGTTTTTAATTCCGGTCATCCGTAGGTATTTCTACTACAACTTCATTTGTATCTTATGGTTTCTTCACTCCACCAGTGATAAGCATCTATAGACCTCCTTTAACCTATGCTACCCTGGTAAGAACGATTCTCAATCAGATTTCACTTGAAATCTTTTATAGGAATTAAGCTGTAGGCAAAACTAGGGGTCTAATCTCTACTACAACTAAATTTCTTACAATATCATATATTAATGGTTTCTCACTCAACTCTCAATGCTAAGCAGTACATATCTTCTATTAGCCATGCTACCCTAGTAAGAACGATACTCACTCAGATTTTACTCAAGATCTCTTATAAGATCCAAGCTATTAGCACAGCTATTAGCTTGTATTTAAATTTGTTACATAATATCTGCATTCTACAGAAGCTAAACGCCCACTAACATGGCGGAAGTGAGTAAAAACCGATTCGTGAGATCTTAGACTTTGTCGTCCGATTTTCTACTACAACCTCATTTCTTGCAGTATCATCATTAATGGTTTCCACACTCCACCGGTGATAAGTGTCTATAACCTCTTTTAACCCATACTACCCTGGTAAGAACGATTCTTATTCACATTTTACTCAAGGTCTCTTATAGGAACTAATCTGCAAGCAAAGCCATGGGTCATCATCATCATCATCCTACCCTTATCCCATAGTACTTGGGGTCGGCGCAACATTTTTTTTCTTCCACTCTGTCCTGTCACCCGTCGTACTATCACTAACTCCCTTTTCTTTCATATCACTTCTCACACAATCCATCCATCTCTTCTTCGGCCTCCCTCTTCCTCCAAAGCAAAACAGCAAAGCAAAGCCATGGGTATGGTATTACAATATTCCCTACTTCATTTCTTGCACTATCATAAATATAGGTTTCCTTGTTTCACTAGTACTAAACTTCTATAGATCTCCTTCTACCCATGTTGCCCTGGTAAGGTCGATTCTCATTCTGATTTTATCCGAGATGTGTTATAGGATTTTTGTCGAGTTAATAGGAGCCAAACTACGAGCAAAGCCATGAGAACACCTTATCTTCTGGCGTATACCTACATAAAAAATAGCCCTGTCATATAATCCAACATTGTATACAGTAACAACTCAGTTGTACGCGAGCTAAATTATTTGTTTACCTCTTTAGTCGGAATTATAGCCCCGTTTCAACATATTTTAAGCTTTTTTAGGTTTCTTAAGATTTATTCGTATTTTCTTCGAATTTGCAGAAATGCAAAGTTAAACACTTTGGCATTTAAGATGTTTATAAACTGCAGTCAATAAATTTAAGGAATTTTATTATTTTAGAACTTCGTGAGTACCTACTGAGTTGAGGCACGCATTTCAAGGAATATTTCCAATTTGGACTTCTTAGTTATGATCATAAATTACTTCACCGCAGACATAGAACTTCGAATTTTATGCGTATCTTTCATAAATAGACTAATTTTACTTACTTACCTTGTGGCTCGAAGTTCATAAGCTCGAAGCTCATCGCGAAAATCAAATAACTTACCTGAAAACAAGAAAAAGACAACGTTTAGTGTTTATGAAACTGCATAGATCTACAGTTAGTTTTGTAATTGAAGACATTTTACTATCAGCACACGTAGGTCGTAACATTATGTAGCTGTATACGCGAAGTTTTTATTACAAACAAACGTGTGAGAATAAATCGGTGTCAATCATAAAAAACCTCCTACAGCCGTGTTCATCCTTTTAGTGCCGACACTTAACAAACTCGTGTCCCAAGCAAATATCCAGGGAAACTGGTGTTAGGCGCCATAACCGAGAGCTATGTGAGAATGTCGTGACTCCGCTCTATTGCCGGTACCTACTACGATCTTTACACACGCACGCCCAAGAAAACCTAACCAAAACACACGTGTTACTTACTCATCAATTAAAATCAAATTAACAATTTGCCTGTCAAAGGCAATTTCCATTGTTCGTACTAGGATAACATAGATACAAACAAGTTTAAGTCAAATAATTCTAAGCTTTAAGCATTTAAACTAAGATGCAGATTCTTTCGTCAGAGAATCAGTAGTCTTATAAAGATGAGTGGCTACGCGAACAAATTGTGTTGGACACTGGCCGCCTATGCCTTATTGTTTTTTAATGGCCCGTCCCGCCCCCGCCGTGCCTTCACCATCCATCATCCTCCTTAACATCCACTTTTGACGTTTTTTCTTAAAGTTGTACAAATAAAAACGAGTTGAATTCCCCACGGCGCTCACTGACATTCCTTAGAAAGTTAAAACAACATATAAATTAATAAACGATCGTAAGGGTTAGTGTGGGTATAGATTAGTTAGGATAGCGGTTATTCAAGCCCGATTAAAATACGATTTAAAGTTTACAAGGTTTCATATTTTTAAAAAGTGGGGAACCTTTTAACTATGCAACCTTATACACTGTTAGTATGAGACCCTGGTCTTGATGCCGTGCTAAAATATATGAAATGATTTAACTAGACTTTATGTTTAGCCAAGTCATTCAGACCCTACGCTTGCGAAGCATATCTGGAAATCTTTTTTAGTAACCGAGTTTCCTTAAAAGGTAACAGTAGTTTATATATATATAGCATATTGATTACCTTTCGACAAGCATTTTTTAAAATAAAATTTCAATATTTTATCATACCTCATTTAACAGGTACAAAGGTGACCTATTAAATATGCCACCCAGGGCAAGTGTCCCATAAAGTGGCTATCGGCAGTACAATCGCCAACAGTTCGATCGACATCACCCCATCTGCCGTCGGTCGATAGCACATAGTACCTATACGTCATGGGGCCCTGGTAACAACTTATGGGGTCATTAATACTTGCCTATGTAAATTTGTGTCATTCTAATGAGACGTATGGGACATTGAGTTCTGTTTTGATGGGTTATCTAATGAGGGAATACATTAAGAATGGATAACGTTAAGTGACAGAATTTGAAGTGAAAACAAATATAAACTGAGTACATTTCAAAGGTTCAATTCAGTTTTAATAAGGTTGCGATACCTAATCATTTTTTGCACATGTCCAAAAACATGACAACATTTTTAATGCCCAGTCGTTTTGCCTAATACCAAAACAATCCTATAGGTAAATCTACACTAATATAATAAAGAGGTAAAGTTTGTTTTTTTGTTTTTTTGTTTGTAGGGGGTAATCTCTGGAACTACTGGTCCGATTGGGAAAAATTAAGCAACAATAGAAAGCTGCTTTGTTCCTGAGTGACATAGGCTATATTTTATGCACGCGGGCGAAGCCGCTGGGAAAATCTAGTACTTAATAATTTCACGTAGCACAGGCAGCTGATCCCTGATGGAAACCACTAAAGCTACCAAGACGTTCAACACACCGCGTAACTCTTCGCGATCAGCTGATGAACATGGAAATCAACGATAGTCAACCCAGATCATACACACGATGTTTATTAGGAAGCACTTTTGCTGCAGAACATTATTCACTAACTAGAACAATTTTGTTTTTAGACTTATTCCTATATTCGCGAGAAATTGAATTGCCATCTTGAGAGCCTCAGCTTTGATTTTTTTTTTATCACCGTCGATGAACTCTAAGTCCCGATGACGATGGCGTGCAAATGTTGAAAATAAAGTGGGCATCAGTACATTTTCTAGGATTTCAAACTTTTCTTTCAAGATTCTGAATGCACACACCTTAGACTTTATCACTGCTCTACTTATATGTGCATATTGAATCGACTTGCGTTTTCTCTGTGATGTATTGCATAGTATAGCGCCGGTGTCAACCGTCTGATATGTAAGGGTCATCTCAATGCACTAGGCATCCTATAGTGCATTGAGAAGAGCCAAATTTAACAATCAAATGTAATATTTATCTAATTAAGGTCTTTTTACATAGCATGGATAAAAATATGCATCTTTACTTTAACCCTAGCGATAAACAAGCACGTTCATAGAAACTATTTGTCAAAATACTGAAACGTTTGAAGTCCGCCGCAAGCGCTCTATTAGCAAATGTCGTCTAACAAAACTTTTGAAACTTACAGAGCTCTCATGCTGCGTGAACGTCAAAACTACACTAATGTCATCAATGTAAAGCAGTATGGCTTGCAGAACACCTAAACCCAAGTGAACTGAAATGACTGTGCGGTACGCCTAATCTAGTGTGTTGTACATATATCATCATATACGTATATAGTCAATGTTAAGATGAGAGAAAAGGATTGAGACACTATAATATGAATCCTATAGCTGTCATCCGTACCATACTATAGTAATTGTAGATAGTCGAAAGTTTTGTTGCAGTGATAAATATGAGTTTTCTCATGTTCTTCGTGTTCGTGGAGACAAAGTATTGACCAATGCCACCGGGAACGTTTATATAAATATGTAACTTATTTGTTTCAAATAATCAACTTGTAAATTCTCGGAGTGCGAATTGACGAAGTTAGGACTTCGCGTAGCTCATCTACACTAATATAATAAAGAGGGAAAGTTTGTTTTTTTGTTTTTAAGAGGCAATCTCTGGACCTACTGGTCCGATTGGAAAAAAATTAGCAACAATAGAAAGCTGCTTTACTCCTGAGTGACATAGGCTATATTTTATGTACGCGGGCGAAGCTAAGGGCAAAAGCTAGTTCTTTATAAGCGAACAATTTCCCACTAGGTCGTTCGCTGGAAGCGTCACAATAAAAAAGTAAACGTTCAAAGACACGCTAACTAACGAGATCCCAGCAAAGTTTTATTGTTGTTGTATAGCGCCCATAAAAATGGCGCCTGTCGAGCTTTTATTGATCCGTGAATGGTCCACGAATGGCCCGAGACCTCTGTTACGACCAATTTAACCGATATCAATTAGCGATGTTTGATTTACTTGAAAGGTAATAAATTAGTTTTCAATTTGCGTGGAATCCTTTAGAACTTGTTATTGACACCTTAGGTACTAGGCAACCATGACTCGTGAAGAATTAGACATTCCAATACGAGTAATTAGCGAATGGATTGGTGGCGGTGTGAATTACATTTGCAAGGGAAAGGGTTGCAATGGATATCGGAATGTTAAAACAATTACGGTCCAAGGGCTTCTGACTTTGGTATTTTTTGTAATGAAATAAGTTACATATTTACACGGTTCAAAAGTAACAAGTTATGTTTTATTTGTTTGTCATTAATCGCGCTGCGCTCACGCACGGCGTATGATTGACGCTCACCGCCGCCCGCGCAACGTTTTACATATAAATTACCAATTACAGACCCCTCACAGATTTCACAGAGTAGCAGAGGTGGCATTTTTACGATATTTATAATGTGTATTTGCTTGTACATGTTTATTTTAGAAACGCCTATTAAATTAGATATTTTTGTAGGCGTAGATAATGAAGACTGGATTTTTAATCGACGTGGATTGCATTGATTTGTATATTTTATCGATAAACTATCTTCGATTGCCTAATTGGGCTCACACGCTCTATGCAGGAATGCAGCGACCAATCAGAGAAGTATTCAAATATGTCATAATTTACATTATATAATAGACAGTTATTCACAACAAACAACTTTATTAATTAAACAGAATTTTATTCAATTTCATCAGAAGTTTCAGGTAAAGCTTAAGTATTCCTTATTTCATGAAATACCTAAGACACTCGAAATTTACAAAACTAACAATATTGCATTACATTCTCTTTAGACAAACATACACAGAATTACACCAGAATAATAAATATGAGTACAATACATCATCGGTAATCTATACATTGTAAAGCCACCTCCTAACCTAACGGTAGCCACTTCTAATAATGAGTAATGAGGATGAAAGAATGCAGGATAACCACTGACGGGCAATTAAAGGGAAGCATACCGCCGCACCGCTTCTGCTCGCCTGGTTACAGACTGCATTAAATAGACACCGCTCATTAAATTCCGTGATTGATTTTGTGGCAAAACCAATACAGTAGTCGCTACCGGTATGATTAGTAATTAAAACATGTCTAATAATACTGAGATAGACAAACAAGTTGCGCACGACCCAACAGTCCGTTTTAATGAGTTGACATTGATAAATGACTACCGAATTGCGAATTAGCATAAGATTCGAATAAGTTTCAAGATCAAGATTCATTCATATCAGAATTTACAAACTGATTCGCAAAGGAATTTAGAACGTTTATTATAATCTGAGAGGACACGACTCGAGAATTGGAAAGATAAATTGCATGACGTGTAGCTACAGAAACTAAACTGCTTAACTACGTAATGTAGGAGGTATTTAATTTTAATGTTCTTAACAGCAAATCTTTCAATCAGATACCAGGCAATCATAGGATAGCAGGCAAGGTGAGTAGGCAAGCGGGCCCACCCGCCGCGCGGCCGCGGGCACGCACGCGCGCTCGCCAAATTGCCCAACTGATGCAAAATACCCCCTTGAGGTTACAAGGTCTCTAACGGTTCCTTTCATGATAGAGCCTCTTGTCTCATACACTTCCTGAGAATCATGGCAAAATGTAGCTAACGGTTGGCATTCGTTTATATTTGCCATTTGAAGCTGTCTCATTTTCATATTGGTTCCACGGACAATGTTCTATGAATTTAAACATAACGAAAGCTTTATACCCACGTGCATCGAAATTGATTGTGAGAACATTAGTACCAGTCCGCCATATAGTACCAGTTCCCATATTCCAGCGAGCATTTCCTGGAACATTTAGCATTACACTTACAATACCGTATTGCTTTCCTATCACGTCCAGAGATGACTTTATTTTGATATTGCACGCTTGTACTTTATCACCCATTGTGTTTTTATTCTCACTCCTACGTGCCTCAATGTCGGCGCCTGAAGTTTGACCATATTTCACTAATACGCGTTACATTGTCATGCGGAAAGGTGTATGAACTGTGAAAGTGCGCTTTGAATGAGTGTCACACGAGCTGACGAGCCAGGACCTGCGTCATCAGGACGAGCTGACAGCTGCGGACTTTAAGGAAAATTCTGATGGGAAATCAGCAGCGAAAAAGTTTTGGGCGCATCGAGAGCACGTATTCTTTAACCCTTCGCACGCGGGGTGGTATTATTATTACGTAATTGCTCGCTTTCTAGAAATTCGCTAAAATATATATTTGGAAAAAAAAAACTTTTTCTGGATTGTTCCAGGAAAAATAAGATAGAAAAATTAAAATACTCGATTGATAAATTTCATACTGTACGACAATTAGCGTCTTTTAAGGTCATCCAAGTTGTACAAACGTATGTTCAATCAGTCAAGCATTTATGCTTGACTGATTGAACATACGTTTGTGATAAATTTTTTTCCCACCCTTTTCTATCCCTCTGCTAGGTAAGACTTCCCCCAAGTCCTCTCATACCTAGGGTTGTCAACTATATTGTTTGTCACTAAATAAATATTACAAAATACTGTTTACAGCATCAAAATGTTGTTTTTAAGTAATATTTATTCAAAGTGGAGTGAGGATAGAAATAGAGTAACGTAAAAGTATGAATTTAATAAAACATGATCTCCTCATTTATTTTAACTTTAGTTATAATAAAATTGTGGTGAGTAATTTAATAGGTTCTGGTGAATGCGAGAAAATTGAAAAAAAAAAACACTTTCAATAAATAAAATACTACTAATAGTTCTGAAATACTGTTCAATGTTCTTCTCAAATCAATAAATACTTTATTTCTTGTAAAAAAAAAGTTGCCATCCCTACTCATATATTACTGGTATTCGCCTGTGGCGAGATGATATAGACGCACTAGGAGACTAGACGGTCAATATCACGGTAAGACACCGTACCGTAACTTACTATCAATGGCACAAGCAACTAAGCGAAACGCATTTGTGTCAAGAGCTTGCTTCATTGTGTAATAATAAAATATCAAAGCAGCATGTCTACTTTCCCGATTCAATTTTGTAAAATAAACAGAGAAATGTCACGGAGCAGGGCATAACAATTCTGTTTTACTGCTAGCGTGTTCCGCGCGAATAAGGCACCGGCTGAGAGGGGGCTTTTTGTTTCGCTAAACGGGCAAAGTTGTTGCGTGTCGTCCACACTACAGAAACACTCGGAGTCCTGCGGTCGCGATATTTTCATCCTTACTCACCTTACGTGTCACTACCCAATCGATACACCAACCTTGGAGGCCATAAGGTCAACCAAACAAAAAATATAATCATATATCATTTTAAAACACAAACGTTTAGACTATTAAGCAAATCTCTTCAATTTATATGTCGACGAACTTGAGTTTAATTTATAAATAGCTATGTATTCAAAAATCTGTTAGAGATATTAAGCATTCGTGTTGAACATTGTTGGAATTAATGTGACATCCAATAAATATTACGAAACGCGTCAATGCATGCTTAGAAAATATTATTATCTGGCAACACAAATTAGGAAACGAACTCCCAGGAGAGACATATTTAGCCAATCCATTTCCTAGTGTAACCAGGAACACATGAGGAGATTTTTTCGAATAGTTTTTCAGTGTAGTATCAATTAGTAAGCGTTCAGTGAGATCCGCCTCGACGTTAGCGCTCTGTTGGCGGCAATTAGAGTTGCTATGGCGCCCGCGGGACACCGCCGGATGCGGGAATGTCTGAACTCCTGGCGCGGTATGCGACCCTGGTAATTATTCTCGGGATCACCCGCGAGCACGGTCTATTGCTCCTGGTGACTAATTAAAAACAATTTCCGTGATTTATTTATTAGTGTTCAGTTATTTATGACTCACTCCAAATAGATCATAACGTTGTAAAAATATTTCAACAAAATTTCGGGGAAATTGGCTACATGTTTATGGTACGCTAGTAGCGAACGTTGTCCAATTTCTATCCCAGAAACGACTAAGTATTATTTTCAAAATATTCATAGTTATCTTAAGATGACCAATAACATATGTTTTTTTTTTGGTACCTACCTTACCTTAAAGCACCGAGCTTGCTTACTAACCGTCTAGCCGCTACATACGATGAGTTCACACACACATACCTTCACACATTGGTTCAAAATTACGGAGATATCAATTAATGCTAACTAACCTGTTGTAAGTGGTTTATTTCTAATTGCAAATAAGTAAATAGTTGCATGTAACTTCACTGTTTTCCATCCCAAGTAAATCAAAGATAATAATCTACGTAAGCACGCACAATATCAAGTAACAAGATATTGTCTTATACAATTAAACATGAAAATCATAAGAATGCAAGATATTTCATATATAGTAACGACTAGTGATGAGCAAAGCTATCTATCGATAAATCGGAGACGCGCAGCGGGGGCCGCCTTATCGACTCGACATCTGGCGCCTAAATTCTTACATGCAACGTACACCGGTTGTAAATAAGGCAGGAATCGCCACTGACAGACAGACAGACCAACCGAACAATGTACGACTGTAGCTAAGATGTCCGTAGTATGGATATGCCTTTATCTATATTTAATATTGTAAATGCGAAAGTGACTGTCTGTCTGTCTGTCACATCTTCACGTTTAATGGCTGCATAAAGTTGGATGACACTTGGCTCATAGGTAGACCCTGTCCTGAAAAAGAGGTTTATATTTGTCCTGGGACTAAGTTTCCTCGGGGTAATAACAACACAGGCAAAGCCGTTAACAACAGCTAGTAATAACTAAACGGTTTATAGTAAATTAGATGTTAAAACCTTCAATAAATCAAGAAACCGTCTGAGCCAATTCAAATGAGCATGGATTTATTCCTATGTTTTATACTAGTGAATAAATCAATTTATAAAAAAACTGGTGAGAAAAATAAACGATAGACAAGCACGAACCTCCCAATATTTAAAAAAAAAAGTCCAAAAATTTGACAAGAGCCATGCCATTTCTTTACTTTATTTGTTTTTGCGAAAAACAAGCAATAATGCCAATACTTTTTCACAATACTCAAGAAAATACTTGCGAATTCGTTTCAACGAGATCTTCAAAGTCCTAACGTCAACAAAACCTTATCAGTTTTCACAATCAAACATTAAATAGAATGTAGAAACGACAGGTAGACACTGAGTTACAAACTTGCCCACACCTTTCAAATATCGACTCTAAAAATTTATCAACAAGGTTCAAAATACGATTGAGGTGGAAGTTATAAATTTGAGGAGTATCATGACATGTGTCAGTTTTGCTGAGAGCTGTCAGAGTGGAGTAATATATTTATTTAGGCGGTGCCGCGGCTGCTGTGTTGCCTCCGTCAATGATGACGTGAGAACCGTACCGGAATACTTCCTGACCATCGATATTATATGTACCATGCTAGATGAGGCGTACCGTACAGTGACTTTACTCAGAGTACGGCCGTCGGATCTTGGCGAGTCTGGGCTCCGCGAATTTTAGCGCTTGAAAACTCGTAAAAAAATAAATGCAATTTGCAGTTGTTATTGTTGTTATAAACTGTTATTGGCATTTACGAGGGTCATTCAATAAATACTTAGCCTATGCTAATTGCTATGCCATGGCGGTTAAAATTTACAACAAATTACCCGAAAAGATGAGAAAACTAAATGACTTATGCAGAGCCTAACTGCAGTCATTGTACATTTTTACATAGATGACATTAGTGCAATTTTAGCATATCAGCGCTGAAAGTTTTACATTTTTGATAGTTGACAATGCCAATGAAGCGCTGCAGCGGACTTTTGTATTAACCTTTAGGTATTTTGACAAATAGTTTCTATGAACGTGCTTATCTATCGCTAGGATATGTAGTCGATGTTCCTAAGATTCTATGTGATGCTGGTACTTTTAATTTTTTGAAGGGATTTCTTCGAGTGAAGTTTAGTTAGTGGTTGTTTGAATTATTCGCAAAGTGAATATTGTGCTGTAAAATTCTATTTGTGTAGTTTTGTATCTCAAGTGTTTGCACAACTGGACAATAAATATGTTAAATTTTTGAAGGAGGCCTAATATCGGCAAAATGGAGCTGAAATTTTATTTCTAGTATTAAAGCGAGATTTGCCGGGAAAGTTGACTTGGTACATTCGCTGCTAAATATTAGAAAACATTAAATTTAATAGTAAACAAATTAACCCTTCATACGAAGACATGGCTCAAAAGACTTAGTATCCTAGTCAACAGCACTAAATTAAAAAAATAATAAAAGCAGTAAGTTTATGGAAATCAAAACAAAAACTTAAAAAAAATCATCTGTTTGAAAAAAATTGCCGCTAAATTCACTGGAATAATTATTTCAACAAATGAGACAGAAATACCAGACAATCACATACATTTTTTACAAGGAATTTGCAAGTAACCTTCAAAAACTGAATCAAAGTTCACTACTGCTAACTTGTATGTATGCTAAGCCATACAGTCCTTATGTTATTGCAAATTAAACGTCTCAGTTATTATAAAGGACTGACATACAGTATGATATGTTTTAAAAAGGTTTTTAATTAGATACTCAATATGTGAATGTTGCATTAACTATGCTAGTATAGGTATTGGTTCTGTATGTTTACTTTCATTTTACTTATGAATTCCTGGTATCAAGCTTCATCTGCTCGTTCGCAAATCCTCGTTCTTTTCATAAATTATGAAAGTTGGTAGTGTATTATTTATAACAAAGTAATTTTCCATGACTGAAAACAAAGCAATTTTAGCAAATAATCCTGCAATGTCAAATCAATTTACTCAGTAGGTAATCATAAAGTTATAATAATAGTCTAAACCTATCTGCCTCCATTACACGACACATTGGTGAAAATAATCTTTTATATTAAAATTAAATTAATTAATTGAAAATGCATTTTTCCAAGAACTTTCTGATCAAATTAAATTTTTATATTTTTTAAATCTTAGTTAAAATTCAACATATTTCTCCATTGCCACCCAGAAAACAATTTCCATTTACAAAAAATGTGAACTAAAAAAGCAGCCATTAATTTATCAAAGTTTAATTATGAAATATGCACCAATAAATCGTTGTCGTTTGTACGAACGACAGGCATAGCCGGGATTCCGACTGTGTACGTGTTTTTTGTCCCTCTCGCAGCGACTATAAACACGACACGGTTAATTAAAACGGTATATTAGCATAAACAAATAAAATGCCCCATTACGAATTCAATTTACAATCTTCGAAATCGGTTAAATTAGTCGCAGTAAATAATATCTCGGATACAGTTTCGATAATAGCCTCGTGGCGCAAGCCATGAGCGGAGCGGGTAGCACACCTTAGTTGTTGTGTTGTTGTTGTTGTTAGTGCTTTGCAGAACATCTTCAATTTTCTGACAACATCTCACCATTTGTATTTTGAAGGGGTGAAGGTATTTGGGGGTAAATTGTTAACTAATGATGATTATCTAATCATACTAATATTATAAAGGCAAAAGTATGTTTGTTTTGTTTGTTACATGTTCATGTTTGAACGATAGAGCGAATATCGACGGAAATTGGTTGGTACACGAGTAAACCTTGTCCTGGTAAAACCACATAGGATACTTCTTATCCCTGGAATTTGTACCCTTGGGATGATTTCTAGTAGTAGCTAATCATAAGATAACTGAAGAGTTCTTTTTTTTTATTCTAGATAGGCTCGCGTTTGACCACAATCTTACCTGATGGTAAGCGATGATGTGGCCGACGATGGAGCACGCTTGCTCGGAAGTAACCTATTCACTCTTGACTTGACTACAAGCAAGCTTGAACATCTTTCCACGTAATTAAACTTTGAGAAGTGTCAAGAGGAATTTTCTTAATTTGTAAGTCCGCTACAGCTTAAAACATGAAGCACAGAGCATGTGTTGTAGCGTCACCCGCGAGGTGGATCGATGCCTTCATTTTTTGGTGCGTCGAATATGGTAATGCAAATTATTAATTACTAGCGACCCGCCCCAGCTTCGCGCGGGTGCAATGGTGATATTAAATATATTATGCATGTAATTTACACATACACCTTCCTCTTGAATCACTCTATCTATTAAAAAAAAAAAAAAATCAAAATCCGCTATTTATAGGCACGCTCTTGTTGCACCGGGCGGTAGGCCGGTACCGCCGCAAACGCTACGTCCCGTAATTTTTAAATCTGTAATATCTTCAAAAATATTCACTTAAATCATACGGTGTAAAGGGCCATATAGATCTATATTAAATGAACAATGTATTCAAGGTATTTAATTGGTTAAGGATTAATGCTGTATTGGTTAAAATCGCTTCGAAAATTAGCCATTATTTGTCGTAAAAAGTAAATGACAAAAAAAGTTATTGTGGATTATCCATAAGAGATAGACATATACCATCGCGGACTTTTCTGTAGACCTTTTCAATGTGTACAATACTTAGTACATTATTTTGATAAAACTCGTAGGGTTCAGCCTGCGTTTGCAATGTAAGCGGAAAAAATGTAATTATTTACGACATCACATTAGAAACCTCAAAAATAACAGTACTTCTCCACTCATCATCATCATCATCAGCCTAGCGTAAGTCCCGGTTGCTACCTTGGCTTTCACCTCGGTGCCCGGGGTCCGCTTTCCTGACAGTACTTCTCCACTATTTAATGGATATTATTATACATATAAACCTTCCTCTTGAATCACTCTATATATTAAAAAAAACCGCATCAAAATCCGTTGCGTAGTTTCAAAGATTTAAGCATTCAAAGGGACATAGGGACAGAGAAAGCGACTTTGTTTTATACTATGTAGTGATGATAGTGATAGTGATACGATTATTTTGTACAATTAATGTAACGCTAGAGTGATTCACTGCCGCTGTGATGCATAATTTAATATTTTATGTGGTGCAGTCAAGTCTGAATGTTCTTTTAAGAATTTTGCTCGAAAAATACTTTATTTTTGAGTTAAAATAATTAAGCTATAATTAAGTAACATACCGTACCGTATTATATTGTTAGCTAGATCACACTAATCCTTCTAATATTCTAAACTAAATTCTGCCAGCGGATTCGCCTACATTTAAGTAGCTTTTTCTGTACAAACTAGTTTCATTCGCTAAGGGGGTGATGTATAGAAAACTCGTAACTTATTATGTATATTAGTGTAAATTATAAAATAATTTTGAACTTAAACATCAGTGTTCTAAGGGTTTGTGTTGGGCGTTGATGAGTCAATGTGTGAGTCAGGACTTTGCCTTTTTATGTGTATACACATACTAACGACCCGCCCCAGCTTCACAATTCGCTTCCGTTGCTTAGTTTTAAAGATCTAAGCATACATAGGGACAGACAGCGGGAAGCGACTTTGTTTTATACTATGTAATGATAGTGATGTGACCTTTCACTCATCCACGCGGCTGATTGAAGCAAGCGTTCGCATACATGTGTCTAATTACAATACTATAGAATAGTTTTTCTCTGAATCACCAAGTTAGTTACAACTAATTTGGTGGCCCGGATATATCCGCAAGGAGGCTGCTAATGTGCAACAGGATGTTTCGTAATAGTTACCGCCTTGGAACGCAAGGGGCATCCGAAGGAATACGGGTGGGTTTATAGTCAGTAAAAGTCAGACACTCCCTCTCCCTTCATCCATCGCAAGAGAAAATATCACCGTTAATTCTGGTAAGTATTTTGACATAGGCTACAGCCAGTGACGCCCGCCCGCATAAGACCAAAATTGTTTTACGAGAACATAATATTCCCGGGATGAGTGTCTATGTCATCAAATGTCCTAAGCCAGAACATGGTCTAAATTTGATCTAAATTCGTTGAGCTGTTCGAGCATGAAGAAGTAACAAACAGGCATACAAACTTTCCCCATAATATTGATTATAATTATAGAGTTTTACCAGATTGATTCGGACACTGAGTAAGGTCACTGCGACATAGTATATTTAAACTTATGAGGATCTTTAAAGGTAATACATATATTTGAAAACCATACGATCTCATATCAACCGTTAGGAAGATATCTCTTACATTACAAACGTAACGTCAATCACAGTATTAGGAGAGCAGGAATTAACAGTAATTACACTTGTCCGAATGATACGTGCGCAGGTATGCCCCCCCCCCCGGCACGCACCGCCCCGCGCCCCCCGTGCGTGCGCACGCGGCGCGCGACGGGGCGCCATTGTCCCGCTGTCAGGTAAGGCCCGCGCCCCACACAACGAGCCGGCTGGCACGGCCTGCCTGGTGAGGTATCGATATTGCTAGTCAGGTTGTGATTTGACTAGTTTCGATAATATGTCCACGGATTTATAAGACAACATTATGTTAAGATTGAGAAAGTACATTTTTCAATACACTTACTCGAAACACCGATCTTATCACACCGCTTCCAGGCACGCAATAGACTATTTTCCACACTAGTGACCGCACTAGTGTGGCGGGGGTAAAAACGCGATTTATACCGAGAAAGCGCATTTTTGCTCCCGCCACAATGTTATTGTAATAATTTTTTATCTTCTTAGGCTGTTGATTAGTCACTGCAGTTCGCGGTTCCATAACACACTCGCCTACAGCTCGTGTGAATTCCGCCTCGGTAGCAATGCCAAACTTTCTGCGCACTTGTACACCATTAAAATGATGTCGTATGCCTAGGCCATAAGCCTAGGGATTACAGCACCTGCTTTTATGCATGATGTCGGTTCGAAACTGGGTAAGTACGATTACTTAATTAATTAATTTTTCAATTCATTCGTACTTTTCTCAGTTTATATGCATGTACTGGACACACGCGCCGTGCCTCGGACGACTGTAGAAGAAGAACTGAAAATATACGAATGACAAACAGGGGGTCTGCCCTGATTGTCATTCGTATATCTTTGACAATCGTTAAAGATCAAACGCCAGAAAGTCTGACCATCAGTTTGTCCAAGGAGTATCGTGTAGCCCAGTAACTGGTGGCACATTACACAATAAGAAAACAAAAACTTATTAATTTTTATACTTGAACACTAGGAAGTGTTGAAGTATAAAGAATTAACTTGTAATCAGAACACCAGCTATTTCTGTCAGCATTTACGTTATTAGTTTTAATTATATGTAAATTACCTAAAAATTACCTAAAAGTAAATACTAACATTTTATCGACAGCGCGCAGCACTAGCGTGGCGCCTGTTCGATAGCGCGCCGCGGGGACGCATTGTCCGCGCGTCTAACTGCCTCATATTTGGTTACCCAACTATATTACACGGCTATACGCAATATCGTTATCTCACACAGCACAAATCACGAACATCCTTACTCCAATCAACTTCAAACAAATTACAACTTTAGAATTTGAGATGGAAGGTTCATTTTTCAGTGTTTGCAGTTTTGGTGATTACGCCATTTAGTTTGAAATATAAAACGATATAATTTTCGATTTACTACTCCCTGAATACACAAGAGGTTAAATAAATAACGAAACAAAGCTCACACGTCGCACCTTATTTGAAGGCAGTTTTGTCAAGCGATTGTCTCAGCTTCACAAATAATAATTTATATTATTGTATAATAGATTTGGAAGAATAAGATATATTTTTATAGCGGTTACCGCAGACGATTTATCGTATGGTTTTAGTTAATAAGTTGTATAGTTAGTTTATTTTATAATTATTATGAACTGTTTAGGTGAACACTTAATCATTTTTATGTTTGGTTTGCATGAGTTAGAATGTTGAAATGTTTAATAGAAAGACAGATTAAATTAGCAATAAAAAAAAACAAATATTATTTCTGAGAAAACTGGAATCATCGAACTGTATTTTTGTAGCGCAAAATCAAAATTCTGGATCTTGGAAATGTTTTAAGATTATAATAAAAAGATTGATTAACAAATATTCGACAGAAATTTAAAAATTATGCACAACTTTTTTGTGTCTGAAAAAATACCAAAGACTTAACCTTTTTAATGTGATATTGTAATATTTACATTTAACTATTTTTTGATTTGATTCTCCAATAACTTTTCTGAATAGCCTCAACCGTATCGGATCAATAAACACTACAACGGACGTGACACAATTATTGTAAATAACTCGGGAATAAAGTTGCAGTATGGGTACAGAGCCAACTCTTTTATCGTGTAACTTTATACTGAAGCCTGTATCAATTACTTTACAATGCTCAACGAAGTCCAAGTTTATGTAGGTACCTACAAATATTAATGGTTTTTTTATGGTAGGTAAAAATCATCGAATGACGAATCCCACTCTTGGGCGGAGCGGGAAACAGTGTCAGACTCTTACTGACTAAAGAACCTACCCCGTACCTTCCTTGCCTTATTCCCAGAGCCCCGGTGTAACGCTTTCGCACCAACCCTCAGCTCCGGGAGACACAAGTATTTATGGTAATTTTTTCTACTAAAAAGATGAAACAGATGAGCTAAGAAATTAATATTTTTGTAAACTTCAAAAATCCTGCATGGACTGATATTACTTCGTTCGCAAGTACATTTTCTTTTCCAATGCGCTATTGTAGCTTGCATACCGTCTATTCTTTTGGAAATCTACGTATGTTCCGTATTTTGGAAATGTCCTCGGTGTTGTTGTAAGTTTATGAACAATTCAAAAATAATTCCCAGGGAGAGTTGCCGTGAACGGCGACAATTTTCGAGTCAACGCAAAAGGACAACTGAAGAAATACAGCACTGGTAGGTAACAGTTTGATACGCCCACTCGCTTTGTCCAGAGCGAGACAAGTTATGTCAGGATTTCCCACTTTAGAACAAAGGTACGAGTAAGACAACTTTATTTTAAATATAACATCAAATCACTAAGTGTCATAATTAATCATCACTTGTCCATGTCGAACAGAAGTTGCCCGTCTACTTCGTTACATTAACTTCACAATAAAAACACACCACCCTACTAAAAAAAATATTACGAAAATCCACCTACCTCAGGGTCAATCTTCTTATACTCGGGATCCTCCTCATCCACCTCGAAGTACAGCTCCGTGGAGGTCAGCGAGACGGTACCAGGCGCCACCAGCCCAGGAGCCACCAATCGCGCTTTTGTGCTAATGTTTACCGGGCCTGCGGAGTACCAGGAGACCATGTTAAAAAGGATGTGTGGGTGGAATGCTCTTAGTAGTCATGAATATTTGCAAACTTATTGCTCGCTGTTAATAATAAAAATGTAACACAGAAGTATAGGGGTAAGGAACTTTACTCGGAGATCAGAAAATAAGATAGATAATAGCATACTTTTTGAGTAATTTATTTACCAGTTTATCTCATATTGGTGTTTGCATAGCACTTCCTAAAGGAACCAGGTAAAATAAACTAAGGCGCCTGACGGAAAATTGAATGCAAAGCACATAAATGCTACTCAAATATTTTTCTGTGTATTAGGGGCAGACCGAATTAGTCTTGGGAATTTAAGAGAACCAGATTCCATAAATGAATATAATATAGTGTCAACATTAATGTGTATTTAAACACCAGAAATAAGGAAATGCATTGAGCACAAATTAACCTTTCGTATGCCGTAATTAGGGAAACAAATAAAAAGTTATTGCGTAGATCTGCGTTCCGGGAAAGAAAAGTTAATTCTAAAATCGTTTTAATATGTCGGAAAATCAATTAATAATGTAAATTGTAAACGTCAATTTGTTTCAGAGTTTATGATTATTTAAATGTCGTTATACATTATGGCGATTGATTTACTGCGCAGCGCCTGACAAAATACTGAATGCAACGCACTCGAATGATGCTCCTCAAATATTACGACCAGGCGTTGCAAACAAATGTGTTGTGGTAATCAGTAGGATCGAAATATTAGATTACACGTTGTTATTATAATAAATTCTGTGAAATTTTATGAATAACATATACTTATTTTATATACTTAATATAATAAAGGGTCACGGATCAATTTAATTGAATGCTTATTCAATTAAATTAATCGATTGATATAGACCATTCTAGTTTTATTTGATACTAGGAGATCATAAAATGAAAGAGTCCCTGCATGATTCCTACATTGACCACAATCTTTAGCTTGGCCGTCAATTTGCCAAAATTTTTGGTTTAACGAAAGTTGACGCCATTTTTCACTGTTACCCATGAGTTAAGTGTGATTGAGCAACCCGAGCTTACCAGTAAGGTCGGCATCAATTTCTCTGTCATCTACCAGGAGTTCAGCATCGTCTAGGAGCTCTGCGGCCGCGGTCGTAGGTAACTGCGCCCCGCGACCCGCACCGCCCGCCGCTATCCTAGAGTGTAGTTCTTCCGTTGCCTGTGATTGGTAAAAGATAAGATTAAGTAAATTTAACTAATTTTTGTCTTCTTACGCGAAAAGAAATGAAATTATTCAGAACGAATTGAATAGAAAGAATTTCGCCTATTTTCACGAACTGCAATCGTACAATTTTTAAACGAGTTTGAAATTGTACCAGGATAGCATAAGATAGGAAGAGCATCAGATTACCTGTAAGATAGCGTCGTGGTGGTGTGTGCTAGGGTGTGGCCTGGCTAACGCTGCGGCCACATGTCTTCTCCCTCGCGCGTCGGGCACTAGTCTTCTTCGTCGACGAGCGTCGTCTTCCCAGGAATCTAGCTTCCAGAATTGACTGCCACTGCTGGATATCATAGAAACATTAGGAAAAACGCCTACGTGACTTCGATATGCGTATGAAACCGTATGTATGTCAATAGAACAAACAGAGAATTATGTAGTACTTTTTAGTCAAAACATCACCATCCCTCTACAAATTCGAAATAATCAATTGATTCATTTATTAACAACATTGCTAAGATTCTGATTTTTTTAACACCCTGAAAAAAGTCTTATTGGAATAAACGAATCGAATTTGATTTTATGATTGCAATTCCATATCCTTGCGTTTATGTTCGCCTAGTACAGCTTGCAGAAAGAATAGCAATAAAGTGACCGTTACAGCTTCCCATTCAAATCTACCAACTATTACGGTAGTTTTAATGACAATAGACCACTCGTTTAGTGCGTATACAGAACTGTGAAAAGTTTATTGTATTTTCCAAAATACCTAAATGATACCATCATGGACAAAGATTATAAGTATCTAATACTGTACCCAGGATGTGGCGTGGCATGCGAGGCGGCGTGGCGCAACTTGTCGAGCAGCCGCGCGGCGGCCGCGTGGTCGCGTCTCCGCGCGGCCGCGATCAGTCGCTCGCATGTTCGCTCTTCCTCCGCTCGCTCGGCGCTACTCGTTGCACATAAGCACTGCATACACAAATGTTAGCAATAACTTATTTGTATTTAAAACTACAGCTTTCTCTTTGCACAAAGGGTTATTAGAAATGGGTGACAATTATCCTTAAACTCTAAAATTACTATGGATAGCATTATTTTCATATTAAAACTGATGTAAAGCTTTATAAGTAGGACGATAGAAAAGTACTTCTTTGTGAATTCTCACCTCAAAATCAGCATGTTTGAGCACATCATCAGCCCTCATCCTGTTCAATATAAACTCAGCTTCATTGGCGACCCTCACGATATGGTCCCTCATGGCATGCGACAGGAGACGGCCCTCATTGATCAGTTCGATGAATGCCAACCCCGCATGCTTCTGCAACGAGTTTTGCCACTCCTGGGAGCAAAGCAGCATCACTAGTTCCACCACTGATGTACTGGATTTGAAGGTTTGGAGACCTGAGGGAGTTGAGGTTCGAAGTTAAGTACTAGGAACGCAAGAATGGTCGTGACACATTATTCTAATCCATTGCTTCTACAACCGTATGCGTTTCTTCTAATAAGAAAGAGCTGTTTGATAGAACCACATCCAAAGCCCATCTAGAATCTAATAGCCTCTATGTTGCTAGCTACAATCAAAGCTTTCCGAAACCAATTTTATAAATATCACTGGATGAATATTAAGCATTTATGTGTTCAAGACTCAACTCACATCACTTGTATATGATGTATGTAGTTATAGCCAATTCAAAAACTATTTGTTGATCCATTTAAAACCCAAACCTTTTTCTGCAGCTTTGCAATTCCCTCCATCAAAAGTATAAGAACGAAGCATGATAAGCCACTACCATGCCTAATACCGGTCTACCTTTACCCTCCATTAGCAGTTCCTGTCCGTGGCTGCCGACCAGGGTCTTAGAGAGGAAGGGAGCAAAGTCCAGCATGATCTCTCTGAGTAGCGGACAGACAGGTCCGAGCGCCGTCTCTAGCTTGTGAGTGAGGGATGCCTCGCGGGACACTCCGTCCGCTGACATCGTGGTGTTCATAGCGCTAAGACCTGCCAGAGTCTCGTTGTCCTGAGGAGATAAGTTTTTGTAAAAATTGTGACACAAAAAGAAGAGTTCTTTTTTTATACTAATGAACTTATTATGAGTTTTATATGGATTTAACTGTTTTTTTATCATTAGATCACAGTGTCGAATAAACTAATAATAAACTAAAATTATGTAATTTTTGAGTCTCGACGGACTTCCAGACCCAATTAGCAAATCGCAACCTCTCCTAGAGAAGGAGCCTGAGACTTAGCAGTTTGAACATTACAAGTCTTTCAGTTATATGCTTATACTAACCACAAAAAAGCAACTGTCTTAATTGAATTTGTAACATCAAAATGTAATAAGTAATATATACCATGATTTTTTTTTAAATTATGCTTTGTCACTCTCTATTTCCAGTTAAAATATTCTAGCTAATATCATCATCAGCCTTTTTAATGTTTCCACTGCAGGGACACAGACCTCCTAAGAGAGGGGAATGGGCCGTACTGGGCCCGCGTGGTGGATCACGCGGGCCCAGTGCGTGTTGGTGGATGTCACATGTCTTCGAATTTTTGGTTCTAGGACATGCCGGTTCCCTCACGATGTTTTCCTTCACCGTTTTGAGAGCAGTGGTGATGAAATAAATTACACAAAGTAATGCGCCTGGCTGGGTATGAACCCGCGGCCTACAACACCTAAGTCAGGGCCGTTACCACTCGGCCACCACTGCTCCTAATATAAAATAACTAATTTAAGTCGTATAAGAATGTCGGTAACTCACTGGATGTAAATGCCTCTGCGCAGCTTGTAGGTTTCTGTTCTGGTGCCTCTGCGCGAGGTGGTGGTGCGACTCCGAGTTCCTCATATGAATTTGTTTGTCTATATCTGAAATATAATAACACCAGCCTTATTATATTGTACTAGGTCATATAGTTCCAAATAAAGCATAAATAAACACACGTTATAGATAAATCATACCTAAACACAGAATAAATCGTCATGCTTATCATACAAACATTTGTCTTGACTGTGAATCGAGCTCACGCCCTCCGGCATGGCACTCAGGGCTACTAGCAACTGGACCAACAGGATAGATGAGATGTAAGAATAGTCTGTACCCTGTGTAGCTAACCTATTTCATGGCAAAAGGATTTCCCCTCACATTTGAATTTACCCTAAATTTCCGGTATCGTTGATTTGCTCAGACTTCTCCAAAAACAGTTTACTTCATTGGAATTTTTGCTGTGGAAAGAAGACTTGTTGGATTGACCAACAAGTCTATCTTTTTCTTCTTTCTAGCGTTTCCTGTTTTAGATGAAGTTAGTTTAGGCTAGTTTCTTCGTCTTAAAAAACATTATCATACTGATCCACTATATAAAAAAAAAACCCCACAAAACACAATCTTCCATCATTGAATGAATCATATCAGTTACCTTCGTGTATATTTCCTTCATGGTCGCGCGTCCTGCCGGTGATGGTGGCGGGTCCACGCTCTCCGTCCTCGTTTAGGTTCACGTCAGTCCAGGACTCGTCGTTGCTTACCTACAAATTAAAAGAAAAAAAAAGGGTAGTTCTCAGGGGTATTTTTTGAAATAATCTTGAAAAACTAAAAAAACGATGATAATTTTGACTTGAAGATGATGTTTCAGCATTTATTTCAGTATGATACAGCAATAATTAAAATAATTTGAGTTATTTATCTGATTTCTAATACTTTGCCGTTACGGGAAGTTTTTTTTTTACGATAATCGGGCATTAAATTCCAATTTTACATAAGTTTTAGTATGGACGTTAGCCAAAACTGAACCAAAATACAAAAATGGCTGCCATTCAGAGGGGGTTGGGTTTAGACCTCACATGTAGAATAGTTTTAGTGATAAAATAGAGCATGGATCACCCCCTAAAGTTTGTACAGTCCTTACCCGGACACATTGTATATATAAAAGGAGAAACTGACTGACTGACATATCAAGGCTCAGCCGAAACTACTGAGCCTAGGAGCGTGAAATTTTGCATAAAGCTTCCTTTGAAGACGTAGGTAAACACCGAGAAAGGGTTTTTCAAAATTCAGCTCCTAAAGCGATGTAAAAGGGGTCTAAAGTTTATATGGAGAATCCTCTTTCTCGTGAGCGAAGCTAATAGTAGAAGGCTAGTTATTTATATATTTTTTGTAACTTTTACTACTAATGATACGTACCGGGTGTTTATTATCGTCAAGCGCGATCTCGCTGGAGGTCTCGGGGTCGTTGTTAGTGGTCTCGTTCGAGTTGAGGTGGAACGAGCCCGCGTCCTCGATCGAGTCCACGCTCTGCAGACACACACAGGTGATACACACAGTCCAACTACACGTCTAGCAGACTCGCAACACGACTATTAGACGACTAGATAGTAATAGGGGAATACTAGCGTTGGTAAACTGCTTTTTAACTATATCAAAGTTAGGGAAAGCTAAATAGTGATTTTGTATGTCTAATTTATTAAGTCTAACATTAAATGAGTATAAGACAAATAAATATCCACACATTTCTCACACAAAATCTCAAATGAGTTACTAACTTGGGTTCGATTCTAGTGAAACTTATCGGATAAATATTTAATTTTGATTTTTTTTTACTGTATGAAATTGAGACCTTACCTTTGTCAAACTATTTTAAGGATCAAAATTCAATGTAAATAATCTACTATGTGGTGAAAAGAGAATGATAATAATAAAAAGGTGGACAATACAGTAAACATCATGCTTTAAAAGAATTCAGTGAAAAAGCAAGCATAGCACACACATGCCGGAAACCAACTTATATTACATCAAGAAAAATATGTTGAGAGAACACACAAAACATTTCACTTTGA
This sequence comes from Mythimna loreyi, assembly GCA_029852875.1. NCBI lineage: Eukaryota > Metazoa > Arthropoda > Insecta > Lepidoptera > Noctuidae > Mythimna > Mythimna loreyi. The sequence goes on along the minus strand of CM056795.1, from coordinate 882,567 downwards.
AAATATCCAACCATGGAATGTTTTTATACACAAATAATATTCAACACCCGTGTTGCTTCTTAATTCATTATAATTACAATTCTTTATACATGATTATAGTATATTGTGTCCTGGTGCTTAGTGCTTTAATATTTTGCGATTTCGTTGTAAAGAATACCATATACATACAAGTGAGCGTAGCTAGCCTATTGTGTCGCTTCGTTTAAATATACATAGTATGTATGTATCGTGGCAAGCTTGTGTATATTTGTGTACATGATTGGAACTGGAACTTATTGCCATTTTATAAATTCCTCATCAGAATAAATTAAATAGCATCAGAACCAAAGCATTTTTAAGATTACCCGATCTTTAAATCAACAACGATTACATTTGCCAAAGTACCAGGGTTACAGAACCAATCAGGAGTGTCAACACTAAGTTCCATGTTCACACAAATTCAGAATGTGTACAAACCAAATTGACCACCGACACCGTTATCCCAGACAATGTTTTGGACCTTGCGGTTGGAGGCTTACAACAGGACAATAACATTTATTTATTAAATTAAAATATAAGCCAGATAAAATAAAGATACACTGAGAATACATCGCTAGATCTGATTTTATAGAAACACATTAAACCCATCCACTTTTACTATTACTAGAAGAATTGAAACAAGTCCCCCTGAAATTATTATAAAATATTGAAACTAAACAGCAACGAAGGGGGACCCCAGAGATCACAGTTAAGGAGACGCAGTAACTAATAGAAAGAGATAGAGCATCGGCCGCCTCCCCACAGAGCTACTAACCTTGGGCTTGAGCTGGCTTTTGACTCGGAGGCTCGACTTGAATAGCGGCTCTTCCTTGTCCGAGGCCGGCGACAAGTCCGGCTTATCGCTAGGCTTAGCTTTCTCTCCAGCACTAGGCTTCAGTTCATCAGTGGTCGTTTCTATTTTCGCAACACCCTCTTCTTTCCCATCGGTCTCCTTTATTAATTTTATTGCAAAAGCAAAACAAAACAAATATAATGAAGCGTCCACGTATCACATTAAAATCTTCCACATTTAATGTTTAATTCAACATGTATTATACGAGTATAGCGACATCGATAACGAAAACCAATCGGCAAACAATGAAACTGATGACTAACTCGACCGTACGGGCGGAGCTCTGAACAGCATGCGCATCTCGCTACTCCTACTGCTAGAACTAACCGTATGTCATCAACACTATACGCTACTTACAGTTAAACTTTCTTACTTTTCATGTAGTACACCTATATTGGAAGAGTTCGAGTAAATTGGAAAAACATGCTATGGAAAGAGAAATTTAGAATAGATCAATGTCATCAAAACTATTGATAAAGAGGCTAAAAATAAAAGCTTTAAAAATAATTTAGAAAAGTTACTAACATACGTAACAATACATGGACATGATGACTCGAAGGTAAGCTTTTATGTTTAGCGCCAATGGACTACAAATAACGACTTACTGCCTACAGAATTTATTTCAATACTCACAAAATTTTCAAAGATAGAAAAAGAAAGACAGGGGTCTATCAAAATTCTTACATGCAGTTATGTTCCGTACACAAACACGATCAGTTCTATATCCGCATACGAAATCATAAACATAGAATGAAAACTTGTAGCGATCTTACCTTCATGGATGGAGAGTCCAAATCGTTAATGGTAGAATTATTCTCATCGACCACAATCATGGCATACTCCACGTCATCTCCATTGTGTTCTATGGGGACATAGAAATGTCACGGGTTAGTTGCTGGGTACAATATGTCGCGGCATTCGAGACAACACCGACAAAGCTTCGCCTTAATAAAGCAGGGGTCAGGTTCCTACGTTATATGTCACTATTCCTGGGATATACTTCTATAGTTACAAGGAATTCTGTACAAAGCTGGTTATTCACACTAGTTACTTTATAATAATATCTGAAGCGCTTATTGTATTATTATTGGCAGTTTAATATAAAGGAGTACGATTCAATGCCAAGTCTACAAATACAAGAATTTCATGCACTGTCCACAGTAGATACTGTACAGAATTCCGGACAGTTACTACAACCAACTTTTATTTAATTTTATCTTAAATCTTACGCATGCTTCTTAAAATGTATGGATTTCTCAACTACTACTTCAAACGATGACGCAACTTAAAGAAAAATGGAAAATAATAGAAGCGGTGCCTCAGCGGTGCAAAGATTTACATTGCTTTGTCTTCGAACACATCAAACAGACGAACAACGTGCTGGATACTTTTGAACGGAAAGATGGGGATAATTCAAAAGACAAAACATTGTACGCGAACATCGACCACATATTATAGTATTCTGGGCGTCCACATCACAATCCAACGTATTAAATATTTGTGACTTGTTGAACGCACGAGGGAGCAACTGAAACCACTATGAAGCGTGGAAGCGAAACTCAAGCACGGAGAGAAAATAGTGTCGTTGCTCTGTCGTGCATTTCCTTTCTTCTTGTTATTATTTAATTTAGAACTTTGAACAATAATAGTTTCCATACGAAGAAAGAGAACAATTGACAAGTAATAATCGATACGGTACATTTCTTTACAATATGTTTTAAGCAATTGATACAGGGGTGCAACAAGGAAGCATTTTGGGGCCTTTATTATTTTTTTTATTTATTCTGTTCCGCGATTTTAATTTTCATTTTTTTTTTGTTCGTAATGCGAACGCCAATAGTCGTCGGCCGCGTTACCTGCGTGAGCGCGGTGGTAACTAGCGATGCGTGTGTGTGCGAGCGTATTATTGTTAACGTGTTGGCCGCATTCGAGCTTGCAGTGCGAGTGGGGGTGGCGGTGCGCCGGGTGCCCACCGGGCAGGAACTGCGGGTACACGTGGTGCGACCACTGCGGGAACAGCGGCCGCGACCCTGAGGCGTCCACGGTACCAAGGCAGCACGGGGGGAGAGGTGGTCGCACATCGGGATACACGGGATAAAGATTAGAGCCACAAGACGATACCAGGACATTAGGAAAGTGTAGGAATTTTTTAAATGACAAGTGCAATAGACCGAATTAAGTCACATCACGGTATCAGGAAAACAGGATAAGGATGAAGTCAAGGCGCACGATACGATTTATGTGAAAATACAACATGGTAGAAAGAAGATAATAAAGATATTGAGATTAGATAATAATATAGGATATACGTTAGGCGAAATGTAAATATTTGCGAAGAATTGTGTAGAGTGTAGAAAGTTTTATGACAGTAAGGAAATATATACAGTTGGAAGGAGAAAAGGATAAGAGGAAGCGGAAATAAGAAAGTTAAAATACGAATTTTGTTTGCAATGTTAAGAAATTCGATCGTTAGACATCGCGATGTTTACAATAGCAAGTGATGTGCGGTTCATACAATCGAACGATCGATGCAAGTAGTGGCAGTGCCGCAGTGTAGTAAATGTAGACGATTTTACCAGTGTCCCAAATCGTGACGCGTATATCAAGCGGCGTGAAAAAAGGAGAAACGACACAATTCAGATATACAGTCTATTAGTATCCTTTTGAAGTGTCGCTCTCGAAAGTATCTACATCTGCTATGTGACAAGGTCGTGGTATACACCAGTTTGGTCCAAAAATCTTTGATAACCAAAGTGGCAACACTTCACTCGTATAGCTACACTTGATCAACTAACTCATGTTACTCTGTGTGCTATTCATACTTCCGACAGCGACAACACACAATGATGATGACTGTGACAGTTTAATATGATAACCAATATATTTTATATAAATATGTTTTATATTGAGTGCGGTAAAGCATATAAAAGAAGCAAAAATAAATAGCATACATTAATAAATCCATATCTAAGAAACAAACCCGATATGTCTATAGTAAGAAGAAAGTATAGTTTTAATTATATTTCATACACAAAATATTATATCAAGACAGATTTCTACATACATAAATAATTATAATTTATTTCGTTGCATATCACAATATTTTAATTTTTTTTTTATAATTTTTTAACGTTTCCTAGTTTTTTTAGTTTAAATATCAAACAAAATTGGTAGTTATAAATATGTATGTACTAAGGTTGTATAAGAACATAGAAGGTAGATAGAATAGACAGTCTACTACATAGAACAGTGAATGCCGACATAACAGTGCCACTACGTTTGTAAGTTATTGTGGAAAATAATGTTAGAGGTTAGAGGTATTTGGTATGTACAGAAAAAATAATTATGTCTTTAACTATATGAAAAAGAAATAAGACTTGAAATCGATAGAACTGGATAGCTCACAGGCGATGAAAGGGAAAATTAAAGAGAATCTAATTCCATTAAAAGAGTGTGGTTAATTGATACAGACAGGGTTGAAACTGTCGAAACGATTTGGACTTTCATTAATCATTTAATGTCCAAACTGACTTTTACAAATTCAAGTACTTATATTTAAAAAAAAGCGTGCATAAATTATAATCATATTTCTTTTAGCAAGTCCAATTGTGTTAATGTGTGTTTTATTTTAAAATAAGATGATATCTGTTGTATATTCCTGTGTGCCTGGTACATACCGTGATGATCGTGCGCGTGGTGCGCGCGGCGCGTGCAGTCGGGCGGCGCGTGCGCGGGCGGCTCCAGGATGTCGCGGTACTTGGACACCATCAGCACCGAGATGAAGTACACGATGGCCAGCGACAGGAACTGTGCCTGCTTCGTCTCCTCCTGCCAAACCGATAGCATACAGATCATTTGCTACCTCTTGTAACCACCCAAGCACCATGAACAAAACATTATTGTCATAATACTGCACAAATAACGTATAAAATGTAGCTTATAAACCAAAACCAATGTTATTTAGTTAATTTGAAACAAGCGTAATTTTCCTTTGGAATGCAAAGGAAAATTACGCTTGTTTCAAATTATACTATTTTAAAACCTTTATTAATTTATTGAAATAATATAGGGTAGTTTCAACTTACCACATCTCTATAAATCACAGCTCGTAGTCTATTCACATCCATATCTTGAAGAAGTCTTTCCGGGTCCTTGACTGGACTTGATGCGTCAGCTAAACTCGCCACCACGCTCTGTGGTTATAAAGGAAGATAGGACACATTACAACAGCTATCAAAAGAAATAACACCAAAGGCTTGGTGCAAGAATCAATAATCAAGTTGGCAAAGTGTATCAAAGTACTAGGAGACCATGACCGTTGCAGAGGTCTTTATGGTAAAAGTTAGAAGTAACGGTAAATATTATAAAAATACATCGGTGGTAACATGCAATAGAAAAACTTGTGAGAGTAAAAATGTTGAAGCGTGTGATCTACGCTATTTTCTTTCAACATGCAATGTGCTCGAATCTAATTTATCATAGCGCAGTGTGTTGTGTATCATTTAACATAGAATTTTATTTACCAAATACTTTTTTGTGAGCAGTGCAAGGTGTTGAAAGCTGTCATTAATATCGGTTACAATATTTATACCAGGACATTAGAAGGGACACGAAAGTTTCCTTTTAAAATGCAAGTCACCAAGCTACAAAAAATCTTTTGTTGAAAGGTCCTTTGTCGCTACTTAAAGTTTATAAAGCTTGTGATTGGTTGTTGAGATCAATAGAGTAGCTTGATCACTGGCGATTGGACGAAGAATTTATTTATTAACGCATAGTTCTTGACGCATGAATTAAGTTCACAGATGTTCCCTAAGGAAGTGGGTGGATCAATTAACTAATTTTGGTGTACTGGGGGTTCATAACTGCTAAGGGTTAGAACTAACCAAAAATTTAAAAACGCAGTGCCTCTCTTTCTTTTTGACAGTTACTTTGTTGAACAGTGCTTGCTACTTGAAGTGAAGGGGGACTTTAAATGGCGATTAGCCTACTCAACATTTTTTTTAAAGTGGTGAAAGAGGATTTTTGCAAAATTCTTCAGGAATAAATGAGGCAGAAACGGTAACGCACCAGAAACTACCAGGGACTCAGAAACGTGAGAAGGAGTGTGGAGTAGTGTCTCGTATTATTTACCTTGGGTTCGGGCGAGTCAGCGGTGCGCGCGGCGCTGCGGGCGGCGGCGTAGCGCTGGCGCTCCTTGCACTCGAGGCAATTGCGCACGGCGCACGTGCACACCTACGCACACACACACTCGCGATCTACGCCTACGCCGCTACGTCGCTACGACTCGCTAGAGACTAGGAAGTGGTAGCCGTACACGACATCGGCCGTACTCCAGCGTTTTATGATGCCTTAGTACATTCATATTGAATAATGACGCATAGATATTTATCGATTTTTGTATGATCTATCGATAAATAGACAGTTGTACTAGTTAAATGATAGGTTAAAAAATAACTGTTTGGTATTATGTTCATTCATAAAAATCAGGAGTACGTCCAAGAGAAATAGAACTAAACTATAACAAGAAAATAGAATCTACTTTTACTTATCTAAGACAGAATATTCAATCAAAGAGACTATAAGTAAGATTTTAGAAGTCATAATTTCTATATGGTCTATGTATTATGAAGATGGCGAAAACATTACTATTTCTGTCATAAGAAAACTAGATATCTTGGAATACAGACTAAGACTGATGATTTTTTCAATACTTTACAATTTTAGATGAAAAATGAAGATGTAGTAAAAGTAACAAATATGCTTGTTGTATAAGTCGTGTTAATTTTTGGCCCTCCAGATATTTATGTAAAACTTCTTTTAAAGGCAATACTGCTGATACGAAGGTGAATTTGAGAATCATTTTTCGATAAATTTCCGCTGTGATTAAATGGCTTGTTAAGATTTGACTTTGGGCCAGAAATCAACACGAGCTCCATTCCCTCCAGCGGTCTCCGGGGAGGGTCACTCACCAAGCGGAGGCACTGTCGCAGGATTCCCCCGCTGGACATGTTCTTCTCAGCCTCGAGTTCAGCGAAGTTGAGCGCGCTGGCGAAGATGAGCACATCTGCCATGCTCACCAGCCGCTGCAGGAAGGTCACGGCCACCTCGACCGGCATGCCCTGTGTGGGCTCTATCACGTCTAGTTCGTTCTGGAAAATAATTAGAAATATAATCAAATCGTTGTTTTTGAGAAGTGATGGATTGAAGAAAATCATAATTTTTTATCTCTGTTGTTGACACTGTATAGTCACTAACATTTGCGTAGGTCCTATTAAAAATTATGAGTTAAAGAAATCCAAACCAATTTGTGGCTAAAGTTGTTTAAAATGCAGCAAATTAACACAAATACAATAAACTTGATGGCACACTAAAGTACACAACTTATTGTCATCTATCATCATCATTTCAGCCGCGGTCAGCCTTACATTAGGAGATGTCGCCGAAGCTAGCAGAGGCAGCAGGCCGCCGCAGGCGATGATGAGGTTGTCAGCGAGCTGGCTGATGAGGTGCACCGTGTTCACCACGAAGATCGCGTTCTCGCTGCTGTTCACGAAGTCTATCACCGACTTCGTCGAGTGACTTCGCCATACCTGTAACAAGATCCGCAAGAATGTAATTATTTATTGACCTAACAACTTTTTGACACCATCATTATCTTTTCAGCAGCAACACGTTCACTATTGGACAAACGCCTCCCACAAGTGTCACCGTAACAACGAAAAAGGAAAGTGGAAAATATTATTTGATTTTAACTTAGCTGTATAACTTCTGTTTTTATAGTGTTCTTAAATTTTTATTTCAGTTTTCATTTTTTCTTTGTATTTTTTTTTCCTGTGTAACAACTTTGCGGTTAGCAAAATTTAACTTACCAAACAGAACGATTTCTTTGCGATTGTCAAAATATGCTCCATAAATAGTATAAATACCCATATCTTTATATTGCGTTGAGTTAGAAGTTTGATTTTTTGATCGCTCTAAGAAGTACTTAATCGTCAGATTAGACATTAATTTAAGCTCAATACCTTCACGCGTTTCTGAGAAAAAGGGCCTTGGGTGACGGCCGGAGGGATGACAAATTGAGTCTAGAAGGATTCCGTTTTTGACGACTAAGTAGTCATAGGTCATAAGTCATAGTCATAATTTGATTTTATAGGTTTCATCCTATAAAATCAAATACCTAAGAAAGATTAATCTCTTTTACAAAATAAACCCATTTGCGGTAGCAATAAAAGTTACCTTGTGACAAAGACTTACTTGAATATCCGTTTCCAACGAGAACAGTACATCGGACAGTAATCTTTGGTGTATATAGGACCAGCGGAACTCCGGGATCCTGAAGGGAGGCCGCGTGGGCCCGGGCGAGAACATGGGCCGCGAACACTTTGACGGACGCTTCGTTTCTGTAACATTATGAAATTAAATCAGACCTATAACCAATAATGAATAGGTTACTTCTAGGCAAGCGTGCTCCATCGTCGGCCACATCATCGCTTACCATCAGGTGAGATAGTTGTCAAACGCGAGCTTGTCTAGAATAAAATTCTAAATAAATGATGTGATCAACATTTATGATATTTCAGTAGTTGATAAAATATTAACCTTATTTCGATCGATATGAGTTTATGACTAAATAAAAAAAAACAACTTAGTCTCAAATGCGACTAAAGTAATTAAGGTGGCACATAAAACATGTACCAACGTTTAAAAAAGAGTTCACTTACCAAAATGATTAGAATCCACTTGTGTGCTAGTGGACGCACTGCGTGGCCTCTTCGGCGATGATGAAGTGTTGGTACCTTGCGTGGCGACGCCCTCGCCTCTGTTGCCGTCCTGCTTCATCTCGCTGTCTCCCGGCAAGCTCACACGTCTTTTGTCTTTCTCACTCTCGTGACTGTCGTCTTCGCTGTCAGCCTCCTTGTCAGCTAAGAGTATGCTTTCACTGATCGTTAAGATCGGAGGGATTTCGGGCGCCTTCTCTACTTCTTCGTCTGTTGTCGGCATGTCGACTCTTTGGCTTTCATTTTTCTCATTTTCTTCCGTAACTTCGTCTTTCCTCTCTATATCTAGTTTCTCAGCCTCTTCAGTTCTAGAATTGACTAAAAATTCACCATCCAGAGGCAGTACGTTGCCCTCATGCGGGTGATCGGAGGGTATGACCCTCTGCGGACTGTTGTCGTCCGACGTTATATTTTCGCTATCTTGCTCAATATTTTCACTGACAGTTTCAACATCTTTATTTTTAGTTTCAACGTTTTGACTATCCGATTCAACGTTTTTACTATTTGACTCAACGTTTTTACTATCTGACTCAACATTTTCGCTAACAGCCACAATATTTTCACTACTACTTTCTACAATTTCAACATTCTCACTTTTTGTCACAACCGATGAAATTAAATCCGTAACTAAATCATTAGCGATCGTCTCTGCCGCTCGCTTCTCATCAACTATCTCTTCGATTTCTTGTTCGAAGTCATCTCGACCGTTAGGAGTGTTTCCTTCAGAGTGCAGTCCTCCGGATATCGCTCCCGAGTCCGTATCATCATCAGTCTTTAACCTCACAGTTTCTAGCGCGATGCTCAGTACATCGTTGACGATATTGATGGCGACTCGCTTGGGGTCGTCGGGGTCATCGTCAGATTTATCTAATGATTTCTTCGGACTCGTGGCTTCGCTAGGGGTTAGATATAGGTCTGAGCGGTCTGACAGTTCAGATTCTCGTTCTGTTACGACATTGAGTTCTGCAACACGTTCTGGACTGGCCGTCTCGCTAGCAGATAGACTTGAAGGTATGCCTTCACTACGGTCAGTAGCATCATCTTTCGATACGCCATCGCCGACGTCTCGTACAGGGATATAATCTAGACTACCTTGCCTCGTTAAAGGCTCATCACTCTTCTCCAGAGTACCAACACCAGACTCTGGATCTTCTAACAGTTTGGTGTCTTCAATGATAGACCGGACGAGTTCATTTTCGGGCATCACTTCACTCGGGGACACTACTCGCTCTACGTCATCAGTAGGGGTTTCCACTTCATCGATAGCATGCTCTATTTCACTGTCCACACACCTCACTTCACTGACGTCCGTGGCGTCGCGCTTGGGGGAATGGACTTTACACACTTGACTGTACACTGCGCTGTTAGTCCTGTCGTTTGGGTCGGGCTGCGTGTTGCAGCGGCAGGTGTCGAGGTCCCGCAGCGACAGGCCGGCGCCGATCTCGGTCTGCGCGGCGTGGTGCAGCGCCGGCGCGTGCGCGGCCGCGTCGCGCCTCTCCCAGCCGCAGATGGTGGAGATGGGCCGCTGTTGCCGCTCCGCCGGGTCCGTGATGTTGTCAGCTCGCCGCTGCTCGTAATGCTCGTACATTTGAGCAAATTGCAGTTTGAATTCTTCGTAGGATACCTGTAAGAATGTTAAAGATAAGCCATTGCTATGGTGAGTAACGTGCTACCGTTCAGTTAAAAACTCTACTCAATAGAAGACACACACGCAACATTTCTGTAGTGTATTATTCACAATAGATATTTAAAACTTTGTCAGCCGTTACTGCCTAACTAATACTATTTTGCAGAAAGCGTATTATAGATGAGATTGTTTCCACTCCCTCCATTTCTCCTAAAGCAAGTCTTATAGCCCTCCTGCAGTACCTTCGAGTGCACAATGGCCAGTGTGTCGACCCAGACACGCCACCCTCCGTACTCGTGCTTGATGGCGTGGTGGAGCAACATCCTGAACAGAGAGTACACCATGTCGGAAATCTTCTGTTCTTCGGCATTCTTCGGGTGGATGTATGCCATCGCTATCAGCCATTCCTGAAACAGATATTTGTATGGTTAGTTACATTACATATAAAAAAAACCGGTTTTAGTCAAATAGTTGATATTTGCAGTAGAATTAATTTGCATCCAGCTCTTCATACACCATGTTATCCTAGTAAAAGAGCATTAAGGGTCTCCAAGTTGTTGCAAGTTCTCTGCAAGTACTAGGGTAGCATGAGTGGTGAGGACACTGACCTGCCACACAGACATCTGCAGCACCGTCCTCCTGTTCTCCCGGTTGTTGCTACAGAGAAGGGTCATGTCTGACAGGAATAGCTTCTTCACTTCTAAGAGCTGTTCCGTTTGCTTTGATTGTCTGATTAGGGTTGCTACGACTTTCAGGATCACTGTCAAATAACATTAATCGTCATTAGCGTCATGAAATTATTAATGAGGCTTCCTTTTATGATGATGGGAGTATTTGGAAATTCAATCTTTAAAAGAGAAAAAACTGAATAAAATATTTGTATTTAAACTAGTGCGCTTCCCTATCATCGATTGCATCAACGCTTACCATCAGGTAGGATCGCAGTCAAGTATTAGTTTATAACACACAAAAAATAAAAAAAAATATATATTGCGTAAATCGATATACTTGCAAGTTGGAATAAGTAGTAACCTTAGTAAATAATAAAGGTTGATATTATTAGTTTTCAGAACTAGCCGCAATAGAACAATATAAGGGATTTTAAAGATTGAGTAAAAAAAACAAGTCTACGCAATTCTTCCATCATAAAGTTTTGAGATCGCATAGAAGCCAAGCCTTGTTCATCTTAATTTGTAAAAATAAATCAATATTTTGTGACTATATCAATAGTTTTGTTTGCATTATAATAATAGTGACTTGTGAATGAAATGAATTTGTAATAAAGATGGTTCCTCACTGGGGTTCTCGAGGCGGAAGTGCGGCTGCGGCTCGGGGTGGCTGGTGTAGAGGATCTGCTGGCCCACGTGCTCCGTGAGCAGCTCGTACAGCGCGTTGTACACGGGCAGCGCCAGGCCCTCGCCGCACGCGCCCAGCCGCGTCGCCAGCAGCGTGTACAGGTTGTGCGGAGACATCACGTCGTACTTGCGTCTGCACAAAAGAAACCAACCGTTCAGGGAACGCGATGGAACGAAATCATGCTGGACTTTTTTTCTTTTATTATTTTTAGAGGCTTTAGTCATAATTCGACTATGATAGCTTTATTATAACTAACACTTGTGTCTTACACTAGATACTAAACTAAGGCTCTTATGGATCTATTGCATACAAAATTTATAAAGCTTATAGACCACTTCGGAAGTAGTAGTAGTAGAAGGGCTAGATAAAATACTCTAGATAATATAACTAATCACACAGCTTCATTTTTTAAACATATACAGTAAGTGGTAAATGTCTCTTACTGTATGTTGGACTTCTACCCTTACTATCTTTGCCGTGGGGCCCTACAGGGTCGAAGCCTCCCGGAGCTGAGGATTGGTGCGAAAGCGTTACACCGGGGTTCTGGGAATAAGGCCAGGAAGGCACGGGGTAGGTTCTTTAGTCAGTAAGAGTCTCACACTGTTTCCCGCTCCGCCCAAGAGTGGGATTCGTCATTCGATAATTTTTACCTACCATAAAAAAACCCTTTCTATTTGCCATTCATCAGAAGAACAAAAGCTAAAAAAAGTTGAACGTACATGGAACGCGATGGATCAAAATCATGCTGGACTTGTATCCTTACTTAGTCTTTGCCGTTACTCAAAAGACCAAAGTAAACAGTCACTACAAATATTATTAAACAAGTTGTTTTTGTTAAAGAATGCACGAGCCTAATTTCAGGCACGCCAAGTTAGAACAGCCGTACTACTTGTACTTGTTTTGAAGTGTTTTATGATCAAACAAATAAATGGATAAAGAAAATACCGATTGTTCTAGGAATAGATAGTATAAAAAAATGTGATTTACTTGTGTGTGCTTCTACTGAGAAAGAATCCTAGTAGTTTCAGGGCTTGTAATCTGATAAGTTGACTTTCCGACGACAGCAGCTTGAAGATTGTTCTAACTCCACCCTGAAATTATTACAATATCAGAATTAGAAACGAACACTTCTGTAAAATAATACATGACTACTGTGACTAAAATATAAATTAACTAGCGACCCGCACCAGGTTCACACGGGTACTGATATTGAATATATTATGCATGTCTTATACACATAAACCTTCCTTTTGAATCACTCTATTTATTAAAAAAAAACCGCATCAAAGTCCGTTGCGTACTTTTAAAAATATTAGCATACATAGCGACAGCGGTAAGCAACTTTGTTTTATACTATGTAATGATTACCTTGGCATCAAAAGCAGGCACCATAGAGCTTGGGTGTTCCGACATCAGAGATATTAACATTTGTAGTACGTCGTGCAGATTTTCATCCTGGATATAAACACATTAATAAAATATTAAATTACTTATACCTTTTTGTCGAATCAACTACACTATGCTAAAGAAATTGCCTTAGTATTTTTTTGGCCATCGCGGATATACAAGGATACATTACGCGTAGAATCAGATCCTTTTTAAAGACCCATGGATCGCGATCCAATCCTCAGTAAACTGTAATTTCCGCAACAGGAAAGCTAGATTTTTTTCTGTCAAATTAAATTCACCTTACTAAGCTATCTACATGTTTCGCTATGAGTACCAGGACAACATACCTCGTGCATAGTAGTCAGATAGTTGAGTATAGACTGCAGTTCGTCTTCCTTGACTCCGTTACCGATCATGATCAGTTGTTTTAGAAACAGCAGAATGTATGCTCGGATTGTGAGAATGTCTTTGTGTGCCGGCCGAGGCCCTTCTGAAAAAACATCAAAAAAACAGTGTAATTAATTAAAAATATCTTTTTAATTGAAAATTAAGAACATCCGAATCTTCAAACGAGTTATTTCAATACGACTCTCGTGGAAGCGGGTGGCATGGCCTTCTCAACCCTCGGAATACATAAATAGATTAAATGTTTGCGTATAATTATGCTCCGTCATGTCATTGTAATTAGAGCAGTTCAATTTGAATAAGACAGATTCTATGTTTAATTTTGAGAACAAGAAGTAAGTATTTGCGAACATTACTCATTCTTTCATTTCGTGAAATTAGAATTACCAAGTTGATTTATTAAAGAAACATAATTTATGGATAAGTTCCATAAGGCTTCATTCATAATAAATCTGACTGGTCCAGCAGACTTTGTATTTAATGAATTCATGCTCAGCCAAAAAGTATCTAATTACGTAGTCTCCTTGAGGTGCCTGAATTATAAACGAAGGGAGCGTCATATCCTACTTTGTACTTACCTAATCCCTTGGGCGTGATGCCGCTCTTGGCGCGCGGGTTGACGACCCAGTAGTAGAACTTGAGCGTGTGCACCGTCTGCAGCACGGTGCTGACGCGGCGCACGCTGCCGTAGATGTGCGCGTCCGCCAGGAAGTCGGTGGCCAGGTAGCAGTAGAGGCGCGCCTGCACCGCGGCCGGCGTGTGGATCCACAGCGCCGGGTTGAACAGGATGTGGTCCAACAGCTGCCAAGTGAGGAACGATTGGCAGAAAGACTGCGATTAGCATAGACCTTAAGCTGTCCGATGGTTGAAAGCGTAGTCTCTCTTGCTTGTTGTCCTAGTACAGGGATATGCCTACGTATTACTCGTACCAATACTCTTACATATTGCTTCTAAATACGTACCTACATTACTTTGCTTTGCTATTCAATAAATATTGCAAGGTCTTGCGCCTACATAATAAATAACATGAAGCTTTTAAAATAAAGTTTATTTGTAACACGACTACAAGTTTTGCCTTGTCATCTGAAAAATAAAGTTTGTATTCTAGATAGTGGACGTTACTTGGCTGTGACAGGTTTCATCTCTCACTATAGAAGCATTAGTGCAGAATAAGCTAAAACAAATATCATTTTAAACAATACTTTCTTCCATTGTGTTCATAATAGCTATTGTGTCAACTCACTAACCCTCGGAATACTTTACTTGTATTATATAAATATTGAAATAAGATATATAATAAAAATATAAAATGAGATAAATAATACGTATAAATAATAACAAACTGAAACTGCAAGCGCTACCAGGGTTTCAAAGATCTGGTGAAGCACTAATTTTACAAGGAAATGTGTCAAGTGTTAGGATAAGGGCCAGAGATATATAAATAAAAAATATTCAAAGGCTTCAAATCCCCAAATAAATATAGTATCTTTAACCATATTTAAAGAAAGATGACATTTTATAAATGAATGACTAGTAATGTCTTGATTTACTTTTTACAACAGTCCCGAGTTGCCTTGCATCAAGATTTATTTACAATATTGTGAATTAGAAGCCAAACAAGCGGGTACCATCAAACTACATAAATACGTGTATCATATTTGATAGTACCTCTATATCCCTGGATGACAGTGGGTGTGCAGAAACAACTGTAGTACACAGTCGAGGTGAAGTAAGCAAGAGGAACATGCGCTAACAACCATCGAACAAATAAGTTGGGAAACACATCGTCACCACGTGCGCTGAGATGTTCTGTTCAATCTCGATTGGAAATATCCTGTAGCGTACAAAAATACAAAGAACCTCTTTGCATTGTTTGTTGCCCTGGTACTCATAAAGTGATTACTTTGCAAATCGACTTTCCGAAAGTCTTTTGTGCAAGTCATTAAATATGTAACAATAAACAAACCGAATAAATATTTCCAATCGAGAAAAAATCCAGTACAAAATTTACATAAAGGACGGAGCGGAGCACCAGTCACACTTAAAATAAACCTGCCGATACAAAAGTGGGAGTGATTGATTGTTGGTTTTATACAAATTGGAATCCGAATTAAGCCTGTACAACATGTTTGAATTACGTTTCCTCAATGCTTCGACTTTTAAAGATACAAAGCCATTTTCCGAAGAGGCGATTAGTTGATATAGCTTCTTATAAGAAAATTAATGATGTTTCTTGTGAACAAAAGGCGTATTAGCTCCCGGTGGAACAAGCGTGTTAACCCAAGCATATTGACAGGTTCATTACCACTAGTGTAGTGTACGTGGCACTAAAGTGTACAAAGGAATGAGCCGCTTATCGCGTGTGTGTTCCATTATCCAATAGATTTGTTTAATTCAATGACACATGTTTACAAGCGCCCCAAGCTGCGGCGTGTGGTGTCGACTCGATTGTGCAATGGTTTCTGTGACTTTCCTTTGAAATTCTACGAACTTAAACAATTACATGTGAATGTTGTGTTGGTTTGTGAAACAAAAAAACATTGTCTAAAATAAAGAAATAATAATGGAATATTGAGTGTAACTTTGAATAGTTCTTTTATTAATGTTTGATTACTAAATTAACTCAATGAAAGTCAAGAAAACATCTGTTTTCTAACGAATAGACGAGCTCAACAACGGCCCGATATAAATTACCTTATGAAGGCAATTTTCTCACTTATTTATGGGTTGTTGTACCTTTGTAGCGCGTTTTAAACGAGCTGTATTATGGTAATATCCGACGAATTAATCTTGATGTTTTGGTAAAACGATAAAAACAAAATTTATTGCATTAATTTCGAGAACAAACGAACTTGGACGAAACATAAAATTAGTTACGTTGAATTTGGGAACTTTTATAAAGTAACTAAATAAAATAACAAGATTTCAACTCTTTTACTAAACATTACTTGGAAACTTACGAACATGAATAGGAATGAACTAAGAAATACTTAAAAGCATACCTGTTTTAATAGTAGATCGGAATTAGGGGAGCAGCAAGTGACAAGATGTTTAGTGAGATGTAGGAAGGAGGCGAGAGTGTCGGGGGTGAGGTGGTCGCGGCTGCAGCGCTGCAGCATGTGCGAGATGACCAGGAACCCGCGGCACTGCAGCATGTGCTGCTGCACCGTGCTGCACGACTCCACCAGCGAACACACGAACCCCAACAGTTTTGAACTGAGGAATTAAGTGCCAGCAAGTTAATTATTAATACACACCATCATCTCGGTCTGAAAGCCTAGTACATAAGATATCATTTTGATTAAAATTTAGATGTTAAAGAAGTTAACAACTTCATTTTATGTCCAGGCAATCTCTTTCCATTCCTGTTTGCCTGGAAGAGATCGCAGATTGCGATAAAGCCACCTATTGTATGTATTGTAAGGCTCAAATAGTACTTACTATTTATAATATTGGGATACTATAAAGTATACGTATATAAATAAGTTATTATCATATACAATAACAACAATATTTAATTTACGAATAACCGAACACAGATGTAAATTTTCATATCGCACATGAAAAATTTACACCGTTTAAGACGCATTCCAAAAAGCGATGAATCTCGTTTTGAGTCTATAAATAATACATGTAAACTCCGAGGTAATGTCGCGGCAATTTCCACGGAATAATGACGCGGCGCGCAGGTAATACTGTCGTAAAATATATTTCGAATTATCATGGTGGATATTTGTGGCACAAGGATCATGAGGCGTCTTATTAGATGACATGAGAATAGGTGGGCCGGTACCTCTTATGCATAAATGTACTCCGTTGTGCCTTTGATGTGTTGGTACAATTTTGATGGCCTTATTTATCCGGCTCCATCCGGCCGTGGCAAGGGTCGTCGAAGGTGAGCTTTGAACTGTCAGCGCGCCTGTTATCATACGCTTCGACCTCCGTCAATATTAAACATGTGCCAGCGACGCCAAGTCAGCAAATAGCCACGGTAAACCTTAGCACAGATTTTTGTATTCAAATGTGCCATTGAGACCACTTTGTATAGAAAATGGCAACTAAATTATGCAAAGGAATTTCGAATCAATAGCTATCTATCGCTGCGTAGTTTTATTTCTCGAGGGGAAAATAAGGTTAGAAATTCTAAATAAGCTGACACTGAAATTGAGTCACTAATAGGATTTCGTTTAATTAAACGCTAAAAACTCACTGAGGGACAACGTTATTTAGATGTTACTGTTTTAAAAAATGTTTGCAGAGAAGCTCTAATATAATTTTTTACTTTTCTTTTCTTTTTTGAAAACTCTGTCTCTTACTAGAAATTTATCATGAAATGTAGATATGTTCATAAATATGTTAACTCACACATGAAACCCAGAACCGGACTAAGTCATACAATTATTTATTTCGTTCTGGATCGAACCCGCAATACGCAACGCAGCTGCCAATCGCTCAACCACTGCGCGAACTGAATATGAAATAGATAATGCATGTAGCTACTTTTAAGATTAAGTGATCTATAATCCTATTTAATAACAGTGGGTTCGTTAGGGCGTGCTATCAAATAAATCCGATGTTTGCGTAACCCTTAAATATTTCATAAATTTGAAGGTCTTCTCATTAAAATTAATGTCACGCCTGATAATTTCATAACCGCCCTTCGTAACCCTATGCTAATATAAATTGTCGCCGCAAAATGTCGCTCATAAATCTATTCCGTTAAGCGGAGTAGACACCAGGCAATTAGGAGTTGTAGGAGTTAGTTGCCGAGTCGTATTACAGAGTCGCTTCTGGACGGTGAGTCGAGAGCCGACTGCCGGCCGACAGTGAAAGTGCATTTAGTCAACTAACGCGCCCGAAGCCACTACGAATATTAATGAGTGGCTTTGGCACTCGCAAACGCTCGCTAAGCCAATGCCAGTGATTTAGTTCTGGAATTCCGCCCAACTTTATTTCGAGCCTAACTAATGTGCGCAAACTATGGAGTAACTAGGAGCTGAGGTAGCAATTTGTTCAGGGGACGTTCAACACTTCCTTTGTTTCGGTAGCGCACTAAATCAATTCCTGCAAAGTTTTGTAATAACATTTTAGGCAGTTAGGTTTGCTGTCAACTTACTCAACTTCGGAGACACCTACTTACGGGAACTTTCAGCATTTCATTAGAAGGCACATTGTCTCAGTAAGCTCATTATAATGAAATGGTACCAGGACTACATACCATAGCATGGGGTCTCTCTTGGGATCGGTGGCGGGCGCGTCGTGCGGCAGGTCGAGCTGGGCGAACAGTGGGAATAGGACCTGCACCCCGCCGATGGAGTTCAGCGCGCTGTGTATTGAATGTGTTACTACTGCTTTCACTTCCTGCGAATATATATAAACATATTATCAACAGATCCTGTAACTCAAGTTTAGTAGCATAACTTAGGTATTTCCACTGCATACTTCAGGATAGGTACTGTAATCGGAGCCAAACAATCAATAGTTGATATAGGAATTCTTAGCGCATAAACGTAAAGTTTTGTTTAGCTTTGAGTTTGCCAGAGTTCAATTGTTGTAAATTTTCAAGAAAGATCACAAGTCTTAAACATTAAAATAATAATTTTCATCGATAACCAGAACTTTCGATAATTTCAGGGTAAAGTTAGAGTAGAAGGAATAATCGAATGCTAAGTGAATCTCTCTTTAAGAGAGCATCGATCGCATGAAAACTATGGACCAGTTGGTAACTTATGATAACTTGGTAGTTCAGGATTATTTAGAGTTACGTCTGATGGCTTGTTAACATTCCACTGACTTTAGATTAGTTGATGTCTTCATCAGCCATACAACATCACAATTTCATGCTCAATGCTTGGTTCCTGTTTACATTTTTCCATTAAAACATCAATACCTATAATTATTTATCATAGTAGATTGAAAAGGAGTGTGTAAAATCATAACAAAGTTTACTACGATCCACGCAGAAGAAGTTTAGGACATTTCATTCATATAGACACATATCCCAAATCCAAACCACTCACAAACCAAACACTATGCTAGAAATATGTAGTTTTTCAATACACTTACTCGAAAACTGCCACTTATCGCACTATGATTAGGTTCGACATAACATGTATATCACCCGCGTGCTTTTGTTTCATTTATCATACCAAGGGCTTTTTTTTCCTCCTTATCGTCACGGTCAAGCGTAATTATTTTTTTTTTTTTAAAGCAAAGAGGTGCAGATTTTTGAGGTTTCAATATTTAATTAAAATTTAAATCGTGTTTTTAACAGAATATAATAAATAAAAATGATTATTTATGCAATAATTTGTTATTAAACACAAATTAATATTTATCTGTGTTCTAAATTCAAAAATACTTGAATTTCTATTCTTAATATTTAGTAGGATGTATAACGATTTGATGCCTTTGCTTCTTTTTCATCCTGCAAAGAATAAGCGCGGGAAAAAGTGTATTAAATAATAGTCTTATTGTAACTTATTTATTGGTAGTTGTGAAAAATATGTATGTTGAATGTAAGTTATAAGAAATTTCTTTAGATATTAAGCCGCTGCCGTCAGATATTGTGCTTTACTATAGTTTGCTGCAATCTAAATCTAAAATGTACGGCAAATTTGGAAATTTTTCTTCAGTAAGAAATTAACAAAAATGCGTTGTAATTTTCAAAGAAGGTAAGTGTATTATAAGTGTAATGTGTTCGTAAGTGTATTGAAAAACGTCGTTTGATACACGTGCGAATTTGTCACTGCAGCCCTCGGCTCCATAACACACTCGCCTACGGCTCGTGCGAATTCCGCCTCGGTCGCAATGACAATCTTTCGCCACTTGTATCAAAATGTACTATTAATCAAGAAAAGCCGAAAGGTGGCGTGATAATAGACTGTTCTCTTCAATAACGAGCCAGGTAGGGAAACGTGGAAGGTACATAGATCAGGTTAATTGGATGGATGTGGTTGAAATCTATCGAGAACAGAGATCGATTCACTGTAACAAGTGAATCGATCTCTGTTCTCGATAGATTTCTTTCTTTTATATAGACCCAAAGCAAAGGTTATGGGAGAAATACAGCTCTTTAATCATAAAACAAGCAGAATATCTACTACGGATGACGGTCTTTTCACGACCCTCCTGATATTGTTTCTGCGCCGCACGTTGATCTCCATTTTAGATAAACTTATAAGCCGCTTTCAATACTATGTTGAATGCATTGAGTTAGGCCCTTCGTTCATATGTACTAGATTACCGATGATTTTTACCTACCATAAAAAAGTATTAGTTTTGAAAATGACTCGACAAATATCATCACAAATAATTCTGTGATATATTTGATATCAGTTGGGTCAATGGGTCCAATAGTAGACGTTGAGATATGATATCGCTCTAATTTGAAAATAGAATAAGCGCAATTTTGTATATTAAACCTAATTGTTTACAAAATTGGTTTAATTTTTCAACTAATATTTTTGAACAGTTTTATGAGAATTGAATTTCGAGTACATTGATGATCGAAGGTCACTCCAACTTATGCGTTGACCTACTAGGCTAATTAATATAACTTAGCCAGTACTAAAGTTAGTCCGTTATGTCCCAAGCGCTGGGCGAAGGTCCTCCTCCTTTTTCCACACACACCTCTGTTCTGGGCGATCGTGGGCCAGTCCCTTTGGTGTCTGTCCCTGTCCAGCTCATCTTTCCACCTTCGCCTTGGTCTACCGCAATGTCCCGTTGTGTGTTATGGGACCCTATATTAAAGCAAATAATTGCCATGCTGGTCTCAGTTACCTGCAGCATCAGCGCATGAGGCGTGTGCACGAAGTAGGACACGTTTCCCTTGGGAGCAGACTGCAGACACAGCTGGCCATCCGTGGCCACGGGGTTGTACATGAACACTATCCCTGAAGACAGCTTCCCGTCGTATAGCACCTGGTAACGTCACCAAGTTATTAGATATCTACTCTCCAAGCTTTTATATAACATGTACACGCAGTGCCGTGGGTGAAAAGGAAAGGATTTTCAACTGATTTAATTATATAAATATAGATTTTCTCATTGTAAAGTAAGCTGTATACAATCATAGTGAAACTTGAAACATTGAGATCTATTGAGTATAATTTGATCAGAATTCAAGTCAAGCAATTGACTGTATACAGCTTGCTTTTAAATAACAAAGGAATAGTAAAATTACAGAATAAACATTCAAAAGGACCCAAAAACATGCAAAGCTTTATAGCAGCACTATTTTGCTGTTACTAGGATAGCATCAGACACACGAAACTCACAACGAAAACCACACCAAACCATACTCTCTTTATAAAACCTGTTTTCCAAATATGAAAATTGCGGAGAATTCTTGCCAAAATTCATATGAAGACGCGTGTTACAAAATCATATTGTGCGTCGCACAATATACTCAGCGTATAACGTTACAGTTAATGCGTTTACTTCCGTGTACCAGGAAAACAGCCATTATAAGAAGTAAAACCATAATAATGCACATAAAACACAATAACGATCGCATTACCTACTGAAAGTAACATGGGTTAGATAGAAACCCTGGCCGAATTTGTAGGTGAGGAAAGAAAGAGATTTTACTTATACTATAAGTAAATTTCCCAAACTTATACAAAATATACGTTAGTTAATTAAGTCAAAATAGAAAATACAAAGACAAAATAAAACGTCTTATTAACTTGACTAATAGCGGGAAAAACTACTAGAATGAATATAACTAAGTACCATCTACATAACACTAGGGCAGCATGAGCTTAAAAATGTAAGCGTCGACCGCAGAGTAGTGTCACCGTGGACATTAACCACGAGAGGACGGCACCTCTCGAGAGATGTGACCACTAAAAGCTATTCAAAATGTAACCCTCGCTCCAGTAGTCGGCCGGCAGCGATGTATGACACACGTCGACAGATTCCAAACAGGTTTAATTAATGGAAAACCTTTCAGAATGTGTCTCAGCGATATGTCGACTAAAATGTTTTGTTAGATAAATGACACCGCTGGCCCGTTGGGTTTAGTTTCACAATTTTCATTTTGTGTTAATAGGAGTATAAAATTAATTTTATAACTTAAACGCTTTAGTTAATAAAGTTTCTATTTTATGACCTTTTAAACAAATTGTTATTTCTACTATTCTAATAAAGTATTGCGGTTTAGTGGCTCCAGCGTGGGTATTAGTCTCGTTAAACCACATTTGCCGAATCCAGTTCCGCTTAACCTCAGTGAATCGCAGCTAAAACTAATTTTAAGTAATTCTCGGACAGTGGGATTTAAAGTCGCACGTGCTATTGGTTCCGGTGGGTTCCTAAAGTGAATCCTAGCTGAGTTGGAGTTTGCTCAGCGCACGATGTGCATTACAAGGCTAATCTAAGTACCGTCTCACCGGGAGTGCACTTAAGCTTCCGCTACTTTCTGGGCGCCTGGTGCGCGTAATGAGATTACGTGTGTTGTGTTAACAAGTCACTGGGTTTGCTTGATAAGCTAATGATCATTTAAAGACAACAATCACTTTCTTAGAAGAAGGAAATGCTTTTAAGATGAAAATGACATGCACTTTAAAAGGTTTAATATGAAATAGCATTATAATGTCAGGATAGCATCTAGTTTCTTTTACGACTCTCAAGTGGAACTTCAATTTTCTGCTATCTCACAAAACGATACGTGCTTACTGGGATTTAAAAGTACAAAGGAAATTATTTCGAGCACATTTCTTTATCTTACTTAGGTAATTAGTTTATAATTTAAACTTTCTACTATTAAAATTTAATAGGTGGATTGTCACGGGTTGGTTCACTATGATTAGCTAATCACAGTGAGCCAGCCCGTCACAAATGATTAAAAGGTTATTAAGCCCAACGCCTTCGTAATTAATAAATGTCAAGTAATTACTTAAAGTGAAAGCCCCCGCATAAGTAACTAGTTATATCATCAAGAGTATTGGTCCTTCTAAATGGCAGACGTAACTTAGTTTTAAAACTGAAGCCTCAATTAAAACTTGTAATCGTCTTAACACCTCCAGACGGCATTGGCAACCCTCGATTATCCTAAACTCGTCTCGAGAGGAATAAACCGAGATGTCACTTTACAAAGTCAACGACAGCTATCCATTACAAATGTTTGACTAAGACGGCATAAGCTCCGGGCGTTCATGGGCTCCCAGTCGTTAATCATAAACTATTCGCGAAAGACAATAAACGTAACAGGAGCAGTGCAATGAACTCGTAGTTACAGCTGCAGCTGCCGGGTTTATCGCACAACTTGCAAGTTATGACATCCTGGTTCGCAAGTGAAAAGTTTTACACTTAACAGAGTGTCTTTGACTTAGTTAACATGAATTATGTCTCAGTAAGTGCTGGAGCGTTCTTTCATAAAGTTCGTGTTTGAAAACAGTTCTTGAGGCTTTAAATAAAAGTGGATGCAGCAACTATTTCCGCTACGGTTTCAGTCAAGAGCGAAGATTCTTGTTCATGATTTGCGGTTGCTCTTTCCTAGCTTTCAAACAAGTTGAAAGACTCTAAACCTATGTGCGCAATCTTGATCAATTTAATAGATAGTCTTTGATGTTATCCTAATAACAGATTGTATATTCTACGAGTATATACTTGACAAAGCAGCTCTATAATTACACCTTCAATAAACAAACGACATAGATAATATCCTTACGCCAACTTTGTAAGTTAAAGTAAATTCAGCGAGGAGCGCGCAAGAGCAATTTAATATTAAAATACACAAGACGAGGCAAAACAATGTCGGCCGACTGCCGCGGCCGTAGCCATCTCGTTACACTACGTTGTTTTACTTTAAAATGCACTGCCGCTATGCAATGCACGCAAATGCCTGACAGCTGGCTGGATGCGACAAATCCTTTAAATTCTTCGTTCCTGGTACCTTAATAAAATAAAATACTTCTTGTTTTATTGCAAGAGAATAATTTGCGTACAGAAAAATTGAAAAATTGTTTATGCTCACTGACTTACTAACATTTTATTTTTGTAGTCAAAATGTATGATGAAAAGCTTTTTTTTCAACACACTTATTTGGAAACTGGCTCTCCTACCTACCCGCGCTTAGGCACGCAATGAAGTGTATTACGCACTTATGTGGAAAAATACATATATCATCAGATTGTCACGTTTTCCGTTTTTCGGAAACCCCACGATCAACCTTGTCGCTCCAATCCGCGATTTATTTCTCACAATATTATTACTAAATAGCATCTATGATTATGCACTTTTTTGAGTGAGTGCTTGGAGAAACGTCGTTTTGATACACATAGGCATTTCTCAAACCAAGTCACTTGGCTTCATATCGACCTCGCCTTGGGCTCGGGTGTAAATTCACCTCGGCTGCCATGACTTATAACAATATATATCTCTAATCTATCTATTACAGACCACAACTACCACAATTGGATACAAATTTAACAACAAAACTTAGTACCTAATCAATTACAATCTATACTATAATCTCGGAGTACTAATTACTAAGCATCTGCACAGCAATTGATTTGCAATTTGATGTGATTAATTGATAACCGCGGAGATATCAGCGGCTTAATTTCACAATCAATTAGTACAGCATGGGTTAGTGCGGGTATAATTTGGTTAGGTTACCGTTAGAACATGCCATTTGATCCCAATTAGGATGATTATGCTGGAAAAGGGGAAAGCTTTATTACATAGAGGATTTTACTAGCGTTGCTGGGTCACTAAACAGCTCGAAGCCAATTTGTTGACTTGATAATAATATTACTTTTGCCTTTGCTACCCTGAGGGTCACCCTTAGGGTAGCGACTTTATGTATAGCTTTTGTTTGTGAGTTTCTTAGAAATAATTAATAATAATAATATTCTACAACTTTCATAAAACGTTATCTAAACCCTATCAAAGCAGAGGTTAAAATGTAAGTACTAGACCGCTGATAAACATTGACTTGTATATTTCTAAATACATATACATCACATATACATCACAAAGAGTCTGAGGTGGACTCGCGTAGTTTTTAAGTTTAGTTATAAGTGTGATGAGGGCATGACGAATGCCATAAATTGTAAACAAAAAAAAAAGTATATAAGCAATTATTGTGCATACTATAGAAAAGTGCGCGGACCACCATGTCTGCGGTAAAATATATTTAAAAAAAAAAAAAAAAAAAAAATACATATACATTATAGACTAATTCAATTTCTTCCAAAAATTGTACTAAAAATTCTAAGGTAACAACAGAATTATACATCCTTGTCTGAAGCCGCCATAGTGTTTCTGGTGTCACAAGTTAGTCGCGCTTCTTAATAAAACTTATGCGCTGGGACAGGCTCGAGCGTAGTCCCCGTTCCTTCTCTATCAAAACTATACCGTTAATAATAAGATGAAGAAAAAAGCAAACAGGGTACTAGGACTACATAAGCTTCAAGAAGGTAGAATTTGAGAGGCAGGTTAGATTACTTGGGAGGTTTAATACTATCCAGGGCTCGATTCGTTAAGTTCTTAACTTCTTACATCTATGCTATCTTATTAGTCTATTACCTCTATTATGTATGTATATATATATATATTCTGTGCATGCTACTGGTGCAAGTGTAACTATGATATAACTTCTTACTTAGCGTGGCAAAGTTCATTAAAAACTTATAATCAACATGTTCCTAAGTATGGCATGAAGAGAAACTTATGTAAATAATTAAGAAATTGTGTGGTGCTGTTGTCAGAACTTCACATTCACTATTTATTTAGATAGGTACTTATGTGAGACAGTTTTTAGTTTATAATTATTTGCAGTCTTATTAAATTATTATTATGCTCCAAGGAACTTCATCTCAAATTGGTGAAGACTTTATACCGGACTTGATAAAAACAGTAAGGTCCCCGCTAAATCACAATACCAATATTCCTTCATTATTTTTAAATAACAAAGAAAGAATAAGATGTCCACATCTTACTAATTACGAATGTTAAATGCGCGCCACAAAATATACAGACCAAGTCAAAGATTAATTTGCGTTTTGATTAAAATTCTGTCAGAGGAAAATTTTTATTTTGAAAAGACAGCAACATAATTACAGAATTAATTCCAGCTGGCAGATTCCATTTTATCATAGGTACGGTGATGGCGAAAATACGTGGACTGTGTACTAAGGCAGCATGAAACAGCCTGGCATAGCTACTAGAGTATTATACTATTTCAGTCGTTGGCAATAAAGTGTAGAACATGTAAATGGAATAAGGCAGAAGAAAAAAAGTTGGTACCTATATCAGTATTGGGCCTACTCACGCACATAACTAGGTACTCTTTATGTGACGTTTTACAGATTCACCAAAAAATTACCAAAATAGGTTGATTTTATTTATTTTTTTATCCTAAAAAAATATTTTTTCCTTTAAGTAAAAAAATATTACCTACCTCACTTAAAAAAAAGTGAAATAGATTCAGTAGACCATTTTGATTCCTAACACACGGTACTTTCAGGATTCGCTTTAATACCATGTTACATGTTATACAAAATTTATTGCCCTTCTCTACAAAAACATAAGGTTAAAAATACCCACATAAAGTTAAAGCTTTCAAATGAAGTCTGTTTACTGACGACAGGGTTTTTAAAATCAACCTTCCGTCAAAATTGCACATAAAATTCGTTTTACGGCCCCTAAATTTTACGTGCCAAGTACATTCTCATTACGCAAGTTGTTTTATGTCGTCACACTAGACAAGTTATATGGCGCAGTGCGAACCATAAAGCTGCGACGCGAAAAGCAAGGAGGTTGAAAGGTTACACTGGCCCGCCAATAAAGTGTTCGCTGCCTGTAACTTTCCTTAACTTGCGAACCGTGTGCAAATATGCGCTCCTGGTAAAAGTATTTGCGAAGCACTCGAATATTTGCAACATTTATGTGGCAGATCAAAATAAAATACCTATAAAATTTTCTCTCATTTTGTAGAGACCTGCAAAATATTTCCTTTGCTATGTAAACCCATGAAATCGTTTCACCTTTGAACTGACGACCTTTCCATCACTGACGCAGTCGGCAATGTCGGTTTAAATTATAATGTTAATGGCAGGTCCCGTCGGTCTGTCTAGCTAAATAAACGTTCAAAATATAAACATTTTGTTGTAGCTTTGCAATTACGGATCCCTGACTAAATTAAACACAATTTTCTTAATTAATTTCTAGTAAAAAAGCGAGATACTTTTAAAATATTCATGAAGCTACGTTCAAGTAGCAGTATGACGGAACGCGTGGATATTAGTCAAATTAGTACGGCAAGAACGATGGCGAAGCTCTCCAAACTCATTATTATCCGTAACTCCGTCATAATTAATAAAAAAAATCAATTAAGAAAGTTTTAATTGCATTCCGGCAGCGGCAACACTTGTTTTCTTTCTTTTACGCACAACTTTGTCGTCATAACTTTTAGAATATCACGGTGGTAGAATATCACAAATTGCTATTCTACTAGTAAGAGATTATTTTCTTATTATCTGTAATAGTCTTGTGACTAGACTTGTGTTCTCAGAGCACTGCATCATTTTAATTAAAATAACCTTAAATGCCAATGTTCGTTTAACCGAGTTACTCCATTAAGGAGTCATCAAAAAGTTTTCATAGCTAATCAAAAGAGATCCCTGCTACGATTACAGAAACATTAAGTAACGTTCCTGAATATTTACAGCTATTTAAAAAGTAGGCATCAGCGGGGAGATACTATAAAATGCATACAAAGTACGCGATTATCTAAAACACGAAGTTTGAGACTCAGAAACTCATTACAGATTATCTTGATATTAAATATAAGCCGAGGTATGTAAATATCTTTTAGGTTGAATAACTTTAATTCTTAAATACAATCGAGATGAAAGTATTTCAAGTTCATCTTTGAAACAGTAGATCTGACAAGTTTATTGTAGACATTCTGGTTTCAAAAACGAAATGAGACGATGCGTGAAACAGAATTATTCACTAAGGGTCTTATAAAGATACGAAAAATACCTGAAGTTACAGTAATAAATAATGACTGGGACGAAACAAGAGCTTACCTACGTGGATGTATTTCATATGAGCATGCTATCACAAGAGTGTGATATATTTTAGGTAAATATAACTTATTGTAGAAATTAAAAACCGGTTTTCGAAGCTAACTGAAGAGTCAACACAAACACAGCATTTACCAAGTACTTATTCGCTGAAAGACAAGATCAGATTAATCCTTTCTATGAAAGTTGTACCAAGGAATGTTCTCAAAGACTGTAAACGACTCAAGAGCTAAGTAAAACCAGAAAATTTTCCAGAGGAACGACTATAAATAACTTGTACCTTTCACTACAACTGCAGACGATTTCCTCCAGTCGAATTATAATGAAACCGCAAGAGGAGGTCGGCCATTACGCGTGGTATCAAATGGCTGACCCTTCAGGCTCCTGTTCTCCTAGTGAGTCGTGCGGTGAGTGCCAACCCAAAACTTGCGATACTCGTGAATAAGGTGAAACTTGCGCCGAATGGCCGGAGACAAGGGCCGGGTTGTAGGTCCCTTATGTGGCGATACTGCCAGCTTATACACACTTAACGAAAATTGCTCATTTGGAGCCCTTCTGAATGTTAGTTAATTGAAATTAGATCAGATCCAAACAGAGATTGTGTTAACACTCCCCATTTTACATTTGGGGTTTAATAACATATGTTTACTTAATTGGATCCTCGATTCCTTTCTAGTAGGTACCTAATATTATTATCCTTCTACTTACAAATATACATTAACAAGCTTATTCTTCAATAATAACAACAAATCTATATTTAAAGTGAAAATGATTACTCTTCGAAACGTTAAATCAGTTTCAGTTTGGCATCAATAAACATTACATAGAACAGTAGTCCTGGCTCCGAACCCTTATTTATTCAGGACTAATGAAGCCCTGAACGTTACCTGAAACTTTCACAATCTGGGCCAATAAATAACTTTTGAGTAGAGTTTAGATTTAGCGGAGCGTGTACACATCAACAACGACCGATACGTCCGACTGTCGGTCCACAAGCCGGGCTACCGGTTCACGCGGTCCTACTATTAACTTTAGATTAATATCGAATAATGTTTAAAGTAACGACGGATTAACCGTATTTCATTTAACGAAACCTAATGCAAAAACTTGTAAAGAAACTAAAATGTTAGTCCATTTTGATGAAGTCACAGTCAATATTGAAGCGAGGCATCATTTCAAACTCATTATCAATACATTTAATATTAATCGCACAAACTGCGACACCATTAAACTTGCAAATGGATTTACTTTGTGAGTTAAGATAAAATAATGTGCAAATCCTTTAAAATATCAAAGCGAAAATCTTTTGATTAATCATGCGATTTAGCCAAATTCCTTAGAAAATCGCATTACTTTAGCAATTTCTTACAATCGACGAAATTAAATCGCCTTTGTCGGTTCGTTACCTTCTGTGCATTTAATTACACTCATTTTAGTTAAGAAATCTGTTTCAAATCGTATGCTATAACAGTTAACTACGTCTATCATTTATTTGAAACAAGCATTGGTTAAAGTAAGATAGAGTTACCACTTCATGCAGTTTCTTGATTTAACCTGTAAACCCAAGACACCATCCAGTTAGTTGAAAATGTAGATCCCGGCATTCCATTTACAAACATGGTTAAACATGTCTACAAGACATTCATCGTCTTACGTCGTGAACGTTCTGCGTGGGGTCGTGTATGAGGTCCCCGTAGCGGTCCACGCGGACCTCCAGCGACGGCAGCGGCGTGTGGCACTCCGCGTCGAAACGGAACTGACCCTGGCACCACACATGGACAGCAAACGAACATTACACAGTGACACTTTGTACAGGAGGTGCTTGGTGATCGTGGCGGTTACACATAGTCACAAAAGCAGGACAAAACAACAAAACTGAATATAAGGGCAAGCGGCGCGACATGCTTACACGCTTGCATGCTTCAATATCTACGAGCATGGAGGCATGCGCGGCGGCCACTTCGCGCGCCTCGTCGGCGAGCCGGCGCCCTCGAGGAGTCGCGTCTTCCTTCACAACTACGCATGCTTCTTCTGTTTCTGCGGCCTTAGTCTCTTCTTCAGCGGAAGCTACATCAGGCGGCACAATCTCGGGAGGTTGGGGGGAGGTTTCGGGATCAGGAGAAGGAGGAACGTCAGCGTTGTCAAGCTTGGGAGCGCTCGTCTCGCTCACCCTTTTATGATTCTCCGGTAAACTGATGTTGCATTCGTTGTCGAAACGGAATTGACTCTGTTCCGTGGTAAGCAAGAAACAAATGTAAACATGGTTTATTAAATTATTATGTTCAAATAATTTTAAGACTTAATCCTAAGTTCAGACTAATACATCATCAAGATAACACGTTTGCGTGTAAAGTGAACTCACCTTATAGCCGGGCCCCAGCCGGTGCATGGCGCAGATCTGGTGCGTGGTGAGCGCCTCGCCGAACAGATAGATGGCGGCCATCTGTCCGCAGAACACGCGCTCCTCGTCCAGCTCCGCCGTCGCGCCGATGTAGCATTTGTCGAAAGGCTGCACAGACAAGTCAACATCATTTATATAATGAGCACAGTTTTTTTCTGTTTTAACTAAAGTGTTTATGAAGTTTGCAATTGCCATTTTGCCTAAAATAATACTCCGCAGAGTTTATTATATCTATTAACAAGTTACCAATTTTGAAGTTTGAAGTATCCATTCAAATATCCAGTCTTTAATATAGCAGAAATACCAAATCAAACACTGATAAGATGTTATTAAAACCGAAGGAAAAGGTACTTGGAGTAAACTCATCTTATCCATAACTTTCGACAGCTTCTTGAACTACAAAATTAGTTTAGAAGCACAAATTACTTCAAAAAATTAATTTTCTTCAGCAGAATATTTTGGTAAAAGCGTTTGAGATTGGGAAGGCATTTCATATTCGCCGATATTTCAGCTAAGATCGAAATAAGGTCGGAATTGAATCAAAACTTATTGGTGGACGAAATTCCTGTTAGAGCAAGCAAAGCAAACATTTGTGGCCAAAGTTCTTTAATACAAAATGAAGAATAAGGTTACCGCCAAGTATTTATCGGAGGAATTTGGGGCCAACATGGCGAAGTAGACTGAAACTACGGCCAGGCTTGTTATGTAATACATGTAGATACATTGGGTCACATATTAAATGAAAACGTAACTACCATAATAGGAATAAATGAATTTCATAATGAGAACACGATCGAACTGATAAAACTGTTTGCCAGTAATGAAAACGATTTAATTGAGTTTATCGAAAACGTATTTTTCATAGGGTCAGTTTAATTAAACTTAAATTACTTTAGTGATTATGAAATTGTTGTTTTTGTAAATGTTGAATGTTTATGTACATAGCCAATCATTCTAGAATATTTATACGGAAAATTTTAATATAAATGTATAAGAGCTGGTTTTCACAGGCTGTGAGGTTAGTGAAAGTGACTGTCTGACAGCTAGTGGTTCCGTGAAAACAAAGTTGAGTCAGTTACTGACCGCAGCTGCTGGGTCTGTGAAAACCAGGCTTGTCGGGAAATATCTGGCCTGTTGTAAGAAATTTCGATAAAAAAACAGCACCTTTGCATTCTTCTATTAGTATATTACGTTCTTTTTTGTTTGTCAAGTATTTGTGTGTACACTTTACATAAATAAATAAATTACAAGTACTTAAGTTTTTTTTTTATTAGCGGGTCGCTACAGTCAGTCTTCGTAAGATTAACAGTCAGTAATAGCTACAATCCGGGGATCTTTACGCCAAGAGTGAATAAGTTACTTCTAGGTAAGCGCGCTCCATCGTCGACCGCATTATCGCTTACCATTAGGTGAGATAGCGGTCAAGAGCGACGAACCTATAATCAATATTCTAAATATTTATTATATTTCAAAATACAACAATTATATTAGGAACGAACGTACGATGTACAGAGATGTAGGAACACGCGAACATTGTGCCAGGATATTTATAGACTTGAACGAAAAAACTTTTAACAGGCGTGTATTGGAAAATGTTTCGGGATACAGGAAATTCTGTGCCAATTACAAGTTCTCCGTACGAGGAGACACGACAAACACCTATTCAAATAACGCCAATATATAACTACAAAAGAAAAATGGCATTGACACATGTTCATTGTTTTTAGGTATTTTGACTTATATTCATATGAGGCCAATAAGTAATTGAAGATATCGTCCTTTTTCCATCCTAGGGAGCAGCAAGAGAGCATACCTCACTCAGATTTAAGTTTCTGGGTTGATAATAAGATAAGCCTAGCAATGCGAAGACTTTCAGATACATCGTCTTTTTATCCTAGCGATGACAAGCACGTTTATAGAAACTATTTGACAATATACTGAAAACTTGATACTAAAGTCCGATGGAGCGCTTCGTTGGCATTATGACGTCTAACAAAACTATTAAACCTAAGTCAAGGTACGCCTAATCTAGTGCGTAGTACATATATGTCGATGTTCAGACAATAGACCAGACCGTTACAGCCCACAAGAGGTAACAGAGTATACCAGGAGTACATAAAGCGGTGATTATCGCACGCCAGCGGCAGGGCGTCGCTCGCGTCACCCCGGTGCCGTGCACAGTAATCGCATGTAAATTCACATTCACAGCTGAAACACTCCTGTTTAGTCACAAATGGTATTTTTGCGGCACGTGGCTGACGTGGGGGCTTAGCGCTCCAGATTTTCCCAATATCGTTTGAAGGTGCGCAAATCTCTTTTACGTGTCAAGTTATATTATACCGCTTCACGAATTTTTAATGAGAAACACCCACCTTTTCCATCGCCGTTATATTATATTTGCGAATGATTTTGTGAAGCAACATTTTTGGAGGTTTTAATGAAGACATTATGAAAACAGAACTTCAAAGTGATTAAATTAAAGCCTTGACGTCAATGTCATTATTAGCGTCCATTCTGTCCATTATTCAAAGGATCTAATTCAGTTCTTTGTTAGCCGGAATTTACATCAAAGAGTATTTTTTCTACCAGGCCCTGGTTTCAGAATACCGAACTGATAAAATAATTCAACCCGTTGTAATGCCCAGCCATAGAATATAAAATTGCGACTGTTAAATCCAGCTTTTGTTAGAATTTCATTTAAAATTCGATGCCTAAGTAAATTCTTTTTATTGAGTAAAATATAAAACGTCGTATGAATGTGACCACTGATTTAAATCGCGCTTTAGAAGGTCTTTTAAGCTTTTGAATATTTTTGGCGAGAGTTTCTAATATAAATTTCGTTTATAACGAGTGCGATGTTCAAGCTGGGCACACAGGGGCACGAGCACATATAACACGAGTGTTCCAGTCTCAAATAATTAGTTTGTCTTCATAACGTTAGACAAGTTCATTTTGCAGCAAGTATGCGTGACCACGTCCGAGCCTCAGTGAATATTCATAGAGGCGGGCTATGCATGAACTAACGCCAACTAATCCCTCGAGCGAGAAGAGAGTACCAGGAGAACACGAACTAAACGGAGCTTCATAAAACAAATAAAGGAAGAATACCAATCAAAACAACACGAGCCGGCTGGTTCGTGCACTCTCTGACTAATTGGCTGCGTATATTTTTAATCGGATTATTCGCAGCACGAAGCTTTTGTAAAGGCAACACACAATTCATTAATGTAGCGGAACGAATATGGACGTGAAGGTATTGATAGATGATTCTGATGTAATGGGGGGTTCATTTCCATACTCATAATAACAAGATTTAAGGCCAACTTCGGTCATTTGGGTCAGTGTTGTAATAATATTTAGGGTTAATCCCTTGTGGCAAGCAGCCACATTGGCGATCAATCGATGATGTTCGTTTGATACGTAGTTGGTTAATTATGTTTTGATGTTGTTGGCTGTTTTATTGTAAAATAACCGTAACGCTAACTGATACGAGTACTTCTACTTATGATAGTTAAGTAAGAAATCATTTTTTTTCGTCGATGGAAGTTTCATCAAACTCTTAAGACTTGTATGTATTACTATGAAGTCCGCGTACATCCACAGGAATTTGCATGGCATTACTTGTAATAAATTGCTGCTAACGACACGTACGTGACGACTCGAACGCACAACTTGTCGCAAAGGGGGTGTTCGCCGTAGATAACCGAATGTATTACGCTAAGCTCCTATAGAGTTATGAGCACTTGGTACTTGAGCCTGGATTAGGGGTAACATTTAACTACTAGATAAACGACAGATTAAACGTTAGAAATACGTAAGAGTTTATGTAAAGCTGCGGGTTACATATCCAGCTGTAAAGAACTAACTTTTATTCAATGGATATTTGAAAGGTGTGGATTCTATTGAATGGGGTGTTTCTTG
Source organism: Mythimna loreyi (assembly GCA_029852875.1). Taxonomy (NCBI): domain Eukaryota; kingdom Metazoa; phylum Arthropoda; class Insecta; order Lepidoptera; family Noctuidae; genus Mythimna; species Mythimna loreyi. The sequence goes on along the minus strand of CM056795.1, from coordinate 847,781 downwards.
GTTCAATATCTTCATACTTACGTCGTTGGTGGAGACGAACCACGCCATCTCTGTGCTGGACGCCAGCTGTCCGTTGACCAAGCACTTGATCTCGCTCTTCGTCCATCTGTTGTATATGTACACCACTGCTATCGCGTACCATCTGTTCAGGATAGAAGAATATTTTGTTCCACTGTTATATTTGACTATAGAACGTTCGACATAAGAGCTCCAGGTAAACGAATCTTTTAATTCCATCGCCTGTCTTAAGCATGGGCCACATGGATGTAGTTCAGCGTTCTAACAGAGCTCACCTTGATGTTTGGTGTGCCTCCGCGGATTTTTTATGGATACACGGATCTAATCCACACGCCAACACGTTCACAAATCAGTGACTGCAGTCAAAATTGCGGTTGTAAAAACGCACCCACAACCAAAGGCGTTTAAAGTCATAATCATATTATAATTTGGATTAAATATCTAAATGTGATATTTATACACTGATTGCAACAAGCAAGATCACCTCAGTCTGCTAGAACGTTGAATTACATCCATTATAGTCCATGCTTATGTCATTACCGCGATGAAAGTCAATAAAGAAGTGAATCATAACAACATCAATTATAAGATCAGTCATGCACGCACTAAGGGTTTGGTGATTCAGTTGAAAGTTAAAGGTCACATTAATGATCCAGTCTTTTATACAATAAAGGAGCATTTTTTGCACATAATCAAGTTTAGTGAAGTGTGTAACTTTGGAAATGTTCAGTCTACTGTAATGCTCAGCTCAAAGAGTTCAAACGTATTAAACATCGCTCTCAAACGAATAAAACGAATACAACTTTTATTTACACGAGTCAAGCTTCCACATAAAACTGATCCCAGTTCATGCACTTTGGTAATAACTTCTCTTAACGTACACAGAGGAAAATAATGAAATAAAATTAACTGGATAATTTTTGAGGCAACTTTTCGCACGAAAGCCGACCGTCGTCATAAACTGACTACACAGGAAAGTTTATTTATACTGCTGCAACTTTTTACTGCCCTGATTTAGTGTTCTGAACAAAGTTTTAAAATTTGGGGGAAGCACGTTCAAAATTTACCACACCACGGCTGATTTATAAATAATTTCGTGTTTTGGACGATATGAAAGAAGTGGGATGGATGGACAAGGCAGGCAGACAAACTCATAAGCTTTATCGATCTATAGACAGGCCACATGTCAACAGAAAAATTACCATTTAGTATCCATACGCTCGCCACCTTCATACTTCGCTAGATCAAAACATTCAAATTGGCCTAAATAGCGTTAGGAAAAATCAAGCGTTTTGGCCAGGCAATCACTTTGTACTCACAAAGTGTTACCACCAACTGAAGTTAATATGCCAAAACTGTTGCAACACAACTATACCAATACACTACAGGAGTGGTTTTGCTTCTAAGTAGGTGCTATCAATCCATTTGTGCCCCCTTTTAGGAGAAAGCACCCAATCAATCGTAGTGGTGAGTTCAGGAAGTGTTCTTACCTTCTCGGTTGAAATTCATATTTAACACAATGTTGAAACCCTTTGCCGCGGACCTTCATTGATGTGAGAACTAAACAGTTGCCGACGAAGTGAGCCGTGTAGCCCACGCCTTTACTCGTTTTGAAGCTGTTGGACAAAACAACAATGTTAGTTAACTAAATAGGGCGTTAATAAACTATCTGGAACAAAACAAACGCGTAATCACATTAATTTAGATACTCATAAATACTAGGGAACCATAAAAGTATATATAATATGGTATACACATCATGATTCAAAGTGGACGTGGCGCGTGGCTAACTCGCAATTCAATTATCCCCGGACACAAACCGAAAATGATTTAGCTTAGTACCAGGATAGCAGAGCACCACTGAAACTACACTTGAAACGTCCAAACTCTACTCAAATCAAATGAAAAGTTGGGAACACAGGTGCAACCGCGGCCTGTGGCTACACGCGATTTACGGTATACATTTGGCATTCGCACTGTAATACGCTTTTAGTACGAATTGACTTGATATTGCCTATCTAACCCTTACCAAATTAAATTGTGATTCCCTCTACTGGAATTATTAAATGTTTTCGCCCCAGTAACTGTGTTTATTACCTTGAATATTATAGTATCATGTAACGTATTACTGGGAATATTGGGGGTATACGAAAGTCTAATATCGTGATGTTTATTTTTCACGTGGGTGTTATTTATGTAGTTAGTTTTTTATTTCCATTAGGTATAAGAAATATAAAGGTATCAGGTAAGTACTTGGCTATAAATGTATAGTACGCGGTAAATATGTTGAACAATTTAACTTTATTTTTTATGGTGGGCAAAAAACATCCAATGACGAATCCCGCTGTTGGGCGGTGCAAGAAACAGTGTCAGACTCTTACTGACTAAACACTCCACCCCGTTCCTTCTCTGCCCTTCGCACAGGGGCCAAGCCTTCCTTTCAAAAAGAGACCCTGGGCCTTAGTAGGCTTCGACCCTTTTGCAGAGACCCTACGACAATTTGACTGAGACCCGAAATCTGTTACCATCTTCGTCATACAAGTTGAACAATGATGACGGGCGACCTTAAATCAGCAGTAACCGGTTTTCGGATCTCAATCGAAGCGGGGCGGCGCGTAATCATAACAAATGGTTCAAGTTATTCGCCCCGTATTATATTGAGCTTTAATATCAAGCTCGCAATATCATCACTACTAGCCATTCATGTATGAATTGTGGTCCTATTAAGTCCACGGCCGGTCTGAGCCCTTAGCCATTGATAATGGCTAAGACCGGCAGTGCACCTAATATACCTGTGTAATTGCATTATTGTTTTAATCACAATCAAAAGGATTTTGATTGTGCTCAACGTGGCTCAACCGTGTGCTAACATTTCCATGTAATAAGGTATTTATTATCCTGTAAGTCTTCAAGGGTAGGTATAGACATGTCTTCCATTCGACTCAGTTACTAGGATATCATACAGGATTTACAGTGACATAATTACTAACATGCATACCTACGCACAATTACGCTACCTATTATTACGCAGAACCACGAGTGATAGTGAGATATCACCAGTACCTACAGAAACAGTTTCTCCTATCCGGACCAGAGTTACCAGGACACCATATAGGGTAAGCGATGGCATAGTTACTACCAGTAAAGATATTATGGTGTCTTATTTATTTATTTTATAAAAACTTTATGCACTTAATACGTACAAAGGCGGACTTATGCCCGTTTTCACCAACAGCCCCCCTAAAATGTGTCTTTTAAGCCAATATAAGGGGCACTTCTCGGGAGTTTTGTTTTCACCAACGCGACGTTTAAGAGACACCTAAATCGAGAGATCGATGATTGATGATTGAAGATTTGAAGGGTCCCCTAAGTTAAGGGGACCTTACTTAGGTGACTTTTTAGGGGCTGTTGGTGAAAACGGGCATTAATGCCCTAAGCATTTTCTACCAGTCGAGTGTCTTCTTTCCGGACCAGAGTTACTAGGCTACCATACAGAATAGGCGATGACATAGTTACCCACCAGTATAGATTGGTGGTGTCTTTTTATGTGTGTGTTTTATTTATGGTCTCTTCTATCCGGCCCATAGCTACCAGGACACCATACAAGGTAGGCGGTGGCATAGTTACCTGACTATAAGATGGTGCTTTTTTACATGTGTTTTATTTAATCGTCTCTTCTTTCCGGCCCATAACTACCAGGATAACATACAGGGTAGGCGGTGATTACCCAACTTACCAATATAAATATGGTTTCTCCCTCTCGATGTTGACGGAGTTGATGGGGTCGAGCCGGAACCACGTGGTGAAGGTGAAGCCATTCTCGTAGGGCCACCGCGCGAGCGGGGGGAGGACTACCGCCTGCAATACAACAATATTATACAGTAGGGAATATTTATTTATATACATTAAACACTTCATGCACAAATCTACAAAGGCGGACTTAATGCCTTAGGCATTTTCTACCAGTCAACCTTCCCCTACACATCCACCACCTCCTTCCTCCTTCTATTCTTCTGGTAGATATCGCTGTCAGATAAGATCGCCTTTGTACCCATTCATATACAGGGTGTCATTGACATGTTAACGCAAACGAAAACCATAAATCCAGTACATGATTCTAGACCCCCCAGTGGTGGAATTTTTTGTCGGTCTTTTCTTATTTTTTTTTAATAAATTTTTTACGTTTTTTAAATTAAACTGTATAAAAACGTCATTTTAACATTTTTTGCGAAAAAAATGAGTGAATTACATTCTAAATTAATAATGTCGTCGGGTTTGACAAGAATAACGACTTTATTTGCCTCGGTGATTTTTTTATTATTTTTTTTTTAGAAAAAAAAAATTTTTTTTTCATTTTTTTCAAAAAATATCATTGGGTTTGGTTAGAATAACGATTTTATACAGGTAAAAAATAAAAAAACAAAACTTTTTTTTCAAAATTTTGAAACAAAACCGACGAAAAATTCCACCACTGTGGAGTCCAGAATCATGTACTTGATCAATGGTATTCGTTTGCGTTAACATGTCAATGACACCTTGTATGTTTCTGTGAAACTTTTTTGGTATACAAATAAGTATTATTTTTTTTTCTATTATATACATTTAGAATAAACCACTGTACTCATAAAACTTTGAGTACAGCGGTGGCCGAGTGGTAAAGGCCCCGACTTACGAGTTGTAAGTCGTGACGTAGGCCTATTACTTTGTTTAATTTATTATATCACCACTGCTCTCAAAAATAGTGAAGAAAAACCTCATGAGGAAACCAGCAAACAGCACTGAGCCCGCGTTGTGTATTACGGCCCATTCCCTTTCCTAGAGAGGAAGCCTGTGTTCCAGCTGTGGGAACATTATAAGGCTGGTGCCCTGTGCTATGCTATGCTATTTTTAGTATGACCGCTGCTTGCTCTAAAACGTTAACTCGACAGTACATGACATCGACGAATTTATTTGAAACGCCTAAAGGACCAAGAAAATGATGATTAACAAAATAATGAAAGTATATATCGTTTCATTATTTGATTAAATACGGATTTTAATACCTTACATCCCGCGCGCGTATTCTGCTGGGGCCATTTGCTTAAGGTGCTACCCATACAGGGGCACCGTAACAAGTCCTCTTTTTCGTTGCTAAGTTAGCCGTATTGCTACACAGTACAAACGCCAAAAAATAGTGTATAGTCTAATATATATGTAAAAGACTTATGTAAAAACATTTTCTAAAAATAATTCAGAATTTTGAGAAAAAAATACAAGAAAGTACACGAGAACAATTTTTCGTTTTGTTTATTGTGTTTTCGTGTACTTTCTTGTATTTTTTTTCGTGTATTTTCAAAAAAAAATTGTTTTGTATTTTGAGTGATAACTATTATTTTATTTGTAACTATCAAAATGGAAATTTAATCAACTAAAGAGAAATGTAAAAATATTTTAACAAATTTACAATTTTTTTTTTTAGTAATTAAAAACTGAGAAATATCCTTCATGTTAGCTGACACGAGATTCAACTAAAATCAAACGCATAGCCATTTTCAACCTTATTTGTTTACAGCGATGCACGGCCCGGAAATACCTAAAGATTTGCTGCTTACCGCGCCTTAAGTTATCGCCTAACGCCAAACGGCAATGTTATTGCCGTTGTCAAATTATCGCGTTAAGTCGTGGCCACACCTAACGTTAATGTCGATTATCGCGATAAATCTCGACATTTCTTGTTAGTGTGGCCCGAACATTACAAGAGAGTGCCGACTGAGAGGAAAAAGAAGACATACACTCATTGGTGTCTTAATCTCATAATGCGAATTATGAGGGTACCTCGGTGATGTCTAGTCAGTCAGCAGTGCCGTACTGTGTTATATGTACCTACAAGCTTGTTTTTTTTTCAATGATTTTATTGTGTCGTGTTATACTGTTGTGTTGTTGTAATTGGCTTTCAGTAGTTTATGTTGGCTTCTATTTTTATGTAGTTTAAGCTGTAAGTCCTCTAGGGAGTAATAAATAAATAAATAATTGTATCGTTGTATTACGTGATGTTGTAAGCTTGTCTATTTCATTTTATTATCATCCTACTTTAATGTATACCACAAGCTCCGTTATTAGACGATAATTTGCATTAAATTTTAAAAGCGAGTAACTGAGATAACTGGAAATAATGGGAAAGGGAGGCCTTTGCCCAGCAGTGGGACAGCACAGGCTAGCTATAATGTAACAAATTTTAAATCACATGTAAGTGAACAAGCGAGCGAGGTGAGCAGGTGAGCGAATGAATTAACTTCTTATAATGTGTTCTTATGAGAAATAAATATTCTTTAAATAATAAAATAAATTAATTCAATTGCTAATTATGATAATAACGATGGATGACAAACATACATCTGCGTAGTAAAAGTAAAAAATAATTCGACACGTGGTGGTCGAAGGGGCCCAGTAGGGTCGAAGCCTACAAGGGCCATGGTTTGGCTTCTAAATGTAATAAATAATAAAATACCACGTAATCCTACCACCAGGACCACGTGTTTTTTTTTAAGGAGGGAATCGTCCTTAACAAATCCTGCTCTTGGGTGGAGCGGGAAATAAAGTAAAACTTTTACTGACTGACGACCCTGTTTCTTTCTTGTCTTGATTTCAAGGCCCTGGTGAAGACCACGTGGTGAATTACATTTTCAAGGACAAGTGTAATTAGCCTAGTAGTTAGTGATCCTGACTGCTATGCGGAAGGTCGTGGGCTCGATTGCCTCACAGGACAAATGATCATGCTCATAAACAAACGTCATAGATAAACTACAGTTTATCTATAATATGTAAGTATTTAGAAATATATAAGTATGTTTATCAGTCGTTTAGTACTCAACACAAGCTCTGCTTAGCTTGAGACTAGACTAGGCGTTGTGTGATACGTCTCAAAAAAAAAATCGTCTAAACTTAAAAAAAAAAACCAAATATCTCCTATCCCTATATCTAAACATACTCAGAACATCGATTTTCTTTAAAACGCGACATAAAAATGTAAAATCCAAAAGAGCAAAACTTGGCAAGTGCTCGTCCTCGACAGTAAAAACTTATTTTATGCTCGCCTGGAAGGCCACCACGAGGATCTCTTGTAGACCTTCCATCGAGATATCGCTTCAATAAAATCTACATAATATAAGCTTCTTTTATCGTCACTCCAATCTTCCATTTCGTTCCATTCAAGTATAACATACAATATGTTCACCAACAAAATAAACAAGTTATTTCCCCTTTTCCACGAATTACAATTTTATTTGTAAAGATTAGCATCACGACCTGTTACTAGGCCTTAGTTGAGAAGATTTACCTACCAGGATAACAGAAGTAGGACAGAGATTACGTGGGGCTCGCGTCTAGTAGCAATCAGCCCGATGCGAACAAATAAATGGGTTCATACGACGCGACATTGATTAAACTTACATATCGCTCTAGCTAGCTCCATTATAAGTTAGCTAGATTAATTTTGCTCCACGTTATTGGAGTCAGGTTACTATTGAACCAATACGAAGATTAGAAAAGTTGAAAGTCTTGAGATTCTTTAAATGATTCGCAAAATGCGAAATTTGTAATGGCGACAGGACGCGAGTCAATCACCAATCAGTTGCGCGCACACAAACAAAGACGCAACGCGTACATGACAATAGTGCGTCGATGTGTGCGACGCGGAGGCGACGCAGCTGCGCGACCCGTTCGACGTGAGTCACCGACCGGTTTCGTATCAGTAGCGCGGGGCCCTCCGCCGAGATCACTTGTGAGTTGCGTACCGGTCCGCGATCATGGCGCGCGACTTGAACATAAGCGAACAGAATCTGAACATACAATTCGTGAAAGAGGTTGAAAAGCACCCGGAGCTGTATAACTTTGAGCTGCCTCAGTACACGCGGAGAGACTTGAGCGATGAGGCGTGGGGAGAAGTCGGCAAAGCTTTGAACATGACACGTGAGTGACGCCAGCCTATTAGTACATGTTTACACCGTGCGGCGCTAGTAGTAGCGGACGTTTCGAAACTGAAGCGTCCCGCGTCGTTCGCGCCATTCTATGAACATTAGAAGACAACGGCTACGGACATATTTTGATAATGACAACATTTTGTATGGAAGATTTTCATTTGTTATCTTTACTAAAGTTATGTCTCTGTCTGTAGCACGTTACGGACACACAAAATGATAATCCGTGTGCAATAAAGACTGAATGTTATCTCGTGGTGTTCAAAGCGTCGATAGTATCTTATCGCCGGCGGCCCCGCCACGCGTTTCTGATGTCGTTTGTAGTGAGTGCTCCGCTCACGCTTGGCCCGGCCGCCCGCTTGCCGCGCATCAATTACATAAGTAGTGATTAGGGTTGCCACCTTATTGGAAGAAATATAATTGGTATTTTTTTTTAATCATTAAAAAAAATATAGTAAATAGGTACTTTTAGAAATATTGGGAAAAATAAAAGTAGATAGGTTTACACATTAATATAATTAAAGATTTTATATTTTATCGATATTTAGTTTAGTGAATTTTTCTGCTCTCTTTGCATTATAGTCAGCACTACATTCCATTTTTTGTGGCACAAAATTAAAAAAAAGCAAATTTGTCCAATGGCGGATTAAGTTGGGGTTTTTTTTTTTGTTTAGGGGTAATTTTGGTTTTGGTCCATAAGTCAGCGAATGTAGCTTAAAAATACTATCTCAGGTCACGGAAGGCTAATGTAGAATAATGCCTTTAGTTTCATTCAAACTGTGATTTGCTAGCGAAATACCAAATATTTTGAAATTAAAATACCTAGTATTTTGAATGAGAGATAAAACACATTATATAGGTAACACTAGCGGAATATATTTCATATTACCTATTATTTTTCTGTAATGTATAGTACAATTTACAAAAAATATAGTAGATGTAGGTGGCAACCCTAGTAGTGACATTGAAGCCCGCCACTCTCGGCTAGGGTCCCGTATTGCACCGTACTGAAACTCTTGAGCCCCAAGTGAACGTCGGGCATTCGCACTACCATTGTGTTTCTATTATATTTCTAACTAGCTTTTGTCTCCGGCTTCGCCCGCGTACATAAAATATAGCCTATGTCACTCAGGAGTAAAGCAGCTTTCTATTGTTGCTAAAATCTTTCCAATCGGACCAGTAGTTCCAGAGATTACCTCCTACAAACAAAAAAATAAAAAAACAAAAAAACCAACTTTACCTCTTTATTATATTAGTGTAGATAGTGTAGATTATATTAGTGTAGACTAGCTTCTGCCCGCGACTTCGTCCGCGGAAAATTTCTTGTAGTGATAGCTCGGTTAACATCCATGTTATATAAATAATTTATAGCCTATGTCACTCCGGAGTAAAGCAGCTTTCTATTGTTGCTAAAATTTTTCCAATCGAACCATTAGTTCCAGAAATTACCTATTACAAACAAAACAAACAAAAAAATAAAAAAACAAACTACCTCTTTATTATATTAGTGTAGATTATCTATAACGGAAAAGTTAAAACCGTAACTGTTCATACAAATAACAGTTCTAAGTGACGGAACGGAACAGACTGTGACGTCACTTAATTAAATATATTTAAAAATACGATGAACAGTTCCGATTCATTTCTCGTTATCTTTTATTTTTGTTGCTTGCTCTGTTTCTATCCCAAACCGCTCCATTCGTGCCATGCTTCGGAGAGGTAGGGAATGAGATGAGGTACTCTCTGTGTAAAGTGTAATTACAAGAAATTTTTTCTTAAATTATGCTTGCATTACGCTTCACACAATTTCACGGTTTGAAACCGTGAAATGTGGTCAAGCTTCCTGACATGACTCATGCTGGAAGCGCCCCAAGGGTACTTGCAGGACCACGCAGAGCGACAGCCTTGCGGACGGCGAGACACGGCTAGCTTACCGCCCGTCACTCGAGTCAATGGCGCGTTATATCCCATGCTCGCCTTAAAGAGATGGCCAAATAATTGATAAGACCAATTACGGTCAAGGTCTGCCAGCGTTACGGATTTCTCGCAGAAAAGATCAGCTGCAGGAACACTGAAAGTTCTGACACTCCTCCTCGCTCCATAAAAGTCCCAATTACAATGATAACTTTTATTTCCAGCTTCCGCATGCAGAGAAAGATGGAGGAATCTACGAGCGGTCTTCATGAGGAACGTGAGAGCAGCTCCGAGAGGCAGCACCGGCAAGAAGAAGCCGTACTACCTCGCCGAAGCCATGCAGTTCATAAAACCCTACCTCAGACCCATCATAGCCAAAGAAAAACTTTTAAAACAGCTAGAACTAGAACAAAATAAAAAGCCTGTACAAGTACAAGTAGAACAGATAAAAGAAGAAGTGTTTGAAGAAGAGTTGGGCTCCAGCGATGAGAGTGCTGAGGAGGTGGAACTCACTGTGACAAGGAAGCGACCAGCACAAGAAGACCTGGCTTACCAAAGTGTGAAAGTGGCCAAGGTGGCTCAACCTTCACCGTCGTCCTCATCAATACCGCTAGAGAGTGATCATGTCAAATCGTTCCTGAACAGTCTCCTTCCTGAGCTGAACGAAATGAGCTCTGTACAGTTTAAGAACTTTAAAAGAAGAGTGTTACTGTTGATTGATGACATCGTGTCGGAGATACCGGCGACTAGTCATTTAGATTATTAAGTTAAAAATAATTATAAATCAATCATTTGTTTAATTTAGTTAAAGATGAAACAATTTAAGAAGGGCGCTGAAGTCCTATCTTGTTAGAATTAATGTTTTTGTATAAGATTCAAAGAAATACCAGAGAATGTTCAAAGAGTTGCAAATTTTATTTATCCCGTGTTATTTCCCAAATTAGGTAAGTATATTGTTTTGTAGTTTATTGCTAATAAGTGTCTTGCATTCAAAGTACCAAGGTAGAGTATTGTCACAAAAAAAAAAACTTTTTTGCGATTCGTAAATATCACAGAAATAGAAAGAAGAAGAAAGAAAGAAAATCTTTTTATTTGCGGGACACACTTTTAATACAATAAATAAGTGTTGCAAGTAATTAAAAGAAGGAAAAACAAAGAATTAAATCGACAACAAGGAAAAAAAGTTAATACTATAATAATAATAAACAAAATCATAAGTCTAGAGAACTCTAGTGCGCACGTCCGCGCAAAACGGCCCACCACTCAGCATAAAGCCGAGGACACACACAGTGCGACAAGTCTATACAATTTAATAATAGCGATATCAAAAAAATATACATAATATTTAACATAATTTACAACATTAGGTACACCATATACATACAAAACTACATATATTAGATCAGTGAATGATAATAATAAATTCCACGCATTGTAATTTAGCCTTCATCCTCTCTCCTAACGTTACTGTGCCCGACAGAGTCCATATTGATCTTGATAATATTTTATACCAACTATGTACACAATATGGAATGTAATAAAGTATTGAGTCCACGGCGCTGGTTTTCAGTGTGGATAAATATAACACATCTATGGGAAAGATCTTCGAGACTCCATTCAAGAATTAAACTATTTACATAACACAGATTGGACGGAACTATCAGTGCGCAAGAGTGACTCGCACTTGCCTAAATTCTTTTGGGTTCTGTAAACTAAGGCTGCCATCAGGACCCTATTACTTAGCCTCCGCTGTTCGGCATTCGTCTGTCTGTCCGTCCGTCTGTCAACGGACTGTATCTTATGAACCATAAGGGTAGAGATGAAAGAAGAGAATTTTTACAAAATGTGTGTTTCTATTGCCGCTACAACAAGAAACATTATTTTTGTCGGCGTTTTTTTTTATCTATTTTAGTGTTGTTTTATGGAACTGTTTACGCACAGGCCCGATTAACACTTGAGCAACTGTTTAATCTATACAGGAGAGAAGTAGTGGCCCAGTCGTATCGGCTTCGACTTGCGAGATGTATGTCGTGGACACAAGTAAACGTTTTCATTCAAGGCAGAAGGCTAGTTTATTAATGAATTACTACTTCTATAATGTTTTTTTCTCCTTCTCAACGATTTAAAAAGCGTTAGCAAAGGAATCAAACGGGCAATAGCGAGGGCTAAGTAAAACAAAGGTCCCGCTGGCACAGTTCCAACAGATCTCGTTACATGCCAGTGTTCACGGCGAATTGCACAAATGCAAGCCAGTTAAAAACGTTAGTCTAGCTACTAGGACTTAAGAACAATGATAGAACTGCAGCAAATCACGGAGCTTCTTAATTAAACCCAGCAACGGTATGCTTCTGAAGAACTAATTGTACAAGCTAGTCCGCGTTTTCGACCACGTCACACTTGTAAAACAGGATAAAGTCTTTTGGTCACCATTTTAAATAAATTTATTTTTTGTGCAGAACCCTTTTTTTAATTTGCTATAAACTAGTGCTTGACTGTGATCCCACCTGTTGGTAAACAGTGATGCAATCTTTGATGGTGAGGCGCACTAGTTTATTAAGAGCCTATCACTCTAGCCTTGAAGACACCCAAATTATTATCGGACGGAAATACCACAGCCGGTATTTTTTTACGTAACATTATTAAAATAACAGCAGGGCGAAATTATATGTATCTTTAAGATGAGAGAAAAGAATAGGTAGGCACTGTATGAATCCTATAGCTGTCACTCCTTTTAAGCTCACTATTCGTTAAAGTTCCATCATTATAAAAAAAAAAAATAATTGGTTCAGCCGGTTTAACCAAGACATTAGCACAGTTTATAAATTGCATTTTTGCGAAGTATTTTTAATATAATTTTATTGTGCTTTTAAAAAAATATATATTTATATGATAACGATAAGTATATGTTAATTCAATCGAAAGAATATTCAAACAAAAATTATACATTTTTATTTAGACAAAGAAATGGGACCTTTTTACTAATGATTTACATGAGTTTAATTGTTACGATTCGTTCATTGTTACAAATTAACATATACCTATTATATTTTCCGAGTACCAGGAACTCATAAGCGACACAGCAGTTGAAATTGTCGAACACGATATGTTTCGGCGGTACATGACATTAATTTACTTGTAGCGCGCTCCTCGACTAAAGTAAAAAGCCTATTTTTTTGACGCGTATTTATATTAAAAGGGTATTTTGCTCGCGTTTATCGAACGTCCAACATGTCTGAGTAAAAAATGGGAACACATTGTATTGACAAAGGTTGCAGTGAAGATTGATTCGTGTTCATATTCCGCGACCCTCACGTTAGAGGAGTTCGTGCCAGTGGGTAGGGAGTATGCCTGAAGACATCGCTCAAATATATTGGCATATTTTTCCAAAATTTCCGTCTTGAGGAACAGGCAAGGGATTAACGGGTCTTTAAGTTTTGAACTGTAGTATTTATAGTGTAGTATACAACTAAACGTATAATCAATGCAAATATACAATAGGAGCAATGGTGGCCGAGTGGTAAAGACCATAACTTACGCGCATTGTGTAATTTTTTTTTTATTATCACTGCTTTCAAAACGGTGAAGGAAAACATCGTGAGGAAACTAGCATGTCCTAGAACCAAAAATTCGAAGACATGTGACATGGACCACCAATCCGCACTGGACCCGCGTGATGGATTATGGTCCATCCCTCTCCTAGTGAGGAGGCCTGTGTCCCAGCAGTGGGAACTTTAAAAAGGCTAATGATGATGATGATGATTAATCAAACTTACCTCCAACATATACTTCAGGGGTAACCAAAAGACCATTAGGCCAGTCATACATTTATTATATTCCTTATTTAATTAGTCAGTGTGATCAACTTGTTTTGAATAGCATTAGGAAACATGTAAAATCACTTATTCGTACAGAATTCATCGTGTACCGTCATAAACATACAATAACAAAAAGAAAGCCAATATCACAACATCTCATATGAATCCCACACCTTCCCGATCATGTAAAGTACCCGCGAACAGATACGAACCAATAATATGTGAATATATCTCGCTTTCTGAATAAATTCATACAACTTATATTACGGCCATCGGATCTTGGCGAGTCTAAAGTGTTAGGCTTTATGAATTTTAGTGCTTGAAAACTCGTAAAAAAACAAATGGTTTAAACAAATAAATGCAATTTGCAGTACTTATTGCTGTTAAAAACTGTTATTGGCATGTATTTTTTTTAATACCTATAATTTTGTACGAGTTTTCAAGCGCTAAAATTCGCAAAGCCTAACTTCAGACTCGATAAGGGAGCGTTCAAGTATTACGTAACGCAATTTTTGAAGGTTTTTGACCCCCCCTCCCCCCCTTGTAACGCACCGTAACTTTTTTCTGTACCCCCCTCCCCCTCTCTAAACGTTACGTAACATACAAAGTGAGCATTTTTACCTAAACTTTTCTTTATTTTTCAGCTTTTTTTAGCCGTTGTCTAAGACCAGACTAATACAATCGAGGGATTCCTATAAAAAGTACCACGTATATGAAAAAGGTTGCCATTTTGGGAGTTTTGATTTCCTAATTTTTATTTAAAAAAAAAAACAATGTTACGTAACGTGTAGTAAGAAAGACCCCCCCCCCGTCCCTGTAACGCATCGTAACGTTTTACGAGAAACCCCCTCCCCCCCAAATCGCGTTACGTAATACTTGAACGCCCCCTAAGATCCGTACTGTACTTGTTTATGCTTTCTCGTATCGTATCGTATACTTTGAAAAGTATTAGTAGCTAACCGACGCAAATCAGATACGTATTCTGTCATAGTATAGCTTGACCGTAAAGTTTCTAAATCATAAGCCACTTATTAAGTTATTTTCATTGAAAAAATGGATAGTAACAGTAGGTATGTATATGATGACTGGAAGTTAGTGACCGATACTTTTACGTGTCATTATAGGGTAAAACCGGGATAGTTGCCCCACTTTTTGAAATCACTCCATATTTCAGAGTAGAAAAAGTGAAATGCGTTATTTGTAAGACTAGCAGGTACTTTGGTTTTTCATTGACAAATCTATAATAATTTAAAAACATTTTCTTTTATAGTTTTCGAGTATTCGTGATTTTAGCGGACCTCTATATTTTGTGACATCTATCCCACGTGTGGGATAGTTGCTTGATCCATATAAATGCTGTACAGGATAGATGCCCTCCCCACAAAACGGGCAACTATCCCCTAAAAACTTTGATCATATTTTGTCTTCTCATACAATCACATAGAGACGTAAGACACGGTCAACATAGTAGTAACTGGAAAGACTTGATTTATAATTAAAATAGTATACCTACGATTAATTCGCAAAACTAGAGTAATCGATATCGGGGCACCTATCCCACTGGGGCATCTATCTCGGCTTTACCCTAGTCATAATAGCAAACAACTATGTGACCGAACCTGAAATCGCGATAAAAATCAGCAAGTTCCTAACCGTTTGGCGAACCCGAACCAGCAGATTTTGTGGTTTGTGTTTTTGTTTTTTTGTGGATGTGATTTTTTTAAACGTTTGTGATACCATAAACTCATATTCATACTTCAACAAGATTGTTCATATCACATTCATATTAGAACGAGATCGTTCTGTGACCAAATCATATACTGTACTTGTGTACCTACGTACTATGTGTGTAAGCGTGGTGCACAATATAAATAAAATGATTTCATTTCGCTGCAGGGTTTTACGTAAGAAACATTGCCTCAAGAAAACTATTTTCCAACGGCTGGAAATGTTTCCTAGGTTTTAAGCGGCTCCTACAGCGCTACGGCCAGGCTCGCAGTTTGTATTCGTTTCGCTTGCCTTCTGCTTTTGTAATGGTTTTTTACTTATTGCGAAATGTGTTTTCTAGGAAATAAAGATCATTTCATATATTTCTATAAATAAAGTAATACACAATGCCTTGTTTACTTGTCATCGTGCGCATTCAGCGTATTCACACAATACACAGTTTTTATTGACACACATAAATCATGCTTACCACATATTTATCCAGTATTAACCTACCAAGCAAGCAGAAGCGGCTAAGAAGCGTCAGTTCGCCGTCAGATCTCCGGATAAGTACGACAGAGAGAAATGGAGCGGCCCCGGGCGGGACGGCGATAAATAAGGAAAAAACGGACACACAGATAGCCCAGTATGTCACGCGGATTACGCCGCCGGCCCGTATTTGAATAAGAATTGCCAATAAGGAGGGGAGGGGACGCTTAAACTGCGCTCCTAAAGTGTCCTACTACCCTAGTATCGATCTGTATAAGCGTTGAGGTTTTCAGCAATGCTGGAGAGGAATCAAGTGGCGATTTGTTTATGACTTGGATCATGTTTTGATCTATGTTAGGGACGGATGGTCTGAAAGGGTAGTTGGAGATGAATTTTTGTGTCTGAGCGAGAATGAATAGCTGTTTTTCTTTACACGTAATGGTGGTTATAGGTTCTGATAAAATATCCTTTTCAAAATTGAGAATCAGTGACCCGTGCACCTTTTATTTTATCGTTAATTTTGATAAGTAACTACTGAAGTTAAAAAAGAAATTAAAACAATAAATAATTAATATAAAAGAGGCTTATGTAAATTTTGTGGGTTCCTTTCACGGTAGCGCCATCAGCACCGGAACAATCTAAAATATCACGTTACCTCAAAAAATCTAAAGTTACTTTTACTTTGAGGAGTGTTTCATCAAACCGAGTTACAATTATGGCTTTATTCCAAGAAATTTATGACAAGGAAGTTCAAATTAGTTAAAAATCTCAAGAGGAAATTTTTACACAATAGAATTTTTCGTTGGCTTCAGAATGCCGCTCGGAGGCTTCTCCATTACGGACATGATTTCATTAATGCTCTGTAAAAATCTCAGAGTTTGTCGTTTAAATAATTACCGGGTCAAATGTCGAATCTTAATTTGCTTTCGTCTCGATCCAAAAAAAAACATGTCGCAAATAATTAAACGTCCTTTATTTGGAGACCAGATGGATGAGAATCCCGTCAAAAACATTTTGCAGTGTAGAATAATGAACAAATCAGGGTCTGGGGGCAGGGCGCAGCTGGGGAGGGCCCTTTGAAATATGAGCTGTGTTTATAAATAAAAGCGGTCGGTAATAGCCGAGCGTTTTTCTTCATTTCGTTTGATGGTTCGGGGAAATGGCGTCAGGTGGCGCGGCCGCGGTGCATGGGGACCGGCCCAGGGCGGCCGGCCGCGGTACACGGGGACCGGCCCAGGGCGGCAATTTATGACAATTCGGCCGGTATTAGGAGTGCATTTTGTTATTAGATAAATAAATCGTATTCTTTGTTCCGCCTTCTATTTATACGGAGGCAACGATTTGTTTTGATTAAGCATGTAAGAAATATTGGAAAGGCGCATTTCGCTTGTTGAAATTTGAAGAGACAGTATCTGTAGGTATGTCGACTTAGTATTATGGAATTTTGAACTTTGAATCGTTTTGTTGAGTGCGTAGTTAAATACAATAGTATTGTTACAAACTTTCAGGCTCTACACCTCTGTAATTATTTCACAATTTGTTATACTCAAACTTGAACATCAACAATAGCTTCCAATTCTGCATCAAAATAAAAAGGAAATTAGCTTCATTTAATAATAAAATATTCCAAACACACAAATACAAGCCGTTTGAGAACTTCGAACTCGTTTTTGAGAAGTTTGACGAAATTTCCGTCAAGTGCGTTCAGTTCAGTTCCGACTGCTCGTCTTATTGTGAACATATTTGAGTTCTCAGAACTTGGTGAGATTCCTTCCAGTCACGTTTCCAACTTCACTACAATAAGGACTGGAAGAAAATAAAGATATAAAAAAACCGAATAACTTCTGCTTCCAAAAGTTCAGTGAATTGTTTTTGTTCATTATCCATTTAATTGGCCTGTGTTTAATTGTCCCTTGCTCATAATATTTATTCCATAGTTATATCCAATATATAATAGTTCTTTCCATAATAATTATTTCAAAACAAAAAAATAACTTCCAAAGAGCAAGCAAATCAGACAATACCATATAGACAGATACCAGGATATCATATGCGCTGAGGAGTTTCCCCAAGATTAAATAAAAAAAAAAAAGATTAAATACGATCATAATAATCAAACAAATGATGCTGTGTAAATAAGTGTAGCTGTACTACGTGTCACATAATTGCTTGTTGCATTACTATTGAAATACAATCAACTAAAAAAGGGTCAAATTGCGCTCACACGTGAATGCAAGCGCATCTTTAATACACGTGCTGATGAAAGGTAAATATTTTTTTTATTATATTATGATAAATCTTGGCCAAAGCAATGCGACCTATGGGTATTAAAAATGACAACACAATAAACGTAGCTCAAATGGTGGAAAATGAACTCGCCTAACGCGAGAGATACAGGTATCGACAACCGACGCCTCCGTTTGATTTTATTTTTTCGCCAACTTCCCCATGCCAATTATAAAAATAAACACCGAATGTTTCAATAACACAAAGAGCAGTAATAATAAATAAAAACGTGTAAATAACTGATGTGCAAAATTACCATCGGCGCTGGCTCCAATTACCATATCGTGATTTTTTAATTGGATGCAGTTTCACACGCTCAAATAAATATTACTCCACAAAAATAATGTTTCGGGTCAATTCTGTAAATGATACTTCACTTATTGAGCAGTAATATCTGTTAGTTAATATTAAATTTATGGGTTGTGGTTGTTGTGTTGTTCAGGAGGATGGTTCGTTAGGGGTGAGTTACGATCGCACGCGGCCGAATCGATGGGTTGTCGGCAACTTGCTCTCTTTTCACAGAAAAGGATAGCAGCATAGGAAAATGCGATTCAGAGCTACCAGATGTATCTGAAACTTCACAAAAAAAAGATCTGCAACAACCATGAATATTGAAACACGCGACTTCCCATTGGCTGTGCCACTAACAAGACTTTGAAATGGGTTGGGCCGTAATATGATTCTCGTAATCCCACAGGTAGAAATCGGAACAGTATAAAATAAACCTCTTCGATTTTATGCTGTCCTTATTCACGGGCGCTCCTGGTCATTTTCAATAAGTCGAGTCACATAGTCCCCGGGCGATGGGCGATTCTATTATAAATAACAATGTGAACGTACCGATCCTTTCCGTCCGGGGAAGCTGAAGAACACGTCCGGTCCGTTCCGGTGCGGCATCTGCCGGAGCACGTTCAGCAGCTTAGCAGAATGTCGGGGCTGCAACACATACAAACGTATTGATTCTAATACAATAGCTTACAATTTAATAACAAAAAATAAACGGATAAAGTATATATACCATTTGGCCATTTGGTACGTTATAAAACCTCAGAAAACGTCCCTTCTAAAACCTTTTACTAAACGTTTTACATGACCATTTCTTTTCTTAATAAGCCATTAAATTGCCGCTTATTACCAACGGAATGGCTTCGAATATAAGCCACATTTTCAAATTTCACAGATAACAAAGAAAAATCCCTTTCAACTGAAAAGTTTTAAAATACTACGACATAAACCCTCTCGATATTGGCAGTAATGGCGTCGATAACGGAAGCCTTGCCAACTCAGAAATAAAAAGAAGAAAAATTTATAAAGCTGCCAGACAGACTTTATCTCACAAAAAATATTTTAATCTTGCCTTGTTCGTTGCTAATGACCTGCTTTAACTAACTAAAACCTAAATGAGCTACTTAGGTAGAAATAGATTAAATGCGAGCTAAAAAGGACAAGCGATTCTCATTCACTGGCAGACATAAACACAAAGTAACTGTGCCGCTTGTGCCGGCTAATTACAGTCTCACCGCACTGTCTGTAAAACGATGCAAATTTCAAAAGCATTGGCGGTGCGCCTAATTGCACGTTTGGTTGTAGCCTTCTCCATTTGTCCGCGTTCTTCTCGTATCCCTCTAGTTTATGTTGTCCTGGTCGAATTAGACGGTTTTTGCGGGGGCGCCAGCCAGGAATTTGCGTCAGGAACGCTTTCAGTTCACATAGCAACTTTGTAATGACATTTTTAAATGTCAACAGAGATAGGAATGTTGCGTGAAAGCAATAAATTGTATGTTCCGGATAAAAGTTTAAAGCAGTGAATATTTATACGAGTTGAGGACTCACCCCTTTTACATACCAATACAGCTATTAAGTAGAACATATCTAAATCCCTAAACGGCTATTCATGAAAGCTATTAGGTACTAAAACTTCCTTATTTATCTCATGTACAAAGTAACTTAACTTGTAACCTAGAAGTAAGTTTGAGAGGCAATAAAACCGTTGTTTCTCTCTCTGGCGGTGTTGAGGAAAGCGGTTGTCTCGAGTAGTTGCTCAAGCGTGGACGCTCCGAGTCCCGAGCATACTTGAGCCCAAGATGCCCGGAAACTATCACTTAAATCGTAGGCGGCTTCTTTTCTTTGAAACGAATATAAAGTTACACACTGTTTGCACCCGGAAATGTTGCTTTGAGTGAACAGGAACATCAGTAGATGTAGTTTTAATGTCTTGATCGCCATAAAAAAGCGATTTTGTACAAAGTGCTATTTAACTTTGTTTGGAAAAGGTCTCTTGAATCGTCGAATCAGGGTTCAACGTTACTCAATTAAGTACAAAATTAAGGCTTTCCTTACCCATTTTCCGTTGACTGCTTTCATGGCACTGAATAGCTGTTTGAGCTCTTTGACTGTGACGCTATAGCTGGCCAGGACTCCCAGCATCTCGATAAGTAGATCTGCAACAAAGGACAACCACGTACAAATGTATGTACCAGGAATGTATAAGTTTAATGCAACATTCACAATGAGCTCGGGGCAATGAAAACGTTCATGGATGCGAAAGGGATTTACTAATACGTACAAACGCTGTGCTAGATCATAGCTGTCATGCTACCCTAGTAAAGGAATAACTGTTTTACTCAGTATGCATAACGTGTGTATGACGTAATCTGAGACAGTATAGAATACTTCTTTAGAATTCATATTTCAATTCCAAAATATAGATATTTTTTGTAAACGAAATGACTAAATTATAATAAGATGAACTATAGAAGCAATATATTTGACCAGAACTTAATTTCAAAGCATAAAAATATAAAACATAAAAAGAAAAGCCAATATTTTAGTTTTTAAGAGTTAGATAGCAAACTTGGACCCGTGCCACGACAACCACGGCCAATCATGATGGTCTATTGAACTCCTATTTTTTTGTTTAACATTTGACCATTAAAAAGTAACTAAAGCAAGTGACAGAACCAAAATATGGAGCTCATGAAAGCTTTAGGAAATAATTTAAGTATCATCAATATGTATTCAGTGTCGAGCGTTTAATTACTCTGTCATACGCACTCGCTTCATTGTAAAACATACAAGCAAATTGAAATGTTCTAGTAATTAATTCAAATTCACATTATAAATTCAAACGAGAGCCACCGAAACAATGCAATACATGTGAATAGCTAGGGTATACTCATCATTGTGAATAATGAATCACTAATTAAGATTAGGTCTGCAATCGAGCCGAACTCCGCACTAGTTTGATTATAAATGGTTCGTGAATACATAACTCTAGTTTTAAGTTCCTAACTTACTACTATAGCTAATATTATCAGTTATGTATCTCTGTAGTATTGTTATACATTGATAGATTACACAATATAATTAATATCTCTTAGAATTGTTTATTGTATACATATCTACTTGTTGTCTTAGTTGCACTAAGTAAAGTAAAAGTTTATTTGCATAGATTGTAGATACATAGTATATTATAATAATTGGGTTAGCCTTGTACAATCTACCATAAAAAGGCTTGCAAATATTTATTTATACTCTACATTATAATATTAATTAATTGTTCAAATAAGATACTGTGTAAATAAATACAACCGTACGTAATTTTTTTCTTACACCAGGGTGCCATAGATGTAAAGAGATAGAGAATATCAAATTTATTTCGATAAATGATAAATGATAAATGATAAATGATAAATGATCTTTATTTTGCAAGTAGGTTTAAAAAACACTTTTACACGTCATTTTTTTTTTATGCTAGATGAGTCCGGTGTTTCCTAGCGGACTACCCTGAGAAGAAACACCGAAACAAACTCAGGGGTCAAAGTCTCTTTTAAAGTCCATACAGAAAATATGTATTGGTCAAATCACATAAGAACTATGCAGATTTGTCTGAGATGGTCTTTTGAAGAAAGATCCATACAAATTTGAGTAGACCTGTCCAGTCAGTGCAAGCATTTGTCAGTATTCGCAAAGCTCAACTCAGGACTACTAAGGAGCTCAACACGACCCGACGAACAATACCAAGGAAAGGACATTTGAGTAGGTCGTCAAATACTCAAATTGCCAGACATACGCTAAATTTAGACAGAAACAAAAAAGAAAATACATATAGCATAATCCACATAGTCCTCATGTTCACAAAAATAATATATATAGTTTACAAATGTAAATTTTTTTAAAAATAAACATTAATGTCAAATCGAGAGAAGATAATAATAATAAAAACAAAGAAAACGTTACAACAGTTAAAGTGAGTACTGGAGCAGGTCAATCCCAAGCCTTTACGTCCTCAATATAATCCTTTACACTATAAAAGGCTTTTTGGCAAAGTTTACGCTTAACAAAGGCTTTAAGTTTATTAAGGCTTAGTTGTTGGATATTACTAGGAAGTTTATTATAGAAGTGTATACATTGGCATCTAAATGAGCCCCCTATTTTTTTGAGCCTGGTAGCAGGAACTACATATTTATTTTTGTTTCTAGTATTAAAATTATGAACATCACTGTATTTTTTAAACATACATTTATTTTTATGTGCATACAAAATATTCTCGTAAATATACTGCGATGGGACAGTCATTATATTTATATCTTTAAATTTATCCCTGAGGGAGTATCTGGGACTTAATTTATAAATCGAACGAATAGCCCTTTTCTGTAAAACAAAAACTGTCTGGATGTCGGCGGCATTCCCCCACAGTAAAATACCGTACGACATGACGCTATGGAAATAGCCAAAGTAAACTAAACGGGCTGTGTCTACATCAGTTAAATTTCTGATTTGTCTAACAGCGTATGCTGCAGAGCTAAGTTTCTTACATAATTTGTCTAAATGTGGGCCCCATTGAAGCTTGGCATCTAGAGTTATGCCCAAGAACACTGTAGTATCTTCAGGACTCAACTCTTTACCTTTTATTAGTACACTAGTTTCTACTTGCCTAACATGAGGCATGGTAAACTTGATACATTTAGTTTTTTTTTCATTAAGATGTAGGTTATTTACATTAAACCAATGTACTATTTTGGAAAGAGATATATTTATGTCGTCAGTAACCGGCTGCTGACGTTTAAGTTTGAATAAAAGTGAAGTGTCGTCAGCAAACAATACAATATTATGATTATCTTCTATGAGGTAAGGTAGGTCATTTATATAAATAAGGAACAAAAATGGTCCAAGAATTGAGCCCTGGGGGACACCCATTCTTAATACAGATCCGGGAGATCTTTTTCCGTTTACATCAACTCTCTGAATCCTTTCACTCAGATATGACGTAAGAAGATCCAGGGAGGAGTTTCGGACTCCGTAATGGTGTAGTTTCCTGATTAATGTGTCATGGAGAACGCAATCGAAGGCTTTAGACAAATCGCAAAAAATGCCTAGAGCATCGCATTTGTCTTCCCATGCATCATAAATGTGTCCTAAAAGTTCAACACCGGCATCGGTTGTTGAACGACCCCTTGTAAAACCAAACTGTTTGGTATGCAATAATTTATGTCTATTAAAAAATCTTTGAAGTTGCTCTAAAATAAGTTTTTCAAATATTTTACTAAAAGTGGGTAGCACTGAAATAGGTCTATAATTTGTGGGGTCAGATGTACTACCCGTTTTGAACAATGGTATTATTTTACTATTCTTCATTAAGTCAGGAAACTCACCGCGATCGATACAATTATTGAAAATAAAAGCTAAAGAAGGAGCTACAATGTGGATTATAGACTTAACAACGTCCACAGAATTATCCCATAAATCTTTAGTCTTTTTTACATTCAAGGAGTTAAACGTTTTGACAATATCCACACAAGTCACATGTTCAAAATTAAAATCAGATTCGCAAACTTTAACGTTTTCTTTAAGCAGGGATTCTGCAGCAGACGGTGATGAGTTCAGAGATTTCGTTGTTGATATGGGAATCTCTGAAAAGAAATCCTCAAAAGCTGCTGCAACCTGCGAATCTGATGTGATCTCATTGCCATCAATTACAAGTCTATAGTCACTAGATGATTTTGTAGACCTTCCGGTTTCACTATTTATAACATTCCACGTAGTTTTAATTATATTAGTACTGTTTTTAATTTTAGCACTCAAATAACGTGATTTCGCTACCGAACAAATTTTTTTAAATAATTTAGAATAATTTCGCACATACAAATTAAATTCAGCAGTATTAACAACAATCTTTTCATCATACAATTCGTAAAGCCGAGTTCTGCTTTTATGAATAGGGTGAGATGGTCGACAATGAACCACCTAAATTTTCAAGAGCTGTAAATGTACCCCTATGGGCCTTAACTACATACTTTTTACTTATATTTGTAGATAATTTAACTGGCTACATTATGTAGTACTTTATTTTTGTTATAGTTCAATAGCCACTAACATTTTTTATTTTTTTTAATTATTGAGAAATGATTCACTGTGTACACTCAGTGGTACTCCATGAACCAGGGGTTAGTACACAGTGAACCGTGGGTGCATACAATGAACCATGTCAATAATCAAAGCATTAAAATGATTGAATAATAATAATGTTGTTAAATAAAACTCTCAAATTTATTTAAAGTACCTATTTATTTGTAGTAGGTAACAATCAAAAAGTATTTTTTTTCTAAAAGAGGTACTTAAAATCGTAAATATTGATTAAATCAACATTAGTTTCTTAGGATTCAACAATTAGGGTTTTACGTCGGTATAATATATTGACTACAAGTTCGTAAGTAAATAGAAATAACATTTAAAATTTATTATTCTTAATCATTAATTATATTATTTTGATTTTTGTGTAAATCGAGAGCAGCCTTCATTGCTTCAGGTAGATGGGATCCTTTTCTCCTAACCAGATCTAATTTGTTCGGCCATCCTGAAATTTAGATTTTTAATTTTGTGAAATAACTAAGTAGGTACTTTCAAAAAAGTAAAGAAGATCGGTCACGTCCCATATAAAAAAAACCCAGACCCGACAGAAAAGTGACATCTCTCAATTTTCTTGTTATTATTTATATAATCATATTATATAGTTTTTATATTAGAATTCAATGGCTAACACCAAAATATGGCCTTATGTTTTTGTTCAGGCGTTACCCTAAAAAAAAAATACAAAATGTCTACTTATCTATACAATTCGTAAATGTTTGTAACTAAATGACGATAAATAGTTATGGGATGTATCCAGGAGACCTGGAGATACAGCTGAATTACATAATTTTTGAATTCCTAGTACTACAATCAACTTAGGGTACATTCACTACACGTTACAACAAAAATATATTATACTAGGAATTCAAAAATTATATAATTCAGCTGTATCTCCAGGTCATCTGGATACATCCCGTAACTATTTTATCGCCATTTATTACGAATTGTGTAGATAAATAGGCATTTTGTACTTTTTTAGTTCACAGCCTGAACAAAAACATAAGGAAATATTTTGGTGTTAGCCATTGATTTCAAATATAAAAACTATATAATATGATTATATAAATAATAACAAGAATACTGAGATATGCTACTTTTCTGTCGGGTCTGGGTTTTTTTTGCCGGTTCTTCTTTTCTGAGTTAATACTCAATGTACTAAGGGTAGTACTCAATTAATCACTGGTTCATTGTGTACTCTCTCAAAGTGGTTCATTTTGTACCACCCCATACTTATAAACTTTGAGGTCAAATAACCACATGCACAAACATGAGGTTTTTAACGAAACTATCTTATGTTAAAGCGCAAAAAACAACGAAATCATCTATACAACTGACATTTAGCTACTGTTTACAAAAATAAAATGAGACGAAATTTTACTTACGTTATTTTCATGACATTTTCGGTACAAAAACACAAAACACGGGCACGCACGGTTACCTGCGGCGCCAGCTCCCTGACGTTTGGATAAGGCGAAAGGGGGCCTCAAAGGCACTTACTTAATGCAGTTTGCACAAAACGGCAACGTCACATTTCTGAATTATTTACATGATTCACTCTGTACCGCTGGTTCATTGTTGACCACTCGACCCTACCAATGGTAGCCCATTCACTGAATGACACGTTACTATTAACCGAAATAGTCTTGGGTATAAAAGTAGAATTAAATTGATTACAATACATGTTAAAGAAACTTTCATATTGATGATTGAGGTCATTATGTGTTGACAAGTATGGTAAATTATTAATGAGTTTAGTTTTAAACGTTTCTATACGTCCAGCAGTTTTAGGATTAACAGTGATATTCTTTTTAGTATTTATTTTGTTTTGGATTTGAAAAGTAATTAATTGCCCGCAATGATCCGAGTCTAATAAATTTATAATTTCTTTGTGGCTTGGTACAACATCTGTATAAATATTATCTATGCATGTGGCACTAGTAGGAGTTATTCTTGTGGGCTCTAAAAATAAGTTAACAAGATTGTAGGACTTAAATAAAGTTATAATTTTTGTGCATAAACCTGAGTTTTCCAACAAATTAACATTAAAATCACCACAAGTGATTATGTACTTATTTGAATTACAAATCTTGTGAAACACTTCATCCATTACCTTTTCAAAGCAGTCATACAATCCAGAAGGGGGCTTGTACACACTTAGTATAATAAACTGCTCCAATTCAATACAGGCTATTTCAATTGACCGCTCAACAGATAGACACACAATATCCTTACGTTCTTTATATTTCAGGTTGTTATTTATTAAAATCAATGAACCACCACGTAAAGCATCAATTCTGTTAAATGAGCTACCAATCTGGTGATTACTAAAATTAAACATGAGCTGGTGGCTTTTAAGCCAATGTTCAGTTAAACAAAGAATATCAATATTATTACAATTAAGGAAAAGATCTACTTCTAAGTCTTTGTTCATTAAACCTTGAATATTTTGATGCACCAGATTGATGCTATTTGTAGAATTTAAAACTTTAATGGATTGATTTTTATTCATTAATATATTATGATTGCTAGAGATTGACTCTGTTGTCTTATGTTCTAATTTAAATAAATATTTGATGCCAAGTTATTGACAAGGTCAGCAGTCATGTGATTGCGTTGCTCAATAGGAGCAATTTGTTTAGCCAAGTTCTTGGCTGTAATAAAAAAATAATATGATAGCGACACAGCTATCTGTCTCATACATGATTTTGAAAGATAGTAATTATCTACAAGATATCTATCTTTTGTCAAATAAAAATGAGTGCCAACATAATTGTTGGTGTCAATTAAGTGAAATAAGCTATTATTAATTATCAGGTTGTGCAATGTAACATTAATCTTATATCTAATTAAGTTTTCTTCCTGTGGCAAACTTTGACTATAAGGGAATGTGAACATCACAATTTTTTTTACACTCAAGTTACTCAAAGTACCATAATATTGGAATAATTCTCCTTTGCTCACATGACCCCTATTGCCAATAAAAATTAAAAGTATAGTGTCCTGTTGAAATTTACATTTTATAATTTTTTTCATTATATCAAATAATGAACAGCCAGGCATACAGTTATTTATTATTGAGTGACCCGGATATTCATTTATTAAAAGGTGGCCTAAACCTTTACCAATTTCATCACAGAAAATAACAATTTCTTTATTGTTGTGTTGTTGTGACAAACAATCAGTAATTTCTAACGGCAAACTAACACTAGACTGGGTTAAAGAGGTATCACATATTGTCAATAAATGAACCGGCTCAGATGCAATAGATGTTGGTTCACAATGCTCACAATTGGTTTTTTGTGAGCTGACCAGCTCGTTCATCGCCAACACATATTCCCTCATCTGATTTTCTGAGGCTGTATATTTGATAGTCATTGAATTAAGTTTTTGTTGCAAGCGGTTTAATTCACTATGTAAGTCTTCAGTGTCAGCTTGGTATTTTCTAGTACTTTTTTCTAAATTTGAAGAGTACAAATCTAATTGTTCAAGAAGGTGTAACCTTTCCCTATTTAATTTAACATTTTTGATAAAAAATTTTTGTTTCTTTACCATTTTTTTAGTTTTAATTATATATTTGTTGATTTTGACATATTTTTTTAGTTTATTTTTACTAGGGACTACCCTCACTAATTTACAGCATTTGGAATCATCATCATTAGTTAAGTCTATAGTACAATTTGAGTTTATTTGTGTAACCATTGATGGAGCAATAGGCACCAACTCGCTGAACAGACTATGGTTCAACGAGGCCGTGATGTTAAGGTTAGTTGTCTCAAGGTCTGAAATTTGAGTCTTGGCCTCTTGCAGTTGTTGTTGCAACATATATTTCTGACTCAGAGCAAGCTCATACTCTGTGCTACACTGGTTGAACCCATCCACAACAAGCTGGAGCCTATCTCGGTCTCCAATGGCATCAGTTAGTTGATTATGTATCTGAGCCATTTCATTTCTCAACTTCCTATTATTTTCGTGGGCTTCCAAGAGAACTTTCTCATTGTCATCTATTTCCTTGTTCAGTTGGTCACAGTACTCTCGCGACGCCTTAAGTTCGCTCAAAGCCAGACCGAGTTTGGACTCCTCCTGACGAGCATAGGCGCTACGAGTCATAGGCATGATTGAGTGTAAAGAAATGAAAAGAAAACAGAATAAGACAAGGTAGGTTGTGATAGAAGTTTAAGATAGTTAGTGAAAAGAAAATAAACTAGAAAGTTAAGTTCTGTCACCAACTAACTAAGGTTATGTTTACTTTTGTTCAAATGTATTGTTCACAACTAAACGAATAAACGAATGTAGATTATAAATGTAATTAAATTAAAAGTACGCAAACACTATAGAAGTAATTCAAATGTAAATTATTATACCTGATATCAAGATGACAATGAAAAAATTACTCGTACCGGTAACCTCCAACTGTCACAAAGTTTTGTTAAGTTTTTCACAACTTTTTTTGCACTTTATAGCACGAATTTGACACTGAATACTTATAAATACTTTATTTACTTTAAGAGTAAATAAAAATAGGCCTTAAAAACAAATTAAATCAATATTTAAAATTAAAATAATTAGGGACTTATTATAGCTTTAGGTCTATTATCAACAAAACCACCAAATTGTCAGTAAGTAAGATTTTTTTATTTCGCTTTACAATTCCCGGCTACAAACAAACAATAAAATACAACGCGGCTTAGTTCTACCTCATGTTTCATTAAGCCACGCTCACGAACTATGTTTATAGAAAATAAATTTCATTTTATGTAAGAAGAATTCAATTCTGTTTAAAAAATATTTATATTGAAGTGAGAAATCATGAAACGAATTCTCTAGGGTAGAGCGAGAAGATGCATAGAGTAGATACTAATCGATACTTTTTTGAAGTGGGAAATCATGAAATGAGTTCTCTCGCTCTAGGGTGGAGCGAAAAAACGTGTGTCAAAGAGCGCCTTACAATTATCTGCAAAGTAAAGGCGCCCTAAAACCCGACAAATTACTTCAGTTGCCAGGCCAGGATAAAAAAAATCATTATCATCTTTCAAAAATTTGCGCGCCCTATTCGATACCGTTTTATAAAATATTGCGTTATAAACAATATTCCTAACAGCCGTTCATGAGATTTGTTTACAATAAAATATAAATCGCAACTTTTCAGCTCAATTTATTGCCTATTGGTGAACGCTCCATTAACCTAACAAATTAATACGACGTCTACTTTATCTAATTGGGCTCAAAAACGTTATCGTTGTTCTTTCACAGCCAATATTATTTATATTTTCAAAATTACTTTTTATAAGCAATTTAGGAACCGCAGGAAAATAAAAATCTAAAATTAAATGGCAGCCAGCATCAACCACACATTTCATGCAGTTAAAACCTCCGCTCACCTCATGGGAACCTGGTAATCAGATTGCGAAATCCTCTTACAACGCCCAGGGGAGTCGATGGGGGATGGTCCTATCTATGGGACCACACGGCGAAGTATTGAATATTAATTTGCAGGAAATTGGCGAAACCATGGGCCCTCGAGCGCACACTTAAGTTTCAATCGCTCGTCTGGTTAATAAATAAATAACTTACACTAAATATCTTAGATATCGTAGTTACGCCATTATTCGGGACTGCTCGAATCAATATTTGATCAGGCATTTCAATTATTTGGATTACTTTGTGAAACAAATCTAACTCTAAAAGTAAAATGTTCTTTACATTTTGAGTTGAATACTTTGATTTCAGTTATTTGGGTCTAAAAGATTGCAGCGCAATCATTTGAAAGCATCCCTTTAGCAAGTTAAAACCCTTCTGCTCGTATGAAAAAAGCGATCTTTATTCATTAGGTCTCTTGACATATTCCACCACAGAGCCATAAGCTCTAGAGCATGACATTTATATAAAATCATTTAGAGAGGCATCTCATCTCTGTGGCTGTGGAACTGGTAATCATGCAAATTGTACCGCTTGAAAATGCTGCGAGAGCGAAGCACGCATTTACTATGTCATGTTCTAGCTGCATTGATGTCATTACTGCAATTTAGCAAGGATTCCATTTATATACAATGGACATCGATACAGTATTTTAATTAGTCACTTTCAACAAACTTATTTACATTTATTCCGTTAGTTATGTATATAGCTCTTAGAAGCTGCTGTATATAACAATTGTGTGAAAAGTTTCATCAGCTAGGTGGAGGCGATGTCTGCTACGTCCTAGAAGTAATATTAAAGTACACGTTACGTTGCTAGAACTCAAATAAAATGGGCATTTTTATACGACAACGTGACGTAACATTGAGCGTCGTTGTCGTCAGTCTGTAAGCGCGTCCCCGCGCCGCGCCTGTATCAATCACGCTCCTTCTGAATTCAGCTTTCATCATTCAGGTAAGTCACATGAGCTTTTTAAAAAATCACCTAACAAAACAACAATGCGGAAAGTCCATCTGTCACGTAATGGCCGGCGCATTGTTCTCGGGTTAATCCCGGGCCGCGTTGGTGGCTAATCCCGGCGTAATTCCGGCACAGTCCGGGATTCGCGCTTCTCGGAGTCCCGGCGTCCCGCGCGCGCTACGCCTCTGCCTCGGTTAATGCCATCCTCGGGATATTAAAATGCTTCTCGCGATTATGCTTTCGAAATATTAATGGAGATTTTTCGCACCAGTTCTCGGTGAAGTCATGTTTATGTTACTTTTATGACTTCAGTTTAGTTTATTGCTAAAGAGGGCTTCGCTTGGGTCCTGCTGTTTATGGCATGTCTCGGGAATAAAATATTATTATAAAATAAACGTTGAATATTTCTTGCTTTTTAATAAATCATAATATAGTATACCAAATTAGTAATAATAATATGAGTCAAAAACAATTTAAAGGGTATATCATAGAGTTCCGTTTTATACAAACCAATTACTGGTTTTTTTTAATTGTATTGTTCAAGTTGGCCAAAATACATCCGACCGTATTCAACTAACAAAACAAAAACAAAACACATTGGAATCAAAACCTCGAATTGTACCAGGCAACCATAATACTGCAGGAGCTCTAGTGGCACTACCCAGATCTAGTGGCCGAAATACAACCCGTACGATAGCTCTCGAACGCACGCTCGCTGGGCCCACTGAGTTCACAATCAACGTCAAAATGCACCTATTAATTTGTTGGCCAGCGTCGGGCTTACAGCGCAAATACAGCTTATAATGGAGCTTTTGTACTTAATTAAATATTTCCTTTCCACCAATTTATTTCGGATATTTTACGGACTCTGTGATATTAAATCTGAAACCGTATCACGGTAGGTATAGAATTATATAGAGTATTTTACAGGAAATATGTAACGTATTAATTTAAAAGGTTTAATATTCTGATATTCAGAAGTGTATCGCTGTACTTGAAAGATGAAATTATGTTTCGTTTTAATAACGCAACGAGAGATAAATACCTTCACTTTATTTTCGGCATTTAATTCTACAAAATTAATTAATCTAATATCTGTCACAATGGCGTGGTGTGAAAACAAATGATTTCAAACTTTGAACAATCTTTTGTTTTCTTCATCGGCAACGTTTACTCTAAACTCTTTCAGAAGCGGTACAATTTGTTAGGTCGCTAGTTGGTTGGTCTGACAGCACTATTATAGCCGTCCAGTGCAGCTCACCGTCACTACTCTGTCCGGAAAGTAAGCTATTACAGAGTTACAAACGAACGGAGCCTTCAGTAAATACGTTTTAGCTCATTTTTCAATGTCCGGAAAATTTTTTACACGATTCGGAGGCATTGTTTTACGTGAAATTCATTTGTAAATAAATATTTGACAAAAAATATAACACAGTATCTTTTAATGCGCATAACTTAATTAGCTGAAAGTTAATAAGAAAATTATTTTCCTTCAAGCGAAAATTCGGGACTACTACTTAAAGTACTGTTGACCTTAGTTTAAATCTTCGTCATAATAATTGTCTTATTTTAAGTTCTGTTAATTATAATTATTTGATATTTAACATAGTATTTATTAGTTTATAATATTAGCATATATACGTATTTTATTATTATATAAGTCATTTAATTTATATTACGATATATTTATAATATCCGTTATTTATTTATTCTGCACTCCCACCACAGTGTTGTCTTTTTAACCCAAAGTTTGACTGGTTTTTTTTTATGTTAGGTAAAAATCATTCAATGACGAATCCCGCTTTTGAGCGGAGTGGGAAACAGTGTCAGACTCTTACTGACTAAACAACCTACCCCGTTCCTTCCTTGCCTTATTCCCAGAGCCCAGGTATATCGCTTTCGCACCAACCCTCGGCTCCAGGAGCTGGTAGAGAATGCCTTGTAGCATTAAGTCCGCCTATGTACCACTACTGTACATGAAGTATAAATAAATAAATAATTTTAGACTCTGGGTTGTGGTAGATGTTTTGACATCACTAGTTAGTATTACTGTAACAAGTCTAATGTACTACTGTACAATGTCGACGTATGTCTGGAGGACTGAACACTCTTGTCAATCTCATGTAAGTGTTCTAAGTGTAATAAATCAAGTATTGGCTACAATAAGACATTCATTATAAACACTAAAGTAGATATAAAACTTTCTTCTACGGGTTAAGACAGAAATATTCATAAATTTGAAGAAATAGAAGCTCGTCGGCTACATGTCTTGAAACTAAAGCGCAAAGAAAAATCTTGATTTTATACACAAAATTGGAATCTTATCATAAAAACTAATCTTGGAGGCGCCGGGTATCGATCCCGGTACCTCTCGCATGCTAAGCGAGCGCTCTACCATCTGAGCTACGCCCCCTGATAATTATACTATCGTAACTTGTACTCTGTTCTAAGCAACCTTGCTAGTTGCTCAAGGCAACAAAGTGATATAAGACAGTCACGTATAATTTTATAACAAAATAATTCCAAAAAGACTCCAGTTGGAGGCGCCGGGTATCGATCCCGGTACCTCTCGCATGCTAAGCGAGCGCTCTACCATCTGAGCTACGCCCCCTGTTAACTATCACCACCAATTTTGCGTCTTATACTGTTCAGCGAAGGCAGTAAGTAGTGCCCAAGGCGACACAAACCTGACCACGACGTGACATTTCGTCACACGCATTCTTAATCGGCGCACGCGCGCAGCACGTGCCTTTCACTTAGGAGTTTCTACCAAGGTATCATAAAACAATGAAGTAATCTAGAGCTCGATTAATTTTATTTTGATAATGGAATAATAACTAACCAAAAAATGGTGCGAAAACATAATATCTGGATTCAATGCAACAACATCAAATATGAACTATCTAATATACAAAAATCTCTCGACCGATTTTTATGAATATTTGGTAGGACTGAGAATAGATCGGAGGCTATTTTTTACCCTCCCACCTCTAAACCTCAAGGTATTTTCTTTGATAAATTATTTAGCAGATCAACGTTTGCTGGGTCAGCTAGTACGACTATAATAAGACGGAAGAATTTTCTTAGTTTCACCAAACGCACTAATTTCTAAAACTGTCATTAGAAATGGCAAAAATCTTTACTGTCATGAACTTAGCTATCTATGATAATAGATAGCTTTCCTAACTTTTAAGGATATTAAAAAGGGAACACGTAATTTCTTCAGCAAGTTTTGTAAACACTCAAGTAAGCGCCGGATGTTACAGAAAGCCAACAAAGCTTTCAAGTACCGTCTCTCTTTTTTCGCGTTGCTTCTTATCAAAAATTGCGCTGAACGAAATAACAGGCTTATCAACCATGCTGAATTTGATAATAATCTAAATCTGTTAAACTTTAAAATAACCTTTATTCTTAAGTTTGACGCAAGAAACTTCATGTTTTCTAGATAATTACTGCATTTTCGTCAACCTCTTAACACTCATGGATTCCTGGTGACGACTTATCACTTCTATTCAGGGCTTTGAATAACGTTAAAAATCTGGTAACGTTACTTTCATCGTGAGAAGGTAACGTTATTAGTAGAGGTAACGTTATGCTTGATAACGTTACTTGTGACAAATTTTACCGGTAAACTGACTTAACGTTATTGAATATTTTATCGGTAAATAATAACGTTACCAAGACCAAGGGCTTGATAACGTTACCAAGTGCATACGAAAAGTAACGTTAAATTTCTTTTATCTCTTTCTTTCGTTTACATTAAATATACTGTTAACTGCTATGATCACGTAGGTATTCAAATCAAAAACACTTGCGCTGCGCATCATTTTCTTTTTAAATAGGAAGTACGAATACTGAAGAATATTTTCGCCGTCATTGTGATGATTCTTAGGATTTACATGAAGTTAATAGTGGATCTGATTCAGGATCTAGGGGTGAATAAATTCTATACCTACTTAAATCTAAAGAAAGATTTAAGTAGCTATAGAATTTATCTTCAATTGCTTGACTTACGTGATACTTTTTTCGCTCGTAAGTCTATAAATACTTAACGTTATGTTGAATATTTGTGGCTTTGCAGTCTTTTACTTAATAGGGTCAGTAAGGACGATAATACTTTTCGAGCGTTTGTGTGTGTTTATGGTTCGTGGTACATATTGGAGCAAATGTTACTTAGTAGTATACGTATAGCATGTTTTCATTTAATGCTTTTAAGGCAGTCGGGTTTCTCGTTTAGTTATGTGGGTATTTAAGTAATTATTATTTTATTTTTTAAATCTGCCGCTGAATCTAACTGATTCAGTGGCAGATTATGTGTAGGTATTGGTCCTTTCATTATAAATTATTAATTCGCATTTTTGTTTAAAATGTAATTGCTAATGACAGTTTTTACGAGTGTATATTCGCTAAAGTTCGCAAAGCCTATGTGTTCAGACTCGCTAAGTTACATCGGCCTTATTATACTAGAAAAGGGATTTGAATAAAGTAATTTGATAGTTTGAGGCTAAGAACTCACGAAGCGGTTTTCACCCACGCCCGCCGCTGTAGAGGAAACAGCTATATTATTTTAAAACTCACGAGGCGGTAGATCTACAAAAGCCATAACGGTTGCGAATTTCGACCGCAAAACTGGCGGCCGATTAAGTTATTTTTTTTACATATCCATTGCTTGAAAAAAAAAATACTAAGCGACATTGAGTAGACATTGCCAAGAGTGATTTAAAGTTATTAATTATAAATAACACTTTCTTCTTCTTCTTTTCGAATCAATGATAAACTCTTTAAACTGATGGGGCCCAATAACATTTTGTAAAGTATGCTCAGTGTCGGTTAGTAATTTTTGCCTTTCAAGCGCCGATATTTAACAGCATTTTACATAAGCCGCGGGCCTGCAACCGTGGCGGCTGTGGGTGAAAACCGCTTCGTGAGTTCCTTGTTTTACATGGAAAGTTGTCCAGGGCTAAGTAACTTTATAAATTTGAATGTGCTATTTCCGATTTTTTTTGTGATGTGCTTTTTCAGTTTTTAGGCGCATTTTTCCAATATGATGGTACAAAAGGCAAAAATACGAATTGGCAAAGTCAAAATTTGGAAAGAGCACACCAAAATCCATAAAATTACATATTTTAAATACTCCTGGATTAAAACTTTCTAGGTAGCTAAAATTGAGGGAACAACTATTTTTCGAATCAAACGACTATACTTATTGTTATCGATCGAGAATATTTTTTTTTCTTAAAAACACTTTTAATTCCAAATGGTCTTTTTCTTTATGAACAATATAGAAACAGTGTTTTCTGTAGGGAATGATCTGATGTATTGGCTTTTGAAGAAAGTGACTACCGTTCCTTTTTGAAGTATAGGCTTTTTCGCCAGAGTTTTACTTGTTTAGATATCTTTATGCAACACATATGCACAGAGGTGGACTTAAGTTAAGTGGACCTTACTTAGGTGACTTTTTAGGGGCTGTTGGTGAAAACGGGCATTAATGCTTCAGTCATTCTCTGCCACTTAAATACCGTCCTTCTGCTTAGTATTAAATATACTTACTGCACAATAAATAATAATTGTGTTCATCAGGTGATCACGAAAATATAAAATCTGCTAGTAATAATAAAATTTTTGAGCGATGTGGTCAAAATTAGGATATGGATAAATGCAAAAATCTGAGTCCACCCAATAAAAAATAATGAAGAATTGCTCCAGCCAAACTGAAAAAGAAGTGGCAGAACTTTCTCACAAAATGGATATATTAAATAAAGCTTTTGGGCTTTTCGTGGAAATTGGCTACTGTTCCCCCAATAAAACGGCGTTTCATCATGTACAAAATAATTAAAATTTACAAGCATTGCAGTAAGTGATTGATCGGACCTGTTATGTTACAAGAAAACTTTACAAAAAAATATATCGACTGCACTAAATATATAAAAAAAAAACTTTTTCGGAAGTCGGTGTTTCTCGGTATTGTTTATTTCTTATTAAACACCGATTTCCGAAAAAGTTTTTTTTAGTGAAATCGGTATATTTTTTTGTAAAAAGTTTTTTATTTCACCCTTTTTAGTTGCGATACACTTATAACCAGAGGATTTGACCAATACATATTTTCTGTATGGACTTCAAAAGAGACTGACCCCTGAGTTTGTTTCGGTGTTTCTTCTCAGGGTAGTCTGCTAGGAAACATCGGACTCATCTATCAAAAAAAAAATGACGTGTAAAAGTGTTTTTTATACCTACTTACAAAATAAAGATCATTTATCATTGGCCATGGTCTTCTTCATCAGTTCTACTTCATCAAATGTTTCTTTTTTACTGTAAATGCTTAAAATCTAGATGAAAATACCAAAAACACCATAGGTTTGCCTATGATATTTAAGGAGTTCCCTCGATTCCTCATGGATCCCATCATCAAATCTAAACTTGATGAAAATGGGACGTCGATGATTGGCGAAGTATTCGGTGAACCGAAAAAAAAACATACAAACATCCGAACATAGTACTTCCTCCTTTTTGTGAAGTCGGTAAAAATAATTAAACTTATAAATACTTATTAGTTCAACTGCAACATCGTAAAGTACATAGCTCTTACTGTACTGCGTAAAATTTTGTAATAAAATACCACTTGAGATTCGCCATCTAAATAAATCAAATCTTAAAACATGCATGAGGAAATTAATAATATATTTAAGTAGTATATTTGACTTCCAATCAAATTAAAAACACCTTATGTAGAGAATCATTTTATAGATTAGAGGATTATATCCTAGATAAAAATGTTTGACTACATGCTAGGTCCTGTGCCACAGCCATAGCTGCAGTGGCGGGGCAAGACCAAATTTTGTTGTGGGCAAGATATATTTTGCGAGGCCCCCTGATGTACGACGCAAAAGGACCGATTTTGTTGAGAATATTTTTTTTGATATTCGAATTTGTCCGGTGACCGGAAATCGGTATCGGAATCCCAGCGGCGTCTGGGGCGTGGTTGCTTTTGATTTATGCGGTTGGCCTTCTTCTTTGCTAGCATCACTTCTTCGCAGAAGGAGGCGTTCGCCTGCCACCCCTATTCGCTCCGGAACATGGCCTGTACGTAGGCCCGGCGCGAGAGATCGCCATCGCCGATCGCCTCCACAAAACTCCGTTACCTACCGAACTTGCCATGTCCGGTAATAACTCGCGTATTTTCAGACAGACTTCAAAGAGGGGACTTACCGCCGTATTATGGCATGCCCAGAACTGTGTTGTGACAGTCGCTGTCGCCAATAATATCTTGACATCCCACAGGAACTCAATCCGCCATCCCGCGATTTAGCGCGGCAGTGGAGTTTCGTTCTGGTGTTGCATCTCCACGCACAAATCGTGCATGTGTGCAAGGACTGTTGCCTCCTGATCCCTAGGAGACTTGCCGCTTCACGGCAAACCGTGCGGTATCCCCGCACCATCCGTATTGCCATAACCCTGTGGCATGCGTTAAGCTGGGCCCTCGGTTGCTTTTGCAGCGACGGCGCCTACACTGGCAGTCCATACAAAGCCAAGGATTGAACGGTTCCTACGTAGAGCCTCCAGCTAGAGGCTTCTGGCCCAAAGTTCAGCTGGAGCCGCATGAGAATAGCCCCAGTCCAATTCAGTTTGGGAGCCAGACGTAGGAAATGCTCGTCAAATTTCCACCGGCTGTCGAGGATGAGTCCCAAGTACTTCATCGTAGACCCAACGCCGATGCGAACTCCTCCATTAGGTGGGTACCCGTTGGCAGCTTGTTCCGAGGGTCGTGGAACCACATGGCCTCGACCTTGTACAGCGCCACCTCGAATCGCAACTGTTAAACCCTGCCAAAGACCACACGTGTCGCTAGTTCGACCGCCGCCTGGTACAATTTCTCTGTGCTAGGACCGACGACGTCACAAAATAGGCGCGCAACACGTTGTCGTACCCAATGTTTCACAAGGGTGGTCGTAGTACCGATCCCTGCAGAACACAACGAGTCATCTCTCGCCGTTGTCACTCTCCCTGGTGTTCGGGGTAGATGATATACCTGATCAATTGGTAGGCCTCATTCACACAACAGAGATGGTCGGGCCCCCGGTGGTATTGCCAGATACTTGCTAGCCGATATTAATATTATTAATTCCTAGATGAGTACATCTACATTTGCTATCACGGGCCTCCGAGGCGCGAGGCCCCTTGGACCGCGAGGCCGTGGGCGGTCGCCCACGTCGCCCACGCCTTACGCCGCCTCTGCATGGCTGTAGCTGTGGCAGCTGTATTTTGCCTACTAATTAGTTTTTTTTTTTTATATATTGGAAGAGATACTACTGCCCTTTTTGTATTGTTGATATTGATTATTTTTAAAATAGAAATTGTGATGATTTATTATTTTTGCATTTGAAAGAATAGCATTGTATAATGTAAAAGCACTTTTTTTTTCAAATATTAATGCAAAGTACCAAGGAGCAAAAGTTTATTGGATTACAACTTGTTTGACATTATGAGCTCACTCAAATGTCTCGACGATGGTGGCTCGTGTTATTGGGTCATTCAGTTCCATTCAAAATGGTCGAGCTCAATAAGGCTGATACACGCGTCATGTTCTTGAACGAGCGCCGTAAGTTGAGACTGGTCATCTTCATTTTTCATCTTTTTTTTTCATTACTTATCATACCTACATTGTCCTCACAAAGTGACAAGAAATACGTAACCATGGTCCATGGTTTTGGTATGTACCTAACTCATAATATGATTTAAAAGAGTGTCCATGGTGTTCCACTTTGGAACATGCAATTTAGCTTCACTTTTTTTGACTGCCCGACATTTTAATAATACACGCGTCTGCAATTGCTCTATTTGAAATAAGCTGATACAGGGGTATCGTGGAAAATTTAAATCCTGCTGCTGCTGCTTGCTCTGTAGATTGTCAACAGTGTGTGTCATTTTGTATATATAGTTGACAAAGTTTATTGTCTGTGTTTGGAAGTCGAAGAACAAACATTGTTCAATATTATAGTAGATAAATAATAGAACCAAATCAAAGTATTGAACCAGGGGGCCTACCGCAAGCCCTTAAAGCAGTATTACTTCGATATTACTTTCAGTGGGAAAGAGACCACACTCTGGAACAGGAATAAAACAATCTTACTTTAAACGTCATAGTCAAGGTCCTGATTTTAATGAATAAATAATGAAAATTATTACAAATGCAGTATAAAACTGAAAAAGTTATGAGACTTTGTATTTTGATTTATTTAAAAAAAAGTCTTACTGAAACTAAATAATTTGTTATTGAAATGATTCATTAGTAATAAACCGATTTAATGATATATTG
Source organism: Mythimna loreyi (assembly GCA_029852875.1). Classification (NCBI taxonomy): domain Eukaryota; kingdom Metazoa; phylum Arthropoda; class Insecta; order Lepidoptera; family Noctuidae; genus Mythimna; species Mythimna loreyi. Next base: position 807,498 of record CM056795.1, on the reverse strand, counting down.
TTTTCCAATTAAGTCATATTTCAAACTATTTTAATAATTCGGACGCTTGAAAGGCTAAAGTTGTTAGTGACATTGAGTAAAATTTACGGGAGAGGGAGAGTGATTTAAAGTAAAAAAAAAACTGAAAAAAAAAGTTGAAAATGACGAGATAGTACACTATTAACACAATGGTAGTAATATCTAAATCCGTCTTTTTTTTAACTATAATTTTTTCCAAACAAAATAAAATTGAATCACTTTTATGTAAAGGTTACTCAATGTTAGGTACTTAGTAATTTTTGCCTTTTAAGTGTTGATATGCTGATTTGTATGATTCATAAAATTTAAGTGTCTATACATAAAGTTTATTTTTTTATCAAATCCAAAATGCAAAAAACGACTTGCAGCTTTATCGCCACTTTAAAACTTTACTGGCACTTTTGAAATGTTAAAATTGAAGCTAATTTGCACGTTCCAAGGCGTAGACCTCTATGGAGAAGAACGTGCAAGAAAATCCATGGGCACTCTTTTAAATCATTTTTATATATTTACATATGACTTGGTGACAAATTTATGTTGCTTCTATTATGCGAGCACGATGTAGCGGTATTCAACAAAAAGTAAAATAATAATAAAAAAAAGAATTTCAAAAAGCGCCTAGCAGCCAAGAGATGACCGGTCTCAACTGACGGCACCCGTTCACGAGCATGACGCGAGTATCAGCCCCACTCCGTTCAACCATTTTAGAGGGAACAGAATGACCCAACACACGCGCCACCATTAGCGAGACATTTGAGTGAGCATGACAAACTCTCAACTGCCATGCTCGTTTATCTATACTAATATTATAAAGCTGAAGAGTTTGTTCGTTTGATTGTTTGTTTGTTTGTTTGAACGCGCTAATCTCAGGAACTACTGGTTCGAATTGAAAAAATCTTTTTGTGTTGAATAGATCATTTATCGAGGAAGGCTTTAGGTTATAAAACCTCACGCTGCGACAAATAGAAGCGAAGAAACAACGGAAATGTGGAAAAAACGGGGAAAATTATTCATCTTTGAGGGCTTTCGTTGCGTGCGCTGCGAAAACGGTTCAAGATACCAAAAAAATATGTACGAAAGAATTATTCCTCTTAAAATGATCTAAAAAAATGTCTGCGACAGTATATGTCTATCTTTTAAGATTAACTCACTTTTATGGGAATCAAATTTGGCTGAAATTAATGCATTATTACCAATTATTTGTTAGAGTTGTATCAACATAATAATATTAATCTTTATCCAAATAAATGTGTTGTTGATTAGGAGTATGTAATTGTGAACAAAATTGTCTTTGACATCACTTATTTTCAATGAACATCTTAGAAGATATTACAATTTTAAAATAACTCCGATATAAAATTCACACGCGCCGCATGATGTGCAAAATATGACGCTGCGCCTGGCCGGCGGGCGAGGAGAGGGGTTGCTTGCGGGCGGCGCGGAGGGGTTTTTTTTATGGTAGGTAAAAATCATCCAATGACGATTCCCGCTCTTGGGCGAAGCGGGAAACAGTGTCAGGCTCTTACTGACTTAACAACTTACCCCGTTCCTCCCTTGCCTTATTCCCAGAGCCCCGGTATAACTGTTTCGCACCAACCCTCGGCTGCAGGAGGCTTCGACCCCGAAGGGCCCCACAGTTTGCTGACAACACATTGAGGCACGCGGGAGCAGTGCACACCGTCGACGACTTGGTCTCGGTCTGGACTGTTACCAGGCAACCGAACGGCGAGCTACCCGTTGCTCACCGTCCGCAAACCAGCGTCTACGGTAGCCAGATATTGGCGGGATCGCGGCGGCGACGGCTACTCCAGCGCAGGAATTTCCTGAACTTCCCATTTCCAGAACCTGCGTCATGCGGATGGTGAGGACGCCGTGAGGTCTATCCAATCACGCCTCCAAGAGGGGACTTACCGCCGAGATTATGGCGCGCCCAAAGGGACCCCCCCTTAGTAGCTCTATGAAGTACTATTAGATAATTATGTTCTTTTTAAAACTAAATTGTCTAAAATAATAACAGAAATTGACACGGGCAAAGTCGTGCGTAACAGCTATAATTTATAAAGCTGAGGAGGTTGTTTGCAAAAATAAATATGATGCCCAAAATAACTATTCCGCGCGGACGAAGTCGCGGGCACAGCTAGTGTCAAATAAGTTGTAACCTAGCGAAAAATGCTCCATGGTACTTCACATTTACAAAATTTAAAAAGTGCTTCTACATTATACCTACAATGCTATTGTATCCACATAAAAAAAATAGTAGATGGTCATGAGCTTTAATTAAACAAATAAATATAAAACTATTACGAACACGCCAATATAAAAAGGGCATTAGACTTTCAACACTATCCTATACAGGTATTAAATCCGTTACCGCACACCTCGTTTGTGAAATCGTACTGCGAATTTTGTTTAGTAGCAAGTAGCAAGCATCGTTTGACTGGTGTAGCGATGTTGCCGTTCCGTAGTGCACGCCGTGCGCCGCATGTTGCGCGGTTTGACAACAACGCATTAAGTAACGATAACAATTTCGTTACCTGTAACGTTAATTGGTAACGTTATTTTATAGATTTGATACCAAAGTATTGTTACTCATGTTACCGTTAAAATTTTAACATTATGAAAATAACGTTACTTACCGATACTTATAGTGTGAATTTGGTAACGTTAACAAGCCCTGCTTCTATTACTAATAAAACTCAAAAGAGCTGTTTGAGCGTTAAAATAATCTTATCAGGGTTGAGGTTGGCTCCATTGTCTACCCAAGTTTATGTTATTTACGGCCTGAGTAAGTGATTGCAAACGCCACCCATAAAGATGAATAGGTCCTTAGGGTGGCCTCCTGCCCAAAAGGTCTTGGACCAAATTGTACAGCGGTGTAAATTATGAGGAAGACTTGTCTAAAACTAATACAAACCTGTTGCGATTTGTATTATTAACAAGTCTATTTATGACTTTCTTATTTCTAATACATAATATGTTTAACGAAAAAACCACTTATATGCGCCGAATATATCTATCATTTGAACTACTTTTATTGTTAAAACTTGCGTTTCAAATACTTGCTAACGAATGGTATAGTATCTTTATTTGCGAATTACAAAATGTAAGACAAAATAATACAACCTATCTACTTTTCCTAAATGTTATAAATAAAGAAAATTAATTTGCAATTCAATTTTTTTGGAGGCGCTCCAACATCGTATTAAAAATGCATAAACAAAACCTTGCCTTATAGGAACCGCTGCGCCATCCGCCTTCTTACCGCGAAGGTTACGTCCGTCAGCTGTCAAGTTAAGACCAATTTAACTCCTTAGTGTTATGATACCCTGGTATACCAGAAAATCCTATTTAACCCTTTTGAATTCTAAAGAAAGAGGCTGCAGGAGACATTTTGTGATTTTGTTATTGTTGGAGGTTCACATTATTCTGACAGCTCCATTTTCTAAAAAAAAAAAAATTGTACATAGTATAGGCAAACAATTGTCAGATAGGTATGATTACTGCTGTAAATATTCCTATTTCACATTTTAAACTGAAGTTGACATAAGTATAATATTCAGTAAAATGTTGTTTTACGTAGCAATCACTTGTTAACCAACCATTAAAGTCGCGTTAAGCCTGTACCTGTATGCAAGACCATAAAAAATAAATCTCATTAGTTGCACCTTTTTTGTGCAGGGGTTGGGCTACATAAACCACCCCCACTTCCTGTGGGTGTGGGAAAAATCAATCAACTCTCGCCATTAAACCTCTACGGGGGTTGAGAAGCCCTGGTATCTATGAGAAACTATTGCAACCCTTTTACCCTGTGGGCATTTCATCTCCCTAAAATTAATTCCGAAGGAATTCCAACACACCTCCTGATTTCTTCTGGTATCCTAATCGCAATGGGAATTGTAAGATTGATAGTGTTTCTTAAGATGAACGAACGCCTTTTTTTGCGTAAATTATTATTTCGAAGATCATACCGTTAGCCCGGGATTTTAAGATCCTTTGAAAAAACTTTACAAGACTTCATTAGGGTTCTGTTCTCCTGGTACGCGTGAGAATTTAAGAAGCTCCCTGAGACTTGACATTATGTAATAGGGTGCGCGTACAGAAAACACGCACTAGGTAAGCTTTCTTTACAGTCTAAATTAGTTACCTAATATTTATTGCTATGTCCACATTCATATGAGTTATGAGATTCATTGAGGTGTGAACAACGTGTCACCTCATAGCTAGACAATCCACCTGCAGCGCACGGCGCATTTCATTAAACAAATGTTTTCCCACTTAAATTTTCCGGCAACAAACTTTCTTTATTTCATGCGAAGGCAAATAAATACCTCTTTATTTTTTTATCAAACTTCTGAAGTATTATGGAATCTGTTTAATTTAGCAATATCTTTGGGCTATCTTTATTTTAAAAGGGTAGCAGAGTTTAGTTAATTTGTTTTATTTATGTTTGAACAATTTTTTTATGACATTCCTGTTATTGTTTGGCTTCCGTTGTCATGAACTGAAAAAACCCTTACTAACCCATGGTGCCTTGGTACTTGTGAGAAACTATTTAGATGAACGGCGGACTGCATACTACACACCAAAGCAGCATTTTCGTTCGGCGCCAAAATAAATTCCAGACAACTACTTGATCACTTATGAGACTCTAGTTGTCTTGGGAATTACAAGATTGAGTAGTTTTATTAAAGAGCATACCTACTTTACTCAAGGAATTTCTTCAGAAAAAAAAGATCATAAAAACATCTTATTTTTGTTAAACGACTAATCTTACTAGCTTTTTCATATTCGCGAAGCGTTCTCAAGAATCCCTCAGGTTCTTACAAACATTTTTAAACGTCTGAGGGGTTATGGTCTCCCGGTACGCGTGAGAAATAAACGCACCCCGTGCGATTTAATGTTTGAGCGAGAGATTTCAGCTCCCCCTTCTTACTTTAAAAATATGAATGCATGCCAAAAGCAACTAAAAGATCGAAGTTTTTTTTCTACATCAAATAAATGTAATTTCAATTTGATATATATGACTAATAATAACGATAGTTTTATTTAAATAAACTTTAAAAATATAATTAAATAAAGTATGGAGGCGCCGGGTATCGATCCCGGTACCTCTCGCATGCTAAGCGAGCGCTCTACCATCTGAGCTACGCCCCCTGACGTTAGTTCAAGCGAATATCACGTTCTTATAAAACACTAGTGACTGCAGGCACGTAGCCTTAAGCTGTTAAAACTAGATCAAGACCACATTGAGCAACACTTTCACGCACATAGCAAACACGCGCAGCGTATAATCTTCTCCATTAGCCGTACACGACTTTGAAGTAATTAAATCGGTACAATTGCAAATTTAATCTGAGTTCATCTAAACCCGATTTTCCAGGATCTAGACGATTAAATCTGTATCTTTTATAACGTCTAGGCCACAAAGCAAAATTGTTGTATCAAGTAGATTCGCAATCCCGTACTTAAACGCACCCATCTGTGTTTCAGAACACTTATCAATTTGGAAAATTAAATCCTCTATGTATGAGGAAATAAACGTAATTTCGAGCTCTTAGCAGAAGTTCCCGGAACGAGACGCAAGCTTGGTGCACCTGCACCGCGCACGCAGCACTTTGATACTTGTATTTAATTAAAACTTGTAAATTGTAACTTGCCATTTCTGGCTACAACTTGTTATAAAGGAAGAAATTATTAACTCGACCTCTATTTCCTTGGAAATGAACCTAATTCTAAAATTGCTGGTCCCAGCCTCAATTATTATCTTTGGCAGTTTCAATATAATTTAAATGAAATAATTTCATAAAATCAACTAGTCTTTGTCACAGGACGATAGCTATTCTACTATAAAATCATTTATTTTAGAAGATGGTAAGTTCAGTGTTTTTTCACAAGAAAAAGAACTAGAATATCTATCACAACTGTTTAAAATGTTATTCCTGGATTATAGACTCCTAAAAGAATTTCTAAAAGTCACCAACAATAAACAGACTTCATCTGTGTTAAGGAATGTTATAGATGCAAAAAATCTTATTAGAGGCGCTGCGTAACGGTCCCGGTACCTCTCGCATGCTAACGGGGTCTCTACCATCTGAGCTACGCCCCCTGATAGTTATATTACCGAAACTTGTATTCCGTACTTAGCAGCCTTATTAGTTGTTCAAGGCAGCCAAGTGACATAAGAAAGTTACGTATAACTTTATGAGAAAATAATTCCAAAAAGATTCCAATTGGAGGCGCCGGGTATCGATCCCGGTACCTCTCGCATGCTAAGCGAGCGCTCTATCATCTGAGCTACGCCCCCTGATATCAACACTATCAAACATCACATTCGCAATGTCTAGTGCAACGTTACGTGTTGCTCAAGTTTTTTTTAATTGCCTATCATACGTTTTTTTTTTTTTTTTTTTTTTTTTTTTTTTTTTTTTTTTTTTTTTTATGGTAGGTGAAAATCATCCAATGACGAAACCCGCTCTTGGGCGGAGCGGGAGACCAGTGTCAGACTCTTACTGACTAAAAAACCTACCCCGTACCTTCCTTGCCTTATTTCTGGAGTCGAGGTTACAATTTTCACTTACCCTCTAGGCTCCAGGAGGCTTCGACCCTGAAGGGCCCCTGCAGTTTGCTGACAACTGCCTATCATACGTGGGATCTGTTTCTTCAGCAAAAACCGGATTGGCTAGCGCTGTGAGAACTAACTTTATGTTCTAATTTCAAGAGATGCATTAACTGACCATTGGACAGCGCATTTCGTTTAAGAGAACTTAGTTAATTTCTGAACTCCTAGTGATTTGAGAAAATGATTCTTAAAAATACCACCAAGAGTGGACATTGTACCGTTTATTAGTAATGCTTTCTTTACCGACAATAACAACATTATATTCAGACCCTACAATAACATTTTCAAAACCAGTTTCTTCAATTCCAAATTAACTAAATTCCTTTGGTTTTTCTAGAGAAACTAGTAGAACTAAGTTCAAGATGGGTAAATTAAACTTCGGCTGAACGATTTCAAACATAATGCAAAGATGAACAGCTCCCTGGAGTTTGTGGACTGAGTTAATGTGTGGAATGAATAAATTCCTTGGAACTTCACACTTACCTAATTGGCATATGGAAATTAAGATGTTGCATGAAATGCTGCCCTGGTAGATAATAATCGATTTCAAGTTTTTTTTTTAATTATTGATAGGCTCACGTTTGACCACAATCTCTGATAGTAAGCGATGATGTGGTCGTCGATGAAGCACGCTTGCCTAGAAGACCCCTAGGTCCAGCTACTACCATTTATCCAGCATCAGGAAACACAGACTCCGGGAGGGAATTCCACTTAATCTACGTTCGGTATAAACAAATAGATCTACACTGACTAATGAGCTATTTAGCCCTGTTGACGAACAAAACTGTTTAATGGTTACCTTGGAACTTTTTCCGACCGTTTACTGTTGTTTTATCCCAATTTCAACCTAAGATTAGTCTACATTGTAATGACTGATTTATTTCACTTTAACAGGTCTTCAATATCCAAGTTTCACTGCTAGAAAAATGATTTCTAAAAAGATTTTTATTGGAGGCGCCGGGTATCGATCCCGGTACCTCTCGCATGCTAAGCGAGCGCTCTACCATCTGAGCTACGCCCCCTGATCCCTGATATTAATACTACAGAATCTTGCATTCTGTTGATGACAGCCTTGCTAGTTGCTCAAGGCAACAAAGTGATATAAAAAGGTCACGTATAATTTTATAACAAAATAATTCCAAAAAGATTCCATTTGGAGGCGCCGGGTATCGATCCCGGTACCTCTCGCATGCTAAGCGAGCGCTCTACCATCTGAGCTACGCCCCCTGTTACTCAAGACTGCTAAACAATCGACAATATTCCGATCAGACAGTAAGTAAAGTAACCTTGTTAAAAACAAGGACATTGCACGCAGTTTCGAACATGAATATATACCTTTCACTCGACAAAGAGCACGTTTTTGGTCGGCCACACAAGTCTGTTATCTCACGTACTATAAATTACTTTGATACGCTGCCGGCATTACATCGGGTTGAAAAATACTATAGCTATAATATAATCCCAATAATAAAGATATCAGTAAAGATCATTTGTTAGCAAGTGTGAGCTGATCATATGCAGTTAAACGTTTGAAATATCAAGAACTAGCAGCTGGCAGCGACTACATCCACGTGAATGTAACCAATTGTGCCAAGGGAACATACTCACGGGATGGAAAATATGCTGTGTGCCGTTCCAGGGACTGGTATAATTACTGTGTGCCTAATTTCATCAAAATTAGATCAACCGATGACCGATCTAGCGTGAAGAAGTAACAAAGTTTTGCCTTTATAATATTGAGGTTATGAGAAATTTAAATAATACATATATAATTGGTACTGAAGGAGAGTAGATGGAAAGCCAAAGAACAGAAGATGATATGAAAGAGAGTTAGTGATAGATAGCGTGACAGTTGGCCATACAAGATTAGATAAAAAAAAAACGTGTTGACCTGGCATCAAATAAAACGGGATAAAGGTAGGAAGATGATGTGGTTTAGGTTATGATATGAAAGAAGAGAGAACTGGAGGCAATCGCCTTCGTCTTCGAAGCAGTAATGCTAGCGACACACGTGATTGAACAGAGATCCTCACGCCCTAACCTCGACCCTGATTACCAGCCGCAGTAGGCGCGGATTTGTGGTCGACGAGCAATGGATAGATCTCGTCATCTATCTACCGTCCTGACCGAGCTGAAATCGTTGACAGCACGTTAAGTTCTACGCGATTTTTAAAGAGATATCAACAAACCATAAGGGCCCAGCAGAACTTATGAACCTGTGGTCCTGAAACACAATGGGCTACTGAAGAACATAGGTGTAATTTTCAGCGTCCTCACCTTCCGCATGACGCAGTTGCTAACCGTACATGGCAAGTTCGGGAGGTTTCTGCACCGGATTCATGCGAAAGAGACGCCCGGGTGTCGCCACTGTGTGGCCAGCCCGGAGGACACGGTGGAACACACGGTAGAGGTATGCTCCGCTTGGGAAGAGCATCGCCGTGTCCTCGTGGAGGAGATTGATAGGTGGCGGCGACCACTCGCGCCGGGCCTTGGTTCAGGCCATGGTCCGAAGAAATGGGGTAGGTTGATAAGTCAGTAAGAATCTGATACGCACCGCTCAAGGGCGGGATTCATCATTGGATGATTTTTACCTACCATAAAAAAACCCTGTTAAATTATGCAAGTATCTTGGATTCTGCCATAATAAGGCCTAACTGATGCCACAGTCAAGGTAATTGAATACTTAGTGATGATAGAATATTTAACTTATATGTCAAATAGCCCTCAATAGGCCTGGCCTAGTGGATTCTTGTGTTTCTTGTTTTTCATCTCGTACATTTTAGACAAACATTCGCTGTTTATATTTTATTGGAACGTCGCTAGCTTGTATTGTAAGTTGTGAGCACTCCTATACAATTTTAAAACACGTTTTACTTACAATTGATTACGTAGTAACAATGCGTTTATAAAGCCGAACGTTTCTTTCGATACTTGACTTATCAGGGGGCGTAGCTCAGATGGTAGAGCGCTCGCTTAGCATGCGAGAGGTACCGGGATCGATACCCGGCGCCTCCAACTGTTTTATTTACATGAATAGTGAATCTTATTTCATTTCATCTGAGAATTTTATTATTATTAATCTTATAAGTTTTATAATGATTTTTGCTTTTTGTAAATGCAAGACTAACACACCCAGGCTTGTCAAGTAATGCAATTTATCAAACAACCACATTATCTCACAACCAAAGGTAACCAACACAGTTTCCAAGAGCATACATATAGAAGACTGAATTAATTATAACGGTATGACTAAATTCCTGGAACTTCTAATATTGAAGGCAGTGCTTCATGTTATTCTTAGTAAAAATACCTCGCTATGAGAAACCAGTCAACCGTATTGTGGTGTGGTTTCCGTACTTAGGTAGTGGGACCATTGTGCGTGAGCCATGGCGGGCTTCACTCCAACCAGCTGACCTCTCTCCAGACCTACGGCCTACATAAACTGTTACATAACAGAGTATGAAAATAGCATCATAGACAAACAAAACTATTTAGATTTTTTAACATGAGTGTTAACAATGTCAACCAAAGCTATCAAAAGCAAGCATATCAGAATTTTAGAAGTCATTATTCTCACAAATACTAGGCTATCATGAAAGGAAGATTCCACTTTTGTCAATTTTTCTCCAATGGCCAAATAAGTGTGTAGGATATTTATTAAGTTTTGTAAGGAATTTTCATTTATTTATGCAGCTTTTTTATTTACTGCGCTTGGAATTTTTCACAGCATTCAAGGCGACATTTTTTTGTTACAACTTTATTTAATCTTATAAAATTTCGTTAAAAACTATAACTAGGACATCAGAAACTTTAAGAAGAAATATTATACAATGAATAAAATGTATTCCTTTCTCTTTCCAACTTTACCTGATAAAAACGGGAAGGGAAACGAATAAACTTTGGGTTCTAGCAAGAAATCCTGTGTTCTCACAGTTACTAGAGCATCATAGTTCACCATGTGATGTATCAAACTAGCGATGCAAGTTTTTGTAACGAACTTCTCACAAGTTTATAATTTATTTCCCACGAAGATGAATACGCTCTCACGGCATTCATGGCGATAATTTTAGTTAACAAGAGTATATTCCAATTTTTTCTCATCTTAACTAGGGAATCAGAAGACCTCAGAAGGATTCTTCCGAAACGCAACGACATAAAAAGTCCCACGAAGATGAATACTCTCTCACGGCATTCATGGCGATAATTTTGACAATTTTGATAATTTTGGTTAACAAATAAATACTGGAGTATATTCCAATTTTTTCTCATCTTAACTAGGGAATCAGAAGACCTCAGAAGGATTCTTCCGAAACGCAACGACATAAAAAGTCCCACGAAGATGAATACTCTCTCACGGCATTCATGGCGATAATTTTGACAATTTTGATAATTTTGGTTAACAAATAAATACTGGAGTATATTCCAATTTGTTCTCATCTTAACTAGGGAATCAGAAGACCTCAGAAGGATTCTTCCGAAACGCAACGACATAAAAAGTCCCACGAAGATGAATACTCTCTCACGGCATTCATGGCGATTATTTTGGTTAACAAATAAATACTTGAGTATATTCCAATTTGTTCTCATCTTAACTAGGGAATCAGAAGACCTCAGAAGGATTCTTCCCCAACGTAACGACTTAAAAAGTCCCACGAAGATGAATACTGTCTCACGGCATTCATGGCGATCATTTTGGTTAACAAATAAATACTTGAGTATATTCCAATTTGTTCTCATCTTAACTAGGGAGTCAGAAGATCTCAGAAGGATTCTTACCCAACGCAACGACATAAAAAGTCCCACGAAGATGAATACTCTCTCACGGCATTCATGGCGATAATGTTGATTAACAAATAAATATTTGAGTATATTCCAATGTGTTCTCATCTTAACTAGGGAATCAGAAGACCTCAGAAGGATTTTTCCCCAACGTAACGACTTAAAAAGTCCCACGAAGATGAATACTGTCTCACGGCATTCATGGCGATCATTTTGGTTAACAAATAAATACTTGAGTATATTCCAATTTGTTTTCATCTTAACTAGGGAATCAGAAGACCTCAGAAGGATTCTTCCAAAACGCAACGACATAAAAAGTCCCACGAAGATGAATACTCTCTCACGGCATTCGTGGCGATAATTTTGGTTAGAAAATAAATACTTGAGTATTTTCCAATTTGTTCTCATCTTAACTAGGGAGTCAGAAGACCTCAGAAGGATTCTTACCCAACGCAACGACATAAAAAGTCCCACGAAGATGAATACTACTCTCTCACGGCATTCATGGCGATAATTTTGATTAACAAATAAATATTTGAGTATATTCCAATGTGTTCTCATCTTAACTAGGGAATCAGAAAACCTCAGAAGGATTCTTCTCCAACGCAACGACTGAAAAAGTCAGGTAAAGGCACGAAAACAAAAAAATATCTTCCAGTATGCCAAATATAGATCAGTATTCTCACAGTTACCAGAGCAACATAATTCACCATGCGCCCTTATGCAACATAGTTCAAATGCTGCATGTTAAATTTGCCGCCATTTATTTTTGTTATACACCAAATATTTGAGTAAATATGCATTCGTTCTCACGTAAACTAAGACTTCAGAAGAACTCCGAAGGATTCATATTCAATACACAACGTCTTAGAAAGTAAGGTAAAGTTGGGAAGAGAAGAAAAGTGTAAAAAATAATCTTTTGATCTTTGCAAGATGTATAAGTAGATCAATGTTCTCACAATTACTAGGGCACCATAGTTCACCATGTGATGTAACAAACTAAGTAAGGGATAACATTTTTTTTATAACGATCTCCTTGCATATTTATTCCCATGATATTGCATATTTTCTCACGGTATGCATGACAATTATTTTTGATGTACAAATATTTAAATAAAAATAAATTTGTTCACACCTTGACTAGGATATCAGAAGAGCTTAGAAGCATTCTGACCCAACGATTAAGTAGTCATAAAAAGTCAGGTAAACCAGGAAAGAGAGAGAAGAAAAATAAACAAAAAACAATTTTGAACGTAACAAAATATAACATTAGGTATGTATGTGTGTGTATGTTGGCATAGTTATTACAACATTATACATAGTAAATCATGTGACATAATTGTTAATACTGCAAGTTTATATTTTTAATGTTTAATTTTTTTTACTCCCACGAAGATCCTCCTGTCATCAGGATTCTTACCGTGCGACTACATCCGTATTTATTAGAAGAATTGCGAAATTACAAACTAATGTTAGATTACATCAGGCTAACAAATTAATTAATAATTATTTTAATACAACAAACATCTTGAAATGTTTACAGAATTTGGACCCTTTCCTCATAGTTACTAGAGTGTCATATCTTATAAGGGTTTCAATAACCCACATTTCGTCTTGACTATTGTGCATCATACAACTTTGACACTTATGTGATGGAGATTTCAAAGGACGAAATAAAGAATGCTACAATTTCTATTCATTTATCTCGTAAAGGAATTGAAATATGAAATCATTTCTATTAGTTCACACTTTTACTAGGACATCATAAGTTAGAGGAATGAGTGTACAACCGGGATTTCTGAGCTCTGTATATTTTATAAATCAAGGAAGATAGATCACTTTTCCCACTGCACTGGTACTGGGGAATCATAGCTTACAATGTGATATTAGGGAACTGCATACAGCAATGAACATTGTTGGGTGTTACGAGTTACGGCTGTGAAACTATATGAAAGTTTAATTGTGATAGTTTGTTCTGATATTTGTTTAGTTAAAACGCAAAACATGGACATAGTTTTACAATACCCAGTTTTACAATATGATGTAGAACATATTATGAAAACGTACTCGTACTTATACCTACTTTAGAATTTATGTATTAAAGTCGTTTACACCTGTACGATTTGTAAAATTAAGTATTATATTATGCCACCATAAATAAAATATGTTTCATAAAAAATTTCTAGCTTACCATAAGCCGATAAAAATAAGCTACAGAAACCAGGCAGGCAATAAAAACTGCTATTGACATCGTCAGCCCAGCCAGGCATTGTGTGGCTCGATCTAAGCAAACTAGGCCGCGTAGTCGGCCGTTTATTACCACTGACGACTGTAGCCCTAGTGCTATAACTTGTTAGTAACCATGACCTAAGCAATACTGCTGTTAACACGACCGTTATTATTGTATTGCTGAAGTTATTACAGAGAGTATTCGATAATAAAACATGAAAACGACTAAACGCAGTACACAAAGTAGTACAGGCCATTTCTAAGAAATACTTTCTGTACATTGACTGCATTTGCAAAATAGAATGGCAGTAGCGTTTCTAATAAGATGGTGATTTTCTATACTCAGACAATTCAATTGTTATTTTTCTTTTGTACTTCTTTGGAAATATATATTTCGAAAACTAGAGCACCATCATAATCGGAAGGGTTTATATTTTATGTACATATGCTTTACGTAGGTAATGGCTGCAAGTTTGGTTATCTCAATCAAAGACCAGTCTTGATTTTACCATTGTTTTTTTTTTTGTAAAATTATGCTTCTCATAAAACGTTTGCAGGATTCAGATTCTTCATTACAATTTCTCAGGGGAGTCTCATTATTCTCACAGATACCAGGATATCAGAAGATACAAGGAATGGATAAAGTTGTCACGTGCATGGGGATAATATGAAAACCTTTTACACAAAATCCTTATTATACTAACTCTAAGAGTTTTAAAAGGGTTAAGATAGATTTCTCATAGCTACTAGGGTAACATAATCCTCATAGAGTCACAGGACTTGCATGTTTTTTAACCACGTGGTTTCTCCTTACACTACAAGGCTGCAAAGGGGGTCTACAAAAAACTTTTGCATAAATTCTCATCAGTGTCGCATTATTCTCAAGGAAACCAGGATATCAGAAGATACAAAGGTGTCGCGGGGATAATGTAAACTCTCTAAAATCATTTTTTTTTTTTACATACTTATAATCCTTAGAACTCCTTGGAGTTTTTAAGGGTTTTAGGGACGAGACACGTTTCTCACAGTTACTAGGGTAACACAGTCTTCGTGGAGTCACAGGACTTGGATGTTTTTAGTCAAGTGGTTCTCTTACAAAAATCTGCGAAAGACTTACTAATAACGATTTGGAATACCTATTTAGTTGGTGATTGACGAACGAAAACAGTGTATACACAGTGGTTCGATTTGTAGAATATATCTTCTGGTGGATCAATAACTAATATTATATAACTGTATCATTATACAGAGTGTTTATTTAAACGCGTTATTGTTACGACGTACTGGTTAAAAAAAACTCTTGGTGTTTGATAGCTTATATATCGAGGATGGTTATAGGCAAGTAACAATATTTTTCAGAGTAACTAGTTAGCATAGGTGTAACAGACAAAAGTCTACATCACCCCAATACACACTCATTTCAAACGCGGGACACATTGACCCCGTTTCCATGTAAAGGTAACATGGAAAATAAAGAACGAGCGAAATGAAGGGAGAGAGGTACTAGGTGAGCATAGGAGTACAATAGGTGGCGTGCACTGAACAGGGGATGCGGAAAAGACGTGTCCCTTTTACGTGTTTTGCAAACGTATGACCTATGCTTATGAGAGCATTGTCACGGTTGTCATGTTGAAAAAAAAAAGTGAAAATAAAAGATTGTGGTTAGATTACATGATTGGAATATTGTAAGATAATATTTCTGAAAATGACTTAATTTTCTATTGCACTGAAACTTACATAACTGAAGGCTCAACAAGGGGCTTGGAGTATATTATAACATGCAGAGGCAATTCATTTACACTGTTTCCCAAAAAGCTAGAAATATAATAACGTAGTCTCATTTACAAACGGTCATCGGCGTTGCAAAGAAATTAGAATGTTTGTAAATTATGTTTCGCAAACTGCTTGACATATGTATGGTCGCTAAAGTTACAATCTGCCCTGAACTATATTCAAAATGTACTGAAGTCATTATAAACTAAATCATCATAGACATAGAAAAAGTGTTCACTGCTATTAATAGTTAAACATTGTTTTTCCGACAAATATCAGCCGCTCCATATTTTATAAGAGTTCTTAAATTAGTTAGGGAGACAATAAAATTAAAATTACGCGAACAAAAAACGGTATCAAAGCAAACATTAGGTATAAAATAAGCTTAAAATATGAGCTAACAAAACAAATAAGATGACAAAGTACAAAAATAGCCGGTTACGTATCCGAGAGCACTTTAACTACGCATGAGGGTCTGATATTGTGCGACGCGAGTCGCTCAAGAGTTTACCATAACGGATATTGTTGAAAATAACGAGCTTTTTACACAAGGGGAAAAATTCATAAGGAAAAAATAAGTCTGTGATCAAATTATTTCCGATTTTTCACAACGTTGAACTTTGTGAATTTTCTCAAACGCAAATAAAAAAATTACCATTTTAAACGTTCTTTAAAAAGCACAGGAAGATTTTTTCTTTGAATTAATTTGTCAAAAGTTGTAAAGTAATAATGCTCGCTCAACGTGCACATCTCATAAGAAGTCGTCCTTTTCTCAAATTATTCTTATAATTTCTTGACATACTAAGGCAGTAGCAAGTCACAAGAGGTGTTCAAACATCGCAAGAATGTTATTCCGTCCCTTTCTTTTTTTACTGAATAACAACAACAGGTGCCGCCGAGTGGCATGGCAGGCAGAACGCATACTAGGGCCGACAAGTTAGTTAGGGATGTTTTAAATATAATAACAAAAGGGCAAAGAGGGTTCAAATTAATTGAGGCGACTTAAGCTTTTTTATAACTTTTTTTCCTATTTATAAAACAGGGGCACCTGATATAAACTATTAACTTCTCACCTTTACTAGGATAACATAAAAGTAAAGAATGTAAAGGAAAGTACATACCAGCGACGACTGTCTCAGCTCGGGGTAGCCTCTGCAGGACATGGTGTATGAGGCCGACGTCGGTACAGGCTTGAAGGTTACGAACACTCTTGCGCAAGATCGCGATGAACACTGACCAGATTTCCGCCTGCAACAATTATAATGTATCAATTATAATGAACTAAACCTCACCAGCAAACTTGAACTATATTTATTATTTTATTTATCTTCATTGAGCCATTGGTCTGCTCATAAATGGAGGAAAAACGATACAAAATATGACATGAAAATAAAGTGGATGACTTTAGAAACAATCCGGGGGAGTTAAAAAGTTAGAATAAGCCAACAGAAGCTGGCTAGCGTATTAAAGCATAATCCACTTGCCGCGTTTATTCGTCCATACTAACGGCGCGCATCAAGGCAGAAATTTTCAATTTCAAAGCTTTCTGTTTAATAGAGCCTGCAGTGTAACGACGCAGCGGCGGCATGCGAAATATTTTTAATGAAATTCTTTTCTGTTTGCGCTCTCGCGGTACTGCAATGCTGGTAATTTTAATTTTACACAACACTATGTGCGCCCGGCTTAATTTGCTCTAATTTACGCTAATGTAACAGGGATGTTGAGTTGCACGGCTGGGGAAGCACGAAAACATTAGCCGGACCTTTGTTCTTATTTCAGTTAATGTTTAAATTAACCGTTCCGTTTTTACTTTCATTCGCAACCACAAATGAAAAACAAATAAACCTTTGATGAAAATAAATGAATAACCCATAAATTAACGTCATTAATTTTCAGTGAAACAATGGAATCGGCTAATTGAAAACCTTGTTCACACGCGCTTCAAAAGGGATGCGCTTAATTCCCATCGGTACTAAGGCAGCATGAACACGTGAGTAGTGAACAACATTCCTAGGAGTCCACAAATTCTCACAAGCATAATTTTATTCCCAGATGTATCAGCGCAACATGAGTGTGGTGGCGGTGATCTTTAACAAGTTACAGACATGCTGTAGTTTATTTTTTAGTGGGAATTAAAATTTGTGTGAGTTGCATTGTTGATTGCATTTATGTTTTTTTTTATTAAGTATCTAATAATTATACATAAGCTATTAATAAAAAAATAAGCCTATTGTTTAAGTTTATGTATATTTTAGCCTTTCTAAAGCCGCAATTCAACAAATATTGGAGTGTTTGTTGCAAAATAGTAAAAAGGATTAATTGATGAAAACAACTTGTAGAACATCTATTTATTAGACACAAAAGAAAAGTTAGCCAAGTGCACAAAGAATACTTGGAATAATATTATTCTTTATGCCATTATTATTATGTTCACGTGCTTATTTCCCATTGTTCAGTTCATCCTGTGCGGGAACAAAACAAACCCAACGCTGGGGTACTAGGGCAGCAGAAAGCGTAGTGTACTTGCATTACAAAAGCCCCTCGTGGTAACGAGACCGGTTGTAATTATATTACATTCTTGTGCCGTTAGCAGAACAATCTCGGTGAAATTACAAGTTCAGGGAGAATTCTCGCAATTCACTCTGCGAAGCGGGGAAGTATTTTTATTTCTTTAATTTCTTAGGCCGGTCACTTCATTATTTTGATTTCGGCCCTGATTATGCATAATTAAAAGGAATATGAATTCATTTAATGAACTCGCTAGTCGTTTTTATTTTGGAAATGTTTATTCTTTTCCTTTTTGTTGATCCAAGTTTTAATTCGAGAAATCAAGATTCAGTAATTGTCCATTTAACGAAGTTTTTGAAGGGGAAACTTTTTTATGCGCACTGAGCATTTTTATTTGTGAGTTACTAATGAATGAGACTCGAGTTGTCACACTCGGCGCTGTGTGATCGGGTGCGATCGGTTCAAGTCGGCCGATCTTACCCCAAATGATTACTATTATCTATTATTGCCCTCGCTAAGGTGCTTTTTTTTGAAAAAACGCTTTTATAATTTATTGTTTTCAAGACCTTGCGAAAATGAATGAGTTTTAGGTACTCAAAAGGCTTTTGAACATAATTATGATGGTTGTTAATTTGTAAGTGTAACATGGCTTGTTCGAAATTCAAAAGAAAACCCATTCGTACAATACTCAAATTGTTGACAGACTCGCAAGTCTCAACTTCGGAAAACAAAACATATTGTTTCTAAATTATAATAATAAAGCAATTGTATTTGAAACAAACATTTGTACAGTGAAACAAAGTTAAGTAAAACACGTCGTTGGTCGGTTCCGACCCTCGCCGCGAGGGGCGCTCCATACAATGAGCACGGGAGATGTGGCTGTATGTAATGATATCCGCAGCCTTCATTATCAGATGAAACTCGCGACACGCCTCATCAACCTCTCGCGTCTCATGTGCTCCTAGTACCGAAACATCTTTTAGATTACAGGAATAAGCGAAGCATCTTTAAAAGCTTTATTATTTGCTCAGCTTAAATCTCTACATATTTGTTTTTTTTTTGGTGTGAACCATCATTCAATGACAAATACCTCCCTTGGGTGGAGCAGGAGATAGGGTAAGGCTCGTAACTGACTAAAAAACCCACCCCGTTCCTACGTTGCCTTTCATACCAGGGCCGAGCCTTTTTTTTCAGACGTGAACCTTGGCCCCAGTGGGCTTCAACCCTTCTGTAGGGTCCTTACGATTTGCTGACAACTCCTTGAGGCGCGCGGTAACAGTGCGCACCGTCAAGTCGTCGACGGTTGGGCTTGTTCCGGGCGGTTACCGGACGATCGTACGGCGAGCTACCTATTGCTTGCCGTTTGCATCCATAACACAAAATAGTCCGCATAACAATTTTTTTTTTAGCTTTCTACCTGGAAAATTGCGGAATGCTCCATACAAACTTCCATCACCCTTTGTAAGGAATTAGAAGGTTAGAAAGATACAAAAAGTAGCCTCTCCATCCTTTCACCTATCTCCACTTAAAATCACGTCAATACGTCGCTCCGTTGTGCCGTGAAAGACGGACAAACAAACAAACACAGTTACTTTCCCATTTATAATATTAGTATGGATATGTGTTTTTTAAAATGAGACTGACTGATTTAGATTGACTATTTTTTCCCTCCACGAAAACATGACTAAAGCCGAAATCCGGTGCGATGTCAGCCGTGAAAATTAGTTTCGCTCGTTTAGGTTTCACGTAGGCAACTAATAACGATAATGGCTTAAAGAACATAAAAGCTATTAATTTTCTAACATGACTACCGCAAAAAGTCTTATAACAAGCCTAATAAAACCGTTGTCGTGCACAAGTGTTGCCTAAAAACCAGCGTCTGAGGGCTTCGGGGCCGCTGTCCCCGCGCGTCCCTAAAGAAAAACTTCTCATAAGATGACTAAGCGGATTCCCGCCACTCCGGCGCGGCGCCTCGTCCATCACCGCGTGAGTGGCAGACGCGCTCTGAGATCCTGGTAGTGCGAGCTACACACAAGTGATGTATCACTTCATTAGACCGAGTTGAGAAACACACTCCTCAGCCGTCCTGAGAGCCTGGTGAAGAGTGCACAGGGATAGAAAATTTAAATACCAACCATGTAAATTTTGTGCTCGAAACATGATCTACTTTAAATATTCCTAAGTGTTAAAATTAAGTAAAAACCGAATATATTTGTTACTATTTCGGATCTTTAAAAAAACGTGAATCGTCTGTAGAGATACTAGCTTTTTTCATTTCTTTTATACACTAGGTACTGTTCTCTGCACTATGCCGTAAATTTTTTCAGTGATGATAGTAACTATCGGCTCATTCAAATTTCGTTTACAAAATGAACTCTACGGTCATAGTCAAAACTAGTTAACTTTCTATCACCACAAAAAAACTTCAATTTGTTTACAATCCGTTTTAAAATATCCATTACGGTTTCCAGATCAGATATTCCAAAGGCAAACGAAGCACCTTCCTGTTCATAAACACAATAAAAATCAAAATTATTATTTTCAATCGCAAACAGAATTGTCTTCAGTACAATCGTATTGGATTCCATTCAAAAGGAAATCTACTGAGGTAGATAAACAAATACGCAAAACGAGTTTACTTTTTCTTCTCCGGTACTTCTATGAGCAACAAACGATTTTAGAAATGTTCCGTAACAGCTTTCCTTTGTGAATTTAACAAGCAGAAATAAATACTATTTAGTACCAAGGGTTGACAAGCGACATTTGGCTAGAAAGAAATCTGAATTTCAGAAATCTCAACTTTATTCTTATAATATTTTAAATCAAAACCTTGCAAAGAAGTTCGAAATGGAAAACTAGTGAATATTACGCTATTCTAAAAAATTGAGAAAGCACACAAAAACAAAACTAACTTTTACGACTTCATGAATAAAATAAATCTGAGATTCAGAATAACATAATTAAAAAATCTATTATAATTCAGTATTGTAACCCTACATTATTTTTTACCTTAATTTTTCATTTTGATGCTGAGAAGCAGTGAGCAACAGTTTCAGGAAATGTGCTAACAACGCAGCGAGTCCGGCTACTTTCTTTAATAAGTATGTTTTTATTTTTAATGCGATGTACAAAAGTATAAAAGATAAGAGGATTAGAAAAGAAAAGTGAAGAATAAATGAATAGGAAAATAATAATTATAAAAGTTTTGAGCTGATTTGGAGGTTGTAAAACTTGAGGCGCCAACAACAAATTAATTTGAGAGAGATAATATTGTTCTAGTATGTATCAAACCCCAGAAACTAAGCTAAAGGAGTGTTGTCTTTTTAACCCAAAGGTTGACTGGTAGAGAATGCCTTGTCGCATTAAGGTCGCCTATGTACCACTACTGTACATAAAGATTAAATAAATAAAGGAGACATCAAAAAATTAATGAACCGATCTAAATAATAACGAAAATGACTTTTCAGTTTGACGCTCAGCAATCAGCATTACCAGGAGTTTATGTAGCGTAAGCAGGCTACGAGCACCACACGCGGCGCTGATCCATATTTATGCGATCCAATACACGATATCAGTTGCGGTGGCCAACTGCAATTACACTAAGCTATCCTTTGTCAGTTTGGCGCTGTTGCAACCGCTACATCATACTAATTATTATTTACTATATAGGGCATATAAAACAAGTTGAAATAATGATTATGTAACGAAATAAAAAAATAACCTATTCCCGCCCGGGATCGAACCGGGGAACTTCTGCGTGTGTAACACACACTATAACCGCTAGACTACGGAAAGTTGACGGACATACTTATACAAAATAAACACTTAGTATGGAACTGAAATACTTATTACTGTCATAGTCAAAGGTCGATGTGCAGTTTCTTCGCGGAATGACTGGTTTATTCTAAGTTAGGTTAGTTTATTTCTTCAAGTCAAACCTGAGGATTGACTAGACAAACTTAGGAGCACTTTCTTTCTATTTTAACTATCCTGACAGACATCTTGTCTTAGCTCTTGACAGTCATAGCTTCCTGGTGAGTGTGGGGGACAAGGAAGCGGTCGACAATACCAACTTTCGCAAAGAAAATACTCAGAAACACCATAAGGTTTTGACACAAAATGAGATGGTCCATACTGAAGATTACACAACCGATGGACCCATCATCATCATCATCAGCCTTTTTAATGTTCCCACTGCAGGGACACAGGCCTCCTCTCTCTAGGAGAGGGAATGGGCCATGACCCACCACGCGGGCCCAGTGCGGATTGGTGGGTGTCGCATGTCTTCGAATTTTTGGTTCTAGGACATGCCGGTTTCCTCACGATGTTTTCCTTCACCGTTTTGAGTGCACCGATGGACCCGTTAGAGTAATATCAAAATGGATAGAATTGTTTTTACGGAATATGGTAGTATGTCCTTATAAGTCTCATACCATACATAGAGTACCGTATGGACCAAGCAGGACCGAAGCCTGTTGGAGCTGTGGACCGTGAATTCTGTCACTATCTCCCACTTCGCCAAAAGGCGGGAGATGTCATTATATGATTTTTACCCACCAAAAAAAAACACTACACAGAGTGAAAGAAGTTTTAAATGTTTTCCCAAAATAAGTATCAGTATTTTTTTCTAGTTTAGTAAGATATTTTTTAAAGAATAAATTATAAGAAAAAATAAACTGAAACATTTTCCACTGACAGTGTACTTTTTTTATTTTTGTCTAGATCCCTTGTTAGTTACACTTATAAGGGACCTAAATACGTCCTACCTAGTTGGGTCGCCGTATTTAAAATGTGACATGGGTTTAACAAACAAACTCCTCCTTTGGGAACGTCATTAATTTAACATCTTTTTTTAGCTCAAACCGTGGGTTTATCTAAAAGTAACCCCTTTCAATAAGATCGTCCGTGTTACCAAGATCGCATAGCCGGCGAGGAGATTGAACCCCGTTAAAATGCGCCGAGGGGACGATGACTCACGGATTGTGCTCCCTTTGCCGCGTTGCTATCTTCTATCGTACCCATTCTACCTTAATAAGACGCTTATTAATCCTTTCTGCAGATAAAACTTTGAATATTTAAGTTTTCATACACGTGGATTTTAAATGTATATTTCTTATAAAATATATACTACTACGGTGATAATAGTGCTGAGTAGAATTTACATTTGTTATACTTTATTCAATCCCTTATAAGCAAAATAAAGACGAGGTAGTTTAAAAAACCTCATGCAAAACAAGTAAAGGGTTAAACTTGATCTAAATTCATACCAAGACAACATGTGATCAGAGGAGGTCGTCTAATGGAATCCTCTTAAAAAAGAAACGCAAAGGAAGGGATCTTCGTTTTAACAAAAAGCCCTACAAAAAATGCATTCAATCTTCCGTCCCTTTCAGACGTCGTTTAAAGCGTGTTATAAAAACTGTTGTCCCTTGCATACGCTATAAGGATACAGCGATGGCTTTTGTCTGCTTTCCTAGTATTTAAAGGACATTTAATGTAGTTTCGTCCTTTTAAAATGGCGCTTAATGGCAGGTTTCCAAAAAGAAAATTATCCGTTATTTATTGACATTACAATGGTATTATATTTGTATTGAAGCAAATTTTGATGGTTTTCTTTATGTGGACGAAAAAAATATGTAAAATATTTACCTGTAAGCTTGGAGGACAGTGGTCTAGGAGTTCTAACATGTGTTGAATATTCTGCGCGTCCTGTATCACGAAATTCAACTCCATGTCGAACTCTCCTCCCACGAGCTGTGAACAAAAATAAACATTATTCATAAGCTGTCAAAACACATTTTTCGCTGTCACAGATTGACAGATGATCGTCAATAATAATATGGTTGAGATTGGTGCTGATATTCGTTACCGACGTTATTTATCGTAAACTTTTACATATTTTATTGCTTATGTAATATCACTTGCAATAATCGCCGTACAGTGGAAGTCCAACATTACTAAAAAAACTTAAAAAATAAAGTTAGTTCTACGGGTACGAAAAATACAGTGTTGACTTTTTTCGCTGCGTTAACTTAACGGGTTCTTGGATCCACGTACAGAAGTTAAGCAGGGTCGGGGCTCTGGGCTAAATGGTCAAGGAGTTCTGCATTCCTGTTAGTAATAAGCTCAAGTTTGAAGATTTGCAAGCAATTTTTTCAGGGATTTTTATCGGGAAAATGTTTGTCTTCAACAAGCACACTTAGGTATATTCAAAATTTTATATTTTCTATTGATCACAATGAATGGCCTAGGGCAAACACTATTGATTCCTCCTAACCTAACCGGAAAGTTACGTATAGTTTTTATTTAATACGTACTTATAAAGCAATAAATTACTTCTACTTGACCTATTAGAGCACGACTGAGTGCTCGTGAAAGGACATTGTACGTGTCTTTTGGTTTTGCCCATTTTTTCTATCGATAGAACATTTTGTGATCGAGTGAAATATTGGCTGTATCTTGAAAAGCTCGGCACAATGGGGTGTTGTCCCCGTCGTGTTCGACGGACATTCAATTTGCGCGATCGGTCAATCGCTGTATAGCTTCTGCTAGCCTGGTGCCCGGACCTTTTGTGTTCGTCACAATGGCGTAAGCAAAGAACGTGAAAAATGTAGTCCACTAACAAGCTATTACTACGGCTTTCCGCATTTTTTATACTGCACGCTCTTTTTTTCTTGATTGGTTATTTAAATTTTATATTTATATAAAAATGCAGTTTCCTACAGCAAAGTATAGATAAATATTCCTATCTCACTCACTCTAAACATACTATGAATGAATGTAGTAAAAAATACTTTGTATGGGGGGCGGGGCGAAAGGTTACGTTGTATATCACTATCCCGCTCTATCATTAGCTGTCACTTCATGGTAATAGTCATGGTATTCGCCACCCTACTTTGAAGCCGTTAACAATGACGTTTCACCCCTATGGTGTTGTGGTACTAGGCGATCATAAAAATAGAGAAGTTTTTTCACCATGGTGGTACCACTATTTGTCACTTGGTCGAGGAGTGTTGTACCTACTGTATAAGGGATGTTATGGTTTGTTGACATCGGGTGTAGCTATGGCACATTTTTTGAGTAAGTAAGAGAGTACGGAGTAAGTAAGGCATTGTTCTGGACGGTCTGAATATGATGGTAACTTATAAATTTGCCTACCTTTGAAACTAATCAGATGAAATAATTGTGTATTGAGCACGCAATTACGTCAAAACAATCACAGACAAATTGACACACTGTGACAAATTGTTACTTGTATTGTTCACCTAGGTAACTTACACTTACTTGCCTGGTTATGAACTGCATAACCAGGCAAGTACCTAAGTGTAAAATAATTTTAATTGAAATTTAGATGGCACAACAGACTATTAATAAAATATATTCTATGCACATACGAGAGAAAAAATCGTAACTTAAAACATTGTTCGAATGATATTTATGTAATACTAGCTTTTGCCCGCGGCTTCACTCCCGGCAACAGATTATTCTACTCTACTCCACTCTACCCAATTACACCCATTTTTTTTTTTTTATAAGAACTTTCTCCTGACAGTAACAAACACAACAAAAAAAAAGAATTAGCGAAATCGGTTCAGCCATTCTCGAGTTTTGCGCTTACCAACACATTTTGCGATTCATTTTTATATATAAGATGTGTCTATATTAACATGTTTTTGGAACATAATGAACGATGCTTTCGTTCAACAAAATTCACGTGGTTGAACCACAATTAATTTCAGTGGAATATAACATAATATGCAAGCATTAATCATATTATTTTAACATTCCAAGCTAGACTGAATGAGCGTTCGTGTAATTTTACACGGATTCTAAAACCACACGAATTTGGACCGAATATGAACCGAAATCACTTCGTCGCATTTTGCTCTGGAAAGAAAACCACATTAATAAAAATATACGTTCATGAAACTTTTATAAGACTAACTTTTCTTGCTCTACTGAAAGCAAATAGAAATATGATTTTCCCTAAGTAACGCTACTTAGGTGAGTATAAGCGACTTAACAAGTAATATGCGTGACAAGACATCAAACGCAGGAAGCCGCGTAAGCTGAACGAAAAAAATCTTATTGAGAGCTGAGGAGCGCGGAGTAATATAATAAAAAGTCTTGATCCTGAAGAATGGTATATCATAAACTCGCTCGACGAAATCATCCGACAAATCTCTGAACTTTGCAACGGGGAGAAAGCGCTCCACTTAACCCTAAAGTGCTGACGTTAAAAATTATGACGTCGATAAAAAGTATGCGAGCTGCGGCGCCGTGTCGCGCAGTCCGGTCCGGGCGCCGGCTGTCACTTACAAACGTGATTATTGCCGGTCGCCGGTCCACGGCGGCACGACCGGTAATTTGATTGCTTGCCCGCCGGCTATTATTGCCGGCAACCCTATATCCGGACAGATCCGGTTATGGCGTCTAATAATAACGCTGGCACTCGTCGCTTGTTATTTCATTAGGATCTGTTGGGACTGTCACGGCAGCCTGTCACGCAGGTGCCACGACGAGGGTTCGTTCGGGACTCTCCTAAGCTTATAATGTATAGATACAATCCGCTTTGTTTTTAGATTTAACACTTCTAAACCGACTTGGAGTCAGTCGCTCAGCTGTGCTACTGACGTTTTAATTAATTCCGACAATAACTTTTACGCTTTACATTTGTAATGCGAAATATGTAGTACGTTACAGTTGAAATTAAACTAAAACTTCATGAGCCGAAACTCGCTCAACACTCCTGCCGCACGCACAAACAAAAATGTTCGTCAAAGTTGTCCTAATGTGACGTCGCTAAGCGGTTAGTTTGCGTAAACAGTTACCTAACCCGTGTCCGCATGAGTTCACCGGAGGGAAAATATTCGTGGGTTCCCGTGCGGCCGAGTGCGGGTAGTCGGGGAGAAAGTCAGGACATAAAGCTGTAGGTAGCGAGGTAACTCGAACACTCGCATTAACATTCGCTCCGGTGTAATTACGCGGAGTGGACGTCTCGCGCGGCGGCGGCGGCCCGCTGGGAAATATTCCGGACGGCTGTATTAAAATGCGACGACATCACGTATCGCCGACGAAGCCTATGCGAGTTAATTTTTTCCTTACATTTCTAAATGAGAGAGAAGCTGTAAATATTCACGAAGGATTTACGTATCTATTAGTCATAATTGCTCGTCCCGCGATGTTGTCATTAGGATTGTGACGTCATTACTATTGGGATTTCATTACCATTATTTAGATAATTAATCATGTATTTTGTTCGCTGTAATGAGCTTTGTTGAGTTGTTTATTAAAATTATTACGTTTGCACCTAAAATTACGCTTTAGTTCCACGTTTGGTGTAATAAACATAAGTTGTACGAGTAAATGCAGTTTCCATGTTTTGTTTGTTACTTTATTATCCACATAATGAAAGCCCACCTGGTTGAAGGAACAAGCATAAAATATTGAGACTAATACGTAGTGTGAGTACGCTACTTTTCATCTGGACGAAGTAAGATATATCCAGGTTAGTGTAGTCACGTGCCTCGGCTACTAAATAATAAATGTGGGATCGTAAAAGCTGTCAAATAAGCTAAATGTGGGGTAAACATGAGAGCTCAAAAAGGCGTGCGCACACGGCATTAGTCGCGGAGACAAAGTGCCCGTAAAATCTCACGCAGAACAGCCCCGTGATAAATTGTACGGGACAGACTTCAGACGCGGTACAAGTTACACTGCAGAGCCGAGCTTCGTTTACCTCACTATATCTAGACAGATAAGCGACCACGACAATCTAAATTGAGAATAATTGTTTAATTTTTTTTTTTTATTATTTATCCACTTCAGTTTCGAAAGGATTAAGATAAAAATATTTGAATAGAAAAAGTGTAGAAAAATCGAGAATATTCCTATTATTTTTCATTCTGATATGACACCTAAACTTTTCTAACAAATCATTGTCTACTGGTGAAAACCCGCAACCACAACTTCAGTACCTAACTTCTGAGTTTATTGCGAACGATTAGACGGGCATGGTAAGAGATTTTATAAGGATAAGAAAATAATATTGCTGAGCTGTTGAAATCAAAAACCACAATATGTACATAATATCATGTATAATTTGTATAGTTTTGTACCCACATCTATAAATTATGTGGGGACATGGGTTTACACAATAATTTGGTGACTTGGACCAGGCAACCATAAACTGTTACGATCCAAATGGTGCGCAAACCTTTCTGCGACCGTCGTGAAACTGCCGCATAAACAAATAAACATCCCGACACACATGATGACTTATACTACCCTAGTATAGTACCCCACTACTTACTAAAACCTGATCGTCGTAAAGCCCTCAATAGAATTTCCAGTAGATTATTTCAGAAGCCTAAACAATGCGAGATTCTGAAAACCGTTTTCGGTGAACGAGTCTCAATTACCGGAAATTCCGCGTTTAACTGGCCTCCGCCGGATTTAGCCGTTACAGGCTTCCTTAGGGATTTTCGAAGAAAAAGGTTTGCTTCAATAAAACGGGACCATTATTTTGCAACAGAATAATATCCCTTGATAGAAAAACAAGTGAAAATACTAAGATACTTTGAAAATATTGGATATCCCTCTCAATCACATACCAGGTATCAAAAACACAAGGGTATATAGATTTTTTGCCTAAAAACATGAATATAATGGTTTTAAATGAAAAAAATCTAAGGCAACACAACGTTTACCTTGCCTCATAGTATAAAAGAAGCCAGTTTTGGGAGGGACGTGCTCTTTTCAAAGTTCCTTTTTATACGTTACCCTAAAATTCTAAACACAGAAAAGTTAATCTTAACATACTGCTGAGTTATGGGATCCTGGTACTTGGATTAGATGTTACTATTTAGAATTCACAAAAATAAATCCCAGCAAGAGCATAAAATAATGAATCACTCTTTAAGTTTCGTTTATAGGAAGAAAAAGTTTCGTTTATAGTAAGAAAAGACTATTGGTGGTGGTAGGTATCTTTAATAAATCTAAAAAAATACAGCGATTAGGATCATTCCGTCCCGATGGGCTGTAAAGGGTTAAATAGGCGATCACTTTTACTAGGCGCACAGAAAACCAAGGGTATAATAAATATCCCAGCATCCTCGGCTGTTTATTCTCTATGGGACGGGAATGAGTCCCCTTGGGATTATCCTAAAGCATAATCGATTCACATGGATATTAGGCGCGCAGTAGTACAAAGGAGGTTTAACATTTTTCCTGTACATTTTTTACAAAAAAAATTAATAACTTTGAAAAACACATTTTAAAATATGTTGAGATTGGTGATTTTAAGAAGTACTTAAGGGGCCGTGTATGAAATCAACTCATTTTGAACATTTTTGATCAAGGTTTGAGAGACAAAAGAGAAGACTTTTAATCCTTCTTTTTATAGATTATAAAAGTCAAGTTCTTATTCTCCTAAATATACTGAGATATAATGAGTGGATTAATGGCAATTAGCCATATTCCAAACCCTTTTTTCGCAAAAATAACGAACGAGTGATGGTTGGCTAAGGTTTACACAAAATTACACGGGATTTTACGACATTTAAAAAATACCAGTAACATCATTACATGGTCTACTACAACATATACTGATTACATTATTGACTTTGATTGGAAATATAGCTAAAAAAAAATGTTGAAGAAACGTAATTCTTGGAAAATATGTGTACAAATAAGTATTTTTTTCTATACCTTGGAAACACTTTTAAGAAAATATGTAAAATAATCTTAAGAAATCTCTTTACAAGAATCAAAAATTTAATTTACAAATAAATAATAACTTCATTTCGTAAATTACAAAACAAAATTGACTATATTATCGACCGCGCAAATTCGATCTCGTCAGTCACAATCGGGCCTTCCCAGCGCGTGGACGCGTCGCTTTGTTCCGCAGCCGCTCCCGAGTTTTACGTAAATAAATTCCCATTATTGTACGCTGACTACCACATTTTGATCCATTAAGTATTATTGTTTATTTTAGGTTTGTTTATTAAGATTGTTAAAATTTCTTTTGACTTCAATGATAATTACAGGTAACGGTTATTTGTTTGTATGTAAAGATAATTTCCAGAACTACTCTACTATTACTATTTAATTACAATTCTTTCACTTATGACTTCTACAATGTTTATGACCTATTTACGTATTCGTTATGTACAGAATTTTTATATTTTTGACCCCTATGTTTGTTTCGGTTTTTCTTCTCAGGGTAGTCAGCTAAGAAACACCAGTGTCATCTGTTTGCAAAATAAATATCATTCATCACGTGGTTACGTACTTATTTAGGGCAAATGCAAAATCTAGTATTCTAGATCCTTTTTTTGTAGATAATGGGTCGAAAGAAAGGGATGCATTATGAATGCCTTGCTAAAAGGAAAAAAAATATATAGGTAGGGCTGATACGTGCAAGAAAAGTTTTTGAAGAACGCAAGATTAATGCACTGCTTGTAGCTTCGTTTCCAGAAAATGTAAGATTTTACTTTCAATTAGCACTAGAAGCGAGTGGCCCTACACAAGCCCAAGGATATGTGTTTCAACGGCCCTCGGAACGCGCCGCCACCGGGTTCCTACGCTGCAAAAGCAACCGAGGGCCCATCCAAAAGCATGCCAGAGGGCCATTGCAATACGGATGGAGTGGGGATACCGCACGGTTTCCCGCTAAGCGGCTAGCCTCCTTGCTGGTCTGCCACCATGGAAACTAGAGGCAACAGCCCTAGCACGCATGCACGATTTGCGCGTGGAGATGCAACGCCAGGGCGAATCCCCGCTGCCGCGACAAGTTGCAGCATGGCGGATAGAGCTTCGGCTGGATATCCAGGTGGTATGGCGACAGCGACTGTCGCATCCCAGTTCTGGGCACGTCATAATTACAGTGGTTTTTTTTATGGTGGGCTAAAATCATGCAATGACCAATCCCACCCTTGGGCGAAGCCGGAAACAGTGTCAGACTCTTACTGACTAAACATTTTGCCCTTCGCATTGGAGCCAAGCCTTCCTTTCAGAAAGAGACCCTGGGCCCCAGCAGGCTTCGACCCTTTTGCAGAGTCCATACCGTTTTGCTGACAACTGCTTGAAGCGCGCGGGAACAGAGCGCCCCGTCGACGACTTGGGCTTGGTCCGCACTGTTACAACTTACAAGATGACCGGACGGTGATCTACCCATTGCTCGCCGTCCGCAAGCCCGGCGGCGTTTGCGCCGTTGCCTTATGCAGTCCACCTCCTCCTTGACTTGCATTGCTGCTTCGCAGAGGGTTGCGCCCATGGCCTCCACCAAGACCCTGTGCGAGAGATCGCTGACACCGATCACCCCCATGAGAACACGGCGATGCTCCTCCCAAGCGGGGCACACCTCTACTGTGACACCTGGGGCTTCTCTTCCGCACGAATCCGATGCAGGTATGGCGGTTAGTCCCCTCTTTGAGGCCCGGCTGGAAAGACCTCACGGTGTCCTCACCTTCCGTATGACGCAGGTAACCGAACATGGTAAGTTTGGGAGGTAGATACCTGCACTGGATTCGTGCGTAAGTGACGCCAGGGTGTTGCCATTGTGTGAAGCGCCCGGAGGACACGGTGGAGCACATGGTACAGGTATACCATGCTTGGACAGAGCATCGCCATGTCCATGTGGAGTCATTCGGCGGCGGCGATATCTCGCACGGGGTTTATATAGACCTTGGTCCGGAGCGAGTAGGAGTGGCAGGCGGTCGCATCCTTCTACAAAGCAGGAGGCTGATCGCATAAGGCAAGGGCGCTCACGCCCCTGACGCCGCCGAGATTCTGATTCCGATTTCCGGCTACCGTAGACGCGTAATAATTTGAGTACAAAAAAAAAATTCTTTAAAAAAAATCGGTCTTGAGTCATCCATAGGGGTGCGCCACTGGTCAAATGTATGCATAGGACTATTTAAAATATCTCTTCTTTTTATCTGCCCTGCGGCAGGAGACAAATTCTGCTCTTTTTGAAACCTTATTATACATTTGAGGGCCGAGTAAAGCGTTTTTTAGTGATCGGTGATTGACGTTTAGGATTTTTCCATCGAAGCAGGTAATTGTGTATTCGTATTCGGGCGTTATTTCTCTTTTTTCGTGTTGCCTCTCCATCAAACATTGCGTTGGATATGGACAAAGCAACACGTTTTCCAACCACGCTCAATGGTTAGGCGAGTGGAAAAATGCCACCTTAAAAGAGAAATCTCGTAAACATAATTTATTTTTGACGAAAAACATTTTCAAAATTAAACAGAATTTTGAAAATGTTTTTTTTTTACAACCATTTTACATAAATTAGCTATCGTAATTGTCATTTATAGTTTTGTATTTAACTTTTTTTTTAATGTCTAAATGTATCAACATCCATCTAACACTAAACTGAACTATTTTGCCAATTGTGATAAATATAAAATATACACAAGTTCCAGATTTTTATTTACAAACCGTACTTATTATATGATTTTGTTACTTAATCTACTTGTACAAAAGTGGTACATAGGTATACATCATAAAATAAGAAAATAAAATATTATATCTTCTAAAGGATCAACATTGTTTGAACGTTCACTAAGCTCGACTATTGCGCGCTTGTGTGTGTAGGCGCACGCACGATGCACACAAACATAGCATCACAGCGAATTTGCCTAAACTCTAGGGAATGAATTTTATGCACGGAGTCTTAATACAATTTCTATTCTTTTTGCACTCAATGTCTAGCTATGTTTATTATTAGAATGTAAATAGGTATTAGCAGAGTATTACTATATATCTATAATTAGCATTATTATACTCCTACGTAGTTTAAATTCGAGTATTTATCTAGGGTAGTTTTTAGCAAGGTAATCAATTAGGTAAGCAATTAGATATTTTTAAAGTCTGCGGGCATCGATGGACTCTTCATAGTTATGATATTGTGTTACCAATATATTCTAGTTTAACAATTTTCCAATAATGTAATACAAAGTACACACATAAGTAGCATCAGCAGCCTCCTTTCACACACAATGTAAATAAACTTTCCTTCGCATGGCAGATATTCAAAAAGAACCCTTGGATCTCTAGCGGCGCCACTCACAAAATGTTTGCGAAAACTTAAAAGGGCCATGAATATGCAATAAAAGTACCAGGTTGACATAGAACGCGGAGGATGGCAGTTCGCAACAGGGGATGCTGGATGCTGTGCACTAACCCCTGCGGTTAGGGGCGGGGAGACCGTTGAATGGCGCGTAGGGTGCGGATTTATCCCCGATGTCAACGTCAGAGGACGTCGGGCCTCGTTAAACATTTGCCTGCCGACTATTATAATAAGTTGTGTGCATACAAACGACTCCTACCAACTTACAAAGCGATTTGTCTCTGACGATTCTACGTTTTAACGTTTTTGAGTAAATATTGGAAATTGCAAAAAGTTTTCAATGAACTTACTGAAAAATTCACTATTACTTTTGGGCACGTAATTTACTATTTTCCGCACTAATGCAAAAAAATGCGCGAGCTCGCCCCCTCCACTAATATATTACATTTATTGTATCAGGTCAGGTATGACGCTAAGCGACCTCAGCAAGTCTGACCGGCGATTTGACTCGACCTCTGTTTATTATATTTTTTTTTTTTGCAAAAAAATTCAATCCTAAAAACACTAAAAAGTAGAAAATAACACTATAACTTTCCTATATTAATAAACTTAAACTAACCTACAATTATTAACCTTTAATAAAATTTAACAATTTTTGGAGGGGTAATAAGTGGTATTTCGTCTTCATAGATTCTTTAATGAAAAATCTTCCTTTAAAAAGTTTGACATAAATATTTCCTAGTAGAAAAATATCTACCTTAAGGTCAACTGGTAGAAAATGCCTATGGCATAAAATCCGCCTTTGTAAACTTGTGCATAAAGTTTTAATAAATAAATAAAATACACAGTACACAGCCTTCTTCGATAAACATTAACCAACCATCTATAGTTCGTTTTTTAATCCTAGACTACGATTTGACAACTTAAAATGTCAAACACTAGAAAATTGGGAACATATTTTTTTTGTTCTTATGATTTTTTAGTGTTTGATTTAATTTCTTTGATATTTTAGGTCTTATAACCTTGACATAGGCAAAATCATCGACGACCATTGTGATGGAGCCATTTATTTAAAAAAGAAGAAGAAGAACATATTTCTAGAGTGTGACATTCTGAGTTGTCAAATCGTAGTCTAGAATTAAAAAATGAACTATATATACCAACTCCATAAGTCAATGTTCATCCAAATCGCTTCTCAATTACTCCTCCATGTACGGCAAAGTGATTAAAGATATAAAAACGAGTGTGTCCTATAACAATTTATTCGGAGTCGTTATGAGGATGACGTAGGTGAAGGGCAGCAACCCTTCTACTGCGCCCTTACCGCCGGGTCAACGAGGCCCGTCGTTTATTACACGGCTTCCATGTCAACTCTGCTACAGGCAGGAATTTCCCACGTTTAGCGTAAGTCGATCGAAATTATGTCATTTCTAAAATAAAAAGTTTGTTATAGGGGGTCGTTAATTTATTACGTAAGACGATTTAGGGGGAGAAGGTCGATCATGTCTTATTTTTTTTTACAACAGAGTGAGAAGCGGTCTTCATAGGTTTTACGTAAAATCAGAAAAATACGTCAAGTTAATATATTTGAAAAAGCGCTGACAACCGCGCAAGTGCCGATGTGTTAAGTAAGACGTTACTTATTCCCGTAATCGGCACAATTGTAAACGGTCCTAAAAACACTTAAAAATAAATAAAATAACCAATCGTATATTAATTGTTCCACGAAACAAATATTAAAAAGGAAGGAACCTATACTTACGGGGGAGGGGTTCAAAAATTAATAAAAATCGTCTTACGTAATGAATGAATGGCTCCTATGTAAGTAAATATGTATTATACATATTTTGTTTTACCGTACTAAATATTTATCATTTATAAACGTGACTCACTTATCCTGTTTATCTAAATAAGCTAATATTTATTTTTGTTTCCCCACAGTTCGGTTTCCCTTGCAAATATCTGTCGGCTATTGTAAAAACACGATGATATATTACATCGTACATATTTATAATGACAGAACCATCAAAGCCAGAAGTCCCCCTCCTGTGGGCAAAAAGTAGCTCCGCCCTATTAGTTTCACATCGCTTTGCCACTTATGGCGGCCTGGTACTATGAACAGAATGCGTGACGTTCTAATAACGAGGGCATTATACTTACGCTTTGCCTATGCAGATAACTTCAAGCCATTAAGTCCAATTGACCTAAAATCAGAAGTATAGGACGCGGGAAATAAGTTGAACTATTTCCTAAGGTTGCAAAAACAAGAAGTTTATTATTACACCCCTAAGTCCGTACGAACTGGTATAAATAATAAATCCCCCTGTTCGCTACACGAAGTAAAAATGCATGTCCGAGTTCTATCACACAGATAAACAGGACCACGGCCTGTGTATCAGGTCGAAATGCTTTTAACCGAAATGTCAACTGATAGCAGAGCTGAGCATAATGTTCTGTAGGCGGACTTTTAATTGTTTTATGTTATTTTTAGCTGTTTATTTTGGTCACAGACTGTTAATTGACATCAAGTTTTCTCTCTTTTACATTAAATGCTACTGCATGACTATGATCTCGTCTCTCTCGTTGTTTCTGTAAACATATGGGCCTCATACGCCGATCTGGACGGGTCTGTCTCCATAGATATTATATGGCGATTAAACTTGTAGAGCTGCATCCACGCGACACGACTCAACGTACAAATTAGGCGTGGTTCTGGGTGTGTTAAATATAACTTCTTACCACCTTGTATCGGTGTGCACCACCATGTTTTTTCCAAAAACATCAAGGTTTCTCCAGTTCCAATCACATCAACCTTTCAATTCGTAACAATCAATTTAGATGTAAGCTGTCGCCAGGACGTGGAGGTCGTCGGTGGCGCGGTGTTGCTACACGAGGCCGGGGAACAGCCGGCCGGCCCGATAAATATCTCATGAATAAGAATATTGCATTACGTATTCCCTACGAGTGTCCCCACGTACGGCGACTGAAAACTAATTTACTTTAAAGCGCATGTTTACAGGCGTCCGGCTCCCTATTTACAGTATCGAGGAAAAATGAAGACTTTCAATATTTCATTGGCAGTCAGTTATTCATGGAACTGAAATTTTGCTAGCAGCGTTGCGTCGCTAGCAAGTTTATAAGTTGAGCTCATTTTCAATGACCAAAGCAAAAAGTAAGTTTGCCAATTTCTTCGATCTGCTGAGCTGCCTTATTCGTTCAGTGAATACTGAGCGCGCTCAAGCATGCCTACTTCACGACATTACTTATAAAATATCATGCAATATCAACCAACAAAGCTCGAAATTAAATTATGAAAACAACGAGGGGCGAATTTCTTTAGAACTACATCGTTGTTTTTTATGGCACATTTTATTTATTCCACGTTTTATTAAAGAGTCTCTAGGCTGAATGGCGTCACATAAGTGCTCTTGACGGCAGCCCCATTCAGTTTATCATTGTGGAATGCTATTGGGAAGTCACACTAAAAGCTCTAAAGGAGTCGCGAAAAAATCGTTTATTTTTATCTCAAGAAATTGATTTTGCCTGAGCACTCGCACTAACTGAAGCAGTACTTGTCTAACTCCCTAGTACACATACCGGAATTTTGAACAACCATTTATCAATAGATAAGTCGGTTCTCTAGCGACTATTAGGAGAGCGCGCTAATTAATTATTTCATTTGTAAGCGCTCCGCGGATTAATATTCACAGAACATTCAACTGTGAGCAGCTTACAACAATGAGTGGTGGCACTAGCATTAGTACGAATTAGCTTCATGATTCTAAATTATATGAAGAAGGAAAGAACAGGCAAAAGTTGCTCCATGTGCCTAATTTACGTCATTATAACAGAGCAAAAAGTACGGTCCCTGCGCACAGCTCAATGGCTGTTGTAGTTTTTGCCGGATAAACTTTTGCTGAAGATGAATAGGGCGCTTAACGTTAAAGAGGCCGAGCTATTTCATGATGTTTGCACATCTGGTGTCCAACTTCAGACGCACGTAAAAAGGAACTTTTTTATGTACTTTGGAATATATTGCAAGAATTTCAGCTTCTACCAAGGGATCATAAGTCCCAAAGAGTTGAAGTTTGCAACTCATTAATAAAGTACAGGATTCGGTCGTAGCAGGAGAGATGTTGCTAAACTCCCTAAATGTTAATAACTAAGCGGGTTGTCCTGTTATGAGCCCCTGGTGAGTGTAGCCCTGAGCGGGATAACGACCTGATATGGTTGTTGTAACAACAAGATAACAATCGACTGAGGATCATTCCAGTACCTAACTAAAGCCGATTGTAAGGGACAAGGGATTACACGATATTGTCAAATAGTATACGTTTTGTGAACAGAAATAACGATTAACAGCCGATAACAAGATCAACAAGATATCGTCCACGTCGACAACATCGCTGGACATGCTCAGTAAGAATATAACTTCCAACTTCTATTTTTATTTACGCTGAAATGAAACTATAAATAGTCAGTAAATCACCTTATGGTTAGTACTGCAGCTGTCTCATTCTTCTCAAGTAATCATTTAATTTACATTTTTATTAACAGTTTTGCTTGGCAACTAAATATACGAAGTAGATACCGAAATTAATAATAAATTGTGATACTACGTTGCTAGCAAGAAAAAACTCCTTTAGAATTTCTTATAATATATTTGTTTTTATTTGCTATCCGCCCTCAGCAACATTCCTGGCCGACTTTTCGGTTGTTTTCATTACCTAAAATAACAGCGAGAATATAAACAAAAGAGGAATTCTTTGCCTTTCTTTCATTTTCATAATAAATGAACCTTTCACAAGTCAGTCTGTTACGAAAAAACAAGCACAAAAAATTAAAATACCATGGTAAATGTTGGGTACCAGGAACACAGGGAAGCCTTTGACGTGAAAAATATTTGCAACCTTACCAACCCTGTGTTTGTTTGTCTTCCGTGTTAGACACAGGTTTATACATTTCTGATGCCGTGGTGAAATTAACTAGCGGTTTGACCACTGTACATATATAAATTATACATAATTACGTTGAATTAACATGGTTCGTATGAATACATGGGATAATCGATTCTTCGTCTAATATCCAGCCGAGTGAAGAAAAACATCATTTAGACAGCAGCATCTAATGAAGGCAGTAACTTAACAAATTACGTTAACTAGTTAGAAAACTTGAATAAAGTTAGTAACAGTCTTAATAACTTTAATTATAATTAAACAAAGAGTTCCGGAGGCCAGGTCACCAGGGCGCCAGAGCCGGCAGGTGCC
Source organism: Mythimna loreyi (assembly GCA_029852875.1). Lineage (NCBI taxonomy): Eukaryota > Metazoa > Arthropoda > Insecta > Lepidoptera > Noctuidae > Mythimna > Mythimna loreyi. The sequence continues at coordinate 769,223 of CM056795.1, read as the reverse complement.
GCGACCGACGCTAGCTTCCACAAAGTTTCGGCGACATCTCCGGTATAAAAGGAGGAATAATAAAGAGTTAAAGATATAAAGGACTGAGTTTGAAAAAGTTTTAGAAAGTAAGAGGTTAAATTCCAGTTGAGATGGGAACGACTAAGTCACTTGAAAATTTGATATAAACCTTTTTCAATTGGAGCAAATGACGCACTACACGCTAACTATTGACATATTCGCAATAACAATAACACATAATTTTAGTGGTAAATCAAACTGAAAGTCCCAAATGAATATTAATGCTAGAATTTCGTAATGTGACAATAATTTTCAATTTGTAAAATTAAACAAACTTGCTAATACCGGATCCAATTTCCTCGAAACTATTTCGACTTCCAGCGAGGCTGATGTGTGCCGCGAGACTACATTCAGTTGAAGCACGGCTACCAACCGCCATCGGAAACGCTCCCCTGACGATATCTATAATATTTCTTATCGCCTCATCCAATTAAATGGCCTTGAACGCCCTTTGAATATTAATATATTTAGAACCATTTTCTTTAGGACTTGAACTTGGTTCCTGATCAAATTAAAGCAAAAAGGATATTATACCTAAATAAAAGATTATCAAAGCTTATCTAAATGACAAAGCAATCAGGCGATTTGGGAGACACTATGGAACTAGACATTTAAACCAAATTGACACTAAGCAGAACTAACTAATGCAATCATCAGATCAGAGAGACAAACTCGGAGGCAGTCACAAAATTAATTACATATTTAATAGAAGTTCAGCAAAACTATCGTATCTCGGCGACCCAAATCATAAACAGATAGACAAGTGGGCAAATAAAGTGGCTCGGAGTCTGAACAAAAGGGAGGTAGCAGCCCTTAGCGCCACTCCCGACAGATATTATGAGACCTTTATTATTAACGACAACGCACAATTTACTCGCGCAGATTTCGACCCTCCACTATTGCCGTAATCTCAGTAAAATACCGACTCTTGTTTATGAGTTCCTGGTAAAGGTGATTGTATAATGTCTTTGTCTGTTATTATAATAACGGCGCAAGTAAGTACTATGCTTGTTCGTTTAGCTACTTTGTTATCCTATCTTTTAACAATGCTTATAACTTACAGAATAAGGAAGTTTTTCCTTATTGCTTATCTCAGTGACCGCACTTCTAACCCTTCAGAATGCAAAGAAGTAGCACGTGCCACAAAGATAAGATCAGTCTTTTGTCACTCGTAGATCTATTTTTACCAGCCGATACAGGTATCCAAGGAGGATTCGTATAGTGTTTCCCAGTAAATGGCTTGTAGAGGAGTGATAGGCAGTCGCTGGATATTCAGCCGCGTCCGATTAGTCTGGAAGCGGACCTCCAGAAGACAGAAGTAGAAACCGTGAGGAAATGAAAAAAATCATAAATTAAGTACCTAAATATGCCAAGAAAATAAAGCGCGAAAATCTTAACCTAAAATTCGTTTTTAAAACCCACTCTTATCCCACCACAGCCACCTAATGGACTGGTTTGCACTTGTGTTAAAAAAAGCGCGTGCTCTCCACGTTACAATTTTATCTTAACTAAATTAGTTTATTATATCACTATGAGAGCGCGTCGACCTCCATCAGTAGTAAGTGAATTGAAAAATATCATTTGACGTACTAATTTGTGCTAATTTATCATTGCAGCCATCGGTTCTATAACACACTCACGTACGGCTTTTGCAAATTCCGCCTCGGTAGCAATGACAAACTTTCGGCACTTATAGCTGATGCTCGCAAAGTCGACGACGATGATTATTTTACTATTAATACAATATAAACTTGTCGTGGGGGTGAGTAAGCACACTTTTCCGCACTAATTCGGAGAAAAGTCCATTGCGTGCCTAAAAGCAATGTGATAAGAGCTGGTTTTCGCGCGGTTGTATTGAAATATTTTTATTTTACCTCATGCTTGGCAAGTCGACAACATCAGATAATATCTGATGTTGTCGACTGGCATATTATGCAAAAATAAGAAGCACCTCGAGTTTTAACTGTATACCAGGGTAGCAAAAGCTAACAAGAGTCAATTGTAGGCGGCCGGGACAGCTTCAACAATGGCGTTAAATCGCGTCGAGAGAATTAGTTCGAGAGGCCGCACGTCCCGGCCACTTTGTTGCAATTTGCGGCAATTTACTGCTACTATTTCGTACTAGGCTTGCTCGCGATGTCATAAAGGCTATGTTTAAAGTTATAGTCGCTGGATAAACTGGATCAACTCTACAGGTCTAATTCTTCTCCAAACAAATGCGATTTCAAGATTTTCATGACCTGTCTAGATAGCACAGAACTTTTAAAACCAAAGCGTCGAAAAAACTTAACGAATTTCTCAAAAACTTTGATAATATGTAACTAAGAAGAGTACAAAAAAAGCCCCGTCTCGTACAAGTCCTGATTGCGAAGTAATGTTTTTCTGAGATTTTTCCGCAGTGAATATCTAATGAAATAGAATATGTATGAGGATTTACGTTAAAAAGCTAATCTGTTAGAGTCGTTGTTCACATTACGTCGCACAGTACAACGCTGTGCGCTACAATTGCTCAACAGATTGTTGTGTTATTCGCACACTGTTTGCTCGTTAGAGGTGATTTATTATGCTAAATTATAATTGCATTACCTCCGCGAACCGAGTAAGCTAAACTGACCAGATTGAAGAATTAAAATAAAGTTCCAATCTAATAAAAGTAGCGTCGGCGCCCGCGGGAGGAACCCGTTAATTAGTTGCGATCTGCAATTAGCGGGTGGCCGGCGGAAAGACTTGTTTGCTAGTACAGAGCCGCTGTCATCCGCTCCTGAACGTATAATCTCGGCCAATGAGTCGGGATTTACGATAATTTAATTAGGGGAGCAAACGAGAGCCCGTGTGAGGCACAGCGAAGGTGGTTAATTAGTGCACCTGGTGTTGCCACTACAAGTTACGGAGGTAATAGCTGGACTCCACGGAGTCTGCGGAAGCGCCAGACATTATGACATACACGGCAATTTTTTAAAACAAATTGTTGTAGTTGAAATTTAGTGTAGATTATACCTGCGGCAATCGATGTTTTGAAGGATAATTTAAAGAAGACACTGTCAGCGGATTCGCCGACGCGATTATACAGAAATTTATCTCAAGGGAACATACTCCCGGGATGATAAGTATATAATGTGTTTACTAGGACTTAGGGGTAGACTCGTGAGCCAAATTTCAACTAAATCCTTTCAGCAGTTTCAGCGTCAAAAATACATACAAACATACACTCACAAACCTCTGCCTAATAAATTACGCACATCATAACGTTATGAATAGATACACAATTTATTATCTCAACTAATATAACTCCCAGCAACATAAATCATAATGACAATGTTCCTCGTGAATAATGTTAGGACTCCACGTGCCTCAAATAAATCACACGAGAAAGTGTTGATAATGAAAATTGCTAAAGAAAAAAGACAAGAGGAGGCAAACTTAACGAAGCAGAAAATTATAAAACAAAAGAGTTATGGTGACATTTCTTATGGAGTACTAGGACGTCAGAAGCTAAAGGAGTTCGTCAACAACGTGCGTAGGGGAACAGATGCATGGCAAGTTTTTATATGACGTTGTTTTGTTATGACGAAGAGGCGGGGCGACGAGGACAGAAACAACAAATAAAAACGGTAGTATTCTACATAAACGGGTACGCCTTAAAAAAAGGCCCCACTTGCATTATTCATACGGATGCTAATGGAAATGGCAGGTCTTAAAACTGTAGACGTAAACAATGCCCAACTTTATTGTTTTTGAGACTCAAGGAAAGCCTGCGAGGACATTGTTCCCTGATGAAAAATTTGCGACACAAAATGAAAAGGGAGTGTTTGTAGTCAATTAACAAATCCGTTTGCGCATTTTATGACGAGCCGGGCCAATGGGGGAAGCCGGGATGTTTTTCATTGAGTGTTTACTTTGTAATATTGACAATATCGTGTTGTTTTATTAACAAATTGGTAAACAAATGTCGGATTTTGTACTGGAATTGATAACGGTGTAACATGCGAGTAGATTTAGGAGCAAATTGACAGAGTGTTGACCGGTACTGGGTATTTCTAAATTTCAACGGTATTTCCAAGAACTTAGCTATACGTTCACACACAGAAGTCAATCTAACAGAGTGTACGTACGGAGAACCGTGAATTGGTTGACGTAGGAATATCTCCTGGTTCGAATTGTTTGTTAGTAAATTGATTCATGAAACCATTTCTGTGTGTTGACGTATCTTATCTATATATATAAAAGGAGAAACTGACTGACTGACATATCAACGCACAGCCGAAACTACTGGGATTAGGAGAGTGAAATTTTGCACAGAGCTTCCTTTAATGACCAACACGACAACGGCGAACATTAAGAAAGGATTTTCCAAAATTCATCACCAAAAGGAATGAAACGCGTGCCCAAAGTTTGTGCGAAAACCGATTTTCACGCGGGCGAAACCGCTGGCAGAAAGCTAGTATTACACATATTGAATGTATATTTATTAGATACACAACAGTTAATTAAGGTAACAAGCATGACTTCGACAGTAACAATGACATCTGTATCGAGCCCGATGTATTTATTGACGGGTCGTGTATCTAGCGTGTGCCGTGCGATTTGATCGCATCAATATACCGACACTGTCATTTGTCGCGCGTGCGATTAATGGCATTCGTCGTCCGTCAGATGGGTTGCACATCACTAGCCGTGACGTAGCTACCAGATAGTGATAAACACATAAAATAAAACCATAAACACCAAGTAATTAACATAGTCGAGTTTTTCATTTTTAACTCCCGGGAAAGTCTGATATCCTCTTAACTATGCTCGCTCGAGCGCATCCCCCAGTGGGCACTTAAATGCATTCACAGAAAGAGGGTATTTAAATGTCTGCCTGTAAAATCCCCTCCCAAGGAAGAGCGCCTCTACTGGTATTTCTTTTTTATTTTGTACGTAAAATATGGTTACGGAAAAAATGATTTTCATTCCAAGAATCCTAAGCTGTCATTCCTTAATTAAATATTAGCTGTGGTCGGGCTCCGCTCAGAGGAAAATTTCCAGTTTTCTGGTTGGTACTTGTGTATTTTATAATGGACCATTGTTTCCAATTTTATTATATTCCTTTCGCCGCTATATTTCTTATCTTACAAGAGTTAAATAGCCGCAGCAACCGACCGGAGGTTTCTACGATCAAATAAAATGGTATTTAAATAACAATTTCCATGCTGTTGACAGTTAAGTAGAGCAAAAAAATATCGGCGTACCAGGCGCGCAGTAATAAGAAGCGGTGAGACGCTTGCGGTCGACACCATGCAATATTATATTGATGCGGCGGGGACGGATGGCCGGTGCACGCCGCGCGGCCGGTGAGTGTGGCAGACAGGAAGGCTTGTTTTACGTTATAGGTACCAGGTAGCTATGGAATGAAAGTGGTCTAAATGCGATAATGATTATTCGGTTGGAAATATAAAGCATAGAAAGAGCAGATTTAAGAAATGGCGAAATTCGCCTTGATTATGTTGTCAGTGAAACTTTTTATTGCAGGTCGCAGGAATCTGAAGGATACCAGATCACTTGTTGTAGAGGAGCTTGAGACGTATGGAAAAGACGTATGTCCAGCAGTGAACGTCTTTGGGCCGAAATGATGATTTTCATCATTTGTGACGGTGGTATAAATGGTACCTTCAAAGTAATGGTAACCAGAATGAAAATCACCACCAGTTCATCACAACGCCCCAATCTATTCACAGGTTTAAGTCACTATGTAATGAAACTTTTGCGGCAATATATTTCATGCAACGTCAGTGAGTGGGGCATACTCGCAGCTCCGATGCATACCTTCCATATTAAATAAGCGAGTGCGCGAACAAAGGATCCGTATTGTCGTGCAATATTGACGGAGCCAACAATACTCAGTGAATAACAGCGCTGCCACCGCACTGCGGCCGCTGATAAACTGCTTTTTAAGTCGCACAATACAGTTGTACGAGCTATCTCCCGCCAGCCGCCGCCAGCCGCGACCCACCAGCACCTGACAACCACAGAAACACAACTAATGAACTACTATCAAAGTAGGTTACGAGAAAAATTGGATTTTATACAAGTTAAATTGTTTTATTGTTCCTGTAATGAAAACGGCACATTGTTTTCTCAAAAAATAAACAAGCAACGCTGGCTTTTGTCTAGGTAAAGACAATCTCCTTTAGAAGTCTTAACAACTTCATCAAGATAATGTGTTGTGCGCCTAAAACACGACAGATAAATCTAACCGGCATATCCAAGAAGCTAGTCTGATAGAGACCTCCATCAACATCCTTATATTTCTGCGATCCCGGTAGTTGTCAGCCACAAGCGCGCACAAGGCGGAGCGCGCACAGTCGAGCATCCGGTCCCGCGGCCGTACCACCTCCGGCCATCAATAAGGCGGCTCGTATCCGGCCCGGACGGTAAACACCATCCCGTGGAAGGAGTTTCAGGATTGTTAGAGCGAAATGTGACGCAGAAGTCTCAATCTAGATCCGAGCACACTGATTAAAAAGATCTCGTCAGAAATCCTCAAATATTAGACAATGGCGATGCTGTTAAAAGAAAAATTCAAGCAAGAATGGCACCAGCAATTAGAAGACTACACTGGAGAGTAGAAAACAAGCCATAAGCTTCGATGTATTACATAAAACCAATTTCTATAAACACTGTATTTGCATATTTGGAGTGGATCTTTTGCTAGTTACCTTGTTTGTGCCCCTACTAACTATTACGGTTTTAATGAGGGTCCTACTGCCGAGGATAATGTTAAGCAGGTACCTTTGATGATGCCGAGATAGCTGTGACGACTATGCATAGCCCATGTAGTCCTGCCAAATTGTTTTACTAATTTCAGTGCAGATAACCGTTGGGTTATATCGATAAACGAGATTCTACGTAAACTAATAAAGCTGCTAGCAAAATTTAACTTTTTTATTTGGCTTTTAAATGAAGGCTATATTTTTTTAGCAACATAAATATCATTTTTTAAATATTTATGGGCTTATATTCAAGACTTAAGTGTAATTGAAATGTCAGGGTTTAACGACTTGTTAAAACAAAATCGCTTACCAGGAATTCAGAATAACGAAAATCTTATCAAAAGTTTTCATTTAAAAATGTTATTTTTTTTACCGTTTATCTCTTGTTGTGACTTATCTTTATTTGCACTTGTATTAAACCATTCCTCAGCCCTGACATCTCTACATCGTTTTTAACATCACCACAGTTCCTGTTCAATATATGAGTAACATATCGGAGAGTCCAAAGTGCCCATATACCTGGAGGAAACTTCAGTAATCGTAACCAGCTACTGGGCCCAAACCTTACATCGATTCGAAAAGAAGAATATTACCGCAACTAAGCCAAAAAAATAATGATGAGGCAGTGCACGTACATTGGTCCACCAAGGGCTGAATGCGGAAACCAGACCGCAAAGATAAGGTCACGATGTGCCTGTGGGATAATCGTATTGCACCCAGTAGCAGATATTTTGGTACTTAAGAGTTTTCACACAATTCTTTTTGTGTTTCTTTTGCAAAAAAAAAAAACTAGCATGAGCATTAGGTAAGCATTAGGGCAACATAAAATGCTATGAACGGTGGCTAAATACTACTTACGAATGTCGCAAAAGACTCGTAAATTTCAAAATGCTGAAAAAAATAATAATTCGGTAATTCTCTAATTTTGATAATCTTATGATCTAGTTGACTGATATAGAATGCCTGGACGCATTAAGTCCGTTTTTGTACCACAATTGAGCAAAAAGTTTTAATAAAAAATTAAAACATTGTACTAAGCCACTTTGAAATAAAAAGTTCGCATACAAACGCAATGAATTACAACGAAGTGATACTAGGAAAATCGAAGAATTAAAAAAGACCTGTTGGAAAAACCGATAAGACTACGTTTTAACCGATATAATAAAACACAAACAGCAGTATAACTGCCATTATAAATGCTTCCATTTATTACAAAATTTACTTCATATTTTGAACACATTCCCTGCTATAAATTAACAATGGAACAACTGAACAATAAGAGCTAGCTATCAATGTTATTATTTCTACAACTATATTGAGAGAATCAAATACTGTAACAGTGCTTTTTCATTTGATAGATAATTACATAGACCAGTATAATTTATGAACGAATTAATGTACTTGAAAGGCTTTAGAATAAAAGTATTATTCTCGACGATTGCTTGAAGTTAAAGTTTAAAAAAATAGGTTAACTGTTTTATTTGTGTCCACAATTCACAGAATGAAAAGTCTTGTTATTTTTAAACTTTTAGAAACAAAATTGCGTGTCATTTACAGTTCACCAAACAAAGAAAACTCGTTTTTATTTCACAACTACTCGGCCTGCAGAAACACAGAGGAGTTTAAAACTTGTGTCTGAACGTCAGCTATTAGACGAGGAAGTCGTCGCCGGCGCCGCACCGCGACCGGCACAGCGGCACAATGGCGGCACGACCGTTTCCGCTTCCGTCGTGCGCACACACGTCAGTTTCCGCCCATCAATAGAGCCTCCGACACAGATCCGATGTTTTGTCTTCACGGTACATGAGATTTATATCTTTGGCAGAACATGTACAATTGAAGAAAACAAGCGTAGTTTCATATTGTTTGTTATGTAAATCTGCTTAACGTCATTTGGTGCGGAAAAATGATATAATCCCGACGTTTTCGAAGCGCTAGAATAAACGTCCCGCAGGCTTCTTTGTCCTGTGAAGTTTCACCTGTCAAATTATGTAAGAAGTTTCCTTCAGAACATAATAAATATCACTTTTTGTCGAAGTATTCACCGAACCAAAGCCAAGGTGAAAGGCAGCGCCGGATAAGACTTGCTTTATACATAGTTTGTTCGAATTTACCCGATTTTTGTGAGCGTCGAAAAAGGCTCGGATTAAGTGTACTTTTGGGTCGTCTATTTTCTTTGGATTGTATTCGATATTTTCATCTACAATATTATCGGCCGGGGTCACATTTATACAGAAGGAAAACACTCTCATTCCAACTGTATCAAAACCTACATGAAGTAGATACGCCTGGGTCGCCGCTGGACCACGACAATAAACTTTAATACTAACTATGAAAATAAAAGAAGGGTTCCATAACAGTAACAGAGATGGTCCACATAAAATAAAAGTCGTGAGGACGAGCGTTGTGTCGCTCCGTGAGCTAACTCGCTTTATTGGCACAATCGTAACTTTTACAACTGGATTGACGCAATGCATAAAACACCAGCCGAGTCACGGAATCGATCAGGACGCACCGGCGTTAGCGGCATCGAATCCATTTGGCCGCGGAACGATACAAAATAAAGCAGTAACGATGCCGTGGTTATAGAAAACAACACACAAACCCGAATGTTTCGGGATGTTTTCAGATGTGTTCGCTAGCCGCCGTGCACAGAACCTTTTAGGCATTCAACCGCTGATCCGCGGCCTTTTGACACGGGTATCATGTCGGATTGTCGAGTACGTGGACTTCACTGCGAGCTTCTCTCCTCCCCTGTTCAAGAGTTTTACATTTCGCAACAACTGACCCCTGTGTTTGTTTCGGTGTTTCTACTCAAAATAGTCAGCTAGGAAACACCGGCTATCTATCTAGTTTCAATGGACGAAAAAAAATCGACGTGTAAAAGAGTTTGTGAAAACCTATCAGCAAAATAAAAATCATTTATCACTCTCTGACTACATATTTTTTGGTTGTGACAGGATTTACGGTACTAGTAATAGTTTCCGAATAGGCCCAGAATAACTTTGTGTAAATGGTAAAATTGTATACCGCATTGTCGACCTCACAAAGCACGGTTAGTAAACGACAGCCACGAAATTATATCAGACATTGTTTACGATAAAGCGGTCCAGTAATAACAGCTCATTCCGCACGTTCCGAAACTATCAAGTTGCAACTATTCAGTGGAGAAACTCCATTAGGGGAGGGGGGACCACGATGACATTGTTTGCGCTCCGATCGAAAATCGATAGTGTCCGGTTTAACACCGTGTGATTGTCAAAGATAGACGGCGGTGTCAGGCGGGGTACCAGGCATGCATGACGCGGCCGCAGCCTGCCGAAGCCGGGGCTAACACTAGATTGCTATCAAGATTTTGATTATGTATGAAATGAACCGTCCAAGTCGCTTTTCATGTTTGCCTGGTGTATTGATTTATGCAATAGATTAATACGGCTTCTTTGATTAGTCAGAAAACAGTAACTTGAACAATAGATAACATTATAAACAAATGTTAGGTAACCCTGTTTTTAAGTCTTTAAAACCGTGGTGAAAACGCAGTAATTTTGACAAAATTGTCAATTGAGCTTGAGTATTTCTACTACAATAACATAATCTATCTTGGTAGATAAGTTATAGCAAGCATTTAAGATCGTTTCATAAATCATCGAGTTTTTTATACTTCGACCTTTTTTTTGATACTAATGGGCCCCAAGAGAGTTGTCTTTTATAAAACTTCAATTTTCATAGATCCGTTTGCCCCAGACTCAACCTTTGCCGATCTGTCCTCTAGCAGTCGCGACGAACCCCAGTCCCAGACGATATTAATCTTTTCATACATCTTAATCCTGACGAATCTGTAGTTAGATTTATTTGAAGCACTACTGCGATTACATTTCAAAGAGCTCTTAATAAAAATCGAGTTTGCCTTAAGTGAGACAGATTTATGATAAATCTGCGTTACTGCCAGATTAATGAGGCGTATGATATAAGGATAATATATTAAATAACAGCTGAAATGTATCTGTCTCGGGGCTCGTCTTGCTGTCACTGCAGTTCTACTTAACGTGATGAATGACTGTCTCCGTGGTTAGGCTGGTTGGAGGCGCGGTGCCACGGTCAGACCTGCGAGGCGGTGTATACATTAGGCTGATTAAGATAGATGCGTTTAATATGTTACCTACGACATGGAGTTAAAGAAAGATTATAGTTCAAAGGTATTAATGTAACAACTAATTCCCAGGAACACAAAGCAGGTACTAACTAAGCAGTGTATAGGTACAGACGAGCTTATCAGGATAACATAGGATCGATGGCAACAACGTTAGTGCTTAAGCTCTCGTATGTCAGGCAGCTCCCGCGTCGAGCCACAAGCCAATACACTGCCGTCGCTGCCTAAGGAGCGCTCGCTTATGTTAATTTTCACCTTAGTTGCTAGTTAATCACGCTACAGTCAGGAACTTAGTTTAGTTGTCTTTTATGTAACAACTTGTTAACATTTTACAGCATTGTCTAAAGTTACTGGATATGAAATGCCATTCATTCAGAAAAGGTTTACTTACTTAACTCTACAAAACTCAGTGGCTTAGCACCAAATTATGTAACTTTTGTTTCAAGCGCAGATACTTCTACATCCTTGAACTTTTCTCTTTGAAAAGGACTTTCACAAACAAGTGAAACCTTTTTAACCAAAACTTAATATTCGTTGAACGAGATCAACGCTGTTTACTCTAAAATTAATAATGTTACGCCGTGAAAATGGAACACGCCGTTTCTTCGACAAAGTTAGGAGTATCACCGAATAATTAAAACGCATTGCTAATCGAAACCTCCAGAATAGAAGTACGTACCAGGGCCTAGCAAATTCTAGAAAAATCCGACACGTATAAGTAGGTACTCAATAATTCTGAGAACTTTTGTAGGTATTTAAGTAACCTGGTAAAGGAATTTGTACCTTCCGTCTTGTACCATAGAGTCGAAGTTCGTATGAGTCGTGGGGTAGGTACCTACCTACCTACTCGTAATAAAAATGATTTATTGCTTCGCGGAAACGGTTTCTTTTGTTCTGGTGTGGCCTCGAACCTTCGGTATCTAGAATTTTCTTGGCTCTGAGTATAAATACGTGTTCGCTGGCCGGACGGGAGTCAGTTTGATTTCGACTGCGATCAAGTGCGAATATCCAAGTCAAGTGAAGAACGTTTTCATCCATACGACGACCTAAGCGATATTCTTACGGATCTCTAGAGTGCATTACGAAGTGGTTTATTGGCGATTGGACTAAATTGGTGTTTTGTTTGTGGAAAATAAATCTCTCTCTAAGTAAACCGGCATTTGATTACTCACGTTCGTAACAACTGGTGTCAGAAGTGGGATGCCATTACTACAGAGAGACGACGAACAGCGACCACGAACAAGGAGACAAACGGAGATGGATGCTGCGCGCCACCGTCTGGAGGAGGAAGATCAGGACAGTATGGGAGCAACAGCAGCTGCTGAGGCGCCGACAGGACCTTCCTCGGAAATTAACCTAGCTGCAGTGTTGGCCGCCATGCAAGCTAGTATGGAAGCCGCTCGCCGCGAACAGGAAGCCGCTCGCCGCGAACAGGAAGCTAACCAGCGCCAGCTCCAGGACCTAATCGCGGCTAACCAGGAAGAAGCTCGCCGCGAACAGGAAGCCGCTCGCCGCGAACAGGAAGCCGCTCGCCGCGAACAGGAAGCCGCTCGCCGCGAACAGGAGGCTAACCAGCGCAAGCTCGAGGACCTAATCGCGGCTAACCAAGAAGAAGCCCGCCGCGAACAGGAAGCCGCTCGCCGCGATCAAGAGGCTAAGCAAAACCTTATCCTCGACAAAATCGATCACGGCCTCGTCACGCTCGGCGAGAAAGTGAAGAACCTCACCTTAGAGGTCAAGGAGGTTTCCGCCCGAACTGAAAGTTTGGAAACAAGAATGGATGGCCATGAAGATCGCCTGCTGGACATCAATAAAAAAATCGTCAAGCTGGAAGCACGCGAACCCATTGCCATTAGCTCATCAGCGCACACCCACTGTACGTCGGCCGCAAAGCTTGATTTGCCACGTTTTGACGGCACGTCATCATGGACGGCGTTCAAATATCAATTTGAGACATTGATGAAGACGAACCGCTGGGATGATGAGCAGTCTTTCGCGGCGTTAGCCTTGGCACTACGAGGAGATGCATTACTGGTTCTAGAGAACCTTCCTTCAGACGGCAGGACCTTGGAGCGTCTAATGGAAGGGTTAGACACTCGCTATGGCGACAAGCATCTCGAGCATGTATTCCGCGCACAGCTTCGCGACAGAACGCAGAGGCCTAACGAGAGCCTCCAGCAGTGGGGTGTCGAGGTTGAACGGCTGGTGCGGCGTGCATATAGGTCGATGACATCGGAGACTGTGGAAGTTAATCTGGTGCAGGCATTCATCGACGGACTACGGGATTCTGAAGTGAGAGCTACGGTGCGACTTGGGCACCACCAAACTTTGAAAAGTGCAATGGCTCACGCTTTGGAAGTGGAAGCCGTACGACAGGATTCACGCACGCACAGAGTTCGAGAAGTAGTGGTTTCGCCTTCAGTGCAGCCGCGTCACCGCGAAGGGGTGGTTTCTTCTTCGGCAACGTCCCGCTATATTCCGACGTGTTACGGGTGCAGAGAAAAAGGGCACATTCGTACCGATTGTCCCAAGAGGAAGAGGGCAAGTGTGGACTCCGCAACCCAAGTTAACGAGAAGACGATAAAACTTAATGTCGCTAGGGCTGCGGGGTGCGTGCCAGCTGGTCAATTAAAGGCCTCAGTCATCACCATCAATCAAGTCCATAACGGAAATAGTTTAACCATCGAAGGAACACTGAATGAACGTGCTTGCAATTTCACCGTTGACACCGGGGCGTCACGGACTATTATAAGACCTGAGTTGCTGAAACGCACGATCTTGTGGCAAAGAAAGTCTCCATCCTGCCGACTACAGACAGCAACCGGCCAGCCAGTCTCCGTCCTCGGTGATACAGATATAGAGTTAAAAATCGGTGATCAAGTGTACACCCATTCTGTTTTAATTGCGAATATTACCGATGATTGCATTCTGGGTCTGGACTTCTTGCAGAAGTACCGGTGTATTCTGGACATTGATAGGGGAGTATTGAAGTTCCCAGACCAAGAAGTGTTCCTGCGAGGAGTAAATACATGTCACCTCTATTCTTTAAAAGACACTACATTGGCTCCGAGAACAGAAACTCTAGTCGAAGTAAAATTCCCCAAGAAAATCAGGCAACAAAGGTGTGTAATAGTTGAAGATACTGAGCGGCACCCGGAACTCATCACCGCGAGAACTTTAGTAATGACGAAAGGGAAATCTAAAGTGAGAATTGTAAATCTTGGGAAAAAGGAGGTCCATTTGAAGAAAAACAGTGTTGTTGGAAGATGTGAAGAAGTGAAGTATCTCCGCCAAATCAACACATCTTCAGTTAAGCAATACTCAACGAGAGATGAACCTGATCACATCCAGCAACTTCTGGAAAGTTCTAAGAAGAATTTGTCGACCTCAGAACTACAGCAAGCCAGGGAATTTCTGCTACGGTTTCGGGATATTTTTGCGACGGGAAAGGACTGCGGAAGAACAGGCCTCGTTAAGCATGAGATAGACACAGGTGATGCTAGGCCGATTAAACAAAGACCGCGCCGCATACCCTGGGCTAAAGAAACTGAAGTGGCAGAAATGGTAAAGGACATGGCTGATAGTGGAATAATTGAACCTTCTACGAGCCCATGGTCTTCTCCTGTCGTTCTTGTGAAGAAAAAGGACGGCAGTACAAGATTCTGTGTCGACTACAGAATGCTGAATAACGTCACGAAGAAGGACAGTTATCCCTTGCCGAGGATCGACGATACGCTGGATATGCTCAGTGGTATGAAGTGGTTTTCAACCATTGATTTGAAAACTGGCTACTGGCAAGTGGAAATCAGCGAGAAGGATAAAGAAAAGACAGCGTTCAGTACGGGCATTGGCAATGGCCTGTGGCAATTTAACGTCATGCCTTTTGGGTTGTGCAATGCTCCAGCAACCTTTGAACGCCTCATGGAACGAGTCATGGTTGGTCTTCTTGGTGACGTCTGTCTAGTATATTTGGATGACGTCATTATAATGGGCCGCACTTTTAAGGAAAACCTAAGGAACATGGAAAAAGTGTTCACCAGGATACGAGGGGCTAACCTAACCTAACCTAACCTAACCTACCTACTCGTAATAAAAATGATTTATTGCTTCGCGGAAACGGTTTCTTTTGTTCTGGTGTGGCCTCGAACCTTCGGTATCTAGAATTTTCTTGGCTCTGAGTATAAATACGTGTTCGCTGGCCGGACGGGAGTCAGTTTGATTTCGACTGCGATCAAGTGCGAATATCCAAGTCAAGTGAAGAACGTTTTCATCCATACGACGACCTAAGCGATATTCTTACGGATCTCTAGAGTGCATTACGAAGTGGTTTATTGGCGATTGGACTAAATTGGTGTTTTGTTTGTGGAAAATAAATCTCTCTCTAAGTAAACCGGCATTTGATTACTCACGTTCGTAACAATAATTATATTCTTCTGGTCGTGAAATATACAACTTTGCCCTCGTTTACAAAGCGATCTAGACGACTTAATAATCTCCAACTTCCAAGTTTGTCTTGTATGTATATCTATAGTATTAATCTTTAATATATATTATTAATCTTTGTAGTTAAGTACTTTAGCACAGATTACTAAATGGTTACTACGTAACAGATACTTCACTCCATACAAAATTCTCAATACCTACTGCTATAATAGCCTACTTCGTCGCGTCAGCAACCACTGCATGCCAAAATGTGCCTTAATACTTAAGCGTACAGTTGTGATTGCATCGCACTGCGTGATCAATCGCAGCTCACCGAGAAATCGCAGGGCTGTTTCTTCGATAAAATTAAATTAACATAACTTTTTCTATTTATTTTAATTTGAAATTTTTTACATAACATATAAAATAAAATCTTAAATATAAACTTAACTAAAATAAATATTTACACCAAACCTAACTATGTACATATAATACAAAAACACAATACTCAAGCGTCGAAATATTCCTCCACATCGCTGTCATCTGGAAACGTGCCCAGAAGACTGGCAGCATTGCCACGTTGGATGGCAATGCTAATTCTTTGGGCAAAGAAAGAGCCAGCCCTCTGGTCACGCAAAGTATCGATTACTTTTTCTATGTTATTGAAAAATGTAAATATGTTCTGACTTATATGTGGAAATTTAAAATTGTATCGTTTATAAAATATTTTTTTATAAATTGGTGCTGACGGTGCTGACTGTGTAATACGTCTAAATAAAACCATTGTCAACCTTGTATTTCTTTGTTTGTTTCCTAAGTACCTACATGTGTCTCTTGTTTATGTTGACTGTATTTATATAGGTAGGTGCTTAGTTTTAAAGTTTAATTCTGCCCTACAAAGCGCAAAAGCGGTATCTCAAAAAAATCTTAAATATTGTTTTTGTGCCATCAAAACTGAGACAGGGAAAACTTTCTTAATGATATTTTTTTATGTTTCGGACAAGTTTGCACTAAAAGCCTTAATTACTTAAAATAAAAGCTGTCTAATGTGATAGCTATAAAAATAATTATTCATGATTTAATTAATTAATAATTAATTTAATAAAATAATAAAGTTGATTTTTATACCATTGTACAAAAATCAACTTTACTGTTTTTGTGAGATATCGCTTTTTGGCTTAGAAGGGCAGAATTGTGCTTTCGTGTATACATTGTATTGTAACAAATAAATGGTTTATCTATCTATAAAACATAATTATAGACGTCAGTGGGTAGCTAAAATAAAAAATCTATAAAAGTTAAAAATGTTAGGTGTTTATCATTTCTTTTACTTGATTTGCGGTACGAAACGAATGGAACTATTAAAATTGAACAACGTGCGTGCTTTTCGCTTGCGACAACCGCACTGAATTTAGGGCGCCGGCGGCTCGAGACCGCTCAGCCGGGCGGTAGGTAATTATAGCGCGCAAGTACATGGAGTGACGGAGGCCTGACTTTAGTATGCTATTGAACTTACGATACCGAGAGAGAATTGTTCTTACCTGAAAACAAAACAAAAAACATTTTAGATTACAAATTCTGCATAAAAAAGTATTAAGAGTTAGCTAGTTGACTACTTTTTTTCAGTGGGAAATCCGTGTAAAACATACAGGGCACTAGGCCAGCATGACTGCAGGGGATCATCCGGATCGTCCCAGAGCGTCGTGTTTTCTGGAAGCCTTCCAACGTGTGGCAGCTAACTGCACGCCTCGAACCTTGGTAATATCGTATAAATAGGGCAATAAAACAGATATAAGCCTTAAGCGATTTGAGAAAATAAAACGTTTGTACCGTCTGTTTTTAAAATTGTTAATACTTTCCGAATTGAGGTTATAACAGAATGTAAGCTTGTCGTATTTTGCATCTATACGTAAAAATAAAATGTTCGTGTAACCGCGAGCCATATTGAAAACGTCGATTACCGCATGATTCCATCGACATAACCCTCTAAGATTCTCATTTCAATAAACTTCAAGCGCGGGATCCTGCGAACACATCTCGTTCTCTAATACGCAATCCGGCCGCGGGGCATCTGTAATAATGCACCATATAAAAAGGCATTAGCATTTTAAATGATGTCGTTACGCACCCGGAGGGAGGAGGATTTTTATGTTAATATCTTTTTCGTTTTCCTCTCCACAAAATAAGTGTTAGGGAGATCATTTTTCTTGATCGCTAACAAATTAATTATGGAAATATTAAAAGACAATCTCAGGGCCATTCCTGTCCGGGAAGGCAAGGAATGTGTGTCGTGAAGTTATAGCGCAATTATCAAGGAGCTCAACTAATTTAACAAGCGTGTCGTTCCCGCAGCGGGGCCGCAATTTACCAGGAGCCAATAAACGCGGCAGAGGCGTGACAAGCGCCGTGAATTATGCAGCCACGTTTAGAAGACTCCTCCGCGGAATGTCATTGTGTACGCCTCATGTTAATTTAATTTAGCTGCGTAGTCAACCACCGCGTAATGCCGACGATATTGGCTCAATCAACCCTTGCTTGCTGCGACTCAATTATTCAAATAATTCTATGTATGTTAGTCTGTCACTAGGGATTAATTTGTAATTGATACGTACATTATTTGGCGACTTTGACGCTATGTAGATTAATTTAAGGGTAAACATTGTGTTGGCTTAATTTAATTGCTAAATAGGTGATCTAGTGCGGGTAAAGTAGACGTATACAACGCACGCACTAACTAGCGAAAGGGTACAAATGTAACGCAACGCGAGCATCAGTTAGTAAAAGTCTAACACACCCTCCCGCTCCACCCGACAGCGAGAAAAGTCATTGGACAATTTCCTTATATATAGGTATAAAAAAAAAAATGTTGTCTAAACATTGTCTTACATTATTGTCAACAGTAACTTCAGAACCTTCTTCGGTCCAGTGAGCTGTTATTAATCCAGATAACCAGTGCAGTGAAATCAAAATTTAATCGCTGCTTCGTACCGATACTCAAAAAGGTGTTACAAAAATGTATGTATTAATAAACCCAACAGCAATATTAAATGAACGTGGTTTACAAATGAGGCGCGAAAATGTATTTATCCATAAATTGATTACACAGCAGCAGAAACAGTTCGTTTTCATTAACGGACCATTGTCAGCTCCGAGCAGTCATGCGAGCCTGGTACCCACACGACAAACATACTTACAAACACCATTTTTAAGTAGATTAAACATTAACTTTTTCGACCACAATACGTTTACTTTTTTTCCTCCGACATCCCTCGGAAGAATCTTAATGAGTCGACGAAACTTTTAATTAATTCTACGAGTTAAGTATGCTTTAAATAAATTACTTATACAAAATCATAAGCGGTGTTTTTGGGGAGCTCAGAATTGGGCTCAACTAAAAAGTTTACTTGTAACTTTGTATCAATTTAACAATATAAGCTGAGCTACTTAGACTACGAGTTTACTGAAGACAGAAATGTATTGTTTAATTGAAAAAAAAAAGTCTCAAACTTCTTTGTAACATTTACGAATATAAGTCTTTCTAGGCATTTCTATATAAAGGTTTAATGAAAATCATAAGTAATATCATTTCATTCATTGCTTTTGTGATAATAAATAAATATACAATAGATTGTGCGTGTCATCAACCGCTTTTAACACTAGACAAAACGTTACAGACTTGAAATCTAAAGAGCCATAAGTAGGAGCACTTAAAGCTGATGTGTGTCGGTAGCAACAATTTCCATAAGTCCGTAGGTATTAGTTACTAAGAATATGTATTACAAAAGGACTTAACACAAAACCTTCACCAAATAACCTCAAAGACACAATGGACATAATTCAAACAAGCACAAAGTGTAACAAAAACACGCATGGCGTACTAGGGCGGCATAGTGGTGCGATTCGCAAATATCCAGTCAAAGAGTGAAGCCCTTTGATGTCGCATCAGGAATTCATGCAGGTGGCTCGTTTGCCTCCCGACTACTCCCCGATGTGCCCACTATGGGATAATTTGCTTTGCCACGGCGCCATTACAGCTGTGGCCCAGCATTTGTGCTTCGCAGTCAATTTCGGGTGACGTTTAGTGCTGCAAAATATTATTGGAAGAGCGTTTTGAAATTTGGTTCAAATAGGTAGGGCTTTTTCGTTGTGCCAGAAAAACAAATCAGTATTTTTAAATTACAAGAAAAGTGACTTGAAAGTAGGCTTTATTTTCTTATAGTAGATAAAAGTAAGCTTTTTTTCTTAAGGTAGATAAGGTATAAACTCAGAAAGCCTTTCGTTTTGTAGATATTTAGAAAATTGAAATAAGCAAATGCGAAGCCGGTATTATGTCTAATACATAAAAATTTGCTATCGAACTTTCCCGAATCTTCTTTATCGATATTTATGTTTCTTTTTTGTGTATCTATTTGACGATGGGTTACGATGGATGCGTGATGCACAGCACCGTTCATTATGGCGACCATAGGGATGGATAGGTTTATGTCCAACAGTGGGCGTCTTTCGGCTGAAAATGATAAATTTCGACGGTGAAGTGCCAATACCTTCTAACTGACAATATTAAAAAAAATAATAATTTATCGCTTGTAATTTATTTCTTGTGTGTTTCCGCAGTAGATATTTAAATGTACTTAAATCTTTGAGATTTCTGATCATCTCGGAGATTTCACAAAATACATTACAAGCGATAAAAAGTTTTTTTTTTTAATATTGTCAGAAGGTATTGGCACTTCAACGTCGACTTGTTAGGTCTCGGCTATTTTTCACTCTCATAACCCTGGATGGGTATTTTCTTTTTTTTTATATTTTATATGCAATAACAACATTAATTTAGTTACCTTTCCTTTTAGATATTCATCTAGTTAGAATTCTATTTACCTTGCGATATTTTGTCTAAAGCCCGTTGTCATGGTTTAACCTTCTACCCTTTGAGTTCAGAAGGTTATGCGTAGGATTATACATTTGAGTGTAAATACGAGTTTCTTGTCGCAGATGACACGTGTGACAGGACGCGACACGTGTCCCAGGCCGCCAGAGTGCACGTGCCACTTTACATATTACCTATGCTTTATAAATCATTTATTTACGGCTGGTATTTTCAGACCACAACCTTTAGACGTGGAATATTTGAACATGTGAACAAGTGATGCTGACAAGTTACGTGAGTATCACGCTATATGTGTTGGTAAACCTGTCCATATTCTTCAAGGAGTTGTCAGCAAAACCGTAGGGACCCGGTCGAAGCCAACTGGGGCCAAGGGTTCGCGTCTGAAAGGGAGGCTCTAGCCCTGGTATAAAGGTAACGTAGGAACGGACTTTGTTGTTTAGTCAGTAAGTGTCTGACACTGTTTCTTGCTCCGCTTAAGGGGGATTCGTCATTGGATGATTTTTACCAACCATAAAAAAACATATTTTTTTAGGTTCATATGTATGTGTGGTGTGATAAAAATGGATAAAGTGAGAATTCAGTATAGTAGAGGAAGTTCAAAAGTGGTTCCAGTGACTAATGAAGTGAAGAGGAGGAATAAAACGTGTGTTACTAAAAGAGTAATGAGTAAACATGTGAATGGATGTAGAGGAAGGCCAAAAAACAGATGGATGGATTGTGTAGGATATGGATATTATAGAAAAGAGAGTTAGTGATATAAGGGGTAACAGGACAGAATGGAAGAAAAAACATCGTATTGCACCGACCCCAAATAAAACGGAACTATCTAAGGCAGGAAGATAATAATGATTGAATTCTTCAAATAATAATAATAATAGATACGATAGATGTTATTACATCTATCGTATCTATTATTATAACAATAATATCTACACTAATAAAATAAAGAGGTAAAGTTTGTTTTTTGTTTGTAGGAGGTAATCTTTGAAACTACTGGTCCGATTGAAAAAAATTTAGCAACAATAGAAAGCTGCTTTACTCCTGAGTGACATAGGCTATATTTTATATACGCGGGCGAAGCCGCTGACAAAAGCTAGTTTTACATAATAAGCATATTTCTCTGTGTCGCATCTAATGTATGAGACGCCGATCTCCTCGTCGCTCCCGCAAACTCGTAATAATTTCTATGACAAAAACACACGACTCGAGCTGAGACAAGAACTTCGCTAACTACCCTCAAACTTCAGGCTAACGAGGGAATCGGGTTACTGTGTACTGAACGCGATCTGCGAAAACCAACCACATTGTAACATGTACATTATCGTAGTTGTCACCGAAACAGATAATAACATCTTCGTTTGATGATACAGTACGTATTATATTCTCTTTTTTATTGATGGCAAATAAAGCCGATGTCAACTACTCGGCCAATGTCCAAACTAAGTTGAAAAAGTAAGTAGTGTATATTCTCAAGATGAAAAGTTAATAGGCCGGGAGAGGGAGCTGGGAGGGAGAGGGAGCCGGGAGGGAGAGGGACGCGGGAGGGAGAGTTTCGGGAGACGACGTTACCAGTCTAAAGATGGAATGTTGTTAGTGCATTCAAAGAATATGTACAATACGTTTTAAATGAGAATAGGATTGATTGCCATTTTGTGACGTCACTCACGATTTACTGTATTTGACAGTAAATCGTGAGTGACGTCACGACGAAGCAATAATTTCTAAAATAAAATTTTATTTACGAACTAGCTGTGCCCGCGACTTCGTCCGCGTGGAATAGTTATTTTGGGCATCATATTTATTTTTGCAAACAACCTCAGCTTTATAAATTATAGCTGTTACCCACGACTTTGCCCGTGTCAATTTCTGTTATTAATTTAGACAATTTAGTTTTTAAAAGAACATACTCGTAATTATCTAAAAGTACTTCATAGAGCTACACCCTCCACTTGGGCACGCCGTAATCTCTTGGCGGTAAGTTCCCTCTTTGAGGCGTGGTTGGATAGACATCACGCAGGACATGACGCAGGTTCTCACCGGACATGGGAAGTTCAGGTGATTCCTGCGCCGGATTCGTGCGGAAGAGACGCCCGGGTGTCGCCACTGTGTGGCCAGCACGGAGGACACGGTGGAGGTGTGCCCCGCTTGAGAAGAGAATCGCCGTGTCCTCGTGGGGGTGATCGGCGGTGGTGGCCTCTCGCGCCGGGCCTTGGTTCAGGCCATGATCCGCAGCGAAGAAGAATGGCAAGCAGTCGCCTCCTTCTGCGAAGCAGTAATGCTCGTAAGGGAGGAGGCCAACCGCATAAGGCAAGGGCAAAAGCGCCCTCACCGTAGCCGTCGCCGCCGCGATCCTGCCGATATCCGGCCACCGTAGACGCTGGCTTGCGGATGGTGAGCAATGGGTAGCTCGCCGTCCGGTTGTCTGGTAACAGTCCAGACCGAGACCAAGTCGAAAGCGTTATACCGGGGCTCTGGGAATTAGGCAAGGGAGGAACGGGGAAGGTTGTTTAGTCAGTAAGAGTCTGACACTGTTTCCCACTCCGCCCAAGAGCGGGAAACAGTGCCAGTGCCTACCATAAAAAAACCCCTCCACGCCGCCTTCAAGCAACTCCTCTCCTCGCCCGCTGGCCAGGCGCAGCGTCATATTTTGCACATCATGCGGCGCGTGTGAATTTTATATCGGAGTATTTTAAAATTGTAATATCTTCTAAGATTTTCATTGAAAATAAGTGATTACAAAGACAATTTTGTTCACAATTACATACTCTTAATCAAGAACACATTTATTTGGATAAAGTTTAATATTACTATGTTGATACAACTCTAACAAATAATTGGTAATAATACATTAATTTCGGCCAAATTTGATTCCCATAAAAACGGTTCTAGTGAGTTAATCTTAAAAGATAGACATATACTGTCGCGGACATTTTTTTAGATCATTTTAGGAGGAATAATTCTTTCATACATATTTTTTTGGTATCTTCTACCGTTTTCGCAGCGCACGCAACGGAAGCCTTAAAAGATGAATTTTTTTCCCCGTTTTTTCCACATTTTCCATTATTTCTTCGCTCTTATAAGTCACAGCGTGGTGTTATATAGCCTAAAGCCTTCCTCGATAAATGATCTATTCAACACAAAAAGAATTTTTCAATTCGAACCAGTAGTTCCTGAGATTAGCGCGTTCAAACAAACAAACAAACAAACAAACTCTTCAGCTTTATAATATTAAGTATAGACTATAAACGAAAAGAGTTTAATCAGAATCCAGTTCTTAAATTTTATTCATCCCTGAGTTCTTCAATTTAGCCAAAATATCTTCAATTTGACAGTAAATCATGACGTCACAACATGGCAATCGATCCTATTCTCATTTGGTACGCATCTTACTAATATTATAAATGCGAAAGTTACGATGTTTGGATGTTTGTTACTCAATCACACCAAAACGGCTGGACGGATCTGGATGAAATTTGGTACATAGGCTACTTTTTATCCCGGAAACCCCAACCCCAACCCCAATACCACGCGGGCGAAGCCGCGGGCAAAAGCTAGTACTCTATATTTCATTCTACTTGAAATATCTATTATTTATTTATTATGCACACCTACCACCTGTGTTGTCTTTTTAACCCAAAGGTTGACTGGTAGGTTGCAATCCCACCTGATGTTACAGGTGGGATTGTAGTCAAACACTACATAATATCAATTAAAAAACAAAGTACTTTTTGGTTCTAGGTAAAAAGTATCAGTGACAGTGAAGTGCAGGTAACTGACAGACGCGAGCAGCGACGGTTAAACTTTGGCTGTCGCTCGTCGGCAACCCTTTGTGACGCCGGCATCCGTCAGTTTCCATCAGGTGGGATGGAAACGTCGAATACATCAAAGCAAAATGTATCGGTGAAAGGCTGCCTGTACGTGAAAACATTCAATTTCCATTTATTTACTCTTCACAATAGGTTTTATCTATCATTAACAATGTTTGTGACTTAAAGACTATATACAACTATTGTAAGAGTCTGGTGCCTGAAATAGGTTTTTGGAAAAAAACCTGTGGTACAGGTCACCACAACATTGACTATGTACCATTTGTTGTAAAACTCTGTTCACTGTACTTTATAAATGCTTTATTGAATTTTAAATCCAGTTTATCCGCGAAATCAATTATTTATTATTTAACCATTTATGTCCACACAACTGGAAACAAGACAAGAATAGGTACAGAGGTGATGCTTATTTCTAATCTCTTCCAGCATACCTGCTAAAGGAGAATTAGAAAAATAGAATAGTAGACTGTGTGTGTAACAGAAAAAGAAAATTAGTACGCACACATTAATAAATAGGCAATGAAATAATAATGAATATAAATATAATACTATAAATATATACATACAAAAAGCAAAACAAATATCAATCTGATACGTTCGTACAGCCGCGCTTACCATGACGTGTTAAAATGTCAAGCGTGTGAGCGAGAGAGAAAGGGATGGAGTTATTCACCCTATATAGCTCTGTCCCCTTAACTACTCAGTTTAGGTTGTCAAATGGGTAGCGTAAAGAGCTCGGGAAGCATAACTTAACCTTAACTTCACCCTTGTGGTCCTTGGATACTCGTACAGCTTCAAAATGCATAGAAGCTCTTTGGTCCACATCTTCTTTTAACATCAGATGAAATAATGGTCAAAGGCGTTGGGAGGGTTATTATTTATTATTTTTTATCAGTACAAAAAAGGAGCAAACTGTCAAAACACAAAAGAAGTCCTTTCAGTGAACAAATACGAGTAAACACATGGCAACATTTTAATTAAAAGTGTCTGCTTACAACAGATTCCTATCAATATTAATAAAAAAATACAAGTTAACATTGTGAAAATCGTCATGCAAATTCACTATAATATGAAGGACGATCAGGGTTGCTGGAATCCGATGGATGCAAGACTCACAGGACCGGTCTTTGTGGCGGCAGTTGGGGGAGCCCTATGTCCAGCAGTGGACGTGTTTCGGCTGAAAAGATGATGATGAAGGACGATCCGACCTGTTAAACTCGGTGGGTGGGCAGTATCGTTTTCTGCATGATGCCAGATGAGAATTTTGTGCTTTTACTCCAGTAGTAAATCATTTATTAAACATATGTAAATAAAAATAATGAGAGATCGGAGAACAATGGTGGTTGTGTAGTAACATCCCCGACTTACTTAATCGTAGGTCGCGGGTTCAAACCCTCCTAGGCGCATTACTTTATGTATTTTATTATTTTATCACCGGAATAATATCTAGAACCAAAAATTCAAAGGTATGTGACACCTACCCCCACTGAGTCTGCGTGGTGGATTACGTTCCCATTCCCTCCCCTAAGGAAGAGACCTGAGTCCCAGCTGCCGGAACATTATAAGTCTGATGGAGAGTAATGCAACACGTATACATACAAACACACATAAGTGTGTGATATTTCCCCCCTATCCATTTGTCCACATATATTTTCTCAACTCTTTTCATGTCATTCGTTTCATCTTACCTCCTCACATGACAATACCAAGACAAACGATTCCCTTTAAACTTTTCATTCACTAACGCAGCTTTCGAACTACCAATGGGTTCATTGCTCACTTTATCCAGTCTCGTCACTGC
Organism: Mythimna loreyi; assembly: GCA_029852875.1. Lineage (NCBI taxonomy): Eukaryota > Metazoa > Arthropoda > Insecta > Lepidoptera > Noctuidae > Mythimna > Mythimna loreyi. The sequence goes on along the minus strand of CM056795.1, from coordinate 743,323 downwards.
ACACATCCATCCCATCCATCTCAACATTCTCATCTCCAATCTTTTTTCATCCGTCTTTTTCACAGCCCAACATTCTAATCGTGGAAAAAAGAAAACTTTTTATCGAGATGGCACGAAGGCTTAGCTTCATTACAAAGTTTTTATAACAAGGAGGTTATTCACCTCCTGAAAGACTGAATCAAAAGCTATCCTTTCCTGAAACAAACGGGTAATGCAAAACGCAGTGCCTACTCGAAGCTTAAATCAAATAAATCACGCCACTCATATTTGTATAGAGCTGTTACAAACTGCCGCAAGTACTGTCAATAATGAGCGGTATGTTTCACTCTCGGTAATATATTGACGTTACGCGGAGAGCAGAGCACACAGGCACACAACGCGATATTTTGCGCAAACAGTCGGTGCGCGATACCGGGATGTTTGTACCACCGCATTGTTTGATGCTGCCGTGATTCACTTATTAAAACATAAGTTCGGATTTGTCATTTTAAAGTTCGATTGTAAATAAAATTTTTAATTAAATCAGTTATTAACATTAACTGAATAATCTTCTTCTTCTTTTCGAATCGATGATAAACTCTTTTAACTGTTGGGGCCCAATAAGTGGCTACGTTAACAGCAGCATCGGTGGCAGTCATTAAATCCTCCATAGTGCAGGTGTATGGGCACATTTTTTAAAAGTTTTTAGTTTTTTTTGCCAACATTTTTGAAACCACCACGAAACCTACAAAAAATAATAAATTCACAGATACATTTTCCACGTAATACATACTTAGAGCGAAGAGTTTGCAAAAATTACTTAGAGTCGTAAAAGCTTTAGCACGCGAGTGGGACCAGGGGAGCAGTACAGGCGAGGATGGAAGGACCTTGAGGTAGAATTTGTTGGTGTATTGTTGGCGCCGCACCCCATTCCGAGCGGATTATAAAGTTTAAATTGGTTTACGTAGGCATCGCCGCGAAGGAAGCAATCTTCTGCAGCGCCTTGACGTGTCACAAGTAGGCGAGACGCTGATCTCTGATACTTTCATAAAAATAGGTGTTACACAGAAAACATCCTAACATGAAACTACAAACACATAGTACACCATTTGTTACATGATTGTACGAATTCATCAAAACCTCAAGTAGACTTTCCCGAAATATACTGAAATTAAATATCCAGCTCTTCGCAAGTTGTTTCGGCGAAAAACTAATAGGCTCGCATAAAGAACGCAGAGCCGAACGAAAATATTATTCATAGTCGTGGAATACATAGCGTTTTATTTGCGTATCTATTTCACGGCAATATTTGGAAAACTTTAAACATTTATTCATGTTATTTACTAAAATATGAAAATTGGCAAATAATAATGCCTACAGCCTTACGTCCACCCTTGTGTCGATATCTTTGGATGTGATCAAATAAATAAATGATTCCTGAACTGTACGGAACTTTGCGACGAACACAGTTCGAAGAAGATGGAAGAAATTTGCTTGGCTTCATCATGTAGGAAAATCTGATAAGATTTAAACTTAGTGCACAGTATTAGACTTAATGCAGCAAGGCATTATCTCTCTCTCTCTTCTAGTAAAAAAAGACTGCAACAGATAAATGTTTTACGTATCTTTATCTTTTCAGACTCGCCAAGCCTTCCAGCTGCTGGGAAACTAACCAGGGTTAAAATCCTTTTTAACACCAAAATATTAACTGGCACTTACGATTAGGAAAGCAGAGAACAACAAGACGTTATGCCCCGCACGCTCAGCTTATCAGTAAATCTTAAAATCCTCTCATTCTGATAGGACAAAACCAATCAGATAAAATGAAATGAGATTTGACAACGAATTAATCCAAACGCAGAAATCGTTGGTTTTTCCGTTTGTTTCTAGGATCGCACATCTTAGCACTCAGCCGCGTGTCACGACGAATTTCGTTGCGTCAGATTTGCGTCTGCAAGAATTATGTAGGGAACGTGTGACGCGTGTCACCCCCCACACGACAGTGGGGGGGGCACAGTCTAACTCCCGTGACAAAGAATGTCACTGCATGTGAAATGACACGTTGTCTCTCCACGTAAACGCTCATGCGGTTACTTATGAGAACGCGTGTTAGATTGCGATTTTAATGTTTCGTTTGTAGGATTTATATTTGAGGTTTGAATTAGGGTTGGAGTTTATTTTACGCTTGTTTAATTTTGTGCCTTGTGGAAATTAAGCGTTGACATAATTTCCTAAGTGGACTAGTTCTTTTTTCTTTTCGTCGAGATCCTTTCAAACTACTATAAACTTTTTGTTTCTCTGGCAAATAATTACATTCAAGTCTAACTAAAATGTAACTTATTTCTTTTTTTTATGTGAAGTTAATTTAAAATTTGGAATATTTAAAAAGGTTTTATATACACTGCCTTTGACGACTACAAACTCCAAATCTGCCAGCGACAGGAGCGTCCGGTCATGTCAGAAACGTTTTATCATGACACCTGCTCATTTCTTCATTCACTAGGTATTTTTTAAACCTCAAACTAAAGTACATTTTGTAGACCTCAAACTAAAGTACACCCTTTCAATAAATTTATAGATATAATTATATCAACTATTTTTCTGTAGTTAATTATTTACATTTTTAAATTAAAGTTGACGTAAATAATACATTAAATGGTCTCTCCAATCCAGTGTCTTCAGCTCTCGCTGGAACGCCCAAACCAATCTGTTCCAACTTTCGGTATCTCGGGTCGCTCGTCCAAGGGGATGTTGAGGTAGACCGGAACGTAACACAACAGATCAATGCAGGGTGGATAAAATAGCGACAGTTCACGGGAAAAACTTGTGAGTAAAATTTACAATTCCGTGAAGACCTGTATGGATCAGAATATTGGGCTAAGAGAAAGATGGATAAAATGCCAGCAAGCCAAAAAAAGGCGAATTGGGTAGACCCAATTTTGATACAACATAAAATAATATTCTAATATTTAACGTTGTCAAGTTTATGGGACCGATTTTTTTTTCTCGGTAACGGCTAGGTTAACAGGTTTGAGAAAATATATGTTTATTATATATTCATGTGTAAAATTATAATTTTTTTGAAAGGTTCCAATTGATTAAAATACTACGTAGAAGAGCATACGTCTTGACAATCTGTCACGAAAGAACGATTAACATGAATGTGTTAGTAACCGTTTACTCCGAGCTAACTGAGTCGGTTCTCAGATGTAGGTTAACTTGTGGAGTAACTAACTGATTAACAAGTTGAGCTAAAGAGATAGCTTAGAGGCACATTTTAGATTTAAACTACTGACAGCTTCGAGACATGTTTTTTGTTTGTTTTTGACATTACATTAATAAATACACACTTATTTTTGATAATGTCAGAAACATTTCCTAGGAATAGGCGTGAAATAGGCTGCATAGGAGTAGGACTGTACTGATGTGAAAAGAGTGAGAGCAATGGTGGTCGAGTAGTAAAGGCCCCGTTTTACGAGTTGTATGTCGCGTGTTCAAACCCAGCACCACCGAAACGTCATGAGGAAATCAACATGTCTTAGTACCAAAGATTCAAAGAAATATAACATCCACTAACCCGTACCGGGCCAGGGTGGTGGATTACGGCTCATTTTCTCTCCTAAAGGAGACCTATGTCCCAGCACTAGGAACATTATAAGGCTGACGCAATGCAATGTGAAAATGTATTTTTCATGATTCACAATATTTAAAAGAAGTCATCCAAACATCGGAATTGAAGCAACGACTAAGTCATCTGGCAAAATCATATGTTTTGTCATGTTATTTTGACTTCTTGTATAGATTTGTCATGTGCGTAATTTAATGTTATAATTGTAAACTGTACTGTGTACTATTTTTACATGCATTGTAATACTAAAATTTTAATTAAAACGTATTAATTTGTTACACATAGACATAACATTATGGTACTTTAGTAATATTTGCACGCCATATACATATGGCAAATATGGCAAACAAGTCGGCATCTTTTCAAGTTATCGTGGTTGCACGCCTTTATATGTTTGGACAAATAAATGTATCCCATCTTATTTTACCTCAAGTTGACATTTTGTGTCATTTTAGTTTTGTCATGTTACGGGCCCGTTCCTCAGAGCAAGCTTACTACTAGACCATGTTGTCCTGGTATAGATAGTTTGAAGACGGTTGACGTTTATCACGCTTTATCAATAATTCCCATGTTCTATATTTGGAAACTACTTAGAATATTGATAGAAAATCATACTCATTGTTATGCATGCACAGATTTTAAATCTTAATCTATATATATAAAAGGAGAAACTGACTGACTGACATATCAACGCACAGTCGAAACTACTGGGACTAGGAGCGTGGAATTTTAGCACAAGGTTTCCTTTTATGACGTAGGCGAACACTAAGAAAGGGTTTTTCAAAATTCAGCTCTTAAAGGGATGTAATGAGGGTCTAAAGTTTGTATGGAGAACCCTACTTTCACGCGGGCGAAGCCCCTGGCAAAAGGCTAGTCTTAATATAAAACGCAATAACTATGAGGCAGCCCGCATTCGAGCTGAAACCCATTTCATTCTCGTCTAAAAGGAAAACCATTTGAAGTCTTTCTGAGAAAAACTTGAAATACAACTTTTATCACGGAAACGAAGTAATATAAGTCATGAACTACGTATGTGATTATAACTTGGAATCAAGTCGTTAGTATAGATTATTGGTTTTGTTTGTTTATGGTTTCATTTGGTTTGGCATTAAGCTGGATTTATTCTTACGTCAAAAATAATATTTCAATAATTTTTCTTCTAGCTTCGTCTTATCATATTTCAGACTATTCAGCTATAGATTCTTTAGGTGACCTTAGTGACTTGTAGTCTGCCCCCTTAGCAAAGTTACAATCGTATCGTTTAGGGTTAGCGCTTGTAGTTTGCCACGCCCCCAATACTCTTGTTCGAACATCATCTTAACAAAGGAATTGGGAGCGTTTCTATTTACAAGCGCTAACTCTAAACGAAATTATTGTAACTTGGCTAGGGGGCTGGAGTTAAAAGTATCTTTTTAACTCCGTTGAATTGCTTGATTCTAGTGGAACAAGCCACGAGACCAAATCATTAAATTAATTATATTATTTAAAGAAGTGTAAAGCAAAATAATTTAACAAAATGTAACTCGCGCATCGTAGCAACTGGATGTAGCGTAGCAGCGTAGCGGTGTGGCGCTACGGGCTACGCGCTACGAAGGTGGTGGCGTGGCGTCACCGGCGCCGCGACGTCTGGGCGCCGGCGTCTACCCGCCGCTAGTCACACGTACTACAGCTACAGATGTTGCCTACCGCTGGGTTTCAAACATTTTGATAATTGATAGTTCATTAAATTTAAATGTTCAGAACTGTTTTCTATTACCAATAATTTATTTTAACTTCTACATCTAAAAAGTGCATATGGACCTATACACATCGAAGAACTGTATCAAAGAATGTACCAGGCAATCAAGAGTGGTGTAGAGATTACATTGCAGTTGTTTTTTTTTTATTGACTTTAGGTTTGCGCTTGACGCTTCTCACCTGATGGAAGGCGACGATGCGGTCGACGATGGAGCGCGCTTACCTAGAAGTAACCTATTCACTCTTGACTTGAATATTCCCGGGTTGTAGCTATCAGGAAACACTGACTCCGGCAAGGAATTCCATTGTCTAGTTTTAATCTAAACAAAGAACACCAAATTGTATAAAAAAAGGTGAACTAAATATACATACATTAATGCATATAATAAACGAATGATTAGTTAGCACGTTGCAGCATGTTCCGCAATACCCTAATGAGCGCAGTATCATGCGAGTATCGCTAACGCACCTAATTGATTGGCGGCTAACTATTTGGGTTACGCATCATAACACGGATTTAACTAATTAGGACATAGCTTACGTAATTGTCATGTTGTTATTACAGCTATCTGTATTCAGTGGGTTTTTTTTATGGTAGGTAAAAATCATCCTCGTGATAGTGTGACAGGTGACAGGGCAGAGTGGAAGAAAAAAACATGTCGCACCGACCCCAAGTATGATGAGGTAAAAATCATCAAATGACGAATCCGGCCCTTGGGCGGAGCGGAAAAAAAAGCGCAGTGTCAGACTCTCACTAACTAAACAACCTACCCCGTTCCTACATCGCCATCCATACCAGGGCTAGAGCCTTCCTTTCAGACACGAATCCTTGGCCCCAGTTGGCTTCGACCCGTCTGCAGGGTCCCTACGGTTACCCAGTCGGGTCGCTGATTGGAGTATGCTGTTTTATTTTAGAGTATTTCAGTGCTCTCGGGTTCATTTTCACCATAACTCATGTCTCTGATAGACTTCGACCCTGCGAGACGCGCGTGAAATATTATGCGCCGTCGACGATTCGAGCTCGGTACAAACAGTTACCTACCGGGCGATCAAACTATACTTAAATCCGACATTATTCCCACAAAAATCCCCGAATAATATAAATTCCAGCCTCTTCAATATTAAACCACACTCAGTTAATAATTAAATTCAACTGTTTTGATGAAGCAATTACCAGTTGATTGTCACGGCGCTCCATTCCCATTATAAATTCAATAAAGCATCCGCCATCAAATTGTTTTATCTGGTCTACTTTAAAATTTCATGAAGCAATAAAGTCCAATAAGTTGTTGAATGACCCAGAGGTAGATCGGAACTTTATGATTTATCTGAGATCTGCCATAAATCGAGATAGAGGAAGTCTAACCTTGGAAAAACAATTTACGCTGCACTAATGCGATTGGATGTACTCGTAATTGATAATTTTCTTTTTGTGGATTTTTTTTTGTTTTTCTGGGTTTTGGAACAATCGGTCTCTACTGCCCTACTAAGCCAAAAAGCGGTATCTCACAAAAACAGTAAAGTTGATTTTTGTGCAATGGTATAAAAAGCAACTTAACCATTTTGTTAAATTAATTATTAATTAATTAAATCATAAATAATTATTTTTTATAGCTATCACATTAGATAGCTTTTATTTTAAGTAATTAAGCCTTTTAGTGCAAACTTGTTCGAAACATAAAAAAATATCATTAAGAAAGTTTTCCCTATCTCAGATTTGATGGCACAAAAACAATATTTAAGATATTTTTGAGATACCGCTTTTTGGCTTATGAGGGCAGTGTAAGTATTTAATACTCAGTTTATTGCTATTTTTTCTATACTTGCTTAGGTTTACCAACAAAACATAAGTTGCAAGGAGTTCTTTCTAATTCAATTGTCAGTCTGTAGCTAGTGGCACCTCGAAGCGTCAACAAACAGCTGTTATCTGATAGCTGAACCCTCTTTGTAATTGTTTCTCGAGATTACGCTTGGCGCGAATCATTCGACTAATGAAAAAGTTTAACGACCGCGAACGTTCGCGATTGAGGAACCCCAAGCTGCGGACTCGCTGGAGATTCAAGAATTATTACCTCATTATACTTATAAACAAATTAAATTGAAGGGACACACTGTCAAAGTTTTGTATTGATTTAAAACGAAAATGTAAGCGTTGAAACCAAATTTTGAGAATATTTAAATAACTGTCTCACTCTTTCCGAAAATGACAATAAGAACTTATTTATTTACTTTCAGCAGCAAAGGTGATAAAATAGTAAAAGTTGGCATCTTCTTTCTCAGATTTTCGTATAGATAACAAAACCTCTAAAAAAGAAAATAAAAACGAACCTTCGCCACTAGGGAAGCATAAATGCGCAGCGCTTATCCAATATGCATCGCCGACGACCGGAGCAAGGTAACGATCGTCTCGCAAAAACGTTCACACCTGCCACTGCCACGTGACATCCGAGATGTTGCCATGGAAATATACCCCATAAAACGTTTTCCATAAATAAAACCTTTCAGGGCTTCGTTATTGTGATGCTTTACGTGTCTCTAGTAACGGTATTATAAGTGGATAAGTATGAGTTCACGTATGGGGGAAAGGTTTGCTGTAACGTCTTGGGGGAACTTTTCGTACATGTTAAGATTTACAAATATTATTACAAGTTAAGTTGTGACGATTAAATTACAAACCGAGTACCGTATAATGTTCAGATTAAGGACCTTTTACCCAGCTGACATCTCAAAGTTTGGGAGCTATACAAATGGTAACGTCTCTTGACGAACGTGTCTGTAACCCGACGGCTTAACTTAACACCCTCCTTGCGTCATGCCGCCCTGGTACCCAGTGCACTGAACCGTGTTATTCGCTCTACAGATTAATTCAAACTCATTTCAGGAAATGAGAAAAGGATCAACAGAAATACGATCTCTGAGATTTATTAGTATCTGCGGGATTTGTTTGTTATTCAGTTTGTTCGTAGTTGTTTGAGTGTTTATGTAAAAACTAGAAATCTAATTAGAAAATAATCTGACAGGAATAACTCAAACCAAACGGTTTTGTCTGGTTTAGGGTATTTTCATAATAAGTGTGTGGGTTCGAAATAGAAGTGTAGGCGTAGCGGTTTGTGGGAAAAGCAATTTAGTGTACAAAAAGAAATGTTGCGAACACCCCACGCCCCACAGCCTGCAAATAGCTCCCAACGATTCGACACACGTCCCAGTCACATAACATATGAATTAGGTATGAAACGCTCTTAATCTTATCATTGAACTAAACGGTAGCCGAAAAAGATTCTTAGTTTAATGGAAAGCTATTTTCGTCGTAATAGCGAAAATGATTACAATACTGGATCAAGTTAAACACAGCACAAGTCTGTGTAAAGCGGGCTCTATGCATTATTTACTGCCGGCGAACAAAAGCGTAAAGTATTCAAGCCTTCGAGTTCGGAAGGGTTTCCCGGAACTAACAGGACGTTGTTTGTTCTGCAAAACTCATAGGAACTGAAACGTCTATCTATCATTAGGGGCTGGACCCGGGCCCAACTGTTTTACATCGGTTAATGTGTTATTAGGCCAGTTCGGTAGTTTTGCCGTATACACCACACTTTACGACACTAAAATTTTGCATATAGTGGACATATTAGAAACAAAAACAAACTTAAAAGCATACAACAGTTTTCCAACACAAGGAAAGCGTTTTTGGCTGATACTTTTATTTGTTTTTCGAAGTTATTGACATATATTATGTAGTTCACTCTTTCCAATAAAACGTGCAACATCCATGCAAGCACTAGTACAAGTTTCCTATCAAATATCAAATTGCATCTAAAGTAATAAAAGTTGGAACGGTTTTTGAACAGTGTCTCACAAACGGGGAGTTGTTCAACAAAAGACTCAATTCAATAAAACCCAACACATAAAATCTCCAAGGAACAATAAAAGCTCAACTTTGTATTCTTCCGAATATAGAGTACAATTTCCTCAAATAGCGCAAGTTTTTGTAAACGTACGTGGGAACCGTACACAAGGCGCCGTGGCTGGAGGAGGTTGCTAATGAAAATAATCTTCAAAGTTTTTTAATTATAGCGACGCGTGTGTGTAGGAGTTGGGCCACTGTGTACAGTACATGGCTGGACCACTCCGATGAGCGTAGGCAAGTCGCATAAACATGATTTAAGCGTACTGTTCAAGGTCAGAAGCGAAGGCCGAAATGCCCCTCTAAATGAAACGATCTATCTGCTTCTGCGCTCTGAATTCCTAGTACTTGTGAGTTGTGATACAAGTTACGAGCATGCGATAACCATAATGTTGTAAAACCACGTATTTTATGAGCCACCAATGAAATTCAACCTTTCGCCATAAATTCGTAAGACAGTCAATACATAAAAAGTCTACGACATTAATAACGCTTTTTATGACGACAACACATAATTTAAAATAATCATGGTTTCATAAAAATGTTATTAGGAAGTAAAGCGATGGTTTGATATACTGTTTCATAAAATTGCAAGGCACGTTATACGTGGTCACTGGTCCATAGTTACCTTTTGCAATACAGATTTATTTATTATAATATCATCATAACTAATAACACTTATTTATTTGTAGAAACCAATCATTAAAACTTTGTACAAATTTTTCTCTTGAGAAATCGGAGCAAGCAGAGTTCCAAGCAGCTAACAACTCGATATCGCTTGCTTTTTGCTGTTTATTTAAGCCGATCCTTTTTGACTAGAAAAAACACCAGGCACATTTTTTACCTACGTAATTTTCGATTTCGGCGGTGACGTAGTAATAAGAGCAATGATAGACGTCTTTTCCGATCCATGCTTTCCTATAGACTGACTGCGATGTTTTTACAAAAATGCTTGCCGCAACTGTGCGTCACCGCTGCGTCGACTGAACGTTAAGACTGCGTCGTAGTAACGCTGCGACGACGCAGCGCCTGTGTGGCCGGCTATGCGTCAAAATATTTGCGCTGCGACGACGCAACGCGCCGTGTGGACTGGCTCTACATAGGATGCTCAAGCAGATTTTGTCTATTGACAGGAAGATTATATAGAAAATGCTATTTATGGCCATGTTTTATTTAACTGGAATGATCACCCTCCTTCTCTAAGGCAGAAAGTGCGAGTTAGAATAAAGAGAGTTAAGTATGTTTTTCAGTTGCTCTTTGCGGTACAGGACCTCTTTCAAAAATTCTCGTGCGTGATCACTCACATGGACAGTTTTTAAGTTTTTTAGTTTAATAAAATTCCTATTAATATTTTGAGCATTAGTGCTCGCATTAGTTCCCTAAAGAACTTCCACTATTTTAATATAATTCCGTAACTGTTTTCATTGATTTTCAAATCCGATCAAAGCGTATATACATTTGCTACTAGACCTTGCCGTGAAAACCTGGGTCAACATGATCCCTTGAATAGAATGTTGTCTTCCTACAAAAAAGCCTGCGCCATCGACGTCGATCGTCCGTCTGAATCAGACCCTTCCAAACCAGCTATGTCCAGTGAAGATATACATCAGGCGGAAAGTAACACTGTAGAGCCTCTCCAAGCAGAATTTTTAAGGCATTTATTTAACTAGAAATTAAGAAGTGACAGAAAACATTTGGAAGACGGCCTGATTGTAAGTCTTACGCCAATTCTGAGATGGAGCATTATAGGTAACAAAAGCTGATATAATAACGAATACAGAGCAGTCGATCACCGACATCTGGTCCTTGACGACAAACTTTTCTGATACATCAAACATGGACGGATATGGGCCAACATTCCTCCCGCACAGAATAATCAAACTCAATCATTTCACTTGCGTTTAACCAAAATTTACAAAGTTGCCTTCTATCGACAGCTCATCAGAGTTGCCACAACTTGAGATTACTTACCAGCAAATTAGTAATAAACCGTTTTATGGTGGTAATTAGATTTACGAACGTTATGCTGGTACTTGTGTTTATTTGCGGTGAGCCAGAGTTGTTGATATTACTAGTTAGTAACAATCATGTATTTCGCCGACATTGCTGTCGAGCTGCGAGCTAAAACTTGCAAATGTACTGCTACTGAAGTGAGCTTAATCGTCTGTTTTATGCATTTCCATTCCAGAAACTGTTAGGATATCATAATCGAGCTAATAAATAAAATGAATCACACTCGGCTGCATACATAAAATGGCCGCCGTCGTCTGCATTTTCTATTGGTAAGTCATAGATAAAAAATGAAATATCATAATCGCATTTATATTTATACCATCACATAGCTTGAATTTCTACCCAACAGCATATACAACACCATGTAACTATGTACGTACATATAAATAGAAAATGCAGTTGTAATTCCGTGTACCAGAAGCTCATAGGTAATTAGGAGGTCTTAGTTGTAAGTCTTGAACGCCAACTGTAGCGTTAATTGAAAGCAACCGCCCAGACTGGCGGGCCACGGCAAACAACTTTAAAGTTGAAACAGTTAGACTCAGAGGCAGATAAATGTTCCACGATCCGAGTGCGATTGCCAACGGCTAAGAGCACACAGAAATTGATAGTTTCGGGCTCAAGTGAGCTTTACTTTGAAATTTATATATAAGAGACGCATGTGTATGTAGCGCTCTTTGTTTTAGTCCAATAAACAGAAGCGTGAGATACAATGCGGATTATATTAGAACTAAACACTTTTTTAAAGTTTTACCTATATATTCTTTAATACAAGAAAATACGAAATAACATGATATTTTGTAACAAAATGTGATCAAAGATTTAGAGAGTAACGCTAAGTAGTCGATATCCCAAAGGATCATTCCCTTGTGCCTCTGTCTAATGAATAATTCAAGATAAAAGATGCTGTTTACTTATGAAACAAGAAAATAAGCAGGTCATAATAAATTAACTGTATAAATGGAGAATTAATCAGGGTTTCGGTAAACCTATTATTAAATCAGCAACAAAGAAATGGATTCAAACCTTCCTGTTTAATGTGCAACACGGTGCGCGAATATTATTTCGGATTCCACAACCTTTGTCACGAAATCTTTTATACCAGGATAGAATAAGTGTGACGGGGATAAGATCACGCACGAGCATTGTTTGTGCGCCACATAAACGGCGCACAACAACAATGGAACTCCTTAAAAAGCCCGTAAATCTGAGTTGATGCGTGCGCCGCGTTAAATAAAGACTAGAGAGATGTATAGCACGTGAACACCTCATAAAAACGGTGATTTTATTGGGGTCGCACATGTTGCGAGCAGGTGCCAGCTTACTGCCCAGGTGGAGGGCACGCGATACGTAATAACGGCCAACAACTAACACGACATTTCTAAAAACCTAACTTCGTCTGACCAATAAAAGTAATCTTATTAAAACCTATTTGATTTTCCCAACAAAAAAGGTAAGATATCAGGAGTGTTTTCAGAAAAAACTCAAGCCATAGACAGCCGTAATTTCACTTAGAAACTCATTTAATTACTGGAACGTAGCTTCACTAGGGTAGATTGAAAGAATTCGTAAAGTTGCAGTTTCGAAGAAATAAGAAGAAAGTAAGACACTAAACGCCGATTCACGCGCCCTAATTGAAACAAACTCAGCTCAAAGTTGTTCGTTCACAAAGGCGGGTGCCGACTGCGGCTCAGCAGAACGCGCGCTGGCTCACGCGAACATTTCGCCGCGTTACACCCGCGATGATTTACTGAAGCGAATTTTTCGTGGCCACGACCACACTCGCTCTCCTCTAATAGTTGCTGAATCGAATATTACTGTGAGATGGCATCGTGGATCAGATCCATTGTGTGCGCTGCGGTGCGCCCGCACCCTTACAGACCGCTCAAATTATACCGACTGAGATGAACGCGACGCGCGCCCGTGGAAAATAAAAGAAAATTATCGTCCATCTCCAAAATGAATACTCCCCGGGGTAGTAGCGAATTATCTCCATAAATAGTGTCAGACGATGATTTATACAGGGTGTCACGCTTCGAGAGGCCGCAACGTGACAAATGAGGTCCCGCCAACACGGCCTCATCACAATTTTACACTTAGCGGGTGCGGCTCACCTCGGCACCATGCACGTATATATCCATTATCTGCACGCTCACAGCTCGTCAAAGATGCCGATATTGAAATACTTGTTTATGTAAGTGAAATAGTTCGACAGGGCAGATGTTACCATGAGTATATCGCTAAAGAATTTCGTTCAAATGGAGGGCGTGAGCACTCAGCTGTCAAAATGATTACTCTCACATGTCGGCTAGGTGAGTGTAAGTTCAAGCAATATTGTTTTGTTCATTCACACGAGAAAATCAAGGCGAAATGACTAGTGCCGAGCGAGGGCCGATGTGAACCGAATATCTTATTATTGTGTTCACCTTCTCGGTCGCGACCCTTGCTAAATACTTACTGACTGTTCAGTGAGTTGTCCCATGTCTTTATTGGCAGGTTTGCTGACTCGCAACAGATATGGTTCTTATAATGATAAATTTCACAACGCCCACTTAACCACATATGATCCATATAAAATAATATCCTATCTATACTAATATTATAAAGCTGAAGAGTTTGTTTGTTTGTTTGTTTGTTTGTTTGTTTGTTTGAACGCGCTAATCTCAGGAACTACTGGTTCGAATTTAAAAATTCTTTTTGTGTTGAATAGATCGTTTATCGAGGAAGGCTTTAGGCTATATAACATCACGCTGTGAATTATAGGAGCGAAGAAACAATGGAAAATGTGGAAAAAACGGGGAAAAATATTCATCTTTGAGGGCTTCCGTTGCGTGCGCTGCGAAAACGGTAGAAGATACCAAAAAAATATGTACAAGAGAATTATTCCTCTTAAAATGATCTAAAAAAATGTCCGCGACAGCATATGTCTATCTTTTAAGATTAACTCTCTAGAACCGTTTTTATAGGAATCAAATTTGGCCGAAATTAATGCATTATTACCAATTATTTGTTAGAGTTGTATCAACATAGTAATATTAAACTTTATCCAAATAAATGTGTTGTTGATTAAGAGTATGTAATTGTGAACAAAATTGTCTTTGTAATCACTTATTTTCAATAAACATCTTAGAAGATATTACAATTTTAAAATACTCCGATATAAAATTCACACGCGCCGCATGATGTGCAAAATAAGACGCTGCGCCTGGCCGGCGGGTGAGGAGAGGGGTTGCTTTCGGGTGGCGCGGAGGGGCTTTTTATGGTAGGTAAAAATCATCCAATGACGAATCCCGCTCTTGGGCGGAGCGGGAAACAGTATCAGACTCTTACTGACTAAACAACCTACCCCGTTCCTCCCTTGCCTTATTCCTAGAGCCCCGGTATAACGCTTTCGCACCAACCCTCGGCTGCAGGAGGCTTCGACCCTGAAGAGCCCCACAGTTTGCTGACAACACCTTGAGGCGCGCGGGAGCATTGCAGGCCGTCGACGACTTGGTCTCGGTCTGGACTATTACCAAACAACCGGACGGCGAGCTACCCATTACTCACCATCCGCAAGCCAGCGTCTACGGTGGCCGGATATCGGCGGGATCGCGGCGGCGACGGCTACGGCGTGGGCGCTTTTGCCCTTGCCTCCTCCTTTACGAGCATTACTGCTTCGCAGTAGGAGGCGACCGCTTGCCATTCTTCTTCGGCCTGAACCTAGGCCCGGCGCGAAAGGCCACCGCCGCCGATCACCCCCACGAAGACACGGCGATTCTCTTCTCAAGCGGGGCACACCTCCACCGTGTCCTCCGTGCTGGCCATACAGTGGCGACACCCGGGCGTCTCTTCCGCACGAATCCGGCGCAGGAATCTTCTGAACTTCCCATGTCCGGTGAGAACCTGCGTCATGTCCTGCGTGATGTCTATTCAACCACGCCTCAAATAGGGCACTTACCGCCGAGATTATGGCGTGCCCAAGTAGAGGGTATAGCTCTATGAAGTACTTTTAGATAATTATGTTCTTTTAAAAACTAAATTGTCTAAATTAATAACAGAAATTGACACAGGCAAAGTCGTGGGTAACAGCTATAATTTATAAAGCTGAGGTTGTTTGCAAAAATAAATATGATGCCCAAAATAACTATTCCACGCGGACGAAGTCGCGGGCACAGCTAGTTACTATTATAAAGGCGAAAGTTTGTAAGTATGGATGTATGGATGTTTACTCTTTCACGTAAAAACTACTGAATGGATTTGAATGAAATTTGGCACAGGCATAGGATACACTCCGGAATAGCACATAGGCTACTTTTTATCCCGGAAACCCCAAACCCACGCGGGCGAAGCCGCGGGCAAAAGCTAGTATAACATAAAACAAAGTTGCTAGGTCCCTATGTATGCTTAGATCGTTAAAAGTACGCAGCGGATTTTGATGCGGTTTTTTTAATAAGTAGAGTGATTCATGAGGAAGGTTCATAAGTATGATACATGCGTAATATATTAGTATTGCACCCGTGCGAAGCTGGGGCGGGTCGCTAGTACTTAATATTGCACCTACACAACTTGTCTCTGCTTCATTTAAGGTTGACTGGTAGAAAATGACTTAATGAACACATGAGTATGTGTTCATGAAGAATCCTACTTCTATTATAAAGGCGAAAGTTTGTAAGTATGGATGTATGGATGTTTGTTACTCTTTCACGTAAAAACTACTGAATGGATTTGAATGAAATTTGGCACAGGCCTAGGATACACTCCGGAATAGCACATAGGCTACTTTTTATCCCGGAAACCCCAAACCCACGCGGGCGAAGCCGCGGGCAAAAGCTAGTTAATAAATATATGAATATATCTCATATTAAATAGACGTAAATATTCGCGACACAGAGTCAACACTGCAGCACACCTGTGAGCTACTTACACTACGTTAGAGTCCAGCTACTGCTTGGCCGACGGCTTCTGGTGGGCTGGGTCTCTGCGCAAGTTAAACTGCTGGAGCCCAGACCTCTGCGGTGTTTCCGCTGCCACGTGGGGCACCACGTGGGGGCCTATTGCGCCGCGGAGGTGGACCGCAGCGACCATTGCTACCAGTGTGGCAAGCCTGGTCACAGGTCTGCTGAATGCCGGAGTGCGCCGCACTGCTACGCATGTGCGGCTGCAGGCAAGCAGGCCGACCACCGGGCTGGGGGCAGGTCCTGTGACCCCCCGGCCAACGTAAAGGCCAAACTCCGTCGGCCCCCCACCGCCACCGCCGCGACTGTAGCTTCTGCCGCCGCCGTTGTCGCTGTCGCCACCGCAACCACCGCGGCAGTGCCCTCACAGAGGGCTCGGGAGGAGACTATGGACTGCCAATAACGGCACCATTACGTCTCCTCCAGGCGAATGTCAATCACTGCGCCCCCGCTCAGGATCTGTTGCTCCAGAGCATGGCGCAGTGGTCGATAAACGTCGCCGTGGTCTCCGAGCCGTACTTTGTCCTGCCCAGAGCTGACTGGGTACAGGACCTGAACGGCTCGGTGACCCTAATTTCGTCGGCCGCTGCTGGTACCCCGACCCTCGAGACCATCACGAGGGGGCGAGGTTGCGTGGCAGCACGGTTCGGGGACATTGTAGTGGTAGGAGTCTACCTGTCCCCGAACAGATCTCTCGCCGATCTACACGACTCCCTCAGGGAGTTGAATACCGTCGTCGCTGGGTATGGTTCCCTCCCCGTGGTCGTTTGCGGGGACTTCAATGCCTGGAACTTGGCTTGGGGTTCTCGGCTCACGAACCAGCGGGGTCGGATGGTGGAGGACTGGGCTCTGGAAACAGGCCTGGTCGTCCTAAACCGGGGTTCTGTCCCCACGTGTGTTCGGGTGCAGGGCGAGTCCGTGGTGGACATTTCGTTCGCCAGCCCCGCTCTGACACCTCGTGTAGTTGACTGGCGCGTCATGGAGGGGGTGGAGACATATTCGGACCACCGGTATATCCGGTTTGACGTCTCCGCCCAGACCTCGACCGCGCCGGTCCGACAGACCCCGTGTGGTCCGCGTTGGGCGCTGAGGCTGCTGGAACGGGAAGTCTTCCGGGAAGCCGCGATGGTGCAGGCCTGGGTGCAAGCACCGGTCAGGCCTGCCGACATCAACGTCGAGGCGGAGTGGTTCCGGGAGGCCATGTCGCAAATCTGCGACGTGGCAATGCCCCGACTCCGTCCAGGATGCGCCCGGCGCCAGGTATACTGGTGGTCGCCAGAGCTTGCGACACTACGTGACGCATGCACCGCTGCGCGACGCCGGCATACTAGATTCCGCAGGCGCCGCATCCGCCCGCCGGATGCTGAAGCCGTGGAGGCGGAGCTTTACGAGGGATATAGGGTGGCAAAACGCACCCTCCGATCCGAGATAAAGCGGGCCAAGCAGGAGGCCTGCAAAATGTGGCTGGGGACTCTCAATGCTGATCCGTGGGGACGCCCATACAAGATGGTGCGGGAGAAACTCCGCCCATGGGCTCCCCCGTTGACGCAGAGTCTCCGGCCACAGCTCGTGGAGGGTGTGGTGAGCACGTTGTTCCCTATGCGAGGGGATCACTCCCCCCCGCCCATGGCTCCGCCACCAGCGGAATCCGACGCGGACCACATCAGCGACGACGGTGTTACTCCGGAGGTGACCGAGGTAGAGATGAGAGTGGCGGTACGGCGGATGGGCGCCAAAAATACCGCCCCAGGACCGGACGGCTTGCCTGGGAAGGCCTGGGTCCTGGCCATGGAGGCTCTCGGGTCTCGATTGGGGGGGCTCTTTAGCGCATGCTTGGAGAGGGGCCAGTTCCCTCTTCCCTGGAAGACGGGAAAGCTGGTCCTCGTCGCGAAGCCGGGGCGTCCTGCGGACTCTCCGTCCGCGTATCGGCCCATTGTGCTGCTTGACGAGGTGGGCAAGCTCTTTGAAAGAGTCATTGCAGACCGCCTCGTCAAGCATCTGACACTGAAGGGGCCCGATCTAGCGGATGACCAGTTCGGGTTCCGCAGGAGGCGCTCTACGGTGGACGCCATCATGCGCGTGCGAGCCCTCACGACGGGGGATGCGGTGTCCCGGGGCAGGTGTGTCTTGGCAGTGTCATTGGACATCGCAAACGCCTTCAATTCCCTGCCCTGGAGTTGCATTAGGACGGCACTCCGGTATCACCGGGTGCCCGACTACCTCTGTCGTGTGATCGAGGCCTACCTGTCAGAGAGGTTCATTATCTACCCCGGTCACCAGGGTGAATGGAAACGGCGAGAGATGTCGTGCGGTGTCCCACAGGGATCGGTACTAGGGCCGCCCTTGTGGAACATCGGGTACGACTACGTGCTGCGCGCCGACCTCCCCATTGGGGTCAGCGTGGTCTGTTACGCAGACGACACGCTGGTCCTAGCGCGGGGAGAGTCATACCAGGCGGCGGTCGAACTAGCGACACGTGGGGTTGCGACAGTCGTAGAGAGGATCCAGCAGTTGGGACTAGAGGTGGCGCTGCACAAGTCCGAGGCCATGTGTTTTCACGGCCCTCGGAACGCGCCACCAATAGGTTCCCAGCTAACGGTAGGAGGAGTTCACATCGGCGTCGGGTTGACGATGAAGTACCTGGGACTTGTCCTCGACAGCCGGTGGAATTTCGAGGAGCATTTCCGACGTCTGGCTCCTAAACTCAATCGGTCAGGAGCTGCCCTGAAGCGGCTCCTGCCGAACCTGGGGGGTCCAGACGCCTCCTGCCGGAGGCTCTACGCCGGCATCGTTCGGTCCATGGCCCTTTATGGGGCACCAGTGTGGGCGCCGTCGCTGCGTAAACGCCCGGCGGCCCAGCTGAACGCCTGCCAGAGGGTCATGGCCATCCGGATGGTGCGGGGATACCGCACGGTGTCCCGCGAAGCGGCGAGCCTCCTTGCTGGCCTACCACCATGGGATTTGGAGGCAACAGTCCTTGCACACATGCACGATCTGCGCGTGGAGATGCAACGCCGGGGTGAAACTCCGCTGCCTGAACATGTTAAGGCATGGCGGAAAGAGCTCCGGCGGGATCTCATGGTGAAATGGAAACAGCGACTGTCGCAACCTAGCGCTGGGCACGCCATAATTTCGGCAGTAGTGCCCCTCTTTGAGGCGTGGCTGGATAGACCTCACGGCGTCCTCACCTTCCGCATGACGCAGGTCCTCACCGGACATGGCAAGTTCGGGAGGTTCCTGCACCGGATCCGTGCGGAAGAGACGCCCGGGTGTCGCCACTGTGTGGCCAGCCCGGAGGACACGGTGGAGCACACGGTAGAAGTGTGCCCCGCTTGGGAAGAGCAACGCCGTGCCCTCGTGGGGGTGATCGGCGGCGGCGACCTCTCACGCCGGGCCTTGGTTCAGGCCATGGTCCGCAGCGAGGAGGAGTGGCAGGCGGTCGCCTCCTTCTGCGAGGAAGTAATGCTCGTTAAGGAGGAGGCTGACCGCATAAGGCAAAGGCAACAGCGTACTCGCCGTAGCTGTCGCCGCCGCGATCCTGCCGATATCCGGCCACCGTAGACACTGGCTTGCGGACGGTGAGCAATGGGTAGCTCGCCGTCCGGTCGTCTGGTAGCAGTCCAGACCGAGCCCAAGTCGTCGACGGCGCGCTCCGTTCCCGCGCGCCTCAAGGAGTTGTCAGCACACCGTAGGGGCCCAACAGGGTCGAAGCCTCCCGGAGCTGAGGGTTGATGCGAAAGCGTTACACCGGGGCTCTGGGAATAAGGCAAGGAAGGCACGGGGTAGGTTCTTTAGTCAGTAAGAGTCTGACACTGTTTCCCGCTCCGCCCAAGAGTGGGATTCGTCATTCGATGATTTTTACCTACCATAAAAAAAAAAAAAAAAAAAAAAAAAAAAAAAAAAAAGCTACTGCTTGCCTGCTACAGTCCTTATTCTAAGGATATCTATAATTCAAATTCCAAGACAGTAAAGGTAAATTACATTTTGTAAACCGTGATACGCGTGAGCAGTGGTGGTGCCAGTGGTAACGGCCCCGACTTGCGTGTAGTAGGTCGCGGGTTCAAACCCAGCCAGGCGCATTACTTTGTGTAATTTATTTCATCACCACTGCTCTCAAAACGGTGAAGGAAAACATCGTGAGGAAACCGGCCTGTCCTAGAACCAAAAATTCGAAGACATGTGACATCCACCAACCCGCACTGGGCCCGCATGGTGGATTACGGCCCATTCCCCTCTCTTAGAGAGGAGGCCTGTGTCCCTGCAGTGGGAACATTAAAAAGGCTGATGATGATGAAACCGTAATACAATAATAAGAATTAAATTTAGAAAAAGTAAATCTTTTTTAAGTACATAAAACATTTAGAATATAAGCCTAAATAATGTAGTAGGTAAATAAAATCTGAAATACATGACCCGCGTTCAGAAAAAGGTCTCCAGAAATATTGGAAACAATTTCAGCTGGATAGACAGCAGATTTTTAAAACTAATAGCAATTCTCAGGTAAGATAGGAAAAAAGATTTTCTTTTCAAACCAAGCAATAACTATGTATTTTATAGAAATATAAAAACAAAGTTCACCCAACTACGTCACTTTTAAAACGAAAATATATTTAAAGTAAAATTCATAGTTATTATTCTTCAAGTTACGGGTGAATAAATCTTTTCAGCGTGCTCAGACACACCAGTATTTTGAGCGTAATTAGTCTGGAATTCGTGTATAAAAATATATAAAAAGATCTTTGAAGAGTGATGTTTTAAATTATGACGTTAATAGCTGACGATTAATTAATCACAGTCGCTTTTTAAAAGTCACCGAGTTCAATCTTAATTAGTTTAGTGATCGTCCAAATCTAAGATATAAACATGTTTTCGCAATGAATAAGCAGAAATGTATGTGCCGAATAAAATCTTGCTGAAATATTCTAACAGCTGATATCCAATTATTTTTAACATCGACTTGGAATGAGAAATCTTTTTCTACGCTTTGATTCGGTTCGGGACTAAGGACCAATTTTCGGCAACAGAAATAGGTTTAGTGACTTTTTTAAAAGTAATCTCACAGGCTTTCCTTTATAATTTTTCGTCACTGAAAAACACCTGCGAAAATTCAGAAAAATCAGTTTTTTTTTCGCCTCGATTGCCATACAACCTAAACAATATTCACCTTTTTTTTAAATTCTATATAGACTCACGTTTGACCACAATCTCACTTGATGGTAAGCGATGATGTGGTCGACAATAGAGCACGCTTGCCTAGAAGTAACCTATTCACTCTTGACTTAAAGACCCCTAGGTTGTAGCTATCAGGAAACACACACCTATGACGTAGGTAAGATAAAACCTCAACAGCACAACTAGAGTATCGACTCTGCTTAATCTGCTCAAGTTATGGTCCGTCACGAGCGCGGCTCAACTAACGACGCGAGTCTGCAAGTCATTAGCACTAGACTGCGACGCATGTCTGCACTCCTAGTACTGGCTGCTTACAACTAACTTATGCACGTGATTAGCCGCCAGAGATTCAACAATCTACACAGAGAAACTTAATGTCGTTTGTGTTTATATTTATTTCTTACGTTTAATGTGTATTGAGAACTAACATAACATTCAATTAACATCATCTACTGTTGGAATCTCGTTTACAATAGTTAACGAGACTGTTTTGCTAACTAGAGCAGCAGGCTTGTTAACTTAAACATGGTAAGTGATTAACATATTTTAAAGGCATGTTAGAACTAAATACATATATTCGACAGATAGAATTACAAAACAAGACAAGCTAGGTTATCGTCTCAAAACTACAACGACACAGTTCTATATTCAGAAACAGTATGAAACTGATACGATTGGACATGCAGAGCGCGGCTAACAATTTACCTATATGAAATGCTGTGTAGTGTTGCGCTGCGTTGCATCGACGCGACGCAGCAAGAAGTAGCCGCGACAACGCGCGACACGCCGCGACGCGACGCGCTGTCGCGCGGCTAGCGGGCTTTATTTCACGAGCCAGCGAATGCAATTCCCCGGATCCGATATCGAATGGAACGACACGTCGATACGGATGACGATCGCTAAACGGCTTTGAAGAATATCAGGATATTTGCCACGGACCGGCTCTCAATTTAGCATTATTCTTCGCGCGGAATTCACTCAATATTGTACAGAATGCGGTACGAAACGCTGATAAATTGGCTTTTCGTATTTCGAAAAATGTATTAAATGAAATGCCAAAATTTTCAAGCAATTCATGCTTTGAGTTAGAAAAGTACCTAACTTGGTAATCAAATATTAAACGTTTCTAAGAGCAACGGTTTAAAGTAACTTTGAAATGAATAAACAACGAAAGCAGTGTTCTTCAAGTCTCCTCCAACGAAGTGCTCGGTAATTTGTAAAGCGTAAAGGATTAAACAATATATGTCCTAAGAGATATTATTAAGGAATAAGTCTACCGAATTATGCCATTGAGTCTACAACTCTCTCTCTATCTTGTGTTTACTAAAAACATTTTACACGAAACGTTTATTACGAATAGAAAAAATTCCAACAACGTAATTATTAAAACGAGATGTTAATTTGAGCTCGTTTTACACAATTAAGATATTACATCGTAAATATTGAAATAACATTTTTTTCGCGCAATCAGCATTTTATAATGAAGGGAAAAATCACGATATTGAAACAAGAAACCAATTAATTTCCGCTGATTGGCAACGATTTGAATATCTGCTAACAAGCTACGACGAATAAAAACAAAAAGCTGCAAACGAAGGATTCTTTATAAAAAAAAAGTTTATCTGAAATACATTCCATTTGACTGAGTCTCCTTAGAGATTTATACCAACTTGTAGGTATATTTAAGATTTTCTTGTTTAATAAAGCGTTCAATCACGTCCTCTGGCAGCGACGCGGCGACGCGGACGAAACGAAACGAAATAACGCAAACGTAAATCCATACAGTAACGATACATTATATCTGTAGAACAGTGTAGTGGAACGCGGCCCGAGCGAATAATTCCGTAAAACTATGTAAGTCGTGGCCGCCGCGGGACCGCTCAGACGCAGTCGCGATATCGCCTCGCGTTTATTACGCCCTGATATTCCCTTTATCTCGGCCGTCTCGTTACGAACGCGATCCACTTACGATACGACAATCGCGAGTTCCTTCGCAACAATTCACATTATCGTAAATTTAAAGTACAGACATTTGCAATTTATGAGATGCGAATTCCAAAATCGTCGCTAATGTGAACATTACTCCATTGTGCTCGGGACTATTGTAGCTCCCGAGTGCTGCGAGGGCTACAGCTAATTTCAAATGAATGTTCTTAAATGTAATTCTCATGTGTCTCGGACACATAATGGGCAATTTTCAGAACTTAAAGCTGTGTGGGATACGCAGATTTGTCTTTTATAACTTCTAGAATGTTCATGTTCAAAGGGATGTTAGGGTGTATTCGTACTTACGTTGAATCGTAAATTCTATAAAATATACATAACTTTAAAAAAAAAACAATCCTTCCTCTCGTCAGGTCCGTTTTCCTGAAATTATTTGTACAAATAATGACTTTGTGATTTTTCAAGGCACACGTGCGTGCATTGAACAAGACGGCTCTTCAGCGAGCTGAGCGACCAGGCTCCCAGGAGACCGCAGCAAACACATTTACCAGTAGCTACAGTTTACATAGGACTTCGGATCGCTAAATTAAGCAAAAGGTCGGTCGAACAAAAACAAAAATTTGATTAGCATTTGGACCAAGTTCACTCCAGAATACAGATGAGACATATATTTGTCTATAAAAATATTTTTGATAGAACTGACTACAAGCAAATACAGTCGGTTATCATTACCAGGGTAACATAATACATAAACATGATATCGATTAATGAATGTTCTAAAACCCTGATTCCTGAGGCTAC
This sequence comes from Mythimna loreyi, assembly GCA_029852875.1. Lineage (NCBI taxonomy): Eukaryota > Metazoa > Arthropoda > Insecta > Lepidoptera > Noctuidae > Mythimna > Mythimna loreyi. The sequence continues at coordinate 719,211 of CM056795.1, read as the reverse complement.
ACTCGTCTCGAAATAGATTGTTTACATGTTTACCCGAACAACTAAACAAGATACACAATGGAACGTGATTGAAAATGTGTTTGAGATAATTTTTGTTTTCGGTTCAAAGACCCTGGTCAGTGCTGGCGAATAAATAAATAGCTGCGACATAACAGAACTAAAATCATAACAGTGAAAGAAGGAATGTTATCTATACTTAATAGTATTCCTGTGTCGGGCATCTCCCAGGGGAGCATAACCGCGAGAAGGTAGGAAAGCACTTAAAAGAACGCTTTTCAAAGTCAATCAGTTGTCGCTGACGCGTGCGGGCAGCACTGGAGGAACAAATTGTTTACAATACAAAGTAAAATTTGCAATAGTTCCTTCCCTATGCCTTGCACGTTGCCTATTTTTCGCTATCATTCGCAAAAAATGCAAAACTACCGAGATTTAAAAAAAAAAATGCTCAATCTATTTATAATAGTTTCGAGTCTGCAAAATAAATATGTTTATGTTAATATTGTCCATAATATCTGAGAACCGCGTTTCGTCGTTTATACCGCGTACATCGAGGGACTGGAACAAGTTTGCCGGCTGCAGTCTTTCCGTCCAATTATAATTTAGGTGTCTTCAAGGCTAGAGTGAATAGGCTCTTAATAAACTAGTGCGCCTCACCATCAACGATTGCATCACTGCTTACCATCAGGTGGGATCGCAGTTAAGCACTACTTTATAGAAATTAAAAAAAAACCTGATTTACAAAAACCGTTTGGAAAAAAAATAAACCATTTTATAATAAACCTTTCTTTAAAAAAAAAAATTGGAATAGATTACAAGTAGTTATGTTAATGTTTTTGTCTTGTCTCTATAAACTTATCTGTGCCTATAATTTGTGCGTGGTAAAAACCGTAAGTATAATTTGGTAATAAATTCATAAATAAATAGTTCGACTTTCTTTTTGGATATTTTAAAATAATTTCTCCCACACTACATGGAGTAAGGAGTGTCATATTTTTGACTCATGCTTGCCCATGAACAATATATGTATTGTCTATTTACATGTGAGTGTACAAATAGATACAGGAAAATTTTTAACTGTACCCAGTCAACTGGTAGTTCAGAGCGCGCTACGGCGTAGCTCACCGCTACGACGCCTGCGGCTACGGATTCTTTTCGTAGCTGCTCTTTACATTTTATGTGTTCCGTGTATCCCGACTCAAATATTTAATTTTTACTTATCATGTCTCTTTTATAAACGTCATTACATTTTTGTCTGGCAGAGAGGAAAAATGAGAATTCGAAACTCAACATAAAACTGACTTCAATTTTATCTGAAATTGAGAATAGTATTGAAACTCATATTTTCTCGATAGCTGACCATTTTTCGCAACTCACCGCTAACTTCGCTCGCATAAGTTTGCACTACGATAGAATTGCATGTTGTTATCTGACTTATTTCACAGTAAGTGTAGTCTTGTCGAATCCTACATGACTAGACTTGTACTAGCTCGCCTGAAAATCCTAAAAATAACTTTTCGGCTCTTCGTATAAAAATGGCTATTATTAGAACGTTGAAATGGAGAATATACTCACATCATTTAACTCGGAATCGCACTTCCTTCACAGACATTAACATCTACACACCAGTCACCTCATACACACACCTTAATTTTTGCGTTGCTCTGTACAGAACATAGTTAAGTTGATTTTGTGTAACATATTTTTAAGTTTGTTTGTTTTTTTTAACATACCAAATATTAACTATTATTATCCTTCATCTTTCGCGCGCCCGCGGTTCTTCTAGACAGTTCTGACAAAGTACTGTCTAGTTCGTCGGCTCATCTCCTTCGTAGTCTGTCGCGACCCCGCACTATTTTCTAGCACTAACTATGCACTAGTTTGTATTTACCAGTTGTGCTTGTGCTAATACTTTCCATTAGCCGGATGGGGACACTTGGACCTGACACGTGTCAACCGCCCCATACTTTGTTACACGTCTCTGGTACATACTTGTCAAGACAACTTAGTCCATAAACACAGAAACAAAACCTTCAGTTTCTCCGAGGAAGTCGACGCAAAACGGTAAAAGGGTTACATTTTGGTAAGGTCACTCGCTCTCAAGTTTCCACCAAGACACCCATCTCTCTACGAATTGCAATTCTGCAAGTATCGGTCGACCATGCACTTTCTGCTTCAAGAAGTCGATGTGCCTCGAGCCACGGGCCATGTGTCCCTGAGGGTATATTCCAATCACCGAAAACGCTCGCCTAACTAAGCGCATCACCGTGATTATACATTGGCCAATCTGAAGTTGTGTAGTCTACCTTGGCGTCTTCAAAATGCCTCTGGAATCTACATTGCCAGGCTGGAATGGTAGGCTTTAATCGAGTGACTGCATCACCACTTGATGCTTAAGCAGTGAGTCCAGGATATACGCATAAGTCAAGACAGTACCCTATATTTTTTATGTATATGTGACTGGGCCCACGTGGTGGATTATGGCCCATTCCCTCTCCTAGAGAGGAGGCCTGTGTCCCAGCAGTGGGAACATTAAAAAGGCTGATAATGATGATGATGATGATGATAGGTGACTGAACTAATCGAGGTAAGTTCGGTCGCCGTAGTGTTATTCGGTCACTTTTCTATAAATTGCGTGCTTTCAATTTATTACACAGTTTGCCTCGGATATTTTCTTGTGATTTATTACTATTATTCAGTATTTTGAAAAGCTTCTAATAACCTACATACATAACCAATGAAATAACACGAACATACATCCAAAATTAACCAGCCCTCATACATGTCGATAATGACACGTATTCACCAGCCTACAGAACGTTTTATTTACCTAAATCTATTTACACACAGTAAATAACCGGTGCAAATAAATATACAAACATGTCAATATTCGTTTGGCTCTCGTATACAAAACATATTTTTTTCCATAGTGAACAAAAGGGTCTGGCTCCATTGATATTAATAAATTTCCTTTTAGGGCGCGTGACGCGCTCGCTGGAGGTACCTGTGTCTATATATGTACTTGTCATCATCGTAGACGTATTAAGTCAGGTGCTGCCTTGCCCTCCCCTCCCTCCTACAGCCTCCCCGGCCTCCTCTGAATGCTCACAAATTAGCCACGAGCCACTGGGTCCCGATGGGAATCCGTCGACTCGCAGCCCCTCAAAAACGACAGAGAAATAATAAAATTATTCATTACTGTGTATCTTGTTCGTCAGAATACGTTCTTACAATAATATAAGCATTTTAGGTGATCCTATTAAAATTTTAACTGGATGGTGGTATTATAAAAAGGGCTTCTATAAAAACAGAGACAAAAATACCAGTCTTTATTTTTTTTCTAATCAAACAGAAAAAGAAAATACGACCGGGACATGACTGCTGCTCTGAGTTGAAATCAGTTTGAAAAGGGATTTCAGTCTTTTGTATCATATGTGCGATTTCTATAGTAACTTGTTGCCCTTTGTTGAACTCCTTCAAGTTGTTGAGAGCCTGGTTCAATGGGCTGATACGCACCCTAGGGAGATCCCGAGTTTGCTTTGGACCTCATTTTGAGCTCGATTCAAGTCAATTGTTTTATTACAAGCGAAAGCTCCTAAACCAACACTGTTATATTGATAAAAGGCCTTATTGTATTAGTAAAAAATAATTTAAATAATATAATATTATCAAAGTTTCATGAAGAAACAGTGGAAATAGAGCAAGTAATAAATATGGTGGAAAAATCACAAAAAAATCATTTGTAAAAGCAAATTTTCTAAAATATAAATATCTCGGGAACCTTATTGAATTTGCGTCGGTGTCGATTGGTGTATAACCGAGGTTTCCGAAAGAGAGCGGATCCGTCGCCTTTAGCGGGAATCGAATTTAGGACCCGGAGCTACCTAAATTGATTTACCTTACCCTTCCAGCCGCGAGGTCACGCGGATTTCATAAAATCTCAACAAATCTCATTCTGGAGTTGGAATGCACATACGGCCATGTATTTGTGTCAAACCAAAAGCATTTTGAGTTATTTTAGATTTGAGGATAAAACAGTACGTTCGCTACTAATACAGCATTTCAAGTCTGCAATATTACTAACAGGAACATTAACATTAATGCTGTCCTAATCCTCAAGCTCATTACTCACAAAGCATTGTACATACAATGAGAAGCCGCTGAAACCTCGCCGCGTGCACAATAATTTCACTCCTGACACCAAAATCCTTGATTACACCGAAAAGCCATTTCGCTACGGGAAGTAAACAACTCCCCAGTCAGCTGAAAGCCTGGTACCTGTCAGATGTGGCCGGCACATCATTATGTTCATTGACCACCACTGTAAATGTATTTGCCTTGTTCCGGCTTCGGGCAGCGAGCGATCATCGCATTGTTTGTCCGATGTTGCGCGCTTCCTAATTACAAACATGCATATATTCGATACGTGCGCTAATTGCAAGCTTGTGAACGTTTCAATGTTTCGTGCGAGTCAAATTGTAAAACCAGGCGCTCAAATATTATGATCAAGTTGAGTTATTGACTATGTGGTGACTAGCAAAGCTACCTGCTGATGACTATGTGTCCCTAGTAGGCAGTCGAGTATAAAATAGACAAGTATGTATTTTAAACTTTGACATTCAACTAGCAAATACTTGAATAACTATGAATATGATAACACGAAAGTTAATCGCACAAAACATCCTGGAACACTATATCAAGCAATCTTCCTGTTTACCCGAGGTCTGAGGGCAGGAACCGCTATGTTACAATACATTTAACAAGTACCAGGAGAACATGTTAGCGAAGAATGCGTTTTATGTGAGCCTTTCCGAGCGATTGGCGCGTTAGATCTGGGTGGACGATCGATGGCTATGATCGATGTAACGATCCGGCTCGATCGACCGGCCAGGCTAAACGATTGCGTTGGTACGTGCCTACAGCTCGGAGGCTTGTGGATTTGTTACGCGCCACTACAGGCACGCGTGCCTATTTCAGCGGCCACTGGAAACATCGCGTTCGCTGTGTATAAACTGTTTGTGGAAGTTATTTTCATTTCTCTGATCCGAGTTTACCTATAGAAATAAAAAAAAACTGGGCCAGTGCGAGTCCGACTCGTATACTGAGGGTTCCGTACCAATTGCGGTTTACGATTTATGACGTATTAAAAAAAAGTTACTTGATCTCGTTCAAACCAATTTTTGATGGAAGTTTACATGGTATGGTAATGTAAATAATGTTTTTTTTAGTGTTATTCTCTTATTTTAGAAATTACAGGGAGAAGGAGGACGCAAATTTGACCACTTTCGAAGTGTCTCTACTGTTCAGTTTAGAAAAAAAAAATATTAGAACTCTCAATATCATTGAGTTTGAGTTCTATGAAAACCCCAAATTTTTTTTTGTTTTTTTTTTTTATATTTTTGTGATCAAATTTTAAAGCGGTTTACAGAATACATCTACTAACCAAATATCAACAGTTTAGTACTTATAGTCTCTGAAAAAAGTGGCTGTGATATATGTACAGACAGAGAGACATGACAAATCTATAAGGGTTCCATTTTTATGGCATTTGGCGACGGAACCCTAAAAAATACTCTATAGCTCTTAGCAGAAATACTGATCAGGAATATTGTTTAGATTGTTAGGAACACATATCTGTTCATAAGTCAAATTCAATCTTAGCTTACTTCACTTCTGTTTGATTCATAACTACAAATCCTTGTGCATATTACTTCATATTTACTTAACAAATATATCGTACTGCTTCCTCTCAGTTCTCACAGTAGAGAACATAATGTAAATTCCGAGGTGTCTCGTAAATAAACGGTTCTGTGTTCCAGATAGATTCGTATTCGGTCCCGAAATTCAATCAGATATTCTCCAGTAAATAATGAGAGAGACTGAAGTCGCCAGGCGGCGTGTGGGGCCAGAGCTGCAGGCGACGCACGGCGAGCGAGCCACGTTCGTTAGTTGGCGTGTTCCATCAGGAAACTGAATTATGTTCGTGCAGAATCAGTTGAGTTGACAATGGAATTACATGCAAGAATTTCACAGACGGTTAGTAATGTTGTGCGATAAGCGGCGCGGTACTGCAGTCACATTGTCCTGGTAATGGTCGGCTACAGCATCATCCGCCGGTTTAGTGTCCGTATCTGAGCGAGGAACGTTTGTCAGCGGTCGGCGCCGCTGCGACACTGAGCGCCACCCGGCCGACGGGAATCCTTTGTTTTCTAAATGAACTGTTGCCACCCACGGCACCCTGTCTGTGACTCTGATAAAATACTTTGCCCGATTTAAATGGGAGCTCGGGATGTTTGCGGGCAGCCGAGAGCGCTCGGACCGCGCCGCCGCGCCGGAGCCGCGCGCCCTACTGATCAATTGTAAGAAGCCTTCCACTTTCGTTGTTTAATTCCAAACAGAGTCGTTAATCAAAGGGTGAAAGAACGGAAATAGCCGGCGACTGTCCAGCCGAGCGGAACTAACACGGAATTTAATCATGCTTAGTGTCACTGAAATTGCTAAACTTTTATTAAATTCATATTAAAACTTTCAAAGCTACATGACACGGTTGAATATCAAAATAGCGGCGACCTCCACAAATTCAGGTAATTGATGTGCAAAATGAAATAAAAGATAATTGTAGGGATTACAGCGGGGCCTGTAGATCACGGGGCTCGTGTGTCGTCCGTGATAGCTCGCGTTTTATGGCCCGCGCCGGGACTGAATTTTAATGTTTTCCAACTCAACCGACCGGGCAATACTCGCTTAAATGTTACTGTCCTTGCTGCGCCGCGGGTAAGGCTGAGGTCCCGCTATTGATGGGCGAGGTTACTATACGGTGAAGCGAAACTACGAAACGGTTTCAACTACAGATAAGCTGCGTAGCTGCGACTAAGATGCGAGCTATATGCGATACATGGGTATATCAGCGCAATGGGCAGTGGGGAAAAGAAAATTGCTTGCGTCAAATCATTTTGTCCTGTCTCACTCACTAGCTAAAATGTCATTCTGCCAGCTTAGCTCCATACTTTACGTTAACAACATCGTAGGACCAGATCACACATACTTTAACTTGCATTGAAAAATCATGGTTTTATTGAATTCTGTTCCTATTCTTTAAAAATCCAGCTATCATCCGACACGTCCATACTATGTAGTTTAGCACATCTCGTGTGGAGCCGCAGCCTAATGCACGCTCTACGTTATGGATAGCTAACCTCTTCACAAAGGGTCTCCATAAAAACAATTCGTGTCTCGCTTGCGGGAAATGTTCTTTGCTATTTCCTGGAAAATTCGGGAATAAGTGTTCTAGGTAAAAAAAAAATCTCGAGGTCTTTTATCTGATTAAATGTAGCTATGAAAAGTGTGTGCGAAAATTCTTTCTTTTTTCCATGGCTTACACAAATACGAACAAGTGGCGAAACCTGGAAGACTCCTTAAAAACCTAATTCCGTTTGTAATTCCAGCGATTATTCGCGCTGGTCTCGCCTGACAGGTAATTTCGTCATCTCCCGCTTGATAAGCATCGAGCAAATTTTTAGGCGCAGCTTTTACGAGAGCTTATATTTCAGAGGTGCGCATCCGTCCGGACCAATCGTAGCCACCATTCATTGTCCGGATTAATATGTCCGTGGACGGCGCCTTTATTTTATTACATTTTTATTGTGAACGAGACATTACCAGAATGAATTGATCAAACATTTTGTAAATAAATTCAGCAATAAACGTATGATTGTCTGTGTTTTTCTGAGTAACTACAATAAATTTAAATATAGTCATGAAATAAATTCAAATGAAAAACTTCAAAAATGGTGCGTAGCGATGGAGGTACCTACTATGTTTTAAGTATGCCCGTTTTGGCAGTAATAAGCTGTACTATGTTAAGTTTTTAATACTCTTTATAAATTTTAATACACACTCCCCGAAATATAGATACAACCAGTAGAAAACCGACAGGCTATCAACTAGGCGTCAATCCTCTCGAACTTCGACTTCGAATCGACTTTGAAGCTTCGACTTTTAGTGCATCATTATCAATAATCCACTAGGTAATGCTTAATTGACTTAACTCTTGAGCCCCAAACGATCGCCGGCGTTCGCACACCTATTATGGATTTAATTACGGTATTCGTAAGGTTAAGCGAACCGTCCCAAATATGAGATCAGGGGGCTTAGACAAAGTCACATCTCACTAACGATAACGAAATTCGAAACTCCGAAATGTATGGAACTGACATATGCCTTCGAAAAGTTACGTGGTCAAAAGTTTTCGATTCGCTAATTGTTATTAGTTGTTTATACGTCAAATTGGACGTTTTAATTCGATAACCATAGCCAAGAAGTTGTTATTTTATCGAACCAACACTTCGACTTATCGATATGTTAGTCGATGTCACTTTGTCTACCATTTTGTGGTCGACATCGTTAAGGCGAAATCGAACTTAGAAATGGATTCGACACGGAGCGATTGCCACTTGTCTAGGGCCCCTGTGCAGTACTTCATACACAATGTAACTTGAGCGTAAGCTACATCAGAAAATGCATAGAAAACTTATTTGCGTACCTTTAATCTTTAGTTAAATTAAAGTGAAAAACACATTAGTAATATAATTCGTATTTAAGAAATTAGGTATTCTTCTATTTCTTTCTTATTGTCAGTGTTGGCTACAACTCATTAGAAAGTAAAGCTATCTGAAAGTATGAGGTGCCAAGAAAAGCAGTAATGGAGAGCTATTTTTGTTTAAAACAACTCTTTATGAAGTAAATATTAAAAACCTATGTACATTAATTCATGCTTTATTTTATAGAAACAGACATGACAGGCATTGAATAACTATATTCTGATTGTAAATTCTTAATTCATAAATAAATAACATTAAGTATAAATGGTTTATACTTAATTTTATTTAAAAAGTTTTTTTCAATACACTTACTCGAAAACTGCCTCTTATCGCACTCCTATTAGGTTCAATATAGCATGTATATCACCCAAGTGCTTTTTTGAGTTTATCACAACAAGGGCTTTTTTATTCCTTCCTTATCGTCACGGTCACGGGTGATTATTTTGTTTTACTTAGTTTAGCGAATCAGGCGCGAGGCGTCCCCCAGAGTTGCTGGAGGACCCCACGAAATTAGAAACTGACCAGAGCAGATTTGAATGCTATCCTTATATATTTCTTATATTTCTACTGTATGTTTGAGATACGATTAAAAAAAAATCTGTTTTCTTTACTACACAAGTCGTAAGTGTATTGAAAAACGTCGTTTGATACACGTGCGAATTTGTCACTGCAGCCCTCGGCTCTATAACACACTCGCCTACGGCTCGTGCGAATTCTGCCTCGGTCGCAATGACAAACTTTTCGCACTTGTATCAAAATCTACTATTTGTTAAGCCCATTTTCCCTGATTGCATCGGTAGCTATGAGCTGTGACGTCACAACATGGCGACAGTTCGATCCTAATCATATCTGGAACACATTGTACACATTCAAGGACGTTCGATTTTCTAAAAGCTTTTAGATACAAAAACAATTTAATTTAAATCTTTCCCCATATACACTTTATCCCACATAAATATACTAAAAGTGGATATCGTTAACGCGTGCCGGTTAAATTAACTCGATAGATACCAGGGGCGATGAAGCGCTGAAGCGGTGAAGATACGGCAATTCAATCACGCGGCCATTACGCCACACGTCGTCCCTAGACCGTTCCTCCCGCCCCTCGGGCGATACAAGCCAGAGGGTGCGGATTGGGAGCCCTTGCGAAATTGCGAATGCATCTCCGTACGGCTATGATGCTCTGGTACTTTTATTGCATATTTTTAACTTTAGCATGGAGATTGGATATTAAATCTGAGGAATTATTTTTGTAATAGTTGACAGTTTCCCCACTCAAAACGATCAGATATTCATTTAATCATAAAGAAAAAAATATCTAAACGTTGGAAATTAATTTAAAAGATGGTCCTAGAAAGGTATACTATTCATCCCAGTATTACGTTCCCTTTTTCTAAGGTGGTTATCATTAAACGACTTCTCACGCTCTAGAGTAGAATGAGAGAGTTTCGCAGTTAGACTAACTAAAACCCACCTGTATCTTGCAGTTTCCCTTTGTGCTTCAGGTACACTGTAAATCTTTTCAAATTTCCCGCGGCCCTAACGGGAATAAGAATCTCGGTTAATGGGATCCAAACTTGCGACTAGCGCACGAGTGTTCCTATTAATAATAATTTCTACTCACACGCAAGCGAAGCCGCTGACTGTACCTAGAGTGTATTACAATAAAATTGGGTCGATTGCAATATACCGTTATATTTGCAGATTTCCTCTTATAAACGTCGTGTGTGGAGTGCTTACCTGGAACGAAACAAAAATTAAATTTAATACACATTTCTCATTTCGTGGAAATCTGAAAAGGTACCGGGTAGCCACTGGTAAGTTAGTTATCGCTTTCAAACGTGAATCCGTAAAAGTTGAACTGTGTTGCTTCACAGTGTACGAATACTTTAGAAAACCTTGTTCTTATCATTGATTTCACACAGTTTGAAAGCAATAACCTAAAGTTTGATTTTATAGATAATATTTTCCTTTCACGATATTTGAAACGCGTTCTTTGTTTTCCAGCTATGAAAAGAGCACACGAATATATACGACTAGCTATGGCAAGTGAATCATATAATGTTTGGGATGTATTGGTACCAGGGCAGCAGCATCACGTAACAGTGGCGCAGTGCAGCTCGCCGCGAGCCGCACTACTGCACACCACTGTCCCGGGAATGCGACTTCCTTTTTTGTTCTCACAAAAAATTGCTCTTTTATAGTTTCTCCTTTTATATTGTTTCGAAACTTAATTAAAAATTCTTTGTTGAGGTAACTGCAGTGAACTGAAATGACTTGCTTTGACTCGTACAATTTTGTGCGGCACGATAGAGTTTGTACAAACAATGAAACTTTTCTTAGGCATGGGTACGGTCGGTAGAGGACGATAGAGGCACTTCTAACGAGAACACAAGTAAAAATACATTTGGGTAAAATATTCAACCATACTTCGACAAACAAAGGAATAAAATGTTTTGATAGGCGCGGGTCACCGGCCTGAATTTAAATGAAACCCTGCGGACGTCACTAGTTAAATTGAAAGCCGAAGGAAGGCCTGAGTGTCACTGATCCTGCGTGCAATATACTCGCTGTAATAAAAACGTTGTAAACAGCCCGGGGCGACGGCGAAAATGAAAAAGAAGCATTTAGACGAGCTGTAAACTGCCGACTTATTAATTTAAAGAACGTAAAATAAAGCGGCTCCTCCGCAGACTCTTATTAATAACCTTTGTAATGAGGGGCGCGCTCCTCGCACAAAAACCTTGTGTAATAAAAACTGGCTCAATATGTAATCTCGACAGACTGGCACAAGACGACCCTCACGTCGGAGCTCGCCTGGCACCAGGACTACATACGTAGATAAGTAGGTGAGGAGCAAGTTATGGCACTGAACTTAGAATTTTTTTAATAGTACCGCCGAAATAAAAAGAAAATCATCAGTTTTTTATTTTCCTTGTATTCGTAATGAAAAGCACAGTGTTAACCTAGGGTGAAAGTAAGTTATTTAATCCCGAGACGTTGTTTGGCGTTTAAGCGAGGACGGTAATAGTTCGAGGGACTAAATGACTCTTTAACTCGAGGTAAACACTGTGCTTTTTTGTCATCTACACTATAATATAATAAAGAGGGAAAGTTTGTTTTTTTGTTTGTAGAAGGTAATCTCTGGAACTACTGGTCCGATTGGAAAAAATTTAGCATCAATAGAAAGCTGCTTTACTCCTGAGTGACATAGGTTATATTTTATGTACGCGGGCGAAGCCGCTGATAAAAGCTAGTTACGAATAGAAGGAAAATAAAAACTTTAGTCGTCGTGAAAGGTTGTCGTATGATTTTCTTTTTATTTCAGCGGTAAAAGGTTTTCCACTACTGCTGTAGCCTCTTCACCTAAGAGTCTGGTGTTAAATTCTTAAAAAAAAAAACTGATTTTGATGAATTTATCATGTTAAAACAAATCTCTCATAACAGAGATTCAGTTAACTATAAACAAAACTACAATTCGAAAAAAAAAACACCAAAGATCGGGTCGCCATTTTACCGATTGTTTTTTTTTCTGTGGTTGGCCGGCTATTCAGCCAATATATTTCATTTTATCGATGTAAAAATGGGTCAGGTAAACATTTTTCTCAAACATATATATAAATATATTTTATGGTAGGTAAAAATCGCCCAATGACAAACCACCCTAGGGCGCAGCGGGGAACAGTGTCAGACTCTTACTGACTAAACAACCTACCCCATTCCTACGTTGCCATACATATCAGGGCCAGAGCCTTCCTTTCAGACGCGAACCCTTGGCCCCAGTTGGCTTCGAAATATATATTAAAGATATAGTTGAAAGTAAATTAAACATATTAAAAAAATATCGTATAATTAAATTAATATTACTATCTTTATGTTATTTCAATTGTACTGGCTGTATAGACATTCAAATGTGTAGGAAATGTGTAAATAGAACTAACCAGCTCCGCAGGCACTTAACACCTGCTTTCAGAGTATTAGTAATGAAAAATCTAAAAACCTATCGCCGGACCGACGGGTTACCCTCACCTGGCCACCATACTTTAAGCTAAAAACAAATACCCACTATTTCGCCTTAATAAAATCAATAATTGTAAATTATTTTTCTAATCTGCGATAGACTCGCATTGCTTTGTGTAAATTATAGTGTAAAATAGTCAGTGCTAAGACTTTTTTGTGCCTGTAATATAATATTGTGTTCTTTATGAACTTGTGATATATAAAGAATCTTAACAATAATGTTGCTGTGAAATGTTTGTAAAGGTAAGTTGGCCTAAAAACTAGATACATATAATAGTTGTAAACAATTAGAATAAGATCTTTTTGTAAACAATGTTATAATTTTATGTGAATAAAGACCTTTAAAAAATCAATCAATCAGTAATGAAAAATACTTTACATAAGGAATTGTTCTATTATAGGGGGTGCGTTCACATGGAAACACAAAAGGCACTCAAATCTGGAACAACCATCTGTAGGTCATAAATATTTGTTCTATGCGGAAATCGAACTCAAGACAGGCAGTGCAGCAGTCAATCACTCAACCACAGCCAAACGTACCATCGAATTACTAATAGCCCGACAACGACATCATCGTAAACTAATCGTAAGTCTTATTATTTGTTCTCAATAGACGTTCATTAATCATAATATTGTGTGCGAAATGTTCGTGGTCGACGTGGGAACTCTTTCTCCCGCGGCGTCGGCAGGCCACAAGACGCGGCGTCACGCGGCGTGACGAGGGTTGACGACGTGCCCGCTGCTAAATTGCTAGCAATCTCTGCGCCACCCCTGATTTCCTGGTACTCACAATCATGTTAAATTACAGTAATGTTGATTTTCCTCTCACAAATTAATTATCTGATGAGACCGAAGCCTTATTTGTGTCGATTATAGTATTTTACCACTAAGTTCTACTGAAAGTTTTTCTATATTTGCGACATGTTGATTTATCAAATAACAATAGGTCTTACTTTTAGCTGATACTCTTATTATGTTTTGAAAGTTATTGAGTCGAAATTGACTGTAATTTTATTTGGTTCGCTAAGTAACAAAACGTAATAGCAAATAGTCAAATACCCGGAGTACAGATTAGCGAGGAGGCGTGAGGCGCGTGGCGCAGGGCCGCGGATAAAACAAACAGGTTTCCGCGTTTCTGTTTCCAATTATTCAGAGCTGGCGCCGTATCACGACAAAACTCATCTAACTTGGGTCCGCGGCGCGACGCCGCCTGCAGATGTGAATAATTCCACGAATTTCGGTGAAATTTCGCGAAAACTCCTCACGTTATGAGGCGAGAAGTTTTTTCGCTTCTATAGAATCTCTGGTGTGTGAAGAGGGTTTAATTTCGTGTTATCTCGAGTCGAGTGTTATCGCAGTAATTCATTCGTTCTACATTGGGGCTGTTTGTTTTGATTATATTTCTCTGGGACAAAATTTGTAATTGGAAGGTAAAAAAGACCTGTTTTCCGTCTCAACGAATGAGTAAACTAAGCGATTTACAGTGTGAAAACTAAACGGCAAAGTGTTTTGATGAAAACACAGCAGCCACGCGGAGCGCAGAACAGACAGGAAGTATTAAGTGTGGGTTGTGTACAAGAAGACAGTTAAGATATCACAGCCACTTGTCGCAGTGTTATATTTGCGGAAGGCAGCATCCGCACGCCGCCCCGAGACGACGAGATTGAAAACAATTTCCTCGTCGACAGATGTCTACGATTCTATCAATACATTGATATATTTATTTGCGTTACCTCCCATTTATTGCTTCTTTTCGTTTTTCCCAACATTAATCTTTTCTTTTCACTAACGAACGATACTTTCCGTCCTGGGAACTTTCCGCCGGCGAGTCAGTTCCGCGCTTCATTTGAAAGTTCCTTACTTATTTATTTTCTTTTTGAATTACCGATGTTACTTGCGTTCAGTTGGAAATCACAAATTACAGAAAGATCAGCTACTAGCAGCGGGACTTTACCAGCCGTTTGTATTTCTGTGCGTTATGTATGAAAAAGGATAGAATTGATTCTGGCAATGATGTCATTACGAGGATCAACAGTACAAGAATAAAGATGTCGTCGTGCTAAGAGGCGCGTCTTGTCGCCGCATAATAATTCTGGCGCTAAATGAAATTAAGTGTGGTGCGAGCGGCGCCGCGCGGCGCGCCTAGCGTCCGTACTTACAGTTATACACAAGCTCGTTTGTCGGCGACTCCTTTTCATGCTAATTTAATTTGTCCCCGACGTTCAGACCATTTTCGGCATGACTTTATATTGCTCCAATGTAAAAAAGGAAAATATATTATTTTTACGCACCCCTGTGGCAGTCGGAAATTAAAGTAAATAATTAGAATTTCGTTTACAAATCTTATGTGTTTGTTACACACCTTTAGATTATCTATGAAGTAGCGTTTATTACCCGGAACATAAATTGAACAATGATCTTCAGATTCTATTTAAAAGTTTAATATTACGAAGCTTATCAAAAATCTTGTTATGAAAGTGTGGAGGGCAGTGGACGGCCTCGTAATGTCTGCGACAAACGCTACTTCATGGAGAACTTAACACTAACTTGGAGAAACTTTTCCAATTACTAAAAAAACAAAAGTTGAAATATTGCAGCATTTTAACTGAACTCAGGTGCTGAGCCTCGAATCTAATCAGATGAATGACAATTAAAGTAGACAACTTGACTGACACGAAGATTACACTTAAATAATTGAAAAGATAAAGGCTTTGTAAATAACTTTTTTTTTGTAATTAAATACGTGATGAAAGAATAAAATGGATTACTTCACTTTATTATTTAAGTTAAAATTCCCCGATCTCGTTTTGATGTGATCAAGTTTAACTTGATATTGATATTGTATTAACACAGGCCGGTACATGCCACGTTCGTTTCCACGCAAAAATTAGCTGCGTAAAAAACGAACAAACCAAAAAAGGAATAGGTGTTGGTAAAGCGTAGCACGCCTCGACCGACACACGAGCCCGTTGCAAAATAAACCGAAAAATATACAAAATACGTTGCGGCGAACGTGATGATATTAAAAAAAAACGAAATATAAAAAGTAAAGGCTTGTATTTGTTGGTTGTTGTTGTATTATTTTTCTTCCATGAACCGGCGCGCCTCCGGAGGTAATACCTCTGCATGCATTACAGACTGAAACAATGGACATGTCCACATTCTGCGGAACTATATTTAACGGCGTTCTACGGCATCGAGCAATGTGATCGTCACATAAACAATTTCGTCACATTGATAGCTGCATTTCGACGTGGTTATTTTACCTTTTTTCTAGAGTTCTACTATTAAATTCCTTTATTTTATATTATATTTATTATTGTATGAAAGTATTTGAAATATATATGTCGGCTCGTGTCCAGGATGGTGTTCGAGCTCTGGTCTATCAGATCTATCATGTGGGTCTATGTGGGTATCGTGCAATGAATAACAACGGGTAGGATTGAATCGGTTTACTTCTCAATACATTTCGGTACAGTGCACTGTTATCACTTTACAAATTACAACAAAACGGACAGTTTCAGAACGTCTTGACTCTGCGACGGCTTGGCTAAGAGTGTGTCCGCTCCCAGGGCGGGTTCCCTCCTCCACAAGCTCGCAGCAAAGCGCAAACGTCACCGACTCTGTCAAGCGCGCCATCTTTATTTAGTTCTTCTAGTTGCCATTAGATGGCGTGCCTTGTCTTGTTGTCAACAAATCGACGCCGTCTCCGACACGGCCATCCTGCGAGACACACGTCCTCGTGTGTTAATCGTCATCGCCACCTCAGCTGGAAGATGTCCACTGATGAAATATTCGAACTAGTCATCCATCGCTGTGTTACTCTGAAACAAAACACATCTCGCAGTATCATATAGCTCGGTCACTCCTGACAAACACTAGGAATCACTCTTGCATCGCGAGTGCATTCCCAAACACGCAAGTGTGAGTTTACGTGTCACTCACACAAAATTAACAATTCACATCTTGACTATGAGCGACCATTTACAGGCCACACAAATGTCTGCTTCGAGCGGGAATCGAACCCGCAACACGAAGTCCATCGCTCAATGTGATAACAAAACTTTACTCAACAAACCAAATCAAAATTTTGGATAATAGAAATTGTCATCTTTATACAGTCAAAAATTAGTCGAACGATTAAGATCACTTTTTGTTGCACGCGTTTGTAGCATACCGATAGTAAAATAGTCCAATTTATTAACGAAACGACAAAGAAATAATCTAGGTCACGTCGGTGTTAACAATGTCAACATTATTTCGGAGAACTGTCACCGTCATAAAAAAAATCGAAACGGATATTATCGGATCTACTGAGGGTACTTTGTAATTACAATTATTTACGCCATGAACCTAATCAATTTTCAAAAAATGCGTCACGGTCACTAATTCAACTGAATCTTTGCAACAATATTTCACGGCCTAAGATTTAATTTCGCAAATAGATGTTGGTTCACGTAATAAAATCGCGATTTAGGCCCTATTATCAATTTCAACCACACAAGTAATGATCTGTACCGAGTACCGTCATATGTCACCTACACTTGTCAATGTAACCTTTTATTTCAAATCTACCCCAAAATTTACTGACAACCTACACTGTCTTCCGCTCCGCCCAAGAGCGGGTTTCGTCATTAGATGATTTTCACCCACCATAAACTCAGTTTCAGAATAAAAATGGAATGAGAATACCTGACCTTTTTCTGATGAAATATCAGCAACCACGGCGTCAACCCATCGCTCGCTGTCACAACGGCACCGTCACGGTTACCACCGCGCCACTTCTCTCAGGGATCCAGATCTCCATCAAGAACTCTGCTCTCCAAAACCGACCTGGATTGGCTTGCTACCTTGTTGCCGGTGGTCTTGAGGCTTGAATATTCTTATTTTCAGTTTGCATATGTCCAATTTTTCCATAGTGATTTCTGAATTGCTCTCGTCTCTCCGGGTCGAATTTGGGTAGATTCACAATCTGGGTAGAACGTTGTAGTTTGCACTCTGGGGGCACAACGTCACCATGGTCCAACATTCGTTGCTCAGGATTAGGGAAAAACCCCAGTAAAAACCTAATCAAACCATTCAAGTCCATGCTTCGATCCGAGTCTTCATTTTCGAATTTCGAATAATAACCGCCAACTGTCTTTGTTCTCGCCATTTTCTTCAGTGTTGCGTAATAATTGCTCACATAGCTTGTCGATTCATTTGCACGATTGAATCCCACTTCTGATGTCGGCTCGTGTCCAGGATGGTGTTCGAGCTCTGGTCTATCAGATCTATCATGTGGGTCTATGTGGGTATCGTGCAATGAATAACAACGGGTAGGATTGAATCGGTTTACTTCTCAATACATTTCGGTACAGTGCACTGTTATCACTTTACAAATTACAACAAAACGGACAGTTTCAGAACGTCTTGACTCTGCGACGGCTTGGCTAAGAGTGTGTCCGCTCCCAGGGCGGGTTCCCTCCTCCACAAGCTCGCAGCAAAGCGCAAACGTCACCGACTCTGTCAAGCGCGCCATCTTTATTTAGTTCTTCTAGTTGCCATTAGATGGCGTGCCTTGTCTTGTTGTCAACAAATCGACGCCGTCTCCGACATATATATATATATTGGGTACACACCATATACACTCCGATTTGGTCCTATTTTTATCAAAATCTCGTTCTGATACATGAGAAATTGGGGGAACTTTTAAACTACTTTCAAGTGTTTGGTCACGGTAATAATATTACCGTGGATTTCATGAAGTTATTATATTATATTTATTATTATACCTAACCTGTGCTGTCCCACTGCTGGGCAAAGGCCTCCCTCCATTCTTTCCAAACATGAAGTTAAGCATTCAGAAAGTACTAACTGATGAAGAAGATTACTGTCGCCTAACGCAACTTCACAAAAGCACAGACATCTCGATTAAGATATTAAGATAGTTAGGAGACTATGACGAAACTATAACAATTTGATCAAACTGTTCTGATGAAAATGGTAGCATCGAACTGATGTAATGAAGCTGGAAAGTGGGCCCCACCAGAACTTTAAGATTTTTGGGCTTTTTGGAATTATGATGATATACTCTCTGGCTATAAATTATGTTTTTTTTTATGGCGGGTTTAAATGTATTTACCTATCCATGTAATGTTTTTAATGAATGAATTGAAAACACTAACCGACCGATTTAAAAAATTCTTTTATCAATGGAATGGTATACTACTAGCTTTTGCCCGCAGCTTCGCCCGCGTACATAAAATATAGCCTATGTCACTCAGGAGTAAAGCAGCTTTCTATTGTTGCTTAAATTTTTCAAATCGGACCAGTAGTTCCAGAGATTACCCCCTACAAACAAAAAAACAAAAAAACAAACTTTACCTCTTTATTATATTAGTGTAGATTACTGGAAACCCGCTCCAACACAATTAACTGTTTTTGCTCTAGTGTGGAAAACTGTGCGTGCTTACATCCGCGGTCCAACGACCCCGTTTATTTATATCGTCTTCGTATGTGTATTGAAAAACGTCGTTTGATACACGTGCTAATTGGACACTCAACCATAACACCCTCCCTAGGGGCTCGGATGAAAGCAATTTCAGTCACAATGACAAACTTTCTCTACTTATATCATGTCTATTTTCCCATTGCGCACATTAAGCGGCTGGCAGAAACTAATAAGATGCAGAAAAGTATAAAAATCAATAGACTCAGTTACAATTTTCATCTCAAATCAACATCTGAAATCGCGAAGCTCAGCTAGAGTCGTGTCCAATGATTAGAGTTAATAATGAGAGCGAGGATGTTCTCTTTGAAACACATTACCTAGTTAATCCGCCGGCTCTGGAGCTCTGACTGAGTCGGTCCACATGCTGGCGACACCGGCCAATACCCACCGAATATACGAACATACAACTACTATTGATTCTCCTTTTGCCAAAGCTTTTCGCATTCCCTAAAAGCGAAACGTAAAAGGAACAAACTGCTTTGATTAAAACTTACGTCGCACTGAAAACTGTAAAGAAATCGTTTGTTGTTATTGCCGAAAATGGATTCCGACGATACGAATTAGTGCTAGAGTCGTTCGGTTCTACGACGACATAAAAATAATACAATTATACGATAGCTTCAACAATGTAGGTACAGCGTAGGTACGACGACCTTTATTATCAGCGACAATGGCGCTGGCGGCACCAAAATAAACATATACCTTACTCGTTTGTTAAAAATACAGCGGACTCTCTAAATTACAATTGAAGACTTGGCGGTTTCCCAGATGTCATGATAACTCCGGGAGGGCGCGGAGGTCTCGGGCCCTTTTTTTGTCTCGCCTCGTTACGGATATTGCTCCGTAATGTAATGACGATCGATTATTCCGATTCTGTAATCTCGCCAATATGTCGACATATCGAATCACTGTTGACAAGGGATAATCTTTACATTTGGAAGGGAAAGTACAAAGGAACTATAATTAGAATACATTTATTCTATAGAATTCGTTACGAGCCAGTTATTTTGGTCCCATTATACTCGTTACATTTTCATGTTTCGCGTAGGCCTCCCGTTTTCGCCACGGTATTTTGTGAATACATTTTTTTATCACCCTTTCACGGATCTGTGCATTGTAGATAATTACTGCGTTGTAAAAAGACGGCACAAACAAATAGGCTTGTTTTAAAGAGATTATATCCGAAAAGCTTTTTGCTTCGCTTCGCACAATTTCCCGGCGCTTTTCAACGAGATTATTTACTGCAAGAGGCCGCTTGCTTAATTAAATTAAAAAAGCCTTAACATATAAATAAACTCTTATTTTATAAGAGCGAGTTGCTCTCTGTCTGCTGTGCAGATTTTTTTCTTAAATTTCTCTGGAAAACTTTTAAATTGTAATCAAAAAACTGCTCGACAAATACTTCCAGCAAGTATTGTCATAATACTTGCTGGAAGTATTGTGACAATAAAGCTGAGTCAATAACTCCGGATCTCCGACTTGTAAAATTGTCAGCTGATTAAAAAATAGCGTCAAAGGTTGATGCGAAAGCGGAACACCGGAGCCCTGAAACTAAAGCTAGAAGGAACGGTGGGTGGTATGGTCAGTCTGACACCGTCTCCCACTCCGCCCAAGATTCGTCATTAGATGATTTTTATCACCATATAAAAAAAAAACTGATTAAATAATACATTAGAATGTCTAAGAGCTGTGAGCGACACGCGAGGTCTCGGAGAGCGGTACATTTAAGAGACATCCATTAATCCCGCACGGAGTCCCGCAGTCCGGGACGTGTCCTTATGCATAATTATTACGTGTCCCATCCGTCTCCGTGTCTTTGTCCGCGCCACACGCCACAGCCACGTCCCCCACACGTCGCTACGTGCCACATAAAGGACATCTCTGCACTCAATTAAATGAATCTGGTTACATCTGGGACGTCGGCAGCTGCGGACGCTCACATGTTCTGCTTTATTTCATCGGATTTTCGGCAGGACTGTCATATGTCATTAACAGATGTTGTGATTTAGCAGTACATTGCAGGTTCGTTATGTCTTACCAAGACATGCAGTAATTACGAATAATTATATCATGCTTTAAAAAATTATAATCATTCAAGTCAAAAGTAATTTTATAAATTTATTTATCAATAAATTTTAGAGACTGACCATGGCAACTTCATGTCATGTTTAAGACAAATAAAAACTTGGAAATGTTGGATCTTGTTTGTAGAACGCTTTGTAGTTTAAGGAGATACAGAATTTATATTTCAACTGGAAGTTCCTTAGTGCTCAAAATGTCTATAAATATCTTATCGTAAATTTTTGACGTCAGAAGCTTTTGTCGAACATGCTCAACGTTTCATGTAGTATGGTATATATTTTAAACAGGTATCTTTATAATACCAGTTTATTAAATAAGTCATTTCCTCTAATAAATACGGTGTAGGGGTTAAGCTAGCTGTACCAGTGTTGAAAGGTTTCAGGTGATGATGTCCTTCTGGACCCAGAAACACTACTCTGGTTCCATCTTACTGGTCTGGCACGCAACACGTCGATATCACTTGAGGTTTGCAGAATAGTCCTCCAGACAGATGTTTTGTCTAATCCGGACAACTGCTGGATCCTCCGTTTTCCCAGGAGGTATGTGGGACTATATACACCATTATATATTCTTCTAAAATAGCTACTTTATATAAGTGTAATGGATGGAAAGTCGATATTATTTTACATATATATTTTTAACATTTTAAAAATTCTATGTATCCCTGTTAGTGGAAATACGGACTTCGTACCTAAGGGATACAAAATATTTGTATCCTAAAGTATCACTTAGTATTTCTTCTTTAGTTAGACTACCATCAGTATCACCATGTACTTCATCTGTATCCACTACACATACAGAGTCGTAGCTGCCACATTTAATATCGAGAATGAATATAATTTAAATGACAAGTTGAAACATCCGCGTGACCGTGCACGCTCGGCGGTCTGTCATTACGGTGTAATGAAGCCTGTCATACGAGTTAATGTAGCCACACTGTGACGTCACCGTCATGACGACACGCCCCCTCCCCAACCAGATTAAATTAAAACACAATCAAGCAAATGACTCCGAGCTTTTAAAGTAACAGCGCTTAATCTAATAATGTACGAATAAATTTTATAAATTCCTGTCCTTCTGAGGGAAGCTGTTTTATAAATACTGCTCCGTAATGAAATCAAAAGTTTTTAGGTTAAACGAAATGGTTTGTTTTTAAATAAAGTTTGCATGAACGCCTTGTCAGTTCTGTGATTGAAATAAATTTTCATTTTGATTGTTTCCCATTTGACCGTTGAATACTATCACATAGCAAACAGGTTTACTTAGTATATAGTGCTCACTTAATATAACTTGATAGGTAGGTACATATCCCTTGAAGCACTACGTTGTTCGAGTAGATAGTAACATTATTATATTTTACTACTAAGTTACTATCTTACTAATACCCTTGTAGTCGTAACTTGTAATGCGAAGAGTCCGCTTATGTATCACATGAGTGCATTAACCAGCTGGTTTCATACCCACTATAATAGACGATGTAAGAAAAGCGTACTAGGACAACATAACGAAAAGGAGACTCGCATAAAACATGGTCAATAGTGGTGACTATGGGCTTCGCGCTGAGCCACAATGGGTACAACTATAATAGTGGGTAGCATAGGCGTTACGGGTGCAATAACAATAAACCAACACGACCCCGCCGGAGCAGCAAAGCACAATTAAACTAAAAGACGTTTCGAAAAACAAACAGCCGAAAAACGTAACGAAGCAATTACTGGCGGCAAACGAGCGCCATTTTGTCGATGGAAACAGAGAAAAGAAATGGCTTCATTAAAATCTTCGTCTTTTTTGCGAGTGGACAAACAACATGTACGTGCGTGCTAACTAATATATTCATTTATATGCTGTTTTGGTTAGCAATGGCTTCAAAAAGAATATTAAAACTGACCAACTCGGCGAGTTACAGAACTCCAATATGGATCGAGTGTTTTGAACTAAACTGAAGGTCCCATAGACTTTGCTTTGACAAATAGAGAAATTCTAATTCCGTACAGATTCAAAAATCTTACTCAATAAGTTAAAGATACCTCTATTGGTGGAATGAAAGGGTTCATGACAAAATTACGTAATTAATAATCCCCCAAAGTTAGTGCAAAAATAAATCATTGATTGTTCATTTAAAACGCCATAAGATCATGAATTAAACAGCACAAGGAGCTCTAAAGCTTTGCCGAGTGATCCTCAGTTTATAGGGACTTGGCTACAACTGTGAGGCGGAGTTAGGAATTGGGTAAACCGCTAGCAGACATCTGTAGCAGAGATGTTAGCCGCCTAATGTACGCGAGTTAATTCCACCGCAGATAATTGTTACCACCACGTCTCATGCAACTTTAGCGAACAGGATACTAATCAAGTTTGTCACAGCCAGGGGTTAGTGTTGTGTGAGCCAAATGTATAATAAACACGCATGATGTTTATCGAATTACTCGACTGAGTGGATTTGTCATACGATTACCTAAAAGTTGTGAGTAATTCTATCAAATTAAATACTAACAACGTTCAAGAGTAATGGTATCGAGTTTTGCGGGCTTGCGGACGGCGAGCAAGGGGTAGCTCGTAGTCCGGTCGACTGGTAACAGTCCGGACCAAGCCAAGTTGTCGACGGCGCGCTCTGTTCCCGCGCGCCTCAAGGAGTTGTCAAGTCTTAGGGACTTTGCAAAAGGGTCGAAGCTTACTGGGTCTCTTTCTGAATGGAAGGCTTGGTCCCAGTGCGAAGCGCGGAGAAGGAAAAGGGTGGGGTGTTTAGTCAGTAGAAGTCTGACACTGTTTCCCGCTCCGCCCAAGAGCGGGATTCGTCATTAGATGATTTTAGCCATAATAAAAAAAAATGGCATCCACTTTTACAATCAAGGTACCAGGACATCATACACAATACGGCGGTGCCTCGCCACGTGAATCTCAAAAACATCGCCTTATTTTGTCGTAAAATGCACAGGTACAGGGGAAGGGAGCATTAATAATGAAATATTCATGCGGAAACAATCTGCTGATGTCGGGCGGATGGACAGGCCCGATGGACCGTCGCTGACCCGGCCGCGTTACAATATAACTTCTATACCTTCCGACGTACAGTTTAATTCACACGCAAACTTGGGAGAACGGTGGAATGTTACAAATACGAGCGGTAACGCGGGCTCCATAACAATAAGCATAATCTAAATGGCCAGGATTTGTTCGACATGTGAGCTTATAGGCCGAGGGGTGCAGGCGAGCTGATTGCGAGCTTTACCCACGATTCAGAGGCGAAGGAAGCTCTTTTAAGAAAGTCTTTTGATGCAGGAAATTGCTGAAATGTAATAAATAAATCGGCAATCCATTTTCCTTATTTATTTTTGCCATCTGATCTAAAACACGTGTGAGTTAATTATTTACATAGAATGACGATATTTTTATTTAATATAGGCACAAAATTACACTTACATATATTTTTTTTAACAAATTCTTATCCTGACAATATTCACTGCCTGTTGAGTCATCACAGCACGCGGTTGGCCTGATCTTTTATGATCACCAACATCCACCCCAGACAAGATACTATCGTTTCGTTAACGTCGAACGCTTGGAATAAGCCACGCTTCCAATTCCTTTACCTGCCGTCAGAACAAAGAAATTTAGGCGTGGCCACCTCAAACCGTAACTTGACTAGGGGGGCAGAAATGTAGGTGTGTCTATATATAGATAGATACGCCAATATCGTATGTTTGTTTATTGTGTCATAGAAATAAGAAAGAAAAACATTTCTATTTGCCGGGAAAGGTCATACTAATTAAGACCAACATAATATATCAGATTACAAAACAGTTTTGAAAAAACAACTAATATCTGCCACTCCCACGCAAAATGGCCGCGATAAACAAACGGATCGGATATCATACGAGGAAAATAAGTTGAAGCCGTACCTATGGTTACTGCGCATTCAAGATCGACCGCCATGATGGTTGAACTTGTATGTCGAGGTTCAATCAAAAAAGTTCAGCAGCGTTTTAAATTTTTTTGTAGGTTCCATTCCCGCTTTATGGCAGAGCAATCACAACAATCCTCTTTTCTTTAATACCCCAACCCATTTTAATTTATTAGAAATAGCAAATCAACTTATAAAGAAATAAATAAAAAAGACTAAGTGTTTATATAATTGACTGGCCTGTCAGTCTAGTAGTTAGTGACCGTGACTGCATGCGTGAGGTCGTGGGTTCGATTCCCACCCAGGACAAATATTTGTGTGATGAGCACGATCATTTGTTCTGTGTCTAGGTGTAATTAATAAAAAAAAAATTATATATAATATGTATGTATTTAGAAATATATAAGTATGTTTATCAGTTGCTCTAGCTCTCTCAATCTCTGCTTAGCTTGAGACTAGACGGCGTTGTGTAAAAGTTGTAAAAAAATATATATATTTATAGTAAAGTATAATTAGATATTTGTATAGTATAGTTATTGTCTTCGAGGTTGGGAGTCCATTTGTTTGGCGCGGCACTTTGCGGCACGCTTCGGGCTGATGGCCTCTCAATCTTTGAAATTCTGTCGAGTATTATCTAAATCGCTGTTAGGTGCTCTGGAATGGCGATACTTGCATGTGGAGTTAGTTGCCCAGAAGCAAACAAATTATAAATATTAAACAAGGGCACGGACGTAATGTCTGTGGATGTGTAAGGCAGGAGTGCGGTTTTAGTCAGTAGGAGTCTGACACTGCCCAGACTGGCTCGTTTGTGAGGCAGCCTGGGCGTCCATGAAAGATTTCCCATGCCTGCCGAAGAAAGAGAAAAAAATAATAAGGTGATCTTGCTAGTTTCAATCCGGGTAGACAACTGTTGTAAACCATCTTCAACAACTTTGGTTGGAAGGCGCGTTTTACCACCACAGTAGATTTTGAACGTGTTGGCTCGTGGTTTACATCCATCTAGATAGATAGATTAAACTTTATTGTACACCAAAAAGTAATAGAAGTACTAAGTAACGGAACTAAACATCTATCTGCAACAGAAACCTAGCCCGTACCAAGGTGACCGTGATTGCAACAGTGTGCTCCACCTTTTTAGTTTCGTCCAAAATTTAAATTTAAAAAGAAAAATATTTTTTCTCAAGTGTAACAAAATTTATAGTCAACCAAGGTAAAAAAATCCTTATTTCGCTTGTCACGCCATAACTTGAGGAAGATTTTATCGATTTCATTTACCTTTTTTTAAAGATGTTTAATACTTTGTAAAAGATTTTTACAGATAGAAAAATTGGAGAAAATTGCGCTGGAATTTAGAAGGTTTCGGAATACCACGCTTACTTGATTTTTGCGCGTTCAACAATTCTTAGTTAAGAAAAACTTTCTTCTTACTTTTCTTTCGATACCTAGAACTAATTATGTACATGAATGTGAAATGCGATACTATATTGTTAATCACTTCAATCTCTAACTTTGTTAAGAAACATTCATTCACTCACCGATGAGAATTGAAATTAAAATTCTCATCATCATCCCACCCTTATCCCATGTTACTTGGGGTCGGCGCAACATGTTTTTTTCTTCCACTCTGTCCTGTCACCCCGTCACATTGTATTAAAATTTTAACACACAATTGTAACACGAAATTAAAATTTTATTGGTGTAAAATGTTTCATACTTTCATCTATCCCGTCATTGAATACTATTGATACATTTGAACCAAACTGATACTGTAACAATAAATAGCACAGCTATGATTACACACTCGCAAGTCTGAACAGTCCTCCACGACAACAGTGCTTCACTTTTATAACATTATTACGCACATGAAACAAATGGCTCTCATGTGCCTTCGTTAGCGAGTGTGGAGATACCGGTGGTGATATAAAGCGGTGTATCAGACATGAGGGCCCGGCACTCCCGTGGAGGGCCGCATCGAGCGCTCGGGCCAATTAGGCCTCCAGCAAGAGCAAGAGCTCTTCACTTGGCCGCTTAGCCTCCCAGTTCCTCCAGACGTCTCTTAATCGTCAAGTTTATTATACTAAAACAAGTGATCTCGCAACATTGTTTGAACACAAACTTTTGGACAACATTTTCTCTGCAAGTCGGGCATTTCGTGACGTGGATGGATCGTTCGTGTAAAAACGCTGGAGGAATTCTTTGATTCGCATCCCTTACGGCCGTGACAGTAATGACAGACATTTACTTTATATAGTCTGCCGCTTCGTGAAATATTCATCCCGCTCTCGGCTTTATACATCATGTTTTTTTTATTGTCTCATCTCCAACAGTTACTGGGTGAACCAAAATAGAACTAAACCGAGATCATTTTCTATGAAAATATTAAAAGATAAAAATCTCAGAAACAATAATACCTACAAACTTAAAATTTGGCAGGTGGGTTTCTTCTAGGGTGTAGACGTCCGGTAAGAACGGGTTTTACGATACTCCACTACTAATGGGTAAAACGGGTGTCTAAAATTTATGGAAAAACTACTTTTCACGTGGGCGAAGCCGTGGGCAGAAGCTAGTAATTGTTAAGACTGTGGATATGTATCATTACTTAGTATAAAACAAAGTTGCTTAGTCCCTATGTATGCTTAGAGATCTTTAAAGGTACGCAACGGATTTTGATGCAGTTTTTTTTTAATAGATAGAGTTATCTTATATCAAAAAGGAAGGTTTATGTACATAATATATGCATAATATATTGAATATCAGTACCCGTGCGAAGCAGGGACGGGTCGCTAGTTGATTATAATTTTCATAAAACCAATTATGAAGAATATATGGTGAGCAGCAGTAGGTACATATCTTTCTTGTAAATAAGGTTAGCGTACTTGTTTATTAACTTAACACAAACTGCTTTGATACCTCTGACCGGGTCCTGTGCGCCTGGTACTAGCTTGTAAATTAATTCAGTTAAGAGGGCCCTTCCCGATGCTTTTATCGTCAACGTGAGCATGATTTAAAAGCTTGTTTGTTTCATTCAACGCAAATTGATAAAGAAGGAACGAGAAAAGAAAGACCCCCCGCTCTTTTAGCATTAAGAAATACCGTCACTCACTCCAATATTTTTTTGTATTTAAAAAAAAGAAAAAGCTTCGAAGTCAACTGGGATTGTGTCTGAAAGGAAGGCTCTAGCCCTGGTATAAATGCGACGTCCAAGGGCGGGATTCGTCATTGGATGAATTTTACCTAAAATAAAAAAAACTTCGATTTAAATAGAAATAAAATACTTTATTTATCACCATATATAAAATTATATTTCACAAAGTACATGAAAAAACATAAAATAAAAATAACAATTACAATGTTTTTGTGGTGGTCAAAAAAGGCAACCCCCTGAACTAGACGGAAACCTGTATCTAATCTATATGGTTGGTATATTGAGGTAAGGGATATGGATTCAGAGATTGTTATTAAAGAGCGTGAAAAAAAAACCACGATAATATCCAGAAGTTGCTTGTGCTTCCAAAATATTTAGAATAACGTTATAATCACTTAAAAAACAGTTGTATGAAAATGTATCTTGAGTTGGGCTCTTGAAAACTTCACATTGGTAGTAGCTTGTTTTCAAACCGACATCCTCATGCATAAGACACCAGTCATTGTATGATATCATCATCCTACCCTTATCCCATATTACTTGGGGTCGGTGCAACATGTTTTTTTCTTTTACTCTGTCCTGTCACCCGTCACACTATCACTAACTCTTTCTCTCTCTCCATTTTCTTTCATATCACTCCTCACCCAATCCATACAATACTTTCATCCATCTACGTGTAAACTACTACTACAGTCACTGTATGATATGTAATTTAAATAAATCGGCTAAGAGCGTGTCAGGCCACGCTCAGTGTAAGGTTCCGTAGTTTCCCCTTCCGTCACAAATTTCTCACAATGTAACAGAACCCATGTAAAAATTAGTAACCCAATATCCCGAGGGATGGCGCTGGACCCGGTGGTAATTTTGGATTGCGTGAACCGATTTTTATATTTTTATTTGAAAAAAGATACGCTCAGGATAATGAAATATGTAAAAAGAGTTAAAAAAAATTACCACTTTTTTTTTATGAACTTTGCCGGCGTAGTTGATATACATATTGATACCAAATTCCAGCTTTCTAGTGCTAACGGTCGCTGAGATTATCCGCGGACGGAGAGGCAGACAGACAGGCATGACGAAACTATAAGGGTTCCGTGTTGACTACGGAACCCTAAAAAAGGATTGTCACAAGAAATTACGAGAAGATATATTATGTTTAAGAAGATAGCGAGGTCGCGAGGAGAGCCTCACAGCCCACTGAGAGACAATTCGCACGAAATGGATACGAGTCCCGAAAACTTCAGCGATATCATATTGCACGTTAAGTGGCTTTAGCACGTCGAGTGTTTGGCAATTAGATGAGACAGCCACGAGCTGTTATTAACTTGTTATAACCGCGTTATCTTGTCGTCACTAATAATAATAGGCTTTCGTTTCTGAAGTATTATTTTTTTAAAACCCTGTTCACTGCTGGGCAAGTCCTTCCAAACATTCTTTTGTCGCGCCGTCTCGAACCAGTCGTCTTGGTACGCGTCCAAGTCTCATCGCCCCCTATTTCTAGGCCTGCCTCGAAATGCTTTCTTCCCTCTGGTGCCCACTGTGTGTCAATGTGTGGCGATGCTTGCCCAGCGGTCCTCCTGCATACGACTAACGTGACCTGCCCAATCCCATATAAGCCTGGCAGCCTTTTTACCTTATTATTATTTATTTATTATTCACCAAAGAGTTACAACACATATTGAGTTGCATAGAATCTATAATTATAAAGGATGAATGGTCGACTGACGTATCAACGCACAGCTTAAATTTCTGATCGATAAGACCTGAAACTAGCTGGGTATGTTCTTTGTATAACTTAGGCATACAATAAGTAAGGATTTTCTGAATTGTACTCCTAAGGGGGTGAAAAAGTGAGGCACTGTTTGTATGTGATCCCTTGGTCCAAACCATAGTCTAAACTATTTAAAGTTTTGCATTAAAAGAATTGATGGAAGACGAATTAAGTATTTTATTGCAATTCTACACCTGACGGTGTTAAAAAGGGATAAAAAGTTATTTTAGAGGTGATTTGCTTCGAAGTTGATATCAGTGCTTCTTAGTGCTTTTGATTTATTTATAATTTTTTTAATTACATTTTATTTTGATTCAATGTTTGAAAACCTAATATCACCAGATCAAAAAAGGTTGTACTTACATAAAAAGCTTAGTGCAATGCCTCTTAAAAATAGAATATCTCGAAAGTTCGCCCAAGACTTCCTAGCTCGTAAATCCATATTTTCTCACCTTTTAAAATTTCTCTGGTTTTGCACAAATCTTTCAAGAGCAAAAAGCTAATTCATTTGAAGATTAAAAGCTAATTCAGAGAAGAAGATTATAAAATTGATAACATAACAAAAAAAAAAAAAAATTATGAAAAATACAATTAGAAATGGTTCGCGTATAAGCCGGATCTGAAGCGGCGGAGGAAGTCGCGAAGAAATGCTAGTAAATTTAGGGTCCCATTAAAATTAATTTCACAAATCATTCAGACCACCAAAATAAGGACAGTGGTAAATAAAAAAAAAAATATGAAAAAAGGACTTCATGTACTTACTTACAAAAATTCATGAGTACCCAATTCCCATCAGGGGCCCTTCAGGGTCGAAGCCTCCCGGAGTCTAGAGGGAAGTGGGAAACTGTTACCTCGACTCCAGGAATAGGGCAAGGAAGGTACGGGGTAGGTTTTTTAGTCAGTAAGAGTCTGACACTAGTCTCCCGCTCCACCCAAGAGCGGGTTTCGTCATTGGATGATTTTCACCTACCATAAAAAAAAAAAAAAAAAACCCAATTCCCATGCAGCTATTTATTATTTAAGGTCAAAATAAAAACACTTTAAGTAGTGTTTTTTTTTTGCTTGAATACTTTTAGTTAGACGTACTGAAAGCTGTGTCAAAATTTGTCCATCTATTTTAATAGGACCTTATATAAACCGTCCAAGCCAATTCTTGTTCTATAACAAAGAGTATTGATCAAATGATAATAATTGTGTTAGTTAGAATTTACACTGTAGTATCTTAACCCTTTCGAAACGATTTCGTCTGTGAGGGAGGACCATTTCATTGGATTGTTCTAGCGCATGGATCTGAGCGCCATTCATCAATATTACTGGTGCTGTGTTGTCAAGGATTATACCGCCGTCCGCTAGACAGCGCCAGCTCCGACTCGGCCGCGACGTGACTGTCACTAACTAAGCGCCGCTAATGGGATCATCCAGCGATTCCGCACACTATATCCGTGGCTATTTCGACCACGTTTGCATTATTCTGAATTCTGTGAATCTCATTGTTTCGCTCACTAACTCGATTCGATTTTGACGAGATTATCAATGTGTGCAATCGGCACAGAGACTAAAAAGCCCAAATTCTGATGAATACCGGGATATAGGAAAGTTTGTTATCGAGGTACACAGAAGTTTTTTGGAACGTAAAGTCATGATTTTATAAATGTAAGTTCGCATATAAATTGCACAAGTGTCGTATTTTCATACGACACTTGTGCAATTTAAAGTTTAGTGATAGGTACTACCTAATATTGTCAGTATATAAAGCTGATATCTATCTATCACTATTGAGTCTATTGTGAGAGAGGGGTAGGTCTCGCGGGTTGCGGGAGGAGGTCGGCTAACTAATCCCCGGCTTACATATCTCGATAAATTGTCACACGGAGCCGCGCCTCATGATGAGTCGGCGCTTTATCGGAGCGAGTCTGCTGGAAGAATTGATTGAAAGTTAACGCGCCATGATTAGTGGCGACCAGAGCCGGCTCCATAATGCCCGACGTTGCTTTATGAGCCGAAATCTATCATTCTTAAAGACGGGCTCACGATGTGATGTGACTTACAGAGTAGAATACAATTGATTTAACAAATATTCAGTGTCTCTCTGCCGAATTCGACATTTATCGAGTTGACGATTGCTACTTAAAATTCTTTACAAATACAACTAATCAATACTACCTTCCAGTTTGCTTTCATTTACATTTTTATAAAGTACAGAATTTGAATAAACTCCCGGGTAACTTATCAAAGTAATTCAATTCATTACGTTAATTGAATTCCAAAATGGATCGCTGTCTACCTGAACGATGTGACGCGTGCGTCGAGCCAGTGCGCACTGGGCTATTCATTAGGAAGAACCAGGATGTACACGAAAAATATTGTTACAGACTTCGGGTTCGTCATGTACCAGCTCGACATGAAAACTCTTTAGTACATCCTTGACATTGTAACTTCTTGGTCTATTGACCCGAACAATTATAAATAAACAATCATAGCGCCTTCCGCTTGTCAGCTTCCGGTACATCAAATAATTAGTAAAAGTTATTATATTGTGCATTATTCTTTGATATATATTATTGTTAATAATTAATATTTAACGAGCCATTTCATTAGATTATTCAATTGTAAATTAATAGTCATGTATTCGTGTGTGTTATAAAAGCTGCTGTGTTGACAGTTTTCCTGATATAAGATTTCTTAGTTACGGTTGCTAAGCAAATAACATAATGAGAAAATTACTCGCTGCTGTAATATTTGAATTATAATTATAAACTTGTTGAATGAGAAGTATCGTTGTTTTACTGTGACCATCCTGACGTAACAGTTGGTTCACAGTCAGAAGTGGGATAGAAGAATTCCACTGCCCATATAATCGCGGATTAGAAAGACACCAAGTCGGAAGAAAATGGTGGACGCCACGAGGGAAAAGACCTAGATTTTTTTTTCTTCAATCCTTAATCCAGCCACCTACCAACAAAGTCCAAAAATAACTTACGTAAATACAAAAAAAAAACAGATCTCTCGAAGGAAAATATTGACTGGATAACTCCACAAAATCGACTCTCTGATGAAATCTCCAATAATTGAGAACAAAGGGAACGGATTATCCTTACGCACAGACTCTTCCACGCGGCGCCGCGCGACGCTCGATTTGACGCTCGACGAGTACTACCTATAATATGATGAACTGGAAGAATTACAACGTCGCTGGATGGGACACTTACGTAGAAGCAAAGGCTGATGATGGCATTTTCACGTGCCAGCTAGAAGTGGAACTAAAGACGGAAAAATTAAGACTCCGTTCCGACCAGAAGTCGAACAGTTCGACTTATCAACGAGGCTCTGCAACGAACCTGGCCCCGAAAGTGTGCTACAACTGTCGACGAGCGGGCCATCGCAGATCGATGGGGAATCGCAGAGCTACAGTGGCTGATTGGCTGCGCGCGGCCAGGGTCTCAAATCTGCTATTACAATGGTGTCAACTACTTGATCGTTGATTTCAAAATTGATGATTTTGACAAGTTTGGTAATCTACTAACATGATGGCGTCATTATGACTTTCCAATGATCAAACAGTGACCTGTGGCACTTCATTGAAAGATTTTTTTTTAGAATGGTAATCTCATACATAATGACAAATGAATATTTGACAGAATGCGGTAAATTATAAAAACTTTGACAGTTCCTTTAATCAGTGATTTCCGATTAGAATCTTATTGTGCAGTTATTGTTTATAATTCGTTACAAGACAGCTCGTACCTACCACAGTTGTATTACGACACCGTTGACCGCCCAATGATCAGCCATTATGAACTAACAGATTACGAACTTTTAGCAAAATGACAATGGAATCTTGTTGGAATGTCAATATTTAAAAAATAGCAGACTTGGGTCCTAGGTCTACCAGTGCCGGGTACACGCCGCCTACACCTGCAGGTAGCTAGCGGGATGCGCCGGCGCCACCACTAAGATGTCAACAGGTACAGCATGTTTATTTCATTACTACAATAACG
Source organism: Mythimna loreyi (assembly GCA_029852875.1). Taxonomy (NCBI): domain Eukaryota; kingdom Metazoa; phylum Arthropoda; class Insecta; order Lepidoptera; family Noctuidae; genus Mythimna; species Mythimna loreyi. Next base: position 685,204 of record CM056795.1, on the reverse strand, counting down.
ACATCAGACTTGCACCGAGAACGACTGTTCATTAGTAGATTGAGGTGATTGAACATTTAGGTTGATGCGTGTTACTATAACTACAACAATAGCAATCGAATAATCGCGACTAAGTACTTGTCTATTTTACCATTAAACTATTATGAGAGGTTTTGATGGTCAGATAATAAACTTATTAGAAAAAACATCTTAAACTAGGTACCGATGATCTAAAGTTACAAATACAATTCAATACTGAGATAACGAACATGATCCTTCACAGAATATTAATTAGTTGCAGCCAGCCTGTTATTATTTGGGTGTTAACCTGATAGAACCACTCAAACTGTGAAATTATAAATGACAAAAAAAATATACTTTATTGTAAAGTATAATTTTAATAAGAAAATTATTATACTTTATTGTACACCACATTAACAACAAATACAATTCATTGGACAAACATTATTTAAAATAAGGGTACAATATGCAGTCTTATCGCACAGGGCAATCTCTTACTGACAACTTTTGGATGGACTGAATGAGAGGAGATAGATTTAGGGTTATCAGTGTACAATTATTAGAAATAATACTAATAAGATATAATAACATGAATATGTACATAGGTACAATACAAAATAATATACTATTAAATATCAAATATGTAATTGAGACAGGAGAAGAAAAATCAAAGTAAAATGTAATGCTCCTTGACCAATTTAAATAAATGTGTTCTTCATCACCCATATAAATAGTATGTCAAGCAGGCAGGACCAAAAGTACCGTCATCCTTGTTTGATCATTGAATTTCAGTTGTGTCCAAGCACACATGTGTCTACACATAATTGGGATACCACTAACCGACACAGGTACCTACTTATTTGATATCAACACATGATTGTACTGTATTATATATGGCTAATAAAACATACTATACAGGTGCCAAAATAGTCTGAGATAGTAGATAGATATGACTCCAAGGGATAACAACAACAAGAAGTTCACATGCATCAAAATTAGAATTTATCATTTAGATACCTATGTTAGTGATATAGAAGAAGGCTACCTTAAATAAAACTATTATTAGAATAAATACCTATCCTGGTATACATATTGTTGATAGTAGCATTAGAATGGTTTTGGTTCTACGGATTTAATAGAAGTGGAAACTCAGCCACATCAGGAATGCCATATTATAAGTCGTACAGGACCTATTGATTATGCAACTAAGTAAAAGAAGTTGCACAGGTAAAGGTGAATGACATTTTGTAAGCAGTAATACACCTATGAGGTATGAGAATTGAACTCTACCTAAGCAAAGAAAAGTTAGCAATTTATCATTATTATAAAATAAATTATGAAATAGCTTTGTGAATTGACAATATCACATTATCGACTTACCACAAGGTATATTATTATAGTTGTGGGTACAAAATATATTGAACCTTCCACCACACTAATTTAAAACTTAATCAAAATTATTTTGTTTCAAAATCAGCATAAATTAACAGACATTTTAACAACATTTATTTCTAAAATAGTTTACTGAAATTGCTTGACCAGTCACCAGTTAAAAGAATAAAAATAAATAAGAGTTGTTCCCTGGATATTTATGGAGCTCAGAACAAGAATATTCTTTCAACCTCCAAATAATTACAGATACACCTTTCAAAAGATTGTCTCTTTTCTATAAATAAACAGTTTCCTATCCAGTTCATAAAATAAATAGGATTATTGTAAACTGTGTCAACAATACTATTGAAAGTAAATATACTAGGGTTGAGAAAGTTCCAGTTTCCTGATTTGTTCTGGGAATAAGAAAAAAATAAGAAACATGCTCTCCAATGGTAATTGAACATTCCATGAAAATCAAGACCACAAGAGTAATTACTTAATGTGTGTTGTAGCTGCAACGTGAAATCATACATTGATTTATGGCAGTTATAAAAGTGGCTGTAAGAAAAGACATAATTAAGAATAAATATATTTAAATAATATATAGGAAATATAGTGCAAGAAAATAATACTATAACTATTGACAAACAGTTTCACAGGTTCTGATTTTGAGATTGATAGGGGTGATTTTTATGTAAACAAAGACCTACTTTATATGAATAAAGGTCTTATTTATCATCTCACATGCTTGGAGAATATTCTTAAAATTTAAAACAAACACCATTGGGATCACAAGAAGTTTGTGCAAAATACCTTGACATCTGTGACATATGTTTAAAGTTTAGTTTATATCTACTAATAAGGAAATGGGCACTCAAAGGGTATATTCCACCTCCTACACTAAGACGGATTCATAAATAAAGTAAGTAATAAAATGTAACACAAACAATAAATAAAACCCTAAGGAAAATATAGATGGTTATAAGAATAATAATAAATATATTCTCTTTAAAATGGATAAATCTGCGAGACAAACTATTCTGCTGTAAACACTGTGTGATGCAGCGGATAAATCTGCGAGACTAACTATTCTGCTGTAAACACTATGTGATGCAACGGATAAAATCTGTGTGAATAATTAATCAGCTGTACACTGTGTGATGCAACAGATAAATCTGTGTAAATAATTAATCTGCTGTAGACACTGTGGGATTCAACGGATAAATCAATGAGAATAATTAATCTGCTGTAAACACTGTGTGATGCAACGGATAAATCTGTGAGAATAATTAATCTGCTGTAAACACTGTGTGATTCAACGGATAAATCTATGAGAATAATTAATCTGCTGTAAACACTGTGTGATTCGTCAATATCAAAGCTGTGTGACTCATCAATATCAAAGCTGTGTGACTCGTCAATATCAAAGCTGTGTGACTCGTCAATATCAAAGCTGTGTGACTCGTCAATATCAAAGCTGTGTGACTCGTCAATATCAAAGCTGTGTGACTCGTCAATATCAAAGCTGTGTGACTCGTCAATATCAAAGCTGTGTGACTCATCAATATCAAAGCTGTGTGACTCGTCAATATCAAAGCTGTGTGATTCGTCAATATCAAAGCTGTGTGACTCGTCAATATCAAAGCTGTGTGACTCGCCAATATCAAAGCTGTGTGACTCGTCAATATCAAAGCTGTGTGACTCATCAATATCAAAGCTGTGTGACTCCACTATATCAAAGCTGTGTGACTCCCCTATATCAAAGCTGTGTGACTCCCCTATATCAAAGCTGTGTGACTCCCTTATATCAAAGCTGTGTGACTCCCTTATATCAAAGCTGTGTGACTCCCCTTTATCAAAGCTGTGTGACTCCCCTATATCAAAGCTGTGTGACTCGTCTATGTCAAAGCTGTGTGACTCGTTTATAATTAAAGCTATGTAACTTGTCAATAATTAAAATCGTCTGAATCATCAATAATCAAAACTGTGTGAATTCACAGTCGTCTCTGTGACTTAGAAGTAATTAAGGTCGCAGGGCTTTAAAGTAATTAATGCTGCATGACTTAGTAATTATTGTTGTCATCATCATCATCATCATTATCATTTGAGCTGAAAGACGTCTACAGATGGACATAGGCCTTATTGCTGTATTACGTAATAATTGATTCTGTTAAAAAATTGCGTGGAAAATAATTAAATTAACACAATTGAACTTATAACACACAAGTAAAAGTTATGTAAAACAGCAATTTGCAGCAGCTTTGCACTTTCACCAAATCAATCAATTACATGAACAAATGTACTGCCCTTATTGTTTTGTATTCCAGGTGCCAATTAGCAGCGATAGACATGATGGTGCTGATCGCCGTGGGACACAGCATTCGCAGGATGGCCGAATGTTACAGACTTCGGGTTCGTCATGTACCAGCTCGACATGAAAACTCTTTAGTACATCCTTGACATTGTAACTTCTTGGTCTATTGACCCGAACAATTATAAATAAACAATCATAGCGCCTTCCGCTTGTCAGCTTCCGGTACATCAAATAATTAGTAAAAGTTATTATATTGTGCATTATTCTTTGATATATATTATTGTTAATAATTAATATTTAACGAGCCATTTCATTAGATTATTCAATTGTAAATTAATAGTCATGTATTCGTGTGTGTTATAAAAGCTGCTGTGTTGACAGTTTTCCTGATATAAGATTTCTTAGTTACGGTTGCTGAGCAAATAACATAATGAGAAAATTACTCGCTGCTGTAATATTTGAATTATAATTATAAACTTGTTGAATGAGAAGTATCGTTGTTTTACTGTGACCATCCTGACGTAACAGTTGGTTCACAATATACTAATCTTGAGAGAATAATACGGAAAACAGAACAGAGAAGTATCACGTAACATAAATATTATTATTAGGTACCAAACAAATAATAAAGCGACCGAAATGCCCTTCATAACAATTCCACAAAGGCACATTAATTATTTAATTGTGTTATTAAGTCATTACGGCCACCTGATCAGATACCAGGACATTAGGAAGCTGAGGCAGATTACGGAACGAATTACATACAGCGTAACACGCCGTCCCTCATCAAAAAACCCTCATCACCCGCTACAAAACCGACCAAATAATCCGAGACCACTTGTGGTAATAATAAATATGATATTTTGCGTAGTTTATGTGCGCCTAGTAACCAGACATGATAAAGGTTTAGGTTTGCGTGGACCGTAATGAATCATAAACAAAATTACCTTTGTACGACAATGAGATTTGATTATTTCAATTTTATTCGGGGGCAATAAAAACAAATCATGGCTTTGTGTTGTAGGTTCGCGACGAAGCCGAAGGCACAAACAAAATAAATTGGCTTGCGGTCCACATCCCCGCATTACGTATGTTTAAAATGTAAAATAGGTTTCTCTTGGAAAAAATATTCGCGTAAAACAGAAAAGTTGAGCATATCGGTGGCGGAGGTCTCGAGGCGTGGCAACTTCACGCGCTGTGTTCCTCCGGGAGCCGGCAGCTGCTAACGAGACTTCAATACAACATAAGTATGAATCAATTTATCAACATCCTGCTGACGTGAATTTTTGTGGAACTGGGAACACGCGCCAACAACTCCGCTAAGTTTGTGACATAATAAAAGGCCGCCTGAGCCGATAATAAAGTATTCTTATTTTTACGCCATTAAACCGCTCGTGTGTGGATGATGATAAAATGTTCTTAAGCATCGCACAAAAGCGATTTTTAAGTGGAATAACGATACTATAAAGGGGATGGTGAGAGCTGTGCGCAGTCTACTCTATTCATAGGATATAAAGAGCCGAAGTAACTCGCGTCTTTACAAACAGATTTGATGTGTTATAAAAGCTTCTCCGTATGGTACTATAATAGGTATCTAGTTTTATTCCAACGGATAGAATGCACAGTGAGTACAGTCGCAGTGTTCGGGACAACAACCCCGTGTTATCTGGCTCGTTGCGCCGCTGCCGACTGTGTGGTTACCGATACTATCGACGGGCAGCACTAATGGTATTGCTACAGCCACTCCTGGCCGGCGAGTGCGCTAGTGATGTGCTGCGTAACGTTAGCGGACTGCGCTAGTAGTGTGTGTGTTGTTGCAGGATTAAAGTTTATTCTTTGACAGTGTGAATATTTTTGTAAGTTCTTGTATCAAGTGTTTTAATCTTTAATACATCGCCTTTTCTATTAATACTATTTCCTATCGTTATATTATTATGTCACTTAAAAGTTCCCTTCCCCACATTTGTCCATTGTCAACACGGTGGTTTAAAAGCTCTTTGTTTCAGCCAAAGCAATGTTTAATGAAGAGGCAACGCGAAACAAAAAAAATAAGTCATGAAAACTGCTCGCATTTGGCAATTCCGTTGTTTAGTCGAATATTTCACAAAACTTGTTCCAGGAAACACGTGTCATTTGGAAATTAATTTCATCATTCTGGTGCAAGTTCATGCAAAATAGCAGAATTTCAGGGGTATTTACTACATAGATGTACGTACACAAATTTACGTTTTCATTTCAATAGAAACCTAAATAATATCTACAAGATACCTGTGTTTCCAAAATATCTCGGCAAAGATGTGTAATAACATTATAATTATGTAAGAGCGGTTGTATGAATATGTAAGTACCTCGAAAAGGACGCTCCTAAGGCTTGCAATACAGTAGCTGTGAATACCTACGTAAGAGAATAGAATAGAATTAAACTTTATGTACACCGAAATAGTTACAAAAACTTTTGGACAAATCTAAATCTATAGGCACAATGACGGTCTTATCTCTAACAGCGATATCTAAGGGTGGACTTAAAGAACTTTAACTAAAAGAGGCGCACTATAAATTTAAGTAAAACTTCCTTCGTCTTGAATCACTCTATCTATTAAAAAAAACCGCATCGAAATCCGTTGCTTAGTTTTAAAGATAAGCATACATAGGGACAGACCACTTTGCTTTATACTGTGTAATGATAATAATTAATACTAGCGACCCGCCCAAGCTTCGCACAGGTGATATAAAATACATTATGCATGTATTATACTAATAAACCTTCATGTGAATCACTCTATCTATTAAAAAAAAAAACTGTATCATACATAGGGGCAGCGGTAAGCAACTCTGTTTTATACTATGTAATGGTACGTATCTGTTTATAAATATACTAGCGACCCGCCCCAGCTTCGCACGGGTACTGATATTGAATATATTATGCATGTATTATACTTATAAACCTTCCTCTTGAATCACTCTATCTATTAAAAAAAGCCGCATCAAAATCCGTTGCGTAGTTATAAAGATTTAAGCATACATACGAAAGAAGCGACTTTGTTTTATACTATGTAATGATGATAAGTATGTTTATCAGTTGTCTAGTACTCATAACACAAACTCTGCTTAGCTTAAGACTAGACGGCGTTGTATGATTGTAAAAAAAAAATACATAAACTCATAAATATAAACTAAATGGCATGCTACAGAAACCAACCCCTGTGGACGTCAGGACTAGACTAATGACGAGCCTGAAGCTGTTACCTACAACTCAGCTCTGCATTGGAATTGGATTACACAGCCGTGGAGCTCAATAAATTGTTCGATAGCCGTGCAGCCTGGACCAGGACGGTTCCATGGCATTAGTCCAGTTTGGCAGTTCATTTGGCTAGATTTATCTTCAGCGAAATCGTTCAGCCGCCGCTTGCAGCTATTACAATCATTATGTGAATTCTCTTGCAGTGATTTGTAACTACAGTGTGAGATATTTAGTTTGTCATACAAAACGGGTGTAACAATCATTACATAGTATAAAACAAAGTCGCTTACCGCTGTCCCTATGTATGCTTATATATTTAAAGTACGCAACGGATTTTAATGCGGTCTTTTTTTAATAGATAGAGTGATTCAAGAGAAAGGTTTATGTGTATAATACATGCATAGTATATTCAATATCAGTACCCGTGCGAAGCTGGGGCGGGTCGCTAGTTAAAGATAAAGGCGAAAGTTTACTCTTAAACGGCTGAGCGGATTTGGATGAAAATTGGCACACTGATATACCATGTTTTGAAATATCGCATACGATATTTTTCATCCCAGGAATATTTTCCTCTGGATTTTATTTCTACTTTCACGCGAGCGAAGCCGCTGGCAGCAGCTACGTTTTAGATGGTGCTCCCACTTATACAAATTAACTACTTTCTTAGAGGAATGTCATAAATAAATACTAGAGTAATATTGGAATTTGTGTACCACAAGTTAACTGATCAAGCTCAATATGAGTAGTAAAAATACTGCGTTAGAAATGGTTTATGACTACGTTGAAGAAAGTATTAGTTATTAATTTGTTTCAGTTCATTAAAATATTACCGCGCCATGTCGTTTCATCCCGTATATCTGAGCTTAGAATAAACCATGGAATTACGAAATCATGTAATATTGTTTCAATGCTAATGCATTATTGAACATAATCCTAGAATCATATAATGACTACAAACGACAAATCTATCAAATATAGGATATAATTGGGCTTGATGTAATGTGGCGACACTAGTAGCCCAGAAACGTACGCCAGTGACTAATATTCTAGGATGCGTTGCGAACGTTCCGAACGTTTGAAAACCTTGAAATAGTTTCTATAGGTAACTGAAGGACTCAGCTGAATTTTTTCAGTAAGAATCTGACAGGCATCTTGCTCCACTCTCGAGCAACATGTCCGTTAATGATTTCCTACCTCTAACAATAACTGACTAAACCGCATTTTAATCAATTACATCAGTCACAGTACAGTCTACCCGTATAATTTATTTAATTTTCATGTACAGTAGTGGTACATAGGCGGACTTAATGCTACAAGATATTCTCTACCAGTCAATCTTTGGGTTAAAAAAGACAACAATGTGGTAGGTGTGCACAATAAATAAATATCATTTAATATTTAAAATATAATGTAGTATCTATCATTAAAATAAGTTACTTATAATAATAAAATACGTATATAAGCTAATATTGTAAACTAATAAATACTATGGTAAATATAATTAGATCAATTAAATATTAATTTCATATTAGATGTCTTCAAAGATATAGTGAACACGCTGTTAATAAAATACTGCTTGATGGTAAGCGGTGATGCGATCGTTAAAGGTGATTAACGATCGCATCACTACTTACCATCGCAGTCAAGTTCTAGTTTATATCACCACAAAAAAAAACATTGCGCGGTGATTAGGCGTCCATCTCAAGTCGACGTCTGCTGCAAAATGTATGTTTATAGGTACTGTGAAATGCTGCAATAACTGAGCAGCGTGACACAAATCCTTCAATAAACAAATGACGTACAAAAACTGCGCTCGTCGACCAACAACCAGTCGTAATGGCGGCCGCGCACAAAAACAGAATGAAGACAGAGCGGCGCGACCTGCCTCGTCCATCACGCGACTCTCACTACTGTTGTCAATGCACTGCGCTGTGTCAGCTGGTTTACTGACCATCAACGCCTACCTTTCATTGTGAGTCAGGTCCTACATCTATATATATAAAAGGAGAAACTGACTGACTGACATTATCAATGCACAGCCCAAACTGTAACCGACTAGGACTACATAGCTGACAAGACTAGTGTGCCTCACCATCAACGATTGCATCATTGCTTACAATCAAGTGGGATGGCAGTCAAGCACTTGTTTATCATCATAATCATCATCACTTGTTTTTACAAGGTTTCCTATAAAAAATACCCATAAATTGAGATTTAAGAAAAAAGATTGCTTTTATTAATATTCCTTTACGGAATAACCTACTTCTCGCGGGCGAAGTCGCTGGCAGAAGTAGTCTAAACTACTTTCAAATCCTAATTCTGAAAAAACGATTAAAAACGCTGTTTGTTCGTTACATAATCCTTTGAATAAAAACTTCTCTTTGAATGTTACAGAACTTATTGTTTGGTTTGAAATCGTCAAATTACTTCTTCCGCTCTGAGAGGAGGCTGGGTGGAGCGAGAGGACTGTCAAACTTTTACTCTCATCTTTCTTTTTGTCACATTTCTTTTTTTTTCTAGTGAAGTGATGTCGACTCAAGCCTAGTCCGTATCGGACGGCGAGTTACCATTACTCCCCCGTTCACAATCCCACGTCTACGGTTGCCAAGAGTCGCCCGTCTTCTTCGTCGTGTCATTACACATAGTCATACATGTTTTACAATCCGGCGCTAACGAAGGCAAACAAGCAGCTAATTATGTTTGTAATGCAGCTGTTTACAATCTAGTACGTGTCACCAACAAACGGTAATTAAGGCATCATAAGGAGCAGGAGCCGCGCGCGACACTCACTCTCGTGAATGTCAATTAAGGAAACTTTCGCAATATTGCACGTGAGCGGCCGCGCCTCCCAAGACTCGATAATGAAAACTTGGCATCACCTACGGTGTTATGAGTTCCTAGTATCGATACAAGGTAGGTTATACTAAAAAGAAACTACATTAACTTTGAAATTATAGTATGACAGAGCTTTTAAGGTGGGCCTTCCTAATTCTTACTTTTTTTTTAATTGCAATAAACTAGTGCTTGACTGCGATCCCACCCGATGGTAAGCAGTGATGCAATCGTTGATGGTAAGGCGCACTAGTTTATTAAGAGCCTATTCACTCTAGCCTTGAAGACACCTAAATTATAATCGGACGGAAAGACTGTAGCCGGCAAACTGTTACAGTCCCTCGATGTACGCGGTATAAACGACGAGGCAAAACGCTTAGTCCGGGCCGCAGGTGTTTCAACAACGTAAGGTAACTTGCCGTACTCCGGGATTCGCCTATCATCTACGTCGAGCATGGTTTAAAAGCTTGTTGCTTTATCTAAAGCCATCAAATGTGATGTTGGATAATGCAAAAGTAATGCGAAAAAAAAAAGATAACACCTGAAAACTCTGTTGGACAAAACTTGTTCCAGGAAATACGTGTTTTTATTAAAACCCATAAAGATTAAAAAAAAAATTGTCATCTTTTAGAATCTTGATTAAATGCGCTAGGCTTCTTAGAAGAACTTTTTGTATATTTTTAATATAGAAGTACATTATGGAGTCAAATTTCACGAAAAATAGCAGATTTTTAGAGTTTTTTAGTGGATTACTCTTACACAAATTTACGTTTTGATTTCTATAGGAACCTAGATAATATCCACAAAATATCGGTGTTTCCAAAATATCTGAAGAAAGATGTGTAATAACATCATAATCACGTATGTACCTATTTACGTCGGGTTGGCCGCTTTTAATATTGAAAAACATGTTTAAAGCTTGAATAAAATATTAACTAAGTAATTATGATTAATACTTGAAACCCCATAAGATCGTGGGTTAGCTGAGGCGATCCATCACGGTAACCGTTCCTCAATTACACGGACACCATGACTGATGGCTCTCCCCGGGAACTTGCTACCAGGCGAAAAATATTCGCTGAAAACTGCAAACTTTACAAAACAACCAGATGAAGATTTAACGGAGATTGATTTACAAAGACAACTCGTTAAACGAACGACTATTAATTACTTCATTTTACGACAAAAGGAAATGGAAATGAGAGAGCATATTAAAATTTCACCCAGCAGTCACATGATATGAGTAATGTAGAATACAGAAAAGTAGAATTCTAAATAAACAACGAACAGTTTGACAATGATAGACCTAAAAGGTATACTTTTACTTTTCTTTGCTAAAGATATCTCTACACTATTTATCAAGTTGATAAAAAAATAAAACGAAGATCTGAAAATGTTAGATATTTCATAAATAAAGTTATTTTACCACCAGACAAGTATTAATGAAGTGAATATCTAAAAATCAGCGGCGCGGATGAAGCCTCTCACTGGAGCGACGTTTTCAGCTAACCTAATTTCATTTATACCAAATCAGCCTGTCAAGTTTAATCTCGACTTGCGTACCACTAGAAACGGGGTCTAGATTCTACTAAACGGTTTTAACATAATGTTTGACGTTGACGCTTTTAGTTTTTCAGGCAGAGAGGGACGTCGTCGAAGTAAATTGATGCTTTTAGAGCACTTTTCCATGACAAAGTGGAACATATACGCGTTGTTCGATAGCTCCTGACAGGCACCTCATCCAAGTATGTGAATTTGGGCTCGAAATAATTGAAGTTCAATCAATCACCTCAAAGGCATGGCTGCGATCCGCGTGTGATCGCGTCAGGAGCGCTCGGCTCCCGGGCCTGCACGCCGGGGGCTCCGGCAACCCGCCAAAATAACGACGAGCCGACGCCAAGATTCAATTTGCAGTGCACTCCTGCTGCCCTGGTAGCCAGCCGGTTAAAACTTGCCAAATTGGACAATCGCCGTATGAAAACTGAACTGGGTTTTCAGCCGTTTGTGAATTTACTCAATTCAGCTAACCAACTGAGTTCTCTAAGCAGAACACAAAGGGATTTGCATTCTTTTAATTGTAGAGAGAATGATTTTTTTTCTTTCTTCTTACAAAACGAGATGAGATTACTTAGATACAATAGTGTCTAAGTAATCTCATCAAAAGCTGTATTCAAAATGTATCCACAAATATAGCTATTCTAATCTAACATATTAAGACCTAGGAGACGCAAATACACGAATATTCGACACAAAAAAGAACGAACAAAGTTTAAAAACTAACAAAGCTATGATGTAGCAAAGTGTAATTTATGTCCAATTAGCTCAATGAACATCATTCATGATTTAGCTGGAAGCGCATTGTCATAGAAACTGTTTTACTGATATTTATCGCGGGATGGTCACATTGTCGCTAGAGGGAGAACAACCCTTTACAAAAAACAGGGTGCTGCCACAGATCATACAGGAATGATACTGTATTTTGAATTTTTTTTTTTAATTGCAATAAACTAGGGCTTGAGTGCGATCCCACCTGATGGTAAACAGGATGCAAACGTTGATGATGGAAGGCAATAGTTTATAATTAAATAGTTAGTTATTTCTAGTTTAGTTAATTATTGTATTTGAAATCCGTCAATTTTGGATTTAACGATATGCCGAAAAAAAAATGATTGTTTCTTCATAATTTTTCTCCCATTATTCAAAATTAATATATTTTCAAAAACCTACGATTTAAGTGACTCATTGATCCAGCTGTATGTAAAAAAATATTTTTAATACGATATTATTTTTTTGGGCAAGGGTCGCCACTCAGTGTGGGCGCCAGAGGGAAGAAAGCGTTGTCGAGGCAGGCCTAGAAAGAGGTGGCGGGATGATTTAGACGCGTACCGAGACGACTGGTTCGAGACGGCGCGGGATAAGAAGGTTTGGAAGGACCTGGGGGAGGCCTTTGCCCAGCAGTGGGACAGTTAGGGCTTATAAAAAAAAAAAAAATTGTTTGGTCACTGCCCGCCCCCGTGGGTGCACACTGTTTATAGTCTGATTCACTTTAATTCAGACAAGTATTTTCTGAGATAAGTTCATACAAACAAAAAAACTCTGTAGCTTGATTTAGATAGAAAAATAACGTTACAAAATAACTATTTAATAATTGTATTAGAGCTGTCTGTCAATCGGTACCAGGAACTCTGCGGAATAAATGTAAGTAAATAAAGTTTATTTTTGATTCATACGGACGAATACCAACATAATATTTATAACATGGCTTTTAAAATCGTTTAAAAACGATTGTTTGTTACAGAGTTACATCGACTCATACATAATTATAGTTCAGTATGGCAACAACGTAGTACAGTTAATGGTAATTTTGCAATAATACTTAGTAAAAGTAAACACATTTCATTTAATTTTATGTAGGCCTTTACATATCAAATACATTTGTGAATGACTTTACATGAAACAATAACAACGCATGAGGCTTTCAATTTATACAATTGCCCCCGGCTGGAGGGGTGCGGGATGCGGGGCCGGGGGTAGTTCCAGCACAAACGGTATAATTTAATTACCATCCGCAAAAGCAAAACACGTAAATAATAAACATACTTACTTCCAAAATATTTGACATTTACGTACGCAAAATATAAACCATTTAGTACAACCCGAAGCTACTTTCATCGAAGAGTCGAAATTATTAATATCTAAATGGTGCCGAAGTGATACCGGGGAAGCAATAAAATAAACTCCAAGCCAACAGCGGTAAGGTTCATATTAGACGAACTATTTACAAGTAGGCCGCATTAATTTTGTAGGAGCTTTAATTTCAATAGTCTCGTAATATTGCAATCTAATTTTAATTGCTAAGATACGAAGGCGGTGCTCGACTTTGTATCTAATATTGTTTACTGCGGTGAAGCAACATAAATTAGAATCTTAATTTAAATCGCTGAGGATTCGATATACTCGTTGGTACCTTCTGTTCCGACTTGACTCTGCTCTTCAGCTCGACTGTGTGCCAATCATGTTCTTTTCCGAGTATGCGGTGGAACTAGCAAACGATGGGTACTATGTGCGCAGTCATGAACCCTAATAGTAGCGCAGAGCGAGCGACGCAAATATGTACTTGTCGTGTGAATACAATCGCGGCGTAACAATACAATCCACTCCGGCGGCGGCGATGCGAGCGACACAAAAGCTTTTTCACACATCATTACCTATCGATGCAATTCGTTCACCGACCCATTTGCATTGCGGAAAGGAATTTCATTTAAAAGAACACAAATGTGTCTAAAATAAAGTATGATAAACACTGTTTTTAGAGGTTTGAGGAAAAAGTACAGGAAAACTGTATGGAGATAAGAAATGTCATCAATCTCGTCCCTTTTCACTTAGTTTTACTGCTTTGTAAAGACGCTGTGTTCAGCCTCGCTCGTACTCCCGGGACCAGAGCCTGTGGCAGCCCGCCAAAGTACCCGCCACCGGATTGAAACAAATTCGATTGTAACGATCTATTATAAATTCTCTTACACAACACACGGACAATGGGCTTTATTTTCCTGGTATTGAATTAACAATTCAAATGGTTTTATTGCGCACGACCGAGTTGAGCGAGGGATGTTTTGATTACAAGAAAGTACCCACGTCTCATCAGGTATCTAATTTCCGGGATGAAGAGGAAAACGTTCGGTAAACAATGACTTAACCCTCACGTTATGCTCGCAGACGAATCAAGTGGAGCCACTCGGGGCGGCCGCGGGCTCGCGGCGGGACCGGCGACCGCGGGAGAAAGGGACCACCTCCAGCTCTGTTAATAAACACTCGTCACGGCGCGAGCTCGCTCGGCTTTTTCCAATTTGTTCGGCAAATAAATGTCGCCGGCTTGCATTCAGGAAGTCACGGCGTCAGGCCGCTCTCACACCTCGTTCTTATTTTTATTTTGGCTACAGTCAAACTAGAGTTCACAGTGTTGGTAGACCTAGTTTCCATCTCCCCTTTTGGTGCGTTACACGATAAAAAAAAAATAACCTTACAAAAATATCGCTAAAGATACTTTACCAAAGCCCGTACAAATATGAATCCAGAGTATGTATGTGCTTGTATTTTATTTACCTGAAACAGAAATAAAAACAATGTTTTATTTGCCGAATACGAGTACACGTTTCGATTCAGTATTGAAGCTAGAAAAAATAAAATATTGAGCGGGTGAGTAAATGGATATACAATTCAATTTTAAACTGATAAATTGTGAACTAGTACCAGGGTAACATAAGCCACAAGCCGTATTATGAGTAACATTGGAGAAGTTCGATAACTTATGAGAAGTTTATGTAGGTGTTCCGCGTCGGATCCAGCGCGGGCATCATAACAATCTATTGACCGGAGATTGGAGGTCGGGATTGAGATTTTCTTGCAACCCGTCGGACCCTCACATTTGTGTAGTATAATTATGCAATGACCCATACAAATTCCAATATATTGGTATCTTCATGTTATTTAGGTTCAATATGTTTATTTAACCTTGATTCTTTCCATTATATATTAATCGTATTAGTAGATACAATAAAGAAATAATGTAGATGGAGATATTTTATTACAGTAATACTAAACGTAATAAAAAGACTGTTAACGAAGAACCCAACCATCATTTCACTAAATCTTTAAGAAGAAAAATGTAAAACCAAAATCTCAGACTACCCGGATTATTATATGAAATCCGAGCGATTCAATCGGCTACCAGCAGGCGCCAGTTCATTACCTCCAAAATTGGCCCGAAGGAAATTATCGAGGCCTTTAATTATTCATACAAGAAGGGTCGGCTTGGAGCAGGACTTCATAAGATCGGGCACGTCGCGCGTCGCCGTAAGACGAGCCGAATCAATACGCAATCAAACTGTCGGCCGCAGAGTTAGCTGCAAATATTTTCCCATTCACAATTGTTGAAGTTGGTGAAGGCCGCGGGCCGACGTAATTTGATTTCGAGTAACGCCCTAAATTATTTACCATTCCCATTTCTGGCTCCAACGCCTCCGCCCCGATTAGAGTTTGCACTTTCGACTATCGCGAACTTCTTCGTTCTTCATTTGGATCATACTCTTTGATCGCGCTTTGCTTTATTTCGGTAGCCTTTGATCATGACCATGATCGCTTTCAGATAGTATTGGATTGCCACATATTGATTTTACGTAGTTTGTTAAACCTAACTCAAACGTGTAGGTAATATTGGTAAATAAGTACTTTGGAAATCACCATTTAGAATATTGATGGTCACCACTGTGAGTCTATATTATAAACTCCAATTTTGCTAAAATGAGATGTGAATTCGGAAAAAGAATGTAAAAAAGTATCGCTATACATTCGAACACAACTATTCCATTCTAATCAAAGCAAAGAGCCGGGCGAGAGTCCTCGTTGACGGGTTCCGTGGATCTGCACGAGAACAACTGATTTTTTTCAGTTTCATGCATATAACATGAGGCTCACTAGCTCGCGACCTAGTGCTCTGTTCTTAGAACCTCATACATGTATGTAGTGTTATGCTATCCTAGTCCTTTGTCACTCGTAATTCGATCAGCCTTGAAAAGAACACAAAATGAGTTACTTACAGAGCGCTGTATAAAACAACTAATCGAATATCAAGTCTAGTAACGAGTATGTGTCATAATAAAAGCATATACGAGTTGTTTATTAAGTTCCTGACGACATAAGCTAATTCAGCTTGAACAACTTTAATTTGGCGCAAGTTCACTGTTGGGTCTTCTTACAAAAAGAAAACTTTTTGTAATTCAAACTTTTACGAAGTTCTGGAACAAGTTATGTATTTATTGCCATTAAAAGGCCCCAAAATATGCGTGTGCGTAATAAATACCGAGTAGTTTATCCAAGAAAAGAAAATAGTTTTTCAACTTGTATAGAGATTAGAGTCCTATTCAGAACTTACAAAGAATTCGGTATGAACCTAGAGCTAAATATAGATAGCTAAGAAAAAGTAAATGTGATTATTGCGTTGGTTTATTCTTTCATTCGCCCTCGTACTCGTATAGCGACTAGTTAGCTGGTGCGCGGGTACAAGGGCAGCATGAAACAGTAGAGTGCAATTACTGTAAACAAAGAGAGAAACATTTGCAGACAGTTTAAATGGCGGACGCAGAGCTCTAATGCCAGCCGTTTCTTCGAGGCGCTGCGTGTGTCACCAGCGTCGCCGCTCGGATTTCCCATGGGCCCCCATTATTAATACTTCGATTCGAAATGGATTTATTTTCAATATAATGGGGATTCAATGCAATATGTTACGACATGACTTACGAGTATACGCCGTCGGAAACGAATTTAATATGTATTTCTACGTTCGCATAAGGACGTAAATGAGTATAATACCAATACCTAACGAAATATCTTACTGTAAATCTGATCAGAATCTGACAAAATCAGAAATTTCGTTACATCATATATCGCTGATACTAGGAAGTACTAGGGCAGTATGAACCACAGGAGGTTATATCACATAATTTATTCAAAACCAAACCACATCCAGCACCGGAACTTGTGTCGAGTTGCTATTTTTGATGGAGAGTCTCTTTCGTTTTCTATCTGCTTCTAGGTATATTACACACTAGCTTTTGTCAGCGGCTTCGCCCGCGTACATAAAATATAGCCTATGTCACTCAGGAGTAAAGCAGCTTTCTATTGTTGATAAATTATTCCAATCGGACCAGTAGTTCCAGAGATTACCCCCTACAACCAAAAAAACATAAAAACAAAAAAACAAACTTTACCTCTTTATTATATTAGTGTAGATTATACACCCGCATAGCGCATTTATTATCAAGGGTAGAATGCAATCAATGCAAGTTTCAAAATGAAAGCTGATCGCATTACTAGAAATGTCTGACTACCAGAGCACCATAGGTGCGATGTGGTTGTACTTAAAAAAGATGATACAAGTAAGCCCTTTTTTAGTCGAGCATATTGTCAAAATATCTTCTACCGCAATAGGTGGAGCGAGATGTGTCAGACTTTTAGTAGCTAAAACCTATCTGCATTCCTTGAGTTGCCACGGTTACTATTTTGAACAGTCCTGCAACCCTGTCAGGTGCCGGTCCTAAAGATCAAACCCCCGTTGGCCCCGTCAATCTTGCTGACATCTCTTTGAAGCCCGTGACCCGGATCTAGTCATTCGACTTGTAACGCTTGAGGCGTCTACTGTGGCGATTGGAGAACAAGGATAGTTTGTCCCTCATGCTTACTGTCACTTCCTTCACTCGCATTACTGCTTCCCAGAAGAAGATAACTGTTTCCCATTTGCTGACGAACCGGATCATGGCCACCGCCGATTGCCTCTACAAGGACATCTCTAATTAGGCAGATTCTCTGGATGATCCGCACAACGGTAACTCGAGCAACCTAACCCGAAACAGCATTATCCCGAAACAACAGTATCTGGAGAAAATCTATATCAGGCGGAAAGTGAGGACTTTCTCTAACCACTCCTCAAAGAGAGGACTTACCGCCTCGATTGTGACGTGCCCAAACGAATAAGCCAAGGCTTACACTTCAAATTGATGTGCTAAAAATAGCAACCATAGAACCATGGCTAAGACCATTGACTGCAGTACTTACCTACACAAGGTACATTTGGGAAGGCTTTGAAAAAGCTTTAAGGGCTGTTATTCTTCAAGTTGAGTGAAAGGGCAAAAACTTTTCGCGGAGTCACACTGTAAAAACAGCCTCGAGCAAGTTTCTCGTTCGGTGGAAAATAAAAACGCCAAATCATTGTATGTACCTTCTAAGTAACAACATCTTGTTTGACATTTGATCCACGAGGCCCTGGACGCGGGTCTAATGGCTCCTTCGGAAATATATAATGCGTAATTACTTTTCTTAAGTGTACAGAGACATTTGAGAAAATCTTAATGAAAAGCGTCGGATGTGTTCAAGGAAGTCTCAGTGGCTGCTATAATTACTTTTAGTACTTCAATCTAGATATCTACATATTTTGATATAGTTTCAAGGAGATCTTGAGTTAAGAGGAGTGCAGTACCTTAAGCACGGTCACTCTCGGAATCCATACAAAAGAAAGAGATACACAAAGACACAACCCTTGCAAATATGAAGCCATTCTGCCATTTACTAAAACTAAGACTGAAACACAACACTGCTTATAGAATAATCTGCCAAAAAATAAGAATGATTGCATGTACGAGTATATTTGTCCGATTTTTAATCGAAAAACTATAATTATATTAGAGACAGTTTCGTATTTTTTTCTATTGTACTTAATTATAAAATCTATCATTTATCCTGAAAATCTACACTAATATAATAAAGAGGTAAAGTTTGTTTTTTTGTTTGTAGGAGGTAATCTCTGGAACTACTGGTCCGATTGGAAAAATTTTAGCAACAATGGAAAGCTGCTTTACTCCTGAATGACATAGGCTGTATTTTATTTACGCGGGCGAAGCCGCTGACAAAAGCTAGTTAACTTATATTTTTCTGATTGTTTACTGCAGTGAATCATAATATATTTTTGTGCAATTCAAAACTCACAGAAAGTTCTAGTAGTCCCCTTAAGTCGTTTAGTGATACGAAATGGCAAAATATTCAACGCGATGGAGTCGACTATTATGAAATGGTAACAGAGCAAAGTGAGCGTTATTTCAAGTGACTGTCGTCACATACATACAAAGTACATACATACATTTACGAGCAGTTAAAGATCACTACTTTGCCAACGTAGTACATATCTGCCAATCTAAGAACAAATTTAATTTCAAGCACGGCAAAGTTGAGCGACATTCCTGTTCTGCGGATGATGTTCGCGTTCAGTTTACTAAGACAACATAATAATTGATGAAACTATGAAGGAAATGTTCAGAAGCTCCCAGTAAGGCATGCCGCCCTGGTAGCGGTGAGCGAGGCGGCTTAACTTGGATAACTAGTTAACATTCCGGGAACACAATAAATTGCGCGAATTCCCTGTCATAACGTAGGAGGTAGTTAGTTATACTGGGGATGAAGACACCGGCACAGTATTGTTTAATTTGCGATCTGTTTAAAAAGAGCTGGGGGTTTGTATATAGTGTTCTAACAAGCGTGCCATTTTGGACAAGTTTGCGATAATAAACTTCTCATCAAAAAAATCGAAACACTTCCGTTTTCATTGTTTCTGTCCGAATTTAACACAAAAAAGAATTCATACGATGAAAAAAAATACATATATTATAGCTGGCAGTTTGGCCATTACAGTAATAAGCGAAAATTCTAAATTCAAAATTAGAATTTCATTTGTTTATCTTATAAACGAAATGAATCACTGTTTTGAGACAAATGTGTGTTTAGGGTTGGAGTACATTTAGCGTTTAAAAACTAAAAATTGGCGCCTATCCTTAAACTTTTTGTTTTTTATTTCAATACTGTGACTTTGGGACGTCTGAAAAAAGGTTTTTTTTCTAAAACGTATGGATACTTCGCCCACAGAAGCCGCCCAAGTTGTGGCATTGCTGGATTCTGGCCTTAGTCAGCGTGTTGTGGCTGCAAGACTGCATCTAAGCCTGTCATCTGTTCATAGAGTCTATAAACGTTATCGGGAGACTGGTTTGTTCACGCGCCGTTCAGGATCTGGCAGGAATCGGGTCACTTCTGAGCGAGATGATCGATTTATTGTAACAACTTCTTTAAGAAATCGACGCCTTAACGCTTTTCAACTGCAGCAGCGGCTTCGTGTTGTACGAAGGGTGGCTGTAAGTGACTCTACAATTAGAAGAAGGTTGAAGGATCGTGGACTGGTACCGCATAAGCCAGCAAATGGGCCGAAATTAACTGCAGACCATCGAAGAGCGCGCCTTAACTTTGCACGTGAGCACCTAAATTGGTCATACCTACAGTGGAGCAAAGTTCTCTTTTCTGATGAGTGTAAAATTATGCTGTATGGTAACGACGGAAGGAACAAGGTCTACAGAAGAGACGGAGAACGCTATGCACAATGCTGCATTGAAGAAAAGGTCAGCTATGGTGGCGGTTCGTGGACGGTTTGGGGAGGAATCAGCGCCGACGGTAAGACAGAGCTTGCTTTCGTGTCTGGGCCACGTCTGCCTGCACTAAACTGTCATCGGTACGTCGAAGAGTGTCTCGAGCCTCATGTGATGCCCTATGCACATTTTATTGGCAACGGCTTCATATTCATGCACGACAATGCTAGGGCTCACACCGCGGGCGTCGTACGAGATTATCTTAACGAAGTCGATATCTCTATTATGGAATGGCCAGCAAGAAGCCCGGACATGAATCCCATTGAACATCTATGGGATGAATTAAAGAGACGAATTCGAGCAAGAGATCCTGCCCCAGAAACACTTAGCCAGCTGCAAGATGCAATCCAAGAGGAATGGGACAATATACCACAGCATGTGATCGTGACTCTCATCCGATCGATGAAGAACCGTATGGAAGCAGTAATTAGAGCTCGGGGAGGGAATACAAGTTATTAAATAAACGTTTTTTAGCTTTTTTTTTCATTTACGTGTGTTGTTTTATCCATTTCCTTTATACTCCATACGGAATAAAAATGACTCATTTAACAAAATACGAAACCTATGAAAAATTAAATTTAGAACATTAACATTAAGATTTGATAAGCTCATATTACTCACTATTAAACGACATTTAACATTTATTCCTAAATGTACACATTTTTCTGATAATCCTGACAAAACGTAAACTTGCAAGGTGTTTCGATTTTTTTGATGAGAAGTGTATTAATAAATCTTTAATGGATAAGTATTACAACATTTATATGTCGTCCTGTACTTGTCTAGAGACAAAAATCGGACATGTATACGTACCTATGTCAACCGATGCTAAACAAATCATTGCGCCACTGCAACTATTGAGTAGATACCAAATCTCAATGATAATTCGATTTCAAATATTGCGTATATATTTTTTGTTGGCAATCTACCACTGGTAGAAAACGCTGTGTTACATCCAGGTGAAAGCGCTAGGGGTAGCTCGTGAAATTCTTTTTTTTTTTGCTGATTATGTATTAATAAAAAATAAAACGGCAACTAATTTATTTATTTATTTAAAGTTCGTGTACAGTAGTGGTACATAGGCGGACTTAATGCTAAACGGCATTCTCTACCAGTCAACCTTTGGGTTAAAAAAGATAACACTGTGGTGCGCACAATAAATAAATAACAGATATTTTAAATAGATTGTAATATAAATAAGGTGAATTAAAATAATAAAATACGTTTGTATGCTGATATTATAAACTAATAAATACAAATAATTATAATTAACAGAACTTAAAATATGACAATTATTATGATGAAGACTTAAACTAAGGTTGTAGTAGTTTCGAATTTTACGCTTGAAGGAAAATTTACTTTCAGCTTTTTTGATGTCAACGGGAAGCACAAATATTTTATTTTCATGACACCTATATTTTAGTATGTATAAATTAACAACATTAAAAAGATATGGAAGCCACTGAAAATTCGCTATGAATAAAATTAAGAGTCGACCTTTCCCAACAATAAGCTTCACGTGACATGTTTACGGTCTGTCAGAGCAATTACCTAGGAGGCTGGATAGACGTCCGAGCGGCGAGAGGGCTGCCAGTAATGGGAAATGAAAAGAAAACACCGGAGATAGACGCAAGTGGGTGTGCTAATGGAGGGCAACCCTTTTATCGCCGACACAAAGAGGAGACGCGCCAGAGTGCCGCAGCTTTGTCTCGCCGCCCGTGCTGCGCCCGAATTGACGTCACGAGGACCAAATGTTTCACTATTAGTCAACTATCCCGACCCTCTCAATATTGCTTCCCTCCGCGTCACTATATACATTGAATACGATGATAGTCTTGTATGGTGTTAAATAACATAAACCTGAGGTGGTTTCGTTTATTTTCATTTCCCTTGATCATCTTTCAAACGTCAAAGAAAATTCCAACAGCACAAAATGAATCGTCACTTCTGATTATCCATAAAGTTACCGTCAAATTTTCTAAAACCACAGTCTTGAGGGTATTACTTTAAAATATTATCGACTTGAAAATGTTTAATATTTTGGTTCATTTCAGATAATTCTTAAGTTGGGGTACCGGGGTAACAGTCGCTTCCGGCAGTAGTCCTCCCCCCCGCGACCTCCCTAGACACAATGTTTTATTCATAATCTAAGTAAGAACTCCCAAAACACCGATTTGGCCGGAGTCCATTAAAATCCCGTTGGAGTGAATTTAAATCGCTTGGAGCCGGTGTCATCCGCGCTACAGACGTAGGTGCGATACCGTTCAATTGGCCAGTTTCTTTTTTATTTTTCGCAGCGTTTTGCCTTAGTTAAAAATCAGAATTGCTAATTTGTTTCGGAGTATCTCTTACGTACCGTTCTCTTGGATAAATATTGTTCAGGGGCACTAATTGGTATTATGTCTGCGTCGTGCGACTGTCGCAGCTTGCTCATTGAGAGCTGCGAACAAAACGAAATAACATTGTCTGTGTAAATCCAATCCTCTTACATCAAACGGATCGTCTATATAATTTTACTTTGAAAATAAACGCTTCAAGGCAATAATTTATGTAAAACCTTAAGTAATTTGAAGTATCCTTATTACGACACCATCGTGGTGTCAAAAATAAATACTTGTTTCAATTAAAGCCTATTCAAAGAGCTTCACAGTTACAAGCTTTTTACAGCGCCGTTACTTAGTTGAGACGTTAAAACATGACAGCTCTCGTTAAATATGTACCAGGCCATCATGAAGAGAGTGGAGCATTGAGACATGCAAGTGTTCCACCGTGCGGAGCCCTTATTTGAAATAATACAAAGTATAAGGCAACAGTAAGTCCAAACCGTAATTACTTTTAGGTCTCGTCATGTTTCTTAATGAATTCCTAACGAACGCTACTTATTGT
Source organism: Mythimna loreyi (assembly GCA_029852875.1). Lineage (NCBI taxonomy): Eukaryota > Metazoa > Arthropoda > Insecta > Lepidoptera > Noctuidae > Mythimna > Mythimna loreyi. The sequence continues at coordinate 661,539 of CM056795.1, read as the reverse complement.
TAACGAATTCTGTATTTCAGTTAGTTGTAAGTCTGACGTCTGTTTGAAGAGCAAAGAAAAGCTCGTTCAGAATGCTAATTATCTTTTTATTTACCTACAACTTGTATATAGGTACCAAGCTTTACATCTGTGCCCATTCGAAATGTTTACATCGCAATTTTATTAAAAGTCGACTCATAAAAGTTGTAGGTAACATCATTACTGCCACGGTTGAAGCTCAAAGCAAATAAGTGCGGAATCATTAGGTCCAAATTAAAAAAAAAGTTTCATGCTAAGTGAAAAGCGGGTGTCTGCCGTAAATTAATGAAGCGGCCTCCGAGTGGCAACTTTGTCGATAAATCAACCAAGTTTACTCGTATCTCATGGCTGTTACCGCGCGCTAAATATACACCCGCGCTGTGTCCGGCCACACAAACGGATCTGTACTCAACACAAGTGTTGCTGACTTGTTTAAGGAGTTAAGATAGAGATACTTACAGGCCATAAATAAGATTACTTTTTAACCAGATCGTCAGACACAGATCGGCAACCCCTGAGATAAAGATGATACTTTGTCTTTCTGCTACCCTAATAAATTAATGTAATGGTGAGAACATTTAGCACGTGACCACTTTACCTCATTTAATCGACCCTGTTAAGTACATATCGATAACACGTGTTTTTTCCTACAGAGCGAGATATTTACCTGCTCAGCGTACATTCCCTTCTCATGTCCGCCCCAACCCGTAATACACATAATATATTTGCAATGAAGACTGAAGGGTTAACTAACAAGACACGAATAATATCTTCTTTCATTCAGAAATCATGAAAATGTATGGAGTCTAATAAGAAAGAGGTTCCATTATTATTTATTGATAAGCTCCAGAGCAAATAAATATGAGTACGTGAGCTCGACTTAGATCTCAGAAATATTTTAGTGCAATACGTGTAAGAGCAAACATAAATATTATCTCGGATAAAGGAAGTACATGCTTATGCCATTCGCATTAGAGAAACATCTCAGGAGACGTGGCTCCATTGCGTAATGTTATGCTTTTAATCTCTCACAGCGCTGTACGCATATCTCTTGCGTCTCGCGACCTCCTGACTTCATATTGAAGATTTTTTCGATTCCTTTGACTGTTCATTCGAGAGGAATGCACCATTCGTTCATATTACTCATTCCAGATACTAACTTCGTTCGACGCAATTCAGCTTCTCAATATAATTATGTTAATCAGAAATAAATTACATTTGAGGACCATGACGTAGCGTTTTGAGTACTTAACTGTGCTTTTAGCCAAGTTACCGTTTTATTTATACATAATTTTTCTGTATATGTGTTTGTTATCTGTTTCTAAACGGCTGCACTGATTTGGATGTTTTTTTTTAGTAGAGGGTTCCTGGAGAGTTTGAAAACAGAATTGAAGCCTCAATCACACCAATCATAATCATTGGTACATATAGCTTAGCACTGTTTTTTAGAAGTGAAATCATATTTGAGTTCTTCCACTCAAGCGCCGAGCCAGAAGCCGTGTCAGACTTTTTATTGACTAAAACTATTGGGTTTACCTACGTACCTTCTTTTCCTTGCGTCCTAAGCCCTCTGGTTTCCCTTCAGACAACCCCTGGCCCCATTAAGCTGCGGCTCTGTGGGGCCCCTAAGGCATTGATGAAACTTTAAATTCTTTAGGCGCGCGTGGTACACTACGTGCTGCCGACGATTCAGGCTCGATCCGGCGAGCTATTCTTAGCTCCCTTCGTTATTAGCCCTAATGTCCGACCGGCCTTATTGTATCTCAGCAGGACTTGACCCCCAACACATAAGCAAGACGATAAAGCTAACTACCTCAAGTGACTCCTGCCAAGTTTCTTCCCTGTTTTTTCCTCCAGGAACACGGAACACATGGCTGTCAAAAGCATTACGAATATTTACGCAGCCGTAGGATGACGTGTTACGGTATTTCCTAATTTACACAAAATTACGAAAATATATTTTGTTACCTCGCGAAAAATCTGTGCGTGTGGATATACGCGCACCGATTTTTTATTATAATTATGTAGGTATTCCATTCCTTGGAAACGTGAAAAGAATCTGAAGTATACAAGATCAAACCGATGAAATATTCATAAAACATAGACCGTCAAGTTGGTGTATAAAAACCTTTTGATATTAAAATAAATAACGTCAACAAACGTCTTCACGAGGTTATCTGAACTTTCAGCAGGTTTTAGTTAATTGAAACTAACCAATAGGTATATAAGCTCCACGTAGGTGTTCGAGTACGAACCGGCAACTTTTGTTGGAGCTTTTTGTTTGATTCGTCGGTCCGACACCAAAACAAGCTGTCATTCAACAAAGCATTTGATCCGGTAGTTCGCTGCACGGTTTTGATCGGGATATTCGTTGAAACGCAACGCCGAAACAGCGGCCGATCGAAAAATCAACAACGTTGGACGAAATTTCACAAACCTGACAGTTTCAACGAACTTTGACGTTCGGATTTTAAACATTTCCCACAATGAATTCACGCAGTTCAAATGTCAGGAGCGTCGAGCGAGTACCAGGTGAACAGGAACTTAAAAAGCTTAACTCAATTATGGCCGTTTGCAACGCGTCGAGACGCTCGCGGCTTCACGCTTACTTGCTCAACAACCTCTTTGCACATTTAATATCCAGGCTATTCGTCTTTATTCTGCACTTCTTTGAGATTTCTTGTCCTCTATTAAACATAAAATTTTAATGTACAAGAACATTTTATTCAGAGAGTGAATTTTCTGATTCGAGGAATACGTAAGAGGGTTTTTACAAGGCACATTTAATTTGAGATCAAGTCTTTCGACTTTTGCATGCTTTCATAATCTTTTCAATTTATCAATGTTGTCAATTTGCTGTTTTATTAACTTTTATCCCACATTTGGAGCTACGAGAATCACAATAATCTTATAAAGACTGTGCGTTCAAAAGTGCAGAATTTTACCATAGAGAGGAGTTCCGTGCTTTTGTTTGAATGAATTCAGTTTGCATCGCGCCGCTCATGAATAAGGCAGGCGGAAACAACGTGTAGAATTCACATTCGCCGATTTCCTCTACAAGGTACACAGTGTAGCTGCTTATACAGCACACAAAGTAAACGTCAAGCTTTCAAAATGCTCGTTACATTCATATATTTCGTAGAAAACAGTGACAAAGTAATATTGACAGATAATACGAAGACGAGAAGACACAAAAGAAAGGGTCAAATACACTTCTCATCAAAAAAATCGAAACACCTTGCAAGTTTACGTTTTGTCAGGATTATCAGAAAAATGTGTACATTTAGGAATAAATGTTAAATGTCGTTTAATAGTGAGTAATATGAGCTTATCAAATCTTAATGTTAATGTTCTAAATTTAAATGAATTTTTCATAGGTTTCGTATTTTGTTAAATGAGTCATTTTTATTCCGTATGGAGTATAAAGGAAATGGATAAAACAACACACGTAAATGAAAAAAAAAGCTAAAAAACGTTTATTTAATAACTTGTATTCCCTCCCCGAGCTCTAATTACTGCTTCCATACGGTTCTTCATCGATCGGATGAGAGTCACGATCACATGCTGTGGTATATTGTCCCATTCCTCTTGGATTGCATCTTGCAGCTGGCTAAGTGTTTCTGGGGCAGGATCTCTTGCTCGAATTCGTCTCTTTAATTCATCCCATAGATGTTCAATGGGATTCATGTCCGGGCTTCTTGCTGGCCATTCCATAATAGAGATATCGACTTCGTTAAGATAATCTCGTACGACGCCCGCGGTGTGAGCCCTAGCATTGTCGTGCATGAATATGAAGCCGTTGCCAATAAAATGTGCATAGGGCATCACATGAGGCTCGAGACACTCTTCGACGTACCGATGACAGTTTAGTGCAGGCAGACGTGGCCCAGACACGAAAGCAAGCTCTGTCTTACCGTCGGCGCTGATTCCTCCCCAAACCGTCCACGAACCGCCACCATAGCTGACCTTTTCTTCAATGCAGCATTGTGCATAGCGTTCTCCGTCTCTTCTGTAGACCTTGTTCCTTCCGTCGTTACCATACAGCATAATTTTACACTCATCAGAAAAGAGAACTTTGCTCCACTGTAGGTATGACCAATTTAGGTGCTCACGTGCAAAGTTAAGGCGCGCTCTTCGATGGTCTGCAGTTAATTTCGGCCCATTTGCTGGCTTATGCGGTACCAGTCCACGATCCTTCAACCTTCTTCTAATTGTAGAGTCACTTACAGCCACCCTTCGTACAACACGAAGCCGCTGCTGCAGTTGAAAAGCGTTAAGGCGTCGATTTCTTAAAGAAGTTGTTACAATAAATCGATCATCTCGCTCAGAAGTGACCCGATTCCTGCCAGATCCTGAACGGCGCGTGAACAAACCAGTCTCCCGATAACGTTTATAGACTCTATGAACAGATGACAGGCTTAGATGCAGTCTTGCAGCCACAACACGCTGACTAAGACCAGAATCCAGCAATGCCACAACTTGGGCGGCTTCTGTGGGCGAAGTATCCATACGTTTTAGAAAAAAAACCTTTTTTCAGACGTCCCAAAGTCACAGTATTGAAATAAAAAACAAAAAGTTTAAGGATAGGCGCCAATTTTTAGTTTTTAAACGCTAAATGTACTCCAACCCTAAACACACATTTGTCTCAAAACAGTGATTCATTTCGTTTATAAGATAAACAAATGAAATTCTAATTTTGAATTTAGAATTTTCGCTTATTACTGTAATGGCCAAACTGCCAGCTATAATATATGTATTTTTTTTCATCGTATGAATTCTTTTTTGTGTTAAATTCGGACAGAAACAATGAAAACGGAAGTGTTTCGATTTTTTTGATGAGAAGTTTATATAAAATAATGTAATACGACACAAATATAGCTACATGTACACGTGTAGATACTGTTGGAAGGACTACTTGTTATATAAATCGATAGCATTAGTGTTGTTAATAACGAAATATTATTGGAAGTGCGCCTCGATGAATATACGAGATTGTTGACGGCGACGGATGTAATTAACGATGTGTAGGTGTCGGCTGCGACGCGAGCTGTTCGTGCGGAATACCGTGTTGTTTTGTACGAGGACAGAACATAGAACGGAAACACTGATCTCGTTACACGTTCTATTACGTGGAAAGCACTCGCTTCATGCGTCTCACACAGATTAATAAGGCTTCAGCCAAGTAGCTGCTATATTATTGCTTTGGAAAATAGCCAGAAATGTGTTTAAACTTTAATTATAACCAAAGACTAAGCCAGTCACTGTCCATTATCTCTGTCGAGCAGAGACACTCGTCTCAAAGTATTTTTAGGCTCTGTCTCTGGCTTACAGTTGAAAGATACAAACAGTGCGTATTATCCTAAAAACAATATTATCTAAATAGGCGGAGTTAATGCCACGGGTAATTTCTTCGTTCATTAATAACTGACAAAGTTGCTCGCCTCCGCTAAGCTCCCTGTCTCGCTAGTGGCCGGGCGCGACTCCGCTCGAATTCGACTCAATTGCACTAAACTTAAAGCTCGAGGTTGTAAGACTGTTTAAGCGCATAATCCTCTCTCCGAGCCATTTTCTTAGGAATACATAAAATTAATACCTTACATGTTTGAAAACGTTTGCAATTACGAACTGATCGCTTGCGCCACCTTTATATCCGATCAGAACTACGCATTTGACAGTATAGAATTATTTTCATCATATAAGTAAGTAATCTTAAGATTTAACTTTTAATAACTTAAATTAAGAAACATAAATAACGAGTTTATTTGGTACATACAGGAACAAACAATAACAGGAATAAATATATTAAAACTTAACTTTAAAAACAATAATATTGTGCGCCTCACGGTTATTCGTTTCAGTCAGACGCTTTTGTCTGCGCGGCGCGAGGCACCAACATTTGGGGAAGCTTAATTTTATTACTCACCGAAAAAGCCTTGAGGAAGACGAGGCACTGTATAATGCCCTCCATGGTGTCGCCAGTGAGGCAGAAGGTGCCGGTGAGGTGCCTGCCCTTCTTGTCCCCGATGGCGGGCGCGGCGGCGAGGCTGGCGTGCACCAGGGCGCCGCGCGGGCGAGCGTCCCTCGTGGCTCCCAGCACGCCCGGCAGCGGAGCGCCTTCCATGAGCCTCGCCAGCGGGTCCATGCCCGCGAGCTAACAAACCATTGCACTGCTCGCACTTCACCACTTATTCATCAAATTAACTCTTCACTTTCTATTGTTAACGTCACAAACAAACTTTTAGCGGATAAAACTATTTTCATTCATATTTTGGAAATGACTTTAAATGAAGAAAAGTACCAGGTCATCAGATTGATAGAGGAGGTTTATGGGCGCGTGATGACGTCGATGCGCGACGACACGGACATGACGGAGGGCGTGATGGTGCGCGCTGTGCCGCAGAGGCTCTTACACTCCTCGCACTGACACTTCTGGAACTCTGGGCTCCAGCACTCACTGTTCAGGAGGATCGTGACGAACGTGTAGATCAACACGGCCATACCAACTATTATGTATATTTCCATTCTGCACTTCACTCTTTGGCACACTATTTGGCACGAAATTTACCTGTAAAGTTCAATTATTTTACAATGACGTGTAATTATGAGAAAACATCAGTGGTGTTTGCCGTCCGCGTTTACGTGCGCTGAAACGTATTCTAACGGAATCCTAACTAATATTATAAAATTAAATGATACAGAAAGTTTGTTTGATAACTTTTCGTGACTGAAACCACTGAACCGATCTTCATTAAACTTTGCCGTAACAAGGGCACAAAAACGGATATAGGACATTATTCATCCAGAAAAAAAAGTACTGCTCTCGACGGAACTTACAACCATCGCAATTGTTTTAGGAGGCTAGATGGCGCTACGTGCTTTTCAAATCATATTTGAAATATAAAACCTCTTCTATATTGGCTAACAAAATGAATTAATTCAAAAAATCAAAATACGAGTGAAACCGCGAGTAAAAGCTAATATATTAATAAAATCGAATTCGGGGTTGCTCATTTATCATTTTTAACGGCATTTGCAGGAAACAAACGGCGTGCGGCGTCCAGCCAGGCCATGTATCGCTCGATGATTTACATAGGACGCGTGGCGCCGAGCCGACATTTAAATAGAATCATTCCAAACATCGGTGGCTGTTTTGCATACAAAAACTGTACACAATATTTCACACAAATAACACAACAACACGATTTTAATTGGTCACACAAGCAAGCGTAATTTGTTTTCAAATCCTTTCATAATTTTTGTTACTAGGAATTCATAAATAGAACGGATATTTAAAATCGCACCTCACCAACAACACATTCATTGTGGCATCAAATAAATAAATGATTCGTTCTTGGGAGCCGTGAGTTTCAGCAAGTAAAATCAATCCTAATTATGTATAACAACAAAAGCTCTGAGTGATAATGATCATATAGATGTAAGCGTGTACTGAGGGCGGGAGACGTGGTGCCCGGTGAGACCCGTCGGTACTAGGACGGCATGAGCTCGCTGGAGTAACAACAAACTCATTCCCGACTGATTGGCGTCATTGTGAGACGGGATCGCGGATTTTATCTCGTCACGTGGCGACGTTCAATCACGTCGTATTCAATCGCACACACACACGCACACCCCGCCATTGTGTTATATATTAGGTCGTAGTCGAGGGTAGGACGCGGACGATTTCTCAAAATATGTTTCGGGAAAACGACGTGACGTAATTTTCAAGTTTTTTTTTGGTCCCTTTTAGTTAGTTCAGCGTGTTGAATAACATTATTTGTGAAAATGCCAGCTTAATTTTTAGTTTCTTTACCAACCTACCAATAAAATAAGACTGAACTCATATATAAAATTAAAAAATCTTCTCCTTATTAGGTAATTGTCTGGCCTGTTGATGTAGTGGTTAGTGGCCCTGACTGCTATGCCGGAAGTCGTGGGTTCGATTCCCACCCAGGACAAATGTTTGTGTGATAAGCAAGATCATTTGTTGTGTTTGGGTGTAGATGAATTACACCACTACACTAATATAATAAAGAGGTAAAGTTTGTTTTTTTTTTTTATTTTTTTGTTTGTAGGAGGTAATCTCTGGAACTAATGGTTCGATTGGAAAAATTTTAGCAACAATAGAAAGCTGCTTTACTCCTGAGTGCCATAGGCTATTATTTATATAACATGGATGTTAACCGAGCTATCACTACAAGAAATTTTCCGCGGACGAAGTCGCGGGCAGAAGCTAGTCTATAATATTTATATTTAAATATATAAGTATGTTTATCAGTTGTCTAGTACCCATAACACAAGCTCTACTTAGCTTGGGGCTAGATGGCGTTGTGTGATGGTTGTGGAATATATATATATGTTTATTATTAATTACCATAGGATATTTTTTGCACGATGTTACGTGTATAATTAGTTTTCCTTTTGTTTAGGTAATGTCTTTAATATTTTTATACCCAAGATAGAAATATTATAAATAATAAATATCCTCTCTATCTATCGATCTATTATTTATTTATAATAAACTATCTCTAATTTATCTATAGCAATGATATTATAAAGTAATAATAACCTAATAATATGTTTACCTGTCGTAGTTCCGAGTATCGGCACACAATACTAGTATTGTTCTAGCGAAATTGATTATTTAATTAAATAACAACAGTTAGCAGACGAATTGTTTGCAACGACCTACAGTTAACACGACGACCTGCTTTTTCTTCGTCCATTAATTTAAGTTAATAGGGGACTCTTTGTAAATATTCACAATCGGTTTTTACATTGTACGTTTGATACTTTATTATGTTGTGACATTTTTGTTGAAATCTTTTTTAAAATAGTAACAGGAAGGTAAGTACAACAATCTTTTGTAGATTTTTTTATGCTGGGCAAAAATCATCCAATGACGAATTCCGCTCTTGGGCAGAGCGGGAAACAGGGTCAGACTCTTACTGACTAAACACCCCACCCCGTTTCCTTCTTTGCCCTTCGCACTGGGCCAAGCCTTCCTTCCAGAAAGAGAGCCTGGGCCCCAATAGGCTTCGACCCTTTTGCAGAATCCCTACGGGCCTCAAGAGCTTAATTAGTGAATTAAAACTTATTCATAAATAATTATGGAGAGCAGTATTGGCCGATTGGTAATAGCCTTAAACTTGAGTTATAGGTCACGGGTTCAAATCGGCTGTGTTTGTAATGTGCTGGCTAGGCTACTTTTTGTGCTTTGTTTTATCACCGGCTTCGACACTCATGCAGAGCCCCTACGGGTCTTTTTTTGACTACATAAACCAGTGTTTGATTGCGATTCCACTTGGTGGTAAGCAGTAATACAAACGTTTATTAGATAGCCTATTTTCTCTAGCAAAAAAAAGTTGGTTTGGTTTCAAAGATAAAGAACAATAAATTACCCTTACACGAACACAAATAAATACCCAGGGAGCGCGACGACGCCCCGCCACAAATTTTTCGTCGTGGCACAGCGCCATTACCCACTTGCATAACGTTCCCCGTGAAATATGAATAGTTTTGTACCTGCATTATTATTGCAGCATTTTTATTTCGATACGGCAACAACTTTCCAGAAATATTTTTTTTCTTTTCTGTAAGGTTATCATATTCCAGTCGCCATCATGATATTCTGCGCATCATTCGTAGAAATTCACCGCTTTTTTTTCTTTTCATTGCACCTGCCATCATGATGCTCTGCATCACCCAAAGGTTGACTGGTAGAAAATGCCTTAGGCATATTAAGTCCGCCTTTGTACTGTTATGTGCATGAAGTGTTAAATAAATAAATAAATTCGACCGCGAATATGCAAAGGTTCAAGCCGCAATCGTACTAGCTACATATCTACCTACAACTTCAAAAAGCATAACATTGATTAAAAAAAATAACTGTTGAATTGATGACGTATATTGGTTAACAACAAGGTACAGGAACTAAAAAAGAGTACAGTCTACACAGGTTTTTACCTTCTTTTAATATTCTTCAGTCCACTACTAGGTACTAATGTGTGCGTCACAATTTTTCCAACTGAAAACTTTGTTAAGGGTTAATTTTTTCACTGACAAATATCTTTTGGCTCGAGAAATAAATACTTGTCACCCCGCGTTCCGAATGACGATAATTTCGATGTTAGCGCGCCAACATTCGTACTGAAGCTTACAGCGCTGATATCGATAATTGAGATTAATCTGTGTATTCAAAATAATTAAAAATAAATTCCCATACCCTTTCGTCAGGTTATCACGTGTGAACGGCTGGAACAATTTCGTTAATTCTTTCTTTTTTGTTCGTAACGAATTGTCAAGGTTCTTAGAAAAAAAAAACAATAGGTACAAAGAAAATTACATAAACTAGCGACGTCTATTTAATTTTATCGCCTTTGACTGTTCTTAGCAAAGACAGGACAAAGCCTGTCGTCAGGTTAGTCAGTTTTATTAAATAAATGAACATCACCTACACCGTCAAACTCAAGTTTAATTTATTTGTCTCAACGTTTTAATAATAATATTAGAGCAAGTTGTTTTTTTTTAACTTATGCGAACAACTACTATATGTATATTTCAAAATGTGATTACTAATCATGTTTCAATTAATTTAATGCAGTTTTTTGCCAATGGGCAATGTGTATCATGTGAGAAGTTTAAGTATATAACACATGTAAGAAGAGGCCAAGAACTTCAAAGATTACCAGCTGACCTGGTAAACGTTCTGCCATATCATTACATAGTATAAAACAAAGTCGCTACCCGTCCCTATGTATGCTAAGATCTTTAAAAGTACGCAACGGATTTTGATGCGGTTTTTTTTTATGTGTATAATACGTACATAATATATTTAATATGGGACTAGATGGCGTTGTGTGATAGTTGTGGACATATTATTATATTATTAAAATATCACCATTGCACCCATGCAAAGCTGGGTTGGGTCGCTAGTAAACTATAAAGATAATTATGGGGACTGGGGTATAATAATAAAATCGATTACAATGAACTAATTTTCTGTTTATTGTTTATGCTGGTAGTATGTGAGCCTGTTGGTGAGAGCCTATCTATCGAAGTGTCGGCACCTGATGAGCGTGCGCAACGTGAGGCGACACGTGTCGCACGCATCGCACGCATCGCACGACCGCTCCGACACGTGTGGGGGAAACCATGTGCACCCCCGTGGGTCAAGACGGCCGTGTTACATTAATTAAACACCGACTCGCGTTTCAATTACTAAAGAAAAGTAGATTTTAGCTCTTGATCATAATAAGTTTCTAATTTTATTTTTGACAATATGTATTCTATATTTTGCAATGTATTTTGTTGACTCATTCGATTGTAAATTATTGATTGGTCCTCAGGCAAAAATCAACGCATAGTCAATAATTAAATATAAGTACAATTTGCTTATTAATGAATCAGCAACAAATCGAACAAAGACTTAAGATGGTAGCTGGACGTTATCTCGGAAGTGGTCCGCCAAAGCTTTACAACATTAAGCCAAGCTGGATCTTTCATCTCTTTACATAAATATTTCTTATGTAACATTTAAAGTCGTTTAATCTTGTAATGTAATCCTTTACAAATTTAACTTTAGCCAAACTTTGACACGAGTAAGGTCAACTGCTATTTACCTTTTGAATTTCGCAGTCGTCCGTCCACCCCCTCCCCCCCCGCACTCCTGGCCCCACCCCAACTTTCCGGCCGGAATAATATTTACACTCGGGAACATTTGCGCAGTCAGCCGACTTAGTTTGTTTACACATCCGAGCACTTAGGCAATGCTAATTCTACGCGGAATTATATAAAAAAAAACAATTTAACTAAAACCTGGCAATAAAGAGCTTAGACAATAGGTTCGAGAATGTTCCCCTAATCACCCCCACCCCTCCGGGTCCCGCGCAACGCCCCGCATTCCGACAATCTTTGCAAATCGTGCAATTACGGAATTTCAATCAAACATCTTACCGGACCCATAGATGTTCAAAATCGGACTCTATTGTAGCGGAACAGGGTTGACATTGGGTTGTTGTGATGATAAAGGGTAGTAGTCCGAGTTAAGCGCGTTAAGTTGGGGTACTTTATGAGTACAATGTTAATGTGTTGTAAGCCACGCCACTGTCATGTAGATTACTAGGATCACATAATTAAGGTAGTGGCGGCGTATCGATGTGTAAACAGCGCTCGTTTGGTGAGAGCCGAGCGACCGCCGCGGAGCCGGCGGGCGGCGCCGGGCGCGAACATAAAGTATTTATCTGACACGTTGCGCCCCGCGGCGCTGCTCTTAACCTACAAACGGCGACGTTCCGCGTTGGCGTAAAATAAAATATGCATAACTTCTACTCTCCGGGTGACAGATATTGTTACACGCATCAGTAACGAATTTGGCAACAAAAATATGAAGAGAAAAATTTAAATGTAAATATAAAAAAAAAAATGTTGGGTAGTTAGAATTTCATGCACGTGGCCGCGCGAAATTGCAGGTATTTCATCGCTGAAAATATAAATTGAAATGTTATTTTCCGAATGAAAATCTAGTTACTACTCGTATATGAGCGAAAATTAAATGTATAAAAATACATTTTGTGAAAATGCTTTTAAAATTCTCCTACTCGGCCTGGGCCTATGCGAAATTATACTCAAAGACCCTGGAACGAAGGCAACGAAGAAACAGGAGTTGGTTTAGAAGTTAACAAAAATCTGACTCGTCCTCCCGCTCCGACCAAGAGCAAAAGAAGTCATTCGAAGCTATCCCACTTTAAAAATATAATACGAAAATAACATACCTGCAATGAAAGTTTTAATTATCAGTGGCGATAATTTATAGGCATTTTTACAAGCTTTTTATTAGCTTGCAATGTAACTATGTATGTTCGGCTCAAACCTTGCAACTCAATTTTGAAGCAGATATCTTCAATCGATTGAGCTACAATTTTGCATTCAGGTGTAAATCGCATGACAATGCAATATTATGATGACATGGAGCTGATCTGATGATGGAATCGCGAGGTAGCCATAGGAACTTTGTACTTAAACGGCACAACCACGTCGAGTTTGAGCTCGTGTGAATCGTCTTGACGAGTAATTATATAAGTATAGACCACCGCTTGTTATGAAAAAAAAAAGATTTTCATTGAAAACTTGTAGAATAACAAAATGTCAGTCAAAAATACAAGCGAAGCTAAATTGCTTCTTATTATAAAACCCTGAAAGTCGTGTTTGTGGACATCGGCCTACATTATCTATGCAGCCCATTCGCAGGTCACACTGAGTGTGCATTAAAAACATCTTGGTAAGCGTGCGTAAAACTCAAGTGATCGTAAAACGATATCATTTGCTTTGGTAATGCTAACGACGCCGGGCCGGCGCCCCCGTGCCCCCCCGGCGGTACAGTCCGAGCCGCGCAGCCGGGAACACCGGGACCGGGTCGCGGGATTAGCAAACAAACAGACGGACTCGCATTAACATTTTAGTGGGATTACGTTTCTTGGGCTGTGGAAGCGTCAATGACGCAAACTGCTCGCAACGGGCTTGTGTTAGCATCGGATACTGCTAATGCTCTCGGAGAAGTTAAGCGAACCCGTATCGTCGAGAATAAAGGCCGTAAGCTTTTAACATGAATTGATCTGTTGATAGAGAAAACTCGCTCGTGTCGTCCCTAGAGACCAGACGCAAACTGTGTATAAAAACCCATCACGAACCTAGTTCCTTCTACAAGACAATATAATGGAAGGAAACAAGCGCTCGGCATGAGATAAAATAACAAAGACAAACAAACATGGTGGTCCTAAGCAAACAGGAGCGTGTCCCGGCGGCGCCTGCGTCAACATCAACACTAGCATTGTGTCACGCCAAATTAAGAGCATTATGCCGTCAAGAAAACTAACGGCAAATACATGACAACCCAAGACATACATTTCGGTCTCCGCATGAAGCTACGAGTAAACACTACCAGGCAAATATGAATTGAAAGGGGGTTGACAGATACCAACATATGTCTTTATTACTTGTAAAAAAGCCATGATCTTCAAAGAATGAGGTAGCGATACATACTCGTTAGGCTAAATTGTAAACGAAAGTTATGTCATTTAGATAAGAAGCCTGTTATCCGGAAAGACAATCAAATCCGGTCCTCGTTACCAAACTCAGAAATGACTGTCACAAAAGTACTAGGAGACTACGAATTAAAGGAGCCGAACCAATGTTGATTCCATTAAACTTATAAACAGTTCACTTTATAAATTGTCATCCATAAAAGCAGTCACTTTATCTAGAACTAGCTTTTGTCAGCGGCTTCGCCCGCGTACATAAAATATAGCCTATGTCACTCAGGAGTAAAGTAGCTTTCTATTGTTGCTAAAATTTTTCCAATCGGACCAGTAGTTCCAGAGATTACCCCCTACAAACAAAAAAACATAAAAACAAAAAAACAAACTTTACCTCTTTATTATATTAGTGTAGATATATCTTGAAGATGAAAGTATTTTCAACAAGTATTTCGTTCATTGAATCAAGCCAACAAAAGGTAATCTGTCTGATCATCAATCCCGGCGACTCTTGTTTCAGTACGAAGCGAGAAAATAGTGAAATAACGACATCGTTTACTATAATAGTGTCCCAAGTCGTAAGAAATGGCTGCTTTTTAACTTTTGTAATAAAAGTGTCACATTGTGTTAAGGGCTTAGTCCTTCTACAAAAGTTTACGTTAAGCCGCGTCATTAACTCTGACGTTAAATAGGTATCAAGAGGAAAGTGGAGTTTCTTTGAATTTGAAATTAAGCTTTCATGGTAACTCTTTAGTTGTAAGATTGTAATACAGATCATTTCTAAGCCAAATTAATAAGATCATCATATTATTCAAGCACTCGAAACCTATTCAGCCAAATACAAATTATAGACGAAATTGAATATTAGGTATTTATTTACTAGACTAAAAATAAACTAATACAAAGCTATCTCAAACTTTAGACTAAATTCGAGTCGAGAGCTGTAACCTAATCCGTAGTGAAACAGTGAGATCTCACAAGTATGATTCCAATCAATTTGAAACCAAGTTCAAGTTTTTAACCGAGCTCGAGGTATCGGATCCCACCTGATCTATAAATCATTATGCTTTCAAACGAATGCACAAATTTACACTAGACTTAAAAATACAGCCACCAAGAGGTGGCGTGCTCGCCGTAGCCGTCGCCGCCGCGATCCTGCCGATATCCGGCCACCGTAGACACTGGCTCGCGGACGGTGAGCAATGGGTAGCTCGCCGTTCGATCGTCTGGTAAGACCGAGTCCAAGTCGTCAACGGCGCGCACCGTTCCCGCGCGCCTCAAGGAGTTGTCAGCAAACTGCAGGGGCCCTTCAGGGTCGAAGCCTCCTGGAGCCTAGAGGGTATGTGAAAATTGTAACCTCGACTCCAGAAATAAGGCAAGGAAGGTACGGGGTAGGTTTTTTAGTCAGTAAGAGTCTGACACTGGTCTCCCGCTCCGCCCAAGAGCGGGTTTCGTCATTGGATGATTTTCACCTACCATAAAAAAAAAAAAAAAAAAAAAAGCCACCAAGAGGTAATTATTGTAATATACTTTTATAAACCTCTCATCAGAAAGTTTAATGAGCTAGAAATGTAACGACGGTTTGCTAATGAACACAGCTCTTAACTTCCATCGGCTATCAAAGCGACCAATACCTTCAAAAGCCCTTAACCCCGTGGTAATCATATAAATATTTCTAAGCCCCGTACCCGCAGCGTTCCCGAGTGCGTCCCAATTACTGGCTAATCTTCAGCTGGACTACTCGAAATCGATTGAATTCAAATTTCCATACTTAATTGCCGTCCGAAAAATTCAATCCGTTCTTTGTTCGTCATTAATTGCGCGAGGCTGGGCCCCCGCGGCACCATCCTCTCGACCCAGTTCTGCTGGAACACATAATTAAAGGCAGGAACTCTAAAAAATCTCCCACAAAGAGCACAAAGGCGCGGTTTTAAAACTTACAAATGACGATCGGCGATGTGGCGATGACGTCACGCTAATCAACGTCCACACTGCACCCTCCACGGCGTAGGAACAGAACACCAAGTGGAATCTTCAGCCCATGACGTTAGAATGTCACGTTACGAGTTATACCCACATTTAACGTGTACCTTTGTAGAAATATTAGTTGCCGAATTCAGAATTTTCGAGTAAAATTAGGTTGTTTCAATAGCGTAAACGTCAAGAATTCCCGGAAAATGAAGAACTCCACTCTGTATCAATATTGCCACCATGCGGGGAAGTTTATTCGTTACATTATTTACTTTAAACAATTCTATGTAGACTGTAGGTACCTACGTATAGGTATGACAATTACAATTGTTCATTATCAATTTATGACGTAAACCGACTGAAACCGTACCCTATAATCCGTTTGCGCATTTAATTAATTCGTTAATAATTAATTTAAACTGGGTTCATTTCTAAGAACTCCCCTTATTTTATATGAGTTAATATTTTATAAGACGCTTCAGGTGTGCTGCCGGCTGGATATTGCGTGAATATTTCAAGTGTGGAAAGCGCTGTAGATGAGACTTGTATTATTTGTTTCCTCACAAACCCGCGGCTGTCATTGTACTATCTATTCATCAGATTAGTATTCCATGTTTGAGTTAAACGTTCACAATGCTAACTTTATTCATATACAACAAGTACCTACGTACAGCGGCGCTTACAACTTTTCCATCTCGCCGTTTCATCACCTCTTTGTATCTCATCATATCTTGGTCCTAAAACTTTTTAAAACTTCGCGTATCGCTCATCGAGATTCTCGTATATTGTGAGGGGATCACTTGCGGCTGTTTCGGGGCATTTTCACATTGTGGGGAAAAGGTTTTTTTGCATGGCGAGAGTTTTATCGTTATGATTGCGGCGGCGGCCGGGCACTTCCCGGGATATTGCGTCGAGCACATGTGTGGAAGTGCTCCATCTTGGCCGCAGTCAACTATTCGTGGCACATGTAGCCGGCCCGGCACTGTCGACGTAATATGTCGTGTTACTTTCAGTTGAAATTAGTTCCATTTAAAGTTATGAGAGATACGAAGCGTGTTGCTGTTCCCAGCGTTTAATTACGAGGAGTGTGTACCAGGAATGCATAGCAATGTGTGGCTGACATCATACTTGGAATAGCTGGTGACGCCGGTTCAGCTCGTATTTATGACACGAGCAGCGGTATGAAGCACAAAAACAAACTTACACCCTGCAATAACAGCGCGGGGTGTGTTTGCGTCGCGGTACAACACACTGTTTTCCATAAACACAACATTCCGCTTTAGCAGCGAGCCGAGCAGCCATTTTAGTTTATTTTCTTACTGAAGACCTTCAGCTATAAAGGAAATAGCGCTCGCAACTAACACACTGCATTCTATTCCTGAGTTTTTATTATTTGCGGAGTAAACAGAGAAACTTGTGCGTTCCTCCGCTCAAGTTTGAGACATACGCGCCAGTACAACAATAGGCATACGACGATGAATCTTGTTTTATTTATTTCTGTCGGTTTACGTGGCAGGATCAGCGCCACAACGATATTAGCACCAAACGTTTTTGTTCCGAGAAACATTTGAATTGAATTGTAGGTAGTTTGATCAAGTGAGCTTTGTGCAGGCTTTTATACAGCAATATAAACACCTTGACATTGCTCTTCAAGAAACAGAGTTACAGTAAATCCCCTGGTAACAGCATGTCTATTAAAAATAGTATAGCACATTTCGCTCTTGGCATTACAACTATGCACTTGATAGTTTTTTTTCCAACATACGTTCTGCATACATTCACATCGTTGCCTGAAATAAAGTCGATAATTTGACTAGTATCTTAGCCTTGATATACTCGTATATAAATGACTAGTTGCTCATGTTGTAACAAGTTGATTTAGTTCGACATGTCTTGTTCCTAAGTGTAGGCTTGTTCACGTGTTCTAAGATATGTCTGACAACTACGATACTCGACGTAAGTTTATGATGAAAACTAAGTTACATTACCTATTTCAGTAGTAGCAGCAGTAGCCAAGTTAGTACACTTTCCCTACGAGAATAAAAGTAGAAAATCTAGAACTATTTCATGATTTAACGTATTAACTTTCTTATAAGCAAATGGTTTATTAATAAAGATTACAATTTTACCTTTATCTCATCTTTTCGTACAATCACTCACTATTATCGTGCCGAAAGCATACTGTTTCAGTTGTGAGAGTTATTTTTTACACTAAATTGAACTCACATATATAGAAAAACCTTGAGCGAGAACATACACACCCATGTATGTCCAACCCGCATTGGTAATATAGTACAACTTTAAATGGAATAGTTTGCCAGTTGCGTTCTTCTCGTCCGATTATAATTTAAGTGTCTTCAAGGATAAAGTGAATAGGCTCTTTATAAACGAATGCGCATCACTGCTTACCATTAGGTGAGTTTGCAATCAAGCACTGGTTTATTATGTCAATGAAAAAAAAAGTTACGTAGCGTAGTTGCGTAGGCATAATAATAAAAGAAAAAAATGGTCACAGTACCAACTATTTAATGCAGTTGCTGTTTTTCAACGCAATAAAAATTTAATATCAGTTCAATTGTCAAGAAAACAGTCTAATGTTATTTCAAAAGAACTATAATAAGGTAAAATCGCTAGTAACCCGACGTTTGCACCACATGTCGATGCCACCGCGACACAAACATGTCCTCTTTGATGTCACCGCACCGTGATGCCACCGACCCACCGAGTGGACACTAACGATCTACGACAAAGTCTTACTGGGCAGGGAAGTTGAACCTCACTTCAAGTAATCATAAGAAAAACTGAAGAACGGAATAATCAAATATTACAAGTGCTAGAACTAGAAAAAGGAAAATATGTAATCACATATTTTCCTTTTTCTAGTTCTAATATTTGCAATTGTAATCACAATTGCACTTTGATTTAATAAAACAAATGCGTAGTGTACTAAAGAATACTAACAATATCGGCGATAGGCACAAAAAGCTATTCTATTCTAAAATAAACTGTTCAATCAATCAATTTATTCATAACTAGCTTTTGTTAGCGGCTTCGCTCGCGTACATAATACATAGCTTATGTCACTCAGGAGTAAAGAAGCTTTCTATTGTTGCTAAATTTTTTCATCAATCGGACCAGTAGTTCCAGAGATTACCCCCTACAAACAAAAAAACAAAAAAACAAACTTTACCTCTTTATTATATTAGTGTAGATGTAGTTTATTTGTGGCATTACGTTCGAGCATTAATCTTACCTAAATTTATATTTTATTCTATACCAAAAAAGACAAGAAACGTAAAATTCCATACTTAACAGATTTTCATTACGAATTAGAAGCAAGCTTTTCAAGTTCGAGGAATCCGAAAATGAAAGGTTTTTTCATTAAACACCCTTTTCAAAGTAGAAACACGTGTACCGGGGAAATAGTGAGGTCTTGGAATCATTGACATTCAGTTGAGAAAATATTTTTTTAGTCCAAAATCGTTTGAGCATCCTCAGCTTTATATTAAAAATAATGTGACACATTTAATATACAACGTTTGAACTGGTAACACTAAATAAAATAATATACGTATGGAAATCCATACTAATATTATACATGCGAAAGTAACTCTGTCTGTCTGTTACGCTTTCCCGCTTAAACCTCTCAAACGATTTTGATGAAATTTGGCACGGACAATCTTTAGACCCTGAGAAAGGACATAGGCTACCTTTTATTGCGAAAAAAAGGACGCAGACGAAGTCGCGGGTACCAGCTAGTCTACAATAAAAACTTGTTTCAAGCTTATGAATACGTAGGAATATAATGGCAATCTCAGTGGAGGGTAGAACTCCATGACTAGGAGTCAGCAAGGGATCGAACGTGTGTCCTGAACGAGCATACTCTCGGTATGCCAACCAATCATTTAAATTTAAACTAGTATTCTCGAGGATGTACTCGAATTACTAGGAATACAGAAACCTAAAGGAGGATGAAGCTGATATTAGTGGTTCATTAGGCTCGTAGTTAGAAACTCGTGGTCAAGCTAACTAATTAAATAAAGGAGCCAATTAGACTGTGAGTGAGTACGAGATTTAGATTGTAGATTATACTATCTGACAACCATTTTCCAAATGATAGTCATAGAGCGTCTGCCAAACTGGGTAACAATGAACTTCAGGACAGTAATGGACTTTTGCGACTCCTGATGATGGACAGCAGAAACCTTTATCGTCATCAATAGTCTGGGGTTCAAACAAACAAACAATGGCCCACCTATTAGAGTGCCCAAAATGTCCCTAAAAGTGTACGCTGGAGGACCTTAAGAATGCCACTGAAGCTGTTATAAATGTGGCAACCTACTGGGCCCAAAAACTTTGAGGGGAGCGGAATCCATCGATTCGAGAAGAAGAAGAAAAAGCCTGGGGTTTCCAAATACAAATTTTGTCAGTTTACCCCACACGGTAGAATTTGCGAGTAATTAAACGGAGGTGTTTTGGCAAACGCCAGTACTCTGCCGGTACACGCTCCGTGGCCCTGCTTTGTGCCCGGCCTCACGCAACCGTGTAATAGCTACATTGTACTGTGAGCGAGACATTCAAGCTTACAGTAACAGAGGTACTAGGGCAGCATAGAAATGCTAACTGTTTCGGGAGTTTCCATTAGAGCCATTTGATAAGCTTGACTAAACAGGTAGGTCCCACTGTTCCGATACCGACACAAGGCTTATTAAGATATAAGTACTTAGGTTTCTATGCCATCCTATAGTAGGTATTCATGTTAACGTAACTAAATTATTACCAGATTTAAAAAACTCATGCAACTCAAATCAACTTTGAATTAAGCTCGCCTTTGTACATAAATATTGTATCCTATCCTATTTTTTTATACTGTTTGGTGTACAATAAAGAATTTGAAAAAGTTTAAAGAAAGAATATTAAGCTTATTTTTTCGAAATCAAAAATATTATTTTTAATCTAAAATTTTATTTGAAAACTAAAACGTCAAAATTCGATCAAATCTAGTAAAATAGTGCCACAGTGGATGAAACGTTTTGAAAATCATGCAAAAGCACTATAAAAATGGTATTTTCTACTTCTTTTCAATGGATAAACGGTGCGAGGAATGTCTTCTCACGAATACTGACATAAGCTTGCAGTGACAAGAAAGGTCAACTCAAATCTGTGTGCTTCTTTCCCAAAAAAAAAACTATTTCAGAAACTTATCTGCAAGTTTCTCTTATAAAATTCATTATTCACATAAGAAACTTTGATTTGACGAGTGCATCATTGTTGTGTTTTAACGATTGCAACCGCATCATTACACACAAACACAACTCATCCTGTATCATTTCATGAGCAACGTAGCTTGCTGTATTTCGTATAAAATATTAAATAAAGACTAAGTACTGGAAAATGCCCTATTAACAGGCGTAGCAGTTACTACGAGTCCGTTACGCCGAGCACCTACGAGGCGTAGCACATGCTACGGCGTAGCAGCTATTCGTCCTCTACGAGTTGTCCCCAGCTGCTACGTCGCGTAGCTGCATCCATTTAAATAAAACTGATAATAGTTTTGAGTTAACTCAATTGAAAGGCTTCAATACAACGCCTGTCTGGCTTAACAATGTAAAAGTAACAGAATGAAAATCGAAGAGTTCTTTACAAATTCAAAAGAACTTTAAACCATTAGTATTCTTTTTCCAACGTTTTGCAATCACCGCAAAGTCTAGAGTTTTCAATTAGACTAGCTATTGGAATCTATTTAGTGTGGCGAGACTCACAACTTTAACTCTTTTGTTATGTTTTATTTTTCAAGAGAATAGGAAGAAATTAGCTTCGTATCTAGGCTCCCTTCTTATAGTTCAAATTGAAAATAATTGACTTGAATATTTATAAATAGTAAAATTTATTGTTTCAAAGAATTACAAACATTTTGATCGTCAGTTGTGGGAATTATTTGTGAAATTAATAATGCTGGTGAATGGAATTATGTTCCTGACAGATGTTAAAGCGTCACATTTCCACGGTAAAGTTAAAAATATCCTTGAGGATTTTTTTAGACGCATTGAAATAAGATTATAAAACCCAATGTTTCATTCGTGATTGTATTGATAAGGTGTTCCCATATTGCCGCTAGAAAACATTTATTAACAAACTAGCTTTTGGAACAGTTTATTCTACTTTACTCAAGTCTACCCTACTGTACCCTACTATGCCCTATTTTTTTTTATAAGAACCTTCTCCTGACAATAACTAAGGTAACAAAAAAATAATTAGCGAAATCGGTTCAGCCATTATCGAGTTTTGCGCTTACCAACACATTTTGCGATTCATTTTTATATATAAAATGTTGTCAATTGTTACATTTTTGGAACTGTTACATGTTATAAGTGCTCCTACACTAATAGAAAATGTTTAATTACATTTTATAACATTTAAATCTGGTATTGGCTCGAAGTTTGGTTTACGTTCTGAGGGCGGACCTACACGAACATGGAAGATGATTTTCTCATTGGAATAGCTTTCATTTTTTGTTTCGAAAAGATATTAAATATAAAGACAGATGGATGTGTGGTGTGACGCGAATGGATAAAGTAAGAAATGAGTATATTAGAGGAAGTCTGAAAGTGGCGCCAGTGACTGAAAAGTTGAAAGGAAATCATTTGTCTTGGTATGGCCATGTAAAGAGGAGAGATGAAACGCATGTTACGAAAAGAGTTTTGAGTTTACACGATGGATGGAGAGGAAGAGGGAGGCCGAAGAAGAGATGGATGGATTGTGTGAGGAGTGATATGAAAGAAAAGGGAGTTGGTGATAGTTTGACGGGTGACAGGACAGGGTGGAAGAAAAGAATATGTTGCACCGACCCCAAGTAATATGGGATAAGGGTGGGATGATGATGATTAAATATAAAGACTAAACAATTTCTAACATAAAAAGTTTTTTTTATATATTCATGTTTAAATGTTTGCTAACAAATGTTTACTAACGTTACTAAACATTTTCTAACGGCAATGTAGGAGCACTATTACTGTTTGTTTTTACATAGCTTACAAATGCATTATGTTTGTGTTAACTAGCCTGCAGCGAGCCACAGTGTCGGACACGCAGAGCGGGCACATCGACCGTTTGACACGTGTAACCTAACGCAGCAGATAGAATTACACGCCAACAAAACCGAACCTTTAACGATAGATAGTTGCCATTTGATAATTTGCATCCGCACTAACATTTATTGCGCCATCCATCACGCTCCGCAAAACATTTGCGCAGTGTTCAGCAGATAGCTCGATGCGATGGAATAGCTCTTTGTTACATACATACATATACGGATGTAAAATCTGTTATATATGGAATGAAATTAATCGTTTGTACAACTCACTAAGATAAGCAAAGAAAGGATTTAATAGTACTATAATCCTTAGTGGACATTGCAGATATTTAGAAACGAAATATTATTTATTACACACTTTCTTGAACGCCAAGAACCCGAACTAGGCCCGCGTGGTGGATTATAGCCCATTACCTCTCCTAGAGAGGAGGCTTGAGTCCCGGCAGGGGGAACATATTATAAAGTTGATGCTATGCTCTTATGATTTTTTTCTAACCAAAGCAAATTGCGGGACCGGTCGTTGTGGCGGAACTTGTGGGAGGTCTACGTCCAACAGTAGACGTCTTTCGGCTGAAATGATGTTTATGATGAATTTGAAAATCTATAAAGATAATATCTTAGAACACAGAACGATCGTTACATGACCCTATAGCCGTGTATGTGCGCAGTTTAGCACACAGCCGAATATCCAAGCTCACAGGCGGACAGCGCACGGGCTGCATGCGATGAAACCGATCCTGTAGGGCCCTGTCCCTTCAACGTTTACTCGATAAGTTGTAACTATACATAGCTGACCAAATTACTACCTAAATATTACCAAATTAGAAAGGAAATTACTTACAAAATATTGATTCAATTGCCTGCTACCTTGTCCACGTGAATGTCGGGTATTGCAGTCGCAAATAATAATATAAACTTCTCATCAAAAAAATCGAAACACTTCCGTTTTCATTGTTTCTGTCCGAATTTAACACAAAAAAGAATTCATACGATGAAAAAAAATACATATATTATAGCTGGCAGTTTGGCCATTACAGTAATAAGCGAAAATTCTAAATTCAAAATTAGAATTTCATTTGTTTATCTTATAAACGAAATGAATCACTGTTTTGAGACAAATGTGTGTTTAGGGTTGGAGTACATTTAGCGTTTAAAAACTAAAAATTGGCGCCTATCCTTAAACTTTTTGTTTTTTATTTCAATACTGTGACTTTGGGACGTCTGAAAAAA
This sequence comes from Mythimna loreyi, assembly GCA_029852875.1. Classification (NCBI taxonomy): domain Eukaryota; kingdom Metazoa; phylum Arthropoda; class Insecta; order Lepidoptera; family Noctuidae; genus Mythimna; species Mythimna loreyi. The sequence continues at coordinate 637,197 of CM056795.1, read as the reverse complement.
GGTTTTTTTTCTAAAACGTATGGATACTTCGCCCACAGAAGCCGCCCAAGTTGTGGCATTGCTGGATTCTGGCCTTAGTCAGCGTGTTGTGGCTGCAAGACTGCATCTAAGCCTGTCATCTGTTCATAGAGTCTATAAACGTTATCGGGAGACTGGTTTGTTCACGCGCCGTTCAGGATCTGGCAGGAATCGGGTCACTTCTGAGCGAGATGATCGATTTATTGTAACAACTTCTTTAAGAAATCGACGCCTTAACGCTTTTCAACTGCAGCAGCGGCTTCGTGTTGTACGAAGGGTGGCTGTAAGTGACTCTACAATTAGAAGAAGGTTGAAGGATCGTGGACTGGTACCGCATAAGCCAGCAAATGGGCCGAAATTAACTGCAGACCATCGAAGAGCGCGCCTTAACTTTGCACGTGAGCACCTAAATTGGTCATACCTACAGTGGAGCAAAGTTCTCTTTTCTGATGAGTGTAAAATTATGCTGTATGGTAACGACGGAAGGAACAAGGTCTACAGAAGAGACGGAGAACGCTATGCACAATGCTGCATTGAAGAAAAGGTCAGCTATGGTGGCGGTTCGTGGACGGTTTGGGGAGGAATCAGCGCCGACGGTAAGACAGAGCTTGCTTTCGTGTCTGGGCCACGTCTGCCTGCACTAAACTGTCATCGGTACGTCGAAGAGTGTCTCGAGCCTCATGTGATGCCCTATGCACATTTTATTGGCAACGGCTTCATATTCATGCACGACAATGCTAGGGCTCACACCGCGGGCGTCGTACGAGATTATCTTAACGAAGTCGATATCTCTATTATGGAATGGCCAGCAAGAAGCCCGGACATGAATCCCATTGAACATCTATGGGATGAATTAAAGAGACGAATTCGAGCAAGAGATCCTGCCCCAGAAACACTTAGCCAGCTGCAAGATGCAATCCAAGAGGAATGGGACAATATACCACAGCATGTGATCGTGACTCTCATCCGATCGATGAAGAACCGTATGGAAGCAGTAATTAGAGCTCGGGGAGGGAATACAAGTTATTAAATAAACGTTTTTTAGCTTTTTTTTTCATTTACGTGTGTTGTTTTATCCATTTCCTTTATACTCCATACGGAATAAAAATGACTCATTTAACAAAATACGAAACCTATGAAAAATTCATTTAAATTTAGAACATTAACATTAAGATTTGATAAGCTCATATTACTCACTATTAAACGACATTTAACATTTATTCCTAAATGTACACATTTTTCTGATAATCCTGACAAAACGTAAACTTGCAAGGTGTTTCGATTTTTTTGATGAGAAGTGTATATAATATTTTTAATAATAATATTTCGACAACCATCACACAACGCCGTCTAGTCTCAAGCTAAGCAGAGCTTGTGTTATGAGTACTAGACAACTGATAAACATACTTATATATTCCTAAATAAATACATATTATAGATAAATTACACCCAGACACAGAACAAATGATCGTGCTCATCACACAAACATTTGTCCTGGGTGGGAATCGAACCCACGACCTCCGGCATAGCAGTCAGGGTCACTAACTACTAGGCTAACAGGCCAGTCGAAATCGAAGCTTATATCCTACCTTGGGGTTCAAAGTTATTCCGTACAAAATATCATCAATATCGGTTCAGTAGTTTAGGTATGACAATGTATGTAACAGACAGACGCAGTGATTTTAACATTTATAACATTAGTACGGATTCACACACAGCATCTAATTATATTGTGTCTTTAAAACTTTAGAAAATATTTATACAACGCGTTTCTATTTTCCAGAGCTAGTTTGTCGTCACAAGATTAGCTCTGGTCTGAAGCACAAACATTTGTACACTCATTAACTGAAATATTATTCTAAATCTTTTCACTAACGATTTACTTTGGAAAGTTAAAAAAATGTTGACTTTTAGAAACGCCCTGTGATTGATTTCGTTAGAAAATACTCGATCATTTAGACTCTCGAATTTTTTATAGCAACATTCTATAAATCTGAACCAAACTTATAAACTTTTCAAAACTGCTCTGCTAAACATTCCTTCGATACTTATATTTAACAAATTGGAACGCAATAAATTGCGAAAATATAACAGGACAGGCACGACGATAAAGCGATATTAATGATTACTTTTTTCGCCGTTACAGGTACAGACAACGCCCTCGGTATGAAAAATAAAATCAAATTTTCAGGAACATTGTTTGCCTTTGATGCAGCGTCGTTTTTGACAAATTATATCGTTTGTTTTTACTGAAAATACGTTACTTCACATTTTAAAAGTTACAGTCTAAACGTACAGAATGCTGTTGTGCGGATCAGCGTTTGATCAGCTTTTTTTTTGCTTTTTTTATGTATGATGGCCTGGAAAACATCGGTGCTCGCTTTAGCAAACATCCCAAACGCACTGCACTGATACGTTAACATGTAGGAAAGCGTTCTGTGTAAAACATGTATTGCAATACATGTTTTACTACGAGTCCGCTACGCCGAGCGCCTACGAGGCGTAGCACTTGCTACGGCGTAGCAAAGTACGCCGTAGCAAGTGATGTTTTAAAGAGAGGCACAGCTTTTGACGAATTTTCGCAAATACCTCCGTACGACGTCAACAAATGCCGAAACATGATACAATTATAAAATAATTGCAATTTAATATCTCCAACATCCAAAAAAATAAAATTGCTCATGTGATCAGCGTCATCGTTTTATAATGAATGTATTGAGTGTTCTAATTAATTTATTAATGAGTCGATCTGGGATTGAATATCACATTTAATTTGATATTTTTCACCGAAGTTTATTGCTAATCTTACTATACGTTACATTTACTACAAAAGATAAACGTAATAAATATGTACCTAGAGGATAATAACCTAGTAAATACCTAGGTATATTAAAGTTACAATTGGTTTCATACTCAAATAAAACTGTTCAGTATTTTCATGTGGGTAATTGAAACTATGAATATGGAATTGTTTTATCTACAAATATGTTTACCTAGTTGTCCGCCGCGGTTTCACTCGCGTCTCCGCTCTCGTGCGTGATGTTGTATAACCTACAACCTTCCTCGATAAATGGGCTATCCAGCACTCTTTTTTTTCAATTTGCAGCAGTAATTCCAGACATTAGCGCGTTCAAATAAACAAAGACTTATAAATTATAATTTAGATTTAACTTTAATATTTCTATATTTTTGGTACACTCACGCTTTACCACTACGATGAAGATAGTAGAGAACAGGCTCTTAAGTTATTTTGTAGTTCTACTTACGTATAATATAAGATTCACAGAGTAGGTTTAAACGAAAAAACGACCAAACATTTTACTGCCGTACGTCTGACTCAGGGCGGAAATACAGAGGAAATCAGCACTCAACCTTTGGCTCGTGAACTATGACAACACTCCATTGTCCGAGAGCTTCTTGAAATACTAAAGCTATGAGACCGAATAACCTCCAAAATCGAAGGATTTTTAACGAGAAAAATTACGAAAATAAGATCGTACTTGAGGCAAATAAAAACTCAAGAACGAGGATTAAAGAGGGTTATTAACAATATCTTATAGCGGCGATATTAGCGAGAGGTCTTGACCTCGCTCGGAGGGCGGAGGTCAGCAGCTACAGTGATGGAATCCCACAACATTACTGAGGGAGCGATACTGAGATAAAAAAGATCCGTTGATTACAACACGCCGACAAATGTGGGGCATAACTCTTGCAGCGGGACGCCGGCTGATTGGACAGCAATCGAGTACGTGCGCCCTTGCAATACAGCTCACAATCGATTGACGCCGCTAATGTAGAAAACGATTACGGCGGATTTAAAAATGGTTAGTGGTGAACCAGAGGCCATTTGTGATGTATTGGAGTGAAATTCTATTAACGTTTGTGACGGTCCACTTTGATTTGGTGCTCGCGAACAATTCGCAATTTTCATTTATCTTGCCTTTTACATTGCTGAATGAGATAGAACTAGATTGACCGCGCTAACGTTCAACGTCCTTTGTAAGTCGTAAGATATCGGACGATATTTTTCATGTTTTTATGACCTGCACTATCATTGCCCCATCATTCACGAAATTGATCATTTCACGATATCTGTGAAATTGGACGAAAGTGCGGGATCTTCCCATTCGTTATGTCACACCAAAAGGGTGTGCAATTTTGGGGAAATCTATCGAAATCAATAAATTCCCTCTTATTTCGTGTACTTGTTCGAACGCGGCCGCTCCGTGGGTGCCTACCGGCGGGAGGTCGCGTTCGATCGACTCCGCACAATTTAATAATCCTTTGCAACAAGCGACATTAGGACCCCATGACATACATTAAATCCCCGAAAATTTTCCACGAATGCGTTTCCCTGTGTAAGCATCAAGATTCTGATAATTTCATGTGAAAATCTTTTGAAGCAAAATAAATAAAGCTTGCGACACATTTTGTATTCATACCGTTTAAATCTGTTCGCCCTTCATCAAAGGAAGTGCTTGGCTAAGTATATGTTTATAGCTGTTATGTACGTGGGACAATTACTGAGTCGGCTTCATTTAGATGACGACTACGATTCAGATATTCGTGTTAGATAAATGATTACAAGTTGTTACAAGACCTAATGAAAAGCTTACATTTCTAATGCCTTGAGAAGCTAATATTTGATAACATGCTTGTGTGATCGTAATGAAAGCTAATGGCTGCGTTCTCTCAAACGATTGAGCAGCACTTTGACACACTACGGCTTATTAACAAGTTGTTAATTAGTCAAAGTCTTACACCTATGTTCTGCGGGGCCCTGGACAAGTTTGCCGGGACTGCAAAGCCCCGGGTGCGGAAATTAGCAAGATTGTCGATACAGAGTCCGCGCTGTGGCAGGGGAGCAAGTTGCAGATCTAATACTTGTCCTAATTTGTACGGAGCTAACAAATCGACACGTGGCGAGTCAAGTTTATCGCTGAAAATGTTTCAGTGTTTGTGCTTGCTCTCTAATTTAGTATTGCGAACGGTATTACAATGAACGAGTCATTGAAAGTACTGTTTGTACTGAGTAACAAACAAACACAAGATGTGTTGTAAGAAATTGTTAAGTCAGAGACAAACACACGTCTTTTGACGACGACGTTGACTGCTTCACGTGCCGGCGATCAAACAGTTTGAAGATAAATCATGTTATTTCTTACAAAGCCAAGCATCCTTACAAAATATCTAAATATGTTTGAATGCTAAAATGACAAAAAAATCATCGTCTTCAATAGAAGCCGCGCTGCGAAGTGTAATCTGTCAGTGATTGACAGCTGAAGCTTGTTTTCTTCAACAAACACATTGTCAGAATACGAAAAAGAGATGTCATATAAAAATGTTAAGCTTCTAGGTCCTAAATCAATACAAATAAAGCGTTATGTATCTAAGCATGTACAGAAATAATGAAGTAGGTATCAATGCGAAGAGTTCGGCCGCCATCTTCATCAAAGTTATCCAATAAATTATGTGCGATATACGCTACATAACACAAACACTATACACGGATATCATAATCAATCGAAGGTAACACGATAGGACGATCTATGTGTTACGTATCCTGCACGGTATCACATCGTCGGCCGGTCGGGAGCGCACGCGTTACGCAAACGTAAACACCACTGATGTTTGGAATAAATTAATCACTGTGTTATGGTACCCTGGTAGTGAACATTCAACATACATGACGTGGAGGTGTCGGGGCCGCGGAGCGCGAGACGCGTACAGGCGCTGGGGCGGGCGGCCGATCACTGAACGTCCCGGGCGCGCGACGCCCCGCGCCCCCGCCGCCCCCGCTACTGAAACTCTCAATTATTTTATTGGGAAAGCTAATGAGACGAGAGCCATCCACAGAACTGTTGTCCGTTATTCCCATGGTTACCGCCAAATAAAACATCGTTAGGATTACTCGGTAATTCGCTCGTATCGGCGGCGCAGCCACCCCGCAGCGACGAGTATCAATTACTACATAATATGTATTAACGTACATAAGAAGCAGTCTAGAATTTTAAATAAACATCAAAGCCCCGGAGTTATTGGAGTAGACAATTCATAAGAAACGGAATGTCTTTTCAATCGGAGTCCGTCGCAGTCGGAGTGAACTTTTAAAAGTCCCCGAAGTTATTCCGTGTCCTTCGGCGGCGCTTTCCTCCTTATTTGCGTAATGTGGACGTGTGCCGGGAATAACAATCTTGTCCTAATTGATAGTCGTCGCCCGAGGACACGGCACAGAGGCGCGGGGACGTCAGGACATCTCCGGCTCTGTGTAGGCGTCGGTGAAACACGCCGCTCTCTAATGACTGAAAGACCTGTTATAGTAAAACCATTAATAGGTTTCGGATTCAATATTCAATTCAAGATTCAGTATCCCTTATTCTTTAGTTTGCAGCTGAGCACGATAAAACGAGATTTGCAAAGCATCAGCCCTTCGGTTGCCTCTCTTTATCAATTTCAAATCAAATTGGTTTACTTTTTTGTAAGAATCCTATTTACCTTCTGAAAGCCTCCGTCGGAGTCATTCAATTGTGATGTGACGAATTTTTGACTTGAGCGGGAGCGATTGCCATTTGACCTCGGCAGCCCACAGGGAAATCAGATGCTCGCAATACGAGCAATCAATGCACGGGTGGACGGTGATGCTGTGCCATTACGAGCTATGTTTGGATCTGATGTAATCTGTGTTTCGTCTGTAGGACTCTATCTCGGGTTTTGCGGTACGCTCTTGGCAGACCCACATAATCCAACCCTGCTACTACTGTTCCAATTATCTGAACATTATTCCTTAATGGCGTCATTAGAAGTTAGGGATCCCCGACTGTATAAGATAACAATAGATTTCTGTTGGGTCTCTGATCACCACCCTTGGGGCAAGGGGAGTTAAAGCAAGACAAGGAAGTACAATAAACAGTGACTCGAATTATACACAAAACATTCACAAAGCTCGGACAATCTAAATTGTTCGGGGACATCCAAGGAATTCGGGGATACGCAGTCAGCGAATAAAAAAGAAATTTGGGTAGACAACAAAAGACAATAGCAAATGGTCAGTCCTGCGAGAGAACATGTTTGAAGTAGGGCAGGCTGGCATTCAATAAGGGCCTCGGCAAGGTCTCGCTCAGCTACCATTTGGTTATAAGCATCGTCGGTTATATCCGGATATTTCTAGCAGGTGTACAAGTACAAAGCTCTGACGTAGCGTAAACAAGGTCCGTCACCTAGATCAAGTGACCCCTACTCTCAATACAATTTAAATTCCCCACTGAGTTGTGAGCTGCCTGCATTTATACAATAATCGAATCAATGTTTGTTGGTCCATGTATTAAGCGCTGTCATAGGTTTGTGATAAAAATTTCTCAAATTATAGCTTGGATTTGTGCGAAAGTGCAGCCTACAACGCGGGCAAAGCCGCAGTTAGAAGTTATTTTGACTTAAAACTTTAGACAATTAACCGTGTGCCATACATGTGACCTAATTCCGAATTAGCTTACAAGTGCAAGGGACGCAGGTGTGAGAGACACCACAGAAGACACAGTAACCACAAGCCAACAGCATTAGAATCCATCATCTCAGGCACAGTACTAGGAAAGCAGCGTGGGCGGGCGCCTTAATCAATGAAGACAAACATACTCTCATTTGTGAATCAGGTCGAGTTGGTTTAGCTAAGTCATCACTCATTATCTTGAGTCTGTCTTTAACCTAAATACATGATTCGCTCCAACTTAGTTTGGAAGGAAAAACGATAAAGGTAATGCTCGTGTTTGGTTTATGGCGGTATCGTAAAGTTTCTATGGTGCTCCCCAATCTTTTTGTAATATCTTCGTCGGTGCTTTCAGGATAAGATACTTCTAGGGAAGTAATATTAGATTTGATCCATAAAATCCATCAAGCGTATCCTTTACACTTCATCATATATCGCAAATTCGATGAACATATTGATTATTTGTCCTTATCGAGTGGGAGTTAAAGAAAACAACGTATTATTTTGGAACCAGAATACGGAAAGAAAACTCGATATCTTAATAACAAAGGTAGAAACCGGAGCTCATTCCGGTAGTATCAGGAAGTCATACAAAGTGTGCCCACGCACTGGCGGAGATCAAAATAAAGTTAAATCAATCTTCCGCCTGCGTGTTTATCGGAAGCGACAGTAGGTCTTCAAAAACAATGATTAATTCAGTTGGAAGAAGTCCGTCCTACTGTCCCGGAGTATCAAATATGAACAACATATAATATTTACTGTTAACTTTCTGAACCCACGTGGGTATGGGTGTGGTTCTTTTCAGAGAAAGCAGCATGGTCCCGACAAATAAAGACAAATAGTAAGTAATGTGTGCGATCATGGCGATTATTCTGTCGGTGCAGGGTCGGGCAGGGCAGTGCTGGTGAACTAATTTCCGTCGACTGCGAGGGAATAAGTCTTGTAGTGTAATTACAGCGCGCCGGACTAAGGCGATTAGTGGATGATATAGGCCGGCCTGATACTGTTGTGTCGGTTAATGGAGAGATATCATTTAACGATATAGATTTTGTAGAATTAATTAATTAAACTCTTGAGACCCAAGAAAACGCTGGCGTTCGCACACCTATTGTATTTCTATTATGTCTCTAATTATGGTAATCGAAAGGTTAAATATTGTCATAATAATATTTTAACGCATAAGTTATGTTCGATCGAATAGAACAAGGTTTACATAAAGTGTAAACTCATTTTAAGTAATTCTTGTTCTTTATTATTAACTAGCTTTTGCCCGCGGTTTCGCTCCCGGCAACAGATTTATTCTACTCTACTCTACCCTACTCGGTGGGAGAGTAGAGTTCAGAATTAGCAAATATACTACAAAAAAAAAGTAAAAAAAATAGTATCCTATGTCCTTCTCCTGGCTCTAAACTACCTCCTTGCCAATTTTCAGCTAAATCGGTTCAGCCGTTCTTGAGTTATAAGTGGAGTAACTAACACGACTTTCTTTTATATATATAGATGATTAATTCATTAAACCTAAATCGGAGTTAATATGAAAAAAAAATTGGGCGGATGAGAGCAATCTCTATATTCTGGAATATTGCACACCCTTATTATAAGAAATTGTTGAAATAGATTCAATAACCGATTTTGAACTTTTGAACTTCTTACAAGAAGTGCGTATATTTTATTATGTTTTTTTGCATTTCATCAACCTTGTAATGTTCCCACAGCTGGGACTCAGGCCTCCTTTCTAGGAGAGACAGGGCCGTAATCCACCACGCGGGCTCAGTGCGGATTGGTGGATGTCACATGTCTTCGAATTTGACATGCCGGTTTTCTCACGATGTCTTCCATCACCATTTTGAGAGCAGTGGTGATGATATAATTTACACAAAGTAATGCGCCTGGTTGGGTTTTAACCCGTGACTTGTAAGTTGCGGCCCTTACTACTCGGCCACCACGCTCTTCCTCTTATTATGTACGTTGTATTTATTACCTAGTAGGTATACCAATCTTAAGACGATAAAGCTCCGTCTCTATATAACTGATATAATTTCATATGTTAAACTGATTTTCCCGAGCACAGGTATTGGAGCTGGAATCGACAAGAGCTTATCGACATAGACCAAGTTTCTAACAGAATAGTTAGATTATAGCAGAATTGTAAGCGTTAGTTAGCGAGTAGATTTGTCAAAGTATAATATTAACTAAGCTTTAGTTATAGGTAGCACTGGTTTGGTTCTCAATTAGATGGAGGTATTTGAACGTTCTGTTGCTAGGATTATTACGAGAAACTAAAAAAAAAACTTTTAAACCATTTTCTTGAAAGCACAGATACAACACTAAACCTTTAAAACGAAGTCAGGGTGATAAATCATGGTCATTATAACCCTCCACCCCAAGTAATGGGTACTTTGTCACATGTCACAACTATTGCAAAATCTTTTATACATACATATAATTTATAATCAGGGCCCTATCTAGGAGAGGGTATTGGCCGTAATCCACCACGAGGGCCCAGTGCGGATTGGTTGATGTCACAGAATTTAAGGATTAAAACACTTTTTCAGTTTCCTTATGATGCTTTCCTTTTAGAAACTAATGATGATGAAATAACTCAGACCTGGCTGGATTTGAACCCGTTACCTCGTAAGCCAGGGTCGTGTTCCTGTCGTACCACTGAACTACTGTTGCTCTTTAAACTTTTGGTCTTTATACTATTATTGTGATTACTACATTAATTATCCATTACTTAGGCTTAGAACTTCAAAAAAGCTTTGATGTGGAACTCTGTATTTGCATGTATAGGCAACAGCGAATGTATATTGAATTATTATCACAAAAGGCAACTTTTACATCTTCTTATTTCATCACAAATACATAGTTCCATTCCATCACAAATCTTCCATCAAACGATGCTATTCTTATGTCTCCTTGTTCAATTTTAACAGCTTAATGAAGTGCAGGATATCACGTAAGTTAAAGCTTTTGTAATAGGTATTCAGAATATAACGTAGGTATAATATAAGTGGGTAGTGTCGCAGAATGTGTGCTGGCATAGCTACAGTGCTGGTACATTGTCGGGCGGCGACAATGGCGCACAAAGCCAAAGGAGGAATTATGTGAAGGATTACGTGTGGCGGTGGACACACCGCTGACACACTGCCCACACACACGTACCGCCACCGCAGAGCTGGACACCCTTCAACGCAGTGTGTCATGCCAAATTATGTTCATAGTCAATTGGGCTTGCTGATGGATGAAGCGTTACATATTTATAAAATCGTTTATAAATACAGGATAGAACAAGTCTTTGGGTCCTGGACTAGAGGGGAACTAGAGATCTCAGTCTCAATATTTTAGAAAGCATAATTTACGTACAAAAATACTTTTAATTTTTACTAAAGGAATGAAACTGCATTCACAAAATTTTTCGACATACTTTTTCATCCGGGAATCCATCCAGTGTTTTCTTTTTTAATTTTTAGCTGGATTCATTTCCGATTTGGATAAGTTTGTCAAGAACTTTTATTTCATTTGGGTGACCAAATGAAATAAGAATTCTTGACGTGAATAGTGAGTAGATCAATTTCTCTAATTCTTGTGTTTGGTATTATTTAAAGGATGAAAAAATAAGAAAGTTACGTATAATATTAAAAAAAAAAAACTTGACCATTTAACGTACACTCATTCAAGAGTTCACACATGCGACAGTATATTGTTAAGGCAGGACGATGTGTTTATCGGGGCAGCTAGTTTTTGATAATAATACGTTAATTGAAACAAGTTTGAGTACATCCACACAAAAAAAAACAGACAGCGACATAAAAAAACGATTTGATTGGAACGCAGACTATTATACATTCACAATTTGATACTTTCGCATCGCGTGACGGAGACACATTCGTCGCTCCGACATCATCATCTACGTAACACATTTCCTCCGTAATCGATAACTTGATAACATAATCCCGTGTCTTGGCGCACGCTGCCTCATCAGCTTACCTCTCCCTCACCGTTGTTATTGGGATACGACCTTTACTTGCATGATTGGAACCATTTTCAATTTAACAACAATTTCAATATCGCACATATACAAGTGTATATCTAAAGAGGACTAAAGAAATCTTCGCTTTCTCAGTTCAATGGAGCACAGAGGGCGCATCACAATCGTAAAGACGCGCGTATAAAATAGTTTCTACGTATTATAGGTACACACGCACGCTACGCTGGCTCTACGTCAGACATGAAAGGAGATTTGGATCCAATAGATTGTACATGTATTAATGTAAATAACATTAGATCAAAGGAACTTTCTTATATGAAGCAGCGTTTCAACTTGTCAAGTTTTATTAAGTTTCACTGAAACCATAAACAAGGTTACGCCGAACGAAAGGGCAGATGCAGAAGTATTTTGTATCCAAGTGTCTTTCGCTGGAACTAATCAAGGATGGACACTTGTCAAAGGCTTTTTCCTCTCTGAAAGGGATGTCTATGAAATTGTCACATTTCTGGAAGCAACACCCCCGAGTCCGCCTCGCCCGACAAACTTAACTTAACCAAAAAGTACCCTCATTTAGGCACTTCCAAGGAGATTAAATGCAAATTGATTCACGATTGATTTCGGTCCGCAGATTTAAGTTTGATAGGAAGTTAATTCATCTGATTACAGGCTTACACTCAGTTCTCTCGACTTGTTTAACTTGACAGTTATGAGAAATAACGGGTTTAATTCCACTCTACTCTTGTTGGACTTACTTAACCGTGTTTTGGGCAAATATGTAACTAATAAGGCAAGAAGTAAACGGTTGGTTTAAATTAAATTAAAAGAGTCTGTGTCGGCGCCGCAGCCGTGAGAAAGTTGCGGAACTTTAATCCTCGAGTCAAGTGGTGGCCGGAATTTGTAACGTCTTCCACTCCTCACGAAAGATCCTTCATTTTAAATATGAAGGCTGCGCGAGTGCCTCTACACAATTTATCTACGTGAGTGAATTTTATAAATTCGTTCATAACTCATAACTTTCGAGTGGTGTGACGGAGATCCGCGGTGCCCTTACAAAGATACGCCCACTTGCTACTTTAGTTTTCATTTCGCAATAAAATTTGTACGTAATAAACCAACTCATTAAATTTCCATAAGATATTCTCTGAATATTTTAACAAGTGTATTTAATTAAATAGTTTATGTAATATAACTCGGCACACAGTTCTCAGCTTAATTCTGACAACAAGTAATTACGATCTTTCAACAATATGAGCTTAAATTAAATTATTTTTAATAAAGTTTTCGTTCAAAGTTCTATCTGCCGTTTCATAGAAAACGTAATTTACCAGAATACTATTGTTTTTTTAAAAGTTTACGAAAATAAAATTCGAGCCTTTAATAACCAAAATAAACATAAGATTTCACGTGTGAAGGTTTTCGTCTAAAATTCAACACGTAAAATATGATAATACGAGTAGTATCTGAGAACGTGTAAAAGGTACGTACAATGTTGCCCGCGTGGTGGGCGCGTCCTTGTCGCCGGGTGGTCGCACCCAAGGGCTGGACTACAAAGACACCGGTGGACGACCGCAGCCGGCCCCTGGGCATTAAGGACGCCTAATCCACTTAGGGCATCCTGGCGAGTCTCACAGCCTGGTTCATTATGCGCCATAATTTATTTATTACAATAATCCTTTTTGCTTTACAAACCTAAGTTCACCGATGGTATCCGTATCTAACAAAAAGAATAAATAATAAGGGTAGCTACTTTATCTTTAAATGTGTAAAATAAGGATTTTGACTGTCTCGAAAGCAGCATTACATTTAATAAAAGAATCACAAGCGAAACTCCTCCCGAGATGACTGATATATTATCTAATTAAATGCATACTTACGACTATTTCCTTTATGATCGACCTTTCCTTACATTCCGTTTGAATGTTAAGCATAATTGGAGAGCACAATGCAGATTTCTCCTTTGATAAATACGGTATATATTAGTAAGGATGTATTTGCAGATATGTCGTCAAAAATAAAAAAAATCAAACTTGAAATCGGAGTAAAATTAAAACTTGGATTGAATTTCGATTCCTAACAATGGGTGGGTCGTTTCTTCCGCTACGACGCAAACCAATGTGCGATGGTTGAAAAGAATCGGCCGCGAGCCTCGCTGCCGATGCCGGGTGGCCAGAGTCATGAGCGAAGGAGGAAGCGGACTCGTCATGGGGACATGTAGCTTATTTACTTTCTACAACCTAACAGCGTAATATAAAGCTATAGGTAACAATAATTTACGGATAATGATAAGAAAAGAGGAGGTTGAAATGAAACTAGTGATAAAATCATTGATGGTGAAACGCACTAATTTATTAATAGTACATTTTGATACAAATGCAGAAAGTTTATCATTGCGACTGAGGCGGAATTCGCACGAGCCGTAGGCGAGCAATGACAAATTTGCACATGTGTCAAATGACGTTTTTCAATACACTTACGACTTGTGAAATAAAGAAGGAAAGAAAAAAAAGATTTAATCGTATCTCAAACATACAGTAGAAAAATAATAAAAATAGCATTAAAATCTGCACTGGTCAGTTTCTAATTTCATGGGGGTCGGCCTGTGCCTCGTGGGGGACGATTCGCGTCTGATTCGATAAACGAACTAAATAAAAAAAATAATAATAACCCTTGACCGTGACTATAAGGAGGGAATGAAAAGGCCCTTATGAAAGATTTAAAAAAAGCATTTGACTGTTATATATGCTATAATGAACCTAATCGGAGTGCGATAAGAGGCAGTTTTCGAGTAAGTGTATTGAAAAAGCATATTCATTCTAGCCTTTGAAGACACCATAATTTCTAGTTGCAAATTGTTCTAGTCCTTCGATGTACGTGGTGTACAACGAGACGGAACCGTAGAGGTTTTTAACAACATAAGGATGGATACGCCGTTCGTCGTATTGTCCGACGGTAGAAAAGAGGTGGTGTCAATTTCCGCGCACACTTTAAAATGCATCGAAATCTGTGCTCCAGCCTTTGTAAATTGGACTTAACCAACCTGGATCACCAATTAGCCTCTTCGCACGCTTTTCCAATGAGTCCACACGCAGTTTCATTGCAATATAGTATCGAAATGTAGTAGATACAACAATGAGATTAAGTTCTGGTCAGACAGAAAAGAAAAAAAGTTTTTTTGGCGTCCTGTTTATCACATGAGTAATCATTTTCCTCATTGAATATTTACCCCTACTTCAATTATTTCAGAATTACAGTTTATTAGTGTAAACGCTCATAAATTACACCAAATAGTAAAGTCGAAGCTAAAGTCGCCAAAAGCTGAGCAAACTTAAATTGGATCTCTCAAGTCCGTACTTCGTTTACGATCAACCAGGGGAGCAGAAAAACTGTACAATTAATGCACAGCTAGAAAATTGGATATTGATTCCTAGGTAGATGGATCCATTTTTATGGGATGAGTGATGAATTTATTTAAAAAAAGATGAATCGTAATTGAATATTTTTTATTGATATAAACTAGTGCTTAACTGTAATCCCACCTGATGGTAAGCAGTGATGCAATCGTTGATGGTGAGGCGCACTAGTTTATTAAGAGCCTATACACTCTAGCCTGGAAGACACCCAAACTGTAATCGGACGGGAAGACCGCAGGAGGCTAACTGTTCTAGTCTTTCGATATAGACGGCACAAAAGACGAGACAACACGCTTAGTCCGTACCGTATCTCAACAACGTAAGGGTATTCGCCGTACGCCCCGCTGTATACGTAAAATCATCAAGAATTGCCACTAATGTTACATTACAGGAACCGTTTCTTTTGCGTTTGGTCCTCAAACGCGCTACAAAATTCGAGACTCAAGTACTAAGCAAGCATGGAACCGAGAGAGTTCTGACCTAAAGGACGTCGATGCACGTTCTATTCGCGACACATGTGCACTGCTACAGCCGCCGAGGGCGCGCACAAAGGACTATCGACACCCAGCCCGTGTAAACTAGTGCTACAACCAGACTGCCGCGAACTTAATATATCCAACTACCCGCAACTATACGCACGGTGGCCTGTCACAGACAACGCAGTGTCTTGGCTGCACTACTATCTAGTTAATTAAACTTAATAACTGGCTCCTATTTCGTTTTTGTGAGACTGAATGGACCTTTGTGTTGAATATAACTTGATTATTTGTCTCTTTAATACCAGGATTTCAGCAGTGCCACTCAAATGTTAGTGCAGTAGTAACGGTTGCCAGTCAAAGCCTCAATCTGCATAGATATGTGTAAAGTGTATGTGGGTCGATGGAGAGATACATTTTACGTGGTATTCTCTGCGTTCATAATTTCTGCTAAAATATGCAGCAACATTCTAGTAATTTAGCGCAAATTTGGCCAAGTGTGTAATTTGGATAAACCCAATGAGTGTGACATTATTTTGATAAGCTCCCCACACTCAGTAACTTCGTACTAATCATTACATAGTATAAAACAAAGTAGCTATGCCCTATGTATGCTTAGATCTTTAAAAGTACGCAACGGATTTTGATGTGGTTTTTTTTAATAGATAGAGTGATTGAAGAGGAAGGTTTATGTGTATAATACTTGCATAATATATTCAATATCAGTACCCGTGCGAGTTACGATTACAATACTATAAATAACTTTCCAAAATAAACCATCGACGAACGAAAACTTGTTTTATTAGCATTAGATGAAGCTTCATTGCTGAACCTTGTTTATTTTTCTCTTTCAAATGTACTGGCTAACTGCTAACAGTAAAAATGAAGGCGTAATTTAAAGGGACTCTCAAATATACATAACGTCGAGGAAGACCACAAAAGATTTGCTAAGAAAAGAAATTAATTAGCCGACGATATTAAACCTCGGATTTGAGACCCTTTTACGAGTACCCAGCGAATGCCGAGCCACCAATACCGGGGGACCAGGAATACGAGGCGTTTATAATGGACAAGGTTTACAAGGCTGTCGATCGGATTGAATGAACAATTTTTTAAGAACTAACTCACCTTTTATTTCTGACCCGGTAAAGTAGGTACCTACTGCAGTTTACCCGCGACATTCCTTTATATATCGCGATATAAGAATAAACAGCGTTGTTTATAATTAAACTTATCAAATATACTACCCACAACATTTTCCACAGATCACTAGACTAAATAAATAACAAGCTGTTAGAAAGTTTTACTAACAGCTTGTTATTTATTTAACAGCTGTAGCAAGGCTAACTTAATGAAAAACAAAGATAGACAATACTCAATAAAAGATTAATAATGATGCTCATATTGTGTAAAGAAAAAACCTATAGAATTAACTGCCGTATACAGCCATAATGCATTATTTCTTTCTTCTTTCTTAACGTAGGATTAGGGTTGGTTGTTTAGTCAGTAAGAGTCTGACATTGTTTCCCGCTCAGCCCAAGGGCGGGATTCATCATTGGATGATTTTTACCTACCATAAAAAACCTCCCAGAGCAGATACTCATCAGAACGATGACTTGACCATCATCATCATCACTGCAACCGAAAGCCGCCCATTGCCGAACATAGGTCTCCTCCAAGTACATCCTACATCGACCGCACGACTGAGACTGTGACAGCTTCCATTGAATTCCCGGGACCCTTACTCAAACTTTTTTTCTTTGCTCAAAATTTTAACAGAGGTAGAAGGACAGGTTTAGGGTTTTTGCCCATGATATAGGTACTTAATATATTCGTATTCGTTATAAATAATATTAGGCTAGGCTACCCGCAATCTTATACTCATTATAATATGATTAAGCCTTTTAGCCGCATCTGATAAAAACGAGGCTAGAATGAAGTAGCTTTTTTGCTTCTCTTTTTATATTTTTGTATTGTGTTTGTGCCTTGTGCTGGGTGAGTGTCCACCCTTATATTGTTGACACCTCCACAGTCCGGACTAAGCGCTTCGACAATACGTTTATATTACGAATTCTTACATGCAAATACTGGAACAATTGCTGCGGTCTTTTCGTAGGATTCGTATTGATTTCAAATCTTATTTATGCGGGAAAATGAAAAGTATTTTCAGTTACCTACTTCTTGTAATTATCAGCTATTGAAGACTAACCGGAACCAGCATAGGGACAGCCACACTTACAAGTATGTCGAATGATAAGGGGCCAGACAGGGCACAGATTATCGCGGTTCAACTATAGTTATGAATGATCTTCTACTTCAAACCTAGATATTTCCTCTCGTAAACAACCCCGTAGTGATATTCCGTGGCGACAAAAGAATTAACCTTTGCATTGCAAACCTTTGCACAGCGCTTGCCAACTGGGGCAGAAGCGTCGTGATCAAAGGAAACACTAGGTAGGCTCACCTCCTGCCGTGCTCTGAATGCCTGGTACGCAGGGCGAGAGGTCGCGCGCACTGTGTGCATGTGCGCCGGGTATGTGGGTCACAGGGCCCCAGGGCACGTGCCATCATACACGCCACGGTTATCCATCGTGGAAAATATCTTGCTTTTTGACATTCTGCCCGACCGTCCATCGTCAATAAAAACGAATTTTATGGCTGAATATCTCGCGTATTTGCGAAAAAAAATATGTTGTGCCGAAATCACGCAGTAGAAATACCGCGCATAGTATTGCGGGATAGAACGGATTCAAAGCCGCGGACGACATTGCGGTATATCGTCCAATTACGTCATGATACGACTTTCTGTCGCTGACAATGTCCGCGCAATGCGTAGATATTAACACAACAGATTCTAACGTAACACAATCTGCATTAAAATAATTAAAAGCACAACTGCTTCTCATGGGGACCGAAATGAGATGAATGCTTTATACATTACGTGATACTAATGTTATAAGCAATCGATACAATCTAAAGTGCGATTAGGCTGTCAATAAGAAAGATATCAAAACTGTATCCTACAACTTCAACAACAAAACGTTTCTTTTGCAACCAGTTTTATATGATGAAGAAATATTTGAAACAAGTCTATTACATTTTTACCGTGGCTCCATTTAAGTGTAGGATACACAACACAAAACTTGTACGTCGAGGTCGGTTATCAAAGTACAGTCCACACCCGGGAGGCCATTTAATAAAGTCGCCTGTCCTCGCCCGAGGCTATGTGACTTGAATTTATTACTATCTGTACAAAACTAAACCTAGAATTCAAACGTTCTGCCAACGGGGGCGTAGCTCAGATGGTAGAGCGCTCGCTTAGCATGCGAGAGGTACCGGGATCGATACCCGGCGCCTCCAGGTTTTTGTTTCTGTATTATATTATTATGTATGATAATTACTGACGATAAGCTCTTAGATGATTTTGTATTCTACGTAGCGCGAGCGTGTCCGTGGCATCAAAGCGGGTCTCGCCTTGCGGGGTTTAAAATATCGTAGTATATATGCTGAGGTAGATGCTGCTTTTGGCGTCGCACTGATGTTTCGATCAAATTTTTTAATTAGGTATTATTTGGTTTTATTATTATTATTATAATAAAACCAAATAATACCTAATTAAAAAATTTGGTTTTAACAAGTTGTATTTGCGAGGAAAATAGCAAAATTCAGAATGAATTGCAACAGCTTATTTCTTCCAAATCTTACTTGTATTAGACGTTTCAACAAATATCTAAATTGATGACCTATGAAGAATGATATGGTGATGATTTCCACGATAATTCCTTTCCTATTGACATTTAGTTGAAACCTGGCAAAACCTGAACAAACTTCGGTCTTGTTCTAAAAACTTATCTCGAATAATTTGACCTCGATCCCGCGTTTCTTGTTCTCTGCGATTAATTAAAACATAATTATACGGGGAGACCATAATTTGAAAGCAGCGCAGTCGCTAGTGAAACTTACTTGAGTTGTGAAAAGCGTCGCTAACAAAGCGTCTCGCTACAAGAAGGCTTGACTCTCCTTCACGCCATGACATCCTGGTGTCGCGTAATAATCCCTACTGTTATTACGGCACACGTGCAATTACATTTCGGTGATCTAGATTTCGGTTTTGCTTATTTTTCTGAAGTATTTCACTATCTTATATTTAATCAAGTAAGTAACAAGGACCAGAAAAAAGTGGATAATATGACAAACTGATAGCTTGATTCGTCATTTCTATAAATTACGAGTACCTAGTCATCGAAGTGTCATCCTACACCGAATTCATACCACTATTGTATTGCAATCAGTGTTTTGACAAGCTTACCAATTACTTCCTTACCATAACTCAGTGGTTTCTATGACGAAGAAAAATAGAGGTTCACCCTCGTTGGCAGTTACGGGGTGAAATAACATCCTGTCTGGGAAACTAATTTTAATGGCCTCAAAGGGCCCCGGGCGCATATTTGTCGGAAAAACGGGAGGGACACGGGCTCTGAAGTCCGGCCTAACCACGGCATGACATATTTACACAATCCTGTATATGGGTTGAAAAGGGAGCACAAAAAGAATTTCACAGACATTTATTATTTTATTTGTCTCAAGGACGTTGCATTTATTATTTAAATAGGTTACATAATCAATTTTACAACAATTACCTTTGTTCATGAATTTTCAAACAACCATGTTTTACTTTATTTAATGTTTTGTGTACGATAAGGAATAATCAACGGTTACTAATACAGTATAATTATCTCTCTACACTTGTAGACGGTTTCTACTTCTAGATGTCTATGGTATAGGTAATTCTAGGTAAATAAATATATAACGAACCTCTATTGATGATCAAAGTATTGACTAGTTTCTTGGCTTTAAATCTACTTTCAACTTACTAAGTTTCTATCTTCAGATTAAGGTAGTTTATGTTATTCACTACACACATAATCTACTGCACAACAACTAATAATTATGATCTCAATACAAACTAATGACTGCAATTCATAACAAAATTATACTTGCACCAAGTTTTAAAAAAACTGTTTACAAAAAAATTTGCAACAATGGCCACAGGCAAACAAGGGAAACAAAGTAACTAGAGGTGGAGTAGCCTGCACGAGTACCAGGGCACCAGAGATGACAAAGAGAACAAAATACCCGCCAGCTCTTGAGTGTCCTTTCACACTGTTTCATTTGCAACTAGCGGCTGCTTTATGTTTTACATGTGCGACTAAAACTGAGGCAAGAAGAAAGTATACCAACTAATTTAAATTACAAAGGTTTTAATTGTTAGAGTAGCTATGAAAAAATTGTTTATTAGAAGTTCTTTGTAAGGTAAACACTCATGAACAATTTGAGTGTTTGACAATCTACCTGCATACGCTACTGAAGAAAACTACTACTAGAATCTACAATTTTGTTGATGTTTTATCTAACTCTTCTAATATTTTCTACAGTAATTGGCACACCAGTAAGGCGGTATTATTTTTGTATACCTACACTGTCTTGTACTATTTCTTTATGAAAAGCTTGACAGACAGTTAGAGTTTTTTGGAATTTCTTTCCTATTCTTCTACTTTCTATAATTTTGATTCATGCTATCTTAGTCTTGTGGTTTTCATAAAAGCTCGCCTGCAAAATAAAAGTATGCTTAAATAAGTAATCACTTCATAATTTAGTAAATGTTATATATAAAATAAACTCTTTTAAAAAAAGACTTCAAAAAAGGAAGATCATAAATAGCTAGTATCTTATTTAAGATATTCTTCTACATTGCTCCTGAGTGATCAAAATTCAATTATTATGGGATCTATGAAGATTTGTTGGAATTCCTCAAATATTATAGGCACGCACATAGCTATTGCTGTATTTACTAACTGCTGATATTAAATAAATTATGCATGTATTATACATAAAAACAGCTTCCTCTTAAATCACTCTATCTAATAAAAAAACCGCATCAATATCAATTGCGTAGTTTTAAAGAATTAAGCATACATAGGAACAGATATCATATATGTACAATCTTTACATAATATAAAACAAAGTTGCTTAGCGCTGTCCCTATGTGTGCTTAGATCGTTAAAAGTACGCAACGGATTTAAAAGAAGTTTTTTTAATAGATTTTTAAATTTATAGCATTCATAAAGTATCATTTGGTTAAGATGATGTAATGGAACTGATTAAGAAGACCTCAGATAGCCAACGGGCTGGCTATCCTCCTTAATCAAATACTGCTATTAATAGTCTACTTAGATAGAGACTATTAATAGAAGTATTTGTATATTAGATATCTCGATTAGATTATGTATATAGACAGCGATTAACATTGACAAATCGTGTATCAACTGAAAATGGTATCGTCAAACTGATCTCATGATGTCGAAGTCGAGAAGTTGAAGTTGGAAGTTAGGCACAGGAACTCGGTAATAAAACCCTGTATCATAGTCGCGTTTTGGCTCATGAGAATAACTGTGACTATAAATGTAAAAAAGCTATGTATTATTTGACAATACAATCCTTGCCAGGTATTATTTTCAGTACCAAAACCAGGCAAAGTATTTTAGGGTATTTTTAACATCTTGCGGATTTCATTACCTACGCATGCATAGTTGCACCGCATGCGTGGCTGTTGCCTGATTTCACGCCCCGGATCCCGCGTGCGTATTCCTCGTATAATAATAAATACATACTTGTATGATAAGGACATTTGCAGGGGCTACGCATGCGGAGTGATCCCGCAAGCGTGGTGAAATTCGTACGATATTAAAAACACCCTTAACGCGGGACAACAAGAATAAAAAAAAGTAGATTATTCAGCGTATACTGTAATGCTTGCGTACAATGTTATTTTTCAGTCTGTTTCGTTTTTATAGCGATTCTTCGTTTCTCAGTACTAAAAAATCAACCGGCCCGCCCTATTCCAGTCTTACCGTATGCAGCTGAATAACGTGATGATGCAAATGGTCAACTTCTCCAACCAGAAACCGGGTAACACACCCTTGCTGTTTTGCAAAACTAAACCATTTTTTTAAATTACCTACTACAGAAAAAAATACTCTAAATAACTCCAGGACGACTTGCAACGACCTCTGGTTTCGATTTTGTATCCCTTTTCAGCAGAGACCTCTAGCTACAATATCCTGCTATGCCTCTGCAGTGCCCTCTAGTTTAAGAATAAAACCCTCAGCAGGTAATTTTACTGCCGGCAGCGCCATCTCTGTACCGCACTGCGAGTCACCAAGTGAAAGTAGAAAGGTTCGTTTTATTGAAGTACCCCTCTTTGCCGCAAGGCGAGCAGCGTGCAGCCTCTTTCAAACGCTCGCTCACAAAGTGATACGACTGGTTTCACAGAGATGGCGCTAGTTGAATGAAATATGAATGAAGGATTGAATAACTTTAAAGGAGAGCTAAATGTTTACAGTTGGGGTTTTTAATAATATTTAGCTTTTCAACTTAATAAAAGATAATAATTTTACCTTGTTTTTAGAGCATTTTACGACAGCGATTACATACATTTCTATTAACTTGATGCAACTCAGGAAAATCTGCATGCAACTTACCTGAAAAGAAAAAAAATCAAATTAAGTAACTGATTTTGAAAATTAATTAAGTTAATTATTACTTAGTTAGTAAGGTAATTTCACTTTCTTTGACGACTATATATTTATTTTTTGTTGTAACTAAGACTTGACTTGGATCCCACCTGATGGTAAGCAGTGACGCAATCGTTGGTGGCGAGGCGCACTAGTTTATTAAGAGCCTTATTCACTTTGGTACATTAACATACAGCACGGCCATCAGATCTTATCTTTGCTCTGAAGTTAGGCTCTGCTAATTTTAGCGCTCGAAAACTCGTAAAAATATAAAAAGTAATATAGTCAAGCATAGTCACACTTTGCAGTTGTTATTGCTGTTAAAGACTGCTATTGGCAATTATTTTTTTTTTTACTTTTATTTTTGTACGAGTTTTTAAGCACTAAAATTTAGACTCGCCAAGATCCGACGACCATACTGTACATATATAAATTTACGACGGACGGAGGTAGCCAGCTATATACTGTTTATTACCTTGCATGAGTTACATGTAAACATTGAGCAAATAGTGAGATAAGAAAGTGAGTCAGTTATAAGTAAATAAACTCGTATCATTTATCTATGTGTTAAATCGTGACGTTTAGTGGGCCTTCCTCACTCGCCCGTTGGTAACGTCGCACATGGTTTAAAAGCTTGTTGCTTCAATTAACGCAATTCAAAGTGATGTTTGATGCTAAAGTAATGCGAAAAAAGAGAACCTTAAAACTCTGTTGGCGTTCGGTAATTCTACGATTTACTCGAATGTTTCACAAAACTTGTTTTAGCAGTATAAATGCTTATTACACTACATTTTTCTTACTTAGGTATTTACAAATCATTTATGTGTATGAGCCCTAATCGTATTATTCTAACACACACAAATAAATTGAGTGAACAGATTCAATTATTCGACTTATTACAATTATATACGGGAGCTTTTAAAGCACAGCAGATCGGCTCAAAATCAGTTTTCAGAGCGACAATTTGCTCTGAAAGCCGATCTTGAGGTTGACTAGTCGGGAAAAGATCTGCTGTCTGATAGCAGACCACCACAACCCAGTTACAGAGGAACAGGATACTCCTCGTCTATATAGATAGACTGATGGTCAGACTTTTCGGCATCTGACTACTTGTAACGATTGCCAAAGATTCAACCGGGACCGACGGCTTTACGAGCTTTTCGAGGCACGTAGTATCAGTTAGGAGATATAACTTAGAAAATTGCGTATGAATTGCAAAATTCACATTGGGATTTGACGGTTTATGAATTCGCAACCTTCTGGCAAGAGTTATGTGTTAACCATTACGACATTATACAACGACCAAATATCGCTTACGTGTTCCTAGTGTTAGTGTTCACCCTGTATAATAGTCAAACAAAGATATTAATAGCAGAAAGTCAAACACGCTGAAATTAATCTTAATGAAAAACTAATACTGTGCAAAATTAGTCGCCAGCCAACCTTCTCCTCCAGTGCGGTATTCCCCTGAAATACAGTTGTCTCCGAGATAAACCTAAATACTGAATGGGTCCCTCGTAGCGTTACCTGGATTAACGAAAACGTATGGCATAATAAACTTTAACTACGTTACGTAAAGTCTATTTTAGGTTAGAGCAAGGACGTATAGGGAAAATGTCAAGGTATTTGTTCAGTGAAATTTGAACGTTGAAGCGATTTGATTAAGGTTCAGTGGCGTGGCAAGGTAAACCTGTCACTTGTTTGCATAATTGCAGCGTTCCATCGAGCCAGGACAATAGCTCCCATGTTTAGAGCTCACAGACGCCTCAGATATGAATACGGAAGTCGCTGCACACAGCCGACAATCTGCATTCTCATGAAATTCCCACAATTCTGAACATTCCGCCGACTAAAATATTTAATAACAATTTGTATAATTTATTTTTGTTTCAAAGGTTCTTCACGGCGGAGCGGTTTTAAAGTTCTCTTGATAAACAAACACAATAAAACAACAAAAGTAACTTTTCATTTACATAAAAGCATCGTCAAGTTAAAGCTTAACAGCAAAGTATTTAGAGCAATGAAATGGAGCTCGGAATTATATTATATTTATTATAAGTAGACGATAGGGCTCTAGGAAAAAAACAATATAGGTAGGTACTGGGAAAGTTTTATTGTTTTTAATCTATACAACGATAAACACGCAATACCATTATGAGAACCATGCCATGTAGGTAAATGTCTAAGGTGGTCTTTTGAAAGAAAGACCGCTCAGTAAACCTCGTATAAAGTGTATAATCCTGTGAGTGTAAACCTGTATCCAGACAATGCATATAATTACATACATACAGGTTTACACAAATCCCATCAAATCATTATTGCCAATTCAGTTCAGTAAGCCCTAAGAGGACACCGGTTTCCGCACACCTATTATCTTTTAATTGTGTCTGTAATTACAGTAGTCGAAAGGTTAAATTGTCAATAATCTTACGGTTAAGCGCACATTTGACTTGTACATCACCTGATAGTAAGGGATGATGCCGTTGATGATGATGTACACTTACCTAGAAGCTCTTTTTCGGTCTTAACAAGACAGGAGGTAATCTTATAGCTATAAATGTAAAAATTCCTTCATTTGAAAAAAAAATAGTTTTACTTTAGGTATAATTTTTCCTTAGGTATACTCGCGTAAAATACACAGAAATCCTGTCCCTAGTTTCTTTAATAAGCCCTTCAGTATTTATTCAACTAGGCTTTTCAATTTTAAAGTGCCAAATAGCACACAAAATACACGACGGTTTTCACCAATTAAGGTCACAGCTCATTAGAGCCACCCGGCACCCACCCCGCACCGCCTCGTCGCCCGGCGTCCACTCGTTGTCGACAGGTGGTCGACGGGTGAACACCGCGTTATCACCAATAAACGTCGCGCGGTCAACCAGTGGACCTCGCGTCGTCAACCAGTGGACCCGGCGTGGTCAATGAGTGGACGACACTTGGTCCACGAATTTCCGAGTAGTCTGTTAACAATTGGCACTAGGTCTACACGGGATGGTGGGGAGCGGCCCATCGCCAGACGCCAACGTATCGTCCTCGCGTGAATCATTCGCGGGTAGCGCGCGGTCCACTCGGGGACCCGCGTGTTGGCAATGCGCAGTCAACGCAAGGCAAGCATGCGAGCAACGAGTTGTCACCTAATGGTCCACCCGCCGTCCGCGCGTGGATGGCTTACGATTGAGGCGATCTGGTGACGCTGCGGAGTTGATGTAGTGAGCGCATACCCATACAAATTCATATAAAGAATACTAACCGCACGAGGCGAGGCGGTGCGGAGTGGGTGCCGGGTGGCTCTAATGAGCTGTGACCTTTATTTTAGAGAAAACAGAAACCACCCTATCGCAAATGAGATAATATTTTTCAATAGCTACAGAGACTTCGCATGTGAATTGGCAGTAATGAACTTCATTATTGAAAGCCTCTTCTAAACTGGGCTAAACGAATTGCAAATGAAATCACAGACGAGATTTGGTGAAAATATCGAGCAATCCGGCTAAAAGATTTTCACAGCCTAACAATAGGAATCGGACCATTAGATTTCGAGAGCCTCAATCCATAATATCTTCAGATAAATCACTCGCAAATTGAATAGAGGGATATAAGTTTCCACGGAATCGAAGCATTACACATTTAGGCTGGCCTCATGCATGCGGCAAAGCTCTCTGGATTCAGGATCTAAAATTTATAATCCAAAGTCCAGCACTTTGCCTCACAAGTATCTAAAAATTCCGACTGGTCAATAGTCTCGTGATTTCCAACACATACAAACGTCTTTATAGAAGACGAATTGGTATTAATCTCATTTGCTTTTGACAGTGTCAGCTGAAATAATTCATAATCCAGCACCAACTTAGCGAGCTTGAAGTTAGGCTCTGCAAACATTAGCTCTTGTGCACTCGTACAAAAGTAAAGGTTTTAAAAAAAAATGGTTGTTAAAAGCAATAACAACTGCTAACGGCAATTATTTTTTTACGGTTGTGCTGTATGTGTGCCGCTCTATTAAAATCTATGGGAATACGCGCGTAATGCAACCATAGTCTTAAATATTCTGAGATCCAGAATTCAGAACGCTTGTCAGTATCATTCTTACAGATCGATCAATTTTGAAAAAATCAGAATGTGTGTGATATTATATGTAAATGGTATTCCGGTCTTTCCGAATTAATACGAGTCCTATAAGTGCCTATGTAGGCCTATGTGAAATAAAAATATTTTGACTTCGACTTTGAATAATATGAATTCAGATTATGAATCCAAACAGCAAATCCGGACGTATGAGGCCAGCCTTAGTTAGCGTATATCCGAAAAAAAGATAGCAAAAACCTAATGATCAAAATAACTCGGTCAACTTTTAGGAGAGCACAAAAACCAAAAGAGACGGATTAGAGTCAAAGGTTTTTTCTCTTTGAGGCCAAGAAATAATCTTTGACATCTTCAACGAGCTTAACTACTCCGTATTTGAGAAAGGTGATTAATACTATAATTGGTTAGTGTCACAAAGCCGTCTGGGTGGTTAGGCCGTGTCGGGGGTGCGGGGTTCGTCTAATGAGGGTCGTTAGCGGCCACCAGCGTCAGTTAGTGCCTGCGTGTTTGACACGCAGCCTTCTACTTGTCTTCTTGTTCCGAAATTACGGTTAATACATTTGCTGATGTACCTCAAATAAAAAAATAGATGATGCATTACAAAGATTTGTGGTTGAGGTTGGAAATCATCCAATGATTTCTCCCGTTTGGGTGGGCTCTTAGTGCTTGCTTAATCATAAAAAGAAGCTTTGTGCAAAATTTCACGCTCCTTGATTTAATAGTTTCGGTTGCGCGTTGATATGTCATCCAGACAGTTTTTAAATTTATGTAAAACAGATTTCATACATTTTCTAAATTTACAATTTCTAACGCAACTATCAAACAATTCCGCGAAGTTAATTCAAAAGGTCTCGGAAACTATTCTGGAATTCTATGCGCATTTCTAGTACTAAATGAATGAATTCGGGACGATTTTGGGAAAGCAGGCAATAGATGAGAAATGCGTGGGTGTGCCAATATACCAGCCGCTCAAACTCCGCTGATTTATGTAGAACGAAACTTTTCCACGCGCGATTTCCATTCACAATTTTAAGAGAATAAAGGCAGCCTAGCACGAAACGAGAATGTATATTCATGTAAAGTTACAAAAGCAGAAAATGATTAAGGTTACGAAGCTATTTTTGTTATCCTTCAAAACTGAGAAGGGTCCGATTCAGATATAGAATCAGATAAAATGTCCGAATTCAGGTCGGTGTTCTCTGAAATCCCGGCTGAGTTCCATTATCGAAACGTATGTAATTTCCTAAAGGATGGGGAAAGGTGTGCTTCCTCTCAGATTAGTTTTATTCGGTCACATTTAAGCATCGATTGGGAACATAAATAATTAAGTGTTTCCCCAGTTTCCTCACCGGAGCACTTGTAATAAATGTTAATGTAGGAAGCAGTAGTATGAATCAGGGGCTCAGCACATCTCACGTGTATGGTTACACGGTTGGCAGGACAAACTAAATTATTTATGAAGGCGACCCTCAGGAGCGGGCCGCTGGGGACCGAATGATATTTGTTTCCTTTACTTATCCGAGAGTGCCGCCTGCTCTATGTGATCCTGGTATGTAGATACGTGAGCGATGGGCGCCGCGGAAGCCGCGCGGCTCGGAGGGGCCGCTCAATTCAAGTGATAGTAAAAAGGTTCGTCATTGAGAGCTTTATTTGCATGTTTTTTTTCTCTATTTTGACACGGGTTCCGTACTATGGTTTGTACATATTCGCGATAGACGTAGATTCATAGAATAGGAACGTTATAACATCTCCAATGCTTGTTTTTTTTTTTTAAGTCTTTACTTTTCCGTTGCTGGGCGAAGGTTTCCCCCAACTTCTAGATATTCTTGTCTTAAAGTCACCAGCTTTTGCGGTAAGTATTACGTCACCTCGCCACCTCTTCTCAGATTGGGCACCTACTTCTTGGAGACTCTTCAATCTACAAGCGGCTGACGGACCCACCCAATCAAATTTTTACCTGGCAGCCTTTCCTCTTAAATTTCTGAGGAAATGTTTAAGCGCAACTTTCAATGTTATGCTTTCCAAAACATGTAGTTGATAGCAATGTCAGGATATCGTTGATAAGATCAACATTAACTCCATTTTCCAGGCTACAAATTATTCATACAAAAGCTGTGTGTCTAGTTAGGCGAGTCATTTGCTGCGACATGGGTACAGGTATGCAAATGGCTGGGAACCGGCAGCGGCCGGGAATTCTCCATGGACAGGTTTCCGCAGCGAGCGATAACTTCACACGGTAGACAATGACAGACTGCTGTGTTCCTAGTCCTGCACTGGTTCCCACCAGGTCTAAAAGTCTTATTTTGAGTACAAAAAAGTACACAAAAACACCTAAATCGATACTATACTCGTATGACTTAATCCTGAAAGAATAATTTATCTACTTTTTTTTCAGGATTTATTAAAACAGTCTGGTCCACAAACGATTGGAACAGCTGACCATTTAATTATACATATTTTATGACATAACCATTCGGCTACTTTTGTAGGTTTTGATCGTAAAGAAAATAAAACTGTTTTAATCTGGAGAGCAGTACTGAGCACTGATGACACGACTATAAATTTCATAATGAAACACAAAACATCACGGAAAAAGGCATGACGAAGAAAACTATTTAACCAACTTTACACTATTTTTAATCGACTTAAAAAAAAGGAGATTAATTCAACTGTATTTTTAATTATCTTTTATTTCTTCCTTTTGCTATCACCAGCCATCATTTATGAAGATACAAAATGAAACTAGATATGGGTACCAATTGTTTTTTTGTGGCGACAAATTTCATCTCACCAGGAATAGATTTTGTCAGTGATTATGTCGGATTTTCCTTCTATTATAAACTTTTGAGGTAGGCCTTCCCGACTCGCCTATCGTCTACGTCGAGCATGGTTAAAAAGATTGTTGCTTCATCATAAAGCAATCCTATTTTGATGCAAAAGTAATGCGAAAAAAGAGGGATAACACCTGAAAACTCTGTTGTCATTCAGTAATTCTACGAGTTTTTCACAAAGCTTGTTCCAGGAAATACGTAAGTTTATTAACACTATTTGCTTACACTCTTCTAATTTAATAAACATTTTATTTAACAAGAAAAAAAAAACAAATAAATTCTCCATTTCTTTGATGCTTGGTATTTAATCGTAACGTGATCCTTCTAGTTGATGAATGTTCTTAGCAGAAACAAATACAAAATAAAGGCCCCATACATCATGCTAGCGAGGCAGGGTGGGCAGGGTAGGCAGGGTAATGGCTTGTGACAAGGAGCAGACAGGTGTCGCTAAATCATAACCGTCCAATAATAAGGTATTGCGGACACAGGGCACAAGCGAGAACGACAATGAGCACGCTGTCGCTTGTAACTTGTTTATACTAAATACCTACCTATTTAACGAGGTACGAGTAGGGACCTGTGCACGAGAATGGGTGGAGAGCGAGAAGCAATCCAAAGAAAAGATTGGTGGATGTGCAAGAAGGATGACAGGAGACAGGAAAATAATAATAATATTTTGCTCTATCAATGGTCAAACAAATTATTTAGACATGAGAACATTTCATTAAAACAACGTAAACTAAATAGGGATATCCATTTCTTTGCCCCGCCGGGATTCCGATCCCGACTTCCGGCCACCGTAGGCGTGGGCTTGCGCACGACGAGCAATGGGTAGCTCGCCAGCCAGTCGTCTGGTAAAAGTCGGACCAAGCCCAACTCGTTGAGGATTGAGGCGCGCGCGCTCTGTTCCCGCTCGCCTCGAGGAAATGTCAGCAAAACCATAGGGACTCTGCAAAGTCGTCGAAGTCTACTGGGGCCAAGGGTCTCTTTCTGAAAGGAAGGCTTGGCCCCAATGCGAAAGGCAAAGAAAGAACTAGGGGGTGTTTAGTAAGAGTCTGAACATGTTTCTCGCTCCGCTCGCTTTTTGCCCACCATAAAAAAACTCCACTTCGATAATTACGCGTGACAAAGACCATCGTACATCACAGCTATACCGCTCCACGCTCACGTCCCAACATTAGTCAGCTCGCAGCCCAGTAGGAGCACAATCAAATAAATCGTAGCTAGTAGCTGGGTGCCAGTTATTCCGGGCGGGTAGTATAATCGCCGCCATCCGTCACTTGCGCCGCCGCCGGAGGACGAGCGACGCCGCGTTGTTTTATTGTGTCGTCGCACCACTCTAGACTGCACAATAGCAACTTGTTTGTGAGCTTTAGATTACCACCAATTGTTTTTGATGCAATCTGGAGCTTCTGTTCGTAGCTTTAGTAATCGAATTTTATTCCACTTGTTATGCATTGTTTTGAATAGAAATACATAAGACTTAAAGTCACCCAGGGGGAAATAGAAAGGGCTATACTCGGAGTTTTCTTACATGATTGCATATGGAATGAAGTTATCCTGAGAAAAATCAAGAAAACTGACATAGAAGAGTCGCAAAAACTTAAATGGAAGAAGACAGGAAACATTGCTCGTAGAACAGATGAGGCTGATGGGGCGAAAGTTAGAAGGGCTCCCACAAGGTCGACCGATGATCTGGTGAGAGTCGCGGGAATGCCATGGATGTGAGATGCATAGGATCGTTTGTTGTAACTACACTTGGGAAGAAGCCGTCTCCAACAGCGGACGTTTTTCGTTTAAAATGATGATAAGAAAAGTAGATCTACAACTATTATTATAATATAATTTTAATGTTGTGTACACAAACTATAAAAAAAACTTACTATAGAGTATCTTGTCGGTTTTTTTTCATAGGAAATGAGCAGTTGGAACCGTGCACTAGCTTCTGACGTTTTATAAGTAACTAGAGTACGTCTATATGAAATATCAAAATGTTCATTTTTTTTGTATTAGATCCGCTAACTATTACATAATGCAATGGATTTCGGTGCGGTTTTCACTAATATTAAAAGTAATTAATATTAGTAACCTACTTTATTTCAATTTTCACTCGTGCCAAGACGGGCAGGTTACTATTTTATTTCTTTATACAAGTTTTTGTACTACATAAATTATTTTAACAAAAATACAAAAACATTACTGAACTCAAGTATGAAGTTTTTTTATTCAGCACCTTGAAAACGTGACGAGTAATATTTGTGAACCTTGTTGTCTTAAGTGCTTGAACCTTGAAAACGTATAGAAATTTTAAAAATACGAAATTAAAATCTACTTTCAATGACAAATAGGTACTGTATCATAAAAATAAATTATAGTGTGCAAATTTACCACAACACCATTTACATGCCGAAGGTACCGTTAATTATTGAGATTTTCTTTTTTTTTTTGATTATAAAAATACTTCCGTATTTATTCATCTACACTAATATAATAAAGAGGCAGTTTGTTTTTTTTTGTTTGTAGGAGGTAATCTCTGGAACTACTGGTCCGATTGGAAAAAAATTTGCAACAGTAGAAAGCTCCTTTACTCCTGAGTGACATAGGCTATATTTTATGTACGCGGGTGAAGCCGCTGACAAAAGCTAGTTTTTTTATATAGGATATCAGCAAATGACTTCTGCTGTTGGGTACAGCGAGAGAGCGTATCAGACTTTTACTGAATCAAACCCCACCTGTATAATTCATTTGCCCTTTACATTCTAGAAGCATGGTTTCCCATTCTGAAATTTCCCGTGACTAGGCTCCAATGGTTTTCCCACACCTCTTTCAGGAGCATGCTACGCGCCATCGACGACTCGAACTTGGTTCCTACCGGCAAACCTTTTCAGGTCGATCGCAAACCTCTACGGCCTAACGTAATTGTAGGTTGAAACTTAACTTAACTGATAGATGGAGCAGTTTGTCTGATAAATATACTAGTATTGAAGTGTGATAGTCCAGTACTAACTACTCAAGAACGTGCAGAGCTCGCCAAACCCAAGAGATTACGTCCATAAAACACAAAGCGAGAAGCTATTCGCATAACTACCCACATCAAAAACTGAACGACAAATCAAAGTGTCAAATAATGGTATAAAATTGCCTGCGTACGGAGAGGATTCGGGCTCTGCAAGTTGTTTAGTAGGCTATTCTTGTTGATGACGTCATTAATCCCGCGGAATTGCGATCCCGGCACGCTTGTGACGTCACTCGCCCGCACGCCTGCTACCAGGGTATCATAGGATAACAAGACGGTGTTGATTTCATTTCCGCCGCGTCACGTCATTGATATGGAAAGGTGTCTTAGGTCATGAGTGAGGGGTAGGCAGCTGGGACACCCTGGGACTTCGAGTGAAATTTTAAGATTTCGCAAATCCTGAAGATATAGCCCATGTGTACCTACCTCAATGACTAATAAAAAGCTATGACAATGACTATAGTACGCGGCAATTAAGATGAAACATTTGCTATAATTACGCGCAGCCTTCCACTTTGATTAAGACCTGGAATTCTTACTGTTTATTCAAGGTCGATCGCCATAACGGTTCAACTTGTTTGACGAGGACTATGGGGCTGCACGTAAGCATACCAAATGGTGCAATTTATTTTCCGCGATTAAATCGCCGAAAATAAATTGCTTAGTGGAAATGGTAAAAATATTTACGTTGAATAGAAATTATGTGAAATAGAAATTGACAAGAGGCTCTTCTTTGTGTCTGATTTTATTTTACGTTTCTGCCACAGAACCTACTTTGCATATTCATGATATAATACTCAGCTTCAGTCGTGTTTTATAAATAACTAGCTGTGCCCGCGACTTCGTCCGCGTGGAATAGTTATTTTGGGCATCATATTTATTTTTGCAAACAACCTCCTCAGCTTTATAAATTATAGCTGTTACCCACGACTTTGCCCGTGTCAATTTCTGTTATTATTTTAGACAATTTAGTTTTTAAAAGAACATAATTATCTAAAAGTACTTCATAGAGCTACACCCCAACTTGGGCACGCCATAATCTCGGCGGTAAGTCCCCTCTTTGAGGCGTGATGTCTATCACGGCATCCTCACCTTCCGCATGACGCAGGTTCTCAACAGACATGGGAAGTTCAGGAGATTCCTGCGCGCCGGATTCGTGCGGAAGAGACGCCCGGGTGTCGCCACTGTATGGTCAGCCCGGAGGACACGGTGGAGCACACGGTGGAGGTGTACCCCGCTTGAGAAGAGCATCGCCGTGTCCTCGTGGGGATGATCAGCGGCGGCGACCTCTCGCGCCGGGCCTTGGTTCAGGCCATAGTTCACAGCGAAGAAGAATGGCAAGCGGTCGCCTCCTTCTGCAAAGCAGTAATGCTCGTAAAGGAGGAGGCCGACCGCATAAGGCAAAGGCAACAGCGCCCTCGCCGTAGCCGTCACCACCGCGATCCCGCCGATATCTGGTCTCCGTAGACGCTGGCTTGTGGACGGTGAGCAATGGGTAGCTCGCCGTCCGGTTGTCTGGTAACAGTCCAGACCGAGACCAAGTCGTCGACGGCGTGCACTGCTCCCGCGCGCCTCAAGGTGTTGTCAGCAAACTGTGGGGCCCTTCAGGGTCCTCCTGCAACTGAGGGTTGGTGCGAAAGCGTTATACCGGGGCTCTGGGAATAAGGCAAGGGAGGAACGGGGTAGGTGGTTTAGTCAGTAAGAGTCTGACACTGTTTCCCGCTCCGCCCAAGAGCGGGATTCGTCATTGGATGATTTTTACCTACCATAAAAAAAACCCATCCGCGCCGCAAGCAAACAACCCCTCTCCTCGCCCGCCGGCCAGGCGCAGCGTCAAGTTTTGCACATCATGCATTTTGTGTGAATTTTACATCGGAGTTATTTTAAAATTGTAATATCTTCTAAGATGTTTATTGAAATTAAAGGATGTCAAAGACAATTTTGTTTACAATTACATACTCTTAATCAACAACACATTTATTTGGATAAAGATTATGTTATTATGTTGATACACCTCTAACAAATAATCGGTAAAAATTGGCTAAAACTTGATTCGCATAAAAACGGTTCTAGTAAGTTAATCTTAAAAGATAGACATATACTGTCGCGGACATTTTTTTAGATCATTTTAAGAGGAATAATTCTTTCATACATATTTTTTTGGTATCTTAAACCGTTTTGGCAGCGTACGCAACGGAAGCCCTCAAAGATGAATAATTTTCCCCGTTTTTTCCACATTTCCCGTTGTTTCTTCGCTTCTATTAGTCGCAGCGTGATGTTATATAGCCTAAAGCCTTCCTCAATAAATGATCTATTCAACGCAAAAATAATTTTTCAATTCGAACCAGTAGTTCCTGAGATTAGCGCGTTCAAACAAACAAACAAACAAACTCTTCAGCTTTATAATATTAGTATAGATAATAATTAGTTTTCGCCACGAAAATCCTTCTATATACATTATTAAAATATTTCAACCTCAATAAGACTACAAACTTCAAGAAATTATATTAAGTTTTTATTCTATAAAATTATCATTACATACTATAAAACAAAGTTACCGCTGTCCCTATGTTTATTCAGATTTTTAAAAGCATGTAACGGATTTTGATGCTGTTTTTTTTTAATAGATAGAATGATTCGAGATGAAGGTTTATGTATATAATACATGCATAATATATTCAATATCAGTACCCGTGCGAAGCTGGGGCGGGTCGCTAGTATGAAATAAAAGAACTAGGTATATAGCGTCAATGTTCTTGGGTCTAGCGGGCGTCAGGGTAGAATGCGAGCATCAAACCAAGTGTTCACTGTTCCGCACAATTTATTTATTTATTTATTTTATACTTTATTGTACACCGCATTAAAAAATATAGTACAAACATTGTTAGAAAAATAAGGGTACAATGGGCGGTCTTATCGCACAAGGCAATCTCTTCAAGGCAATTTAATTAAAGATTTGCAACAATCTTACAAGTTGCTAAAGGATACCGAGTCACTGAATCTTATAACTTGTAAAGCATTAGTCCAACAAAAAAGTATTCGCGGCGGTGGGATCGCGGCACCAATATTATTCAATACCTAACTCGAATAAAAGATCCAACTCTATCTTCAAAACAAACTATCTGAACTGACGTCAAAATAAAACACACAGCGCATGCGTGCGGAAACTTTTTAAGACTGCGACCTACAGACTAAAAACACCATTAACCATTTGAATACCGTAATCTACACTAATATAATAAAGAGGTAAAGTTGGTTTTCTTATTTTTTTGTTTGTAGGAGGTAATCTCTGGAATTACTGGTCCGATTGGAAAAATTTTAGCAACAATAGAAAGCTGCTTTACTCCTGAGTGACATAGGCTATATTTTATGTACGCGGGCGAAGCCAGTAAGAGATATAATAGAAAGACAAAAGGTGTGCTCACGCCGGCGTTCGTTTGGGCGTTTAAACCAAAAAGTAAAGAAATTGATATCTACAGGGTAAACGTGGTAAGTAAAATGTTGCAAATAAAAATATATGAAAATTAGGTAATATCGAAAGACAAAAACATTTTCATGAGACACATCCTGTCGACAGATACACACAGATATAGATAGCTGTTCCGCTTATGAGTGTCTTGTGTGTGAGGGTTTATATGTTTGTAAACATACGATACTAGAGTTATTAAGTTTATCAGTGATCGATGATTTCAATCCATATTTTAAGTCAACTTGACTGTGCGTGACCTACAGGTCTTTAATCTCGTTGCGATTGTCAAAATATGAGTTACAGGCGAAACATAGAATGCTTTTCTTTAGATTACGGTATTTTGAAATAAGTTTTATGTTTCATTGCTCCAAGGAGTAGAGAAAAAGAGTCTTGACAGACAACTATGTGATCCTATAAGGGTTCCAGTTTTGCCAACTGAGGAACCCTACAAAAGATATACGGACGGACAGAGCAGGTAGTCTTAAAACCGAACGAATAGATAATGTAAGCTAAAATACAACAAAACGTTCAAATTCATGTTGTGGTCAAAGCCCTGATAAACTATTTTCAGAACGATTAATTACCCACGGTTTTATACAACTTGCCAAAAGGGCAAAGCAAAGCCCATTAAACGTAGCAACACAAAATGAGAGCGCTGTCCGGTGGCCTCTATCTCGTCGCGAGCTGACAAAGATCCATCGTTACCAGGGCGGCAGGAGGCGGCAGGAGGCCGGCCGGCTCCACAAGCCGCCACTCTTCATTACGGAGACGAGACAAAGGACCCAGGCGACCGTGAAACGCTCAACACACCGTACGCTCGTCCAGACAGCTATGGCCGAAACTTCCCTTTGATACTACTCAAACGGTAAGCAGCTATATACTTGCCCTAAAATAGCAAAATCTGTTTTTATAAAACAACTAGCTTTTGCTCGCGGCTTCGCCCGCGTGGTATTGGGGTTGGGGTTTCCGGGATAAAAAGTAGCCTATGTCCTATTCCGGAGTGTATTCTATGCTCGTGCCAAATTTGATCCAGATCCGTCAAGCCGTTTTGGCGTGATTGAGTAACAAACATCCAAACATCGTAACTTTCGCATTTATAATATTAGTAAGATTATTATCCCTTTATTTATTTTTTCAAACATATTATTTACATTTTTAAATATTTTCTTATAAAAACACATAAAAAAAAAAACATTTAAAAATATAAAAAATAGTCGTCCGCCGGTGTCGGGAGCAGGGTAAGATTCTTGTTATTTATTTCATTGCAAAACAATAAGTAAGTATAAGTAACTATAAGTTTCAAAATGGCAAACATAATAACATAACATCAGAGACCCAAGTATAAAAGTTAATGTAACGAAAAATGTTTAAAATTTTATATTTGATTTTACAAGTACATTTCATAACTTGAGTCTTCAGATCCGAATTACTGTATAAGTTGCTGAATTGCTCGTCTTCATTTTCGAGACAGTCTTTCTCGACCGCAATATTTTGAAATACCTGTTTACTATTGTTAAGGTATTCCTTTACAGATTCAGTCCTTTGTACTTTCCAAGTGTTTCCAATATCGCCTATATTGAAAAGCCCCACCCGAACTTATAATATATTTAGAGAGGATTTATATCGCAAAAAAATCTACATCCAATCATAACAGACCTCTCCATCACTACTGGGGCCTTGGGTTGTGTGAAAAAGAACACCAGGGCTCTGGAATGAAGACTAAGAAGGAACAGGACTGGGCTTTAGTCAGTAAAAGCTTGACACGCCCTCCCGCTTTACCCAAAAACGAGAAGTCATTGGATGATTAACATACAAATATAAAGGTTGACTGGTAGAGAAATGCCTTGTAGCATTAAGTCCGCCTATGTACCACTGCTGCATGAAGTATAAATAAATAAATACAATTATACAATATTGTTGATACAAATACCTAATTTATCGTATGTATTAATTAGAACACAAACGCTATTAAGTCTATCATAATTAATAATTCCATAACCGAGGCTTCGGTGAACCGATACAATGGATTAATGTTTATGTACCACTTACCCTTCGGCGTAGATGAAGCCTGTAGCAATTGAATACATAAATTGTTATCGATCTCTGTCAATAAACTAACACCGCTCTGTTGAACTGTACCTAAGGGTTTAAACACACGGGACACAACCACACCACATGCCAGCGACAAAAAGTGGTTGTCACGTGTGAATAGTGTCGCTGCAGCTTCTTACAGTTGCGTTGTAGTAACTACAGTAAGGTCGACGTAACTCGGCGAGTCTGAACATAAAAATATAGTTTGTTTCATTAAACCCCAAGCGAACGCCGGCGTCATACACTTATTGTAATTTAATTGTGTCTAATTACCAATGTCGAAAAGTTTAAAAAATGAATGCCAACAGTAGTTAACAGCAATGACAACTGTTAATTTTTTTTTTTTGTTAAATCACATTTTTTTTTTAGATTGAACAAGCGTTTAAGTTCGCAGATCCTATGGTCAGACTTGCTAAGTTACGTCATCCGTAATATAGAAATGTCATAGGCCGACGTAACTTGGCGAATGTGAGTAAAACTACAAATATAAATAAAACTGTGTTGTTGAGCGCGCTACAGTATCGCTACAAAAAAATCGCCGAAGACAAGGGACCTAACTAAGACCATCATTTATAGACCGACATAACTTTCTTGTTCCAATATTTTCATAAATAAATTATCTGCGAAAATCGACATTTATCGAGCAAACCACTGATTCGATTCAAGTCTATAAAACTATCCATATTTTATTCAGCAGTGTAAGACTTCAGACCGTATCATGTCAGTTTATTCACATGCTTTCAATCGGTTGGCGTGTAAGAGGCGTGCAATAAGCCCTTTGCATGCTTGATAAAAAGCAATAAGCGCTGAGCGACGCGGGGGATGCGCGCCAAACTCGCTACACTAATGGCTTCACACAACTGCGCTGAATCGGTTCTTTTCACTGCTAGAT
Source organism: Mythimna loreyi (assembly GCA_029852875.1). NCBI lineage: Eukaryota > Metazoa > Arthropoda > Insecta > Lepidoptera > Noctuidae > Mythimna > Mythimna loreyi. The sequence goes on along the minus strand of CM056795.1, from coordinate 597,869 downwards.
TAAAACCATTTTTTTTTTCGTAACATGAAACAAAATCACGATTACGTGTGATATAAATGGTTCTGTATATATTAAAATTATAGTCCAAGAGCTACTGAACCCTGGGAGTAACGGTCGCCCTGTAAGGTTAGAAATTTGTATACTTACAATTTATGGCATTCTAAGAGCAACAGCCAGGACCTGGCAGGCGTCAGCCCTGCACAAGTATATGAAAGATCAATTAGAAAATGCAAACTGATGAGGTAAAAAAAACTTTATCCTGTATGCTTAAAATTTTTATATGTTTTCAAGTAAACGTCTCAGAGTAAATATGTACAATGCCAGGCGATTTTGAACAGCATAAGACCTTGACAGGCGAGGGGAAAGCTGCTAAGGGCGTGTGAGTAAGAGGTGTTGCGTGAACACATACAGTAAATGAAATTTATTTTATTGGGTTTTATGCAATCTACATTATTTTTAACCGACTTCTAAAAAAGAAGGAGATTATCAATTCGGATGTTTCTATTTTTTTTTATGTGTGTTCGCGCATAACTTCGTCATTTGCCAACCGATTTGAAAAATTATTTTTTCGTTGGAAAGGGTATACTTTCCGTATGGTCCCGCTGTCACCAAATTGGGATAAAAAAATGGATAAATATTTCTGAATTATATACAAAATTGGGATCTTCTATATGCCAAAGCTTACCGGGATTTCATGCACCTGGCGATGTCTGGGGCGTAAGCGCCGTTGCTTTATGCGGTCAGTTTCCTCCTTTGCTAGCTTTATTGCTTTGCATAAGGATGCGACCGCCTCCCACCTCTCTGCAATTCAGACCATAGCCTCCTCCAAGACCCGGCGCGAGAGATAGCCGCCGCCAATCGACTCCACGAGGACACGGCTATGCTCCTCTCAAGCGGGGCACACTTCTACTGTGTGCTCCACCGTGTCCTCCGGGCGGTCCACACGGTTGCGACACCGGGGCGTTTCTTCCACACGAATCCAATGCAGGTTCCTCCCGAATTTACACCTCAGTAAGGGGAATTACTGCCATAATTGTGGCGTTCCCTTTCATCATCATCTTGATCATTTCGTTAAACAAAATCCAACGAATTCTCGCTACCTTCATGTCATGTGCCTTGCACTTATTGAAATTTAATTATCAGTGATAGGTAAACCTGAAAAGTGCATACCGTTACAATTCCAACAAGCCCAAACACGGCAGGATTTCATTTTCTTATTATGGAGGTCCGGTGCCAGACTCTTGGCTTCATCATCAGATCTGATAGTAAAATGGTTCTTATTGAACGTAAATGCTTCACTTGTTATAGAAAATACCAAAACTACTGTACGTTTTCCTATAAAATTTGAAGAGTTCTTTCGATTTCGCCAAGATTCCATCATCAGATCCCAATTTGGTGACAATGGGACCATACGGAAAGTATACCCTTTCCAACGAAAAAATAATTTTTCAAATCGGTTGGCAAATGACGAAGTTATGCGCGAACACACATAAAAAAAATAGAAACATCCGAATTGATAACCTCCTTCTTTTTTAGAAGTCGGTTAAAAATAATGTAGATTGCATAAAACCCAATAAAATAAATTTCATTTACTGTATGTGTTCACGCAACACCTCTTACTCACACGCCCTTAGCAGCTTTCCCCTCGCCTGTCAAGGTCTTATGCTGTTCAAAATCGCCTGGCATTGTACATATTTACTCTGAGACGTTTACTTGAAAACATATCAAAATTTTAAGCATACAGGATAAAGTTTTTTTTACCTCATCAGTTTGCATTTTCTAATTGATCTTTCATATACTTGTGCAGGGCTGACGCCTGCCAGGTCATGGCTGTTGCTCTTAGAATGCCATAAATCGTAAGTATACAAATTTCTAACCTTACAGGGCGACCGTTACTCCCAGGGTTCAGTAGCTCTCCAGCTATTAGGCAAAAAAATGCTGGCAAAATAACGTCTCTTGTATGGGAACTTTCACAAATTTTTAATTTTGTTTTATTTGTTGTTGAAACGAAAATAGTAACAAACATTTTTTTTTACGATATATAAGATACAGCCCGCTGACAGACGGACAGATAGCATATGCTTAGTTATTAAGACCCCTTGGCACTTTTCGTTCGAGAACAAAATCTCAAAAAAGTAAATTCGAGAACCGCCACTGCTCATAGTAACTACCAATTATCAACATCAGACTTATCTTGTTATTATGTTATGACTTAAATACAAGTAAAAAGTATGTACGAACATGGCCGCTGTTACAACTTACCCCTCTTCCGACACTTATACGCGGCCGTTGCCAATAACATCAATGTTTTTCTTTTCTCATAAGCAAACATGAAGCTTCCGACGCTACGTGAAACTTGTGATACCCGCCTGTTTGTTTACGATATTACGTTAAATGTTTACTTTGGAATTAGCGGCAATAACTCGCGTAATTGAACGAGGGCTGATGGGCGCCGGGCTTAACTCGCTCCATCACACTTCATTGGAGATAACTTTGTGTTCCAGCGATATCGGAATAATAGTTGGGCCGTAATGGAGCTGAGGTTTTGATGTAACCAAAAATTAAGTTGTATCAATGACTGGAACTTGCAAGCTTCGTGTCAAATTATATTTAAGTTAGTAGGTATCAGTTTCAATATTATTATTTTTTTTATTCTAGATAGGCTCGCGTTTGACCAGTCTCACCTAATGGTAAGCGATGATGTGGTCGACGATAGAGTACGCTTACCTAGAAGTAACCTATTCACTCTTGACTTAAAGACCCCTAGGTTGAAGCTATCAGCTCAGCTCCTTTGCTGTGCGCATAAATGAATGTGTTCCCAAAACCCTTTGTACGTATGGGTGGGATCTTCACTAATTATTAAAGTGTTAAAACATTTGCAGCTATTCCACACAGTTTTACAAATCTGACCTTATAAAGCTGTTGTAATAGTAAAATGATTAAAGTTGGAATGTAGTGGGAGTTAACAAACACAGAATAAATATTGATGGCGTCTGTCGTGCGCGATGGGGCGGCAGAAACATATCTGAGGCGGTGCATTCGCCGCAGTTCGACGCGTAAAGACACCACGAATATTACTGGCAGAAGGGCCACATTCAAAATCATCTTTATAAGTAGCTAGCTTTTCTCTGTGGCTTCGATTACCGCATTGGAATATGATGTGGATCAAAATGATATAAAAATGATGATAGAAATATCAATATATAATTGTGTGTATAATTTGTACTAGGAATAGGAAGTCATCGATCACTGATAAATCATATTAAAAGTAGGCTGTGCCACTCACGATAATATTAGCTTGCTGTCGGTGACAAAAGTTATCGAATTACCTAAACAAAAATTGTCATCATCTTCTTGCACTCTTTCCATGCTACTTGGGGTCTACGTCAGCGTAAAACGTTTTTTTCACTCTGTCTTATCACTCTATCGCTCTTTTTTTTCTTTCATATTACTTCTCACATAATCCATCCATCTTTTCTTTGGCTCCCTGACTCTCTTCTTCCATCAACTCTTTTAGTAACATGCGATTCTTCTTTCCTCTCCACGTAACCACACCAAACATACAAACCTATCTCATATAAATTGTCAACTACTAGCGCAAAATCATTTCTCACTGAAGCAAACAAACAATTTTACCTCTTTAAAACATTAGTTTATGTAGATAAATGGACAAAGTCGAACCGATTGGTTTAACGGTACACTCAGCTCGCTCCAGATTTTACCACATAAAAGAAAGAAAAGGAGTGTTATGTAAACCAACTATCTAGCAAGTGTTGTGTTTAGTGGTCCTTCGGTACTTACTCAGTTACAGTGTACGTGTCATATAAATCGCAGCGAGACCCCAACAAGGCTGCTTCGACTTTGACGTTAGGAGGCGGTTAGCGGTTTGTTGACTGGAGCGAAACTAACTGAGACGTGTGTGAATGATTAAAACCGCCCCGGGGCGGCCAATGAATGCTGGTCGCAGTGCCAGACGTGGACACACGTTCACAAGCACACACATTAGCACGTGTACTTATGCGCCTCGAGACTGAGTGCATGGTTATAGGTAGGATACGAGTGTGTGCTCTTAGCGAGAAACTACCAGGATTGTATGAGCTGGTAGGAAGTATGGTGACATATCAAATGTTAAGTATTGTAGAAAGTTTTTCAGTAATTATTCAGCTTTAAATTTACATCGAAGAACAGTCTCAATCAGATACATTTAATTTAAATTAATTTAGTTACCGCTACAAAGCGTTGTGGCAAGAAGTACTCCCAACAGTAGCATCACATTTTCTCGGAACACAAGATTGCCCGCACACCGAGATAATCTTTCTTCGTCTCGCGCCCTAAACAACTCCGCGGCAGTTAGAACGCGGTGAAATTATCTCAACCGAGCCACGAGCCATAACTTTTTAACCAACACTGAGTAAAACAAGCTCGCTCTTGTTTTGTGGTTCCCTTTCATCTTCACTAACTATTTTATTATATTTTAAGACAGACACATTATTCTTTGTTTTACAAATTGTTGTTCAGTCTGATGAAGGTTTTCGCGCGCAGTGATGTTATGATAATCAGTTTAGTGATTCGGAAAATATTTTGGAGTGTTGCCAAACACACGGGCCGGCGAACATCACAAGCTAGGCAGGATTCAGTGATAAAATTATTTATGAGCGGATTATGCGGCGAAATATTCATTTGACTAAATGGTTCCCGGTGTAGCCACGTAACTGGAAGACTAGCAGTCGTTCTGCCGTCGAGTGCAATCGCCCCAGCCTCAAGATCGCTTGTTAAACACTGCTCCCGCCGAACCAAAATCACCTCTATTGCTAACCAGCAGAATACAATTCCTCTCGCTTCTTTTCAAAAGAATAATGCGGACTACAGCTAAGAACTTTCAGAATAAAGTGCTTGATTCCATTTTAACTTTCACGTAATTGTTTGAACGGTACGCTTGGCAAAAATTCATTGAAGGTATATAAACTTCTCATCAAAAAAATCGAAACACTTCCGTTTTCATTGTTTCTGTCCGAATTTAACACAAAAAAGAATTCATACGATGAAAAAAAATACATATATTATAGCTGGCAGTTTGGCCATTACAGTAATAAGCGAAAATTCTAAATTCAAAATTAGAATTTCATTTGTTTATCTTATAAACGAAATGAATCACTGTTTTGAGACAAATGTGTGTTTAGGGTTGGAGTACATTTAGCGTTTAAAAACTAAAAATTGGCGCCTATCCTTAAACTTTTTGTTTTTTATTTCAATACTGTGACTTTGGGACGTCTGAAAAAAGGTTTTTTTTCTAAAACGTATGGATACTTCGCCCACAGAAGCCGCCCAAGTTGTGGCATTGCTGGATTCTGGCCTTAGTCAGCGTGTTGTGGCTGCAAGACTGCATCTAAGCCTGTCATCTGTTCATAGAGTCTATAAACGTTATCGGGAGACTGGTTTGTTCACGCGCCGTTCAGGATCTGGCAGGAATCGGGTCACTTCTGAGCGAGATGATCGATTTATTGTAACAACTTCTTTAAGAAATCGACGCCTTAACGCTTTTCAACTGCAGCAGCGGCTTCGTGTTGTACGAAGGGTGGCTGTAAGTGACTCTACAATTAGAAGAAGGTTGAAGGATCGTGGACTGGTACCGCATAAGCCAGCAAATGGGCCGAAATTAACTGCAGACCATCGAAGAGCGCGCCTTAACTTTGCACGTGAGCACCTAAATTGGTCATACCTACAGTGGAGCAAAGTTCTCTTTTCTGATGAGTGTAAAATTATGCTGTATGGTAACGACGGAAGGAACAAGGTCTACAGAAGAGACGGAGAACGCTATGCACAATGCTGCATTGAAGAAAAGGTCAGCTATGGTGGCGGTTCGTGGACGGTTTGGGGAGGAATCAGCGCCGACGGTAAGACAGAGCTTGCTTTCGTGTCTGGGCCACGTCTGCCTGCACTAAACTGTCATCGGTACGTCGAAGAGTGTCTCGAGCCTCATGTGATGCCCTATGCACATTTTATTGGCAACGGCTTCATATTCATGTACGACAATGCTAGGGCTCACACCGCGGGCGTCGTACGAGATTATCTTAACGAAGTCGATATCTCTATTATGGAATGGCCAGCAAGAAGCCCGGACATGAATCCCATTGAACATCTATGGGATGAATTAAAGAGACGAATTCGAGCAAGAGATCCTGCCCCAGAAACACTTAGCCAGCTGCAAGATGCAATCCAAGAGGAATGGGACAATATACCACAGCATGTGATCGTGACTCTCATCCGATCGATGAAGAACCGTATGGAAGCAGTAATTAGAGCTCGGGGAGGGAATACAAGTTATTAAATAAACGTTTTTTAGCTTTTTTTTTCATTTACGTGTGTTGTTTTATCCATTTCCTTTATACTCCATACGGAATAAAAATGACTCATTTAACAAAATACGAAACCTATGAAAAATTCATTTAAATTTAGAACATTAACATTAAGATTTGATAAGCTCATATTACTCACTATTAAACGACATTTAACATTTATTCCTAAATGTACACATTTTTCTGATAATCCTGACAAAACGTAAACTTGCAAGGTGTTTCGATTTTTTTGATGAGAAGTGTATGTAGTGATAGGCCAGATATTGAAATTTCGTTAATTAGTAGAAAATTTTACAAGAAGAAATTAAAAGACTTGAAATATTATAATTTACATCAATTAAGAACATTCTAATTTTCGACTTATAGTATTTTATTAGTTACACGAAAAATATAAAACTGTTATCAGAATTCGAGTACCAGGACCACATAAACAGTTTAGCGGTGGGCTCGTCGTTGAGACGTGACCACTTCCACCATTTGCTATTCCATTCATCCGTTTACCCTTTCCGAAAGATCTGCAATCATCCCATGGGCATTTGTCAGGATTTCGCCGAGGTCTGACCTTTATACACAGAAGGATGTAAATAGGAGCACATAAACGTCATTTGCAGGCTTGTTCAATTTATTACGTGTCACGGGTTGCCGCGTCACTCTCTTGATAGCTCTCTCCCGTGAGCCACACGCTACATTTAATATTTTTCAGGGTTTATTGTTGAGAATGTTAAGCTTTTTATTGAGTATTTGCGAGACTTTAATATTAAAAGTAAGAGAAAATCTGCGGATTCCCCAGTTGGCATGCGTTGTTGAATAAGATTTATAATTTAAAATATAAGCTCTCTATTAAATCAGCTGAAACTTTTACTGTAAGAAAATTTAATATATTTAATTTTATGCTAAAAATAAATACCTAAAGTACACTCAAGGCGAAGTCGGTTTAAAAATACACAGGACTCGTTAATCTGTTCTTGAAGCGGAGAGAAAATGTCTTAAGTAAATTAAAATGGATTTTAATAAGGAATGGGGTGCAAAGCCACAGCTTTCATCAAAGAGAATTGAAGGGAAAAGAGAAAAGAGTATAAAACACGCGCACATCGCAGGTTATTGGCTCCCTAATGAAATATTGATGAAGTTACAGAGGGCGGTATAAACGCCGGTCTTTAGCTGAACAACTCCGATCAGTTATGGCACGGTTTCACTTTAAAGAATATAATAAAATTGTATAATTCGCGCTTATTTAAAATGTAACCTATATAACGTTTTCTGTATTGGATAGTACAAGAAACATACTCAAATGGAATTGAAATCGTATTTTGAAATATCTACAACCTTAATAAGCAGACACAGATCTGAGTGATCACAAATTATACGAGTAAATAAATATAATTTGCATTGGCCTGTAGACGAACTTCGTCATCTGAACAGAATGTTGGTCCTTGGGGCGCTGTTGGTATAGAACGTGTGTCTACCGTCAAGGTACAAGGCACTATAGCTCCTAATCCAATCAATACGTAGTGTTCGCCTGGTACATACGGTAGGTATAGGTTCCCACGCACAACACATCAGTCAACATCAGCGCACAGTTAATAGGAACAGTTGTGCGTCGATGTGAAATAAATCGGTGTTTCAGCCGCGTCGCTGTACAGCCTCTCAATTCAGCTCATACGTTATTTATCTGGCATCAGGCCCTGACGTCATCCATCACGTAAAAACGGCCCGACGATGTGTTCCACGCCAGGCTACATAGCTACCTATCATACAGTGCTGGGCGCCTAGTATCAACGGGTTGACTTTTACAATTAGTGTTTCAGATATCGATATTTTTAGGGTTTCAGGCAAACTTAAAAAAAACCCTTAAAGTAAATAGAGTTAATGATAGCGTGACGTAATGCGTGTTAAGATACGAAGGCATCAAAATAGGTTATGCCGATTTCTATATACAATTTCTGCATACTCATAGGGACTCAAACTGAGCTCGATACCCTGGAGAGTCACCAGAGCCACCCCCAGGAGAGTCACTGCTCCTCTGTAAGATGTAAAATAGCAAAGAGCTGTCCAGGCGCTTTTGGGCATTTCACGGGCCAGATGTAAGACTTACAGCGTCCGTTGTTAACAGCCTGATGGCTAAAAGTCTCGACGGCCATCGGCAATCCTGCTGTTGCAGGGATGGATACAGGGTCTGTTATAGAAGACAGAACTCCTTAATAAAGATCGCGTTGTGAGCATGTTTAGCTACCTATGTCCCTGGAGACATAATCGCGAGTAGCTTAGACCTAGTTTCTGATACCGGCGAACTACCATTTTTTAAACATTAAAGAATGTAGTTTGTATGGGTTTGTAAAGGCAACAATAACAATGTAATGTAACGTGTAGCCAGCCAACCTGAACTGAATATATCGAGGGACAGTGAGGAAGGAAGCGAGCGGAACAGGACGCCGAACAAAGGGGAGAAGATTAATCTGGAAGGCGCTGGCCAAAGCCGGGATTAATCACGCCAGGTAAAAGATAGCCAATATTTATCTACCATCTGGAGATCTAAATGGCTACCTAAAGGATGTGTTATATACGAAGCCAGAAGTTTAAATGACGCAACTAACTCTAAGTATATTTCGGTCGTAAGTATACTTGCATAATGTTGTTCCGTCTTTTTGAAAATAGTCCACCATATTTTCATTTTTTCTTTTTTTAGACGAGGAATTATCTTATTCCAATGATAAAGAGACCCACGCTAGGACGACCGCACGGGCAAGTAAGTCTTTTACTGACTTAAACCCACATCTATGTTCCTTCCTTACCTTTACATTCTTGAACCACTGATTCTCCTTTCAGAAATAAACCAGTTACCTGTACTAGGGAGTGACACGACAAGTCGTTGCCATCGATTGTCCCCGCAAAGACACAGCAGCGATGCTCCGCCCAAGCGAGGTACACTTTCACCGTATGCTGCACTGTGTCCTTCAGGCTGTTCACACAATGGTAACACCCGGCTGTCCAATGTTTTAAGTATTACTCACGAAGAGTTCATGAGTATGATCAATTTCTTCATTTATTAATGCCAATTAAACTTCAGTGATTCGCCTGAGAGATCACAACTGATTTACTTGTAGTAGCACAGATGTACTGCTATTTCGCACTATTTTAGAGTAAAAAAAAAAATCAAAAACTCAATGCGCCTTGACATCAGTATGTCATACAGGTTTTGAGTGGCTGCCACTGTAAATCTCATTTTGTTTTCATGAAGTTTTTAGGATTTTTCAGTTTTCTTAGCTACATAAGTCATCGAACATCACTTACAGGTAAGATCGTTTGACTTTCTATTATATTCTAAACTAGCGACCCGCCCCAGCTTCGCACGGGTACTGATATTGAACATGCATGTATTATGCACATAAACCTTCCTCTTGTATCACTCTATCTATTAAAAAAACGCATTAAAATCCGTTGCGTAGTTTTAAAGATTTAATCATACATAGGAACAGGCGACTTTGTTGTATACTATGTAATGATCAGGTGATCTATCTACACAATCATAACAGACAGGGAGTTCCATTTGAAGCCAAAACTAACTAACTAACAGAGCAATGGAAAAAGCATGCAAATGAATACATAAACTGTATTTTTAGCTGGAGACAAACTCAATTTTCCGCACTAATTTGCAAACTGGATAGTTTTATGTCCGCTCTGTGTGCTCAGAATTAAAACGTCAAATGGCGGGGTCGGCGATCTAGTTCAGTCGCGGAACGAATCAAATAAACATGGGGCTTGTATATGGAAATTGGATCTACGTAATGTTCGTTTTTTTTACTATTTTATTTTGACCATGTCATAACCAACTCAATTTCGAGGGAGAATTGGGAAATGAAACAAGCAGATTTATGCATGTGCAGTAGGAAGCTTTTTATTAATCTATTGCAGAAATGAGAGCTGCAAATGTGGCAAGCTACTGAGCCCAAACTTTGAGGGAAGCGGAATCCATCGATTCGAGAAGAAGAAGAAATGAGAGCAGCGGTGGCCGAGTGGTAAACGTCCCGATTTACGAGTTGTAAGTCGCGGGTACAAATCCAGCAAGGCACATTCCTTTATGTAATTTATTTCATCGTGACGGCTCTCAAAACGGGGAAGGAAAACATCGTGAAGGAACTGATTTTTTTTACAAAAAATTCGAAGACATGTGGCGTCCACCAATACGAACTGGGGTCGCGTGGTGGATTGCGTCAAATTCGCTCTCCTAGAGAGAAAGTCTGAGTCCCAACAGTGGGAACATTGTAAGGCTGTACTATACTTTTCTGCTATTGCCGAAACTTATAGTCGCTACCATCTACATATAAAGAAACCACGGTATTCGATGGCAGGTTTTAAATTATATTTATTTATATACCAGTTCAAGTAAACACTAAACAATTGAAGAAAAGAAGACAGAAACAGAATAAGGTCGACTGGTAGAAAATGCCTAAGGCATTAAGTCCGCCTTTGTACTGTGTTATGTGCATAAAGTATTAATAAATAAATAACAAGTACACAGGTGATGCTTATTTCTATAGAAATGTTTTATCTTCACAGTCGTGAATTTATATTAAATTCAGACTGTGAAAGAGTAGTGAGATTTCGTATCGCTGAAAAATACATTATTTTTTTAATATTCTACATAAACAGGTACTTCCAACAATATAAATCACAAACTAATCATCATTCCCAATGCAAGGTTTTTTTTTATTTACAAAAATATTGTTGTTTATCCTCCATCTAAAAACTTAACGATTTACGGGAAAACATCGCAAAGGGCTCAGATGGTAAGCGGAAGCCAATATGTTATTGAGATTTACAATTTGTAAATTATTCAAAGACTTGCTTAAGATGTTTCAAATTGAAATAAAAATGTCGAATAATAAAATTTTCTGAAAACCTTTTGTAGAAACTCTGAGATGAAAGTGAGCATCGTAGACACAGTTACTTTACTGTTCGAGAAGAGAATTCCGACGCAATTTTCTTTAGTAAATGGAAAAACAAAGAACATTAAAGGTCTCCAGTGAGTCCTAACGACTGGATGGCTTGGTAGCGAATGTTTTATACCGACCACTTACCACAACGAGCGCGGCCGAACCGATCGAAGCCTTCGGGAAGTATCGCAAATATTCTACAACAGCCATAGCGCGTTAAACTAAAACTAATGTCATAAGTGTGGATGTTCGTGCCAGTTCGGAGGACGTCGGCAGTGCTCGTGTAAAAATAGCGGAGCGAGTTGCGGAGCGACGGCTACGACGTAAGTTTGTTCAAAGCCTTATTAATGGTTAGTGGACAAATCGGGTGTGGTGCAAACGAGCGGCTAGTGTTCACTGTGTGAGGACGGTTTTACATTCAAAACGGAGACGAAAAGAATATGTGATGTTTACTCTGAATACGACGACAGCTGGAGGTAGTGAGAAATAGTTTATTGTTACCATACCTACATAAATAGTTATTGTTACTATACAGAAAAAGTATATTGTTAGTATAACAGTGCACGTTAGTAACATTTTCAGGGTCTATTTTACTATATTTTATTTTTGTTAGTAAGCCGTCATTTCAACAGGTGCAATTTTTACCGCAGTCTGACTGAACTTACTAATCATTACATAGTATAAAACAAAGTTGCTTACCGCTGTCCCTATGTATGCTTAGATCTTTAAAACTACGCAACGGATTTTGATGAGTTTTTTTAATAGATAGAGTGATTCAAGAGGCAGGTTTATATATGTATATTCTTACTAATATTATAAATGCGAAAGTTACGATATTTGGATGTTTGTTACTCAATCACGCCAAAACGGCTGGACGGATCAAAGATGAAATTTGGTACGGGCATAGAATACACTCCGGAATAGGACATAGGCTACATTTTATCCCGGAAACCCCAACACCAACCCCAATACCACGCGGGGAAGCCGCGGACAAAAGCTAGTACAATATATTTAATATCACTATTGCACCCGACGGGTCGCTAGTTAACTATATACCAATTCCAGGTATAACCCAATACTTATACCACTGCACATACCTCTCTCTCCCGTCACAGACATGCGAGTTACTAATTGAGATTAATTAGAAAGCTATCCGCTTGGGGCATCGGTGTCGCCGCGGTATAATTGCCGCTATTCCCCGCAAGTGACGCGGGAGCTGATTGCCTAATGTAGACGTATTCCCTAAGGGGCGTATTGTAATTATCGCTACATATAATATATGCAATTAATGTAGGTATATTATATATTGTAACTAGCCTCATTTGCTGTGTAGAATACGCCTGCATGTGCAATCCAACGTGATATTTGATAAAAAGGCAACACGAAAAAAGAGAGATAACTCCTGCCCGAAAACTGTGTTGACGTCCGGTTTGGGACGAACTGTTATCATTCAAAATCTCGATCAAATGTGCAATGCGTACTTTTTATACTTTTAATTTTAATACATGAGTAAAGGAGGGCCCAATTACACGTAGAAAAGCAGACAAAATCTGATGGTTTTCTTATATTTTAAGAGCAACCTTTTAACGAATGATTTTATGTATGTTTTTATTATATAGAAATTTTACTGGTATAATAATTTTTTATCAAATAGTTATTGAGTAGACTAGGCGTATGTAACTCTTTACTGAGCCGACTCACTGATTCGAATTTTAGTGATCCAAAAGATGGGAACCGCAGTAATTAATTAAATGATTGTGGAACAATTGGGAAACTGAAACACTTTTTACTTTAAATGGTCTGCAGTCTTTTTAAAATTCAAAACATAAATCTATACTAAAAATATAAAGCTGAAACGTTTGCTCGTTTGGTTGAACGCGCTAATCTGTGGAACTACTGGTCCGATTTGAATTTTTTTTTCACTATAACATTAACTACGGGACCAGGTCAGTAACTAGAGATGCGGGTGAAACCGCGAGGGACCGCAAGTATTATAAATAGTAAAGTAGTATAAATATAATTAATAACCTGAACTAAAAACATCTGCTTTAAATTATTCTCAAATCAAAATTCAATTAAATAAAACTGTTCGTGTATATGAACGCAACGTAACAGATCACTATCATAACAATCAGTGGCTGTGTTGGATCTTTTGAGCCGTTGTTTCAAATGTTCCGTTTGTATTTTTAGAGCTGATGGATGTTCCAAATAATTCGTTTATATCTTGTGAGCCGATGTTTCAAATGTTCCGTTTTAAGCGCGAAAATTCAAATATTCCAAATGATACATATCACTGTTTCGGACCATTTCACTGATTCAGTCGCATTTCAATCGCAAAGATGACACACTTTGCCCACGCCTGGAGACCACACAAACACGTCTCCGTCGCAGGCACCACCCACCGAGGTTCTGTTTTCACGACTGCAAAGACATGAATGATTTATGCACGTAATCTGTTAACGCGAGACCCCCCGCCCCCCACGGCTGTCGCCCGACGAACCAATACACCGGGGACATTAACCAAGACCTATATCAAACACATTTAGTTGATAGCAATTATTAACTTATTTACTATTTGTTAGCATATGGTAAGAACGGTCAACCTAAGATACATTTCCATATAACCGCTCTTACATGATTATGACGTTATTGTATTTTGAAAACAGATATTTTGTAGATATTGTCTAGATTTCTACTGATATTAAAACATACACTAATGTAAAACTAATCGAGTAAAGACCTATAAAAAAACTGCTATTTTGCGTAGTTTGGTTCTTCGTAATCATAATGTGCTCACAAATTAAATTATTTAAAAAAATAAATATTCCTTGCAATAAGCGAGATGCCAAATAACGAAAACTTTTACCATCAAATTAAATTTTATAAAAAAAAAATATTTTCTAGAACAAGTTGAAATTGACAATGACGCAATTATCGACTGCCAACCGAGTGTTTGGATATTTATGTATCTTTTTTCGCGTTGCGTCTTTATGAAACAACTAACTTATAACAACAAACGCTCACGTTGGTGATAAACGAGTGGAGAAGGACTCTCTTAACTACATGTATTTTTATGAACCAATTTTAACAAACGACACTGATAATTGTACATGAAGGGTGGAAGCCTTATCTTGACAAATTTACTCGCAAAATATACGTCATTTTACTGACCCGTATATGATATCCTGTTACAACGAATATAATGGTGATATCCTTTCTATTTTCCTTTCCTACGTGTAACCCAGCGAGTCCGCTGCCTCCCGTGCGAAGGGCCACAAGGAACCCGGCCCCTATTGTATAGAATTAAAACTTGCGCGTCGCTAACTAGTCCGGCCTCGCGCTCCGGTTAAACAAAACTAAGCTACAATTAATAACCCTCCGAGATACACCCGTCTTCTAAGCTCACATAAAAATACACATCGCTCAACAATAGAACAAGTTTTTGCTATGAAAAACTCAAACATTCGTAGCAGGCTCAAACTTTCGTCATTAATCATATTCTTTTGAAAGCCAACTAAAATAAGACTATTTGTTTTAAGTTTCGTGACGCGGAATTTGTGGAAAGTAAAAAATTGATGCTAAAGTTATTGTTTTATAATATAACTAACGACCCGCCCCAGCTTCGAACGGGTGCAATACATACCTATATATTACGTATGTATTATACTTCTAAACCGTCCTCTTGAATCACTCTATCTATTAAAAAAAACCGCATCAAAATCCATTGCGTAGTTTTAAAAATCTAAGCATACATAGGATCAAGTGACTTTATTTTATACTATGTAATGATATCTCTGTCGGATTTGTTGTTTATGTTTGTCGGATGAGTTTGAACCTGAGTATATTTGTACCGTTTAGTAGTTCACTTCATATAGAAACAGCGGAACTGCATTAATGCAGTACAACTATAACTCAAAACAAACCCGACACCAGGCTAGCATAAACTTTAGCGTCCGTAGACGACGCTACGGCGTAGCTCCTGCGTAGCACACGACTTCCCTGACGCAGTCAATTGTACACGCTATAATAGCCTCTATACGTCAGACATAATGTCATATAATTGCGTATATGTGCAGTGTTGATACATGACGTGTGTTTCAGTAAATTCGTAGCACCGTAGAGTCGTAGCACATTGACATTGAGTTGATGCGGTATACAGGGCGTCATTGACATGTTAACGCAAACGAATACCATAGATCCAGTACATGATTCTAGACTCCCCAGTGATGGAATTTTTTGTCGATATTTTCTTGTGTTTTTTTTTAAATGAATTTTAACGTTTTAAAAACGTCAATTTAACATATTTTGCGAAAAAAATGAGTGCATTACATTCCAAATTAAAAATTTTATCGGGTTTGGTTAGAATAACAACTTTATTTGCCTCGATGATTTGTTTATTATTATTTTTTTTTGTAAAAAAATTTTTTTTCTTTTTTTTTTAAAAAAAAAATCTTTTTTTTCTAAAAATATCATTGGGATTGGTCAGAATAACGATTTTATACAGGTAAAAAAAATAAACAAAATTTATTTTTCAAAAATTTGAAAAAAAAACCGATGAAAAATTCCACCACTGGGGTGTCCAGAATCATGTACTGGATCCATTGTATTCGTTTGCGTTAACATGTCAATGACACCTTGTATATAGCGCCCGTCGAGCAGAAAATGCAATCTGGGTGGAATTAGGATAAAGGTAGAGCGATATACATGAACCTAACTACACAATATGCCGAGGTTAGTGTTCGAGCTAAGTGGATAGATTTATAAGCGAATTAAGTCATTAGCTACGTATGAGCTTAGGCCGGAATAATTGGAGATCAGAGTGGGTTTACTTGGAAATCATTTCTGTTTTAATTAATGTTTACCATTTAAGAGAGGCTAGAGTAATTAGATGCTATATAGTTGTAAATGATGAGATGTTTTTACAGTGTTAACCTGGTCTCTTTTTTTGTCGGTAAAAAGATATAATTCCTTTCTGGGAAAAGAAATTAGATATTTTTTGACACGACCCGGCTTAGAGTGATAGAGGCGGGTCGTGTCAGATTTTTACTGATTAAAACCACACTTAGTTTGTTTCTGTTGCCTTTTCATTTCTAGAATAACGGATAACTTTTTTAGAAGTCAACCCACCCTAATAGACATCGATACTACTGCCCATCTACGATTTTTCTGACATCCCTTTGAGGTGTGCATGGAACACTATGCGCATTCGACGACCGTCCGTCCGATCGACCGTGACCGTCCGGAACAAACCCGACGATCCGGACGGTCACTAGCCGGCTTCTTTGTCCGGTGTCTTTGTTTTGTCTCATTAAGGCGAATTGACCACGAATGTGTGAGAATTTATATTTATTTATTTAAAACTTCATGCACAAATGTACAGAGGTGGACTTAATGCCTTAGGCATTTTCTACCAGTCAACCTATATTTTTTTTCTGTGAGCGTAAACTCAGCAATTATAATAGATCTCGTGAGATCATTCAAGAGCAACCCACCTTCGTGTAAAAGAATACTACGTACATTAAATATTCCTCAATTTATGTGAAACGTAACGAGTACGAGTTTGGAGGTCTGTAACTCATTAGAGGAATATCATTTACAAGTAATTCACAGCTGGATAAAGTTCGCGCACACTCGCAGCTGCGGCTATATATTTTAGCGGCGTTTGGACTGGTGTCCCGTGACGTCATTAAACATTAAGGCGTATAGTCCCTTGAACATCTGGCAGAATTAAATACAGAGATACTCTTACTGCCGCCTAGGCGCTAGCTGACCTACAAATCCTTTTTTTGTGAAATATTGTTTACTTAAAATGCCGTGTACCATCGAAGACACTTCTGGCTGACCAACACTAAGTTTATATTTGTTTTTATTATTATATTATATTAATGTCCGGGACACACTAACGAGAAATGCCATTAATTATCGCGATAATCGAGGTTAACCATAAATGTAGCCACGACATAACGCGATAATTTAACAATGCCATTAACATTGCCGTTTGGCGTTAGGCGATAACTCAAGCCCATTTCAAGTGTAGCCACCCACTTTAGCGCGTTAATGTTATCGCGATAATTATCGCAGTAAATATCGCGCTAATGTGCATTGACGTAAGACGGTAGTGTGACCCCAGCATAAAGAACTTGACCAGATTTGTTTTTTAACTTATTTGTATAGATCAAAGCCATGTTGAAACATTTTTTTAAATGTTGTATTATGTACCATTTTGCAAACCTATTAGACCAAGCCGTTACCGTGGAGAAGTCTTCAAAAACTCCCTGTTTCATAGCCCTGGTCGGGAGTTAGAGCCTTAAGCTGCCTGGTAGTTGTTGAACGTCATCTCCATGGCTCCTACGTTCGTATTGTCTGATTAAACTGACGCTCATTAATCTTCTACAGCCTACGATGTTTCACTCGTGGAAGCTGAGTTATTTCGTGTGCAGATAAAATATTCAA
This sequence comes from Mythimna loreyi, assembly GCA_029852875.1. Taxonomy (NCBI): domain Eukaryota; kingdom Metazoa; phylum Arthropoda; class Insecta; order Lepidoptera; family Noctuidae; genus Mythimna; species Mythimna loreyi. The sequence goes on along the minus strand of CM056795.1, from coordinate 580,126 downwards.
TGATATTCTTTACGGTCGAACAATTCTTAAACGATTTTAAATAATTGTGTTGACTGTACAATTCTCATTTATTGAGGTTTATAATGAAAACTGTTGCCCTTTCTATTGTTTTCTATACTAATATTATAAAGAGCAAAGATTTGTGTTTTAGTTTGTAATTAACTAGCTTTTGCCCGCGGCTCCACTCCTGGCAACAAAAAAATGTCATAAATGAAAAACCGCTCGACCGATTTTGTGCAAACTTCACATAAAACATCTACTAAATAGTCCAAACAAAGCCTAAACATTAGGTTTAGATAGGTGAGCCCGTTTTTGAGTTATAAAATAACAATGAAAAGTGGCATTGATTTTTATATATATAAATAAACTCAAAAACTACCTGATTTTTGCATTATTTTATCAATAGAACGCAATTAATATTAATCACTGAGGAACATAAAGAAGCGGGTGATGCCGCTGGCAAAAGCTAGCATTTTATAATTATGAAAGTAACAAAGACGGATCATATGATTCGACCTTTACAACTTTGTATGGACTTTAACCTCACGTTTATTTCGGTGTTTCCTTCTGAAGGCATTCAACTAGAAAACACCTGCCTAATTTAGTTTAAACTGAAAAAATATAAAAAAATAAGTTAAAATGCGTTTACTAAAACCTGTTTGTAAAATAAATATCATTTATTGCACATTAACAAGTAGTACGATTTTTTTTCGAAACCCTTAATTTATACGGAGGTATATATCTCCATCACTCTTTCTTGCTCACACACTTGTCATTTAAACACTACATGGTAAGTAAGGCTCCTGACCTTTAACCTTCTCCTCTATTCTCCAAAGCATTTTGTGAAGAAAAGTTCAAAAGTGCAAAATGCAATCAATGCGAGATAAATGGGAAACTTGATACATTCCAGTCCAGACACTCTTTTGTCCCGAGTTCAACACTTCTTTGTTTGCAGCTCAAAGAAATCGCGCGGCGTCGCTTGCTTTTAATCTACGCATTAGCCTTTGACTTACAAAGAACTTTGCGAGTAAAGCTTTATTTAGCGTAACGCAAAGTTTTATCTTCGGTCCCTTTTCGTGAGATAAAAGTAAATAGAGTAATAAAACTGCAATCAGCTCTGAAAACCCTGGAAAATATATCATGTGAATTATACCGTCATTTTATCTGGCGACCTCTATAAAATACCGCCTGGCCCACTTGTATGACCTTCGTATTGTTCATTGATTTTACGGCGCGTTCAGAAACTGTAACTATTGTGGAATAAAAATATTAAACCTTGGTGAACGCAGCCATCGGCACGTCCCTCATAAACTGCATGTGATGTTGCTTTTTTTAAATATTTTGTAGCACATCGCACGAACCAAATTTTTAATTAGAGAAAAACTCAATAGCAGTTGAGGCGTGCGGCGGATGTTTTGACACAAATAAATAACGTTTCAGCGTGATGTAAACGCCACATGTTTGCATCCCGTTTCAGCAAAACTTTAGAAAGGCATCAATTAGCAGAACTCGCAAAAAACTCGCCAAGTTTGAGGCGCGAGCCGCTGACGTCATAGACCTACGGGTACGGCCTGGGGCGGGCCCGTCATTACTGCACGCCTACTGGAAATCTATGAATAAAAGTTGTTTGGCCTAATGTGGACATCGGTACATGGTGGATAACCCACATATAAGTTTCAGTGAAATCGTTACTTTTTGGTGTACAATAAAGCATTATTCTATTCTATTCTAAAACGTTTTGGGAACACATTCATTGTGCCTACAGCCAAGGAGTGGAATTCCTTGCCAGAGTCTGTGTTTCCTGATGGCTATAATCCGGGAATTTTTAAGTCAAGAGTAAATAAGTTACTTCTAGGTAAGGTCGCTCCATCGTCGACCGCATCGTCGCTTTCCATCAGGTGAGATAGCGGTCAAGCGCGAACCTATAATCAATAAAAAGTAAAAGTGAACTTGTGAGACTTTATCTAATGTCACAAACATGTCGATCCCGAACAGTAAATGTCTCAACTACATAAAATGCGTCGCTTACAGACTCATGTTTCTTTCATCGCTCGACGTCTCGTGCATTATAATTTAAATAAATATGTATGAACGCACACATAAACTTTAAACTTCCTTGAAAGTTGTGAATCTGAAACGCTACCTTATTATTATGTAGAAGAGTGAATCTGTAATTTATAAGATTTAAAAAAATGCCAAGAGGACAAGACCTAGACTGATTAAATTAGAGTTTTCAGTTAAAAATTATAATACTCGCGAAAAAAAATCTGCTGGTTAGTACATTTATGTTCGCTTAACTGGTCAAAATGTACTAAACTTGCTGGATATTTTTTGCTATTTCGGGTTTGGTCCCACAGTTAAAGTTGTTTGTTATCATGACTACAATCACTTGCTTAAGTCATCATCATCATCATCAGCCTTTTTAATGTTCCCACTGCAGGGACACAGGCCTCCTCTCTAAGAGAGGGAATGGACTTGCTTAAGTATCGATCACTGATTACCAGTCACCCTATACATAGATAATACATAAATAGATAATACTAGCGACCCGCCTAAACTTTGCACAGTTATCAGAAATCTTTGGAATTCTCGGTTTTTCTCTATAATATGCATGTCTTATAAACCGAAACCTTCTTCATGGATCACTAAAATTTAAAGTCACTATTTTTTATTGAAAATTGCATTTAAATTCATTCAATAGTTTTTGTTCATACAAACAGACATGCACGGTGGAGGCTTAGTTTTTTAAGTAATATATGAAGATTTCAAATTACCTTATATCTTCTATTCGGACCGAAATAATTTCGGCAACGCGCGAAGGCGCGTATTTTAAAAGATATGTCGACAAAACCGTAAGCGCTCAATAGAGCTGGACGTTCAATCCTACTGGAGCCATATGTGTCGACTTCTGAAGGGGAACCCAAGGTTCTAGAACGGAAGACAACTAAAGGAACTAAAACGTTTTAATAAATAAAATTCTGACACGCCCTCAACCTTGACTGGCCTGCCAGTCTAGTAGTTACTGACCCTGACTGCTATGCCGGAGGTCGTGGGTTCGATTCCCATCCAGGACAACTGTTTGTGTGATGAGCACGATCATTTGTTCTGTGTCTGAGTGAAATTTATCTATAATATGTATATATTTAGAAATATATAAGTATGTTTATCAGTTGTCTAGTACCTAAACACAAGCTTTGCTTAGTTTGAGACTAGACGGCGTTGTTACTTACCTTTAATTCTACCGTTGCTCAAGCTCCACCCTAGAGCAGAACTCATTAGATAATTACAAACTCAACAAAAATCTCTCAAACTTCGATCATGATGCGTTGCCTAGGAGATGAACCTTTGGGGCTGATACCTACTTATCATGATACGAGTACTCGAGAAACTTCATAAAACTAGTTAAAGTTGAGGGGTAATCGAATGATGTCGAGTGTCGATAACACTAGCACCACTAAACAAATGCGTACAGAAGGCGATCTACATACAACCTGCGGTTGAACAACGCACACATTGACACCGCTCACGGACAATGTACACTGAATATCTATTTATTTATTTATTTATTTACACACAAACACATACAAAAAGAAAAGAACACGTACAGATAGAAGAGTACAAAGATATCTATGTATAGGTATAAAAGGAGAAACTTTTAACTTTTAACACTTTAAACGTCAAAAAGACAACAGATCTATGGGGAAATTCTGTGAATGTTGTAAAATCGATTATCAACGTTGTAGCTCCTAGTTTAGCACATATTTTTAATAGTTGTATTGATTGTGGTGAGTTTCCTGATTTAATGAAGTATAGTAAATTAATGCCATTGTTTAAAACGGGTAGTACAACAGACCCCACGAATTATAGACCCATTTCAGTACTACCTACCTTTAGTAAAATATTTGAAAAACTTATTCTAGAACAGTTACAAAGATTTTTTAATAAACATAAATTGTTACATACGAAGCAATTCGGTTTTACAAGGGGTCGTTCAACAACCGATGCTGGTGTTGAACTTTTAGGACATATCTATAACGCATGGGAAGACAAATGCGATGCTTTGGGCATTTTCTGTGATTTGTCCAAGGCTTTCGGTTGTGTTAACCATAAAACTTTAATCAGGAAACTCCACCATTACGGGATCCGTAACTCCTCTCTGGATCTTCTTACATCTTATCTCAGTGATAGGATTCAGAGAGTTGATATAAACGGGCAAAGATCACATGGATCTGTTATAACGATGGGTGTCCCCCAGGGCTCAATTCTTGGCCCGTTTTTATTTCTAGTTTATATAAATGATTTACCTTACCTAATAAAGGATTACCACGATATAGTGTTGTTTGCAGACGACACTTCACTTTTGTTTAAACATAAACGTCAGCAGTCAAATACTGACGATATAAATATTGCTCTGTCTAAAATAGTACACTGGTTTAACGTCAACAACCTGCATTTAAATGAAAAAAAAACCAAATTTATTAAGTTTACAATGCCTCATGTTAGGCAAGTTGAAACTAGTGTACAAATAAAAGGTAAAGATTTGAGTCCTGAAGATACCATAGTGTTTTTGGGTATTACTCTAGATTCTAAGCTTCAGTGGGGTCCTCACATTGATAAATTGTCTAAAAAACTTAGCTCTGCAGCATACGCTGTCAGAAAAATTCGTAATTTAACTGACTTAGAGACAGCACGTTTAGTTTATTTCAGCTATTTTCATAGTGTCATGTCCTACGGCATTCTACTGTGGGGAAATGCCGCCGACATTCAGACAATTTTTGTATTACAGAAAAGGGCTATTCGTTCAATTTATAAATTAAGTCCTAGGTACTCACTAAGAGATAAATTTAAAAACATTAATATATTGACTGTGCCTTGTCAATACATCTTTGATAATATTTTGTATGTGCATAAAAATAAAAACATGTTTAAAAAGTACAGTGATATCCATAACGTTAATACTAGGAACAAACATAAATTTGTGGTTCCTACAACCAGGCTCAAAAAAATTGGGGGCTCATTTAGATGCCAATGTGTACACTTTTATAATAAGCTTCCCAGTAACATTCAAGAACTTAGCCTGAATAAATTTAAATTGTTTGTAAAGCGAAAACTTTGTCAAAAGGCTTTTTATACTGTTAAGGAGTATCTTGAGGATAAGACGGCTTGGGATTGACCTGCTCCAGCACTATTATTGTAGTTGTATTTTATTTTTATTTATTTATTTTTTTTTAACTTTGGACTTGCAATAATTTATTTTGCAGTTACATTTTTTATTTTTTATTATTGTGAATGTGAGGACTATGTCGATTACTTTTCCTTTTCCGTAATTTTAATATGATGTCTGACAGATTTGAGTATTTGATGCGGCCTACACAAATGTCCTTTCTTTGGTATTGATCGTCAAGTCGTTGAGCTCCTTAGTAGTCCTAAGTTTGAGCTACACGAATACTGACAAATGCTTGCACTGACTGGACAGGTCCACTCAAATCTGTATGGTTCTTTCCTCAAAAGACCATCTCAGACACTAATCTGCATGGTTCTCATATGATTTGACCAATACATGGTTACTGTATGGACTTTAAAAGAGACTTTGACCCCTGAGTTTGTTTCGGTGTTTCTTCTCAGGGTAGTCAGCTAGGAAACACCGGACTCATCTAGCTTAAACTGACGAAAAGAAAAAAATATTGACGTGTAAAAGTGTTATTTTAAAACCTATTTACAAAATAAATATCATTTATCATTTATCATTTACTGACTGACTGACATTAACGCACAGCTAAAACTACTAGAACTAGGAACGTGAAATTTTGCACAACGTTTCCGTATGTATGTGAGCAGTAAGGGAGGATTTTCCAAAATTCACCCGCTAAATGGAAGAAGATTTAAAATTTATTCGGAGAAATCTATTTTGACGCGGGCGAAGTCGCTGGCAGAAAGCTAGTAGCTCATTTACCGCCTACACTTGCCACATCTCGACAGGGCTTTCCCGCTGGTGTTTAACGATGAGAAGTTGACGTTAAACAGCTGGTCCATTATTTCTGATCAGTTGAAACCAATGCGAATGCGCTACGTGGACTTTTTCGTGCAAAAATTGAGCAAAAATAAAATTAACTGATCAGTGGAGTGTTGTTCAATATTGAAAGGTGATATGTATTTATGTAAGTTTAATTCACAATAAATCAAAAGTGCCACTATCACTATTGCGATAGTTTTTAGTGCATAAGCCAAAGTTGACAAACGTAAGGGCCAACACTGCGTAGAGCGGGAGCCCGCGCGGTGCCATACAAAAATGCTCCGTTCAGGCTCGCGCTTAAGGACCAGTCATGTGCAGCCGCGCCTCGCGCTACTTTTTACGTAATAATACATTAAAGTTCTCCTTCAATATGACTACATGCACACTTTTAAAGTTGAACTAGCGTAATAATCCGGTTTCCACTAAAGGGACCGCCGAAAACTACCCGTGCGAGACTGATACCCGCGCGGACATCCGCGAGGGCTCCTCCTTTACGCAGGGTTGGTCCTAACGCGACCACCGACCGTAGATATAGTGAAGTAGGAAAAGTAAAGTACAATACGCGACATGTAAGTTGAATCAATCATGGTGATGTTCAATGCGCAGTAACAGATTTTCAGGTCTCACTGCAAGTGCGGCAGAGATTGCTGCGCGTAACCATAGCAACGAGGGCCATTTTAATTCCATATTTGCCGAGTACTATACAAATTGACTTCTGTACGGATCTGTTTTGTGCAACTACTTAACATTGATAGATGTAGGTTAGTAACTGTCCGAGTTTCACCGGCCTACTGGCAACCATCAATAAACTATCCAAAAAACATTAATTAGAATTACTCTATAATACAGGGTGTCATTGATATGTCAACGCTAACGAATACCATAGATCCAGTATATGATTCTAGATTCCCCAGTGGTGGAATTTTTGTTGTTATTTTCATATATATTTTTTAATATTTTTTTTACGTTTTTTAATTTAAACTGTAAAGAAACGTCATCTTAATATTTTTTGCGAAAAAAATGAGTTTAATTTGGAATGCATGATTAGAATAATGATTTTATTTGCCTCGACGATATATTTATCAATTGTTTTATGGAAAAAAAAAATGCTTTTTTTTCTAAAAATATCATTGGATTGGTTAGAATAACGATTTTATACAGGTAAAACATAAAAAAAAAACAAAACGCAGGCAAATCCACTGGCAGAAGCTTGTTATAAAACAAATATCCGCTTTCGTTTTCAATAAAAATAGAAACTAAATGAGAAACGGTAGGTAACGCCGCTTCGACTAATCTAATTAAGATTAATTTCCTGTCCCTGAAAAACGAGGGGAAATATTTCAAATAAAATGTTATGAGATATTTTACTGCTGTGAAATACGGCGGAGTATCAGGAGTTAGGCTCGGATTTCGACGCGGGACCTCCTCACGGTACGGAGTGGAACAAACAGACAAGACTAACATCATCAGCGAGCGCTTACTGCAAGAGACGGGATTTTTTTTTTTTATGGTAGGTGAAAATCATCCAATGACGAAACCCGCTCTTGGGCGGAGCGGGAGACCAGTGTCAGGCTCTTACTGACTAAAAAACTTACCCCGTACCTTCCTTGCCTTATTCCTGGAGTCGAGGTAACAGTTTTCACCACAAGAGACGGGATGGATATAACATTTCCAATCTAGATGCGGATAATGTTCGAAGAGTCTGAGCGCACTGTCACTCTCCATGAATGAAAAGCTGAATTATAGTTACAAATCCCAGTATAAATCCTATTTAGTCATCATAATTATGATTGTCACGTTCTTTTTTATGGAGTTACTGGCTAGAACCCACACTGGTTACTTCCTTGCCTTCGTTTCAGGGCTTCGGGGTTCACTTTCATACAACCTATGGCAAAACACCAGAAACTACGACCTAGAAATTACGATGAAATTGAGGGCGTCATACAGGATATAGGAGTAATATTATATCACTTTTGAATACGGTTACAAGTAGCTAGATGTGACTTTTATGTCTAGTCTAAATTTATTATTTGTTTGGTCTAGCAAATCAACTTGTCATTTATCCTCCTCTTTTATCCGAAACTATCCGAAAATTTTATACCGGTTAAGGTAACTGAGTTCTACAACAGCACAGCCCTCAGTGCCTGTACCCGCACAACTCGAGTACACCCAAACGACACGTTTACGCCACCACAACGCTTTGCTCAAAGCACACCGCGACGCTACAGCCGTGCGACCGTGTGAATAATTACGAGACTCATATTCCTCCACGGTTTGAATATTTAAGCACTAGGTTCTCTGGCTGTATAGCTGTGAACTTACAATCGCAGTGTTCACGTTACAGTAGTGTAGTTCATTAAAGTTATGCTGTAGAGTCAACAATAGGCCGATACGCGAGTCTCAATCGCAACATATGTATAGACGGTCTTTAGACAATTTCTGTGTACGCCTACAAATGGATGCAAGATGTCCTACACTTCCAAGTCATTCGTCAGCTGAGTTACGGTCTCTTCTCAGTCTCCTAGTCGCTACTGAATTTTTTTTCATTTGTGAAAATTCACGAAATCTAAACAGAATTTAAGTAAAGATAGTGAAACTTCGTTACACAGCTTCAACAAAATTTAAATTACTCATTAAAATACCAAGCTGTGGTTTTACTGAAAAACTTTTCTACCATAATTAGAGCGAAAATTATTTATTACTATGAGAAAACTTACAAGCTAAAAAATGCGTAAGTAATTTAGATGGCTACCCATCTTAAATGGGACTGAGCAGGACATGTCTGCCGCATGTCTAGCGAGCCGTGGGCCTGTAAAACACAGGATTGGTGCCAAAACACAGCGACGCGGGCCCGCGGCAGACCACGAAGGAGATGGCGGGACGACCTGCCTGTCTTCCTTGGCAATTGGAACGATAAAGCGAGTAACCGAGATAACTGGAAGGAATAGATGGAGGCTTTTGCCCAGCTGTCAGACAGCATAGACATATTATATAATAATAATATTAATGTAGATGAAGAAGACAGCACACAGACCTTCGATGCTGAAGGAATTTAGTCGTCTTTTAACGACGATTCAATTGACGCTTCATACAGATTAAATATAAACGTCCAAACAACGAATTGTTTCTCGTTAAAACACTAACTGTCAAACAGTAGTAAATAAATATCAAGCCGAAACATTTACGAGAGTTCGCAGTTTTATATTTCACACTGAGTAATGATTAATCAATGCATTCAATTAATAAAACAACAGTGTATATCATTGCAACAAGTTTGATATCGAACTATGAATTTTTATGTTACCCTCACCGTATTTTTGTTAAAATATGATGAGTATAAATAAATGTAGCGATTTGTAACGGTAGCCATACACGTTACAGTATACTTGTGCTAATCTTAATTTGCGCGAGTATATGTGTACTACCATTATAGAAGATAAGTAGAAGTGTAACTGTACGGTATCTAATCATAAAACTATCTTTGCGAATTCATTGGAACTAATGAGTGATGTGATCGTGTTGAGGTGCTCACCATATAATGTTTTCCCATAAAATATTTAATATCACCCAAGTATTAATAAGTTAGTTATAATAAGTAGAGCGATGGCACCGTGCATGGGTGACATCGCTGCGACCGGCGGACAAGCTGAACGCATGCCAGAGGGTCATGCGGATGGCGAGCAATGGGTTGTTCGCCGAACAGCCTTCCGATAAAGTTTCAGATACAAGTCGGCGACTCAAGGAAATGTCAGCAAAACCTTAGAGGCTTAGCAGGCCCGAAGCCTCTGGAAAATCCAGCGCCCTGGAATGCAAGAGAACGAAGAATATGTTCCTTATTTTCCTTGCATTATAGGAAGGTGACATAAAAATGTGGTGTCATTTTCTAATAATTCTCACTCAGCTTAAATCGTTTCTTAGATCCAATTCCACCGTCCCTTGCGAAGAGGAATGGCAGGCGGTCGCCTCCTTCTGCGAAGCAGTAATGCTCGTAAAGGAGGAGGCCGACCGCATAAGGCAAAGGCAACGGCGTACTCGCCGTAGCCGTCGCCGCCGCGATCCTGCCGATATCCGGCCACCGTAGACACTGGCTCGCGGACGGTGAGCAATGGGTAGCTCGCCGTCCGATCGTCTGGTAAGACCGAGTCCAAGTCGTCAACGGCGCGCACCGTTCCCGCGCGCCTCAAGGAGTTTTCAGCAAACTGCAGGGGCCCTTCAGGGTCGAAGCCTCCTGGAGCCTAGAGGGTATGTGCAAACTGTCACCTCGACTCCAGAAATAAGGCAAGGAAGGTTCGGGGTAGGTTTTTTAGTCAGTAAGAGTCTGACACTGGTCTCCCGCTCCGCCCAAGAGCGGGTTTCGTCATTGGATGATTTTCACCTACCATAAAAAAAAAAACCGTCCCTAGTATAAAAAAAAACCTTACAAAAACATACCTTTCCTCAGAGCTGATTAAATAAGTGAATGGCTGCTCAAACATTGTCGCTGTGCACCCAGCTAGCTATAAGGTCGCACCTTAAGCTTGCAATCCCAGTCGATACCGCCCGATGGAGATATCGACGTAACTTACGGCCGGGCCGCGTATAAATTTACATTAGTTAGCTCCCTGATCGCCGCCAGTTAATGTGCTGTTCCAGAGTAATGAGACGACCCACCATTGCCGCTGATGAGCGCTCAATACACTAATCACTTGTTAGGATTCCACTAAATACAGTTATTTGTGTACTGGGATACGGGATGGAGCTATTATTTTGCTACCGTTTCATTGGTTATAGAATCCTAGTATTTATTAGGTTTTTGTTGTGAGTTTTGATTTTTAAGGTAGTATAAACTAGCCTGATTGCGATTCCATCTGGTGGTATGCTGGAGGCTCTAGGCGGGCATCGTTCAGTCCATGGCCCTTTACAGCAGTTGATCGTGGCCGTACGGATGGTGCAGGGTTACCGCATGGTGTCCCGCGAACCGACGAGCCTCTTTGCTGACCTGCCATCGTGGGACCTGGAGGCAACCGTCCTTGCACACATCGGATTCGTCATTGGATGATTTTTACCTACTATTAAAAAAAAACCTGATAGTAAGCAGTGATGCAATCTTTGGTGGTAAATCATTATCATTTTCCTGAAGTGTCAACAATGTAAGTTCGGACACTACACACCACGTTTGGTGGTGTGTAGTGTCCTTTTACCATTGGTCTACCGGTAGACCAATGGTAAAAGGCTCGATTCGACTCGATTCTGCCATCGCCTTTTACCATTGGTCTTTTACCATTGGTAGACCAATGGTAAAAGGCGATGGCAGAATCGAGTCATGTAATTCCTGCACACACTTTTTAAAATTCTATTACCCGTAAGCTTCAAACTTTGTAGGTTCGTGTTAACCAAATTCGAATCATCAATTAGCTCTTCGCACTCCTTTCCAATCCCCCTTGCCTTTATGGCAATAACGACTTAAAGGTATTCGTAACAGGATGTTAAGTCCCGTAAACCTCCATTGAAAAGGACGAAGCCAGACGAGGGCTGTGTCTGGTTCGGGCAACTGCCCGGATAGTTGATATCTGAGTGTTGTAAATACTAATCGCGCGGAGAACTGTAATACCGCGTAGTAAAATTTGGTAGTTTAGTTCCTATGTGCCGTGATAGATGTCGTTACAACGCCAATATAATATTTTTATGGTAATTGCCGGTTGCAACTATTCTGCCAATGTCACGTTGAGACGGTGACTGGGAATATAATAATAATATGGAACTTACTACATGTCTAGTTTAAATAACAATACGCAACTCCTTTTTGGCTTCCGTAAATCGAGTAAAAACGATGACCGCAAAATAGCTTACTAACACTCGAGCGAGCACACCTCTCATAACGCAAGATGCCAGCAAACTGCATCAGCCGTAAACATTTTATCGTCGACACGATAACAAACCATTTTGCCTTCACTCAGCAGCGTGGGAAAACATCAAATACCTACTGCAGTCTGTACAGTACGAAATCGTACGTTATGAAATAATCGAATTGTTCGTACAAGCATTAACTGCTGAAAATATTGAAAAACAGGCTGTATTTTTAATCTCGATTACCGCGGCGGTGCACACAACGAGCACCTCGTTAAACATCGGCCGCGTTTAAAAATACATTCCGTCGCGTTTTGTGGACGCCGCGATAATGTTTGTTTTTAGTTGACAGAGAAACGGGTAGTTAACAAAAGGTTGTTTGGCTGTTTTATGTGTCGAGCCTTAAATATAGTAGAGTTGGCAACAAAGTTTGACAGCGTTAATTACACTCGGGGTAACATACACACAGATCTGATAACCCGCCAGGCTGACAGTTTCCCGCCCACGCAAGTGGCCGCCCGCTCAAACGAGCCACACGACGGCGACAGTGGGCGGACGATAGCTAGTCTGTAAATGCTTGCCTAAGTATTAGTTAGACAAACGGAGTGGGTCACATTATGTGCCAGGTAAATATTGATAACTGCTTGCCGGTGTGTTAGAGGCAGTACAGCCAATTCTCAGAAACCAAATACAATATTGCTACTGCTCTGCGGGAGTTAAATTACATAAATTAATAATCCTTTTGTTTACCTTTAACCTGTGTATTACTAATTTATATTAAGGAGCTACCTATATGCTTGCTAGTGGAGTCCCTGGAGGTTTTACCTCGGATTACAGGCACTGAGCATGAAAATTAAAACGAAAATATGAGATGTAAGCAGTGGCGTGCCTAGGGTTTCAATATAAGGCAAGCCCAAAAATTTTTACCGATTTCAAAAAAAGAAAGTTCAGTTTTGGACTGAGTATCTAAGTACTCGCTCATAAACTACTGGTCAGATACAATAAATTAAAAGTGAATTCATCCATGTTCTTTCCTCTTTTTTCTTCAATTTCACTCAATGAAGGCATGCTAGTACTAGATTGAATATAATAAATATATCATCAATTGCATACATCCGGTGGCTTTGAAAAAAGCCATTTGGTTTGCTTCATTGCTTGAGGGAACAAAGTTATGGTAAGTAGTTGCTTGCTTCCTAACAGGACTAGACTAACAGGTCACAGACAAAAAAAGACAAAACAGAAAGTAAAAAAATAGCTACATAGAATATAATAAGGAATTTAAATAAATTATTTATATTCTAATTGGAATCGTCTATCTTTCTTAAGAAATGATTAAATTACATCAGAGTAAAATGTTGGTGATTGTTTTAATTCTACCAACAACTGTTTTTCAATAGCTATCATTGATAATTCAGAAAGACGCACTTGACCTTGTGTATTTCTCAGATAGGACGTTTAAGAGACAAAAAAACACGTTTCGCGGAAGAACCTGTACTTAGCCGGAATAGTTAAAACAAGATACACTGACTTTAACAATTCGGTAAAGGGATCTTCGAGGTTATTCTCATGAATGAAATCAATTAATTCCGAATTCTAATTAATGTCAACAAACCAACAGTTTTACTGTATCTATTAAATTTTCGTTTACGCGATTTACTAGACTGAGAAATACACAGATTAGGCGTCGGTTTTATTGAAGAAATTAACTGTTTTTTCTGAGAAAAGTTTAAAGATTTTACCTTATCTTCGAAAATCAAAACTTGAACGCATTTTAAATCCTCACAAGGTACAATTAGCTCCATTGTTGTAGGTAAGTCACCAAAACACTTACATTTAACTCTGAGAAAATCTAAGAAAACACATACAACAGCATACAACAAAACTTTTACGCAAGCAAATAAAACTGAAGTTAGTTGCACTCGAGTGTCAAAAACTATTTACGCAAAGTTGTAGTGTTGTCATTTAGGCAAAAAAAGTCGCCAGGTATATGAAAAATCTAGCTAAATGTCGCAATTTTTTTACTTTTAAGTTAATGCTTGAATATTTAATTTCGTTATTTTAAAAAGTCGCTAGTTTTTACTGTTGCTAATTCTTAAAAAAAGTCTCCAAACTTTTTAAAAATCTCCAAGATCTCACAACGTTGCTAAAACGGCAACACTAAAGAGTCACAAGCTGACAAGGTCACGCATACGCGCGCTACTTCATGCGCATGCCCGGCTTAAATCTTCTATACTGATCGACTTGTAGACGCAAAACGTCCAAAGTACTTATACGGCACATCGCTATGAGTGCGAAAGAGACATTGAAAGCCCGGTAAAAGCCGGTAAGTGTAAGCGAGATAGCTATATGTTGTGCCGAGTGAAAACGAAGCGCGCGAACAATCGCGATGTGTAATGCAGCGGGCGGGCCTAAGTAGATACTTTGTGTTATTTTGATAAGAATTAAGCGCGCGAACTTTTAAATTGTTCGGGTTTGATATTGATTCTTATCGAGCATTTTAGTAAGGCATGCCGGGCTTTTGGGCTTGTATGAAGGGACCGCCACTGGATGTAAGTACAGCTAATAATCTCTGCGCAGACTTTTGTAGGTGGGATATTAAGTAAGGAGTTCTCCTGGTCGCGGTGGAGTGGGGAGCAGCGTGCAGGGAGGACGTGTCAGACATATACTGACTCAAACCAAGTCGTGCCCCTTCTTTGCTTTCGTCCCAAGCTCCCGGGGTTCACTTCCTGGCGTGGCATTTTGCTTCATGCCTGGCATGGTTGTGCAAAGGGGAACCCCTGGAACGAGTGCCAAAAAGGAATATAAGAGTGCGTTGCACTCAGTAAAGCCTAACACGGCCCTGTCGCACCGCTCTAAAACAGAAGAAGACATCGGATAATTTCCCGTCTAAAAAAAGTACACTCAATGCCACTTTTCGTAGTGATTTTATAACTCAAGAACGGGCTCACCTATCCAAATTAAATGTTTAGGCTTTGTTCGGACTATTCAGTAGATAGTTTATGTAAAATTAGCACAAAATCGGTCCAGCGGTTCTTCCTATCACATTTTGATTTTAAACCAAGCCGCGGGAAAAAACTACTAGTATTATAATTATATCCGCCATATAATCCGATTTTATAGCTGTATGTGTACAGGACCTATTTCTAACTAAACCCCTATATTTACAATTTAAGCATGATAAAAATGCAAGGAAATAAATTGCAGGTAACCTCCGGGGGCACGTAACGCGCAAGTTTAGAGGCAATTTACTAAGAAACATCTCGCTTGCTATTTAAAATATTTTATGTTGCTTACATCCTTACGAAGTTATGTAGCGATAAACGTGTTTATGGTTTTGATAGACGTAGTATTATTTACTTGTGAAAATGCAAAAACTAATTTTATGCTTACAATTTTTTTTAAGAATACTTAACGAAATCTGGGGGGACGAGAACAAGATATGAAGTGATCTATCGGGCAGAAAAATCGTGGCCGTATGTCCCTTTGAGTTGTGGCTTAAGAGATGATAAGTTCGGGATATTTTTGCGCTCCAAATTAAGGCGACGAAATTCCCCGGTAGGAGTGCACGTTGGAGGTATACCAGACGTAATGGTGATCGAGGGCGGCAACCTCTCATGCCAAGGTCTCTCAGGCTAAGGTGTGAAGAGAAAGTGGGCGGAGGTCACCTCCTTTTAGAAGCGCGTAAGGGAACAGACATCGCCACACCCTAGACATCAAAATATCGACTCCGACTACCGTAAACGCTGTGGACAGCGAGCAAAGGGTAGTTCGCCGTTCAGCTGGACTGAGCATGAGTCGTCGACAGTGCGTAGTATTCCAGGCGCACCGCGAGATGTTTCCGCGGTGCCAGAACGTAAAGGCAACTGAAGGGCACAGTTACGGTTTTAGTTACTTAGTACAATCCTGACATGCTATCGTAGCTCCACCGTAGAGCGGGAGAAGTTATTGGATGACTTTCCACTTCAAAAAAATAAATAATTATACAGTTTACTCACATTTCACTTCGAACAACGTAGGCTAACTTAGTTCTACTAACATAGAAGCGTCATGATGATAAAAACTACCACAGAAATGTTTCTATTTCTATTATAGAAACTATTTTTTCAACGATTTATTTTGCTTCTGTTTGACCGTACACAACGAAGTGAGCACGGTGGACAGCACAATTATACGACAATCCGTTATCCGTCAGGATGGGTAATCCTACTTATCATAATCTGTCGTCATCTCATATCATCTATCTACGTCTGACACCCAATTACCTAAAACCATTTCAAAACAACAAATCTATCTGTATTTCCCGGTACTGTCCTTATTCCAAGCTACCTAGAACACTAGATCAGTTCGCGAAACTTCTCCGTACAGCGAACTACAAATCGCAGCAGTAAGAAGCAAAGATACTCGTACATTATTCCTTGTAAAAAGTAAGTAATAAATCACCCGGCTGTTCTACGTCGGCTCGCACAGCCTCTGACATGTTTATGGAGCCCTGGTATCTGTTTCGCAGAGAATGTTTGAAGATAATTGAAATCTCATCATGGGATGAAGTTGATATGATGGAGAGGGGTTTGATATGCTGTCATGGTGTTTAATGGGACACTGGGTTATGAAGATAGAAGATAAGCCTCACTATACATTTTCCTTTAGGAGGAACTGACACACTACATCCGTAACTACGTAAGCTAACCTTTTCGACTGACATTAAAAAATTAGTCACCATAAATGACATTGACCTGGGTGTTTCTAGTTCCATAAATGATAAATAAGATTCAACTTACTCAACCCTTAAAGGAAACACTAAAACAGTTTGAAAAAAGGATACAGCAAGATTGAAGCTTGTGATCCTTAGCTTACAACTCATAGCTGACCAAACAAATCTGACAGGCCATTCATAAAAGTTCCACTTGTAACAACCCATATTTATTTATATCTATTTTCATAATCAATCTCCTCACAGTCTTCAGGAGTCCCGACAGCTTGACATTTCGCTAATGACGCCTAAACACTACCGACTACTGCTCGGGTAAATTCAGCATTATTGAAAGGGGCTAAAGTTATTTTTCGTTTGTCGATAGGGTAAGGGGTGCGTTGTGGCGAGTATAAGGTTGTCCCGTCCGGCTAACGGGTTTGTTTTAACAGTCTGTTCCGATATGAAATTAATATGTCCGGTTTTACCTGGGTAGTTTGGATAACGTACGTTCAGAACAATGTTATTTAAAATTGGTTAGGTATCGGAATTTTGAAGCGTTAAAATTGAATATTGATGTCGACCGGTATCATTGATGGCACGTAAACATTTTCAAACGACTCAATGTTTCAGCTGACAAGCTAAATTGAGATAACAGTTGATTTGCCGTAAGTTAAAGCACGATTTTTTAAGTCTATCAACCCTAGCAGTGTCGAGGGCGAAAGTTGACGCAAGTCGCGACGTTAATCCGCGAGCAAACGCGACAATCTGCGGACTCGTCTTAACTAACGACGCGACGCCGACAGCCCGGCACTGCAAGTTGTTGTACTTACTAGTTCTCTGAGCTATATTGATTTTTAATTTTAAACGATAAAGAGCGTGACTTAATTGGATTTATTCTTCCAGAGTGAATAGACTATAGAAAACTACGTACTAAAACTACGTACCTAAACGCTTCTATTTTCCTCATTCCCTATTTTTTTTGCAGCAATTGCGAATAACTTGTAATAAATATCTAACGTTACATAAGCAATCCGTTCGCAAGCTAAACATGAGAGCCAGAAGTTGGCATAAGTAATATTTGAATAATTGAAGTCATTGAGGGAGGCACAAGTCTGAGGCACTCCGGGGCTGGGTATTATTTATTTGGGGACTTTGAAACTCTTCCAGAGACACTTTCCTATTACTTCTGAGGAAACTGGAAACTTTGTTTAAACTTCAGTATTGAGTGACGGGCTATGATTCTGAACTCGATATTCATATCAATAGGAATCAATATACTTTTCAATATACTTTTTAAAGTACTTTATTTTTTGGTCGAAACATTTTTGCGTAGGTACGTTTATTGTTGATCGGGAACCATTATGGAGAATACATTTTTTTTATTTACTGATTACGTATAGATTTGCGCTTGACCGCTATCTCACCTGATGGAAAGCGACGATGCGGTCGACGATGGAGCGCGCTTACCTAGAAGTAACCTATTCACTCTTGACTTAAAGATTCCAGGATTGTAGCCACATTTACTCGTATATTGTACAAGTTTTCTTATACTCCGAAGTTACCCATTTTAAATATAAAACGTGAAAAATACAGATACGGAGGGAAACGTAAATACCAACAAAACGTAAACGGTTGCGCATTTTCCCAGCGACAAAAGACAACGATCACACAGAAATGTCACACAAACACGATCACATTACAAAACATTCAATTTTTCCCGTCAATGTGTACAGGCTTAGCTGCGACCGATCCTCTCGACATAATGGCTTGTACACACTCCTCCCGCGGATCAACCCACAAATATTAGCTTTAATACTCACGGGATGTGCAGTAATAACTTGCCCTTTGTGTCGTGGGCTGTCGAGGGTGCCAGAATGATCACTGAACTAATTGATGGACGACGCAAGACAATACCGTGTTTGAGTATTGGCTGATTCTTTGCGAATGAAACCGTCGACTCATTGTCTAAAAAAAGAGAAGTCGTCGTCGAAGCCAGCCCCCATTCCCCATTAATCTTAATCATTTGTAAATCGGTGAAATTGTTTGTTAGTTTGTTAAAAGTAATCTGTGGACGTACTAGGTTGTTTATTCCGTGAATATCTCAGCCTGGGATGAGACCCCAGGAAAATTAGGAAATGAAAAAAGCTAGTCTAAAATAAAAAGACAAGCAATTAGAGGTCTATGCTATCATACTCAAGTCACATGAGAAAAATTTCATTCATCTGTCGGCCACATCATCGCTTACCATCCAGGTGAGCTAATGGTCAAACGTAAGCCTACCAATAATAAAAAAAAAATAGATTCCTCAAAGTACCAGGAGTACACAGCCCTTGAAGAGATCTAGGTCTCGTGACCTTTGGCATAACTAAAGTAGAATCTTAAATAACTGGCTGTCATCAACATGATTTGTTTTGTGTTCAATAACCCTTGTCTATTTCAGATTAGAAAATGTATTTGTAAGATAGATAGAGTAAGCTAAATATATTCTGTAAAATACTCACTCCGTGATAATGCCCTAGGAAATAAAGAGGTGAAGGCCTAGGAAAAGGTCGGTTTAAAGATAAGAAACAGCAACAGTCGTGGTAGTTAAGCCACAGTTAATTAGGAAGATTGCCCAAACTACCAGGACCATATAGCCTGGAAGAGATCTAGCTCTCGTGAACTTTGGCAAAACTTAAGCAAACTATCCTAAATAACAGACTGTCATTAACATGATTTGTTTTGTGTGTTCAATAACCCTTGTCTATTTCAGATTAGAAAATAGAATTTATTTGTAAGACAGAAAAAACCAAGCTGTATAAATTTTATTTTGTGATCCACTCCGGGATGATGCCTTAGGAAATAAGAAGTGAAGGCACAGGAAAAGGCCAGTTCAAAGATAAGAAAGATGGGTAAGCAACAGTCGTGGTAGTTAGGCCGCAGCTAACTAGAACGATAGCTTAAACTACCAGGAGCACATAGCCTGGAAGAGGTCTAGCTATCGTGACTTTTGGCAAAATTTTAACTATCCTAGATAAGCGGCCCTCATCAACTTGATTTGGTTTGTGTGTTCAATAACCCTCGTCTATTTCAGACTAGAAACTACTAGAAAGTAATGTTTGTATAAAAAGATCTTTCTTTACTATGCCGAACCGAATCCTACTGTATTGAAATTTGCGTATACGTCATGTAACAATAGTTAGTTTATAAAAGTGGTTCATGGTTTTAAGAGTCAATGAAAATAATCGTAATATGATAACGAAATAGGGGTACAATTTAACTGGTTTCTATTATTATATTTCAATAAATAAGAAACAAATAGAAAACCCCACTAACAATACAACAACCACGGGCAAGATATCGGCGGGACCAATTGATCCTCTATTTAGTTGTGTTTTTTGTAACTGTTGTGTTGTGTCTGTGCTGAATAAATTTATTTCTATTCTATTCTATTCTATTTATAGAAATTTCCATCATGATCGAATTTGAACCTATCGAATCTGATATTTAATTATTTTATTACAATTTGTGTCGCAACTCGTAAATATACAAAAAGGAGATTATCTCCCACAGCAAATTTAAATATTGAAGCATGAAAAAAAGATTTCTTTGAGCACTTGTTACAACACAACCGTAGGCGAATAAATCCGTACTTAATATAATATTACTAGCTTTTGCCCGCGGCTTCACCCCGTTAAAATAGATTTTTCGGAGCGGCAAACAGTGTCAGACTCTTACTGACTAAACAACCTACCCCATTCCTTCCTTGCCTTGATCCCAGGGCCCCGGTAATACGCTTTCGCATCAACCCTTAGTCCCAGAAGGCTTCGACCCTGCTGGGCCCCTATAGTTTTCTGACAACACCTTGAGGCACTTTATTCCCTTAGGGGTTGAATTTTAAAAATCCTCTTACTGCTCGCCTACATCATAAAAGGTGACACTGTAAAAACGTTATGCTCCCTCCTAGGCCCTGTAGTTTCGGCTATGTGTTAATATGTCAGTCAGTCAGTTTCTCATTGCTGGTCCAGCTCCACTACCACTAGTCCCTACGAATTGATTATTATTTTTATTTGTAATCTTAAATGTTGACATTATTCTAGTGTTGTATAATGTAGAAGCAGTTTTTTTTCAATGTTTGTAAATGTGAGTACCATGGAGTAATTTATGGTTTAAAGTTGTTTGACGTAAATGACCATGGCAGTTGAGAGTTTGTCATGCTCACTCAAATGTCTCGCTGATGGTGGCGCGTGTGTTGGATCATTCGGTTCCCTTCATAATGGTTGAGCTGAGTGGTGCTGATATACGCGTCATGTCCGTGAACGGGCGCTGTCAGTTGGGACTGGTCATCTCTTAGCTGCCAGTGGTTTATTTTAATTGGTTTAGAACATACTTTACGTACTCTTTTATTATTTTAGTTACATTGTTCTCGCATCATAGCAGCGACAAAAATATGTAACCTATATATTTGTAAAACACAACATGATTAAAAAGAGTGTCCATGGAGTTTCTTGCACATTCTTCTCCATTGAGACCTACTTTTTGGAATGTGCAATTAGCGTCATTTTTTTCCTGACAGACCGACTTTATGACTTTTCAAAAGTGCCTGTAAAGGTTTATTTGAAATAAACGCTTTGAATTTGAATTTGAATTTCTCCTTTTAAATATGCAGATTCAGATCATTCAGATCAGAATCATTTATCTTTTATTTATCAGAGTCACTCAGTCTGTCTGTTACGCAGTTCTCACTCACGGTTAGATAAACTCTGACATACATGAACTCCAAGGAAGGACTTGGGACTTTTTATCTGGCTTCGATTTCGTGTCTACAACAACCGACAATCACGAGAACGAAGTCACACTGTAAAGGTAGTGTTTTATACAGTCGTAGGTACGCTGTAGTAGTTTTACAAGTCATCAGCAGACAGTAGCAGCTTAGCAGTGCGGACCGAGTTCGTTTGTACACTCTTGATAGTTCAGCGGATACGCCCAACTGTTTATTAATTAGGGTAGGGTCCGTCTGGAGGCCACTCGGCATAATCAAAAAACAATCCGGGTAGCATCTAGCCACCACCCCCTCCCGCTCCTCGTCCCACACCCCCCGTAACCGCACAGTTCCCACGCACCTCGCCCCGCGCGGTCACGCGAACCGAAACAATTCGCTTAATTAAAATACTTTTGCACACATACGAACATACATTATTTACATATTACACCTTTACATCACACGTTAGCTAGTACGTGTCTCCCGACTACCGCCGACGAGCTTCTCTAAATAAAACGGCATTAGCTTTTGTCTGTACGACGAGGCCTTTGCCTTTGTTTGGTATTGCATGTCAGCTAAATTAAAATGAAGGTAAGGAAAGTAAAAAAGATGAGGAACTCCCTTCGGCGACATCCGACGAGAGCGGATCTTGAAGATCTTAATTAAAACTTGGAATTAACCTCACGGAGCCTTTTAAACTGAAGAACTACGTGTTCGTTTGAAGGAGCACCCTTATGTGCGCTGGAGCTTTTACCATTCATCAGAATCTAATGATGTAAGTATCATATTACTAATATTATAAATGCTAAAGTTACGAAGTTTGGATGTTTGTTACTCAATCACGCCAAAACAGCTGAACGGATCTGGATGAAATTTGGCACAGGCATAGGATACACTCCGGAATAGAACATAGGCTACTTTTTATCCCGGAAACCCCAACCACAACCCCAATACCACGCGGGCGAAGCCGCAGGCAAAAGCTAGTGGTTTAATACGTTCGTGTTGTCTAATTAACTGCTTGGATTACACAGTTACTACACACAGTATCTCAAGATATTTTCCTATCAATTGAAGCGTTCATGGCAATGCGCTTATTGGTCGTTAAAGTCGACGGAACGCTAAATTCCCACTGATAATGTTCAGCTCGCATTCTGTGAATTCTCCGTTGGATTGACTTGCTTTGTGATTGTGACTTACCTGTAACAAAAATAAAACTAGATTAATAACGTACGTACTCAATAGATGACAATTATCATTATTTTATATCCAATTAATTTCTGTATTATATATATACATAAAATAAAACATTAACGAAAGAAAAACTGTACATTGAGAATTTTCTAGAAAAAATAAGTGGCTATTGTTAGAAAAAAGTAACTGATGACAAAAAGTTACTTTTTAGAATTTTTATCTGTTTGTCTGTTTTTCTGTGCCTATGGTAAGGGTTGACGCCAAAACTACTGGATAGATTGAATTGAAATTCAGCAAAAATATTCCTTGTTAATTTCTAAGCAATCTCAAATAATACGGACATGTTAAAAACACAAGAATTTTACGCCCACCAAGAACAACCCTAGCTTAAAAAAATATTTGCTTTTACGCACGGAAAATACAGAAATGTGTAAAAATGTAAATAAAAAGCAAGGCTCGTTATTTCGCACATCGTTTTTATTTCCATGAGGTTGTTTTTACAATAAAATGGTGAGATGCTTTTATTCTGCAGATACTGTTCTCCGCTGGTATTATTGTGTTGAAATGAAGGCATGGTGGCAGACTAACTAGTGGGGAGTGTTATCACTTGGCACCGCAGGGTACAGACAGAAGGTACGCTACATAACGCTTGTTAGTTTGTCAGCGATACGCTTCACGACAATATATTATCATGTTTGACAGATCCTTTTGTTTATATCCCTCTCACTCTCTCGCTCTGTCTATGCCGATGATCTTAATCTTCATTACCATAGTCTAAAACAGTCGTTTCCCCCTGTCCCTATTTATGCTATCTTTAAAACTAAGCAACGGATTTCGATGCGGTTTTTTATTAGGTACAGTGATTTAAGTGGAGGGTTTATGTGCATAATACATGCATAATATATTAAATATCAGTAGCCGTGCGAAGCTGGGACGGGTCACTAGTAATAAATAAATTATTCTCGTAAGTTACAGTAATCCTTTTTTTTATTTCAGCGAATAGCCATCAATGCTGACTGTCCTTCTTTACTTCTCGACGTACTCGAATTATTATTTTATTTCTGATTATTATTTAGCAAACTGTACACGTACAGCATAGTTATTGATACATAGGTACATAATACTTACCCAGTATTCTCAGTTGTGTGATACTACTGACTGTTACAATGCGCAAACTTCTACAAGTGTTATATTTCGGTATATGTATTTATTTTCAACCTCAAGTATAAGACTCAGGCCTTAGCGGTCGCTATACCAGAAGGGGAGCTATACCTGCATGTCAAGTACAAACAACTATATTATTCTTATTGGCTAAACTGCTATTTTTGATTGAAGATATAATGGTGGACCTAAGGCCTTAGATATTCTCTACCAATCAATAAGGAGTGCTGAAGATATTGACATGATTGCACCGATTTTAGTAACCATTGTTTACGATTCCTGGTGTGAGCATAGCAATAGTCCGATTGCTTCTGTATTTTAGAATTTCACCTTCACTCTTTCACAATACTCTCGTCGTTCGAGCTAAATCAGAACATACATAAACTGATTACTCAAATAAAATCATTGTATAGTTTCAGTTTGTCCCACGAAAGTAAGCATCTCTCTCAAAAACTCAATCAGTATTAAGTATGAATTCTTAGCAAATAATTTTTAGTAACGATTCAGAGACGGCCGTCCTGAACCCTCTTACTATGTGCAGCGCTCTGATACGGTCGTCTGGTAACCGATTCAACATTGTGATTCTGTGAAAGGATCCATTGTGATCCTTTCTTAGAATATAATGTTAAAACTTGACAAATGGGCTTCAAAGACGAATCAGTTTAATTTGGCAATATTACTCCGTCTCAATCGATCTTGAACATCCAGTATTTGTCCTACTCAAGTACGTATACATAATGAGTTCTCGAATGACTGAGCACAGTCCAGAGACAATGAGAGTCAGGTAAACAACAGCCAAGACGTTATTGTTGATATATCGTAAAGCGAAGAGCTCGGTACACTTAAAAGAATCTATGAAGCGACGCGACGAGTACTCGAGACTGGAGTACAGTTGAAGTAAACGCCATCTCAGTTTTACGGTACTCATAAACACAGGTTACGATCCAAGGGGTTACGTGCGCAGGTATCACTCAATTCAGACTGTCTCCTACACCGTAAACATGATACGAAATCACATAAATCTTTAGAGATCAGAAAGTACTGCACTCATAGATAAAAGTTATCTTTTTATGGGTCCTCTAACAACAATCTTCTTGGAACGAGATAACAAAATTGCGAGCAGTTTAGAGATATTAAATTTAAAACGCGTGGGTGGCGGATTCAGGCGTCTAGTGTACAAAGAAGGGTTATTGGATTTCCAGACACGCTGCGCTCATCGTTACGTCTCACTTTGCTTCAAGACATACCTACAAAACCGCCATTCACTGAATATATTACACGTATAATGACTTGTTCAGGACTAGATGTACTTAGTACATTATTTTCAGAGCAGGTATCAACCACTAATCTGATATCAATCAAAAAACCACAACTGTGATGCACTTAGGTAGTTAATTTGAGATGCTGGCGTGTGGTCAGTATTGACAACAGACCACTGTATTGTGGCGACGTACCTAAATCATGGCGGCTCACCCCACAACCACAAAGTTGGCTCCATATGAAGTGCTAAACATTCAACAGGCCTTTTGATACACCAGGAGCGCAGAATAATCAGGCAGTAAGTTAGCAGAGCTCTCTATATCCGTCCGCCGTAATTGTTTCCGATTGCAATCACTATCGAACCAACACGCAGGTCGCCGCAGCTGTCTAACTTAACTGCACTTTGATGTTCATTTAGACACATTGTGAGTTCAACTGTGAATATTACCTTTGAGCTGGAACTTGTTTAATTTAAGTGCTGTAAGGAATCTTGTTACAATGCACTTACAAGGTTTTCGTATCCTAAATCTTCTTTCGTTTAAGCTACCATGCTAGAATGTTTAACGAAACCTCAAGTTACGAGACCGCGAACATAAAACACATTCAGAAGATAAATGCAACAGTGCCTAACCTAATTTCATAACTGAAACGAGATTTTCCCGGAGCAAATCTCGTTTGCACAATGAGTTCAAGGTATAAAATTGTGAGCTTCCACTTTGTTCAAGTGTACCTTGTGAAATATTACAAACGAGTTGCGAATTGTCAACAGGATGGGAAATAATTAAATTAGGCCGGAGTTGGCTTGTCAGAGGTACGCTAACTGCGGCGGACGGACAGGCTGCGGAGCTGCGATTAAGATACGGATATAGAATGACAATCGGTCCCGTTTGAAGATTAACAACTGAGTTTTTGTGTAAGGTTGGGTGATCATTTGGCATAATGCTGTAAGTCATAATTTATAAGGACTACATAACTGTATTATCAGTTACTGGATTTCCACACACTCAGTTAAAATATCGGCGTTGCTACATAAATAAACTATTAAAATAACAAGTGTAAGTTAATGGCGCTGTTTATATGCCGTGTTACATTCTTGTTAGCAAACGGAAACTACGTCGGAGCCTCGGGGACCAGGCAAACAAGTTTTTTTATGCTCTTTAATTTATTTACCGAGTTGTTGAGTTAATTTAGAAGCGCCCCTTGCGCTGCCGACAAATCTAAAAGGACACGGGAGTGCGGAAGTCCGAAAACTTTTAAAAGTATCCACATTTTAACTTAGTGTTATTGTAGTTCTTTGAAAACTGTGATCTCAAATTCTCGTCATGCTCCTAAGTTTAACTAAAAACTTTGTTCTCTTGGAACAGCATTTTAGGGTTAAACTAAGGATTATAAATGACTATTTCACGGTCGGCCGGTTACTTACAAAGCTTCGCAGACTACTACAAAGAGCAGACACCGCCAGTATTGGATCAGTTTATTTCGCGGCAAGTGACGTCTGGGAGAGCCCTCAGCCGCGTCGCTAAAGTCAAGGTAATCCCCGCGCCGACTGATAGAGCACACAAATTCACTCGTTTGCTCGTGAGCACACTTAAAGGGCTCTATAGCTGTCCAACAAGTCGCTAGCGAACTAACGTTCACAATATTTATATCACTAAGAACTAGTCTCGTGAAAAATCCAGTATCTTAGAAATCTATTTTAGTAAAGTAAAGACCGGCCCAACTTGTTAATCGTTGCGTAAATTCAGCCTACTCTCGTTAATACATTTTCGTCACGTACCCGCTAATTACGGCTATGGGTCAGCTTAACACAGCCAGAAAAATAAATCGGTGTCTAAATACAATTCTCACTGAGATAAGTACAGCGAAAATACTAGGACGACATGATAAATGTGGACATTAAATCCAATTTGGTGTGCTATGTAAAAGAATAAGTGGGACAGTGTAGTTTATGTATGGAATCAAGCGGCCACGTCTGCCGCCTATGATGGCCGGGTGTACGTAATAGCCTGGGCGTGCCTTTCAATTCAATGCCACCGGGGCTGCCTTCAGCGCTGGCCAATCTCGGGAAATCTGTTATAATATACTAAAACGTAGCTAAACTATGAAAGGCTTAAAATAAAATTTGGTGTCATTGTACAATACAAGGCAAATCAATTTAAAAATCATGTCAATCAATTATTATCGTTGTACAGATAACGTTATTGAATTTCGCTATCAATAGACACAATGCAATTGATACCCGATTGTAGGTCGACGTACAAATCACGAACTTGTCATCATTAGGAATCAATTCTGTAGGTAGATAATATCGTTTCAAACGTGGGTGGGTGGGAATTGAAAGGGCGTGAAATGTAACTAGAAGATACAAAAATTGAAGATCAAATACCGTGTGAAACTGATAAGTTTATCTCGCACCTTTCGGATCGTGTATTATCCTCTGTGATATCGAAATATTGTAGGAACGTGCCGAAACAAGGAGCTCCTGGGAATTATTCAAATAACCTTTGAAGTCTTTGAACAGCGCAAGGTCAGAGTTATTGGATAATGAATTCAGCAGTCCGATCTTGACAGAATTGTAGTGGTAATTACTATTTGTCTAACTTTAGAAAGTTAGACAACATAATTACTTACAAATAATTTATTAAAGTATCTAAACACGAATATCTAACAAACAGTATTATGAAAAAATATAAAATCTACTTAATTAAAGTCCAAAAGCCAGTAAATAAACAAATATCTACTAGGAGCGCAGAACCTGCAAGTGTTGTAGAGGGTCGTTTGTCAGCCGCGATGTCTATGCAGCACAACTGGAACGTTGTTGCCAGTTTCAACAGAATTAAATTAAAAAATACCAGAAGCAATTTCAATTGTTTGTAGAAGAGTTGCTAAAATGTTCCGGCGTACGTTAGGGATAACACTGGCATTTATCGAGCTTAGCAGGGTCGTAAAAGGTACAAATGTTCCAGATTTGTCGTCCAAAAATTACCTTGGTTGTTTGTGAAAATGTCCAAACAAATTTTGAAATATTTCGGTAAAACCATTATCTGGCAAGTTGGCGGTAGTAGCATGGCACAGTAAATTCTGCAGACGAGCCAGAGAGGAACAGAACCGCGCATATGTGATGATTCGCAACGAGCCGTGTTTTATGTACGAGGCCACGCCGTTTGTTTACGAGCGCCGACGGTGAGCGCTCCGGAGTGATTGCTCGTTTATGTTCTTATCATCATTTCATAATTTAAGTATCTTTCTTGGAGTAGAATTCACGATGAACCTGAAATTTGTGGTTTCTTTGTTCAAGCTTTTTCTTGTATTATTTTATGTATAATGAGCCAATTTCTGCGTTCCATTCAGTACAGGCCTACAGCTACACCGTATTTACCGAAGGACTATTATTGAAAATACAAATCCACAAAACGAATTCAGAACCTCAAAGGCGTATCCGCGCTTGCTAACGACTAAGACAGGCAGCTCCAAGTACCCGTATACAACTGTGTACTTTATTCAAGTTTTGTCAGGTTTCTATGCTGTAATCAACACATTCATTAGAAGGAATTCTGAGATTAAAAGTGTAGCGACATCTATGACGCCACATAAGAACTACAAGAATCCTGTATCGCGCAATTAAAGTTCTCCGCGCGATTAGAGCATATACGACAGCCCGAAGTCAACTATCGGGCAGTAGCCCACCAGACGATAACACCTGTCTGGTCGGAGGATCCTCCCTTTTCAACGGAGGTATGTGGGACTTTACTCTCTGTTCCACATCCCTCCAAACTGGTGACCCTCGACAAAGAACGTCAGCGCAGCATTCGTGCAAGTACTTCGTGACGTCATCATCACTTCCTCAAGCTTTCGAGCAGCGAGCCACACAGCCAGCACCCACGGCTATAAAGGGTATCCTGACCACCAGCATGACATCCTGGTCATACCTGGTCATCACCTTCAGCCTCATCAGCGACCTTGTCTAAGCACCTGCACCTTCGGCCAGTCACAAGAAGAGCCTTGAAGAACCTCTCCTGGTCGACGACAGCAGTCAAGCCCTACGTCGCACAGCACCACCCCGACTCACTGGGGCATCACCGCAGACAGTTCCGACTCACCGAGAACTATGCGGAATCCGGTTCCGACTCACTGGAACCAACCTACCGCTGGCCTGGCACAAACATCGATCTCCGATCTCCGGAGGGGAGTGATGTAGCGACATCTATGACGCCACATAAGAACTACAAGAATCCTGTATCGCGCAATTAAAGTTCTCCGCGCGATTAGAGCATATACGACAGCCCGAAGTCAACTATCGGGCAGTAGCCCACCAGACGATAACACCTGTCTGGTCGGAGGATCCTCCCTTTTCAACGGAGGTATGTGGGACTTTACTCTCTGTTCCGCATACCTCCAAAAAAGTATGAACGTGCCGAGTTTTAATTTCCTCTTATACAAGAAATCCGAATGCAATTAAATTGTACGTGTACTAAGAAAAAGTTAAGAATAATATTAGCTAATTGAAATTCATTCATCGCAGTTCCACGAACATTAGCCACGCTGTATTACAGAATCTTAAAAATGTTTTATTTTTATTAAGAACAGTAACACAAAAACGTACTTATATTAAATTTGATATCTTTCCCTGAATTTTCCTGGATTATTTACATTAGTTTCCGTTCTCACAACTCATGCCGTTTCCTCTTCGAATAAAAGCACATTACCATAAATTCAAAACAGACCTATTTCAGGGCATAAAAGCGAGCCACAAAATATGATAACGCGCCGTTCTACCATTTACACAAAATAGACATATCACTAAAACTGCCAAAATGGCTGACAATAAAGTGACGTGTGAAAAACAAAACGTGAACGAACAAAAAAGCCACACATTGTTACTGGCTACCGAGGAAAATGAAATATGGTCTACGGTGTACATGCTGGTGCTGCAGGAACGATGCTTAGGCGGTTAACAGACTGCATGTTACGTTTTGTATATTCATGGCGGGCGACTCGTCTTCGTCGTCTCGCCCCGCACCCACGCACGTGTGCGCATGTTTTTCCGCGTGTAGGCGTGTGATTTACATGAACGCGAGTGGGTGCATTTTCTGTGTTAGACTGTGCGTGTTGTCTATACAAACGGAGATACTAACAAGAAATATCAAAACACGCATTCACGTTGTTGTGTGCAACAGAAACCGATTCCTACAGCTATACCATACAGTTTCAGTTTTACTGTACTTTAGCTTGACGACCAAAAAATTGTTCAAAGCATATGAGACCTGAGAACGTAGGTGTGCGGAACCCCACAACCACACAGTGCAAGTAATAACGAAGTAAAATAACTTGAACTGACAGTGGGTAAGTTCCCCAGGACGCGTCGGGCCCGGTGCGCGTCCAACTAAAAGGCTTTGTTAGCTATTAAAGTTACTAGTTCACAAGTGAGCGAGTTCGATCGGCTCCCATTTAGACTAGTTACTGTGCTGTGGACTTGTGGAGCTTCAACTCACATTCAATTATTATGGAGTTGGTCGTCACGGCTGCAGGATTAAACACAGGCTTAGCAATAATAAAAAGTACCTATCAATAAGATTTTCTCTTTCAGACCGACTTAAAAAAGAGACGTTTCAATATGGTTGTATTTTTATTTTATAGGACATATGGGATTCTGAAACTAATTGAGGAAACTCTTCAAATATTATAGGTACACCTTTAGTGATTTTGGTATCTTAATCGAGAACTCAAATATGATAGTCAGAAAATTAGTAAAATTAAACTGATGAAAAACACTACAGATGGCTAAGAGAACTTCACAGAGAAAGATATCTCGACTAAGATACGAGCAAATATGACGTTCAAATAAATAAATAGTTGTGCTGGAAATTAATTACTTTGTAAAATTTTTAATATTTCCTTTTATTATTGTAAAAGTGGGATTGTTATTTCTTTTCAGTTCAATTTGAAAATATGTCTGGCAATTAGAGTTCTCTATGCGACCTACCCAAACCTATCTTTGGTAATGTTTATCAAGTAGTTGAACTCCGTAATAGTCTTGAGTTGAGTTCAACGAACACTTACAAATGCTTGCACTGACTGGATCAATCGACTTAAATCTGTATAGTTCTTTTGTGGTTCCTCAAAAGGTCATCTTAGACATCTTCTGAAACACTTCATAATCTTCATATGATTTGTCCGTTTACTGTAGTATTTATAATAAAATCGGCCAAGAGCATGTCGGGCCACGCTCAGTGTAGGGTTCCGTAGTTTCCCGTCCGAGTCACAAATTTCTCACACTGTAACAGATCCCAGTGGCCCATGTAAAAATTTGTAACCAAATTTCCCGAGAGATGATGCTGTACTCGGTGCTTATTTTTTTTGGAATCAACCGATTTTAATCTTTTAAAAAGACTGACTTACTCCGACTTTGTTTAGGTATTTCTTCTCAGGGTAGCTAGGAAACACCAGCACCATATCCAACTTCCGAAATTGAAGTAACTTTCTACTCTTTATGGTTGTATTTTTGTTAAGTTTTTTTATTCAATGGTTGTCATTTAAAAACGGTACTCGATAAAAATCTGGTTCTCTTTGATCGTAGCCCGCATCGATATCTCTTGTTAACGATTCATAAAACAAATATTGCGACTGCTGACGATACTCATGAATTCGTATTCGCTCCTCATCTTACTTCATTCTGTCGTTCTCAAATCAGCATGTTTGAGAAGTTTTGTCTTTTAATTTATATAACCTAGTGCTTGACTGCAATTAGAGGTTGCAAATGTTGCAATCGAATATTCGAATTCGTTTTCTAAATTTATATTCGAATTCCAAAAAAAAACTATTAAGTCTAAACTTGACGTAATTTTGTCACTTACAGAACGCGTCGCTTCCTATCAGGTGAGATAGCGGTCGGCGGGTATCAATAAAAAAAAAACCGAAATGCTTAGTCCGGCCCGTAGAAATTTCAGTACGTAAGGGTGGATATTCGCCGTAGAGATTATCATCAGCATTTCACTGTTCCCACTTGGGACTCAGGCCTCCTCTCTAGGAGAGGAAAAGAGAAGAACGGAGACGCTTTTGTAATATAACACAACTCTAAGATCACTCACCATCACTGCTTACCATGAGGTGGGATCGCAGTCAAGCACTAGTTTATTGCAACAAAAAAAAAAAAGTAACAGGGAAGCATGCCGATATCCGGCCACCGTAGACACTGGCTTGCGGACGGTGAGCAATGAGTAGCTCACCGTCCGGTCGTCTGGTAGCAGTCCAGACCGAGCCCAAGTCGTCGACGGCGCGCTCCGTTCCCGCGCGCCTCAAGTAGTTGTCAGCAACCCGTAGGGGCCCCACATGGTCGAAGCCTCCCGGAGCTGAGGTTTGGTGCGAAAGCTTTACACCGGGACTCTGGGAATAAGGCAATGAAGTTACGGGGTAGGTTCTTTAGTCAGTAAGAGTCTGACACTATTTCCCGCTCCGCCCAAGAGTAGGATTCGTCATTCGATGATTTTTACCTACCATAAAAAAGTACCAGGGAAGCATAGCGCAAAGAAGTAAGTAGAACTATCTCCCCATCGTGTGTGCATTCGTGACAGAGCGCGTCGCGAGTGGCCACTCCGTCCCGCTTAGCGTCCGCCGAGACACGCACTCAGCGCGCCGCCTGGGAAATCACCGCGCTCTACACTGGGCTTGTAACACCTCTTGTTTATTAACTTAAACGCAAGCACCTGTCATGGAGTCAAAATGTTATTATGATTAATGTTTGCCACAAACGAATTGCTTTTTGGGATTTAAAACAGGCGTGTGCACGATGTTACAGTACTGTAGGTATGGATTTGGTCTGTAGTCAGAATCAATTATAGAGTACGGTTTTTTTTTATGGTAGGTGAAAATCATCGAATGACGAAACCCGGTCTTGGGCAGAGCGTGAGATCAGTGTCAGACTCTTACTGACTAAAAAACCTACCCCGTACCTTCCTTGCCTTATTCCTGGAGTCGAGGTAACAGTTTGCACCACCCTAGGCAATTATAGAGTACGGTGGATTATTCAATAAATCTCAATGGTTTTCTTTAGGGGAACTCATTAAATGCCTTTCTCGCTATAAAAACCCACGGATGTACGGGGTAGGTAAGAATTTAGTAACAGAAAGCTTTATTTTGTAAGGTCTATGTATCCCAACAATGCGTGATACGCAGAAACTTATTTAAACAAAACAATTTTCATCTTCAAAGAGTCGTAAAGAAACATAAAAGATAAAACGAATCCCCTCCATTCATAATGCATTTTCCAAATAGTTATCGTTCAAGGGCCCTTCACTCCCAAAGCTGTGTCCACTCAGTACTCTGTGGCAGCCCCGGCCCCCGCCTGCCGCCCGCCTCCAGCCGCCCCGGGCTGAACTGCTTAACTTTGTATCGGAACAACTTGTACAATACACGCTGATATAAAGTTATCTCACTCTAAACACACTGCTATTGACTTCCGAACGAAATAACACTATTATAAAGGGAACTTTACTAGTTTGTGCCGTTCCGATTCGATTTGGATGTATTTTGTTGTTCTATTTTGACTGTGTAGGTTGACGTTGTATGAAAACGAAAAGCAACCCATGAAAGCTAGATCTTTACTTGCAAAATATAGAATTCAATGCATAACAGTTTAACAAAAGTATTTTTAAAGGTAACCTACAAAAAAGTTAAGGTGTTTCTCAGCAACGGCATTAGGTACTAGGAGTTCAGTAAATAAAGGAACTTCAGCTGGATACATTTAATCCGCTAAACGAGCAATCTCTCTCCTAAAGAATCGCCAAAGAGCATTGGAACGGACATTTATTTAAACGAGCGTCCATTCGGGCGAATCTTTCTGATAAATGTTGATCACAGCTGTTATCTGGCAACACTGATTGCGCCTTTGAAGGCTCGCTTGCGGTGTAAAAGGGATTTACACCACAAGCGAGCCTCAATGGGGACCGGAAGGGGAAACAATTGGTACAATGTGGTTACAAACGGTTTTAATAGAAATACCCTGTACTTTACAATACCTACCTACTTTCAGTAATGAAAAAAGTCGTTTCTAACATTCAAACTTTTTCCACTTTGACCTCGTTATTCATCCAGATTTACACTAAACTTATTAGACCATCTGACTGGTCATAAATCACCTCCACCACACCCGTATATAGCAAAAACGGCCTCCAACTTTAGCTCGGGAGCCTCAATCTTCACTCTCTCAGATCGGGCTAGCAGATTACGCACAAGTCGATAAAATAACAAGAGCGACGCGTAATAAGCTTCAACAAACTTTCAGTTAGGCGAACCAATTAATTTGACTAAAGTATTAAAATTCATGTCTATTTAAATTTAGAGCGCTGCTAAAAGCTCTGAGTAGTTTATGGGCGCCTAGTTGACAATCCGATACGGCTCCGCACCGCCGCCGCACCGCTGCATCGCTGCAAAGCTGCCGGAGTGCACTAATAACACGAGGCGACAATTTCCGTGCGCCGGGCGCAGATTACCTCCTTGGTAATTGGACTGGCTGCGCTGATAGGAAAGCGCTGGAAATGCTGTTAGTTACAATCACATGTGCACGCCGGTTATAATGTGTACACATCTCGCAGCCTTCTGTTTCCCTGGTACATAATCACGCCCCCAAAAAACAAGTGCGCACACATTGAAGGTGTAATCGTTACCTGTGTCTTGTACTCAGTTTAGGATAAAATTAGTGAGACAACTAACTAAATTAAAATTGTTTTTAATTTAATTTGGCTAATGTGTTTGTTAAAGAAGCAGAAACTTATACGATTGTTCATCATATCAAACTTATCTGAGAATATGTGTTTATCCACTAAGATATGCATGTATTTGTTACGGGAATTTCTCTGACCTTGACATTTGGAAGACTTAGGCAAGAAAAATTACGTCAGCCTTCACTACGTAATAAAAACAAAGTAAATAGCCTTCTACGGCAGGAGCAAAGATTGTATATAATGTTGTCTTATGATGGTACTTAGTGCGCCATTTTGCTGTCGGGGTATTAATCTTCTAAAGAGCAAACGAAACATACTTTCGGCGTATCAACAAAACAAAAAGTTTTCACGCTCAAGAATTATGATG
Organism: Mythimna loreyi; assembly: GCA_029852875.1. Taxonomy (NCBI): domain Eukaryota; kingdom Metazoa; phylum Arthropoda; class Insecta; order Lepidoptera; family Noctuidae; genus Mythimna; species Mythimna loreyi. The sequence goes on along the minus strand of CM056795.1, from coordinate 545,158 downwards.
AGAGATTTGAGAATACGCTTCGAAGTTAACAATATTGGACCTACAAAGAGTCACATGAAGGATGGGGGACACGACGGCCACTTCACCCCACTCAGGCAGTCAAATGTTCCATGGCCCATCCCACGAAATTTCTCGGTTAAAAACACATGCTTTCGGTGTGATAATAACCGTTAAATCCACGAGCCGTGATGTTGGCATGTTGTTGAACGCGAACACAGCAGCGATTTACGCTATGTCGTAAACGTTCGCGCGGATATCGGTCGCAGCGCGCGATAAGCAATTTATTGAGGATCGCCGCGTTATTGCTAAGTGTGAACCTATGTTCTCTGATTTACATTCCGCATTACATATTGGCGGGATTTATTGACTTGTTCGTAATAACCGTGTCACTGAATTTACTCACGAAGACTTGACTTATGAACGTTTTCTTGATAGGTGGGATACGGGAATCCATTGTTAAGCAGAACACAGAACTGCAAATTTTCGTGCTTTGAATTTAAGGATAAATTACAGTTGATAGTCAATTCAATTATCGATCAAGTTTCCTGCTCGGTTGCAGTGTGGTTTTAGCGCAGCAGTCGAACGGCACTTGGCTGCATATTTGAAGGCGCCCTTAGACTTTGTTAAGAAAAACATATCCACAAAAATATATACACCTACACAAATACAGAACCACACGATAAAAATGTTATTCAGAATTGAACTGCGACAACTATTAACTCCAATCGACATCTGACATTTCACGTCAACATCAGTCGCGGTACAAATAAAGCCGCATATTGAATTAACAATTTTATTCTGGAACATAAAACCGTGCGTTTTTGCGTGTTTTCACTTTTATCGGTGTAGTGACGTCATAATTATACGTACGTGTGACGAAAGCCTCTCCCTGTTCGTAAAGCGTTATACTTGAGCCAAAAACGCGCGTAACCTTTGTGGATAAATAGCTATAGGTAGCTATAATTAGGAGGGCGTGTAAAGGCGACGCGTTACTTTACTAAATGCTACACCCGTTTGAAACGAGCTTATTCCATGTTTAGAGTGGCAAGAAAGGAGGTCATTGTTTAATTGTTAACAATCGCTTCTCGTATTTTTTAAATTAAACAGCACTCTAACTAACGAGTTTACAAGTATAGAACCCAGCCAGGTACTACAAAGTAATTAATCTACGGGTTGTACATTTCAAACTTAACGCACGATATAACCTGCCACATAAATGGGTACCAGGATAACAGATCGCGGCAGGCGGTGGATGAAGCAGTCAAGTGACAGATGACCGAGCGCAGCTACCGTATAATGGGACTGTCAGATTGCTTTCCCAGTTATAATCTTGCTTACAGGTTGACATGTATGTATCGTATACATAGTTGATACTGAAGTGGAAACATAAAATACACAGAACGAAAAGTAAATAAAGATTATTTAGGATAATAAATAATAGAAAGGAAGCCGCAATTAGAATGGGCTTAATTACAGTAATAATGGTATTTGGAAGCGGTCCTTCGGTCCGTAATTTCGAGATACTGAAAATTTCTACAGTTTCTCTGCTTACCGTTTTTAATTTAACTTAAAGTTAAGACTACCTTCAGTTTCGTCTAAACTTAAGTTTACTTATCAGAATCCTTGCTGAAATGATTATAAGATCAATGCGTCGATACCTAACTCATCTATCGCCTCCAATCCTGAAGCGAATAATTGAAACTGATAGGATGGTTTCCGTAGTCCGGTCAGCGTCACACATACCGCCGTAAAATCAAATCAAAGCTCGACAAAGCTCGTCTGCGGTAACCCGATCCGGCACATGGATCAAATACGATTAACTATTGTATAATCACTTTAGTCACCGATTTCTCAGAAAATGGAATAATAAACATGACACAAAGCGCCTGGCCGGCTATGTTCACCTAGTACTCTAGACACCAGACAGCTAGTGTTATGGCCATGTTCTGTGGTTCCGTACGTCACATGAATGACTGACGACACGGCCCGAACCTGAAATAAACCATAGAGTTTAATATTAAACTGTAAGTTTCCTTCATCATCGTCTTTAGTATATTGTTACGAACGTGAGTAATCAAATGCCGGTTTACTAATAGAGAGATTTATTTTCCACAAACAAAACACCAATTTAGTCCAATCGCCAATAAACCACTTCGTAATGCACAACGGCGGATCCAGGGGGGGGGTCATGGGGGTCATGACCCCCCCCTGGGCTGGTTGCAGGACTTAGGTGGACCACTAATTTAACATATGATTTAAATAAAATTATATGTTATGTCATCAGACAGATTTTATGTAAGTGACTATAAACATTCAATATTTTATTAATTTAACGAATATACAATCCAGTACATGATTCTAGTTTAGTTCTATAGTGGTGAATTTTTTGTTTGTTTTTTCTTCATTTTTTTAAATGATTTTTTTACGTTTTTTAAATTAAACTGTATAAAGACATAATTTTAATATTTTTTGCGGAAAAAAAAATGAATAAACTACATTCCAAATTAAAAAGGTTATCGGGTTTGATTTGAATAACGACTTGCCTCGATGATTTTTAATTTTACTACTATTGTTTTATTTATTTATTTTTCCAAAAAAATTCAGTGGGGTTCGTTAGAATAACGATTTTATAGAGTAAAAAAGAAACAACTTTTTGACGTGACAACGTCTTATAAATTGGTTTGCCGGGTGACACTTCAAGAAACTGCGTTACGCTCCGCTCACGTTATGCGCTCACAATGAGAGCGAGTGAGAGGCACGCGTCCCTTCCACTCGGGCATGGTTAGCCCGCCTAAGACCGAGAGAGACAGACATAAAAAGTGAAAGGCACGCGTCCCTTCCACTCGAGTACAGTTAGCCCGTCTAAGAGCGAGAGAGAGAGAGTTTCATTAAAATTATTTTACCACTCAAAGTCGTTGTCACGTAAAACTTTCGCCCGTATACCGACTTTACAGGCAACCAATTTTTTTTTTCAAAAAATTTAAAATGACCATCGCTGGGGAAGGCCGACGGGTTCTTTCGGGACATGGGGGCCTATTGCGCCTCCGTGCGTAAAGTGGATCGCAGTGACCACTGCTATCAGTGTGGTAAGCCCGGTCACAAGGGTGCAGAATGCTGTGCTACGTTGAACTGCTACGCATGTGCAACGGTAGGCAAACAGGCTGACCACCACACTGGGTGTAGGTTCTGCGATCCCTCCGTCAAGGCCAAGGGTAAAGTCCGAAGGCCCACCCCAGCCAAATCATTCGCTCAAGATCTGTTGATAGCTGACTGGGTACAGGTCTTGAGCGACTCGGTGACAGTAATTTCGTCGGCCGGAGCCGGTACATCGTCCCTCGAGGCCATCACTAGGGAACGGTGTTGCGCGGCAGCACGCTTCGTAGACATTGCAGTGGTAGCCTAGGCGTCTACCAGTCCCCGAACAGATCTTTCGCTAATCTCCACTTATCCCTTAGGGAGCTGAATGCCTTCGTCGTGGGATTTGATTCACTCCCCGTAGTCGTTTGCGGGGAACTCAATGCCAAGGTATTTGGGTTTCCGGTTCAGGAACCAGCGGAGTTGATTTTTCGGGTTTTAAACCCCACGTGCGTGGTGTGTCCATGGTGGTATAACGTTATCCAGCCCCACTTAGTCACCGCTTGTTGTCGACTGATGCGTCATGGAAAGGGGGGATGACGTTCTCGAACCACCAGTATGTACATCTAGTTTGACGTCTCCACCCAGACCCCATTATTTTTGCCAGAAGCGGCTAAAGAGCTTCTGAAAGAGTGGGTCTTAAAATTAACATGGACAAAACCAAAGTCATGGTAAACATCCATGTAGCGCCCACCCCTTATCAAGATCGGAGACTCTATACTCGAAGTAGTGGACGACTACGTTTACCTTAGACAGACAATCCAGTTGGGTAGGTCTAGCTTTGAGAAAGAGGTCAATCGTCGAATACGACTCGCCTGGGGAGCGTTTGGGAAGCTGCGCGGTGTCTTTTTGTCTAATGTACCACAGTGCCTCAAGACGAAAGTCTATAATCAGTGTGTGTTGCCAGTGATGACATATGGCTCTAAAACGTGGTCGCTTACAATAAAAAGACTGCCGCCTCATAAAAAGACTGAAGGCCACTCAATGTCAAGTATCCTTGCGTGATCGAATCAGAAATGAGGAAATCCGCAAAGGAACCAAGGTTGCCGACATAGCGAAAAGAATCACCCAACTTAAGTGGCAATGGGCAGGACACATTGCATGCAGAACGGATGGCCACTGGAGCCGAAAGGTTCTGGAGTGGCGACCGCGTACCGGAAGACGTAGCGTTGGAAGGCCTCCCACAAGGTGGACCGATGACCTGGTCAGGGTTACTGGTAGCCGATGGATGCAACACGCACAGGACCGGTCTTTGTGGCGGCGCTTGGGGAGGCCTATGTCCAGCAGTGAACGTCTTTCGGATGAAATGATGATGATGATAAAGCGGCTAAATAGCTAGAACGGGCCCAGGACATACCTCTAGCTGTTATGACAAATCATCCAACATGTTTAGAAAGTCGAATTTCGAGAAAGAGAAGATGGCATTACCTATATACGTGTATATACAGTGTGTTATTGACATGTTAACGCAAACGAATACCATAGATCCAGTACATAATTCTATACCCCCCAGTGGTGGAATTTTTGTCGGTCTTTTCTTATTTTTTTAATGATTTTTTAAGTTTTTTAAATTAAACTGTATAAAATTATGACATTTTTTGTTAAAAAATGTGTGAATTACATTCTAAATTAAAAATGTCATCGAGTTTGATTAGAATAACGACTTTATTTTCCGCGTTGATTTTTTAATAATTATATTTTCTTTTTTTTTCTAAAAATATCATTGGGATTGGTTAGAATAACGATTTTATACAGATAAAAAATAAAACTTAAAATAAAATCGGCGAAAAATTCCACCACTGGGGATCCAGAATCATGTACTGGATCTATGGTATTCGTTTGCGTTAACATGTCAATGACACTCTGTATGTACAAGTTATTATGTGTTAAGTTTTACAAGTCCACAATAAAGAATACATATTTTTAGTACAGGTCTTACGTATAATAATAAAAAAAACTTTTTACAAAAAAATATACCGACTCCACTAAAAATTTAAAAATAACTTTAATTTCGGAAGTCGGTCGGTTGGAAAATAAGAAACAAATAATACCGAGAAATTCACGCTTTTTGGTTGCGATGCACTTATAACCAGAGTGCCTATTTCTCATGTCAATTTCAATGAACCCAAACCCCGGTAGGATACGTCGTTTTATTATGAAATTCCTGTGTGTCCCTTCCACCTTCCGGCTCCATCACCAGATCAGTTCGATAGTATCTTAAAGCCAAAGTATTTACATCAATTTATCGGCTAGGATACATTGATTAATTACGGAGTTCCGTTGCCTATCTTCCGGCTCCATCATCATCATCATCATCAGGTTATTTCGATGATACCATTTTCATCAATATAGCTATTCACAACCATTTATTTATTTGTGTTGTTATTTTATTGTGATATCTATGTAAGTGTGAAGTTACATTGACCATTTCTGGTCTTCTTCATCAGTTCCACTTCACTAAATGTTTCTTTTTGACTGTAAAAGCTTAAGATCTAGATGAAAATACCAAAATCACCATATGTTTGCCTATAATATTTAAGGAGTTCCCTCGATTCCTCGTGGTTTAACTTGGTGACAATGGGACCCCCTCAGAACTATCTACTTCGAACAAAAAAAGGATTTTGAAAATCCATCGATAATTGGCGGAGTATTCGATGTACAAACATACAAAAAAAAATATACAAACATCCGAACATAGTACCTCCTCCTTTTTATGAAGTCGGTAAAAATACCTACTTTTTATTTGCGTCTATTTTTATCAAAATTAAATTATAAGTTCTTGACTTGACCACAACTATGTGACCCCCTCCTGGCGCCAAAGCTGGATCCGCCCTTGGTAATGCACTCTAGAGATCCGTAGAAATATCGCTTAGGTCGTCGTATGGATGAAAACGTTCTTCACTTGACTTGGATAGTTCGCACTGATCGCTGTCGAAATCAAAACTGACTGACGTCCGGCCAGTAGACACGTATTTATACTCAGAGCCAAGAAAATTCTAGATACCGAAGTTTCGAGGCCACACCAGAACAAAAGAAACCGTTTCCGCGAAGCAATAAATTATTCTTATTACCTACCGGTAGGTAACTACTCGACCCCACGACTCATACGAATTTCGACTCTATAGTAAAAGACTGAAGGTACAAATTCCTTTACCAAGTTACTTAAGTACCTACAAAAGTTCTCAGAATTATTGAGTACCTACTTATACGTGTCCGATTTTTCTAGAATTTGCTAGGCCCTGGTACGTACTTCTATTCTGGAGGTTTCGATTAGCAATGCGTTTTAATTATTCGGTGATACTCTTAACTTTGTCGAAGAAACGGCGTGTTCTATTTTCACGGCGTAACAGTGCCCCCCTCTTAGTCATGCTCGTCCCGAGCATTATTAGATCCTTGATACGGCGCCAGTCTATCCACGTGGACCACCTTAGGCTTCCCTCTCAGCCCTTTCTTGATGCGGTAGGTTACGTCGTTAATCCTTTTCATCACGGTGTAAGGTCCCTCCCATCGAGCTTGAAGTTTCGGCGACTTCCCTTTTCGTCGGAGCGGGTTGTGGAGCCAGACTAGTGCACCTTCTTCAAATCCCTTGGTGTTGGCATTACGGTCGTACCTAGTTTTCATTTTGGAGCTGGTGTTCATGCTATTCTCACGTACTCGTTTATGCACTTCGTCCAATTGATCTTGAAGGTCACTGACATAGTCCGTAACTGGCTTGGTCTTGTCAGGTGGCACGCCAGTTATAGCATCGACTGGAAGTCTCATCTCTCTGCCGAAATTCACTCTTGCTGGAGTATATCCCGTGCTATCGTGCACTGCCGATCGATAAGACATCAGAAACAGTGGAATATACCGGTCCCAGTCCTTCTGATGGTCATCGACCACCTTAGCCAGGTGATTCTCCAGGGTCTGGTTAAATCTTTCCACCATTCCGTCCGACTGTGGATGCGCAGGTGTTGTGCGTGTTTTGTAAATACCCAGAAGGGTACACATCTCCTGGAACAGCGCAGATTCAAAGTTACGGCCTTGATCGGAATGGATCTCCAAAGGTGCGCCATATCGGCACACTACTTCTTCGACCACCTTCTTCGCCACTGTCGTCGCTTCCTGATTGGGAATGGCAAAGACTTCTGGCCATTTTGTGAAATAGTCCTGGATCACCACTATGTATTTGTTTCCATCATTTGTAATTGGAAATGGTCCAGCAACGTCGATGGCAATGCGTTCCCATGGGGCTCCCACATTGTACAGCTGAAGCTTGCCCCTGCTTCTGGTCTGTGGGCCTTTCACAGATGCACACGCTGTACATTTCCGACACCATTGCTCTATGTCCTCTCTACAATTGAGCCAGTAATACCGCTGTCTCACTTTCAGTAGAGTCTTCTTGATCCCCAGATGTCCACCAGAAGCACCATCGTGTATTTCCTGTAGCAGGGGGACCACTTCACTTCGTGGTACTATCACTTGCGTGGTCACCTCCTTGCCATCGTTCGATTCCCATTTCCTACAGAGCACATCATTCTCCAGGACTAAACTGTCCCACTGCGCCCAGTAGCTCTTTGTGACGGGACTAAGTGACGATACTTTACTCCATTGGGGCCTAGCTCCACTACGCAACCAGTCCAGTACCGGTCGAATATCGTCATCTTCTTCCTGGGATTTCTTGAAGTTGCCTTCAGTTCTAATCAAGTTCACGTGTTCTCTGGCTTCGTTTTGCTGGCAATGTCTGCAGTCTTCATCACACGGACGTCGCGACAGGGCATCAGCATTGTTGTGCCCTTTTCCACTCCGATGTTCTGTCACAAAATTGAACTCCTGCAGCTGCTCGAGCCATCTTGCAACTTGACCCTCCGGGTTTTTAAATTGTAGCAGCCATTTCAATGCAGCATGGTCCGTCCTCAACGTAAACTGCCTTCCAATGAGGTACTTGTGGAAGTGCTGCAAGGTTTTTACCACAGCCAGCAGTTCTCGTCGAGTAACGCAGTAGTTCCTCTCAGGCTTTGAAAGTGCCTTACTGAAGTAAGCGATCACGATCTGTCGGTCACCTTGCATCTGTGACAATACGCCACCAATTCCCGTATTGCTGGCATCAGTGTCCACGACAAATCTTCCATCTCTACTCGGATACCCCAGTATAGGTGCTTCACATAGCCGTTGCTTCAGCTCGTTGAACGCTGACCCACAGTTGTTGTCCCAGATAAATTCTCTTTTATCCTCAGTCAATTGATGCAGAGGTTTTGCAATGTCCGAAAAACCCATAACAAACCTTCTGTAGTATGTGCATAGCCCTAGAAATGCACGTACTTCTGTTTTGTTCTTCGGAACTGGCCACTGTTGCACAGCCTTTATCTTCTCAGGGTCGGTTCTCACTCCGTCGGCGGAAATCACATGTCCTAGGTAGCTGACCTCTTTCTTGAATAGGGCACACTTCTTTGGGCTTAGTTTTAGGTTAGCCCCTCGTATTCTGGTGAACACTTTTTCCATGTTCCTTAGGTTTTCCTTAAAAGTGCGGCCCATTATAATGACGTCATCCAAATATACTAGACAGACGTCACCAAGAAGACCAACCATGACTCGTTCCATGAGGCGTTCAAAGGTTGCTGGAGCATTGCACAACCCAAAAGGCATGACGTTAAATTGCCACAGGCCATTGCCAATGCCCGTACTGAACGCTGTCTTTTCTTTATCCTTCTCGCTGATTTCCACTTGCCAGTAGCCACTTTTCAAATCAATGGTTGAAAACCACCTCATACCACTGAGCATATCCAGCGTATCGTCGATCCTCGGCAAGGGATAACTGTCCTTCTTCGTGACGTTATTCAGCATTCTGTAGTCGACACAGAATCTTGTACTGCCGTCCTTTTTCTTCACAAGAACGACAGGAGAAGACCATGGGCTCGTAGAAGGTTCAATTATTCCACTATCAGCCATGTCCTTTACCATTTCTGCCACTTCAGTTTCTTTAGCCCAGGGTATGCGGCGCGGCCTTTGTTTAATCGGTCTAGCATCACCTGTGTCTATCTCATGCTTGACGAGGCCTGTTCTTCCGCAGTCCTTTCCCGTCGCAAAAATATCCCGAAACCGTAGCAGAAATTCCCTGGCTTGCTGTAGTTCTGAGGTCGACAAATTGTTCTTAGAACTTTCCAGAAGTTGCTGGATGTGGTCAGTTTCACCTTTTGTCGAGTCCTGCTTCACTGGAGATGTGTTGATTTGGCGGAGATACTTCACTTCTTCACATCTTCCAACAACACTGTTTTTCTTCAAATGGACCTCCTTTTTCCCAAGATTTATAATTCTCACTTTAGATTTCCCTTTCGTCATTACTAAAGTCCTCGCAGTGATGAGTTCCGGGTGCCGGTCAGTATCCTCAACTATTACGCATCTTTGTTGCCTGATTTTCTTAGAGAATTTTACTTCAACTAAAGTTTCTGTTCTCGGAGCCAATGTCGTATCTTTTAAACAATAGAGGTTACACATGTTGATTCCCCGCAGGAACACTTCTTGATCTGGAAACTTCAATACTCCCCTATCAATATCCAAAACACATCGGTACTTCCGCAAGAAATCCAAACCCAGAATGCAATCATCAGTAATATTGGCAATTAATACAGAATGGGTGTAGACTTGATCACCAATTTTTAACTCTACATCTGTATCACCGAGGACGGAGACTGGCTGGCCGGTTGCTGTCTGAATTCGGCAGGATGGAGACTTTCTTTGCCACAAGATCGTACGTTTCAGCAACTCAGGTCTTATAATAGTCCGTGACGCCCCGGTGTCAACGGTGAAATTGCAAGCTCTTTCATTCAGTATTCCTTCTATGGTCAAACTATTTCCGTTGTGGACTTGATTGATGGTTATGGTTGGGGCCTTAAGTTGACCAGCCAGCACCCGCCCCGCGGCCCTGGCGACATTTAGTTTAACGACTCTTCGTTAACTTGGGTTCCGGAGTCCACACTTCCCCTCTTTCTTTTGGGGCAATCGGTACGAATGTGCCCTTTTTCTCCGCACCCGTAGCACGTCGGAATATATCGGGACTTTGCCGGAGAAGAAACTACCCCTTCTCGTTGGCGCGGCTGCACTGAAGGCGAGACCACCACTTCTCGAACTCTGTGCGTGCGTGAATCCTGTCGTACGGCTTCCACTTCCAAAGCGTGAGCCATCGCACTCTTCAGAGTTTGGTGGTGTCCAAGTCGCACCGTAGCTCTTACTTCAGTATCCCGTAGACCGTCGATGAATGCCTGCACCAGATATACTTCCACGGTCTCCGGTGTCATCGACACGTATGCGCGCCGCACCAGCCGTTCAACCTCGACTCCCCACTGTTGGAGGCTCTCGTTGGGCTTTTGTGTTCTCTCGCGAAGCTGCGCGCGGAATACGTGCTCGAGGTGCTTGTCACCGTAGCGGGTGTCTAACCCTTCCATTAGACGCTCCAAGGTCCTACCGTCCGAAGGAAGGTTCTCTAGGACCAGTAGGGTTAACGCCGCGAAAGACTGCTCATCATCCCAGCGGTTTGTCTTCACCAACGTTTCGAACTGGTATTTGAAGGCAGTCCATGACGACGTGCCGTCAAAACGTGGCACATCAAACTTTGCGGCCGACGTACAGTGGGTGTGCGCTGATGAGCCAATGGCAATGGGTTCGCGTGCTTCCAGCTTGACAATTTTTCTATTGATGTCCAGCAGGCGATCTTCATGGCCATCTATTCGGGTTTCCAAAGTATCAGTTCGGGCGGAAACCTCCTTGACCTCTAAGGTAAGATTCTTTACTTTCTCGCCCAGCGTGACGAGGCCGTGATCGATTTTCTCGAGGATAAGGTTCTGCTTAGCCTCTTGATCACGGCGAGCGGCTTCCTGATCGCGGCGAGCGGCTTCCTGTTCGCGGCGAGCTTCTTCCTGGTTAGCCGCGATTAGGTCCTGGAGCTGGCGTTGGTTAGCTTCCTGTTCGCGGCGAGCGATTTCTTGTTCGCGGCGAGCGGTTTCTTGTTCGCGGCGAACGGCTTCCATACTAGCTTGCATGGCAGCCAACACCGCAGCGAGGCTCATTTCTGAAGTTGGTCCTGTTGGCATCTCAGCAGCTGCCGTTGCTCCGACACCAGCCGGATCTTCTTCCTCCAGTCGGTGACGCGCAGCATCCATCTCCGTTTGTCTCCTTGTTCGTGGTCGCTGTTCGTCGTCCCTCTGTAGTAATGGAATCCCACTTCTGACACCAGTTGTTACGAACGTGAGTAATCAAATGCCGGTTTACTAATAGAGAGATTTATTTTCCACAAACAAAACACCAATTTAGTCCAATCGCCAATAAACCACTTCGTAATGCACTCTAGAGATCCGTAGAAATATCGCTTAGGTCGTCGTATGGATGAAAACGTTCTTCACTTGACTTGGATAGTTCGCACTGATCGCTGTCGAAATCAAAACTGACTGACGTCCGGCCAGTAGACACGTATTTATACTCAGAGCCAAGAAAATTCTAGATACCGAAGTTTCGAGGCCACACCAGAACAAAAGAAACCGTTTCCGCGAAGCAATAAATTATTAATGTAACTTTCCTACGTCGTGCACACAGTCGTGTCCTACGTCGTGGGGTCGAGTAGTTACCTACCGGTAGGTAACTACTCGACCCCACGACTCATACGAATTTCGACTCTATAGTAAAAGACTGAAGGTACAAATTCCTTTACCAAGTTACTTAAGTACCTACAAAAGTTCTCAGAATTATTGAGTACCTACTTATACGTGTCCGATTTTTCTAGAATTTGCTAGGCCCTGGTACGTACTTCTATTCTGGAGGTTTCGATTAGCAATGCGTTTTAATTATTCGGTGATACTCTTAACTTTGTCGAAGAAACGGCGTGTTCTATTTTCACGGCGTAACAATATATTTGGTTCAGTTGCCTTTTTTAATATTAAAATATTTAGACATTAACACAATCTTACGGAAGTACTAAACTATATTTTTTAATGTGTCTCGTTGCTAACTAATGAAGTCCTAATTTTTCGTACCGTGTATCCATTATGATTTAAAAATATAAATAAAGTTATGACCATTTTCATTGTGCTTTTAAAGTAAAATATTAGGTCTCCGTAATGGAATACGGTCATGAATCAAGAGGATTTATTTGAAACCATTTATCAGACTCATCCCGACTTTTATGTGCAATGTAGATATGTTAAAATTGACATGTTATTTAATCAGTGCATGTACACACTTTGGTATTACCAAGGCCTGTCAGATAAAAGAAATTTATTGTTAGCAAAGCATACTCGTACGACTCATAGATCTCATCATCTGAACACACACATCATCATCTCAACTACTGGTTCGATTGGAAAAAAATTAGCAACAATAGAAAGCTGCTTTACTCCTGAGTGACATAGGCTATATTTTATGTATGCGGGCGAAGCCGCTGACAAAAGCTAGTTCTTTATAATTAATAATTTAAAGATGAAATTTATAAGTCGTGTGTATATATTAATTACTTTTTCAGGCTCGAGTTACTAAACGGATTTAGACGAAACTTGGCCTGGAATAGCATATAGGATACTAGCGACCCGTCCCAGCTTCGCATGGGTGCACATATATTGTATTATACACATAAACCTTCCTCTTAAATCACTCTATCTATTAAAAAAAACTGCATCAAAATCTGTTGCGTAGTCTTAAAGATCTAAGCATACATAGGGACAGAGCGACTTTGTTTTATACTGTGTAATGATGAAATATTATTTATCCCAAAAATGCCCCCTTGTTTCCTTGGGAAGTTAAGACAATTCTCGACTATTAGAGAGCTGAAGTCGCTTGTACCTGTGAGACTTAAGTCCGAGACCTGAAAATGAGAGGTTATTTCAGTTCTAACGTTTAACTCTTGTACGTCATTTTATTATTTTACTCAGTGACATAGCTATGACGTAAGTTGTTATGCACTTTCGGGGCTAATACCTCAGCATTGTCCCAGTAACCTACTACAAGTGGTGTTGTGTCAGTACCTACCTAGTAAAGGGCGCCGCGTCCGGCCCGTCCTCACAGACCTACCTTCGACATGTTCGTATTATTATGTTCGTATAGCCAACACGCCGGTGGCACCCCTTTTTTTATGGTAGGTGAAAATCATCCTATAACGAAACCAGCTCTTGGGCGGAGCGGGAGACAGTGTCAGACTCTTACTGACTAAAAAAAATGTACCCCATTCCTTCCTTGCCTTATTCCTAGGGCCGCGGTAACACTTTCGCACCAACCCTCGGCTCCAGAAGGCATCGACGACGGTGGCACCCCTGACGCGACGCGCACGAGACATTACCGCTGCCATATTGTTTGTTTCCGCACTCGGATCAAATAATCAATCTTATTACGTTGTCAGCTAGTAATGAGACGTTTCCTTCGGTTTTTATTTTCAAAAAAGGTTTGATCTACAAAGTTATTAAGCAAATAAAGGTAAATGTCATGGACCTCAAGGTCTCTAGTTGCCACCGTAGGCACGGGCTTGCGGACGGTGAGCAATGGGTAGCTCGCCGTCCGAACCGAGCCGTGTTCTGTTCCCACGCGCATCAGGGAGTTATATTATCAGCAAACGTAGAGCGTACCTACTAGTGACATAGACCAACTTCTGAAAGGAAGGTCCGACCCCGGTTTGAAAGGCTAAACAGGAAAGGAGTGAGAATTTTAGTCCGTTAAAGTAAGATACATCTCCCGCTTCGCCCAAGGGCGGGAGAGTTGTCATTAGATGATTTTTTCCCACCACAGTAAAAGGACTCTAGTTTCAGTAGCCGTCACAAAATCCATAAACTGCTAAATAACGTAATTTAATCTGTATGAGAAACAAATCTAAAAAAATACAATTACCTTAGGCAATCCATACATACGTCATGTTCATTTGAATTTATAACTATAAACATTCACAGATTTCATTTTAAAGTTTTCCCTTACTTAATCTGTTATTGTTCTCAGTAGCTACCATGATATAACGTCATTGGATAATACAAAAACAAAATATCTGCTCCTTTCTACATCTTTAAGTTATTCTATTTTTTATTAGCAGCGCATTTGTTTACATAACCAGCTGACGTCATGGCCTGGACAATATGGCGTTTAGTTTTTTATTTAAATTACATGTCAATATAAAAATATAAATAGTAAAAAATGTATTTTTACTTTTTTATGGCACATAATTATCGAATGTGAAATAATTGCGTTTTTGTTAGCTTTGAGACATTACGAATTCAGACACTTTTCAAAAATAGGAAATTTCTATTTATTGTTCGAGCGAAATACTGACCGTGTGACCGTATTTAACGCGGTTTGCTCATTTTGACTATACTAACTTTGATTACACAATGCAACTTGTGTTATTTTTATCCACATTTTTACCCACACAGAACTGTTGAAAACAACCAAACAAATGTGCTCAGAAATGAGCAACTTCCGCAAAAGAATATAGTTGGTTAAACGAACATAACCGAAGCACGTTAAAATTAAGTATGAACACGAACCTCTTTTCCTACTAGCACAAATATAAAGTTAAAATATATGGGATTCATATTTTCGCTTCCACAAATCCTCGGCATCCATGTACTAGGGTTACATAAGAATGAATCATGTCATGTCGCGCGCCGAAGATCCGCTGCGAGGATTGTGCGCGGGAAATATTCCGAGGTCAGTGAACTTACTACAGATACCATGGCGAGATTCCAGATTAAGGAAGTACTGTCGGTAAGACCGATACTTTCCGACAACCGGCGGTTTTAACGGGAAATTCGGTAGAAAACTGAACGCGGTTAAAAGTGGGACTGTAAACTTTTGCTTACTGAAAACAATTAATTGAAAAGCATCACAGTCTTACGACGAGCTTTCAAATTTTGAAACGGCTGTAATAACCGACTGGGAATCTTACTAATATTATAAATGCGAAAGTTACGATGTTCGGATGTTTGTTACTCAATCACGCCAAAACGGCTGGACGGATCTGGATGAAATTTGGCACAGGCATAGGATACAATCTGGAATAGGACATAGGCTTTTTATCCCGGAAACCCTAACCCCAACCCCAACCCCAATACCACGCGGGCAAAGCTGCGGGCAAAAGCTAGTCTGCCGTGCAGACACTAAAACGCAGTAAAATAGCGTATTTTGCAATACTTTCACTGCGTTTTAGTATCTGCACGGCAGTAGTTTACTCATAAAGTAAAACCAAAACTACATTTATCATGTGTGTAGTTATTTTAATACATTAATGGCAATATCAGTCTCTGGCACAGAGTAATGAGGAGCAGTTATCCCACAAATGCAGTGCGGAATACGCGCGGGCCGGTAATTAGCGGCGGACAGGAGCCGTCTCATTAACCGTAATATCGATCATTTTGACACCTGCGCTCATGTCATTGGACTCGATAACGATTGCGAACAGTTTTGCTTCCTCGTTTTGCTTTATTGTGAACGGTTTCATTGATTGGTCGAATTTTTAAAGCAATTTGTTGGAAAGTAGGTGAATATTAAAAAAAAAAACATATGTGTGTTAAATATATGTACTTGCTACACTTTACGCTCATAATTTTCTTGTCCAATATTTATGCGAAGACACTGCCTCCTAAGATACAAGATCTTCCTAGTTTAGAAGTCAGGGTTCAAATTAAAAATTGACTCTCTGTGCGACATTTTTATGTACTTTACATGTGTCAAATTTGTATTTCTGCTAATAAAACATTATTATTATAAAATAAGGTGGCAAAAAGAGCTAGTCAAAATTAATCAAGTGATGTTATTACAGGTCCGCGCGGTTATCTGCTCTTGTTGATGTACATACAATACAGCCGTCCGATCTTAGCGAGTCTGAAGCTGCGAATTTTAGTGCTTGTGCACTCGTAGGTTTTAAACAAATAAATGCCAACAACAGTTTTTAACAGCAATAACAACTGCAAATTGCATTTATTTGTTTAACAGAGCCTAACTTGAGACTCACCAAGATCCGACGTATATCAAGATCAGATAATGGCGCGGACTGTACTCGCAAACCTTGTTGTACAATCTTGAAACCAAGTTCATGGGTCAACATTAGGCCCACCAAATGCAAGTTCAGTTAAACAGCGATCAGGCGTCGGAAGGGCCGCCACTCCCACCATCCACACAACTCGTGTAATGTGTGTACGAATGTTTAGCGACCCCCCCCCCCCCACGGCCACAGGGCAATGTTAACCGACCTTCGCACTAAGCACTACATTTCCGAATAGCAAATAACTAAACTTCACCACTCAACGATCAAGAGATTGAAGTCTAGCCAGCGACAGAAACGACGGGTGTTTAGGTTATTAAGGGTTAACGAACCAATTTATTAAGTTTATTCAGCCAACAGACTCGCCCGCGTAGTTTCTCCGTAAAAACTTTAGACTCCCATAAATTTTGAAAAAATCACTTAGTCTAATCCTCAGTCTTATTCATTGATTTATTATTTATTTATTTAGTACAGCAAAATAGCCATTAACACTAAAATAAATTGAATTAATTAATGTGATAAAAACCTCACCAGTTTTTGTCTATTTTGATCTAAAGGTTGACTGGTAGAGAATGCTTTAAGTCCGCCTAAGTTAATACTGCTGTACATAAAATTAAAAAAATAAATAAAAGAAACCTTTATGCAAAATTTCAGCGTTTTCGATCCATAGGTTTGTACTAAGCGTTGACAAATCAGTGAGAGCGTAAGTACTTTGCCTTTTATTATACAGGATGTTATTCTCCTCAGCACACAAGTTGAACCATCATAACGTTCGACCTTAAATGCGCAGTATTCATTTTTTGGGTGTCAATCGAAGTAGGGGCTGAGGAACGGGTTAAACTTATTTCCCCCGTACTATACCTACGATACGATAACTAATATTTCTTCAGACCATATAATACATTAATAGAATCGAATCACTTTAATCAGGAAAACTTAATTCACACGCGTCCAACTTACATCGCGACTCCACAGACACAAAATCTATTTTTTCACCATCGACTTAGGGTGTAAATTTTCGGACGACTTAGTTTACATGTACTAGGGATGGATAATTAAGAACAGATTGAGAGATGAGATTTTATACTTTAATGAAAAAGAATTAAAAAGTACAAAGTAATGAGTGTTTCCTTTTTAGAAGAAATATCTATTCTTCTTGAGGATTAACAACAAAGGCGCTTGACAGAGCTGCATCAATCGTTCGCAGATTACAATGCCATCACGTCATTAGGAGTCGCCACACCGCCGGTAATTGGCTCCACCACAGCGCCATTATCCGCTGAAAACGTTCCGGCTGGCGACGACCAGTTTCCACATCCCTTACACAAATTAACATAAATATATTACATATACGTACATATTTGACTGGCCTGTTGTTCTAGTAGTTAGTAACCCTGACTGCTATGCCGGAGGTCGTAGGTTCGATCCGCACCCAGGACAAATGCTTGTATGATGAGCACGATCATTTGTTCTGTGTCTGGGTGTATTTATTTGTAATATGTATTGAGAAATATATAAGTATGTTTATCAGTTGTCTAGTACTCATAACACAAGCTCTGCTTAGCTTGGGAATAGACGGCGATGTGTGATAGTTGTGGAATATATAATATTACATATATTTAATCTTACCTATTTGTAGATACAAATACTGTCTGATAATATTTACTTTCGGTAAACTGCGCTATTTATAGTAGCAGCCAGCTTTGTAAGCAATATTAAGTACCGCTATAAAACTAATTAAATCTTTGAAGATGCTTCATTAAGCATTAACTACCAATTTCGAAACTTTTCGCATTAGCGGAACTTCCAACTGTCATGTTTATTTTTAATCGGATCTGAAGATTATTCAGGTACAAAGGTGTACTAGGAAAAAGGTATAAGGGTACTAGGAAAATATGAACTAAGAAGCAGCTTTGTAGCTAGGGTGGAAAACATTCAGTGAATAAATTAATATAGTAAAAGTGAGGAGATAAGATGCAAAAACATGGAGCAAGTTTTGTTGTACAGGGCTTAATATCCCACAAAATGTAGATTTTATCGCACAGGTCCACAGCCTGCACTCTTAATAAAAGTCAACTATCATGAATATGTATCAAGGGATTAACTACCTTGAAATGTCTACTAACTCAACTTTTTTTTATGGTAGGTGAAAATCATCCAATGACGAAACCTGCTCTTGGGCGGAGCGGGAGACAGTGTCAGACTCTGAATGACTAAAAAACCTACCCCATTCCTCCCTTGCCCTATTCCCAGAGGCGCGGTAACACTTTCGCACCAACCCTCGGCTCCAGAAACGCTACGTACACTATGTCTATGAAATTAAGCCGTTTTTATTCCGATATGTTTTCCATCAGTGTCTGATCTACAATCGGATTCCATCCCGACGAAGTAAAGCTTACTATTTGGGGCTTAAGGGCTGAAGTTCTACGTCATGCGGACTTTATCTTCAGAATATTATGTGACAAGGATCAAAATAGATAGTAAGTTTACTCTCTTAGGTTTATAGGGATTAGGTTTTTTTTTAGTTTACTAATCCATAGCATAGCAACAGCTTTATAATGTTCCCATAGCTGGGACTCAGGCCTCCTCTCTATGGTTTATTAACCCATATTCTTGTTATCATCATCATCATCATCCTACCCTTATCCCATTTTATTTGGGGTCGGTGCAACATGTTTTTTTCTTCCACTCTGTTCTGTCACCCGTCACACTATCAGTAACTCCCTTTTCTTTCATATCACTCCTCACACAATCCATCCATCTCTTCTTTGGTCTCCCTCTTCCTCTCCATCCATCTACGTGTAAACTCAAAACTTTTTTGTAACATGCGTTTCATCTCTCCTCTTCACATGACCATACCAAGACAAACGATTTCCTTTCAACTTTTCAGTCACTGGCGCCACTTTCAGACTCTTAACCCATATTCTTGTTAATCCTAATTAAATGGTAAATGATATTTCTTTTGCAAAGGTTTTTAAAAAACACTTTTACACGTCAATTTAAACTCAATGATCGCGAGATATTTGCAAAAAACTGATTTTCGTGACTTTTAACCTCTATAACTTTTTTTAGCCGGCACAATATCAATGTCGATTTTTCATATTTTCATAACAACACCGCAATAAAGGCCTATATCAAAATTCACCACACTAAGAATTTTCACGCAAATAAAACTTTAAATGACTGGGCTATTAGTTATTCGAACAATGACTTTCTCATCACGTAAATAACAAAATGTATGAAGGAAGACTCACCGATTTTTTTGTAGCATAAGTTTCTAATACAATTGCACTTCCAAGAAATTAACTATTAGCACCACATCACAGCACCTACCACTCTCTTTTTAAATATTGTTTTTGAAGTTTAGAATTTCACAGCACTTACTGTTCTCACAGTAAATATAGTAACATAAATCCGTTCAAACAAGTATTTTGAGGAGCTTGACGCTAAGTGTCGTCGATGGGATCGAGTCGCTGTCACCTCGCCGAACACTCCGTACTTAAACTGTCTCAAATATTCAGCTCAGCCGATTATTCACCAAGTTTTCTTCATTTAAGCTATTCGAGAACATTAAATAAAAGGCTACGAGCGTTAAGCGAGTTTAAACTTAACTTCACGTTTAAAGACTAAAATTTTGTTTGAGAACCTGATAAATTGTCGTT
This sequence comes from Mythimna loreyi, assembly GCA_029852875.1. Lineage (NCBI taxonomy): Eukaryota > Metazoa > Arthropoda > Insecta > Lepidoptera > Noctuidae > Mythimna > Mythimna loreyi. The sequence continues at coordinate 525,379 of CM056795.1, read as the reverse complement.
GAAAGACAAGATTTAATTTTAGAGGTAAAACGATGTTGCTAAAAATAGGATTAAATGAAGCTTATCCCGCCTGCGTAATTCGTCACGTCTGTCGACGGCTTAAAATAGGCCGTGTCGTCACGTCTGCTGATTTCATAATCTAAGACGAAAGTAAAGTTGAAAAATTGTACTTAACTCTTTGAAAATTATTTATGAGCGATTGACAAACTCAAACTACGATAAAGCCCAAAATTCCCAACATACAATAATTTAAGTTAAGACCAGACCACTGTAACAGACATAAGGCAAAACCCTGCACCGCTAAACCATAAAGACAAAACACATTAACTCAACGTAGCAGAAAGTCCGCTGCACAATGTAACGACACCAAAATGTCAAACAAACAAACAACAAAATGAAACATCATGGCGTAAGCGGTGACATTACTGTCCCGGGATGGGTGCTTGCGTACGGAACCATATCACAAACAGAACACCAGCACTAGTCCACAAATATTATTTATTTATTTATTGAGAAAAAATATTATAACACCTTTACAGACGCGTCCAAGACGATGTTGTAACCGATACTAAAAGTACATGATAATTTTCTAAATGTCTACTTAAATACAATTATGTATAAAAATTATGTATTCTAAATCAATGTACCCGCCAATTTATCCCATTCAGTATTTTTGTTTCCGACTTTATGTTATGAAACCAAATTCGAACTTCCTAATCCAAACTAATATTATAAATGCAAAACTCAGTTGATAGTTTACTACCTTTTCACGCCAAAGCTATGGAGCCGATCATCTCGAATTGTTGCATACATACGTTGCCTGGAAAAATACTGCTCCCGAGGGAATTGTAGACGTCGCAATAATTGTTTTAGGAGCCTGGATGGCGCGACGTGTCTTTCGACTCATCATTAAACTCTTGAGCACCAAGCGAACAATGCCGGCGTTTGCACACCTATTGTCTTTCTATATGTCTCTATTTACGGTATTCAAAAGGTTAAATTATATTAAGTACTAGAATATAGAATAGGGTAAAAACGTTTTTTTTTAATATAGTGATTAGAGTTTTTCAACATATGATGACCAAAAAACATTCAGACCAAATTACACGAGTGAAGCTACGGTCAAAAGCTAGTATTCAATATCTGTTTTCCAGAACACTTAGTATTCATAATATTGATTGTTCAGTTGAGAACAGTGTCTGTAGTCAGATCAACGACCCCGCTCTCCGCTGGAGCCGGCGAGCAACTCGCTAAAATTGGCGAAGAAGCAAAAATAAACGAAGGGTTGTTATCAAAAGCGTGGCCCGCGACCCCCGCTGATTGTAGGAAGGGTTATACTTGTAATATTGTAATCCTTAAGCGTTGACGTGTGAAAAGAAAGGGTGCCGAGTCCCAAGGGGCGCCTGCAGCCTCACGCCGTGGAGACGAAATAATACTCATCATACACACCATTATTGGCTAATGAGTGACTCAACTATTTCTGTAAGAAGATTACGAAGAAAATAGGTGTCAGAAACAGAAAGCAAATAAATTATTGCTATCGAAATGAATGTGGTGGGGGCGCAGCAGGGAGGATGAAATAAATCGCTTTGAACGTGTTCACATTATGAACACCAAGTGACGAATAGCAGCAGTAAACGGGGAGGTGGGAAAGAGAGGGGAGTTCCACGAGCACTGCCATCTTTCAATAAACAGCAATTCAATCAAATCATAAAGTTCACTTATAAAGAAACGCTTATTTAACATCAAAAGGAGATAAATAAAAAACCCCCAGCGTCTAGTCTTTACAAACGTTTTTATATTGTGCAAATCTTCCTGAAAGCTTCCCGCAGTACATTGAAACCGAGCGCTCATTAACAAAACGACGAGGAGCGCACGGAGCGCCGGCGCCCCTCTCAAGTGCAACCTGCAAATACGCCTCGAACAAAAGCGCAGCGACGACGACCTACAAAATTATTGGACGTGTTTCATAATACAATACAATGGAATTTCGTGAGCCGGCGACTGTCTACGTCTGTCTCGAGTCTGGACGACTGAACAAAACGTTTTGTATTCAGAATTGCGCGGTCGGAATTCCTTTTCTATTCATTACACGAATGTTGTTAAAAAGAATAACATTTTGTAGCAAAAATTCTGCAATATATGTGCGCTCGTATGAAAAGAGATTCATAAGAATTTCAAAACGGACATATCCATTTCCCACCTTGGCGGGGCGCTACGAACATACGTAGCACATAACGCCTACGCCGTAGCCAGTCGTATCCGTCGTAGCCGTAGGCACGTAGCGTCAAAAGCACCAGTTTTCCCTGTAAATGTTTGAATGCCGTTGTATGTCTGCCTTCCAATCCTTGAAGTGGCAGTAAAAAGTCACTGAAAAAGCGCTCCATTTTAATGAGCTTACAAAAACATCTCGAATTCATTTCGTTGAGCATTTCTGAGACTTCCACTAGTTTTATACGGGCGGGCGATTAACTGTGTAAATATATTTGGAGTGACGAGCTCGGCGACCTCTATTCTTGCTCTAAATTAGACCACTGAATATACTCGTCAAGTGTTTTAAGTAAACGATGTTTGTTTGTACTTTCTACACTTGTTTGATGTTCAAGTAAAACCTTTTAGGTTAAGTTCACTCGTAATTAGGTTACATTTTATATAGAAAGCGCTGAAGTAGAGTAACATTGCTGACTTCATTAAGTATTTAATATTGTTTGCCAAAATAGATTAAATAGACAAAATGTATCAAAACTACGCGAATGTAAACTTTTTCCCATAGAATTAACAATTTCTTACATAATATTATAATTCTAAACATTTACAAGAATAATCACATTTACTTTAAGCGCCTCCATGTGGGTAGAATTTCTGCTATAATAACAGACTACAACTACCCACATAATATCGTAAAATGTTCTCGATATACCCGCAGCCGCGAAGACGTCATACATTTCTGGGGCGAGTTAAATGATCCAAACTTCCCGGGAGCGATTTCTTTCATTTACGAAGATCGTTATAATATCTATAGACCAATTTTCTTTTTCTATTCTCTGCGTCATTTGTTTTCATCAAAGATATTATTGGAGTGGTATTACCTGACAATTGGATTATAAGTCAATCACTGGTCGGAGTTGTGGAGATAGTTTTGATTAATGCCGACGGTAAATAAGGTAATGATTGTTTTGATACAGCTATTATTGGAAAACCCCAATGTATCATCACTATACCTTTCCCGCATCTACCGTGTTCCTGGGCAAGAATGGTCAAGAGGTGAGGGTTGGTATAATACCGTTATCGCATCAAATCCTGCAGTGTGCCGAGCCGCTTTATACACTTCTCATCAAAAAAATCGAAACACTTCCGTTTTCATTGTTTCTGTCCGAATTTAACACAAAAAAGAATTCATACGATGAAAAAAAATACATATATTATAGCTGGCAGTTTGGCCATTACAGTAATAAGCGAAAATTCTAAATTCAAAATTAGAATTTCATTTGTTTATCTTATAAACGAAATGAATCACTGTTTTGAGACAAATGTGTGTTTAGGGTTGGAGTACATTTAGCGTTTAAAAACTAAAAATTGGCGCCTATCCTTAAACTTTTTGTTTTTTATTTCAATACTGTGACTTTGGGACGTCTGAAAAAAGGTTTTTTTTCTAAAACGTATGGATACTTCGCCCACAGAAGCCGCCCAAGTTGTGGCATTGCTGGATTCTGGCCTTAGTCAGCGTGTTGTGGCTGCAAGACTGCATCTAAGCCTGTCATCTGTTCATAGAGTCTATAAACGTTATCGAGAGACTGGTTTGTTCACGCGCCGTTCAGGATCTGGCAGGAATCGGGTCACTTCTGAGCGAGATGATCGATTTATTGTAACAACTTCTTTAAGAAATCGACGCCTTAACGCTTTTCAACTGCAGCAGCGGCTTCGTGTTGTACGAAGGGTGGCTGTAAGTGACTCTACAATTAGAAGAAGGTTGAAGGATCGTGGACTGGTACCGCATAAGCCAGCAAATGGGCCGAAATTAACTGCAGACCATCGAAGAGCGCGCCTTAACTTTGCACGTGAGCACCTAAATTGGTCATACCTACAGTGGAGCAAAGTTCTCTTTTCTGATGAGTGTAAAATTATGCTGTATGGTAACGACGGAAGGAACAAGGTCTACAGAAGAGACGGAGAACGCTATGCACAATGCTGCATTGAAGAAAAGGTCAGCTATGGTGGCGGTTCGTGGACGGTTTGGGGAGGAATCAGCGCCGACGGTAAGACAGAGCTTGCTTTCGTGTCTGGGCCACGTCTGCCTGCACTAAACTGTCATCGGTACGTCGAAGAGTGTCTCGAGCCTCATGTGATGCCCTATGCACATTTTATTGGCAACGGCTTTATATTCATGCACGACAATGCTAGGGCTCACACCGCGGGCGTCGTACGAGATTATCTTAACGAAGTCGATATCTCTATTATGGAATGGCCAGCAAGAAGCCCGGACATGAATCCCATTGAACATCTATGGGATGAATTAAAGAGACGAATTCGAGCAAGAGATCCTGCCCCAGAAACACTTAGCCAGCTGCAAGATGCAATCCAAGAGGAATGGGACAATATACCACAGCATGTGATCGTGACTCTCATCCGATCGATGAAGAACCGTATTGAAGCAGTAATTAGAGCTCGGGGAGGGAATACAAGTTATTAAATAAACGTTTTTTAGCTTTTTTTTCATTTACGTGTGTTGTTTTATCCATTTCCTTTATACTCCATACGGAATAAAAATGACTCATTTAACAAAATACGAAACCTATGAAAAATTCATTTAAATTTAGAACATTAACATTAAGATTTGATAAGCTCATATTACTCACTATTAAACGACATTTAACATTTATTCCTAAATGTACACATTTTTCTGATAATCCTGACAAAACGTAAACTTGCAAGGTGTTTCGATTTTTTTGATGAGAAGTGTATTTCATATTTACGATCCGACCGGTACCACAGGTTCCAGTGCAACATTCATTTTGGCGCCCAACTGGGACTATGCGTAATTTTAGATCTTGTAAATATGAATACCGTCGGAATCACGATAGAAATTAAACGCGGCTATTTTTAAATTACAATGAATTGTACAATCTAGCCAACGCAAAATAAAAACCAATGAATTTCAGGCTCTAAGGAATGGCAGACGTATCTTTTCTCAACAAAGCCTCAGACTTTCTTCACAATTTAAAGTAAAATAGAGATGAACATTATACAAATAAAGCTAAACACTCATTATGGCAATTTAAATTCAGAATGGGAACGAAAAAATCCTGTCAGTCCATTTGAGGGTAATGTAGCTGCGGCACTCCCTGAAAATGAGATTCTTAAATCGCTATTGTTGGATGTTACTCGTCGGCTCGGTGATATCGTTTACGAATTATTAACAAACATAAAGCAGCGTAAAAACGTCTTTAAACCCGCGTTAACCTTGACGTAACGGATATTAAACTCGCTGTAAGTGAATAATCGACGCAAGACGCAAGACGGCTGGAAACACGTCGTCCTTCGTCCAATACAATAAATTGACGTTTCTCTTCAAGTGTGCCAAACAAAATTCAAGTGTAACATACTTTTTGCAGTATATTTAGTACAACATTTTTTTTTGTAGCCTAGATTTTAACGAAAAATGTCAAACAAGTTGTCGACCTTTTTCGTAACAATTGACATTTCTCTTGCTTGTCAAAATTCGGAACGACCCTCTTTTGTCGTATAATATTGAGTATTTACTAGCAAAAGTGCTGACAACTTCTTTGTGAGAATATTTTAACACCCCTAAAACATTTTGAAGGTAGTTTTGAAAAACTATTGACATTTATTTTGATTAAAATATTTTAAGTTTATTACTTAACTCAAGAAATTATAATCATCCGTACAATCTTTAAAACCCCCCAAATTGTTTTATATGCAGTAGTTCTGCTCCATTTTTTTTATTTACTTAGGTAATTGTTTGTGTTAACTATCAAGTATGTTGGCACACGAAATGACATTTTACATACAAAAAAAATACCCTCTAAAGGTAGAATTTTCAAAAACCCCTTCTTAGTGTTCACCTACGTCCATAAGAAAGCCTTGTGCAAAATTTCACATTACCAAGAGCTTATCAGTGACTTGGCTATGCCTTTACATGTCAGTCGGTGTCTCGTTTTGATATTTTTTTTATATAATATAGTTATGATGGTAACGAAAAACTGTCAGACAAGTTGTCGACTTTTCTCTAACAATTGAAATTTTTCTTGCAAGTCAAAATTCACAACTACCCTCATTTGTGATATAATATTAGTGTTTGCTAGGTTGGTAATCCTTGTGGATGGGTTGTGATAGCGCTTGCGTCCACAGACCACACTCGAGGCATGTAGTGCCGTGGCGTGGACGTGTAGTGGCGACGCGGACCGATATCCAGTTAATTGAAGCACCATAGCCTGCACTATGGCGGTAATGACCACCACTCGCCGACTCAATTACACTACTCTCTTACATGCTGATCAACCTAGATTAAACTAGGACTACTCTATTATTGGAAGCATTCTATGGCACGTTTCTTTAGGGTTATATTTCTAACATGTTGTACAAAATAAAAAATATGTTTTCATAATAACCAAATTATAACTTATAAAATAAACAACGAAATCTTGTTAGGCTGACAACCTTAAAACCCCTAATGAATGCAATCCAGTTACCTATAATGAAAAGCTCACCATCAATTACAGTTAGCTCAAAGCCCGCAGTGTTTCACTAATTGCATCATAATCCTCAACGTTTATATGCAGGCGGGACAACCGGAAAAATAAAAGATGGCATAAAAAGGGTTGACGAGACAAATTGGCAGCGCGTTCATTAACCGATCTCGCCGGCAGGGCTTTGTCCCTCGCAGCGGACCATCCGCTAAATAACGTTTACCTGATACAATGCTTGTTCCGATTAATGGCCGGCCTCCACCGAGCACACGCTCGAACCGATAAATATTTCACTACTCACAATTTCGTCAGTGGACCGGAAAATAGCGAGAATAAAGTGGCGAGGAAGGTAATTAAATAAGCGTCTGTATTAAGTGTTAAAATAGATGTTTACTAGGATCATTATTGCTATTAAATTTCTGTGAATTTCCTGCGAATATTTCAGGTTAATTATTATTTAATAATTTTCAAATTAATACATATTGCAATACGCTTAACGAGTCATTCACTCACTGCCTCGAATTCTTAAGGTTTATAAGCGCAGCAACATATAATGTCGGCGCGCGATATTGAGCGAGGCAGGCAGTACAAGTTAACAGCTCTATTTTAACGCCGAAGAGGATTAGCCACAAGCGCGGTAGAAACAGGCAAGCGTTGTATTTACGACAGTTCGCCGCTTTCATAAAATATTCATTTAACGCCGGGTGAGGGTTCGACGGGATACAGCCAATAACCACAAATAAAATTAATACTATATGCCGTAATTGTACCGGACGCGTTAATGTTGCAGCGCCCGCTATTAGCGTTATCTACATTACATTCACTAATTGTTATATCAGAGGATACTGCAAGGTAAATAGAATCGTTCATTAGTTTCTGTGTTCATTTCATCAGATGTATTGTCCAAATCTGTGCTCAAATGTGCGTCAGTTAGTTATATGCTATACGTAGCAGCACCATCGGTACCATGATAATTCCCTGGGACATGACCGAAGTGGTTGGCTTGATAATGCTGTTAAGAATTTTCTGTAATTATTGATTTTTTTAGTTAAAATTAGGTAGTTTAGATAGTTATTTAAAACGAATAGGGGGTTTACAATCATAATGACGAATTCCGCCCTTGGGCGGAGCGAGACACAGTGTAAATTTCAATTCAATTCTTTATTGCTTTATTAACACATGTGTTACATAATATTTTAAAAATAGTTTTATAAGTGCACATGGACCCTGTCAAGCACAGCAATTATATAAATTTAAGCACAAGTTAGAAAAAAACCAAACATAGGATATACAAATCGAATTAAATAAAATACTAAATATGACTAACATAGGCAGGACATAAAAATATTAATTGCCGTAAAGTCATTAAATGTCTAAATAAGTACATTTTTCAATTTACTTCTAAGTAAAATCATTATAAAAGTCAACAAAATATGTTCATTAATAAATATCATAAGTTTTATTTTCAATGTTAAGAAAAATACATACTCAAAAGAAAGAACACTGAAATACTGAATGAATTTATTAAGAATGTTAATAAAAAATATAAAAATAATTATAATAAAAAATAAATTCAATACAAATGTCAAGATAATATTCATTGTTAGGTTAAAATTAAATTCATTATAATTGTCAATACAAGTTCATTATAATTGTCAAAAATAAATTCATTGTAAATGTAAAGAAAAAAAATTATTATAAATGTCAAATTAGATCATTAAAAATATAAAAGTTACAAAAACCAAAATTATTAATTACAACTGACAAAATAATAAAATGTCAAAAAATATGTAATAAAATGTAAATCATCATCATCATCTTCCTGCCCTTGTCCCGTTTTATTTGGGGTCGGCGCAATATGTCTTCTTCTTCCACTCTGTCCTGTCACCCGTCACGCTATCACTAACTCCTCTTTCTTTCATATCACTCCTCACACAATCCATCCATATTTTCTTTGGTCTCCCTCTCCCTCTACATCCATCCACATTTATACTCATGGCTTTTTTTGTAACATGCGTTTCATCATTCGCGTAATAAAATGCAAATCATAATGTCAAAAATAAATTCATTGAAATTGTCAATAAGATCCACCATAAACCATTTTAAGCGAATTCGAAAAAGATATAGATATTAAAAAAAATTATTATTAAAAAAACAAAATACCCGACTGCACACTAAAAAAAGAGTAAAACAAGCCCCACAATACAAATTTACTGAATATAATTTATAAATGTTGATGGAAAGCATCGCAGGCGGGGACCAACAGAGGCTTATTTATAGTCATTTCTGTTGTGCACCATTTAGCAGAATTTTCGTTGGTGGCGGTCAAGGTGGTCCCCGCCTGCGATGCTTTCCATCAACATTTATAAATTATATTCAGTAAATTTGTATTGTGGGGCTTGTTTTACTCTTTTTTTAGTGTGCAGTCGGGTATTTTGTTTTTTTAATAATAATTTTTTTATTTATAACTTTTTAGCTGTTTTTATTTAACGAAAATGTTGTAGATGTAGAAGACTATGTATATGTAAGTACCATTTTAAATTATTTCGACGACATTTGGCTTTAGATTACGAGTACATATTTTTTTAAAGGGAAATTTAGAAAAAATATTATTATGTCTTTATCCCGTGGGACTTTTAGGATAAAATGTATCCTATGACACTCCCGTAATCAAGACAAATCTAACGATACCTCATACATCAAAATCCATCAAGCCGTTTAGGCTACAGGAGGTCACAAAGGAACAGACATACATACATACTTACATACACTCGAAAAACATTACCCTCCTTCTTTGGCAGTCGGGTAAAAAGATATAAATATATCATCAAAGAAATCTTTCACTGAATAGAAGTATTTATCGACTAGCAGCTTTTTAAGTCGTTTAATAAATATTCTGTCACTTCGAATCGATTCACGAAACCCAAAATTACCACTGAAACCCGTCTAGTTTTATAAATTAGTAACCCTATTTCCCGAGAGATGGCTTAAGTTGTTTAGTTTAAGGATTCTGATACATTGTGAGAAATTTGTGACGGACAGGAAACTACGGAAGTCTACACTGAGCGTGGCCCAACACGCATTTAGTCGTTTTTTTTTATATTTACTACTTAACTTTGAAAAAGATGTTATTAATCCGAATCAGCCAAATGAAAATTGATCCAAAAAATGATCGACTTGAAATGACAAATTTAGAACAGAGAAAAGTTTTCGGAATCAACATTATTTGAATTTACAGGGAACCTAAATAAAGGACAGTGACGCTATTTATGGCACTCCCACACAACCAAATTTCTGCAGAAAATAAATTTCTATTTAACCTTTGCATCGCATCGTCACAAACGATTTCGCACAATTGGTTCTGTACATACCTACAATATACACGGCTTTTTGCGTTGGCTAAAACTCTGAAATTCATGGAATTCCTAAAATCCGCGTTCCAACATCAGACCAAATTCAATCGAACGACGGCAAGAGGTGGAAAACTCATGCTGCAAGCAAAACAGCAGAGAAAAATCCACATTCTCGCAAGTATCCGCACAAGATTGGCGGCTGACACAAATTGCCGCCGGCGATTGGGTAGCACGTTCGCACCAAATATAAAAAGTTCCTCTCACCTCAACCTTTATTTTTTCTCAGTATCGGTACGAAGGATCTCCTTTTGTTTTTCTGGTATAACGGATCACTGTGCTGACATGTTTGATCCTCGAAAATACGCTCATATCTATCTTGTTAAGGCATCTGGTAAGGTTTAGTAGCAGTAAGTGTCGCAATAATTAGCGGCGTCAATACCGGTCGATATGCTCGCCGCACGTGCGAGGTGCACCGCGGTGTCCGCTCGCCCGCTATCGATCCCGCACACACGTGCCCACTGCCACACACCACTCCGCTGTGCTCATTTGCATAGCTACTGTATTCATGTCTTCAATTGTATCCCCCGTCGACAGACAGTCTCTGACAGTTAATTAGGCCTATTCATATTCAAATCATTCAACTCTATAGCTTTAATTACGGAAGAATATTGAACATTCGTTTTTCTTTTACTGTTCCATGTAAAACGATATACCTACCTACATCATTAATACATTCATATAATGTCCTCAAATTACGTTAATTCAAGCATTTAAAATAATAACGAAGGCAACATCGAATGACCTCACCGGAAAACCGTCACGTTTCAATTCGTAGACAATTCGTTCGTATCTGTTATTCGATCTGGAAATTGGGCAGCAATACGAGGAATGTACTATCGAGTTTTCTTGTTAAATCAGCTGTGAATTGTTTTTTTCGGGAGCAAGATGTGGGCCGATTCATTAAGGAAGGTTGTGGCTACGTGACCACGGAGTCTTGTCCAGAAGTTGAAACAGGTAGACCGTAAACAAAGCAATTATCCTAGCCGCTATGTTAGAGGCTGAGGACCGAGGCCGCGCCCGCCAGCGCCGCATCAATCAATCGCTGACCACTGCTGAACAAACTGCGATACTGGCACAGTCACGCCATGCCAGCCAAGGCCACAGCCACACCAGATCGATTTCTACTTTTACGACGTCTAAGTAGCATATTTTACTGAAACATTATGAATTTTTGACAATTCAGGAAAACGCTTATCAATTAGATTTTATATATTTAATAATGACTTATTGGCCACTTTACCCACATATTATAAAATAAATATTGATTCAATCCGCATTTATAATTAATAAAACGACAAAAAAATCTTGTTAAATCAGGTTTCCAAACCAGGTTTAAAGTGTCCTCTTCCATGTTTTAATCGCCAAATGCAAAGACAACATTTTAAGGGTAGCTAGTAAACGCCGCGTAATGTAAGCAATCTCAGATTTCGCTTTAAAAGGTTTGCCTTTTAAGGGACTAACTTAATCTTTGTCCTGAATTATGGAGTAAGTGCAGCTAATGAATATAACGAAGGCTCACGGCAGCCTAATGAAGCACCGCTGACGTCACATCGACCGGACTGCTCCGCCATCCAGCACCAGGGTGAGTCGTAAACGAATGCTCCCAGCCAGTCATAAGAGTCCTCGGAAAGAATTGCCCTTTTTACTGAAACGCTCAAATATGTATAAAGTGCTTTGAACCAATTTGGAGGGACTGTTTCTTCCAAATATTAAAGGACAGACCAATTTTGCTGTCCTATTGTTCGTTTGTAAGCAAAAAGGTTGGTTTTACAAATGTTTCGGTTTCTCTCTTCTTGAGTCACTTTGGGATTACGTGTCTTTTGGTGTCTAAGATACTTTAAAAAATTAAATCTTGGACATGTGTGTAACTTTCAATTCTGTACGTACTCTCAGCTATATTAAACAGATATCAATAACCTACCATAAAACAAAAAGATTTACCGCATGAAACTGAGGGTATTTTACATTTCTGAGAACTGTTAAATCAGCTCAAGCGTAAATCCTAACCCAAGTCAATTTAAAAAGTAACCTAACGTGAAATTATCTAAAACATAAGCACAGAAGTTACTTGGGGGGATGAGGATAGATTCCAAGTTTAGTTTGTTCACCAAAAAAATTGAGTTCAAGGTTTGAGTCACATTTATTGCAGCTGAGTGTAAATTCTCTAACATGCTCTAAGCCAAATCCCCAATATATATTCAGTTTTCGTAGAAATGGCTTCATGCGGTGGTACATTTCCCGGTATATTTCACTTCCAGCCCGCCAGTCCCGCATGGCACGCGCCGCAGAGGACCCATTACCCGTCCAGACACTCCACTATCGGATATTGTTAATTAATGCATCGCAGAGAGCACTTTTCGCCTGTTCCTGCTTACATGCATTCATTGAGTTTTATATAACACGCTGTTCATTCAACATGATACAAAGCTTGCATGAAATATCTGCATTGGCTTTTGTATTTCAGGATATTGGTAAGTTTTAATACGTAGCTTCGATATTATTTTAAGGAAGTTAAAAAGCTTGAGAGCTCTTCTCCATCCATTAATCACCATGGTTGTTCAAGCTTGCTGCATAATTTAATGCAATAGTAGTATTTGATGAAAAGGCAACGCAAAAAACAGAAACAATACTGAAAAATTCGTTGGCATTTGGTAATTCCGTCATTCACTCGAATATTTTACAAAACTTGTTCCAGGAAATATGTGCTTTTTTAATAACTTAAAATTATATGAATAAAATTTTCGTCGGAACTCTGAAGTTACGATTAAATGTGCCAGGTTTTATATAAATGGTATATTTTGTTTTTTATGATTGCAGTATGAAGTCAACATTGAGGCAAAATAGCAGATTTTCAGAAGAAATTTAAGTTTTGATTTCAATAGAGAGGCCTAGATGATATTTATCTCCGATTGCAAAATTTTTAGAGAAAGATGTGTAATCTATACTAATATTATAAAGCTGAAGAGTTTGTTTGTTTGTTTGTTTGAACGCGCTAATCTCAGTAACTACTGGTTCGATTTGAAAAATTCTTTTCGTGTTGAATAGATCATTTATCGAGGAAGGCTTTAGGCTATATAACATCACGCTGCGACTAATAGAAGCGAAGAAACAGCGGAAAATGTGGAAAAAACGGGGAAAATTATTCATCTTTGAGGGCTTCCGTTGCGTGCGCTGCGAAAACGGTTCAAGATACCAAAAAAATATGTATGAAAGAATTATTCCTCTTAAAATGATCTAAAAAAATGTCCGCGACAGTATATGTCTATCTTTTAAGATTAACTCACTAGAACCGTTTTTATGCGATTCAAATTTAGCCAATTTTTACCGATTATTTGTTAGAGTTGTATCAACATAATAATATAATCTTTATCCAAATAAATGTGTTGTTGATTAAGAGTATGTAATTGCGAACAAAATTGTCTTTGACATCACTTATTTTCAATGAACGTCTTAGAAGATATTACAATTTTAAAATAACTCCGATATAAAATTCACACCCGCCGCATGATGTGCAAAATATGACGCTGCGCCTGGCCAGCGGGCGAGGAGAGGGTTTGCTTGCGGGCGGCGCGGAGGGGTTTTTTTAATGGTAGGTAAAAATCATCCAATGACGAATCCCGCTCTTGGGCGGAGCGGGAAACAGTGTCAGACTCTTACTGACTAAACAACTTACCCCGGTAGGTTGTTTCCCTGGGAATAATCCCAGAACCCCGGTATAACGCTTTCGCACCAACCCTCGGCTGCAGAAGGCTTCGACCCTGAAGGGCCCCACTGTTACGCGGAGCAGTGCACGCCGTCGACGACTTGGTCTAGGTCTGGACTGTTACCAGACAACCGGACGGCGAGCTACCCATTGCTCACCGTCCGCAAGTCAGCGTCTACGGTGGCCGGATATCGGCGGGATCGCGGCGGCGACGGCTACGGCGAGGGCGCTGTTGCCCTTGCCTTATGCAGTCGGCCTCCTCATTTACGAGCATTAAGTATTGCTTCGCAGAAGGAGGCGACCGCTTGCCATTCTTCTTCGCTGAGAACCATGACCTGAATCAAGGCCCGGCGCGAGAGGTCGCCGCCGCCGATCACCCCCACGCGGACACGGTGATGCTCTTCTCAAGCGGGGCACACTTCCACCGTGTGCTCCGGGCTGGCCACACAGTGGCGACACCCGGGCGACTCTGGAAGAATCCGGCGCAGGAATCTCCTGAACTTGCCATGTTTGGTGAGAAACTGCGTCATGCGGAAGTGAGGACACCGTGATGTCTATCCAACCACACCTCAAAGACCCCTCTTTGACTTACCGCCGAGATTATGGCGTGCCCAAGAGGGGGTGTAGCTCTATGAAGTACTTTTAGATAATATGTTCTTTTAAAAATTAAATTGTCGAAAAAAAAAATAACAGAAATTGACACGGGCAAAGTCGTAGGTAACAGCTATAATTTATAAAGCTGAGGAGGTTGTTTGCAAAAATAAATATGATGCCCATAATAACTATTCCACGCGGACGAAGTCGCGGGCACAGGTAGTTACGTCATAATTACCTACGTAAGAGTGGTATGGAAATAATAAGCAAAATATATTATCTCTTACGTACTGCTTTTGTTTCTCTACGTTCATACACCTGGTCATAAGTGCATGTCGGTTCGTAATATCACAAACTACGTCTCACTCCTGAAGTAAGACGTACGTTGGAATTATACATTCTGCGGATCGGATTCAGCGGTCGCATTATTACAAGTTATGGGATTTCGACAGGATCAAAGGTCCGGAAATACGGGACTACTAAACCTCGCAATCGATGACTTCGGAATACGATGGAGCTCTCGATTGTGACAGTTTTAAGCACTTCCTCGGAAAATAGAGATTCGGCTGCAATCGACCGTTCTCAAGAGTAGGACCTCTCCGGCTTCACAGCACGGCATGTACTCACGAAAATCTTTGTAGCATTACAATGACTTCCTTATCTTTGTCCTACAAAAGTCAAAAAGCGCAAAATTCAAATATAACCTTCTTAAAAAGTCCTTACTTTGTCATGATATCTTACGACTCACAAACTTTGCAATTTCAGAAGTTTACCTAACATTCTTATTTGAGGCCCCCAAATGACTACTTATCTTGACATTCCTCTTGTTTTTTCAACTTATTATATCGTGGAAATTCTTCGTCGCAGAATTTACCCGACTTATTTTTCCTTGGGTCCTCTTGCTTAGAGGATCAGGTTTTCGGCTAATTAACAAGTTGCCGATATTTTTCGTCTACGGCGTCATTTTATTTTTGGCCTGCTTTGTGGCTTCTACAGCGCTTGGGGATATCATTATAAATCATTTTAGTAGTATAGAAATATAATTTTACACCAATACCTTATGTTTTAACGAAACTTTACCCAAGATTTATTGAGTACATACCTAACGTCTTATCAAACAGTTTTACTTTAAGAGTTTTTTTACAATTGAGTTTTGAAAATATTACAAAATCAAATTCATATTTATTTATTTTGGTACACCGGTAAAAATACGGTGTTATAATTTAGTCAGTGAGTTACATAAAGAGGAATGCTCAAAAAAAGCCCAGCTCCGACAGAAACGAGATGTGTCACAAATTATCAATAATAGCAAGATATAACGCAATAAATTATTATTAATTACATGCAAACATATAAAAATTGCCAGATGTAGTTCAGTAGTCGGGAGTCCCGCGTTGGGCGCCACTTTTAAGACTGTCACAAAGGAAATAAATAATATGCAGAACTTGATTACTCAGTTTATTACGCACACAGGTTATAGAAGTACATGAAAACAAAAACTTAATTTATTTTTTATTTAATTAATAATTTTATTCTTTCGGCCGATACGATATTTATGGTTTTTTTACCTTTGAACTCCGTCGATTATGGACTGATTTGCCATTTTTGACTCGTATATGTATATCAATGTATTTTATTGTAAGTATATATCTTTCTACCAGATTGTCAGACAGTCCTAATTTTTTCTTCAAAATCCAATTCTGATAATGAAATCCATGAGGAATCGAGGCAACTCCTGATGTGTTAAAGAGCAAGCATTTTTATTTTTTGATATTTTTATCGAGAAAAAAAGCAAGCAAGCAACTGGTGAAGAAAAAAATAGAAATAATTATCGGAACTTCACACTCCCATAGACGTTACAATCAAGATAGTTAAGCAACTATGGCAAAATAATTGACTCTGAATGTTAATTTAAAATGGAATCATTGAAGTGGTCTGATGATGGAGCCAGAAAGTACGCACCGGAACTCCGTAATCAATCAATGTATCCTAATCATGTTTGGGTTTAATACAATTATTATGAAATGCACTTTGACTATAAGGTACTATCAAACTGATCTGATGAAAGAGCTGGAAGGTAGAAAGTAGACACTGGAATTTCATAATAAAATAATGTATTCTAGCAGTGTTTGGATTCATTGGAACTGTCATGAGAATTAGGTACTCTGGCTATAATCGTATCATAACTGAAATGTATGAATTAAGTTTTTTTTTTTGTGAAAGTGAAAGCTTTCGACAAAATCAGGCTCGGTAAGTTCACCCCAAAATAATGACTTCATGACCATTTTTGGTCTTGTTCATCAGTTCTACTTCATCAAATGATTCATTTCATCAGATCTACTTCATCAGACTGTATATATGATTAAGTTTTCAATTAAAGTACCAAAATAGCTATATAGAAGATCCTTCAATTCCTCATCTATTTCTTATGATGAAATATTATGAAAAATAGATCAGAAAAAAAAATGGGATCAATCTTTCCAGATGATACCATATCTATTCATTTACATATGTAGGTATAATCAGTTCACTGATGTCGAAGTTCTGAAGAGACAAACATAAAAAAGTATAACCGAATTGTGAACCTCTTCTCTTTTCTTTATGATGGTTAGAGGTACAAATATTCTTAACAGTGTTATGTTAGAGTATTTATAAATATATACATAAAACTATGACCAGCGACAAGGCAAAATCGTATGGTCGGAAGATCTTGCCTTTTCATCAACAATGGTTTGCGATACTATAAATTCTTTCGCATATCTCTAAAAAAGTAAATAAAAAATGTTATAAATGCCACTATACTGTCTGTTGCTATGCATAGTCCAGTGCAAATAGCATCGTTAACGATAAAAAGTGGACTTAAATAGTAGTAGAATGAAACCCATTGGAAAAGGAAGATAATATAGCAAAAATTTAAGGAAAAATAAATTACGGTCGATCTGAGGTCGGGAAGTGGATGGGTGTGCGCTTTTAAGGGGAAAAAATGGTTTATCTCTAATTCCGGCAAAACTATTGGTTTTAGGGGAAACATTCAAATGGCAAACTTGTAGATCATAAAAAGATCTACCACTTTTGTATTTACACTTTTTTGACAAAACCTCAAAATCTATGGTAAAAGTCCAAAAAACTGTGTTTCTAGTTTTTATTTTTTATCTTCTTTAAAAATCACTTTTTTTTTCACAAATCTTTGTGAAAAGTTACCTTTTGATGTCCCAAACTTACGCTAATTTTTTTTATTTAAAATATTCACTGTAGCTCTTTATTTTGACTGAACATCGAAAAAATAGACTATTTTTCAATCGAAAAATCTCACGTAAAAATATGTGATTTTTTTAAAACGTTTGTTGGCTTCTTATTCGCCGAAATTTTTACTTTTTGATGGTGTAAAAAAATATATACATTACCATAGTAAATTTTCTCAGAAAATGCGAAAAACTAAAAAAACTCGAATTAGAAATTACTTTTGTTTAATCATTATTAGCGACCCGCTCCAGCTTCGCAGGGGTGCAAAGGTAATATATTATACCTATAAACCTTCCTCTGGAATGATTCTATCTATATAAAAAAACCGCTTCAAAATCCGTTGCGAACTTTTAAAGATCTAAGCATACACATGGATAAGCAACTTTGTTTTATACTATGTAATAATGTACTGAGGTGTTTATTAAATTTTTTATAAGATTTAAAGGGGATTTCATGTTGGAAATGTGGCTGCTGCAATTGCGTATGCTTACATAATGCTCCAATGTGGAAGAACAAACCTACGAGGAAGTTAATGATTCAAATGATTAATTTCATCATCTGAATCATAAGTAAGTAAGTTTTTCGAATTTAACCATGAAGAAATGCTATCAAAGAGACAAAAACTAATTTAAACTAATAAATGATTAGAATGTAAGATAAAATATATGAGGCAAGATTATATTATTTAAACATATGTAATGAATATAAATAACGTTGACTGATTAAACGAAGCTAAAATTTATTAAGACAACGTTTTTACTGCATAAAATTGCAGCAATCACATTTCCTACATGAAATACCCTTCAAATCTTTTATAAAAAAAATAATAAATACCTCAGTACATCATTGCATAGTATAAAACAAAGTTGCTTATCCATGTGTATGCTTAGATCTTTAAAAGCAAAAAAAAATCGCAACGGATTTTGATGCGGTTTTTTTTAATAGATAGAATAATTCCAGAGGAAGGTTTATAGGTATAATATATCACCTTTGCACCCGCGCGAAGCTGGAGCGGGTCGCTAATAATGATTAAACAAAAGTAATTTCTAATTCGAGTTTTTTTAGTTTTTCGCATTTTCTCAGAAAATTTACTATAGTAATGTATATATTTTTTTACACCATCAAAAAGTAAAAATTCCAATGAATAAGAAGCCAATAAAGTTTTTTTAAAAATCACATATTTTTACGTGAGATTTTTCGATTGAAAAATAGGCTGTTTTTTCGATGTTAAGTCAAAATAAAGAGCAACTGTGAATATTATTAATCAAAAAAATTATAGCAAGTTTGGGACATGAAAAGGAAACTTCTCACCAAAGTTTGTGAAAAAAAAGTAATTTTTAAAGGAGATAAAAATTAAATTCAAAAACTCGGTTTTTTGGACTTTTCACATAGATTTTGAGGCTATGTGAAAAAGTGTAAATACAAAAGTGGTAGATCTTTCTATGACCTACAAGTTTGCTAATAGACATTTTTCCATAAAACCAGTAGTTTTGCCGGAATTAGAGATAAACCATTTTTTCCCCTTAAAAGCGCACACCCATCCACTTCCCGACCTCAGATCGACCGTAATTTATTTTTCCTTAAATTTTTGCTATATTATCTTCCTTTTCCAATGGGTTTCATTCTACTACTATTTAAGACCCTTTCAAAAGCTATTTGCACTGGTCTAGCAACGTAATATTTTGTTTACATAGTATTTTCAATGACATTTGATTGTAAAGAATGTTTTGCTATCGAAATAAATTATTTTGTTTAAGTTTTTCAACAATGAGTATATCATTAACATTAAATAAATAAAAATTAGAAGACCCGAGAACTAGGCATTTTATTATATCATATTTTTAAGGGTTGAAAATAATTAAGTAAACATTTTCTTAAATCGATCGCCTAAAAAATAAAACTAACAATTTTTATAAGATTGCAAGTAAGCATGACGATCATGACCGGTTATTATTCTGTTAATTATTAATATCGATAATTTGGGATATATTTAATTTCTGCCGGAGCTGGTTTTTTTTTTCTATGGGGTTTGAGCATTCTCTTTTATGATACGTCTTTTGGCATACCATAATTTAAAAAAAAGTTTGTTGCAAAATAAACTACTGTAATAATATTTATTTATTTTATTTTATTAGGAAAACTTACAGCTAATAACAACGCGGTACCATAAACATTTTAAGCAACACACATAAACACGCACACACATAAACATTTTATTTTTGATATGTATTTATTATTATTACTTAAATGATTGATTAGTGAGGAGACGCGACCTCCCTTTTTAAGCCGACGGTGTAAGAAGTAGAATATAGCCGTCAATTATTTCATAACATTTAATAATTAATATAAAAATCAGAACATAATTTATGGTTGAAAACAGTGCTCGTTTCACAAATGGTCCAACAGATGCTGTCTTTTATTGCGCGCCTTTTCGGGCCAAATTAACTTGTTTTCTTTCTTCTTCTTTTCTATCAAAAATTAGTTTATTAAAAAAAGTGCCATTTAAAATAATGTCACTCCATGATTACGCTAAAACATGTTTACTTACGCTAGGTTGCAATGTGCTGGAAAACCGGTAAATTACTTAATATCGTTTGTTTTGGACAACGAAGGCCACGCACGCGCCAATACTTTCATAAAACCGGTAACAATAACCCCGTAGGGCGTAAACAATGCTGTAGCCAGCTGGGTGCGCACGCGCCGCGCACCGGCTGCGCTGTCTCGACACAAGTAGCGCCACCTGTCGGGGAAATCGACCCGCGATCACACGCTCACACATTATCGAGTTAAATTTAATGGTAGACAAAGCGGCTCAGGCATAATTAACTCGAATAATAACATCGAAAGTGCATCGCTTAGTAATCGATTCGTTCAGCGTATTGACTTCGACTTTGTGTAAGTGATAAACGAAGAAGAGTTGCTTCTTCGATTCGTTTTTTTTTTCTAATTGCTATAAACTAGTGCTTGACTGAGATCCCACTTGATGGTAAGCAGTGATGCAATCGTTGATGGTGAGGCGCACTAGTTTACTAAGAGCCTATTCACTCTAGCCTTGAAGACACTTAAATTATAATCGGCGCCTAATTATGTAAGTGTTTGCTCTCGTTTGTCCACTATCTCACCTGAGGGTAAGCGATGATATGGCCGACGATGGAGCACTCTAGAACGGCTGGAACTAACCTATTCACTCTGGTCTACTAGACCATTGTTAAATAATATAGCATTACAAATACAATTCAATTATAATCTTCATTACAATAGTATTTATATGTGACATGGCATTCTTAATTAATTTTTATTTTAATAATATTTACAAGTACCTAATATAGCAACTTTAATTCTATTAATAATATTGACATTTTATTAATTCGTATTATACAGAAATATTTTTACGCCATAGTATGGCAGGATATACTGGAATCAAAACTGTAACATATATTGTACCATATTCTGGCAAATAAACATTTTTGATTTGATTTGATTTAGCTCATAACATCATAAATGATAGAGGAATTGACTAACAAAGATTCACAATAGATTTATCTTCAGCATTCGATTTCAAATTCCTTTGACCCTGTCGAATCTATTGTAGTACAAACAAAAATATTGGTTTTCTTTATTAAATAAATGATAATCTAGAAGTTGAAAGTTTCGGTACGTTTCAATAGAACGTGCTGACATCAAGATCTTTCGCTTACGTAAGCACCTCGCTGCCATGCGAAAGGGTATGCTTCGCGACTTTTTACTGATATTATAGAAAGGGAAATGCTGTTAATATTTGCCGTATAAACTGTTATTAGAAGGAGAAACTTGGAAATCATATTTTTTAGCTCCTGCCAGTGATAGGTCATAAAGAAAAAGTTTGCTGTTTATCCTAATATCAACATATTATATTATATTTATCCCTCATAATCTAAGCACGTTTAGATGATACAAGATAACCTCCTCCTGAAACACCTTTAGATACAGTAAACGAGCCTACATTAACCGGTGTATATTGCTTTCTAAAGGGTATCTTAACGTGTTCAACGGATTACAGCATTATCGTCTCCATGAACGCTATTTGCCCGTGAATACCTATTAACATTCCGGGTCTTACAGCACGTTTACCTAAATATTCGTAATTAATCCTCGATCCTTTTGGTACCATAGAATTCTCAACTGCCACAGGCTTTTCATTTCCATCCGGTGACACATAGCTATACTTCGTTAGACATCGTTGTCACAGTGTACTCCCGCTTGTAAGCATTCTGTTCGCACGGCACTAGGTGGATTGAACGAACAGAATTTTTCAATTTCCTGTCAGTCCTAGGACGCGGGATCGACGGCGTTGTTCAGGGACTGACATTATTTCCACGCCAATGTAATTCATTCAGTGGGGTAGCACATTTTGCGGCTTCCGTAAGTTTGCGAAGATTGCGTGTTCCTCAAAATTCATTTTTCGTCAGAGATTTTTTTTTACCAATTGTAGTTTCGCAGACATTGTCCTCTGTAAAGCAGGTCCACTCGTCCTTTGAATTTATTTTTTTATGTCAGCGTTTTTATGTCGTCTAAAACTTACTGGAACTGCTCGTTTTTAATTAGGAATTTAGCTGTACCGCGTATTTATTAATCAGGGGAGCCTCGTGTACCGCGCCATTAACCCGTTGCGAATGGAGATTACTTATATTCCGGGTGCGGGTCACATTTAATTGGTTTTGAGCGACGCCATTCCGAGCGGAATTATTTCCGGAGCACGCTAGTTCACCTGATTCTAACCATCATTGATTACTTGTGTTACCGTATAGAGATGCCAATTTAAAGTGAGCCTTAGTGAATACGGTTTCATTAAACGACGGTTATAAGAAATCGTTGTAAGGATTAAAAGGTGAGTGGGACAGTAGTTACGTGCAAGTTAAACGGTATTTTAACAGAGAGATTATTATCTCATCCACGAAACCCAACAAGTGGGGAAACCGGTAACCGAAACTAACCTTAAAACTGGTTAAACAGGATCCAGGATCAGCAGACGTTGTTTAATAAAACGATTAATGATCTAAAGGCGCGGTTTAATAAACTATACAATAAAGAAACGGTATCGTCTAGTTAGATCGATGTCGCCGAAGCTGCCAGACTGGTTCAGGGAAAAAACACTGGTTCTTTTCTCGACTGCATAGCGCAAGGTCGCGGTCAAGTACGAATCGAGAAATTATGTCGCTCAAGACATGTTCAAACATTAAGACGGTTAATAATCAATTTCACGGGTTTTTATACGGATGCCTAATATCGTGTTTTATATCTGTTCGCAGTGTGGCTTAGTTTTCAAGTTAATTTTTGGGACGATGGCTTAAACGTTATGCTGTTTTTGTTTATTTGCCGCATCTTATTTCTACAAGCAAACCAACAATAAACGTACCACTACTTATGCAACAGAATGTCTTACAATTCTTTCTGTAAAAGAAACCTTATCGGCCCTTTTGCTTTCCCCTCACAAAGTGAAAGACTGTGGTTACGCTTGTGTGTTCGCTCGTTTTTTAATCGAGTTTCATTGATTGCTGTTAAAAACATTCTGTTCCCAGTTGAGGGAAGTCCGGAGTAATCGATTGTCTGAATTATAAAGCAAGCAAGTAACAACTGGCACAGTTCGTGGATTACTTAATCACGATAAAGTTACACGTGTGATGTGACTGGCCGATTCTGCCTCGACTACAACCAAAATACATTAAGTCCAGTGTGTATTGCTCTGCAATTTGAGCAATTACAGTAATATGTGTAAAAACTATGAGACTTGTAATGTAAGTATATTCGTCTTCGAGGAAAATCGTTCGTTTTATGTTGGTTATCACGTGGATAGAAGAGGATGAGATCGCAAATCTTTCTGGATGTTACGGATCACATTATCTGCAGCCGGCCCTTTATATTGACTTTCCACATGATCCATTACTGTGAACTGTTTCGGGGATATCACTCTAGGCGTTATCGCCAACCTAGATAAATGTGTAGTGGCTTCTAGTGGACACATACCCGATGTTAAGGGCTTTATGGCCGCTTGAATGCCTATTACAGAATTAACGCGCCGTGACCGTTGGAGGTGAAACTTAAATCGCATGTTTACGAAAAAAACGACGCAAGCGCAGTTTTTTGCGCCGAGTCGTCACACTCTTGATGTTATGTATTTGACCATCAAATTATTATACTGCCGTGCAGACACTAAAACGCAGTAATACAGCGTATTTTACAATACTTTTACTGCGTTTTAGTCTCTGCACGGCAGTATAGTACAAAATGATTCATGTCGACGTCACCGCAGTTTTGTGTTCTACGACAGAAATCAAATTATCGATAATCGATAACATTTTAATGGACCGATATTAGTCCAAACAGATAAGTGCAAATGTACCCACTTACAATAATGTCATTTTTATAAAGATTAAACGGCAATACATTTTTTATGATGTAGGTAGGTAGCCAGAAGACATTGTTATGAGCCATTCTTCGTATGCATTTGAGTAGGTATGTGCCCTGCATAATTTATCACTTTGCAACTTCCAGATTTGTATAGGCGTTCTAGAACACTGGACGAAGTTACAAAAGACTGCAAGTGACAGATTCAAATATTGCAATGCGCACGATTGCGGGTACTGATTTAACTTCGATTCCTAAACCATATTTGCATAGTGAAGATCGTTACTGAGTTTTTCAAGGTAAAACTACGTCATTATTTTACGCATCAATTACCACAGTAAATGTTTAGACCTTAAATAATCAACAATCCGGCTCCACACGTAATGCACGCACCAGCCTTCTGGAGGCTCGCCGTGAAAGTATGCTCGGCCGGCAGTAAAATATCAAAACAAACATGATCGGTCGCCGGCTCTGACGCGAACTGGCCGCGCGATCCTGCGATTCACGACCAAACGCGATCGATAAAAACAATGAAAATAGACGCGGTTCTCGGCCGTCTACACGCTACTGCACGACCGCTGTGGTAATAAATAATCAGCATTCATAATACAATCCACAATTATTCGCTACACTAACGAGATACGAATAAAAACTTCTAAATACAAAGTGTCTAATCCAATAACCTTTCTAACACGAATCTTATAAGAATTTACGTCGATGCATTTAAGTAATTATGATGCAACCGTGGAGGAAAGTGACGTGAAGACTTACCAGATGCAGGACGGTGTTCACAACCTCCCGGTTGGTCACCTGTCCAACTTCAATCAGCCCGATAAGAACGGCGAATTTCAGGCTATCGTTCGTCGTCATCCTCACCACTTCTTCAGGTCTTTTAATATCACTAAACGGCGGCGATTTTAAGTCCGCCATGGTTTATTTTGTCACAATTCACTGATACACAATTTTAAAATCCACTCACGACCATAAAAATCAGGGAAACATTATTTCTTCGGCTCACATGATAACACACCAAAGTCGCATTCTGCCATTTTGGATTTTGAGGATGTTGCCATATTTGTTTTTATTGATAATACCATCTTAAATTCTACTAAAGTATCTGTCAGTTGTTGAAATGGTAGAATATCTTGTTTTCTTTTTCAATTAATAACTGATATTAGTTATGAAATAACCGATAAAACCATTGAAATTAATTTTTAACAAAATGAATACCTGAAATAAGAACTTGTGCTAACATTATACATGTTTGCTAATTAATTAACAGAAAGGTTGTGAATTATGTACTTATGTTTGTAAATAAACCGTAAATTATCAATAAACTTCTAGTACTTACTACTGTTATTGTATGACAAGCATATTTTGTATATAGCAATTATTATTTTAGCTTGAACCAGTATGACCATTACCAATAACGTTTATTTATTTATTTTATGAACTTTGATGTTTATTTTCCCTTGTATTGATTAAGAAGACTTTGAATTTATTAATTTAATTTGTGTTTATTATTCCATCTCCAAAAACAATTCGATAATGGTATTGATTTTTTGGTGTCTGCCATGAAGTTGCTACAAAAATGCTAATGCAAAGTGTAGTGAAGGTTACTTCATGCCACTTTGTTGCAATCAGTCAAAAAGTAAACATGGCGGCGATCGACGTTGAACCTCAAAAAGTGAGTGAAATTAAGTGTGTTAGTGTTTAAAAACGAATAATTCAGTGTATATTGTTGTAGTTTTGTAAAAATAAATATGTGGAGCCCACTAGCAATTATTAGGATGCTGTATATTTGCATTTTAATAAAGAAAATTGAAGCTAAGGGCGTTGCTCTTCCGACAAAAAATTGGATATTGAATTCGTTGCTGTGTTTATTGTCGGTTCAAAACAGTAAATATAGCATTCCTTCAACCGGTGATTAAACAACAAATATTGTGTCAATTACGTTTGATTTGTGAATGCATCCGATCGAGTCATTTGGTATTTGGTCGGTTGTGAGAGTTCGGTTATTGTGCTGAGATAAGTACCTAATTAATTTTAGATGGAGACGCTGATGCGCACTCTGAAGCTGTCGGGGCACGTCGGGTTCGACAGCCTGCCAGACCAGCTGGTGAACAAGAGTGTGCAGAACGGCTTCGTGTTTAACATCCTGTGCATAGGTGAGTAGTATGACTAATAATTATTGTAGTTGAGCTAATCACCGTCACACACCTACGTTATCTCTGTCACAGCTAGCGCACGACCTCGTTTATTTACTGCTGTTCATGTAGGTTCATTAATTAATGAGTTGTATAGGAAAATTAATGGTTTAGCGTAAGAACCATGCCAGATGAGGGAAATATGAATAAACTCTGTTATTTACTGTGCAGGAGAGACTGGGCTGGGCAAGTCAACACTGATGGACTCGCTGTTCAACACCAACTTTGAGTCAGTGCCAAGTCCACACAACCTGCCCACCGTCAAGTTGAAGGCACATACTTATGAACTGCAGGAGAGTAGTGTCAGATTGAAGGTTTGTTGAACATTTTTCTTATCTCATTGTGAATTTTATTTATTATAAATCTCTGATATCTTTTGGAATGCTCTTTGAGGTTCCAAAACCAACTTATATAGGAAAACTAGACACCTGTTGGAATGTGGTATTCTCCCAACTATTATCCCATTTTAAGGTATGCAAGTGTTTCATTATTATATTTGTTCTTGTTTGTTCACAAATATATTGATGTTTTAGACTTTTCAGCCCCAAGAGAATGCTGGTGTTCGCACATCTATTGTCTTTCATTGTCTCTAATTATCTTATTTGAAAGGTTAAAAAAAAGTGGTTTCAAAGTGATCTGGTGCCTCCTAATTAGCCTTTTTTCACTACAACGCCAAATCAAATGTCTTGAACACACATAATAGAGAGGAAACAAACTGACTGATCTCAACTGTCTATATACACATAATCATCATACTAAAACGTAATGAAGGTCCAGTTGTGTGAAATTTAACAGTGGTCCTTGGTTTACAGCTAACAATCTGTGACACCATTGGCTATGGTGATCAAGTGAACAAGGAGGACAGCTTTAAGGCTGTGGTGGACTACATAGACGCCCAGTTTGAGGCCTACCTGCAAGAGGAGCTCAAGATCAAGCGAGCACTGCCCACCTACCATGATAGCCGGCTGCACGTTTGTCTGTACTTCATATGTCCCACAGGTGAGTTTAAACTTGCTATTATACTAGAATTTTTGTAATTAGGAACATAATAGAAAGACAATAGGTATGTGAAAGCCGACGCTTGCGTACCTATTGTTATTAAATTGTGTCTGTAATTACGGTAGTTGTCAGGTGTATAAAACTTAACTATTTTTCATAAATGATTTTGTCACTACAATTTACTTGACTTTTTGAACAACAGCTGTAGAGATTATCAAATAATTTTAGTTATTCTTTTTATTTGTTAGAACTAACCCAAAGTTCAACATCAACTGTCATCAATATTTAATTTACCTAATTAGAATCAAGAGTAAATATTTTATTCTGTGTTGATAGTATACTGGTTGTTTCTTATCAAAATGTCTGACATTGAAGCAAGTGCATTGAGCATTAATGGAAGTGTTGGCTTGGTATGTGCAGAGCAGTGGTGGCTAAATATTTGGCTGCATCTAACAACACTTAAATTTACCTTCCAAAGACTAAAAAATTAAACTTGAAATTGTATTTCATTAGATCATTCTATAAAAGAATCTATTTTTAGTTTTAGCAACATTATCCTCTTAAAACTGCTTTATATTTAACTGTCAATCAACAATGAGTTTAAATCCCATAAACATATCCACGTTGTGCGATTTTTATTTGGGCCTAGCCAAAGTATCCATAACTTTGACTAGCTGCACTGTGTGTTGTGAGTTTGATATACCCACACATAATAAATATATTGATATGGCATACCGTAAAGTAGGGTTACTTTGGCCCTGGGTTTGGCACAAGTTTATCAACCAATAGCATAGAGAAACTGGGTTGACTGTGTTACTATTGGTTAATTAGCTTGTGCCAAAGATATACCCCAGGGTCAGTTACCCTAATTTTCTTGGTACCTACAGACAGTAGTTCTGGTTGAGGGTGTCTTGTATATATGTGTCTGTGAATGCACCCACAGGAGTTTCTTCCTAATTTCTAGAAAAAAAAAAAAAACAGTAACTTTGTTATGCCATTTAGTTCATAAGAGGACACCGGTATCCGCATACCTATTGTTTTTTAATTTCGGTATTCGAGAGGTGAAATGTTTCTATGTTACTATACCACTATAAACTTTCACTACATATTAGTTTAGTGCAGGAGCCAGGCGCCTACTGGGTGACATTTTTATGGGCTGTCCTTGACACGCGCGCGGTCACACAACGTACCGTCGTACAATTTATTCAGGGCGCGCGCGACACACTCTGGGTGCCCTCGAATTGTCCAATCCCAATAGACCGGGTAACGGGACTACTGTTGTTACAAATATACGAGATTGGATTTAATATTCTTGTTTGTATTTAACTATATTTAAGGAAAATTGTGATTTATTCCGACAGTCTTCCTTATTTTTTACTGATCTGCGAATCTAGCGCATGTATAGTGTTGCTAGGTGTACCGATTTGGGTGGAACATCCCGACTTTCTGGGGTCTGATGATATGTTCCGATTAGCCTATAACTGGGTCGCCTAATGCCCCATTTTATCTCTAAAGTCTGTTAGTTAATTAATTTTGACGGTTCAAACGTAATTATTTAGCTTTCACGTATTACCGCTTTCTGTCGCAAACGAAGGCTCGAATTTCTGTTTATAATCGAAAGAAATGTTTGAGAAGAAGTGCTGAAATTTCTTAGTTTTAAGGAAGAGGAATCATATAATTTTGCTGCCTCCGATTCTGGACAGGCTTTGTCCTTTTATTGTTTGTTTTATGGTCTTATAAATTGGGTATCTAACACTGAAATAATTTTTCAAATACTACCAATTTGAATCAGCGCGTTCAACCAAACAAATAAACAAAACCTTAGCTTCAATATTAGTGTAGATTTAGTCCTACCTCATGGTTCACTCTGTCTATAAGTTAAAACCACATGAAAATTCGTTTAGTAATTTTAAAGTTCGGGTTCACATAGATAAATCAGATACAAAGGAAAACTTAGTTTAAAAGCATAATTGTATTGACACTTGAGCGAAACCAACCTGTTTAGTGTTTACCAAAACTCCGTTCACATGCCCCAGATAACAGAGACAGTGTATGCCTAGATAAAGGAAACGCTTGGCATGCCTCGTCACTGATGTGTGCCACACAGCACATTCGACAGTAAACAAGACAAGTGCAGCGTAGTCGCGTGCTGCCGGCGAGTAACTCCAACTAATTGACGTCCACTTGTCTCTCCTCATGTTAACTATCTTTACTTAACATCCAGTACGCGCCTGTTGACTAGATCATTAACTTTGATTCATTGGATGACTTGATTTGCTCTTGACGATTCTTATGAAAAACCGAGTGTAGGCGTTAGCAGAGAAACTGCTGAACTTCTCCTGTTACGATCCTCACGTGTATTTCTTTTGTACTTCATTTATTTTGACCGGTTATACGAGTAGTTAGTGCCCTGACTGCTATGCCTTTAGTCGTGAGTTCGATTCCCAACCAAGACTGTTTGTGTGATGAGCACGATCACTAGTTGTCTGGGTGTAATTTATCTATAACTAGCTTTTGCCCGCGGCTTCGCTCCCGGCAACAGATTATTCTACTCTACCCTACTCTACCCTACTCTACCCTACTCTACCCTACTCTACCCTACTCTACCCTACTCTACCCTACTCTACCCTACTCTACCCTACTCTACCCTACTCTACCCTACTCTACCCTACTCTACCCTACTCTACCCTACTCTACCCTACTCTACCCTACTCTACCCTACTCTACCCTACTCTACCCTACTCTACCCTACTCTACCCTACTCTACTCTACTCTACCCTACTCTACCCTACTCTACCCTACTCTACCCTACTCTACCCTACTCTACCCTACTCTACCCTACTCTACCCTACTCTACCCTACTCTACCCTACTCTACCCTACTCTACCCTACTCTACCCTACTCTACCCTACTCTACCCTACTCTACCCTACTCTACCCTACTCTACCCTACTCTACCCTACTCTACCCTACTCTACCCTACTCTACCCTACTCTACCCTACTCTACCCTACTCTACCCTACCCTACCCTACCCTACTCTACCCTACTCTACCCTACTCTACCCTACTCTACCCTACTCTACCCTACTCTACCCTACTCTACCCTACTCTACCCTACTCTACCCTACTCTACCCTATTCGAATTTTTCTCACCTTTTAAACCTTCCCTAGACCTCCACGAATAATTCAAGACCAAGATAAGATAAATCCGTTCAGCCGTTCTCGAGTTTTAGCGAGACTAACGAACAGCAATTGATTTTTATATATATAGATATGTATGTATCTATTAAAAATATTTTAGTAAGTTTATCAGTTGTCAAGTAAGTATTGATAACACAAGGTCTATTTAGAGCTGGGGTTTAGACGGCGTTGTGTGATAGTTGTGGAATATTACATTATTTATTTATCGTGTCATGAACGGATTTTATGTAAATAATCTTTGGGGAATTATTCGAAAGTTTCTCTGGAACACAACGGGCAATTGATGGAATACAGGTTTTTTTTTTTTTTTTATGGTAGGTAAAAATCATCGAATGACGAATCCCACTCTTGGGCGGAGCGGGAAACAGTGTCAGACTCTTACTGACTAAAGAACCTACCCCGTACCTTCCTTGCCTTATTCCCAGAGCCCCGGTGTAACGCTTTCGCATCAACCCTCAGCTCCGGTAGGCTTCGACCCTGCAGGGTCCCTACGGTTTGCTGACAACTCCTTGAGGCGCGCGGGAACGGAACGCGCCGTCGACGACTTGGGCTCGGTCTGGACTGCTACCAGACGACCGGACGGCGAGCTACCCATTGCTCGCCGTCCGCAAGCCAGTGTCTACGGTGGCCGGATATCGGCAGAATCGCGGCGGCGACGGCTACGGCGAGTGCGCCGTTGCCTTTGCCTTATGCGGTCAGCCTCCTCCTTTTCGAGCATTACTGCCTCGCAAAAGGAGGCGACCGCCTGCCACTCCTCTTCGCTGCGAACCATGGCCTGAACCAAGGCCCGGCGCGAGAGGTCGCCGCCGCCGATCACCCCCACGAGGGCACGGCGTTCCTCTTCCCAAGCGGGGCACACCTCCACCGTGTGCTCCACCGTGTCCTCCGGGCTCGCCTCACAGTGGCGACACCCGGACGTCTCTTCCGCACGAATCCGGTGCAGGAATCTCCCGAACTTCCCATGTCCGGTGAGAACCTGCGTCATGCGGAAAGTGAGGACGCCGTGAGGTCTATCCAGCCACGCCTCAAAGAGGGGCACTACCGCTGAGATTACGGTGTGCCCAGCGCTGGGTTGCGACAGTCGCTGTTTCCACTTCACCATGAGATCTCGCCGGAGCTCCTTCCGCCACGCCTCGACATGTTCGGGCAGCGGATCTTCGCCCCGGCGTTGCATCTCCACGCGCTGGTCGTGCATGCGTGCAAGGACTGTTGCCTCCAAATCCCATGGTGGTAGGCCAGCAAGGAGGCTCGCCGCCTCGCGGGACACCGTGCGGTATCCCCGCACCATCCGGATGGCCATGACCCTCTGGCAGGCGTTCAGCTGGGCCGCCGGGCGTTTACGCAGCGTCGGCGCCCACACTGGTGCCCCATAAAGGGCCATGGACCGAACGATGCCGGCGTAGAGCCTCCGGCAGAAGGCGTCTGGACCCCCAAGGTTCGGCAGGAGCCGCTTGAGAGCAGCCCCCGTCCGATTGAGTTTGGGGGCCAGACGTCGGAAGTGCTCCTCGAAATTCCATCGGCTGTCGAGGACAAGTCCCAGGTACTTCATCGTCGACCCGACGCCGATGTGAACTCCTTCTACCGTTAGTTGGGAACCCGTTGGTGGCGCATTCCAAGGGCCGTGAAAGCACATGGCCTCGGACTTGTGCAGTGCCACCTTGAGTCCCAACTGCTGGATCCTCTCAACGACTGTCGCAACCCCACGTGTCGCTAGTTCGACCGCCGCCTGGTACGACCTTCCCTGCGCTAGGACCAGCGTGTCGTCTGCGTAGCAGACCACGCTGACCCCTACGGGGAGGTCGGCGCGCAGCACGTAGTCGTACCCGATGTTCCACAAGGGCGGTCCTAGTACCGATCCCTGTGGGACACCGCACGACATCTCTCGCCGTTTCCAATCTCCTTGGTGACCGGGGTAGATTATGTACCTGTCGGACAGGTAGGCCTCGATTGTACGACAGAGGTAGTCGGGCACCCGGTGATACCGGAGTGCCGTCCTAATGCATGATGGAATACAGGTGTTGTCAGTATATTTCTGACACTCACTGTCAGTGTCTTTGATCCTTCTCTGTAAAATTCCTCCAAAGTTTGGTTTTTGTGTTTTGGTTTTAGCCATAAGACCTACTCTAACAAGTTTAAGCTTCCACTGAATTTTTTTTATAGTGTACAAATAAAGAGTTAGTTATGAGGATTTCCCACTTAAAGATTAGGAGCGATAAAAAATAATCGAAAGAAATTTTTGTTCAATGAATTAGGCAGCCTTAAAAATATGGCACTAGTAAAATAATTACTAAGATATGTTTAAACCATAAAAAAAAGTAAATAAAAATAGAACGTAGGGACTCTGCAAAAGGGTCGAATCCTACTGTGGCCCAGGTTCTCTTTCTGAAAGGAAGACAGTCTTAGTTCGAAGGGCAAAGAAGGAATGGGGTAGTTAGAAAAAAAAATAGTGTTAGTTGTTAGTAGGACTAAATAAATAGTTAATCTAGTGTCATGTATAGTAGAGAAATGGCTGACAGCCGTCGTATAAGGCGCGATAGTAACGGCGGTCAGTTCGTGTGTGGTCCGCGCGGGCGCCACGCTACGGTGCGCCATTTGTCGCCTTTGTCACTAACAGCAGTTAGATCGGATTACATTTATCATTTAAAGCAAGCTACATAGGGAAACCATAACAATGCTGTGGTGACATTAAGTCATGATGTGAGTTGATAAAAACTAAAAATAAAGAGCAACTGATCTACAGTACAGTACCCGGCAATAAATATTGCACATCGACCTTTGGAAAGAGACAATCGGCTAATTTCGGCTTCGTAGAGCGTTATCTCTGTCGCACACTACCTATGTGACGTTTGTCAGTCGTTGTTCAAGTGCGATAAAGTGCGGTCGCGTCCAGTTCAAAATATATATTAAGAGTTGTTAACTTAAAATTACACAATGGCATCTTTAGGAAAAAGAGGGAAACGTTTACGAGGTCAGTCACGCGAAATTATCTACAATGTTTATAAATATTTTGTAACCGAAAGTGACAGATTTAAAAAAAAATGAAGATGAAAATGTAAGTTGTTATTTTAAGAAGGTTCAAGAGCGAGTTGCAAATGCCACTGGAATTTCAAGAAGAACTTTGAACAATATGTTAAACGAAGTCAGTACTGAAACACATTCTACTGAAATAAAGTTCAGCACTCCAAAAAAAGGGAGACCAAAAAAGCAATTTCGTTTGCATATGGACGATTTTGATTATGATGGTGTTCGAAGAATGGTGTATGATTTTCACTTACGATTTAATAAATTGCCAACAATAAAATCATTAAAAGCTAAATTATCTGAAGCTATTAATTACAATGGGTCTGAAAAGACGTTGAGAAAAATACTTCACGAGATGGGATTTCGGTTCACTAAAATGGAAGATAATCGAAAACTTCTAATGGAAAAGCACGATGTAAGTCTCAAACGGATGGAATACCTCGATAAAATACGCAAATTTCGCGAATCAGGAAAAAATATCGTCTACATGGATGAGTCTTACATACATACATCCCACACTAAAGGGAAGTCTTGGAGTGATGACAAGAAAAAAGGAGTAAAAAAGCCAATTTCAAAGGGTCAACGTTTGATAATAGTTCATGCGGGTAATGAAAAAGGCTTTGTACCCGGTGCCTTTTTAACGTATAAATCCACGGACACTACAGGTGACTATCACAATGAAATGAATAACGATAACTACGAAAAATGGCTGGTTAATCAATTAATACCAAATATACCCAGTGATTCTGTTCTAGTTATCGATAACGCACCCTATCACAACAAATATGTTAAACAGGAAATGATCCACTGGTTAAACAGACACGAAATTCCAGTAGATCCAAAATTAACAAAAACCCAGATTTACGCTATTATATGTCAGCATAAGGAGAGGCATACAGAGTTTTCCGTGGACAAAGTACTTGCCGAACATGGGCACACTGTGTTGCGATTGCCACCATATCATCCGGATTTTAATCCAATAGAAAATATATGGTCTCAACTGAAAGGCTATGTAGCCTCTAGAAATGTGGGTATGAATTTAACTACAATAAGAACATTATTGACTGAAAAAGTAAACATGATCGGGGCTGAAGATTGGAAAAAGGTTTGCGATCATGCAATCAAATGTGAGAATGAATATAGAAGCATTCAACACGGTTTAGACAATTACACTGATAGACTAGTGATAAATACGGCTGACAGTGACAGTGATATTGATCTCTTTGAGAGCACAGATAGTGAAATGGAAGTAATTGAGAATTAGAATTATTTTTATTACAATGTCTCATTTTAACAATATGATTAATGTTGTTTATTATGTACACTACAGCTGTAATTTTCCAAAATAATTAAATACGAAAACATAATGGGAACATGTTTTTTTTTATTTTATTTTACCCCAACCTAAAGCCATCACTATAGAAAAATTGGTGTATTTTATACAAATAATAATTATCAAAAGAAGCAAATCATAATTGTACAAAAATAAATGCCAATAACAATTTTTAACATTAACAACTGCAAATTGCATCAGTTTAAAGCATTTTTTTTTTACGAGTTTTCAAGCGATCATATTCGCAGAACCTAACTTTTTCTCAAAATTATGTTCCTTGCTTAGCACAGTATTAGATAAGTACGTGAACAACTACAATCAGCGGCATATAAATTGAACAAAAATGGTGAATGGGTCTCAATCGAAATACTGTGGGGGTTAGCCCCACAGATAGTGAGCCAACTTATTTTATGATGACTTTTGTTAAGAGTATGTTTCCCTCATTTCCAGGTCACGGGCTCAAGTCCATCGACTTGGTGTGCATGAAGAAGCTGGACACGAAAGTGAACATCATTCCCATCATCGCGAAGGCTGACACCATCTCCAAGACAGAACTGCAGAAGTTCAAGGTATGGTGACTGATGAATGACTTCTAAGTCTTGTATTCAAGTGACTATTTGAAATGTATCTGACCAGAAGTTACCCTTTATTAGTAAAAATATTCTCATAAAATCAAACCATTTATTATTTGTATAACATGAATAGATAACCTAGCATCAGCCTTATAATGACTCAGACCTCCTCTCTAGCAGGCCCAAGGAGGGTTGGAAAACACATAGATATAGATTTTTTTACTAAAATTGTAAATAAATTATGCCAAGACAAGAGACCACTAGAGAGAAAAATATGCATTGAGCATGTAAAAATTAAACCAAAAAAGTTATTCCGTAAATTGTTCAGTGTGTCACCTACCAGGATTTAAGAATATACTTACTTATGCAGACCGCGCTTCCGATCATTCACGTAGTGTCGCTAGATTTACATAGCTTTATTATGGATATTTTACAAGTATAGACAATGTGAATACAAATCCTGCCCTTGTGCGGAGCTTGAAATAGTGTCAGACTCTTACTGACTAAACAACCCACCCCATTCCTACGTTATCTCTATACCAGGGCCAGAGCCTTCTTTTCAGACACGAATTCTTGGCCCCAGGTGACTTCGACCCTTCTGCAGGGTCCCTATACTCTATCCAACAAGGTTTTAATGGCATTGTCTGTAATCAATGAAAACCGGTACAGTCGGGTCCATTGTTCATCATTACGCCATAACAGCGTCTTCTATGTTTACTTAGAGACAGTAACACATGTAGAAGCATCATTTGTATACTTATTACGTTACTATGTGATCCATGTCCGAGTGACTCATGCGAACTCACAATGTACGATGACTCAGTGTGGTCATAAATTACTTTTACAATACGGCTCATACTTACTAATACAATATTTCACTTGTCTTGGTCATAACTTTCGCTGCGATATTTAAATATATTCTAGCAAAATAAATACTTTCATTTCTGTAGTTGTGTTAGCAGATAATATCGTAATTCATGATTTACTACAGCGCATTTGCAAGTATAATCGCAAGGGAAGTATGTAGTACTTCCCTTCCTTGACTTTCATTATATTGCCGGCTTCTTCTGTTTTTAATGCTCAAACAAAAATATCTATAATTGACATTTTTTCACACCTGATTTTGTGACAATGTAAAGGTCGCATGATAAAAAGCTCTTCTTCAATAACTTACTAAACTTAGTACTAAGTTGATAAACTAACTGTAACTTGTTATAAATCACTCAGAAATAAATAAAAAAGTTTATTTAATAAATTACATATTACTCTTTGAGACATGATTTGGAGATCACCTTTTAAAATATAAGATTTTCAAAGAAATCGTTTATTGTGCAAAAATGTTACCCTTTAAGTAACATCAGAGATGAAAAGTCACAAATGGGAGTGGCCATAAAAACCCTCATAGGTTCAGTACCTACTATACATGACCGATCTGCAGAAACCTTTTGAATGTTCTTTGAAAAACAACACCTAATTTATTCCCCTTACAATTTCAGTCCAAAATAATGCAAGAGCTGCAAGCGAACTCTGTAGAGATCTACCAGTTCCCGGTGGACGACGAGTCGGTGACGGAGGTGAACAGCGTGATGAACTCGCACATCCCCTTCGCCGTGGTGGGCTCCACCGACTTCGTGAAGATCGGCAACAAGACCGTGCGCGCGCGCCAGTACCCCTGGGGCACGGTGCAAGGTATGGACCAGATTGGCTTGGCCTCCTCATCATAGTTATATGTTGCTAAAAAAAGTGTCTTTCATAGACCACAAGAAAAAAAGACAAACAAAAAGACGAGAAAAAAGTGTCTTTCATAGAGCTATGAAGTATGTAAATTGAAATTGTGTATTGATTTTTGTAGACGTTTTGGGATAACTACTTAAAGTTTATTACATGATTATATACATTTTAAGTATGGTTGTTAAAACAAAGTTTCACTTGTAAGTAACTCAGAGCGATCAAAATCAATTTTGATTGCTCTGGTGGCTCACAAGTGAAACTTTGTTTTTTTAATATTTATGTGTGGTCAGTTATCAGTTCATTCAGTTGATTTCAACTGAATGAACTGATTTCAACTGAATGAACCTATAAATATATTTTAAGTAAATTTAACATATAAATCATAGTAAATTAAACATTGTAAAAAATTACGAAAAATTTTGATGATATCGTTTTTTGACGTGTAATTGTCTTTGATTTCAGTGGAGAACGAGTCGCACTGCGACTTCGTGAAGCTGCGCGAGATGCTGATCCGCACCAACATGGAGGACCTGCGCGAGAAGACGCACGCGCGCCACTACGAGCTCTACCGCCGCCGCCGCCTGCAGCAGATGGGCTTCACCGACGTCGACGCTGACAACAAGCCGGTACATACATAGATACATATTCTTTATTTTATTTGCTATAAACTAGTGCTTGACTGCGATCTCACCTGATAATAAGCAGTGATGCAATCGTTGATGATAAGGCGCATTTGTTTATTAAAGCCTATTCACTCCAGCCTTGAAGAAACCTAAATTATAATCGAAAACAGAAGAAGCTAGCAATATAATGAAAGTCAGATAGAAAGAATACAATTACTACATTTATGAAAATATATTGCACACCAAAAATAAAGTAACAATTGGAGAGGAGGCCTGTGTCCCAGTCGTGGCGTAATACATAGGGTAATATGCCCAGGTAATACATAGGCAAACTTAATGCAACCAGGCCTTCTCAACCAGCACACCACAGGGCTCCCATCCGCTAAAGAGCTACTTACATAGTAGTATATGTTTGTACACTGCTCTATTAAAAACATAGAGTTAACGTTGGTTTAAATCTCAGCCAGGCACATTACTTTGTGTAATTTATTTCATCACCACTGCTCTCAAAAAGGGCGAAGGTCCTAGATCCAAGACTTCAGAGACATGTGACATCCTATAACCATCACTGGGCCCGCGTTTTGGATTACGACCCATTTCCTTTCCTAGAGAAGAGGCTTGCGTCCCAGCAGTGGGAACATTATAAGGCTGATGCTATCCTAATAACCTTATATCATTGACATCTATATGTGATTACTTATCACGGTCACCTCTTGGTGTACCTTATTTAGTATGAAACGGACAGCAGATTCTTGCTAAAATTTTTCACCAGTTTACAGGGCTTTATTGGCTAACAGGATTTTATGAGAAACACCATTTTCATTTTGTAGAATAAATAGAAAATCAAGAACTGAATTGCTATTGTTGAACTTAGCATTGATCAAGTATGTGATGTAATTAGTTCCGTTTGATGGCAGGTGTCGTTTCAACAAACGTTCGAGCAGAAGCGCAGCGCGCACCTGGCGGAGCTGCAGCAGAAGGAGGACGAGATGCGCCAGATGTTCGTGCAGCGCGTCAAGGAGAAGGAGGCTGAGCTAAAAGAAGCGGAGAAAGAGGTGAACATCTTTACTGTATCATTAGCTTTTGTCAGCGGTTTAGCCCGCGTACCGAAAATACAGCCTATGTCACTCAGGAGTAAAGCAGCTTTCTATTGTTGCAATTTTTTTTTCCAATCGGACCAGTAGTTCCAGAGATCACCTCCTACAAACAAAAAACAAACTTTACCTCTTTATTATATTAGTGTAGATTGTTCTGCTAAAATAACAATGACAATTGGACAATGCCTCTAGCAGAAACTCAACAAAGGCTAATGTTTAAACGGCTAAGGCCTTGTTATTATTGAAATACTTGTTTGTAGGGCATAAATTACGCGGCATGTAAGTTGAACATGGACAATACACTTCTCATCAAAAAAATCGAAACACCTTGCAAGTTTACGTTTTGTCAGGATTATCAGAAAAATGTGTACATTTAGGAATAAATGTTAAATGTCGTTTAATAGTGAGTAATATGAGCTTATCAAATCTTAATGTTAATGTTCTAAATTTAAATGAATTTTTCATAGGTTTCGTATTTTGTTAAATGAGTCATTTTTATTCCGTATGGAGTATAAAGGAAATGGATAAAACAACACACGTAAATGAAAAAAAAAAGCTAAAAAACGTTTATTTAATAACTTGTATTCCCTCCCCGAGCTCTAATTACTGCTTCCATACGGTTCTTCATCGATCGGATGAGAGTCACGATCACATGCTGTGGTATATTGTCCCATTCCTCTTGGATTGCATCTTGCAGCTGGCTAAGTGTTTCTGGGGCAGGATCTCTTGCTCGAATTCGTCTCTTTAATTCATCCCATAGATGTTCAATGGGATTCATGTCCGGGCTTCTTGCTGGCCATTCCATAATAGAGATATCGACTTCGTTAAGATAATCTCGTACGACGCCCGCGGTGTGAGCCCTAGCATTGTCGTGCATGAATATGAAGCCGTTGCCAATAAAATGTGCATAGGGCATCACATGAGGCTCGAGACACTCTTCGACGTACCGATGACAGTTTAGTGCAGGCAGACGTGGCCCAGACACGAAAGCAAGCTCTGTCTTACCGTCGGCGCTGATTCCTCCCCAAACCGTCCACGAACCGCCACCATAGCTGACCTTTTCTTCAATGCAGCATTGTGCATAGCGTTCTCCGTCTCTTCTGTAGACCTTGTTCCTTCCGTCGTTACCATACAGCATAATTTTACACTCATCAGAAAAGAGAACTTTGCTCCACTGTAGGTATGACCAATTTAGGTGCTCACGTGCAAAGTTAAGGCGCGCTCTTCGATGGTCTGCAGTTAATTTCGGCCCATTTGCTGGCTTATGCGGTACCAGTCCACGATCCTTCAACCTTCTTCTAATTGTAGAGTCACTTACAGCCACCCTTCGTACAACACGAAGCCGCTGCTGCAGTTGAAAAGCGTTAAGGCGTCGATTTCTTAAAGAAGTTGTTACAATAAATCGATCATCTCGCTCAGAAGTGACCCGATTCCTGCCAGATCCTGAACGGCGCGTGAACAAACCAGTCTCCCGATAACGTTTATAGACTCTATGAACAGATGACAGGCTTAGATGCAGTCTTGCAGCCACAACACGCTGACTAAGGCCAGAATCCAGCAATGCCACAACTTGGGCGGCTTCTGTGGGCGAAGTATCCATACGTTTTAGAAAAAAAACCTTTTTTCAGACGTCCCAAAGTCACAGTATTGAAATAAAAAACAAAAAGTTTAAGGATAGGCGCCAATTTTTAGTTTTTAAACGCTAAATGTACTCCAACCCTAAACACACATTTGTCTCAAAACAGTGATTCATTTCGTTTATAAGATAAACAAATGAAATTCTAATTTTGAATTTAGAATTTTCGCTTATTACTGTAATGGCCAAACTGCCAGCTATAATATATGTATTTTTTTTCATCGTATGAATTCTTTTTTGTGTTAAATTCGGACAGAAACAATGAAAACGGAAGTGTTTCGATTTTTTTGATGAGAAGTTTATTAATTCAACTTATTTGAAAGTTGCGTATGATGAAATGCTTGTCGTTTGTATCGAGAGTTAAAGAGAAGAGGGTTTAAAAGTTACATAGCTGCACTTTCTCAGATCAGCTATCATTTTCATTATGGTGTGATATTATTGCTACGCTAGTAAAAATATAATGACGACTATGTATAGGCAATACGGGTACTCCTTTTATTACCAAGCAATTCTTGTCCCATTTATATTAATTTGTACAGCATATACTTACGTTATCAAAACTTCGTTTCCAGCTGCACGCAAAATTCGACAAACTGAAAAAAGACCACACGGACGAGAAGAAGCGCCTGGAGGAACTGCGCAAGAAGATCGAGGACGACGCCATCGAGTTCAACCGCCGCAAGCAGCAGTCCGCGCAGGCGCACCACACGCTCACGCTCGGCAAGAGCAAGAAGAAGTAACGCGCTCCCGCGCCAGCACGATATGCAACCCACCACCACACAAGGGGCTATAGCCAGGGAACTGCTTACTTCAGCAGATTGACATGCTTGCTCTACCACCTGCACCTTTAATGACTTGTACGAGGCCAATGAGAGAGCTGTCCAGGTGGCTAAATTTTGGTCGGACAAAATTTGAGTCAAATCGACACGAAAAGAAGAAGAAGTAGATTGACATGTCAATACGTATGAAATTTATTGTGACTAGTCTAAATATTACTCTCTCTCTCTCTACTTGCTCAGACTTCTCCCATTATTTGGGATCAGCTCTCCTTGTCTTGTTCTGTCAAACCTTTCTGCTCTGGCTCCTGGATCAGTAACTAATTTTCACAGGCCCAGTAGCTGGCTGTTAGTGAGGGACATTTACAGTCTGACAGTAATGATTCAACTTAGGTTTTCATGGACTTAGTAGCTATCAGACAGTAACTGTCCTTCACTGAACGCCAGCTTAAGTTTGCTGCCCTAACATAATATCATCTCCAACGGTCCAGTGCTTCATAATAATACTAATTTATAATACCTCCGTGGTATTGGTATAATTGTGGTGTCTCTTCCGTATAATCCACTTTCGCTACTGGTTTATATCAGAGTTAAAAACCCAAATTTTCTGAAAAATAATATACAATAAGGTCAATCTGCGAAGCAAGATTGTTCTCTAACTTCACACTTCATATTACAGTAATATTGTCAAGAGGTCCGTTTTTAATAAGACTATATCAGTAGATTTTATTAACAGTCTTCTAAATAGTGTGCTCGGAACTAATTGTGTGACTGAAGTGAACATTTTTACTTTTTATCGCGTGAAATGTACATTGAAATAACGCAATATTCATAAGTTTCTACTTTGACATTGTTCAAGATTATATTTAAGATCTAGCTTGCCGTGTTTGCTATCGAGGTAGTTGCATATCGTGTGCTAGTAGGAATTATCATATAAAGTTACAATTGTACGGAAATCACTCAGAGATCACTTTGACATAGGTTTTATTTACGCGCACATGTTAATCTTCTCTTTTTATTTATAATTTTATACAATGCTTTCTCCATGTAAAGTTAAAATGTACTATAAATAATGACTATGTAATTTATATCTCATGAGCAAATTGACATACAATGCAGACAAGTAACAGCTGCTTGCTGTGATCAGGATAATTCATATGTGGGTTTTAAATACTTCAGGTACAAAAATCCGCTTGTATTATAAATTGAATAATATCCTATAAATGCCTAAATCATGAACGAATACACTGATAAACTTACCACACGGTTTTATTGAAATCTCAATCCACGCGTGGACAACAGGCGATGTAATCATCCGTAGTTTTATTGTAATAAGTAAGATATATTTAAGTTTAATTGGCCAAATGATCTAATCAACTAGCGAGTGACTTTACCAAAATGTATTAAATGAGATACTATTAACTTTTATTTACAAGTTGTAGGTGTAGTAGTGAGGGGTACTCGAATATGGTGGAAGATTGTTTGCTGCGCTTTGTAACTGCAGATGAGGAATCATTTCCTTACTTGCGTCTTTGACTTGAACTTTAGTTACTGTATGAATGAACATTCGACTTTTTAGTAATGAATGAACGTGTATTTTATATTTCTTGGCAGAGTGCTGACTCAACATATTCGAGT
This sequence comes from Mythimna loreyi, assembly GCA_029852875.1. Classification (NCBI taxonomy): domain Eukaryota; kingdom Metazoa; phylum Arthropoda; class Insecta; order Lepidoptera; family Noctuidae; genus Mythimna; species Mythimna loreyi. The sequence continues at coordinate 482,502 of CM056795.1, read as the reverse complement.
ATTCAAATGCGCGTAATGTTTAGTTTTTATATAACAATAATAAACATAGTTATGTTTATAGAGTTTATTATGTACGGACGTAACATCGCGTGTAATAAATTGCCTATTTACCGTAGAATAAGACATAGCTAGAGACGTAATAAATTATATTTACTACTGCCTGTAAACTATTCGCACGCACTTGGTGTTACTTAGATCCAACATTGGTCCGTACTATACAGAATCACTTGAGGGTAAGTTACAGTTCTAAAGTAAATACAAATATCGAGAACCACGCTTCCTGAACGCTGTAATTTTGAACTAGTATAATTGATATCATAGACTATGCATGGCTCTCTTAGTTCACATATAAACTTTACAATAACGGCGTGTTCCAGACAGGCGAATATATAAAATGAAATATTCTCGTGGCATTTATTCAGTCATTCCTACTTTTAAATTAATTTTATACTTAATTTTGAATTATTTTGTATTACCTGATTGGGGTATTTAATAAAATAAAGTTTAAAATCGTAATATAATTTTTATTTTACAATTAGTATACCTATTATTATTATTTCTGAATTAATCATTCGAGATAATTAAGATACATCGTTGTTCGTCGTTGTATGACATCGTTTTTTTGATCCAGAATGTTGATAATTATCTCGAATTATTTATTAAAATACGTAATTCAAACGAACAGAAGTGGTGATGGTCGTCATCACACCGGCGGCTACTGCGTCACTTCCGTGCGCGGAAGTGATGTAGCTCAGCGATGTCTGACGAGCGACCGGACTCATCTAGTCGAATTGATAATGTAATGTTGCCGTCTGTTGTATTTGTAGTTATTGATAGTGCTCGCAACAGCAACATTAAACAATACAATCATAAAACCTAAATAATGACTAGAATCAAGTGGAACAACTTATATCTATAAAACTTACACTTGAAATTAGATTTAGAATTTTCTATTTATCACCGCCACCACTTGAATCATACAACTCTTTGTATAATTCAAGTTGATTTTTAAGGCTAACGCTGCGTAAAGCGGGGTCCTGTTCTATGAAGTCGCACGTGTGTCATTTGCGGCGGCCTTTGTAGCGAAAACTGGGTTATTACCGGCACAGTGTCGCTAGTTCAACTTGTCACGCAACAATGTGCATGTAGTCGTATCGATGGAGAACTTGAATGCATTATTTCTTATCAAAAGTTGCGCGGCTACGGACGGAGCACTTTTGTATGGGACCGCGCGTACGTCCGCTTAACGCAACGTTGGCCTTAACTATTTAAACATTTGTTTTATAGGCCTTTAAAAAAGTTGCTGCAAAGAATTTGAACTTGTGCTTTGCGTATGTTGTAGGGTTTGTTGTTCGTAGCATCATAGTCTCGAATTCTTAATTTAATGCACTATACCATTTAAACCATAGACTTACTTAAATATTTGGAAACAATGCGACGTATAATATCTCATGAAAGAATCTTGTTCAGTCGTCCACACTTATATCGAGTTCAAGACCGTTCATACATTATATAACATTCAATTCAGGAACCCTTATATCTTACGCACACTTGTTATGTAATCGTCCACGTTTTTAGCATCAACAGTTCATTTTACACATTGATTTTCCTGGATTATTCAGCCTCCAGGCACCTAAAATAATTTCAAAATTCCTCATAAAACTGTCCATCATTCAAGGTATGAACAAATGGAGCATTTAGTTCCCTCTTGCAAATTTCTTGGATTTATTTATTTATAAGTGGCGCTTCAGGATAATCAGTATTGTCATGTTCCCTCTGCTGGGACTCAGGCATGAAAAAAGTTGTTTACTTTATGGATTCAGGCCTTCTCTATAAGAGAGGGAATGGCCCGCGAATTGAATTGTTAAATGTCTCACATATCTTCAACATTTTTGTTCTAGGACATACCGGTTTCCTCAATGTTTTTTATCCTACCTATACGTCCAATGTATTTTAGGCGCACTTATTGTTCGTGCGTGCCTAAGGAGTGGAATTTCATGCTAAAGTCTAGAGTTTCCTGATAGCTACGTCAACTTAGGGGTTTTTAAATCCAGCGTGAATAGGTTACTTCTTAGCAAGCGTGCTCCATCGTCTATGCTGGCGGTTGAAAAATAGGTTCTTCGACCTCACACGACTATTAGAAGGGCAAACTAGTGGCGTTATACTTGCTCGTGGTGGTTCGTTAGCTTTAGAACATTTGCATCAAATTGCGGTTCTACGTCTTGACCAGTGCTATAATTCACGTAAAATCAAACAATTCCATTGTCGTTCGATCGTAGTCTTATCCAAAATCGGTATTCACGTGTTCCTTGACGGGCATTCGATAGAACGACAATCGAACGACTTCTAAACGACCTCTCTTCGATCGAACGAGTTCAAAATCGGTGTCGTTCAAACTCGATTGATAGATGGGAATACGAAAATGTCAAAATCGTTACGATATCGCTGCGGTTTTCATTATGAGAATTAGGCTACAGTTTTTGTAAAAATTATCGCCTAGAAAAAAATGCGGCTTGATTTAAAAATCAAGCCGCATTTTTTTCTAAGCGGTATTTTGTTTTGAGAAATGGATTTCTTCCACTTCCTGTTAGGTTACACCTAGAGGCTGAATAGTTTACAACTTCCACATAGGCACTTTAACAACTAAATTTGCTACACAAGTGAGATGGTGAATGGCCTGGGCAGTTCGTAGCACATGGGCCTGTACATCTTGTTGTAGTAGGTGTAGCGACGCTTGTGCGGCGTCACCGAGCTGCGCACGGGCACCACCACGCGCGCCGGCGCGGCAGACGCAGCGGCCATCTTGCGGCACTGGAGACAAGGGCGGGAACGGAGTATAAAGAAGAGATACACTGATCGGACTAAGTCTAAGTATGGTTTCAGTTTCTGCTAGTAGCACCCCCCACGTTATAGTCATAAAATATCCCAGGTGAACTAACACCAGCGATAAAAAGTAACATTAGGAAAAGGCTTACCCGTAGATCGAAAAGTAAATCAGATAGTTGCTCTCACATTTACATCAGGTATCTAAGATGAACTCTGTTTACTAAACTATCATCATCATCATCATCAGCCTTTCAATGTTCCCACTGCTGGGACACAGGCCTCCTCTCTAGGAGAGGAAATAGGCCATAATCCACCACGCGGGCCCAGTGCGGATTGGTGGATGTCACATGTCTTCGAATTTTTGGTTCTAGGACATGCCGGTTTCCTCACGATGTTTTCCTTCACCGTTTTGAGAGCAGTGGTGATGAAATAAATTACACAAAGTAATGCGCCTGACTGGGTTCGAACCCACGACCTATAACTCGTAAGTCGGGGCCGTTACCACTCGGCCACCACTGCTCTACTACTTTTTTATTTTTACTAAACTATAAGGTTCTAATTCGTTTATGCCAACTTTATTTTGCAAATTAAAAAAAAATATACTTACTGTATGTAAACTTTAACTTAAACTTTTAAAATTCAGAGTTGACAAAGATATCTATATTTCGAGGTATTTAGATAATTTTGTCTGAAGGATAAATCTATCCATTATTTATCATAGTAGCTGCTGAATAAGTGCTAGGGTTAGTAGCGTAGATGGCAATATGCACTACCTAACACGATCTACTATGGGTAAAAAATTTAATTCTCTTCTAATTACCTACTCTTCGGCACCATTTATAGTTTTAGTTAAGTACATGGTTTTTAAACCCTGGCTAATCTTTTACAGACTAGCCATTGAACGTGCTTACAAATAATTACAAAACTATCACCGAACCATTACTGCTAAGTGCAAGCCGCAAATATCCTACTACTACTTACTAAGCACTACGATTACCGTGTGTACCAGGATGCTGCGCAATGTGACGCAGTGAGATGAAGTGCACAAATAAAACAACTACGTTATTGAATATCAAAAGTTTATTATCAACCATACATAATATAACGTTGGCACAGTATTGCGGATAGGTAGGTCGGCAGTAACATGTATATCACCTGTGTATAAGTATATGGTAAGCTCTGATTATTATAATATCATTCAAAGTTCTCACAAGCCTAAATACTACACTAATAATGTCAATACGACTAATAAAGGTTTCATAATGTATTGCAGTGATATTAAACTTATTGGATTGTTCGAGCAGGGCCATATCCTACGGTATATAAGTTTTAACCCTCTAAAAAAGTGAAATTGTTCATTCATTTCCCTACTACTCAGATATACATTGCTTTTGTCTTTATGTAAATATTAGCTTTGTCTCTCGCTCAATATGGACCATCAATTTATTATTGTCGATATGCCGTGTCTCATTCATAACATTCGTACAATCACAACTGAACTACCACCAGCTTTTGGTTAGTTTGGATCCATCACTTGATACAGCATATCTTGGAAGACTATTGATTCCCGAAAACTTATCTAATGTTCTATTTTGAAGTCCTCATGCTGCAGTCTCATGAGGAATGAACACCGATACAATTTCACGAATCCAATCTAAGTAAGATTTGAAACATTCTTCCGAATATCATTAGAAGTTTTCACTAATATTAATTCTAGACTAATAAGGAAAAAGCGAAATTTTAAATAGATTAATTGAACGATTAATAAGTCAGTATCGATATCCACTAAGACTATCGCTATCCTCGTACAGCTATGATTATGAACACAGTGTTCCATGTTTAGTGTCGGCGGACTCGAGTAGTGTCTATCTAGTGCTTGTATATCTATCGTCAGTGCAAAAATATCTTCTATCGATTCGTATGAAAATATATACCTTGTGTGGATTAAACAACATTCTTTGTACCGTGGAGGTCGCGTGAGCGTGAGGCCACAATTGATTGTCGCTACCCTAACTATATCGACTACCGTGCTTCTCTCAACCCAAACAATGATGTATTAAAGACATTTGAAATAAAATAAACCAAATTCGAAATCAAATTCTACATAATCATTAACTTTATTGTCAAATGAAAGAAATGCGAAAAAAAACGAGACAAAAAATGAATGGGGTGTGATCCGAATATCCACCGCCAACGAGATGTTGAACAGCCGATTAATTATAGAATAACTTTTAAGTTAAAGAGTTTAGAACGTCCAAAATGTTGAAAACATTTATTGCACAGGTATATCTGTAGCTGTACAGAAAACATTTATGGAAACGGACGTGTCGTAGTATTAGTAACAGAGAGACTGTTCAATTAAATCAGTGGTGGATATCTGGAGCACTTAGCCCATTGTCTTTCAAAAATTACATCACACAAAATAAAATAATAGAAAATAAAACTAAAATAATTTTCAGAAATTATAAAGATTCGAAACACAATTATAATTAACAAAATTAATCATCGCAATTGGAAATTATCCTTAATCTAAATCGTAGCATATCATTATAATTACAATAACAAATTCATTATGACTAGTTCTCCCGTACAGATGGAGTGCATGAATGTGTGAATTAAATTAGAGCGACTACTTACTACTAGGAGATGATAAAGATGAGATTGCTCCGTTAAGAGATCTAAATAATGCTTACGAGTTACCGAAACTAATTGAACTTTAATACCGATGCCTTAGTTAAGTGTCAAACTTTAAAACTAGTGGAATGAGGAGCAGCCGCTGTGCGCGCATTATCTAGGTGGCACCTCCCGCGGGGGCGGACTCCTGTATTTGGCTTTGATGTGCAAGAACGGTTTCTTGGAGGAGGTGTCGTCGGCTATGGTGGCCGCCAGCGACAGGCGGATGCTCTCCTCGATGGCGGCCTGCGTCATCGCTCCGTTCACTGAAATGCTTTTATTTAGCGGTTTGAAGTCGACAGGAGTGGCCAGGCTCATGCTCCTGGTCTTCTTAGCATAGCCGTTGGTGCCATTAAATGTCTTTTTGGGCTCATTGACGGGCGTGGAGGCGAGGCTCTGGCTGCGCGTCTTCCTGGCGGCGCTGTCGGTGGGCGTGGTGGCGGCGCTGCTGCTCCTGTTCTTCTTCACCTGGTTGAGGCGGTCAGTGCCGCAGAACGTCCGCTTGTCGTCCTTCTGCACGTGCGCCAGGCTCATGCTGCGCGACTTCTTAGGTGCGTTGGTCAAAGTAGTGGAGGTGAGTGACTTCCTGTGCTCTGCGGGAGGTGTCCTAACTGATCTACCGGTCGGCGTGTTGGGCGTGCTGAAGCTGGAGGGAGCGGACTGCTTCCTGCTGCGCGGGGTGGCGGGGGAGGGGGGCGTGCGCCCGTCCACCGAGTCCGCTCGCAGGGGGAGGGTTAAAGCGGACCTCAAGCTCCGGGCGGAGGTCGGTTTGACAGGCGTGGAGGTGCGGCGTGCGTCGGGGAGGGGGGAGCTCTTGCCGCTGCTGGCTTTAGAGGAGGCGCGCGTGGAGCGGCCGCTGCGGAGCTCGACCGGGGAGGTCTTGCCGCTGAGGGAGGAAGCTTTGCTATCGACTGGTGAGGTGGTGCCGGCGACTGACGGCTCCTTGGTGAGGGAAGCGCGGCTGCTGGCGGGGGAGAGCGGTGCGGCGGGCGGCGGGGAGGCGGGCAGCGGCACGGGCAGCACGTCGCGCCGGCCCTGCGTCACCAGGCGCACCTGGCAGGGCTCGTGGCGCGACAGGAAGTGCTCCAGCGTGTCCCAGCCGCCGCCCACGCGCACCATCATGTGCCGACCCTTCAGCAACTGAAAAATGGAGATAACGATAATTTGAGCAGTCAACACGGTTAATTTGTACAGATAATTCAATTTGACTCGTATTTTCTTCTAGCCGGGTCGGTGGCCACTCTTTCTCATTCTAATGCAGCTGAATACCAGTATATTTTACATGAGCATCTATAGATAAGATGTATTCTCCACAACCTAAACCACCTATAGCGACTGTCTGAAATGACAGATAATTATAGGTATACTTTCCTATAAACTCTTTCTCGAGTTTATAGAACTTAGCATGTGGTTATTATTAATTTTAATTATTCTGTACGGTCCAGGCGACTGCCCAATAGTTGATTTTGGGCTGTTGTACTAATGTTTTAATCATAAGTTTAGGTGCTTCGTCCTAGTTATGTTCTTTCTATATTTACTATTGGTTCCACAAAAATGTCAAAAAGTAATCGGTCCGCAATCAAATAGGGCCCATCCGAACCACTATTAATTTGCACCTTTAATAAAGTATATGGAAAACCATGTTATTATTGGGATTATGTTAATTTTTTGATATTTTTTTTTTTATTGACGTTCAGTGTCAACATACCCTGATGAAGACATTCCTGCCGGCGATGTTGTAGCGACCCTCGCCGACCTTCTTGACCTTCAGCAGCTTGGAGCACTTGCCCGAGCTGCAGCTGCAGCCGCGCTCCATCAGACGCGTCACCAACTGCACCTGGACATCGCAAACGAATACGGTTTATTACTTGATACTCCTCATAATAAAAGCTCAAAATAAAATTATAGCTTCTTGTGTTTGTCCACCCACCACCCAGAAGCTTGAGCAGAACTTATCTGTAGATCGTGGAGTACAATTGAAGACTATAAAGCTAGTCTGAAGGTGGCTATGATCATGCGACCGATCTTTAAGTGGAGCGATAACTATCACAGTACAACTTTTGTACTAATAAGCTATTCTTCAAGCGATACGCCGCAGTTCCGCCTACAAGCATAGTTGCTGGCGGACACTGTCCGCATATTGTGTCCAAATCGACACAGTTTATTTTTAATCGCTTTTTTTTTCACTGAAATTTCGGACACCACCTTTATTGAACCTGTATGGCGCAGTCACTTAAAAAATAAAAATGTTTTCAAATATAAAGAAATTAATTCCCCGAAGTTGCAAAATAGTTTTGGTAACGCTTTTTACGAGTACCAGTGTGTCCGAGTAGTCCGTGAAAACCATTTTGAAATAAAAATGTGCCAATTGAAACATTCGTGTCCGAATATTATTATGTCCCCATCGTCAGCACCTCTACAAGCAACTTAAATGCAAGTTTAATTACATTGCTATTTCTGTGATATTTTACAATTTACTACAATTTGTGTTTTTATGGAAATGCCTAATTCTTGTTAAATTGTATGTTGGAAATAAAGATTTTTATTATTATTGTGGTTCTTTAATTAATTTTTCTCAGGTTAGTACCTGGTATTCTTTAAAATCTCACGGGTGCGAACCAAGGTGAGATCCTAGTTAATAGTTCAAGATGGTAAATCGCTTTGCATTGCATTTAAATTGTTGTCTATGTCCAGTTGTAAAAACTTTCTAACTATTCGGCAAGTATTCAAAATAGCAGCTTTTTGTAGTGTTAGGTATGTGTATTTTGATAGATTGAGAACATTAAGACTATTGAATATTTGTTTCGGAATAACACCTGTTGTTGATATTACTATTGGAACTATTGTAACCCTGTTCATTTTCCAAACTCTAGTGATCTCCTCCTGTAATTCTGTGTACTTCCTAATCTTTTCGGTGATAGTTTTTTGTATGTTATTAGTGTTTGGGACTGCGATGTCAATTATGTATGCATGTTTGTTTTCTTTATCAACAAGTGTTATGTCGGGTCTGTTGTTATATATAGTGTGATCTGTAATTATAGTGCGGTCATAATATATTTTGTAAAATTGATTTTCTAAAACCGCTCTTGGTGAATATTTGTAATATGGTGTGTATGGGTCTTGCATGAGTTTAAGTTTTGTTGCGAGTTTTTGGTGTATTATGTTGACGAGTTGATTGTGTCGGTGTGTATAATCGTTTTGAGTTAATGTCATACAAGCACCTGTAATATGTTGTATTGTTTCAGGTTTGCTGTGGCATTTTCTGCATAAATCATTTCTTACTGTCCTGTCTTTTATTATATATTTTCTATAATTTTTAGTATTTATGACTTGGTCTTGAATGGCCAGCATAAAACCTTCTGTTTCAGGGAACAACCCACTTAGTTCGAGCCATTTATTGGAAGCCTCTTTATCTATGTGTGTTTGTTGTAAATCATTCGGATGTCTCCCATGTAGTTCTTTTTGTTTCCATTTTCTATTTATCTCTTCCATATGTCTCGCTTTATCTACTGTTTCAATATTATTATCATCGCTAAGGTTTAATGGTGTATATTGTTTATCTATTTCCGTAATTGTTTTGTGTAAATTACTGCTACTTTTCTTTCGTCTGAAAAATTGTTTTAAATTTATGACTTGTCTATTGTGAAGATGTGAAATTTCGATCAATCCTCTCCCTCCTTCTTTTCTGGGCACTATTACTCTTTCTATTGCGGATTTTGGGTGGTGATATCTGTGTTGGGTCAACATAGTCCTTGTTTTCACTACTAGGTTATGTAATTCGGTGTTAGACCATTTTATTATACCGAAAGAATAAGTAAGTATTGGTACCGCGTAAGTATTTATGGATTTGAATAAATTTTTACTAGATAGATACATTTTGCATAGCGAATGTATTCTACTATTATATTCCTTTTTTAGTTTATCTTTAATGGACCTGTGTTCTAAAAGTCTAGCTTGATTGTACCCTAAATATTTATACAGTTCTTCATCTTTAAGTGCTTCTATTGTTTCGTCATTATTTGTCAAATAATTTCCTCCTACAATTTTACCTTTTTCTATATTTAGCTTTCGGCATTTGTCTAGTCCAAATTCCATTTTTATATCTTTTGAAAATGTAGCTGTAATATTTAATAAATTGTGTAAATCTAATTTTTTATTAGCATATATTTTTAAATCATCCATATATAGCAAATGCGTAATTTGATGTAGTATTGACCTACCATTTTTAATATCAAAACCTAACTTAGAATCTATTAATGATCGAGAAAGTGGATTAAGAGCTAAGCAGAACCATAGAGGGCTTAATGAGTCCCCTTGAAAAATACCTTTTTTAATCGCTATTTCGTTCACGGTTACGTTTGTGGTTTCAGATTGTAATTTAAGTGTAGTTCTCCAGGAAGCCATAGTACTCCTGAGAAAATTTATAATTAGCGGATTAATTTTATAAATACTTAATATTTCGATTAACCATGAGTGTGGAACGCTATCAAATGCTTTTTTGTAGTCTATGTATGCTACGTATAAGTTTTTTCTGGATCTTTGAACATATTTTAAAATTGCGGAATCAATAATTAATTGCTCTTTACATCCCATATGTCCGCGCCTACAGCCTTTCTGTTCTTCAGTTAGGATGTTATACTTTTCAGTGTGTTTAATAATTCTATGTGTAATGCAAGATGTAATGATTTTATATAAAGTTGGTAAGCAAGTAATAGGTCTATATTGTGAAGGATCCTGGGTTCTATTAGATTTTGGGAGCATATATGTAACACCTTTAGTTAAAAATTCCGGAATATTTAGATTGCCTTTTAGAATATCACTTATTTGTTCTGCCATCGTTTTATGTAGTGAATGGAGTCTTTTTATCCAGAAATTATGTATGCCATCTATCCCCGCGGCTTTCCAATTATTATTATTATTATTGCAGGGCTTAATCAGCAATTGATCACAATATACGTGGGGAGCCCGCAATGTGTACTATGCGTTTCAAATAAGAATAGGATCGATAACCAGGATGTGACGTCACGCCGTATTGTCAAACCGAAGACATTTTTGCAAAATCGAAGAATTCTGAGAAGGGTAAAATTGGAAAGCTGGATTCTGATTAAACTTTTTTCGTTCACAGTTCGTAAATAAAATAATTAAATTTTTCGAAACCAACCTGAATTTTAAAAATATCTTGTCTCGATTTGACAGTAAATCATGACGTCACAACATGGCAATCGATCCTATTCTCATTTGGAACGCATTGTAGCAATATCTAACCAAGTAGGTCGCCGCTACAAACGTGACCTAAGCGTTCAGTACACGTACCCTCTTGTCAAGTTCGTTGGTAGGTTTGAGCGGCACATCGGAGTCCGTGCTGGCGACGGTTCCCTCCGACTTGGTGCTCTCCGCGTCTGCGTTGTCCACCGCTAGTTGCGCTGCAAGCAGGTAGTAAGTAATGAGAACCTTATAGTAACCACAAAAGGGTCCCAGGTCATGACGCGTATTAAGTGAAAAATCAGACGCAAATTATACAATTGTATACTTACAGTCATTGGGTTCTGGCGTCTTAGCTGGTACTTCCGTGGATGACCTGTTGACAAGCAAAATGTTTTAATGTAAGACATCATCATCATCATCAGCCTTTTAATGTTCCCACTGCAGGGACACAGGCCTCCTCTCTCTAGGAGAGGGAATGGGCAATAATACACCACGCGGGCCCAGTGCGGATTGGTGGATGTCACATGTCTTCGAATTTTTGGTTCTAGGACATGCCGGTTTCCTCATGTTTTCCTTCACCGTTTTGAGAGCAGTGGTGATGTAATAAATTACATAAAGTAATGCGCCTGGCTGGGTTTGAACCCGCGACCTACGACTCGTAAGTCGGGGCCGTTACCACTCGGCCACCACTGCTTCCAATATAAGTAAGAGCTCTTAATGTAAGTAAGTACTTCCAATTTCAAGACACAAGATCAGCAATTTTTCCAAATAAGTATAAAAACTAACTTTTCATTTCGTGGTGGCGGCGAGCAGTCTCGGAACTGCCACGCGGTCGCTGACATTGCGGAGTCAAGCCCTGAGTCCCGTTCCTCCAGAGCGATCTCCTTCTCCAGCTGCACCAGGCCTGGGGGCTCCACGTTGAACTTGGTGGCGAGGCGGGCCACCTCCAGCAGGCACAGAATGACCTGCCGCGGCTGGTTGTGCAGCACTGGGGTACCAGGGATACATAAGTTAATAGGAGTCGTTCAAATTACAGAGAGAGCTCGATGTTACACATAGTTAAACTAGCCTAGTATCACCAGTAAAAATAAAAGAAACAATATACCTAAGTAAATATACAATTATTTCAAATATCGAGTTCTTCGAGAAGGCTTTCTTAACAAATCAGGGAATCAGATGAGATTTTTGATGCCCAGTGAATATTATTTTTATATGTATTTGTATCTACTATTCTTCTGCTGTTAGTTTAATATAAGTATTGTTTTAGTTGTTGGTAAGTATAGAATAGTTATTTAAGTATTAGTAAGTATGTAAATTACACTGTTTTTGTTGTATTTCTCACCAAGATCATCGCTTTCGAAGAGCAAGTTCTCGTGCACGCCGAGCTCCCTGCAGAAGGTGATGAAGTTCTCGGTGTTGTCGCGCGAGAAGAAGCTGCGCCGCGCCGCGCGCTGCCAGCAGCGCCCGCGGATCTGCGGCACCGGCTGCAACACAAGCCATTAGTAATTTGCATGTAATTTTATAAAGAAGTTAACAAAGAAAAATCAAATTTTTCATCAATGACATACCTACTTATAGCGACATCTATGGCGCCACATAAGAACTACAAACTTAAAAATCTTGTAAAGCGCAATTAGAATTCTCCACGCGATTAGAACTTATACATACTATAGCCCGAAATCATCTATCGGGCAGTTGCCTAGATCAGGTCTGGTCGGAGGGTCTAGCGCCTTCAATAGAGCTTTGCGGAACTTTGCATTCTGCACCGCAGACTAAACGGTGACCTCCCCTATATATTATTATACTCTTTGACGGTGACCCTTAATTATAAGCGTCAGCGCAGACATACAGCCAGCTTACAGAAAGTGTATGTGGGAAGACGGACTGAACTAACGAATTCTGACTCCTCAGGATTGTGGACTTCGTAATAGACGTAAAAGACACCTTTGTGAGCCTCTAACAAATATAATCCCTCCCCTCTAACATCACACTCACAAGCCCATTCATACAATAAAAAGTCGCATCAATAAAGGTTGGAGCCATAGATATAAGTCAAGACAATATTTCTTTTATGCCTTGATATTACTATATATGTATATGATACTCACGCCCACTATGAGTCCCTGGTCCAGCGCCTCCCTCGCACGGTCGTGGATGACGGCGGCCAACTGACACAGCTCCGCGCCGTTGTCCAACACATCCAGGAAATTGTCCCCCGACAGATATGTTATTCCTGGGAACAAAAAACGATGCAGAAGATTTAGCTACTCTGTGGATAAACTCCAAGATAGATTCTTGAGTAAGTATCTCAGTTCTTCCTCGCGTCGTTTATCGTCTTGACCTCGAAGAATAACTTTTTGAAGGACTATATTTCGCCATGTTGCCTTATCTTCGGCGATGTGGATGGCGTCGCAGACTAAGTATCTCAGTTCTTAAGTTGTAGCAAATGGATGGACAGCAAACAGTTCGTAACAGGGCCAACTAAATAAATAAAGGCATTAGTTAGATCACCTATTGCCTTTTTCGGAAAAGCCTGCGACAGCTAAGTGGAGCGAGCGATAACTTGCACTGAGTTAAGTTCGCTATAAGATAAGTGCAAGCTCGCTATTTAGTTAAGTTACAACTTAATTCTTGCACAAGTCGTTAAGTAAACTTATGTACAATGTAAACGATTGACACACTTAGATCTTGCATCTATGGAAGATATCGTAAAGCAGAAGTCGTCTTGTGTGACCTACGGGCTGGCCAGTATAGCCTGGACCATCATTGATTGCATGCTGAAACATGTCAGTACAACGTCGAATATCCTTAAAACGCCTTCAGTCAGTTTACGGCGGATTTCATTCGCTTGTCTGTCAATATTCTGCAAAGCCATAAGACACCAAATGTTCGATTGATATTCAATGGCTCATGTTAAATGCATTTCGTATCGTAGCGACTTTGATGGGGCTCGACAACTAAGTAGTAGGAGTGTAATGTAGCTAGTTTATGAGTTGGTGACTAAGTCGCATGTCGGCGGGCGCAGCAGCCAATGAACCTCGGTTTTATGACGAAGGAAAACTACTTTGAAGGTACCAAATCAAAACTACGAGTACAGACCTATTTATGAATTATACACATAAAAACAATCATAGTTATAACTCTTTGTGGAACTATGTTTCCCTACTGCACAATTTTCTTTTTTTTGCCAGTTTTCTTTTATTTACGAGTATGTAAACAAAACTCATGTAAGCATCAGGAAGTAGTTCGCGCTTTGCGAACTCGTAAACAAAAACAAATGCACTAACGGCTATAACCGACCCGTTACTGATTTGTTATTGACGACTTTTTACTGATCTGGCATTTTCACAGTCTTGCATTTGTGCAGGCCGCGCGGAACGTGCTGCGCGCGTGCGCACCAGCCAATGCGCACGTCAACTCTGTGATTTAGATCTAGCAATACGTGAAACGGCGAATAATGTGGAATTACAAAGTCATGAATAATTAATTAAAACTTTGAATGATGTGCGTAATCCAAGAAATAGCTGCGCAAGACTATAGAAAAAGTACTCACATTCTCAGATTAAATTAGTCGACTGTGGCTAAATAATGATCGTAGTACTAGGCGGCACTGGAACGTAATGCCTAAGAAAAGCGATAGATTCACAGCAAAATAGCCGCGCCATATTTGCAAATACTTATATTGAGTGTGCCATTCCGACAATAATTACGGAGCTCCTAACCGGGACGGTGAACTTTCACGACGGACACAAGGCAGGGCTCGGGACCGATCGCATTCTCATGACCCTATCGCTGCAGATCTTGCCGACCGCCGCGACTCTCTGCTGCCCTGGTACCACGGGGGCTTATTAATCGAGAACCTTTGGCCCTGTGGCACTGCTTGTAGTACTTGTAGATGTGTTGCAATATCGAGCCTGATGATACCGAGTCGCGTATGGAGGTGGACAAATAGTTGGTTTTGCTGAAAAATAAACTTCAATGTATTTTCGTTGGTTGACTGAACAAAATCTGCTGCAAACTTGCCTTATTCACCAATTAATGACGAATAAGTTTTGCCAAATAAGTTTAAGTTTGCTAATAGCATCGGCTCGCGGCAAGAGCTGGCTCTTCATGAATTATTAAAATGCTCTTATGCAGCTCAAAGGCATGCTGGTAGTGCACAGAGTGAGGCATCTGAATATGTAGAGAGACGATATAAACCAACTGATTGACGACTTCGTAAGCCACAAGTCTTGCCTACCAACTAACTAGGTACTAATTAATTTATGACGGAAAAAGAACCTCCGCGTCTAATTAAATATAACATCTACGGATCGGACGGCTTTCCTGTCAATTAAAAATGATGGAAAGAAAGCAAAAACATGCTTTCCTCCAGAAGAATTATCAAGAATTCAACACAATACACAAGAAATACAATAGCAACACTTTTTTTCAGCCAATTAAGACAATGTAAGTATCAAGAATCACAGCATTTATTTTAAATAAGCCATTTACAGGCACTTTTCGAATTTCCAAGAAGTCAGTCGGACAAAACAAATGATAAATGATAAATGATAAATGATTTTTATTTTGCAAATAGGTTTTTACAAACTCTTTTACACGTCAATTTTTTTTTTTTCGTTTTTTTTTTTATACTAGATGAGGCCGGTGTTTCCTAGCTGACTACCCTGAGAAGAAACACCGAAACAAACTCAGGGGTCAAAGTCTGTTTTAAAGTCCATACACAAACATGTAATGGTCAAATAATATGAGAACCATGCAGATTGGAGTCTGAGATGGTCTTTTGAAGAAAGAACCACACAGTTCTGAGTGGACCTGTCCAGTCAGTGCAAGCATTTGTCAGTTCTCGTGTAGCTCAACTCAGGACCACCAAGGAGCTCAACGATTTGACGAACAATACCAAAGAAATTTGGGTAGGCCGCAAAAAGTACTCATAACTGCCAGACATGATAAGTTAATTAAAAGTTAAAATTAAGGAAAAACGAAAAGTAATCCACATAGTCCCCACATTCACAATAATAAAAATTTACAAAAATGTAATTTTACCCATTAATATTGCAAATTAAAAAAAAAAAAAAAAGATACAACTGTCAATTTCAAATTTAAATGTTAAATTTAATAGTTGCAAAAAAAAAAAAAGAGAAATATGTCATAATTGTAAAATAACAATAATCGTCAGTTAAAAATAATAATAATAAAATATATATAATATATATATAATAATGATACCAAAAAAAAAAAATCAGAAAATAAGAAATGAAATTACATCAATTACAGTGATTACTGGAGCAGGTCAATCCCAAGCTGTTTTGTCCTCAAGATACTCTTTTACAGTATAAAAAGCCTTCTGACAAAGTTTATGTTTTACAAATGATTTAAATTTATTAAGGCTAAGTTCTTGAATAGGACTGGGAAGCTTATTATAAAAGCGTATACATTGGCATCTAAATGTGCCTCCTATTTTTTTGAGCCTTGTTACCGGAACCACTAATTTGTGTTTATTCCTAGTATTTACGTTGTGAATATCACTGTATTTTTTAAACAAATTTTTATTTTTATGAACATACAAAATGTTTTCATAGATGTACTGAGATGCCACAGTTAAAATATTAATATTTTTAAACTTCTCTCTGAGGGAGAATCTGGGACTTAGTTTATAAATGGAACGAATAGCCCTTTTCTGCAGAACAAAAATCGTCTGTATATCGGTAGCATTTCCCCACAATAAAATACCGTACGACATTACACTATGAAAGTAACTAAAATAAACTAAACGGGCTGTCTCTAAATCAGTTAGCTTTCGAATTTGTCTAACGGCATATGCTGCAGAGCTAAGTTTTTTTGACAACTTATCTATGTGTGGGCCCCACTGAAGTTTAGCATCCAGGGTTATGCCCAAGAACACTGTAGTATCTTCAGGACTCAATTCTTTACCTTTTATTAGCACACTAGTATCCACTTGCCTAACATTAGGCATTGTAAATTTAACAAATTTAGTTTTTTTTTCATTAAGATGCAGGTTATTAACATTAAACCAGTGTACTATTTTGGAAAGGGCCAAATTTATATCGTCAGTGACATTCTGCTGACGTTTAAGCTTAAATAAAAGCGAAGTGTCATCTGCAAATAAAACTATATCATGGTTATCCTTTATTAGGTATGGCAAGTCATTTATATAAATAAGAAATAAAAAGGGGCCAAGAATCGAGCCCTGTGGCACACCCATTGACACTACAGACCCGGGTGATCTTTTTCCGTTTACTTCAACTCTCTGAATCCTACCACTCAAATAAGAAGTAAGAAGATCCAGGGAGGAGTTCCGAAAAATTGATGTTTATTGCACATTGAATAACGGTGATTTCTATAGAGACGAACGTGGAGGAAAATCCATGGACATTCGTATATAGTTAGATATTGTAAGTAACCTATTTATACTATTTGAGGTAAACAACATAAACAGAAAGTGCAGTGCAATAGCAGCAGATAGTTGTGTTGGCAATGAAGTAATTACGTGCGGCCTGCAATCTGGCGCTGGAAGAATGCAAGCCGCGAGGAACCGGCTCTGGGATGGCCGCTACATGTGTTATGTATAACGTGAGCAAAAGATAAATAATATCGGCGCGATTGTGTGCGACCACCCAGGCACTAGGAGCACAGATTTGCATACGATATTACTAGGATCTCATAGCGCTCAGATAGTTCGCGAGCACGTTTATTTTGAAAGATTCCAAATCTTTAGCAATTATGCTTGCAATTTATTAGTATTCTCTTGGATTTTTCTTTTTTTTGTATTCTCTTTTGAAATTATGCTTGCAGTTTATAAGTATTCTCTTTGATTAGGTTGAAAACTATCGTCGCTTTACAATCTATCTCATAAAGATCCGCTGTTACTTCGTCAGCCTTTACTATTTTTATTGTTACTAGATTATGCTGATGATCCAATAGCTCAGGCAGTCGTCTTTCATACATGAGGTGACAGGTTTGAAACCTAGCTAACCTTTTCTAATGGCACCCTGTGCCTAGTATGAGTATCTTGTTGCCTAGTAACTGGATTGTAGAGGTCTGATCGCAGACGTGAACCCTTGGTCCCAGTTGGCTTCGATCCTTTTGCAGGGTCCCTACGGTTTACTGGCAATTCCTTGAGAAACCCAGGACGGTAAGGAAAAGGCTAGAGAGATGACTGGGTTTGGCAGCAACTGTTGCTTTGATAGGTAAATTATTCAGGGACCCTATTTAATTGTAATTCTGTTCAATAGCCATAAGTTTGTCTCTTATCTTCCAGCAATATTGTTTATCGGTGACACGACAACAAATACAACAATAGAGCTCTTTGTACTGCAGCGCAGATCAAGATTACGCTCCAATCACGTACTTCGTACTCCTCTGTGTATCTAGGCGTTGAAACTATTTAATCGAACATCGATTCGAATATAATCGGTATCGATTCGAGTGACGAGAGACTGAGGCGGGCCATCATACATGCTCTCAATATTGATGAATAGGATTAAAATGATCTTATTTGATTATACATCAATAGGGTTGTCACCATAGATATAATATTGTGACTCTTCAGCAGTTTGATAGCACAGAAGTAAATCGAACAGATCTATCATCAGTAGCTCACCGTCCGATCGTCTGGTAGCCGTAACGGACTAAGCTCAATTCGTAGACTTTTCTCGAGCGCCTCAAGGAGTTGTCAGTAAACCGTAGGGATCCTGCAGAAGGGTACTGGGACCAAGGGT
Source organism: Mythimna loreyi (assembly GCA_029852875.1). Taxonomy (NCBI): domain Eukaryota; kingdom Metazoa; phylum Arthropoda; class Insecta; order Lepidoptera; family Noctuidae; genus Mythimna; species Mythimna loreyi. Next base: position 464,056 of record CM056795.1, on the reverse strand, counting down.
TCGTGTCTGAAAGGAAGGCTCTGGCCCGTATAAAGGCAACGTAGAAACGAGGTGGGTTGTTTAGTTAGCAAGAGTCTGACACTATTTCTCGCTCCGCCAAAGGGTGGGATTTGTCATTGGATGATTTTTACCCGCCATAAAAAAAGCGGGTCCATCGTGAATTCATGACAGAAGATTTTTCCATAGGTATACTTATAAGATCATGGGTGCGATAATAATATGATTTGGGTCTACAATATCACTCGCTCCGCGAGTAGAAAGAAACGAAATCATTAATTAACTTAATAATGTGACAAATTGATGTCAGCAAAGTGGAACAAAATATAAATATTTCAGCCAATAAGCCATAGAATAAGGACATAGGCGAGGGACAACTCTGCTGCCTTAAGCGAAAACGAGTCCGTATTGACATTTAAATCTCAAATCTGCAAAAACTATTTCTCGTATGAAATCAACAGTAATCAATATTAAATTACAGCAAAAAATGTAATCACTTGAATGAAGTGTTTACCGATTTACAATGCAATAAAACTAGTAGTTGTCCAAGCCTTTTTTTGCGTACTACGAATGTAAAAGTTGTTTTCAGGAATGCAAGATATTTGTGTAACGGCTGGTCTGATTGTTATAGCTACAATTAATAATTAATTTCGATATTGTTTTTTATTTCACTGCTTCGATTTGGCGGCACTAGGGACCTCATGTAACCGGTCCTCATGAACGCATACGAGGTTTTTCGTTCGTAATTAGCGCGATAATAATCGAAGCGGACAGCGTCTTGCAAAATAAATAAATTAGTGATAAATAACGCGACACAGCAAGGCCGCACGTACGTGAGTTGTGGCTGCACAGTAAACTGCCATTTTGGTGAGATTGCATTAATGACAGGACACACAGCGAGATGATGAGCAGCCGCTATTAACTACGACATTCAACCACTTTTAAAACGATTCATTTAAACTTGAGACGACTGTTTATGGTGGTCTCACAGTACTTGTACAGTAAATTCGCAAATGACTTCGATTGATTCGCAGCTAACGCTTTCTTTAATTGTTTGTTTAACTATCTTAACCAAAGTGATAAATTAATCTTCCATGAATAACATATTAATAATTATAAATCAAAGTACCCCCTACGTAAATCTATTTCTAAGAATTTACAAACGGTTTTCACTTAAAGACAGTCTTTCTTCGATCATAGAAGAAAAATGTCAAATATTCTAAAGATTTCTAACACTTGTCCGAAGCTAGGGCCCTAGTAATGAATAATGCTGAATAGCTTTTTCAGACAAACCCTACTCATTCTGCTCACAACCAAGCTCCCTGGAAAACAAGCAAAAATGTAGGCAGAAATCTGAATATGTATGGGCAATTAGAATTTTAATGAAAAGCTGCATCCCACTCGTTAGCTGAGTCGTATGGCGCACTGAGTGCTCTCTCATTACATGCCTCGCTCACATTTTCAACTTGAAGGCAAATGAGAAAACTTTTATAAACAAAATAACTGGCAAATAATAAGCACATCTCCTGTGTTCATCTGAAATTCTTTGAGATATCTAATTATACACATACAATATGTTTCAACAATTTCATAACGAATTAGATCAAACTATACCTCGTCCCGATCAGATTCCTTTTTTTTATTGCTATAAACTAGTGCTTAACTGCGATCCCACCTGATGGTGAACAGTGATGCAATCGTTGATGGTGAGGCGCACTAGTTTATTAAGAGCCTATTCGCTCTAGCCTTGAAGACACCTAAATTATAATCGGAAAAAAAGTTCAATAACAACATCTATGTCCTACAATGAACGACATCATGCTTCGCGTTGGTGACAAAAATATAATTAAATCGGTCTTCTGAATTTGGTAATCACACATTAAGACGGCTTATATCTGTAATGATCGAATCTGTAATGCATTTAACCTTAATTATTAATTTTCGCATTCCTATAACGGTATCGCAAGGATGTCCCAGTGCTGGCCACTCGGCCGCTCACTCGGTGCCTGCGCTTGCGCCGATTAACGGACCACAACGGAACTTCGATATTGCAATAACAATAACTCCATCATTTATAAGGTGTTACTTTGCATGCCGCAATCATTTAAGGCATGGGATTACGCGTCGCATTCAACTTTTGCACTGTTCTTGATGATAACTAATAGTGAAACTATGATGTAAAATTACTTAATGACTATGATAATTTTATTATGGTAACACCTAACGGCAATTGATTTGTTATTTTGCGCTATGCAGATTGTAGACTAAATATATTCCTATTCCTAGTTCGAACATATTTTCAATCAATCCTTTTCTGAAATTTCTGATTAATTAACAAAACAGAAACTTTACAAAATTACTACCTATGTCGCTAAACCTTATAGACTTAAACCAAACGCAAAATTGTATTTATATATTCATAACAACGCGTCTAGGCAGCGGCAGTTCAAACTGTAGATATGAGGACACCCTAAACAGCCCAATATTACATTAGCATTTTATGCACGCCTAGTACTTTGTACACTCTTACTGTAATTAGGTAAATTGCTAACTTCGTAATTAAACTGAACTTGTGTCCTAGAAATACAATTTGTTTTAGCAATTACGCATAACTGAATAAATTCATTAAATTTTTATTTAAATTATAGTAACTAACGACCGTCCATCAGTGTCCCAAGGGTGTTACTCACTAGCCGATGTAGTACGTCATTCGTATTTAATAAATTGCCAGTTACACCTCCCACATTATTTTAGACACAGTTTTGACAGAGGATCATGTTGTTTTGATTGTATTCATCAAGAATATTACCACGATCAGTTTATTTGTAGGTTATAATCTATTAAACAGGGTTATTTTTTAAGTGTGCGTAAATGATAGTGAAAATAAAGGAATGTGTTCCCAATTGAAACTTTTTTATATAGTTAAACCTTTTTAGTTATTTTTCTGTAAATATTTTAAAAACTAAGAATAAAAACAATTGTAGTTCTTTGTTGTCAATTGCATGGTGTGGTTTGCTTTTCTCCTCATCCTAAAATTCCTTGTCTCCCAGAGCCATCCAATAACATCTTGGTCCTTCTCCCACGTTTACCGGTAAGAAATACAGTTTAAAAATTCATATGGTGGAGACAAGGAGTCAAGCAAAAGCTCGAGAGGAGGAAGCAAATCAACAAAACATGACTGAACCACCAGTAGTGCGCGGTGATCGCTCCACGAGTTCCAGGACGTCACGATCGTCAGCAACAATCCGTGCCCAAAAGTTGGCCTTACAAGCGGCACATATTCGGAAGGTTGCTGAGGCTGAACGTGCGGCTGCGGCGGCGGCGGCAGCAGCTGCAGCAGCGAACTCGGAGCGAGAGGCTGCTAACCTAGAACTGCAGGCTCAGCTTGCAGCTTTAGAAGCAGATAGTCGAGGGAGTCGCAGGAGCTCTATATCGTCGGAACGGCAAGTACAACAGTGGTTAGTGTCATCCGATAAGGTAATGCCAGACATTCAGGTAGAACCTATAGCACACTGTTCTACGGCTTGCCTTGAAAGCTTTGAAGACGCAGAATGTCGCCAAGACACATCTTGTGGCAGAAAAAGCCCAAAAGGGTTGCACTCTGGTACTACCACAGCGAACATTCCAGTCCCCAATTGTCTTCAACTAAGTGGTAACGTGTGTGGTGGAAGGAGCCCGTTAGCGCCAAACCTACCTGCTACCTCAGCGTTACAGCCACAGTTTCCAATCCCCGATAGTACGCAAGAACCTGCTTCTAATTTTACTAAAAATAAACAACAACCTTCTGATATAACTTTATTAGCACAGGCAATTACGACGTCGATAGCAAAGATCAGTGGAGGTTCGACAGTAAAGAATAGCGATGGGCGCCTCCCTGTCTTCGACGGTAAGTCTTTGGACTGGCTCGCCTTCAAGCGAGTCTACAAAGATACAAAGTCTTCCTTCTCCGCTTCCGAGAACCTAGCACGGATCAACCTTGCACTTCGTGGAATAGCTCGTGAAACGGTAGCGGTGCTCCTGGTTTCTGCGCGTGATCCTGTGGAGGTAATGGACGCTTTGAAGCTTAGGTTCGGTCGCCCCGAATTTATTGTTTTACAGGAAATAGCTTCCATACGGTCGTGGCCCAAATTAAATTCCTTAGATTGTGATGATCTCAACAAATTCACCTGCAAGGTAAGAAACTCAGTTGAAGTTATGAGGCTCTTAGGTCAGAAAAGTTACTTAGATTCTCCAGAGCTATTTCAAACCATTCTAGGTAAACTGAACCCTTTACTGCGAAACAAATGGACGGATTTTGCCATAGTTAACTTCTCACAACAGGGGAACACCATGCTTGAGCTGTTAGTATTATTTTTGACTCGCGAAGTCGAAAAGCAGCTCAAGTTTGGCTTAATATCGGAACCCTCAATAGTTGTTAAAAAGTACGAGAAGGTACATTCCGTATCATTTTCAGACGGTTCTCAAAATATTTCTAAGACCTCATCACCTTTTTCGGCAAATAAAAACCACGCAAATTCAATTAAAACTGAAATTAAACCCTGTCCTATATGTAAACATAAACATAATTTAGCTGAATGTAACAATTTTATGACATTATCTGTCAGTGACCGGTGGCAGTTTGTAAAAGAAAATAAGTTATGTCATAAATGTCTTAAAAAAGGTTCACATAGTTATAAGTTTTGCAAAAATAAGAAAGAGGTTTGCAATGTGACCGGTTGTAATTTCAAACATCATAAACTTTTGCACGACAATGACATACATTTACAAGCTCATACAGTTTTAGAAAACGAACTAGACTGCGAAAATACGTCGTCCGATAATCAGGCAAAAGTGTCCGATAAACAACCTGTAGAGGTAATAGCGTACACCTCTTCCGACGAAGACTATATTCACATGAGACCTTTGTTAAAAATCGTTGCCGTTACGATTTCGGGACCGCTACGTAGTGTTGATACGTTTGCTTTGTTAGATGATGGCGCCACTGCTACTTTCATTGATTCCCAGTTATGCAAAGAAATTGGTGTGGCGGGACCTGAATCAAACGTTCGTCTTGACTGCGTTGGTGGTTTAGGAAAAGAGGTCAAGATTCAGTTTGTGGACTTTGACATCAAAGGTTCACAATGTACAGACACGTTCACCATTCGTAAGGCTCGGGCGATCAGTAGTTTAGGGTTATCCAAACAGACTATTCGTACTGAAAGCATCCAACAATTCCCCCACTTGCGAGACTTAAGTGACGTTCTTTGCTATAAGGATGGAGAGCCTAAAGTAATTATCGGCATCGATAACTGGCATCTTACAATTCCCAAATCAATTCGGAAAGGCAACAGGTCTCAACCAGTCGCAATAAACACTAGTCTAGGTTGGGTTTTATTTGGTTTTGAGTCTAGTAGGACGAAGGCTATTGACACAATCAATCATGTTAGTACTTCCAGTGAGGTTAATGATCTGAATACACTTATCCAAAATTATTACAAACTAGATTCTCTTGGAATTACTAAAAGAAAGTGTCGTAGCGATAGTGACACTAAAGCGATCAAGATCCTTGAAGCTACTACCCGTCATTTACCTGATAATTCGTATGAAGTTGCTCTTCCTTGGAAGGACGAGCAATTTGAAGCTCCAAATAGTTTTGGCCTGGCTATGTCAAGGTTCAAAAGCTTGGAGAGAAAAATGCTCAAAGACCCGGCCTATGCTGAATTGTATAAATTAAACATGCAATCAACGTTTGACAAAAAATATGCAGAAGGTCCTGTAAGCAGCCATTCGTCCAGCACTAAATGTTGGTATTTACCGCACTTTGGCGTTACAAATTCCAACAAGCCAGGTAAGCTGCGCATAGTTTACGACGCGGCGGCAAAGTCAAACGGGGTGAGCTTAAATTCCATGCTTCTTACTGGACCTGACCTGCTTAACTCTATTATCGACATTCTCTTTCGTTTTCGCGAAGGAAGAGTCGGACTCTCTGGCGATATAGAAGAAATGTTTCCTCAGGTGAAAATACGCGAGGCAGACCGGGATGCCCAACGCTTTCTTTGGCGAAATTCACCTGAAGAATCAATTCAAATATATAGGATGTCGTCAATGATATTCGGTGCCGCTTCTAGCCCTTTTGTGTCCCAATACATAAAAAATAAAAACGCCACTGAATACATTAATGACTTTCCAGAAGCTGTCAATGCTATTCTCCATAGCCATTATATGGATGATTGCATTGTTTCAGTAGATTCAGTAGCCAAAGCAGCACGCCTTGCTGCTGATATTGTTACAATTCATAAAAAGGCTCATTTTAAAATGAGATCTTGGGTGTCGAATGACCCGGCAGCCCTGGCTCTCGTTCCAAGAGAAAACTTATTAGATCCATCTTTAGGTAATGTAAATGTTGATATGGGTAAAATAGATAAGTCTGTTAGAACTCTTGGTTTAGTGTGGCAGCCCGGTGAGGACTGTCTTAGTTTTGAAGTTAAAGGCTTGATCGGTAAATCCATATCCGATAGTTTTACAAAACGTGAAGCTCTTTCTTTATTGATGTGCGTGTATGATCCACTAGGTTTTTTAGCTCCACTCGTGGTGAGGGCCAAGATCATGTTTCAAAATATATGGCGTAAAGTAGTTGATTGGGACCAACAACTCACTCAAGCTGACTCATCGGCTTGGAAAGAATGGCACGCAGTTTGTCTAAATTCCATTTCTAATTTAAAAATTCCTCGTCGATATAATTTGAGCGAGTTTGATACAGCACAGAGAGAACTTCATGTCTTTTGCGATGCTAGCGAGTCCGCGTATGCATCTGTAGCGTATTGGCGTTTGTTGTTACCGAATAATACCATCACAGTAGTACTGATCGGTAGTAAAGTCAGAGTAGCTCCATTAAAACCCTCCTCCATAGCACGTTTAGAACTTCAAGGTGCTTTGGTAGCCGCTCGACTTGCCGACACCATCTGCAACGCTCATACGTTTAAACCGGATAGACGAGTTTTCTGGTGTGACTCCATGAATGTCTTAGGTTGGCTGCGAAATGACGCTCGTAAATTCAAGCCTTTTGTGGCCAACCGTATTGGAGAAATTTTAGAACTCTCAAGTGTCGGAGAATGGCGCTGGGTTCCTACCGAAATGAATGTTGCTGATGATGCAACACGTTTAGATAAAAAGCCCCTAAATATGGAGTCACGCTGGTTTACTGGTCCTATTTTTTTACTATCAGATCAGTGGCCCGTAGAACCAATGGTCACAATACCGAATGCTGATCAGGTAGAGCTGAAACCAAGGCACAGAGTCATATGTCATACAATATCCGATGAACCATTTCATCCCTTATCTCCCATTTCAGCTAGCCCATTGCGTATCAGTAAATGGTTATGTCTCGTCCGAGCCACTGCTCTAGCTCATTTATTTGCACGTAAGCTTCTTAACATTTGCCGTAGAGTAGGTAACACAAAACTAACTCCTCTTGACTTGTCAGCGGTTGACTTACAATCAGCAGAGAGTCATGTACTATGGCAAAGCCAGATAGACTGCTTCGAAACAGAGATTGTTTGTATAAAAACAGCGACTTCCCTGCCACGCTCCAGCAGATTATTGAACCTGTCTCCTACCATCGGCGAGGATAACCTACTTCGGTTATCAGGACGGATCACTGCTGCTACTGGAGTCTCGAGTCAAGCCAAGTCTCCAATCATATTAGATGGAAAACACCCAACAGTACGCCTCTTAGTGTTGCGCTACCACCAGAAAGCCGCTCATGCTAACACAGAGACAGTCGTGAACGAACTTCGTCAAGTTTACTGGATAATACATTTAAGAAGCACAGTTCGGTCAGTCGCTAACCATTGTTTATTCTGTCGACAACGAAAGGCTACGCCATACAATCCGCCTATGGGAAAACTTCCAACAGCAAGATTAGCCCACAATGAAAGACCTTTCTCCTATACAGGTCTGGACTACTTTGGCCCCATCCAAGTTACCATCGGGCGCAGACACGAGAAACGGTATGTCGCTCTCTACACATGTTTGGTCATCAGAGCGGTTCATCTTGAAGTTGTTCATAGCCTCTCCACCGACGCGGCGGTAATGAGTTTGAGAAGATTTATCGCACGGCGCGGTTGTCCTCGTCAGATGTACTCGGACAATGGGACAGCCTTCGTGGGTCTTAACCGAGAACTGAAGAAACTGTACGGTAGCCAAGTTTCCTCTTTTGCTACAAATGAAGCTATTGAATGGAATTTTATCCCACCAGCAGCGCCGTTTATGGGCGGAGCATGGGAGCGTTTAGTGCGAAGTATTAAGACTGTGCTAAAGGTGACACTAAAAGAAAAATCGCCATCAGAAGAGGTTCTGACAACACTCCTTGTTGAAGCGGAGGCGATCGTTAATAGCAGACCACTCACGCACGTTTCTCCCGATCCAGATTACCCGGAAGCGTTAACACCTAGCCACTTTTTAATCGGTACCTCATCGGGAAGGAACATTCCGGCGAACTCAAGTGAAAGAGATCTGCACGGTAGAATTTCCTGGCGGAAGGCCGTTCAATTGGCAGATCAATTCTGGCGTCGTTGGGTGTTAGAATACTTGCCGCAACTACATTTATCTAGAGGTGCCGGACAACGACCTGACATTAAAATTGGAGATATGGTGATCATCGTCGACAACAATCTCCCACGAGGTGTATGGCCTAAAGGCAGAATAGAAAAAGTGTACCGTGGCAGGGACGGAGTGGCAAGAGTGGCCGATGTGCTGACAGCAGCAGGAATTTTTAAGAGGCCGCTTAAAAAGCTAGTACATTTATAAGGAACACTCTTATTGTCTTTAAAAAAAAATGGGCGGATGTTCCCAATTGAAACTTTTTTATATAGTTAAACCTTTTTAGTTATTTTTCTGTAAATATTTTAAAAACTAAGAATAAAAACAATTGTAGTTCTTTGTTGTCAATTGCATGGTGTGGTTTGCTTTTCTCCTCATCCTAAAATTCCTTGTCTCCCAGAGCCATCCAATAACAGAATGTCATGCTCAATTTTGATGGAGTTAGTGCGAACATTAGATATTGTGTTATTTGGTGATCAATGATAAGTTTTGAACTAAGAAAAATATTCAAGAATGCTTCTGCTAAAGTAGGAAGGCATATTACAGGGACCCTGCGAACTAGAAAAACGAATAAATTATACTAACAAATACCAGGCTACCATACCTGATAGGTGATGGTCTAAATGTCGACGCATGTCACAACACAGTTGTGTGGTCATGTGTCGCCGCTATTACATCGCCCCGCGGCTTCACCCACCCGGGACGTACCCGATCATGCGTAGCGCTAATTACTATTTACTAATCACTTACTTGTGTTACGGTATCGCTCAGTTATGCCCTACATTCGCGACGCTTTTTGTATAATACCATCCGTCATCGCATGCACGGAACAGAGTTCTATGAAGCATAAAACAAATAATGTGCGAATCGATACATTTAAACCCTTTCGTTCTATTGTGATGACTATCACTGAGTTATAAAGCTTATAATGCTTCGATGGGGGTGTAATAATGATGATCTTCTGACTGACAAGTAATTGAGAAGACGTGTGTGAGAACGTAATGGCGATGGCGGTCTCGTGCGTGACATGTTGGTTTAAGACACAATAATCTGCTATAATGCCATTATTACGAATATTATCGTACATTATATCGTTACTACGTAGGGTAAAAGTTTTCCCAAATAGACGATAATGTGGTAACATAAAAGAAAATGCCGGAAATTCAGCCCACCAGACGAGCTCGACAGTCACAACATATCGTATAAACGAGAATACTAAACTATACGATGTGCAGTGGCGTCAGTTTGACGAAACACATCTAATGACGATCAATACAAATGATCTTGCAAATAAAGTTTTTACAAGACAAGTTACGCTCGCCCATAAAGAGGGGACACGGTGCTTTGTATCCATCATGCTGATAATAATCAAGGAAAATCCGCAGGAAATAATACAATATAATGAATACTTAAGTCAGTCAGCCTCGTCTTAACATAACAACAGGCGCACAGCACAGGATTTCAGTATATACTAAAAGTCAAAAAGAAATGTATGTTTCCTTTGAATAACTAGGACAACAGGAATGAAGAGAGTTACTCGAAAGTTGATTTCGAGTCTATCTAATTTGTATTTCTTGTTTTAAGATCGCACAAAGGTTCTATCTGATAAGAATTAATTGTTAGCAACATGATTGCGCCACCTAGGACAGTGTCGTCGTAAATGTACGCGCTTGTCTTCGCACGTGTGTGTCTGCTCGTGACTGGCCTGCCGTGTAGGCGTGAAGTGTCCACCCGTCGCGCAATACCACTCCTTCAGGCTTGATAGTTGATAGACTTCCACGTTATACATGTGGCCCTAGTAGAGCCGTAACATTCACTAGCCCAACAATAAATGCAGCACTCAGCTCAGCAGTGTATCAGGACTTGACTATTAATGTAAACCGTTTTGGCAATTAAGAAAATATAACAGAACTTTGGAGAACTTACATAATATGAATTTCAACTATAAACGGATTGCAATAGGTACTGAAAAGTACCGAAATAGATTTATGTTCTATCCAAGTTGCGCTGCAACGTGCTGTTATTGTAAACAAACTTGAATAAATAATATTTTATGACTTGCCTTTAAACGGTGTTGGTTGACTGAGGAATTCTACAGCGAAACGTTTTTAACATAACCAAAATATTATGAGAAAAAAAATTCATAATTCAAATATTAAACGGCTATCAGTTGTAAATCTGCTACGGTAGTAAAAAACAGATTGATATAGCTTCATAAACAGCGTGTTTATTTATTCCGCGTCCACCTACACCGAGGCGTGAATCTGTCATGCAAGTAATCATGTGGAGCTGCTAATCATCAGCTCATCTCGTCCGCTGTCCGGCGCTCCCACGCGACGCTCCGGACACAAAAAACGCCGCCCGGCATATATGGCAGCCATGATACAATCACATACTTATCGCACAAATTGTGCTTTATTATTACGATACATGGTTCATACTATAAATATAAGTCTCGAGTTTGGAGCGATCTCAAACGTATTTCGATTTGAATTTATTGATATTGCCTTTTATTAATTTGCAAAACATTACTTTGAACTCCTTCAGTCACCTCTGTAATTAGAATAACGAATGGCGAGAATAGATGTAGTCTAGTTTATGGCGTGCGTCTAAATATAGAAGTTAATAATATGTAACTCAACGTCCCCCGATTACGAGCTTGTTGCAGAAAAGTGCATGTAATGATGAGGTTCATGGTAACATCCGCTGAACCGAGGAATATCCAGTGTAACGACAGGATGCCGGATGTACTCGCTCTTCAGTTCACAGACTCATGAATGTGCAGCATTGATTTGCAACATTTCTTTTGGAAACTCACATGGCATTTGCAAATCGGAGAAACTCGTAAAATTGCAATTTTTCACGGCGCTCGCTCCGGATTATGTAACTCATACAACGTTATTGTTCACTGCAGACCAACAAACCGATAGTTCACCACATATTTCTGTCAAATTTTCTACTGGTTTTTGTTTACTCGTTTCCTATTCTAATAATGACAACTACTGTCGAGTTACCTGAATAGTGAAAGTTCGCGTAAGTTTCTTTTACAAATCTAGTGTTGCTTACCTATTGTTTTATTGATCCAGTCGGCCAGGTCCTCCTGCAGCGGGAACAGCTGCCTGGCCTGCGAGTAGAGGATCTTCTCCCGGTAGAAGTCCTCGTCCTCGGAGCAGGGCGTCTGCGCCGCCAGCGCACAGTCCGCGCGCTCGAAGCTGCTGCTCATCTTCCTATTAACTACTATGTCTCCATGACCGATATGGCGTTCCTCTTCTTCCTTTCCGCCTTCGAACGAGCTCCGGATGTACTCGAAGGCATTGGTCCTCTCAAAGGCATTAAATATTCTATCAAAGTTGCCGCTCAACGGCCGGTCGAAGCTCTTGGGCTCCACGGAGGTGGGCGAGGTGACCGGCCCCCAGGACGTGCGGCTCCCGATGGCAGTCGGACCGCACCGGTAATATGCCATTGTCAAGGCTTCCCTGCAACAAGGATAACACAGTTGTGAACCTCGATTCAATTTTAGATAAGACGCAAGCAATGCATCCACTTTCAAGTGAACAGAAAGCAAGTTGCGATGTAAGAGTAATGACAAGTAAACATGAACGGATCATTAGGTTTCAGCGACGGATATTATTCGTAACGAGGCTCTTGATGAGCGTCATTCCGTCGTATAAACGGCCTTTACAACAAATATGAACTACATAATAAAAGAAGTTTAAAGATAACGTTTGGCAGCCAATTTTCTGCACGAGACTAATTTACATGTCTGACAGGGATGTTTGGTAAAAACGAACTAATGACGAGGCGAAGGCCGCTCGCGCTCTGACACGCGGTAATTAAGACACAAAGTGATCGCTGACACAGAGATATGAACACTGACAGCCGGTGATTAGCCGCAGGTTTAGGCGAATTCTTTGTAATAACAATGATATTGTTTTGATTGGATGCGCCCACTTCATTCTAACACTCTTATTAATCTTTAGGTCGAGACACACACGAAATAGTAAGATAGATTTTGAAAATGTCAACATTTGGTCATATGTGTCAGTTCTGCTTGAAGTAAGTATGCAAAATTTTCCTGCTACCACCGGGGCAGAACATTCAAACAAATGTTCTGAATCATACCGACTATTACCACCACGTTCTACAGTAAAACATCTGCATGGGAATTCTAGTTCGAAGTTTTGAGTCTTCGCGCACGGCGTCGAAGTTTGGCGGATCGTCGGCAAAAAGACAAACGGCAGGAGTGGCGGTGGATCACACGGAGCCACAGCGCCATATATGTGGCGGTCGTGACGCGACGAGCACGGCACGTGACGAGAATGGGGCCCTACACAACGACATGAGGCATTGTTTCAGTTTGAACCGTGATTCGGAATAGAGCTTCCATCGCGCAATTCAGAAATAGCTACTTACTTAAATAAATTATGTGTACATTAGCGACTGCTGCAACAAAAATCTTTTACCAAAGGTTGCTCAAAGCGTTAGAACATGTCGCCGGAATTCATAAAGCGTAAAGGGAAAGGGCGTACAGCCTGTGACATAGATTCCAATGATCATACCTCATAGAACATAACATTTCGCAATAACATAAATTATCCCTTCCGTTCCTATTCGCAGCGGATATTAGACAGCGTTTAAAATACAATAATGTCACATGCAGGAGCGTACGTTACTTGTGAGAGGAAGTCTGTAAGCTGGGTGTACACGAGTCGGCAAATGAACAACACATCATGCACAGGATTCTTTTTTGTTTCATAAACAATTTCGGAAATAGTTTTAAGTTTGTGTCGCTCGTGTGCACTGGGGTTTACGTCGTGTGTCTGCGGAGGACCTGGCATGGCGTGGTCACGTCCCGGGACCGAGGATGGTACATGTAATCCTTGAGCTATTTTACAAAATACAAAAAAAAATTAGCATGATTGTAGAGGTACAAAATCTGACATTCTTCGACATTAAATATACATTATCCTTGTAAGAAAGATACAAAATTCAAACTGATGAGCGTTCATTGTAAGCTGAACGGAACTGTTTCCTAGCACTAAAAGGCAAACATAAAATAACATTACCAACAACAGTTTAAACTTATTCAAATACCGTTTTCCCATGAAATTATAATATCTTCCCCATAGCAGCTAATTTATGTGAATGGGAGCAATTGGGACGAGCCAGCACCGCGCCCGTCCCGGCGGCGACGCGGCACGGAAACCAAATCGATTCCAAAGAATTGGGACAATATTTTGCATGCCATTACTTTATTTCTATTTCAAATAGAGCCCTTTACCCAAAACTTAGAGTACAATTTTGTCTGTCCCTCTGTTAATAGAAGATAGCACGCGAGTCAGGTGCAGGTGTCTTACGGTTTTCTTCGGGGAAAACGTGATTTTATAACGAAAACTTTTTCCGAATAGTATGTAAAAATGCAGGAGAAGTTATGATAAACAGAGCACTTTGAAACCGTATTCCTTATGGGAAAAACTTAAACCTTCGTGTTTTTTGTCATCAATGCAGTCGAAAACATCGATGTCTTTTATTTTTATGAAGAAACGAAATTGGAGTATAGATCATACCGCTGCGTCGGCTGTCAGTAGATGTCGCAATGTGCGCGAGCCTTGATCCGCAGCGCGGAGTGGGCCTGGTCAATCACCATAAAGCGGTCGGACCTATGTCGTGTTGCCCACGCACCGGCCCTACCACGCAGGGCTAGCGGACCTTGCACGAATGGAATTTTACAAATCAATATCATAAAGCAAAATTAAAAGGTTCCCAAAATTAAAACGAGTCTTAATATGAAATGTGTCACTATAAGAGTTACAGAAATGAAGTCTTCTGAAATGAATCTCAATGTGTTCCTCTCAGGCTCTGTTTATAATCTGTCTATCTTCACTCACAACCTCACCTAAGAACACATAATTATTGACCAATTTAGTCGTCTGGTCGACATATTGCCAAGTGTTGAGTCGCCAGCCCTACACCGTATAGGTCAAGTTGAGCGGGCCGGTCGCGTCGCTCAAGAAAATCGTCCATTTACGCAAATTACACGTATAGTCGAAGGTCTCCTCTCCCGGCGGCTTTTTCATTACGACGCTCTTGAGCCCGTTTACACGCTTTATTTGTGTGAAAAATGGTCTCACGATCACTTGGAGATGGGAAAGGATGCGCACGTTTATAATGACAAGTTATGGCAATCTGTTGATATCTTATTACTGAAACAAGTTTAGAGATGTGAAAGTTTTATGTTGCTCCAGGAAATTGAAAAGGACAAGATAAATTGCAGATCATTAGTCTAACAAACAGCTCCGATACTTAACGACCAATTCAACTTTGAAAAGGAAGAATCAATCTGATTGAATAATAACAAGAAGAAATTGTCGTTAAGTGACTAGGGCAACAGGAATATTGGAGACATCTCTCGGTGAGTGGCTGGTCGCCGAGTGGCGGTGCGTTGACTCCTGTGCGCTCCTTAATTGGATAATCACATTCACTCCCGCTCGGAGCCGAGTTACCAATGCAACTCGCAAATCGTCCGCATGCCGTACATTCTTGCACATCTAAGATTTCAGGGTGATAGGGTCTATGTTCAAGTATTTAACATTTATTAGATGAGACGGATGCATCGTTGTCTCTTTACTTTGCCCTTTTAGAACCTTATTACGTTGTATCTGTATCAGACAAAAACGTCTACTTCATTTTATTCAGCAAAAACTTTTGCTTCATTCCCACAAAACTTTGGAAACTTTGCTTTATAACTTTGAAACAGAACATGGATCGAGTAAAAAGTGCATGATCGTCGTGAGTGCATTAGTAGTGCATCGCGGTTGTGAGCCGACGGTATCGTGTTACTGCTCCATTGTGAGGGGACCCATATGGAATCGGTCACCGCACGGCACTCCCTGATGGAGCAGATAGTCTTCTGAGATTATGATTGCCTAGTACTTAAAGTTTAGGTATGGACATAGCGGCAACACCTATAGGTTATAAGTTCTTAGTCACTTATACAAAAGAAATGGCAAGTCTGAGTTATAATAACGAAACGGTAAGGATTACAAAGGAGAACCAAGTCTAAACTACGAAGATGAAGGATAGTAGTAGGTAGACGATGGCGGGCTCACTTATTTTATCCCCCGTTTTGCAACGATCTTAAAATGTAAAACATGTAAGCAAGCGGTACAGGCTACTGCGGCATGCCTGGAGACTGGTCTTCCGCGAGTCATCGACCTGGGAAGGGACGCTATCGACGCAGATTCATGTCAATAGATCGCGGATACTTCAATTGATCCTGTCGCACTTAGAAAGCAGTGAAGGAAAACGGTACTTGTGCATAATTATACTGGATATTACTGTGGTTTCGCCTGTTAAGTCAGCTTTTTTGTATAACTCCGGAACGGTACAGAATGCGTTTATACGCACCGCGGAATTTGACTCAAAGGAACAACTGGCGATCAGTTTTATTACAAGAAATGCTACCTCAGCTAATTCGTAAAACAAAATGTTTTTCGCATTAGGAAGTCGTGTTGGATATTGCGGTCAGTCCAAAAAGGTCGGCTTTTACGAAAGGTAAGTAAATTCACGACTATCTGACTGCTGAGTGATGTAGTAATGTAATTGGTCACCCCTTCTACTACATGTTAACAAGATTACAGCCTGGCAAATCTGTGTTGTAACCGCCTTATCTTAACTTCGTTAAGTAAACTCAAGGACTATATAATGAAAAAGACTTGAATTAACAAGTATTGGAATGTCAACTCCCTATTTTTGTGAAGAAAGAGGTAGATGATAATTTAAAAAAAAATGAAAAATGTTAAAAATATCTTCAATTTATCTTGTACTTAGGTACTTCATTTGATCGAGGTGCTTGTGTGGGTTATTTGGACATTTTTCTACTTTATAATAAATTGTCCACAAATGCCAGGACGCCATGAACTGTCAGTCGTTTTAATGAAAAACGTGCGGAAACCAATTTAATTTCACAATGTTCAGGTATCGGTGTCAGAGTTACCGCATCTTAGCGGTATGCCGCGCGGTACCGCACTCGGTTTCTAGGCGCCTTTACCGCAAGACACATATACTCGCTTTCGACAGGCGGAGTCGGTTAACTCCGCGGTTTACTCACACTTCTCAAGTTTGAACTCGGACTGTTATGATGAAATAGATGAAATACTCGCATACGTGTTATGTAGTTTACTTTTCCATTTCCACATTACTCATATCGTAATTCACTCACGAAGAATTTAACTTTCTACAGTCAAAAAGTATTTGTTTTCAAGTCTACGATACTAATTGACTGCAGGATGTTCATATCATTCATGCGTATCAGCGTGACTAGACTCAGTATTTTCACCCAACCCGCACTCTCTCGCTGAAATTCCGCACATTTGCCAACGTTGTGGAGAAGCAAGTGATCTATCAATGCGTCCTCACGACGTCGACGACGACGGTAACGCGACGCGCAGCTTCACGGTAGCACTTGGGCTGTTACGTCAATTTGTAAACGGAAGTATTTATATCAGAATTGGATTCGGAACCTAAGTTTTTAAATTTTGTTTATCTAAATCGGAACCAAAGGCGGAGGCAAAAGTGTCAAACGAAACACTCATCATCATCAGCCTTTTTAAAGTTTCCACTGCTGTAACACACAAATGCTTGCTCTCTGGGAGAGGGAATGGGCCATAATCCACCACGCGGCTCCATTGCGGATTGGTGGATGTCACAAGTCTTGAATTTGTGGTTTCCAATTGAAAATAATCGAATCGGAGGTGCAAAATCAATTGGAAATTCCATACTTTCGAAATCGGAAGCTCCGCAACATCTGTACACTGAACACACCTTGCTCGTTTTACGGCTACCCGTTGGCAGTGGGACACTCTTGATGGGCACGTTTACAGCGCAATGTTCACGCTTGTATTTGCATGAGGACTGTTCGGGCTTTGTTGTACCAATCAATCAATCAAAATAGTTATTCGGTAGAATGTATTACACCTTATGGTGTTACAGTAAATTTGTTTCAGCATATTTTGTATAAGTTATATATACATAATAAGTTGGGCAAAATTATGTCTTCGTCGTACGTTGGCTTCTAATCTTCGTTCGCTGATGGGAGGTAACACTGAATTCATGAACCATTTGGATTAAATGGTTGCGATACTTGGTGAGCTGTTCAGTGGTGGCAAAAATTGATGACATCCTAAATTTTAAATACTTACTAATATCTAAATTACTGTTAGCTGCATGCTTCACTAGAAATAAATGTTATTTTATGGTTTTTTTAAGTCGACCTAGTCGGAGCTAGTGCACGCTACGCACCGACCGCTTCTTAACTCGACGAAAATAGAAGAAAAAAGGGCAGTTTCTGGTTACCTTCTCTCCACGCACTTCCACGTAAAAATATAAATTGCATTCACAAACAAACCGTGTGTAAACACCTAATTGTAGACCTTAACACGACGGACTAGAGTTCTTTTTGTTTATTTACTTTTTAGTTTCAATAGGGCAGCTAAGTGAGAATGTGGTTCAAGTCAAAAGATCGGAGAGATCACGAATTATTTGATTGATTCTTTTATAAATTGTTCGATAATGATCGTTCTAATGCTAAATTAATCGATCATTAGTTGATAACAATAAATCGTATCATTCGACGCGTGTCTGCAAAAGGTCGGCCATTAAATATTGGATTGACATTCACATCTCATCGGTGAAACAATGCGAGTCAGTGTTGCAACATGGCAGATTTGTGGAGCCATATTGTTCATTCACAAATATTTCCAAATCGGTTGCTCAATCATTAATCAATTTGTTAAACAATTAGATAAACGTTATTTGTATGTATTTTTGCAATGTTTAGTTATTTTTTATATTATTATTATTGAAAGACTTGCACGTATGACCACTATCTCACCTGATGGTAAGCGATGATGTAATCAAAGGTAGAGTATGCTTTCCAAGAAGTATGTAAAGGTTACCTTTTTTTAGGCACTCTTGACTTCAAAACTCAGAAGTTATAACTATCAGGAAACGCAGACTTGCACTCCGTAGCTGTACTCAATGAAATGTGTTCCCAAAACAAAAAGGTTAGGTTGTCACCATACAACAGTGATGGAACGAGCTTAGCGGAATTAAATTACGTACTTTCAATACACACTCCCTAAAATGTAAAGGATAGAAAACCGACAAGAGAGCAATGTGACGTAATTGCTCAACGTTTTAAAGTGAGTTTTTCGCAATCAACTTAGGCCCTCAGGCTTATTTGGCAATTCTGTCCTAAAGATGAGAACGGTACTTTACACACAATAGAACAAGCGCTTGAAGATAAGGTATACCGAGAATAACTTCAAGATATGATATTACATAGTTCAGAAAAGTTGCTCTGCCTGTTACATAGGCTAATCGTTTACATATTTAGAAAGATAAAATGATGGCTTGAAAAATGAGGTTCAAGCTGTTTTAATAATTTTTGATCTGGTTTCTTTCATAAATGGTGTATTTTTTCCACGTCGCCATCTCTTGTCAGCTTGCGAGTACAATGACTGAAGGGCGTCGCAGCGGAAGCTCCCCGCCCCCCGCGCGCCGCCCCGCCGCTGCTCTTTATATGTCCATTGATGAATGGAGTGCTCTCGATCAATGGCGCAACGCTGACGATTACTACTCCACGCGTGAACTGGACGAGAGCCACTCCAGACAATCAAGTTCAAATAAGTTGAGCAAAGCATGCGCCAAACGTAGCGTGGGTGTGAATGTAGACCCTCTGGGCAAGAGGAGTAGAAGTTCTGCATAGGCACTCGTAGAATTTAAAGATGTAGTAAGATTAATCTAAAAAAATAATCACCAATTAAGTGATTTTATTGGTGTTGTTATCAGGGAAACAGTAGTTCAAAGCAGTTTCATTCAATTTTCAACAACCATAAGCACAAACACGGTGGTCCTTCTGCACAATATTACGTTTGCTGATACTCTAGTGTGGACGCATGTTTATTCTGTGTTGTGAGCTTTAAGCAAGGCATCGTTAGCAGTGTTAGCGATCGACGCTCGATGACTGCTCGAAGAGAGATCGCTCCATATTCACACGTCATTTACATATTTATTTTCAAAGCAGTGAGCAGTTTCGACATTTCGGTCCAAATTGTAACAGTAACAGTTTGGAAGTATTGTTTGAGAACGGTCTGTTTTAATGGCCTATTTACTTGCTCAAGGCAAAGCATAATTTACTCATTTAGTCAAGTGAAACATAGAAGGCTGACGAAGATAAAAATAAGGAAGCAAATTTTTAATAAAAAGACAAACATTGATCACACACATACAGTCACACCAGCTAGTGGCGGATTCGACAGTTGTCTATTCAAACAAGGTGAAACGTCTACTCATAATAACTACATACTAAGCATTTCTCCAGCCACACAATAAACATTGCAAGCAGGAATGCAGGATTTCAATCGCACTGTCCACACATGAGATGCAGAAATCGCGACACATCATCAGGAAAGTTAGTATTTGCGTTGTTAGAGTTTACCAAACATTACATCTGTACAGTCAGAATCATGCAAACATGAACAAGACTTCAAACGCCCACGCACGCAGCGTCAGTCGCAGGCGCATCCGCCTGGCCGGGTCGCGGAGTGTATGGCAGTGTTTACGACCCGAGGCGTGCGTTTGAGCCCATAGCCCACGCGCACTATTTTATGTTCCTGCAGGAGCGGCCATTGCTAATAACTTTCCTAAGAGCACCGGATTCCTTATGTTTTGCAGTTTATACATACATTACAGAAGAATTTCTAAGGTCTTAGTTGACATGCATACAGCATCACCTTGCTAGTTACAATGGTAGTGATGCTACAGAATCTTAAATAGACCACCATGTACTAGGCGCTCATAATGTGAACAGAGATCTCGAAACTCCCAAGTTATCGAAAGGCCTTTAGTGATGTGCTTACTGCCAAAGATTGTCGTGTCCCACACCCACACAAACGACGAGGCAGTCATGTTGTATGAGGTTGTATGGGACAGATTAGGTCGACGTTAATTAGTGTGTAGGACACGTTTGGTAATATGTGTTACAACAAATTAAATGGAATAGTTGCTGCACATTCACTGAGTGTTTTATACATGCTATGTTTTATGGAGTAAGTTGACAAGTTGAGTTATCGATTACATTAATTGCATGCACAATGTCAACTGTACTGACACGGATTTGATTTTGGTTTCTCAGTAATGTGTTTATTTTACGAAACATTTTTTTTTATAAACATTAACGTTAGTCCTGCCACTCAGTAATGTGTTTCAAGAATCTCTTTTCTGCTTTTCATTAGCTCGACAGCTAACAAGTAACGACATACTGTACCAGGCGCTTATGTAAACAAGGTGGTATTCAAGTCACTGTAGCTAACTTAATGTGCTTACTAAGTGCCAGTAACGAGAGAAATGGACCACAACCATAGATTACCATACGAACTACTCGAGAAACACCCAACTACGCTAATTTTGTATAGTACAAATACTTGATATTTTTGGGCTTTATAAACTTTATCTCTTTATTAATGTGCAATAGCGGAAGTGATTATTTAGTTATTGTGGTTATTACGGACAATGAATGGGCAATTTCTTGTACTTTGTTATGCAAATATGAACGTGCCTACATACGCATTGCTACGATTTTAAACTCAGATTTTCTAAATAGCCTGTCAGAGCTACCATCAATTTATGATTTAACCACTTACGTAACCATCTCATACGCCTGTAATCGTACAGATGTAACAATAGTACTGCTATTAGCAGTAATATTATCATTATCAACAGCTAACTTTTGACAACGACCCCATTTTCAACCAATTCATAAAACCGTGCCAGCTGTACGTTTTTTAATCGAGTGCGCTTACAAAGAGGGTAACATCAGTTCACAGATCATCGAGCACCGCTATGGTTTACATCACCGGCGAGTGATTTTGAAGTTGAAAGTGAACTCGATACCACCTTCCGTTCCTGATGTTCTGGTCATTTGATAAAAACATGGTAAAAATGCGAAGTGATTTACGCAAATAGAAACGACAAGAGTCTTGTAAGCAAGATATAATATTTAACCTGATTCAAAAGAGTGTTTCTAGAGTTTCTTTCACGTTCTTCTCCACAGATATGCTTTGTAATGTGAAATTAGCTGCATCTTCGACTTCTCAATTGCAAGATGTCCGTAAATGGTTTATTATCACACTCGTATACTAATATTATAAAGGCGTTTGTTACTTTTTTGAATGAATTTATATCAAAAACACCCGGTAGAACATGTTCTGGAATATAATGATTCCAGGAGTACACGGGTGAAGCCGCTGGCAGCAGTTAATTTGAAATAAAGTTCTACTCTCTTGTGGTTCTAGGGTCGCAAATGCCGAAGTGCTTACAAGTGATGAAAAGAGGATGAACCCGAGTATTGCAAATTGGTTAGTAATCTTGTCCACTTGAAGGAATATCCGAGTTCGTTTTTTTAAGACAATATTGAAGGTGTCACCACTGCCTGCTCTTGTTCGCCTGGTACACTGCTGCATGTTAAACCGATAACCTATTGGCCTCGCCGTTTAGTACCCGACGCGCCTATTGTTTTGCAAGTTAATGCTATTAAAATGGAGATTCTGTCCTGTAAACCTACTCTGGATAGTAATAGATGGCTCGTGGTGTGGCGAAGCGGAGACAGATATTGTTTATTCAGATGGTGTCTAATATTATAAGTTAGTTCCTTGAATCAATAAACCTTGCTGAAATGTAAAAAGTCTCCAAATAAATTTGATTGAACCTGTGGTTACTATCGATGCTAATCCAAGCACAGTTTATTTCTGTAAAGTAAAGGCCGGTTGCCCCCTGGGAGAAGCATGTTGGGCCAGATGTCCGCGTGACTATCTTTAGAAACAATTGGACTATTAATCAAACACACGCGTCTTTGTTCCATCAGGTACGCAGCAGAGCACTCCAACACACGCTTTTTTTCTGATTGTCGCCATTTTTTGTGCGCGATATTAGCCGAGACATAATTAAGCTGTTTTTCGACCTTGTTGATACGAATCAGGGCCACTTACCAGATCATAGACTTATCGATATTAATCCTCTCAAACATGCACGAGCGTTACAGACATTCGAATGCATTGGAATGCAATCCAAACTGAACATTCGTTAACTTTGGTGTTAACCATGAAGTCGGAACCCAAATTACATGATCTACAACTAAAAATGAATAAAGTCAAATTACTTAAATTAAAAAAAAAACCTGTCAAAATCCCTCAGTTATAAGTCAATACATACGCAAAACAATCAAGCAAAGCTGACCTGCGATTTAGAACTGTACGAGAGTGGTGAGCAAGCTCTAAGTTAGACTGATGACCGTTTTATTGGCCATTGATATGATCGTCGCGAAACTGGAGCGGTACATGGGTAGCGCTAATTAGAGCATATTGTGAACTAATTGATGTGGGAGCAGTCCGGCCTACTAGCAGCCTCGTGATAGCATTGTTAATCATAACACAACAGAATCTTGGCACTATACGTACGACTATATCAATACATTGCCTTTAGAGATCGTTCTGTGTTCGATAACACAGAACGATCTCGTTAGTAGAAGATTAAACAATTTTCTAACATTTTATGATAATTGAATAAAAGCAAGTATCGCTTATAAAGACATGTCCACTTGTCCAATAGTATTTATTGCATTGAAATTAGCAACGAGTAATTGAATTTAATGCTGACAAACGGCACCGCTCTTGAACTATAAAATGGCATCATAAATATTGTCCGTACAAGGCGGCGACGCACGCGCAGCGATCCATATCCACGACCAATTCGATACATCGCAGATGAAATGCATTTGTATAGTAAAGCCGACCTTCCCCACGGCCACGAACAAATTAAATATTCAATCTTGGATATATTGTCCAAATTAATCGGTTTATACTCTTAATCACTTGTCTAAATTTAAATCAAATCTTGCCTTGTAACATAAATGGTAATCAGAAGATTGTAATGCAATTAGCAATGAATAAATTGACATCAATATTGTTGTGTTTACTGCGTGCACTCACCTCTCATAGAGACGCTGAGATTAAGCTTAAGATGGGATTGGGCAATAACCGTCGGCAGGATTTAATCAGTTATTCAACAAGCTTAGCATACGTAACTGTCGTGGTCTCTCCAATCCTTCATCGTCGGCCTTTTCACCTCCTGAACAAAGTTTGCCGTTTCTCGTACGACTTTATTATCTTTATCAGTGTACAAAGGCGTCAGATAGTCTGGCAAATTAACTCTGATTAATGTCATGTTGCTTGTCTTTCTGTTTAAAACACATTCTTTGACAAGCATTTCTTTCACATTTCAGGACAAATTATTGAAATCATTGTGTGTGAAAAATAGTTTGACAAATATTACCAAATAGACTTCACTAAAAAGAAAGTCAACTCTATGTTATTGAACAAAAACAGTATATTGAGTCTCATCAACAGATGTCTGTTGTGCAGCTAGAAAGCCGGTGTCTGCTACAGTTGTTCACGGCTCTAATTGTGAAGAAAGCACGTAACGCGTGGCATTATCTGCAGCGTCCACTGTCCGGCGTCCATCCACGCGCTCTCTCCGAGAGAGGGTGTTTTCTAATGGCCGTGTCTGCGACAGCGGGGACACTTGGAAACGAGACAGATTTCGCGCTAAACAGCCACGTGTTAGGGGTACTATTTACTTGTAAGTGTCGATGCAAGTGCTCTAGCGGCTACTTGTCACAGCATCACTTTCCTCGACTATGGTATACATTAGGCTTTTCACTAATTTTATCTTGTTGCAATGAACGGTGTTTCTTTTCTTAGGCGTGCATTAAGTCTGACAGCGCTAGGGTTGGCGACTACCACTTTTAAAGGACTGGGTTCAAAATGAGCCTCGTTCGGGTAAATAGATGTAGCACCTATGGAATAATTATGGGTGCTATTAATAGGAAAGTGAGCAGGATGGGTGAGCTTCCTGAAATCTTGTCAAGCTTTATAAAAATTTACTCCTTCGGTTAAAAACTATCTAATAATTATAGGCGAAAACTGGGAAATTTTCAGCAATACTCAGTCCAGTAACAATGATTCAGGCGCGCGGTGCGGTGCGTGCGCGCCTAGAAAGTGCAGCAGTAATTAATTTGGGCGGCATCACATCACACACAGTCGCAACACACTTAGCTCGGAGAGCGGAACTATGCCTTGCATCACACGCCACAACACCTGGCTACACACTGAAGGGTAGAAACATTACTCAGGACATTAAAAGGACTTTAATTTTGGCACTAGGTCACAAGATTTGGAGCAAGTAAACTTTGGTAAGCTTGATGGCGTTGTTGACTATTCTAAATATATTCGGGCAATAGAGCTTAGAGAAGTAAAGAGAATCGTTGACAATGATGTCCCAGATATATTAAAAATTAAAGAAGAGCACAAAATCCTGACTGACTGTTATAAACTTAGTTTAAACTAAGTCAGATTTTAACTTTCCCAAGGCAACATGTGGACTCGTGCACGCAACCCAATATAGAATCACACCGCCAAAGATAGAAATATATGGAAGAACATCATAAGAACGAATAAAATAGAATACAACTTTATTGAATGTGATGAAGCTGCCAGGTCACGACCCTCAGCATTGACGCAATGAGGAGAAAGGCAACTAGTGAACGTGAGTAGACCGTCAACTCCACGTCATCCAACAGCGAGTGAGCAGCTCGGTAACAATTAGGGAATAGTGAGCTATGAGCAAGTGGGTCAACGGGCGACGCCCACTAAAGTACCCACCTCGGAACCACTGATCTACACTCCTATTACAAGTGCAAGTACGTCATACATAACGCTACATACTACGCAGTGCCAACTATGCAGAACTGAGGAAACAAAAAATACAAGAAACCAATTAATAAAATTACGACAAATGTTTGAATTTTTACTAGACCTGTCTTACCTTGGCAAATAAGCCAAGAAATCAAAACGCGGTCTATCCGTGCTAATTAACCAATCATTTCTACCAGGGTGACATAACAGCTGACGGGTTGCCCGTCCTCCGATGACATAACGCTCGGCACCGACACCGGCCGCCGCTGACACCTTGATCCCGCTGACAGCCGTGACACAGCTCTCAATCACAACGCGACTAATGAACCAGAGCTGACCGATTCGCGACTGTCCAAACAATGGAGTCAGGAAGCGAGGGGATTGAGCAATGGCGAGGAAATTAATGTAGGGCAATTAAGGATCGACTTAAGTTGAGCATTGAACTACGTTAGCCAAATATAAACAATACAGATAAAAGAAATGCTGAAGAAGAAACTCTTGAAGAGAAAGACCAAGGACTATCTGAATAAAAAGTCGAGTAGAATAAAAAGAGACTAGAAAATGTTAAATGATTATACCACCCAAGCTATAGATTACGTTTGTTTGGATCCGAAAGACATTAATGAAGCGGAACTAAGCCATGAAGTGGTTGTGAGACGCCTTACCGCGACGATTTCCAATCTAAACAGTAAGGTAAGTACATTGATAATCGTAACCGTAGGACGTGCTCACTTGCTGCTGTAGTAATGACAATAAGAGAGAGTGGTACTGGGATACCATAGGTGAAGAAGAACAAATGAACGCTTACCATAAATGTAGGAAATTGCGACAGTTTAGAATTGACTTCAAGCGATTGTCTTTATAATGTAAAAAATTAAAAAATCTTTATGATTCCCCAAATCTCCAACCTCAAATATTTTTTTCATAGAAAGAGCTTTATACAGATTATAAGGCCAGGTCCTTCACCAAAGCAATAAGAGAGAACTTAGATCGTACTCTGTAATTTCAGAGGAATACCTAAATAAAGCGAGCAGGGGTGCAGAATGCAAATGAGCCTCTTTACAAACTTGCTCTTCTGTACCTTTTTATTGTATGGTAAGTGGCAGTAATCCCTCAGACTGGGTAGGAGCGCCGCTTGAGCGCCCAAAATGGCGCGAACGCCCATTGCGGCGGCGATAAGCGGATAAACTCCGCGTTACCGTATTCAGGGCGCGTATAGAAAGCTGCCCAATACATTAGAATAGGACTCTCGACTCTATAGACCAAGCTCCAGAGTACCGGCGAACTATTCGCGTTCAGTTCCGTAATAAGATCCAATTCCGCTCCCAGTGGGCGCAGGTCGGAGCTACAGTAGTTACGTAAGCGTCCTTTTTAAGTTTAATTGCAGTAAATGCAGTCGTTTGTCACAAACTGTGGAAGTGGTCGCAGTGTGCAGTGCCCCCGTTCCCACGTGAGCTGCTCTACTCAACCAGGCTGTATTTTTGTTAAATTAGACATATGGGAATGGTTCACGACTTTTACTGTTACGTATGGACATGTATACTCCATGCGTGCGTATGGATGTAGGTGGGTCGGAATATGTAGTCCATTTGTACTTATTGGAGCCATACGAAGGCATAACAAATGAAATAAAAAACACAGATCATAGAAATCTTCTTTTTCTTTTCGAATCAATGGTAAGCTGTTTAAAACTTTTTGAGCCCAGTAGATAGCTATGTTAACTGCAGCACCGGGGGCACTCATTTACTCCTCCGAAGTCACAGAATAAGAAATAGTAAGTACTACCGAAGTGCACGTGTATGAGAGCATGGGGCACTCCAACTTGTGGCTTTATAAAGGTAACGATAACGATTTTGTAAAGGTAAAATTTAAAAAAAAAACTACTGTTTTTTTAAATTTGAAAAAAACGGAATAAAAATTTCACTAATGGGGGTTCATGGACTGGGACTCCAAGGATCATGTACTGGATTCATGGTATTCGTTTGTGCGATGCTATCAAAGACACCATGTATATTATAAAACAGGAGAATATATTACGCGGGTGACTGATATATTGATTATTTAAAGTGTTGATAGCTTAATCTAAACTATAGAATTCGTTTTAACTTTGTTCCTTTCCACTGTCAAGGACAAATAAAATTGCATTAACTCCATTATAAATCACTTCACCGAATATGAGTCAGTAAGTAAGTACAGTAGTCTACTCCAGATCTAACATTCTAGTACTACTACTTATTCTCGTATTGTTATGTTGTCGGTAAATGAGTGCAGCCCGATTATCTAACATTTGAGCGGTGGCGAGGTCGCATTCCGAGAAGGGCTCTGCTGGCCTTGGCGCGCCATAGCGAGATAGTAAAGCCGCGTTTCCACTAGGCAACATTTGACGCGCGACACGTGACGCTCAACATGTACGGCAACGCAGCACAACAGCGCGCGACGTTGCCATCTAGCGCGCAACATGACGCGCGACTTGTTGTTTGTTTAAAGAGCTTCGTTACATTTTCTTTATTTTGTAGGTATTTTCTTTTTGATGCATTTTTCGATAAAATTATTACCACTGCCGCTGAAATTAACACAAGTTCCATTCATGTTGGTGACGACTGACGTAAAGTATGTGTATGATGCGCAGACAGACAACGTTGTTCAACAAAAGTTCCGCGCTGACTTTCAACATGTTGGGCAACTTGTTGTACAACATGTTGCGCGTCAAATGTTGCCTAGTGGAAACGCGGCTTAAGCGTGGCGGCCGCTACCGCACGCGCCACTCATTAGGTAATTGATTACAATTAGACCTTACTTAATGTTAAACTTTGTGACCTTTCGTGTAATAGTTCCATTGTTTCTCTACAATAAGGGCTTATAATTGTTCACTTAAGGTTTGAGGTCTGAGCAAAGTAGAGCAATCAAGTTTACGGTGATTGATACAAGTAGATAAATAACATAATTTGTATAAACCTTAACATAAACACATCATTGTAGAAAACGTTTAATTGGTACTACAAGGGACGTTCTTATCGCTAAAAGCGATCTTATAAAAACAACCTTAAGATATTAAGAGTGTAACTAGAAATTAGAAGTATGTATTTCCACCTCTCAATCAGGGAACATAATTTGAGTATTTCCCACGTCAAAAATGGTGTATTTTTTATAATAAGTAGATATTAGCCATGCTATAATATCAACATCTAGTTTAAACTGACGTGTTTTTTTTAAACCTATGGATTTGGATAGATATAATGATGTTGGCATGTAATTCTGGGTAGAAATATTCTGGTGCCTCAACAGACAACCATTGAAGTAACCAAATACGAGTTTTTTTTTTCCTCTTAAATAAATCTCTAGAATTCTTTCTCGAATTTGCAGTCGTACTCGGTCACAATTATATTCCTCGCTCAAGCTCGCTTGACGCTGACATAGACATTCTCACAGCATTTCTATAAACACAGCTATTATCAAGATCCCGTAGTTATTGCAATTCCTTCGCTCTGTACTTAACTCCTCTCTCGATTGCTCCATATTCTCCTCTAGGCTATTTTCTCCTCAAGTGGGGCAATATAGCTCGGAACTCCACTTTCCCGCAGTCGGCACTGTTGCTAAAGGCTCGCTACGGGAAATCTATTACAATCAGATCAACACCTCGCGTGATATGATCATTAGTTTTACTCACACATATATAGGTACTAGTACTACTATCAGACGTTGATATAATTAATCAGAAGGTACTCACCAATCACTTATTATAATATCTTTCTCATCCTACATTCAATGGTGAACTGTAACAAAAAGAGAATATACATTATTATTGTTTGCTTGTAGTAATTGTTTTGTTTATTTAAAGTGTAAACATTTAAACCTTTTAAATATTAACATTTTCAAGATATAAAACAATTGAAATATGTAAAAATAGTAGCGCAATAATGTAAAGCTGAGCCATCATCAAGCACTTGATCCAGCACCTAACAAGGGTTTTCTGAAGAGTTGGTCAAGACTGGTGGCTATTTAGCCATTGACTGACATGGCTATGGGCACAAAACAAAAAAGCTTCAACCTCCAGACTACTACGTGATACGAAGGCTCACCAACACCGACATGACCCATAAGATGTGTCGGTGAGTCGGCTGCTATTGAATACATTCTTCAAGCGGTTATCGGGTCATTAAAAATAAACAGTCTAACCAGGAATTATAAACGCTCCTCGGATATTGCTGATCTATTTGGATCAGAGCCCCCGTGTTCCGGGGCGGGTGACCCCCGGCGGGCGCGGCACCGCAGCGTTAATCAAACCGGAGCCGCGGCTTTCTCCGGTCAATGCCTGCTGCCCTGGTACTACTGCAGATATTCACTCACCACTAAAACCGCTACTGATATCATTTACACTGATAATACTCGACCAGCTGTGTTGCAACAGTTTAGCATAATTGCACAAAGAAATAAAATATATACTCAATAGTTACTATTCAAAGCGTTCTGCAATCTACGATCTGTATAAGAAAATCTATTGAAAGTCAAGGTTTCTTGGCACTTGACATAATTATTCGACACCTGTTAGGATAATTATCTTAACAAGAGCTTAGTTCTGTATTCATTAATGCATCAGTACACAAATGCACAAATTCAATGTAATCATTCAAATTGCTGTGCTGTTGAGAATTTTAATAAGTATTACTGTTAATTGTACATTTGGCCATCATTATTTAGCATTGCTAATTGTTATAACATAAAGTATCTATCGAAAAAAAAACATAAATAATTTTAAGATGCACAGTTCCATAAATAAAAAAAATACAATGTCATTCATCATCGTACACGCGGTAATAAGCCACAAAAATCCCCAAAGACTCTGGAATCAAGAAAAATCTAATTAAGTAAATACTCTTCTAGTCTACTGCAACCCTAGTACACAAGTTTTAACTGTGCTCAAATCCAGGCGCTTACTTCCTCATGCGAGCACAAGGCTGGTCCGACGGGAAACATACAGGATTATGGAAATATTTATAGCTATCGGAAAACTCGAAACTGTTATATAACGACTTGATTGCACGCTATTACGGCGGCTTCCGATCTCATTTACTATAACAGAAACTTATTTATTCGTCTAATGATCGATTTCTGTTCATTATTTTACGTAGAAATGTTCTTAATCGGAGATTATAAACTACTAGCTTCGCACGAGTGCAATGCTGATATTATATATATTAAGCATGTATTATACATATAATATAAACCTTCCTTTTCTATCTATTAAAAGAAACCGCATCGAAATCCGTTGCTTAGTTTTAAAGATCTAAGCATACATAGGGACAGCGAGACTTTGTTTTATACTATTATGTAATGATAAGCGCGTCTCGCCATCCAACTGAAAATTTAGTGAGGAAAAAATATAAAGATTTAATAATAAAAAAAAAAACAGAAAACTGTTAAAGAAAAGAATAAAAATCCTTTATACAATATCTATGTAGGAGAAACATAATGTCAATACCAACTTTACATTTCGATATTTATGTAGGTTAATATGCAAAATTGATTTAATAATTAATTAGACTCTATGGCAGGATATCTATCTAGCTACCTACTTAAGATTTGGATTTGTAGCTAAATTAAGCAATTTGCTTCCATAAATAATTATTTATATATGTAAAGTTTGTTCTGACCGGAATCTTTTCATAATCTTGTTTGCTCTCTGTCCTTTTAGCAATTAGTTATTAGGTATTATATAAAAATTTGTTACCTAATTAGTGGATTCTAACGTATTTCTCTTATTAAGTAATGTTGCGGCTCGATAATGGAACGACAGCTAAATTAATGTAGTTGTACTAGTGCAAAGTGTAGTGAAATAAAAAATGTTAAAAATACAAGTACAGTCAGTTTCAAAAGTGGAACAATAATGAATTGTTTCCGAAATGTTAAAATATCTCAATTTGGTCATAAAGTGCTAAATATAACTTTTGAAACATAAACATTACTAGGTAAACAGTTTATATGCCTACCCACTAAAAAGGTTACTTTCTTCGCAGTTTCAATTAATGACAAAACGTTGACACTAATACGCTCACTTGATACTCGAAGAGAATTTCCAAAATGGCGGAATTCCCATTAAATTTAAGAGCCAATTTTTCAGTCAAAATCCTTTAGTTCAGCTTTCTAACATTCAAACTTTCTTCTCAACACCTATGCGTCGCTACGAGTTCTTGATGAAAACATTGAAGGTATTAGCGACCGCATATTAGTATCACAAACACATAAAATAAACTTTAATATGCATGTTCAAACAATGATTTACATAGTGATTGGTCGGAAGCTGTGATAGACGGCGAGTGACCCGCGCTCACCGCTAAACAAACATGGCGCGTGTCCATTGTCCGCACGACACGGTATCATCATATTTGCTCTGCTCTATTTGCCGCCTGCGTCTTATGGCCAACTATTTGACATTTGCGTTCATAGACGGCACATGAATAAATAACTACAGTCGGTTTACCGTAAATTAGTTTGAACTACGTCGCTAACGCTGTTGTTTGATATTAAAAGAAAGCAGACCTCCCAATAATTTTCTTGTAGATACTGCGTACTTGTGGGAAGCTAGGAAAATACTTTGATTATTATATGGAATAATATTCCACAACTTTCACACAACGCCGTCTAGTCCCAAACTAAGCTGAGCTAGCGGAATGAGAATTAGACAACTGATAGAAATACTATAGTTCGTTTTTTAATTCTAGACTACGATTTGAAAACTCAGAATGTCACACTCTAGAAATATGTTCCCAATTATCTGGAGTTTGACATTTTAAGTTGTCAAATCGTAGTCTAAGATTAAAAAACGAATTAAAACAACTAATAAGCACAAGTCAGATTATTTTGAATGAATCCAGATTTATGAATACGAACATAACGTTCGCTTATTGATCGCACGCTATTTAAATATCAGAAAACAACAGTTGAATCTTACTTTTGTTGCGCGCTCCACAAGCGGCACAGTTATCTGAACCGATGGCATGTAATGGACACGGGTACAGTCGCGCGCTCGCCTTGACCGTGACGGCGCGCGCCGAGAGTGAAACCGTTGTACAGTCGCCACCAGCCACACGCACCCACAGCTTTACCGTTTCGCCGAATCGACTTTGCTGTGCTTTGGCTGGGACTGGCGCAAGAGTGGATGGATATGCTATGTGCTAGTTAGACCGAAGTCTTCCTACTGAAAATTTCACTGTTGAAGTATAACAAAAACAAACCTACTTCAACACTATATGGTATTTTTCTTTCTAACCAATAAATACCGTATTTTATGAGCACTTGCCTGAAATCCCTAATATGGTCACATGAGTAGATAGACGGGTATGGTTCCGTTAGCTTAGCTTACGCCGGAACACACGTCACACGTAGATAATATTTACTAAAAACACACCTCCAGGGAGGTACAAAAAGAAAAGAATAATAAATATTTAATATTGAAATCTTCCTTTGATCCACCAATTAACCCTAACATTCACAGATCATAAAAAACGAATGTAGTCGTTGATTGAAATTGCAGTATCCTATGACTGTGGCAAATCAGAGGCCACCAGGTAAGGCCTAATTTGTGCCGTAAAAAATTGCCACCGTCTCATACTTCTTCCCCTTCCCTCAAAGTTTTTGGGCCCAGTAGGTGGCCACGTTTATAGCAGCTTCAGTGGCATTTTTAAGGTCCTCTAGTGTGCATTTTATGGGATTTTTGGGCACTCTAATAGGTGGGCCATTGTTTGATCAGAAACACCGCACTCGCAATGTGTCACAGGGTTCTATAATCCCCCATTTTGCCATATCCATTTTGTCATACCTTGGTCCATGGTTCCATGGTCTCATACCAGGTCTACTAAAATCCTACAGCACTAATGATACACTTAAAGCAAGTTTTATTTTATATTGATTGTCACGGGCCTGGCCTCAAGTCACTGGTAATTTCGCAACACACATCACACAACCGGTGCGCACTTGCCCACAGTCATATCTTTTAATGAGTCTCCCCATGTTAAGATCATGACCAGCAGATTTGCGTGCGCGGCTAATTGCAGACAAGTCCAATTAGCATCCATCACGCGACCAGAGGAGATATCATCGATAGATTCAATTACAATGATAACAGTTAAGAAGACAAATGAAAACGGTTATTGAACATAAGAGCAGAAGAGATGTCAATGCAGTAAGGATGTGGAAGCTGTATTATCGGCACCGAATTGGGAACTGGAGTATTTCATTTTGGTTTAACAGAATCAGTATCAGAAATAGGTGCCGGAGTAAAAGGCAAAAGCTTCTAAACTGTAATGAATAAACGAATAAAAAGCGAATTCACAAAGTTTCAAATACGAAACCACAAGAGAAACAGTAATGGACAGGAGATACGAGAAGATGGAAAGCACGAAAATTATTGATTTGTACCTCCTAAATTCATCTTAAAATTTAACCGAAATCGGAATCCAAGGTTCTGAAAGAAAGAAAGTTCTGAACCGTCAGAACTGAAATCAAACCTTGTAATTTATTTCTGTTAATTCAATTAAGCCCCAAGAGGACACCTGTGTCCTATTGTCTTTTAATTGTGTCTGTAACACTGGTAGTCGAAAGGTTAAGAAGCTAACGACAGACGATATATGTCTATAAGATGAAATAAATCGAGACACAGAAGGAAATGAAAAAAAAAGTGGTTATTTATGCTTGAAATTATTAGTTATGAAAACGTTTTCATCATTTATTCAGCATTTGTTAATAGTAGATAGTTACAGGAACTAGTAACTGACCGAATTACGTTGGTAACTGAAAGACTAACAAGAAATGTATCGATTTCAGCTCAAAGACTTTATCACTTTAGTCGAATATTCCTTTTCGGCTACTTTTTGGCCGAAATCGTATCTTTGGTCGGTTTTCAACAAGAACATATCCACGGCAAAGCGGAAATGGTCTAACAAGATTTTCTTCTGCACTGAAAATATTTCACCAATAAATCCGCTTCAATTTATGTGTAAAGATTTCTGTTAACAGAGTGTTGAACTTTCTAACTAAGCTAGACAGGGGTTAGTTACTAATGCAACAGGTGGGTTCCACACCACAGGTAGCCTAGCTAAAAACATAAACCGTTGTGAGTAAATGTGATTTTCCTTAATGACTTATTCCACAGTCAAGAAATATGAAAAATTCTTTTAGTAACATAATAATCTAGTGCTTGACGGCGATTCCATCTGACAGTAAGTATTGATGCAATGTTGTGGTGAAGTGCACTAGTTTATTAAGAGCCTACTCGCTGTAGCTTAAAAGACGCCTAAACTGTAAATGTTTTTTAATTTACTATAATTTTGCATGCCTTATTGGGTAAAACACAATTATCTGAGCATTCACATGACATTCAGAAATATATAATTTACTAGATATATTTTGTTCTGTAATAAAGATTTTGACTTTGACTTTGAAATCGGACGGGAATCTCTCAGCAGGGAAATTGTTCCAGTTTTGGTTCTAGTCCTTTGATGTACGCATTATAAATGCTGAGGATCGGATCGTAAAGGTATCAACACCGTAATTATAGACACTCGCCGTATGTTGTATTACTACTAATAATACTTAGGTATCTTCAGACATTAGAGTTTACCTTTGGTTCAGATCTTTAAGTAATAATAATAAAGCCTTTATATCCGAGATAATTCCAAAAAATATTTATAGATACATAATTTCTTTACTATAATATATCTCTAATTTCGGTGCCTTACGGCAAAGGCCTCCTCCAACTCTTTCCATTGCATTCTATCTGCCGCTACAGACCCTTGTCCAAAAATTTTTAAGTAGCAATTACTTATTAAGTTATGATTCAGCCCCACTGAGGAATGAGGGAACACCGCTCATAGTCTAATGAGTAGTAATCTACACTAATATAATAAAGAAGTAAAGTTTGTTTTTTTTTGTTTGTATGAGGTAATTTCTGGAACAGTACTTTGATTGGAAAAATTTTAGCAACAAAAGAAAACTGCTTCACTCCTGAGTGACATAGGCTATATTCTATGTACGCGGGCGAAGCCGCTGACAAAAGCTAGTTAATTATAATTGGATCTAATAGTCTCATTATAATGAATTCAAGACAAAGCAATACTAAACGACGTGTTTCATTCGGCAAGAGCCACATAATGCGTGTCGCGTCTTGTATTCGTGGCCAGTGAACGCGAAATGACCATACATTACCATACGAGGCATATTAATGCCGCATTGAACACTATGTACTTATTTACTACTTACTACACTGTTGTTGTAGCAACGACCTCGTTTAACACTTGCGTGCTAACTTGCTAACAAATAAATTGTCATTCAGTTTTGTCTACGACTGTACTTTTGTACTAAACTAAGGTGTTTTGTGAAATCGTTACGCGTTTCTTGATTGACTTAGTTTTCAGTGGTTTGGTGAAAGAAATCACAAAATAGACTGATTGATAATGATATTCTTGATTATGTTTTTGGAACTGTCAAATTATTACTTAATTCCGCAGCCCATTGAAAGGGTATCTTGGAAAATGGAATCCATGCCAGAAGGGATCGCGTAAGTTCTCAAGTTTCTCGTATATATATATATTTTTTTTTTTTTTGGTATCCTGTTTTGACCCACTCCTGGGCAAAGGCCTTCCACTCTTTCCATCTATCGCGGGCGCGGCTTCTTCTTGCCAGTTCTGGAAGAATCTGTCTAGCTTTTTGCGCCATCTTTGCGTTCTGCCGCAAACCCGTCGCACTGTTTCAAGGTACCAACTTTGTGCTACTTTGACCCACAATTTGTAGGGCATGCGGCAGACGTGTCCTGGCAAGTGCCATTTCAGCTGGGCAGCCTTTTGAGCCACAACCACAACTTTGGTTTTGGAGTCTGTAGTCTCGTGGTAATGACTCCATAGAGCGTCTCGTATTACAGAGCAAAGTTGAGGGCATCAGGCCACGTGGTAGATCACCAATGAGATGGACAAACCTGATCAAGGCCGCAACTAAGTGCTCGGTCTACGAATGCACCTGGAAAGCTGCAGTCCGTGATGAATGGCACCGTATGATCACGCATCGTGATCCGCAATGATGACCACGACCACTCTGATAAGAGTGTAGCGATTGAGAAGAAGAGAGTCTCGTATAATTAAACTTCCTATATCTGTATGACATCTAGTAATGATAAAGTAAGTGCCACCTTACGCAACCTCTACTAATTTTGTATAGATAGACCTCACATTAATTGTCCCTCAAGGTCCGCAGACGAGAGCCGCATGATCTTGACGTACATATGTTAACGTTTTCACTTTCTCGCACGTGCTGCGATGACTTGAATTTTATAAACATACAATTACCATTACTGATGAACTGTCAGACATAATGCATATTACATACAAGCGTATCTACAAAGTACTGTCAGGTTCTGTAAAGGAAAATGCTTGGTCAGATTGTAAGATTTTGAGACTAATGTAATCAAAAACATGTAACGTAATTCGATTTATTGGCTTGATGGTCTAGTGGTTAGTAGCCCTGACTGCTATGCCGCAGGTCGTGGGTTCGATTCCCGATCAGTTAAAATTTTGTGTGATGAGCTCAATTATTTGTTGTGTGTCTAAATGTAATTTATCTATAATGTATATGTATTTATAAATATAGAAGTATGTTTATCAGTTGTCTAGTACCCATAACACAAGCTTTGCTTAGCTTGGACGGCAAGACGGCGTTGTGTGTTAGTTGCGAAAAAAAAACTGCCTATTATATTTAAAAAAACCGCTGCAAAATATTCAAGCTAATTTAGTTAGCACCAGTTCTATTAATTTATAAGGATAACTCATTCTTAAAATTGCAGCATGAAACACGAGGACAACCTAAGGAAAAACATAAGGAAAGTGACTTTCTAGAGAACCACGATTTCATTATATCCTGCTCATGTAAAAGATCTTCAATTCGTCATACCTCTCACGTTGGCAGAATAAATAAACAAAACTCATTGATTACTATTCCCGATCGACGATGGATATTGTAATCATTGTATGAATTCCTATGGAGTCATGTGCTCCTAGTACATATATGTACAAAATGAACAAAAATTATTGTATTTGGAGTAAACAATACAAAATTAGCTCTAAGTAGCTTGTTTATTATAGGATATTATAATCCCTACATCTTACTATAAATGCGAAAGTTACTATGTTTGGATGTTTGTTACTCAATCACGCCAAAACGGCTAGACGGATCTGGATGAAATTTGGCACAGGCATAGGATACACTCCGCAATAGGACATAGGCTACTTTTTATCCCGGATTTACCCCAACCTCAACGCCAATACCACGCGGGCGAAGCCGCGGGCAAAAGCTAGTAAGTAATAAACGTCAAAAGATATGGGTTCTTGAGAACTTCTGTCAGTCTGATTTAGAGCTGTACGACGCACGACACACTTGCAAAGTGTAGCGTTCATTTTGTAGTCTGTACAATGTTCGTATTTCGTGCTGTGATCCAGTTAAGCTGCGCCGGCGCTTGATAATGTCAGTGGCGTCAAGGGCGCCGCACTAATAAGGTTAATTAATATCTTAAACGCTTGTAGAGCGCCATATATTGAGCCTGTTGCGAAAGTATTGGAAACGAGAAAGTGTTTAATGGACAGTAGTTAACAGCAACCGTGTCAATAGTCGCGCTAATTGACCAAAATGTGTTTTATGGACTATAAGAAATATAATTGGGACCTTAAACTTTCAAAAATTTTGCGAATATGCGTAAATCAATATCTTTTAGGCACATTTAATAAAGTACCGGATGCTGCAAAAACATTTATGATAAAAGCATGCTTGAAAGTAACTAATCTCCCTTTAGAAAAGGTTTTATTTTGTTTTTTTTTAACCTACTCTTTCATTGTAGAGAGAGACTCTACAAAAGGATAGAAGGCAACTGAGGTACAGGGACTCTTTCTAAAAGGAAGGCTTGGCTCCAGTGCAAAGAAAGACGCGGTAAGCTGTTTAGTCAGTAAGAGTGTGCTCAAGGGCGGGTTCGTAATTGGATGATTTTTACCCACCGTATAAAAATAAAACTATTCTTTTATGAGTTTATGATTACCAATTAACGACCACTATAGATCGAATTACCACTGAACTAGATCAATAGAGAACAAAAAAGGGAGAACCAACAATTTTAATTTCCATCAGCCACCAGTGCAGTGGTGTTTACGCACGTACTATATAATCCATTATGTTTATTTATGTAGGTAATTTACGTCATCGGCAAGAAAGTGAAAATCGTAGCGAAAGTTAATGATAGCGCTTGTCACACAGTTCGGCGACATTGATAGCACACTCAATGAATTACATAAATCTTGTTTTTGTTACAAAAGTAAATATTATTGCTTGAAATGTGGTACAATGAACTGAGTCAGTCAGTGTGGTCAGATATCTGCGAGTCGCGCTAATTATCCTTTAGCTGAAGCGTTAGTCCACATCAAAGAAAGACAGAAGGATGAAAAATATATGCTGATGCATTACCGGTACACGATGAGGAAATCCGAACATTTCACGTTTCACTACAACTGCACGCAATTAAAGTTAACCTAAAAAAGTCAGGAAGCACCGAAATAACGCGTCAAATGTTTACCGCCGTGAAAACCGCTGAAACATTTACATAACATTGTATAGAATTACACATGTACATGGTATTCAGGGTATTGTTATGATCTCGGACACTGTATCCACACTGTATCGGTACCAAGGCCTCATAACGAGTCAGGCGGTTTTGCTTGTCATAGAAACGTATAAAAAAATCACTATACCCCGTACTATTGTGATTGATCTCAATACAAGAACTACACTGCGTTCCAAAACGCTAATAGTTGATGTGGCTCAAAAAGGGAAATGGGCAGGACATGTCTGCCGCATTCCTGATGAACTGTGGGCCCGTAAAAGAAGAGTCTTCACACAACACACCGTGAAAGACCTCGAAAGATGACGGGACAACTTGGATGTCTTCATAGACAAGAAGAAGCGAATAATCCTGATCTTTGCAAGAGATGAAGACTTTAGCCCAGCAGTGGTACGAGTCAGTAGTCATTGTTTATTATGAATTTATCTACATCTACACTAATATAATAAAGAGGTAAAGTTTGTTTTTTTGTTTTTTTTGTTTGTAGGAGGTAATCTCTGGAACTACTGGTCCGATTGGAAAAATTTTAGCAACAATAGAAAGCTGCTTTACTCCTGAGTGACATAGCCTATATTTTATGTACGCAGGCGAAGCTGCGGACAAAAGCTAGTAAACAATAAATTTACGTTATCGTCACGTCACATGCAATATCTACTGGTTGTAATACTTGTAATCAGCGCACGGTAATTAATGAGCCGCCTCAGCGGATTGATTCTCTGTGACGATCATTATGTATATGATATACTATTCTACATATATATCATATGGATTTGGTGTGAAGCAAGAAATAAAAAAAAATTTTTTTGTTACTATTATGAAATTGAACTAAATACTTCATTTTTATAATTTTGGAGTAAATCCCTAGACAAAATTAATAAAAGAAAGCAAGGAACGGGTAATAAAAATAATTAACGTACTTGATTTCATATCGGCTTCGAGTCTGCACGAAACTGAAATAGCAGCATATTTGCACTGGTTGGAACGCACCTCGAAAAATCTTCAGATTGAATGTTTGACAGCTGTCATTTAGACAACTTCACGTCGCTCGCGCGGGCTCTAAACTGAAGTGAGGCGTGCGTAACTTACTGCTTTTACACTTATTAGTAAGCGATAATTGATATTACCGCCTGCTAATCACTTCTGCAGTTTTTCGA
The DNA here is from genome assembly GCA_029852875.1 of Mythimna loreyi. Lineage (NCBI taxonomy): Eukaryota > Metazoa > Arthropoda > Insecta > Lepidoptera > Noctuidae > Mythimna > Mythimna loreyi. The sequence continues at coordinate 423,869 of CM056795.1, read as the reverse complement.
AATTAATTATGCAAAGAACAGTACGGCTCACGCGCTTCGCTTGTCTAAATCTGTTCTGTTACTAATTAATGAGCCAATAATTAGTAAATTGCCTATTTTACATAATAAATAGGTTAGTAATCAATAACGAACTTATTGCTCAGCAGTTTAATTAATTACTTGTCAATGTTAATCATTATTAGTCAATCGTAATAGGTAATTAATTATAAGTAATGAAACTTTTTATTTATAGAAAAATGAGTGCTGAGTACTCATTAGAGATGACGTAAGCTGTGCGTTTGCCGTCGTATATTGATACGCTAAACGCTCTACTTAAGAAAATTCCTGACTAGATTTAAAATCTCTCAAAATCTGCCAGAGTTTACCCAAAGAAATATCCAATTAAAATATCTAAGTAACAATTATGTGGTGGTTACTCAACGCGCCGCCGCGTGACGTCACCGCTCGCTGCTTTCTTCTCGTTACTCTGCCACACTTCATGCTCTATGGACACAATTTCTACGTCTGCGCCTGCGCAGCCGCTCGAGTTTTTGTGCGCTGTTGATAAACAAAGGTGGTGGACGGTGAAATTTTACTCCAAATTTACCTGGTTAGCGGCCAAAAACAAATGGAGCATGGAAATTATTTAAGCACAATTTAAACTTTTACGATGTTACATTTTGTTTAAGTTATCTCATGAACAATTCCTCTTTTAAATCGGCCGTTCTTTACATAATTTTCTGTCTTCGATCTAAACTAACAAGTGACAAAATTGTGATCGTGTTTCTGGTTTTATGAGGAATTCTCTGCAGATTATGGTTTAGATTCCAACAACTCTTAGTCTGATAGGACGAATCTGTGAGGGGGTTGCTGCTTGTAAAAAAAAAGATAAACACTGTTGGCAGAGACAGATCTTGCCCGATCCTGGTGACCAGTACACATACCTGTCTCACATAATTGTCTGACTAAATACCTATCTATTTCAAATTTTGACAATACGAACAAAAGGATGACAATGACATCGTGGGAACAGATATGCAAACCGACAATAACACAAGTTCGTGTGGCCATTTAATTAGTCTCACGAGCGGTGCCGAGCGAGCCGGTAACGAGCCCATCACCGAGCACCGCCTGTCGAAGTGAATCGAGTTAGTGCCGATACGCGTGGCCAATCGTATTGCCCTGAGAACAAAACGGGGAAACTGTATGGAAATTGTATGTCGTTGAGGTCAGAGTAGGGCTGGCACTAGCAAGTTGAACAGATTTAACGTTGTTAGATCATAACTATATTTTTTTTAGTATAGGCTCGCGTTTGACCACTATGTCACCCTGATGGTAAGCGATTATGATATTGCCGATGATGACGAGCACGCTTGCCTAGAAGTAACCTATTCAATCTTGAGTTAAAGACCCCTAGGTTGTAGCAAAAGATACAGGGAATTTGTATATTTCTTGTCATCATCATCATTATGTATTATATATATATAGTTTAATCCCGTGGCTTGGCTTCTTTGGACAGAAATTGTGCAATTTTTTGGGGAAAAAATTCTTTGACACCATATATAAACTAATATCTTTAACGTAGCCTACCATTAAGTTCCTGGAGCCGAGGGTTGGTGCGAAAGCGTTATACCGAGGCTCTGGGAATAAGGCAAGGGAGGAACGGGGTAGGTTCTTTAGTCAGTAAGAGTCTGACACTGTTTCTCGCTCCGCCCACGAGCGGGATTCGTCATTGGATGATTTTTACCTACCATAAAAAAGCCTATCATTAGGTAATCGTCGAACTGAGTTCGAATCCTCATTGTTTTCTTTCGCAATACACAAAATTGTTTTCGATGCAATTAAACTAATCAAATTAAAAACAACATTGTTATTATATCAATTTGTCATAGCTCAATACCAAGGTGTAGTTGTGTAAACCTGTGTATGAGGTGGCAGACGCATGCAACACCTCGAGACAGCCCTAGCTGGCACGTTTAGTTGTAGCGTCGTTACCTTCCCGATGGTGCGCTTCATCTCGCTCGCCGTCCGCCGATATTCTCGTCGGCGGCGGCTTGCGTCCGCGTTGAGAAACACTAATTAACCTTAATGTGCGTGTCGTGGGTGTTGCACATTTACTACAATATTAGTGATAGCTGCTATTTGTTAACACAAACGAAATTACCCAATTTTGAAATCGATTAAAATTTAAATCGGTCGAGTCCGATGTGGTGCACTACGTAAGTTTTGAGGGGTTGTGGTTAGGGAAATTAATATTTCGTTAACCGAGGTGCATTCGCTAATTTCATATCAACCTGTTCCATGTTCTACAAAGAATATTCGAATATTTATTTTATAACTACGTACAGCCGAGATATGACAGTATTTGCGTCTTCAACATTTCTATTATCATAACATTATTTATTAAATGATAAGGGTTATCTTTGTATTTGTTTTCGGAAGATGCATGTAAGTATATTAATAGATGCACGAGACAAGACACGTTTTACGATAATGCAGTAAATCATAATTTGGAACTAAAAACGAATGGTGTAACATTGTGTACTTCTGTGATATAAGAACCTAAAACAACGCCAATAATGACAGCATTGTTCTTGATCAATACATAACTGTGATTGGAATAACCGTTTGTGATAAATACAATGCGGCGGACACAATAGTTTAATTATTTCTTGAGGACCGACGCTCGCCTGCGATCCGGTTCCACTACTCTTACAAGCAACTTCATTTGCGGCTGTATTTGACATTGCTTGCATCGGTTTTTTTATTGAGTTATAAACCAAAAAATATTTTAGCATACAAAACCTACGCTCTCTCTGAAACTCGTTGATTACATGAAAATGTTAATTATATGCGTAACACGGATGCACAAAATTGTTTAAATGCATTATGTACCAGGCGCCCAGAAACATCAGAAGCTGTATCTTATCAAATGCATCGCCAGTGCAACTTTCTTGATTCTCAAATTAACGTTACCTCATAATTTCGACTATAAAAGCATCTAATTCTACACTGCTAATATTATATCAGTAAATAATATTTGGAAGACAGTCCGGCCATAAATAAATGATAATTAACGTAGCACTTATTATTGAATTATTTATGGCAAGTCAATTATTAGCTTGTAACAAAAATAAATCACAGTAGTGTCATAGTAATTGCTTTATTAATGTTCAGCGACTGTCATTATTGAGAAAGAATCGATTTAGCTGTGATGGACTACTTGATCTTGTAAAATACGATTATATCATCTACGTACGTAAGGTAAAGTTAACTGCACTGATGCAAGTCAACTATGAACGTCGGAATTACACTTCTCGTAACTATAAGACATTTGAAACGTCGTCGTTAATACAGAACCGTGCGTTGTTACTCAACGGCAGTAACACGAGAGCTGCTTGTTTAATACATTTCGACAGTAAATCTATCAAATTTTATCGGCGGCCATTGTTTCCATATATTATTTACTGTCGCGACTCGAGCGCGAGCACGCTCAACGCTGACCTTCAAAACTTAACATACAATACAATCAACATTTCTCTCAGAGCGCCTTGGTTTAGCATAAGCTCTCTTATTTTATAAACAGTACTTATACAGCCAAGGTAAATCCTTAAACAAGGCAAGCATTAACCACATCACGATCCACGCTCTCTCCTTCCGTTGCTGTCGTCCTGGTAACATGGACTGAGTTCTGAAGGTTCACATTTATGAAACTGTTTATGTTATCAGTAAGATCTCGGCACATTATGCTAAACAGCGTAAAGCGCGGCAGATTTATTGTTATTAACTCATATCTGCTGTTTGTTAGCTGATTTATGTAATGTTTGGAGATTTGCAAACAATTTCGTCTAGACTCGACCGAGATGTGGCTATGATTCACCAATCCGTGAAACAATTGATTAATCGTGGAAATCGATGAGTAAAAATGTAGATTTTACTTACTGGCACTTACTTACGTGAATTCTTAGAGAAGATTTTATTGATACTAAGTTTAATGCAAATGAGAAGAAAGCTGTAAGTAACATGAACGGGAGTGCCGCGTGACGTCGGCGACACTCCGTCTGCTAGCGCACAGCATGCGACGCAGCTGATGCACAGCTGTCGTCTGTCTGCGGGCTTGTGGGAACCAACGCACTCGAGCTTCCGCAGGGTACACATACGAGCATCTATAACTACACTAGCAGTCCAGACGTACCTAGCAAACGACAACAAACTATCGCAGACTATACACACACAGTGGTTAGTGGGATATTGAGCCACATCATAAGACGCAGATAGCTAAGCTCAAGAAGAGAGAACAGATACAAGCGGATAGTTTAGACAGATTCTGATTAAGAAATCAAAGAATGAGGGGACGATAGAACCTAGAAGGCCCTGATCAGCCTGGCCTGTGTCAGGCATCGAAAAAACGGCAATCTTTATGTGTGTGTATGTTTTCTGTTGATTATATAGCGAGACAACTCACGAGCAAGCGTTATCGGCGCGTGCGTCACTGTCCGCCGCAACTGACTGGATATTAGCTCTGATAACACCTTATCAGCTGCACTCCTAATCTACTTTCTTATATTGTTTGCTGGCATTTCTCTGACTCTTGCAGAAAATATTTGTTTAGATTGTGACGTACATTTTCTCGGTTAACTGCAAGATCCGCAGATCTTATATCGCAGTAGTTACCAAGCATTGATCTTCCGAAGCTTTGAGGAAGCAATCACCAAGTACCAAGAGTGACAACTATAAATACCAAAATGTAATCGCTGATCACAAAATGACGTCATTTCAACCTTAAGTGCAAGCCTGCCTTCAACACTAGATTTTTCACCATAAAACGGTAACATAATGATAGCAGACCAGTTCGCCTAGTCGTCCCACGCTAGCGCTACATTTTCCGGCTTGCGGTCGCTATTCAAGAACCTGTCTTCCTCACCGGAAATATTGGTGACGATACCAGGGTATCATAAGACACCAGTAACTTAGAGAACATTGTAATTCGATTATATACGACAACATTATTGTATAGAAAATAAATTGTTATTTTGAAACCCGGAAAAGATCAAAGTTGAACAATGTGATAACACTCATAAAAGGAAAGATTATTCAGTTAACCTTTAATATATTTATGTCAGTCCATCAACATTGATAAATACTTGAAATGTAAAGCCGAACAGGTCTCAAAACACAAGGAAAATTGAAAAGGTTCTTCAAAAAAAATCGTGCGATTCTCGTATGTTTGGTTTGCGTTTACTGTGATAGTGAGTCATATTATTAATATCATTATTAAAGTATTACGATATCTATGTATGATAACAAGCAATTTTATTCCATCATCGAATATAAATGGTGAAAGATCTACAGCACTCTCCGCTTCTTAGACCATCTTTCATTTAGTACCTTATGCAATAAGGGACTAATTTTTACATTATTCATAAAAAAAAAAAAATATCCCTCCGGGTCCTTGTCGACTGGAAGTTTATACAAGTCTGGCAGTATTGGCATTGCCACGTTGAATGGCAGTGCTTTATCTTTGGCTTAGGTAAAAGCCTACCTTTGTATGCCTCAGTGTCAACCATGCTTTTGACTGGGAATGAACATTTGGACCAAGAGCTTCAAACCAGCTTAAAAAATATAACTGTGGATGGAGCACAGCCCCGTTGGCAGCACCAGCACAACACGAGTCACGACGAGCTAGGAAGATGGGTTGGTCGACCAAGTAGCATCCCGTCTTCCATGGAAATAAAGACATGTCATCCAGGGTCTTATAATCGTCATGAGTGAGATCGATGGTGACTGGAGCTCGTCGGATAATGTCGTCAATATTCGCGTATATACGCTTCAATACCCACGCTTCGACTACGTATATGACAGTGGCAACAGCACACAACTATTGACAACTTACTAACAGTGGCGAGGATGTGAGGATGAGGAGAGTAACAAGGAGTGTCTGGACGCAGGGAAGCAGCGAGGTGGAAAGTGGTATTGCCAAACCAGGTGCCACGCCACTCAGTCAGTTTCTTCTTTTATGATGTTTAGAAGTATTGGACCCTGGATCAATTTTATCTTGATTCACTTGCTTCTTGTGGGTTTCCACCTCCTTATCTTAAACTTGATCTCGATTTTTGCGCAACCTTTAATTTTAATCAGCAATAAAGAATCATTATCAAAGTAGGGTACCCAGCTAACTTGTTTAGTATTGTTTATTGTGTACTACATGCTAGAATTAGCGTGGGACAACAATAAACATGATTTGCTATCAATCACAATATAATATTATGCAAACTAGGACAAGCGACACATGTGCGCTCTTATCAAACTTAATGCTCAGAATTTTCCTTAGATTATATTGTTCTTAGTGGCATAATGACCGATTCCTATCAAGTAGGTACACACACTGAACAATGTCAGCTGGCTAATGCCCTGAACCTAGTTACATTAATTGTCCACCTACATAAACTCACGAAAAAGAGGTTTTTCTTCGTATCTACTTAGTTCCTTGAACCCTGCGCACAGTTATTGTGAAAACAATAGAAATAAACTTTAGTTTCAGTCATAAAAATAAAAAATCTCTACACCGTTGTGAGTTAAAACCATTTTTATGAACAAAAATACTCACCGTTGATAAATGACGATGTAAGCTTACAGGTGTATGATAAAATTCGTTGTACTAAATAAATCTTAGAACACATCACTAACCACATAACAGCCGTGTTAATTGAAGGCGAGTACACTTACATTCTATTTGTGAGCATCATCCCCCGAGAGGATATAAATATTGCGGAGCGGGCGCGGTACGGGGCCGGCGGCGGCGCGGCGCGCACTGTGCCGAGTGCCGCCGTGCCGTACCGACACGCGCGCATCTGGGAGAGTGGCCGCCGCTATGCAGGACCTAGCCAGCGGAAGGTCAAGTTCACTCTCTGCGTTCAGATACAATTTTAAGGCCAGATATTCAGGTTACAACGCAGGCTGCATATCAATCGCCGCGCCCTTTATGTCGCCCTGGTCATTTACTTACAACTTTGGTTGTGAAGCATTTAAATTGCCTTCGTTAGTATTGACAACTACATTGGCCTGCTTTACGCCTTCCAAAGTCGTCACGATATCGTGATGTCTTTAGAGTTATGGCTGCACGCAGGTAACGTACTTAACTACCGTGCAACTTATGCAGATCAATCTGGATCATAGTTTCTAGTTTCTGCCGATCCTTGTTAACCAGCGAAATCACTACTTGATCAATATGCAGCTATTAGCGGTCTAGCTTGAGGCATCTTCTACGACTCAGAATTTAAGCTCTGCTTTGAGTAAGTAAATAGTCGATTTCTATCACTATTACCCTTAATGTGTTAAATTAATAAACTAATAAGATTAAAAAAAAAACTCATTTGTGAAACGAGCAAGCGTTGTATGTAACAAAACTATACACATAATTAAGTGCACCAAAATTGGTTCTGTTCAACATTCATCATCCACAGCATCTGCAGCATGTGAATCAATCTCGCTATTTCTCCTCTCACTCGTACCTTGTCCTCTTGCAATGCAAAGGAGAGAGACAAATACATCCGCAGAGCGCAAGTCCTCACCCCTAGAGTTGGCAGACGAATTATTGCCAGGTTTGGACAATCAATATGTAGTAATGGCGGGATGAATGGAATCATGGCGGACTTACCGCGCCATAAACATTTAAAATTATGTGCATTTCATATGGCGGCGCTATTTGCAAGGGCTGTGAATGTTTTATGGTGTTTTATTGTAGGATATTATACTACTTTTTTATGCTATTGTTTTGTTTTCGTGCCTGTGCGCCATTATTCGTGACTCCGTCGTCTATAACTATATACTATGTCTATTTTCAAATTGATTGCTTTAATATTGCATAATATCTCTCTCTTTTCAAGGGAACGCCTTATTGAAATTGCATGAAGGTTAACTCGATATTTACTTTCCCATAAAACCCTTCATTGCCTTGCTGCACACACAACTATAAATCTTTCAATATCGCTTGCCGCCCTAGTAACTCGACATCATCAAACTATCGACCCTCGCTCTCACTAAACAAAATACCGATGTAATGAGACAAGCGTGGGTTACACCCAACTATAATTTCATTAGAGACATCCCCTAGGAAGTATAAATAGCTGTAAGTAGATAACGAGTGACCCCCGGGCGCAGTCGCCTGCTGTTCCCACGCAGCTGAAGCGCGCTAGACAAAGTTATCGTTCAAACTTCAAGTGGTTGGTATTTCTGAGTGATCGATAAATCAAAGCTGTTAATTACATTACTTAACTGATACTAAACTAACAGTTTACTCTGGTACGCTCAAGTGTTTTGTTATCTTGAGATTCTACTATTTCCAAAGTTATAACAAAATACTGAAACTGAAAACATTGTGAAAACGACCAGCAGCAGGATAAAGAAAACTCTAACAAGAAAAGTTTGAAGGCAAAGTTTATGTAAACGGTATTTCCAATATCACATAATAAGGATGTATAAACCTAGCTTAAATAAAACAAACGTTATTTAAGTTTATGTCACTGCAAAGATACTGTTATGAGAGAATGACTGAACAATGTGGTACATTCTAATTGTCTCAGATTATCTTAATAACGGACGACGCCGCGAATATGAACACTACACACGACACAGACTCAACAGTGATATCATATCTGTAGAAATTGTTATTATACTTTACAGGAGTATGAAACCATTTCATAACACTCATGGTAAAATACACATAATATTTGTAACAGTAGAGGATACTCTGATGTACGCGCCGGGAAGTGAGGCTTCCATAACATACTTCTCAAATACACAACACTTGCAGATATTTCATCAAACAATCGACACATTTTCAATTCTGTACTTAATGATCAGTTGCTATATAAAAGCAAAATCAAAGGTATCAACGACTTTGTGAACAATTGAACAGATTGAAGACAATCAGAAAACTACGTACGTAGGTTATAGAAATAAATTGAATCGAGCAGCGAGTGCACATGTTTTGTTCAGTACAATAGCCTGTCCTGACGCACGTGCTATGCAAATACCATATATCACTTGATTGTGTAAGAACCTACTAACGTCTGAACACAAACAGAGCTTTCTGTTTTATTAATTTAAAAAATGAGCACATATGAGACCACTGCATAGAAATGAGAGCTAGTAGTTTATAGAACTATAACATAATCATATATTTTCAAGGTATAGTGAGTAGGATAGAACATATATAGGAACACCATCGGTGAATATGGATTTGATTTCCCTGGATACATGACATTGTGATAATTATGTTAAATTGTATCTCATATTAATCTGGGTGGAAAAACTGTGAGAAACACAAAACTGTGAGAATATTGTTACCAAGCAGATGGACTCGTACAAACATTCATCATCATCATCATCTACCTGCCCTTTTCCCATGTTATTTGCGATCGGCGCTATACGTTTTCTTCTTTCATTCTGCTCTGTCTCCCGTCATGCTATCACTAACTTCCTATTCCTTCATATTATATACACCGTGAAATTTAAATGGTTGTTTTCCCGCGGCAGAATGACTTGCCATAAGGAGTACTTTTGAAGCATACAGTAAAAATAAAAAATTAAAAAAAGTTTTTTTTTTTTATAAATAATTATAAAAAAAAAATATTTATTTAAAAATATCAACTCAAAAAAGCGAAAACAATAGTAACATTAGACGTAATTTGTAGGTACTACTAGAGTCGCATGAGCAGCACGCCGTCAAAGGAAACCGATTCATTAAATATTTAAACCAAAATAAGCTCTAGCATGTTGTGATACGTCATAATTAGCTTGCACTCTACAGGTCCATTTTTTGTTTTTAATATTTTTTTGTTTTTTTATCAAACGTTTGTATTACCAAGACACAACCATTTCGCTCAGGGAAAACAACCACTAAAATTTCACGGTGTATATATCACTCATCATACAACCCATCCATCTTTTCTTTGGCCTCCCTCTCCCTCTATATTCATCCACATGTATAATCAAAGACGTGTTTCATGCATCCTCTTTACATGACTATACCAAGACAAACAACAACATTAACTACCTATTAAAAACTGTATACCCTAAGCCACACAGGCTGCTAACCGCAGACAGTACAGCTCATCGAGGACTCTTGCACAATTATGGCGTTAGATGGTAATAACAATTGCTGATCATGTGCGACCATTTAATTAGCGGCCACCAGGCGCGCATGATATCACAGATATTTCCATAACTCCCATATTTACTGAGCCAACACACATGTTCCTTGATCACCAAGTCGTGGTGAATCATTCGTCAAAACGAACAATACGTGGCAACGACATCAAATTGTTGATCAAACACAACACAAAAATGGTATTGTCATTAAAATCTGATAATTACCATGATAATGGTCGCTTTGAAAAACATGGAAATAATTTTCATAACATATTGACTAAAATGAAAATTATTTCCATGTTTTTGTGATAACACATTAGTAGCGGTACCTACTCAGGCCTCCAACGTATTGTTTTTTGTTTTTCCGTCTCTCCTTGATTTCTAAGATGTCACATAATTATTTTATTTGATGATTTTACAACCCGAAAACATTTAGTTCACGAGTAAGTAACCCCAAAACATCTTAAAAACGTCGCACTACGTCAGGCTAAAGTAAAAGCTTAGAGTCAGCGAGGCAGACACGAGGGTGGGACTAGCTCGAGAGCTCCTCGGCACAGGTGCGACACCTTGGCACGCCGCCAGACGCCGCGGCTACAGGAAATAATGCTTCGGAGAATACCTAGACCTACTCGACGCATTCGATAAGCCATTCGAAGCTTTCTACATTGTACTTTATGAATTTATAATAACTTTCAGTTGGTTTAGTGCACTTGCGCTAGTTGATTCCACTCCAAGTTACAAGAAGTTTGGACGAAAATTTAACATTTAATTACTCGTAGCTACGTTCTGGTGTTATGTTTTCTGAATGGTTTACTTTAGGGAGCAATATTAGGTCCTATTTTGTAAAGACTCATGAGCCAGCCCAATTCCTAAAATCATAATAATTTGAGAAGAAAGTCGTGGGCCGTTGAGTATAGGATTAACCTGTCTACCTGTGTCAAACTCAATTTTCAGTCAGTTATTAATAGCTCAGAGTTATTTTAGTTTGTACGTGGGCGGTGTCACCACGTGTGCCGATATATCGGTGACAAAACAAACGAATGTGATTAATTGGTGAAAGCTATCGGTGATTCGGTCTCTCTTTAAACACACAAATATTTGTAAATAGTGTAATGTGAGAACACACTTTCATTCATAACAAGTGATTTAGTGGGTATATACAAATATTAGTTAGCCGAGTATAAGTCAACTTTTAAATAATAATAGATAACCAACAGGTTTGCTATTTAAACAACTTTGGTAAGTTTGTGCTTGAGAAACACAAAGCCTACATCAAAAATCTTACGGGGCTTTTAAAACCGCAGAACCACAAACACTTCACCGGAACTATTTTCTTGCACAGTTGTTTCCTGGGTTTAAATCAACATTCTCCATTTCCACGAAAAACTAGACGGAACCGCGACCATTTCCGCGAAATGTCGTACCAGGCTTCCAGTTTGCGGTGGAGGTGCAGTCAAAAGCTAATAAAATGCAGAAGGTAGTAAAACCCGGACCACACGATACTGTACTACGTGACTATGTATTACATAGAGTAGGTTTGTCTAGACATGCGTGAACAGTAGCTAACTGCAGCACCGCCAATGCGCCCGGCGCGCTGCGTTGCGCCGGGAGCATGTTCCCAGAATCCTTTAAAGTGCAAGTTTACGAAAACGAACTACGTTTTACGCTACATTACATTAGTTTGTTTCTAGTTATTTAGTTTCTTGAGAAATTCGTCATTGCAGCTGGCTTAATGTTTACTTTTTATGGATTTTCCAAGAATTTTGAGTTTGTTTTAGTTACTTTTTATTAACGTAGTTCAGAAAATGTCCATTCTACTGTAAAACGGTTTAAATTTAAATCTTAACTCCAGAAACATATTCCAATATGCAAAGAAAGTGCCGCTAAAAAAAAAATCCACTACTTTACCGCATTGGTTTCATCAACACCAAATTAGTAATAGAAGTAAAAACGTTTTGTAGTCGAACTACTCGGAAGCCATGCCCGAGCGTCCATCTTTGATCTCACTGATGCATTTGACGTGTTGACTGATGTTTGCGTGTGTAAGCTCCGGTTCTCGTACGCCTTATAAATCCGTTTGCTGGCACGTAGTTCTATTTCTGTTGTTATGTTTATCAATTTTTCTGACGCCATATGCGATGCCGTTGCTTTCATGTTACGCACTTGAAAGTAAGTACTGTCTTTTAAGTTTTGTGTACGCACGGAGAATAGATTCCTCTCGCCGACAAAGTGGATGGCGAGGACGATAAACAGAAGCCAGTTTTAATATCACTCTTTGTGTAGAAGCTGCCAAGATTACCTCTGGTATTAGAAGCAAACGTGCCCAATATTATGAGCCTTATTGCTTTGAACAAGGGATTAGAGGGACGATTATCCAGAAAGATTCGAGTCGGTATGTAATCATTCAAGGAAATTCTGCAAAAGACGAAATTCTTAGTTTTATTAAAACCGTATGTGAAGTACATAGGCGGGCTTAATACGACCAGGGAGTTCTGTTTCAGGCGACCAATTGTTTTACGTTAAAGAATAAAATTGCAGAGTTTTATGGAATCGTTCTGAAATCCTGAAAAGATGCTAAACTGACAACTGAAGCTTGAAAGGAAACTGAAGACAATTTGTGTTTCGTGGAAAATGTTCCCTTGTCTACTTAGCTGTTTGATTTCCTGAAGTACAATTTTGGAAGAATGTTTGCTAACTAAGCGTGTAGGCTCCTTGACTCACGCTTGCACAGCTGCGCCTATTCAGCTTTTCAGCCTCCACGAGTTCAGGCATTCGCTTGTCAGTATTATAATTTATTCGCAGTACGCCATTGTGATGTTACTTAGCGATGTTTTTTCGTGTCAAGAGCGAACGTAGCACTTGATCAAACACATACGTGAGTGTATGAGCATGTATGGAATGACAGCCTGTGTCTGTATGGTGGAGGATGTTACGAGGAACAATTGAATTGTTAGGAAATATTTATATTGAACCATTAGCAAGGTTGTATTGAACACACTGGGCGACTGTGGCTGTTGATCCGTTTTGTTTTGAATGACAGTGTTAATTAAGATAAAGGGGTATGGACAGAATGCTTGATTGAAAATTATTACTTGGGTATATTTATTATTGGTAATGTATTAACATAGGGGCCCAAAAACTTATTACTTTATTAGACACTAGCTTTTGTCAGCGGCTTCGCCCGCGTACATAAAATATAGCCTATGTCACTCATGAGTAAAGCAGCTTTCTATTGTTGCTATTGTTGTTTCTGCTAAAAATTTTCCAATCGGATCAGTAGTTCCAGAGATTACCTCCTACAAACAAAAAAACAAACTTTTCCTCTTTTTTATATTAGGGTAAGATATAAGTTATTGGAATATTTCGTGAATAAGTACCTGAATATCTTATGCTTGTGTATGTTTACCTCCACAAAGCTACTAGCTCTTCGATATTTTCTCCAGACGTCATAACAAAAGCCGGTGCGCCACAACAGACTATGAAGCCTCGTCCTACGTAACCCTGGGGATTACGCCGCGCATACAAAGGGCCGGCGCGGCAATAGCGCCCTGATTGCTATGCGGCGTGGGCGACGCGACGTGCGTGCTCCTCCTTACTCCGCTGCAGACCTACTGGCCACAGTGGCCACACAGCACACGACACCAGAGCTTCGGGGTCTAGTGGACACTTCCGCCAATTGTGTGCTAAGGACGTTGAGCATTTTGAGTAAATTGATCTCTTAACAAAGCTTATGGCCTAGTCTTATCTCCCTCATCATCCGCTACAATGACTGGGGCTATTTGACAACTTATTTATTTAAGTTAAAAACATCGCAGTAAGAAAATTCTGTTGAATATGTCGCTGCACCATTATTCCTTATTAGGGATTAAAAATTAATGTCCAAGATCTAGTGGATACGGAGCAATATGGCAGCAATATATCACGTAAAGTGTTAACCCCACCTGGAGATCAGCATGAGATGCACATCTGAATCCTAATACGGTGAGCAGTGACGAAACGAGTCATTTACAATTAGACTGAATCAAAGAGGCAAAAAAGTGTTACATTATAGATAGCTGCTAATTTAGAATACGTGACGCGTATTGAACTCCGTAAAGACGCAAGGGACAGATAGTTTACGAGGCTCCCGACACCCGGGCACTCTTTCATGTTGTCTTTTTTAATAGCTGTAGTTTCCCCTTTCCCCCTCGAGTTCCGCTCACCGCATATTGCTTTAAGGATTAATGGAGAGCTCTTTAAGCAGCAGTATTAAAAATACTATTTATCAATTTCGTCGCCATCAAACGAAAGGATTAGAAGCCAATCTTATTCAAGTTCCTTGTCTAGGGAGAAATTGCTTACGGGCATTTCAGGAAAAGATTCAGATTTGATGTGTATTTTACGACACGGTCTGCATTGATCGTATCGAGCCGATATGAATCATACCGCAGCATAGGCATGGGGAATATCGGAATTGCTCTGATTTATTCGCAATTTTGCAGACGAAGCCCACAGCTCGCGGCTAGGAGGCCACACGCGAAGTTTTATAACCTAGCTATAAATAACCGTCAGGGTTCGACCTGTAGGTAAGTACAGCATACCATGCTTCTATGCATTTGCACAGTATAGCTACTGACTAAGGAGAGGAATGGTCCCGTGACTGTCGTAAAAGTCAGTGTTGAAGACAGGAGTGCAGGACGTAATTAAATAATTTGCGATGTTTAAAGCAAGAGCTAAACAGGGACTGTTCGGCGAGATTATTGTTGAATACTTATGTTTAAACAATAAAATTTTATAAAGGAAAATAAAATAAAAGTTCGAATGCTTCCCCTTTTTCATTAAGTGCAGTCTCAATTACCCGGAGCGCATAGACGTGGCGGTAACAATGCAATAAAATCGTTGAGTGGTGTATTGGATGACGAGGTAATTGCAGCAGGATGCGGGCCGAGCCCCGAGGGTGCTCCACGTCCCGTCTGCCGCCCTGGTACTCCGCCGGCCACTTCATCGCTCAACACTTGAAACTTTTGTTTATATTGTGGGTATTTTAAAACAGACAATGTAACTCGAGTGTCAGGTCGAGTGTATGGTTACCGTCTCCTAATGGTTTAGTTGGAAACTAATCTATTTATCACACCCTGTCTGTTTATGGAATTTTCTAAGAACTTAATAAACTGTTAAGAATATTAAGCTTCCTTCTTGATGCGGTATTAAGGTTGGGTACAGACTTGCAGATAGTTTTAGTTACTTAGGTAAAGGTTCAGTAAACAAACACCCACTCGTATATTATAAGCATAGACATAAGGATTTATGAATATGATCGTATAATCGCAAACGGGTGTCGTGTCGAATTTAATATCCAAAATCCGTAATTAAGCATATTAATTGTCAAATAATTATAACTAATGCTTGGGTCGTGGGCGGAAGTGTCCGCGGTCGTGTCTATAAACTAAGCGACACGATTGTAAAGGAAATTTTAACGACAAGTCAGTCTGATATGTTTGTGTCGCTAATGTCGGCTACTGTCAACATTATTACTGCGCCTATAGATCTAGCGGCACCACTCGATACATCGCATATTTCGGTACTTAACCCTTTGTGTCTCCTTTCGAGTCTGTACTCGAAAGGAGTAAGGGAGGTGTCTCATAATTACGGTGTAATTAGAGACATAATAGAAAGACAATAGGTATGCAAACGCTCGCTCGGGGCTCGAGAGTTTAACTAATATTCTAGTAAGTAATTTTCAAAGTACATATTCCAACCACATTTGTTTCGATTAGGCCAGACCAACGTATGGCGATGCGCCTCCGGTACATGGTGGACACAGGACACCTCACCCATACACACAAAATGTTTTGGAAACATCAAACACATTCTTTGTGCGTACAGCCACAGAATAAATAATGTACAGCTAAGGGGTGGAATTCTTTGCCGAAGTCTTTGTTCCCTGATAGCTACTAGCTTGGGGTAGTGAATAATATTCTAGACAAGTGTGCCTACTGTACCTGATGATGGGATCATGTGGTTGAGGATGGAGTCAAGTCAACCCCATCATCGCAACACCCGTCAGGTGAGGTAGCGGGTAGTGTAAAAAAAGGATTGCATTGAGATTCCGAAAACTATTAAAATAAAACATTTTTTATATTATACATTTATATTTCGTGACTCTGTTGCATAGCAGAGACAATCGTTCATTAATACTTGAGCAAGTTAATATATAGTAGTAATATGTAGTAGTATAGTAGTTCTGATGCACGTGGCGAGAGATATAAGTAGAGGAGGCCTGACCATTTCATAACTCTGCTGACACCTCTTCCTAACTGTGCTCAATGGCATAGTGCTGCTCAGGTGACGAACATTTTGTTGCCTTTTTATTACATGACATTAAAAAAAACTTTAGCTGAATTTACGTCGTATTTCGTCTCCAGTATAGGTATTCCACTCTGTGAGGTTATATTACGCGAATAAATTAGCGCGTGACATAATGAGAACCAAACAGAGATCGCCTTAATTGATAAGATGGTGTAAAAACTGGTTTTGCTTCATGAGCCCCTAATAATATTTAAATTTACAGACGAATGAGTACGGTACAGATTGTTGTGACATTCCAATCTGATTACCTGGTACTTGTTCAAAGTATTTTACAATAAAATAACAATTTTTTGTACATTATATTAATATTATTATTGTAACAATATTTTACAATAATATTAATATATGTACAAATCTTGAGTTACGATGGAAACTTGAATCCCATTTCTAGTGACATGTAAGAAAATAAACCATCGTGTAGTTCTATTTACGTATTGTCGTGCGACTAATTCACGGTCCGCCTGCAACGGGGAGGAAGTCCATGCGGCGCGTGGGTAGGTAGTCTTCCCGACAAAAATATCAATATTTGAGCTCCTGCGACCGCTGCGCTCCGTGTACCACGCGAGCTATAGAAATGCTGGAAGGAGGTCGAGGAACTGAGGTCTCATCTTTAAATATTCAGACTTTCATTCATTCTTGTATAATTTCGTACGGTTGAATAACTATGCTCTTTTTGTTCATATATAAATTATAAAACCCTCCGACAATAAGGATTTGTACAGACTACAAGGGCCCATATACCGCACTTGAAGAGGGGAAGAGGATCTCATGTGGAACGAAACGACCAAACAAGCCATCTCTATGCCTGGAATACAAATATTTTGAAGAAAGTAGGTACAAAACGGTGTGGTTCATAATGGTGCCATAAAAACAACGATAATGTCATAACGACACTCGTAACGCTTGATACAATCTGCACTTTGCGTGAAAAAATAACAAGATCAAAGGTCCGGACAACTCTTGCGGAAGTGTTAATTTAAAACGAGATCTCGTTTACTCTAAGCCGACACCAGTTGTCCCAGTCTTCCAAAACACCAGTAGCAACTAGCCAAGCAACATTAGCACGTAGTAATAAAAGCACGATTGTCAAAAATATGATAGTCTATTCCAGTGAGAGATGGGAGGTGTTCGCATAGCGGCGGCGTGCATCCGCTCCGACCGGTCCGCTCCGCTGCGGCTCCTTTTTGTCGCAAGTCGCCGTCGCGAGCACTGCACTGCATGGACCATGTGGTTTGTGCACTCACTACAAACTATGACGAAACAACTACACGTGCATAGGTTGTACTGCAAATGGAAGATTACCTACCTTTAACTACTTTTATTAATTTTGCCATGGTTTCGCAATTCGGGGAGTATGTAGAAGATATTCAGCAAAAGCGTCTAAAACTCAGGTTTCTGCAATTGTTTTACTTGAATAAGTTATACTACGAGTACCATTTGTGTTAAAATTCTAAAATAAATCAGCAATTATTGTTCGTGAATAGTGAATTCAAATTCATCCGCATTGCGATCAGTGTGGAGTGCACTGTAATTAATGTCCAACCATGTACAGAACTGCATAACACTAGAACAAATGATTGCACAACGAGAAAGCCTAATTAATTAGTCATATGTTCGCTTAAAAAGTTAACGCAGTGGTCGGCGGGCGGCGCGGCGGATCGCAGAACAGCGAAAGTGAACAAATACGAACACATTAGCGATGGCACGTAATGAGCGAAAATAATACCAAGTTATTATACCAGTTTAATGTTTTGGAAAACTTTCCTTCTTTTATAAGAAACGATAAAGTGAACCGAGATACATACCGTCGAGTGTCGTGTTCAATAACCCAGGATCCACAGATTTTATATAAAATCAATGGTAAAGGTAGATGCGAAACCGTCGGAAACAAAAAGAAACTGCAAAAGGCGAATCATAAAAAGTTCAATGAAACTTTTCCCATAAACCACTCGAAACAAAAACTGCAATAAAGGTAAAAGTCAGCGCGTTGTAGCCACTAATCCACTTGCCACATGAGGTGTGAACCATTTCATGTTTGAATTTATGAATATCATTATAGAGCAACTGTTCTTATTGGATCATTTGCATTTGATTGCGGAGTTTGTTTTGCGACTAGTCTCTAAAGGAAAGTAAATAAATGATACACTAAACACACAATTACACAACTAACCCAAGTGTCGCAACAATATCATCACATTGGAGCAGTTGCAAATATCACAGCTCCTAATATAGGAGCGGTAACAAAAACAGTTGCTACATGAAACTACCCCAGTTATATCGCACTCCAAAATGTTGATAGTAGACGTGGCTCATAAAGACAAGTTGGCAGAATAAGTAAATGTCGAATTAGTGAACTTGAAAGTGATTGTATTAATAGAAGAGCCAGTAGGTACAGTTGGTAATGTTGATACAACGACACTGTTTAGGTTGTGATCGTGATAGGAACAATGGCAGCGCGGTGGGTGTGCGCTTACGCAGGCGTGTGGGCAGCAAAGAAGACATTACGTGGTGTTACGAGAGCAAGGCAATCGTCTGATGATTGATGAACGTAGATGACTGATGCTGACCTTTGTTTGAAGAAATAACATTTGATAAATGCCCAATGAAAGAAACAGGAAAGTGGTGGAAGCCTAAACTATGATGACAGCATTCCAAAGCACGACACGAATTGAAAAAGAAGACTGAAGGAAGCTTACAATAGTCATACAAATATACCCACTGCACCAGACAGTCGTGTCCCTGCTTGGGAAGAGCATCGCCGTGTCCTCGTGGGGGTGATCGGCGGCGGCGACCTCTCGCGCCGGGCCCTGGTTCAGGCCATGGTCCGCAGCGAAGAGGAATGGCAGGCGGTCGCCTCCTTCTGCGAAGCAGTAATGCTCGTAAAGGAGGAGGCCGACCGCATAAGGCAAAGGCAACGGCGTACTCGCCGTAGC
Organism: Mythimna loreyi; assembly: GCA_029852875.1. Lineage (NCBI taxonomy): Eukaryota > Metazoa > Arthropoda > Insecta > Lepidoptera > Noctuidae > Mythimna > Mythimna loreyi. Next base: position 404,457 of record CM056795.1, on the reverse strand, counting down.
CGTCGCCGCCGCGATCCTGCCGATATCCGGCCACCGTAGACACTGGCTCGCGGACGGTGAGCAATGGGTAGCTCGCCGTCCGGTCGTCTGTAAGACCGAGTCCTAGTCGTCAACGGCGCGCACCGTTCCCGCGCGCCTCAAGGAGTTGTCAGCAAACTGCAGGGGCCCTTCAGGGTCGAAGCCTCCCGGAGTCTAGAGGGTGGTGGGAAACTGTTACCTCGACTCCAGGAATAGGGCAAGGAAGGTACGGGGTAGGTTTTTTAGTCAGTAAGAGTCTGACACTAGTCTCCCGCTCCACCCAAGAGCGGGTTTCGTCATTGGATGATTTTCACCTACCATAAAAAAAAAAAAAAAAAAAACCAGACAGTCGTGTTAATGATTCTAAAACCCAAGTAACGGTCAATGATCGGATAGAGACGATCAAATTAAACAAATATTTAAATGAGCGAATATTTTGGTCGGCTGGACGGCTGTCAATTATCTATTGTTAAAAATTTGCAATCAACCTGGCGCGCGCTGACGCAACCACAGTTACAATACAACGCGAAGCTAATCGGTAAGAAAAGGTTTTTAGTATAAAAGTTGCACGTGCATGGATCAACGAAATATTCGCATACTTACCAACAATTACTAATAACTACATTTAATTGATTGTTTTGTAACGCAGCCCCTATCAAATAATAGAAATCTTAAGTGCAGTCAAATGACAACAGTATAAAAAAAGCAAGAAAGTGGTGAAGATAATAGAAAACTATAAAAGAATTTACAGAAGATAACAAACCGCGAAGAACTAGGATTACATTCACGGATGAAAGAGTTGGTGGTATGAGTCGGTTGTGCTGTGCTAATCGATGCAACAACGTTACAGTAAGAGCCAATCATTCTGCCTACGTTTCATCATGCATACGATGCAACGATGGACTGCTTGCACCTTGCACGTAACTGCGATGCAATAACGGCACCAAACACGCATTGTCTCTGCTAATCCAACGATGTTTGTGTCACAAGTGTCAAAATCAACGATGTTTTAAAAGTATTGTTAAAACAGTAGGTTTATGTTACAACAATGAGTGAAACTGTGTCGATATGCCGATATCGCTTGCGACAACACTAGCTGCTACAGCGAAGTAACTCGACACAGAGATATCATCATCTAACCGATCTTACTTATTGCCGCAACTGTAACTGTTGTTACTGTAAGTAATTAGTGTTTAATATTAATTGCATCATTGACCATCAATTGTGAGGTTTGTAGTTTCTGATGCAACGCAAAAGTATTCAACCATCTCATACCGAATGGATCAAATGTTGAGGTCATGTCCAGGATCGGGGAAACAGAATTACTTTTGAAGTTTTCCAAGGTTAAAAAAGCCATTTGGTAATTTAGATGTCCAACTACAGTTACTATTTTCTCAGTTTCTTCTCTGATACATATATAGTTCAACTCTTGACATTGCTGCACTGGTTGTTTATAGCGTCTAGTTTACATATAAAGGACTTCGATGCTATCGCCGGCGCTTTGTCTCCTACACGTACACAATCAAAGTCGGAGCGCCACTCATTCATTACGTTCTGATTAGGAAGGCTCTGTTATTCATCCTTTATCACTATTTGTTATTAAAATGAAAACTAAGTCTGAAAGAGTTACTTCATTCGTGGACATTAATTAACTTTCATTCTAAAAATTGCTCAGGTCTCGAAGATTGCATTAATTAAATTCCTTTTTCGAGCCGAAGAGCTGCAGTGCGACCGTCCCACCGTCTGGCTAGATATTTATGATGTAAATGTCAGCCGTCCTTGTAAACGACATATAATATCCTGTGAACTCATCTAGGTAATAACTCTACAGGAGATCTCTCAAACGTTTTACGAGCGAAGGAACATAGAAATCTGAACATAAATAGTAAAATTTAAATGCGAACGGCATAACCATAAATAAATATATTAAAAAAGGTATAATTTCAACTGTGCGCTGAGGACAAGGTAATATTTTATGTATTCAAAGCTTTAAACCCCATGTTTGGAAAGCTTCATCAGCTAGACGACTGTATTTGGCAATAAAATATCTGCTGAATTCGATCGCGGATCACATCGACACAGCCTTGCCAAAACTACTTTTAAATGTTATATTTGCTTACCAATTATATCTAGACCACAAATGTTAAATGCATGCGTGACATGTAGTTTGCTATTATATATCACTACAAGTCTCTTATGTCTGCCGACATTCTTGCATCGTATATCGTTTCTATTTTGTCGCTGCACGTTGTATTCAATAACATTAGCATAAAACAAGTGAGCGATGATTAACTCCTTATTTGTTTTGTAGTTTGTCGCTGCTGTATTTCCAAAACTGTTTACATCATTGGAAGAAACCATTACATCTTTATTTGTGGCCGCTCTAACATGCGATCCAGTTTCAAGCTCATGATGGTCATGATTAACGAGTCGGCAAGTGTCACGACTCACATCTTGCGACAGTTATCCACTTTAAAAGAGTGGTCGTTGTCTAATCTGCCTGGCAGATGAGATAACCGCCGGTCCGACCTGTCCCTTTATTGTCCCTCCCACGCGCTGCTCTCCTAGTCGTGAGCGTCGCGACCACACCGGCGACTTGTTCAATTGTTCATAGGAGTTAAAGACCCCAATGTCGCATGTTGTACGTTTCAATTACAACTTCATTCGCTGGGAATTTGTTATCCGTGAAAGGCATCTTGCGGATGTTATGAGAATGTGGAGAATATGTCCAAACATAACAACGACTCAAATTCAGACGAGATTAATGGTGGTCAACACAGCTGCTTCGGGCTTTCAGGAGTTACAACGTTGAAATAAAATATCGCAGAAGTTCCGAAAAAAAATGGTTGACAAGAGGCACACGAGTCATCTAAGGATAACTACTAACTACTATCACATTAGGATCAAAAAGTGAAAAAGTTCTAAAGAATACTGCGTAAGTTAGTAGTTAATTGTAAGTAAGAGCTCCTCCGCCATTAGTATAGGGTGCTCCGCATTATTTTGTCTTACTTTTCGAATTTTATCAAATTACTTCTCTTTCTGCGGAGGTGGAACAAGAAGCCGTGTCAGTCCACCTATGTCCTTGCATTTTTCCTTTACATACGGCCATGGCATCTACGGCAAAATATTTTATTTCATATAAAGTGCTTGAATGCGATCGCACCTGATGGTAAGTAATGACGCAATCGTTGATGGAGAAGCGTATTAGTCAATTTACTCTAGCCTTGAAGACACCCAAACACACACCACACATGTTCCTCCGCGTGCTGAAACGATGGCAATAGAACATTAGAAATTGAGTTTTCGATACGATGAAAGTGACACTTTCGCAACAAAAGCCCTTAAAGGATTCCCTTCATTTGGTTTGCTAATCCGTCCTTCTTCCTCGCCAGTTTCACAAACAGTGAGCTTGACGGATGTGTCACCACACACCACACTGACCCAAATCTGCTAATATACTTGTGGAGTTGTGGGGCAGGGTGACATCTCGGACGATGAACCTCGCTCGTTCTTAGATAATACTATCTGTCCCTCTCACACAACAAACATAGCTGTATCACCATCCTTGTCACTTCTAAATATTGAAATAGAGTACACTGTTACAGTTTGCTCAGTTATCTTGCGGAAAAACAACCAAACAAATGAAGGTGTGAAGCTATGCAAACGGATCAGAAGAAGGTCCGACCGAACATCGCCGTACGTCGTCGTGCCGACGGAATCTTCATGTCTGAATATTTAAACGTACACTTCGGTAGGTATTTTAATATATTGACTCATTTATGTCTTAATCAACTGGAAATCTCAAACTTCAAAGCAAATATTAGCGTTAGGAATATTCTTGCGAATTTTGCAAATTTCTAATCGCGTTTCCGTTCGAGTCGATAAAGGACCATTCAATTGTTTATTCTTGCGTTTACTCCAAGTATTTTCATAATGTAGTGACTCTAGTCACTTAAATAATTCTTTCTATATTTATTCGTCAAAACAGTTCGTCAAAGTGGTATTAGAATGCGCGGAACTGTCGCGGGCTCGGCGGTGGGTTCGTAACGACTTCCGCTCCTGGCCCGGCGCGAGGGAGGCACGTGGCACTCATTTATTATAATACCTATGTCTTTTTTACCACTTAGGTACATTTAGTTTATTCGATTAAAGGTTGGGTCAAGAGCCTGGCAGGAACAGAAAAATATTAGGACCATGATATCTTTAGGTTTACCTTGGTATTTTAATGTTTATCGTACTGTCGCAATGCAAAAAAAAATCTTAACAGGAAAGAACGGCCACAAAGAAAATGCATTGTCATAAGATTACCTTTTGTACGCAGCTCCCACAAAAACGGAATCTTATTTACAGAACACAACATGGCGTCATTAAAATTAGCAAAAACATAATAGGTAAAGCAGTAAAATTCTGACGTGTCATTTCAAGTTTCCATAAAATTCTCATCAAAAGAATGTGATGATGGCATTCACTTTACTATTTTTAATAAATTAATTCGAGTTGAACTTAAAACAAAGAAATGAAAAATGAAATAAAATATTCGCATTGTAGGTAATAATTCCGAACAGTTCATCCGCCATGACAGTTTACTGTACGGTAATGAATGTATTTTTATGATCATTTATTTTTTACAATAATGTTCTGAAGTGGTGTTGTCTCCCACGGCTGAAGGTCGTGATGTCCAATGCCACATGACAATCAGCTCGTCATGTGCTCATGAGACAAACTGTAGCTTCCGATAACTATTAGCGTACGGAAGTGCGGACGGACGCCGGCGCTGATCGCGTTCCGTAATACGCGCCGATCATTAGGTGGGCGCACTGTAATCATTTGATAGGCAATGTTGGATGTTTCGTTCAGTTTCATGACAGATAACTCGCGTTCAGTTGTGGAGCTATCTTTGTCACAGGATGTTTAGTAGGTAATGAGATAACTTTTCAGACTACAGTGGAGACTATAGTGATTTATCATCACGTTTTTCTTCGATGTACCTACCTACTATACGTGTGAGTCCAAAGCTACAAATTTAGGATGTAAGTCACGAATCAACCATCACCAGTCACCTCTATAACCATTGACTCTAAACGATCAGTTTCCTCAAACAATCTAATATTCTAACTAGTGATGTACAAATTCGATGCTATAAATGTCGTACTAGTAATTGGCCACTACGTGTCTGGCATTCACATGACGGATTCCATAGATGATTCTAAAGAAGTAAAAAACTACAGGAAACATGGAGTGTTCCATGTTTGAAATCACTAATCGTTTTGGGATAGTGTGGGAGTGTTGTACGACAGGTGGTATCGACAACATGGCGGAATGATATCACATGTTGTGTTGCTAATGTGGTGTGATAAAAACTAGTCCATTGATGAGTTCACAATAGCTTGTTTATTATGTGTTTATGTTGCGGTAGCGGTTTATAAACCTGACATCTGGCAAAATGCTTACTACAAACCAGGCCTTAGGTAGTTTAGAAAGAGATCTACAAGTTTTTTATTTGACGTTGAGCCTTTTTTGTTTGATTTAAACTAAAAGAACTTAGATTGGTCGGGCTGATGGGACTTGTCTTGAGAGATCAAGCTTTTAAGTTAAGACTGAGAAAATTGTAATATTACGAGTTTACTTGCCGCAGAAGGCCGGAAGATCATAATTATAATATAGAATTTTCGTAAAAAAAAAACTCCTATGCTTTTTTTAACCATAAACCATAAAAGACAAAATTACCGTTGCAGTACGTAAATTAGCACTTTGCATATGCGTGGCCTCTACGGTCACCACGTATATTACGAGGTTGATTCCCAGAGGTGGCCAGAAGATTATAATTACCAATTTTTTTACGAATGCTCCTAACTTCGCTATGTAGCTGCGACATAGTATGAGCGTAGGAGTGTGTGGGTGAGGTGTTGCATATTGAGCAGCGCGCCACGTGCTGGTGCTGGGGCTGCTTGGCCGGCCATGGACGCCGGCGTGTACACATGGCCGTGAGAGGCGAACCTTTTTGGAAGAAATGTTAATTCATAAACATACGAGTTGTTCTCGCAAGTTAGGTAAATACTAGAGAGGGTATGAATGCATTATAATATGAATCATATGCATTTGGTTTTTTAATAAGTTTACATAAACAAAAGGTGTGCATTGAGGTAATATTATATAGGAAAAACGAATTACCTAATTTATGTAAAGACGATACTTACTTACATACTTATTTATACCAAAACTGTGAGTGTAATGATGTGAGGGACTACCTAGGTATCTCAATTTAACCAACTAAGTTAGTAGGTAAGTGCCTCCTGTAGCTGTTACAAATACTACAATAACAAACTTGAGATTTTGAAGTTTATTTAGACGTGACGTTATGTATCATTAGTTTTATTCAAAGCCTTCTTTTACATCACAGGATCCATAACTTAACGTCGCCGCACTACACTCATACTGCCGTGCAGATACTAAAACGCAGTAAAAGTATTGTAAAATACGCTATTTTACTGCGTTTTAGTGTCTGCACGGCAGCATACGTTTTTTGCACTCGTTGCCTTTTCCTTTGATTTTAATTAAACTGTTTTGAATATATATTTTTTATAAACATGTCCATAAAATGTCAGTAAGTATATTTAATAAAAACTACTCTACTTATAAAAGCGAGTGACCTCAGCCTGTAGGTACTCGACCACCGTAACTACTCGCAACAGTCGCAACTATCGATATAACTCAACGTAGGTACAATGGTCCAGCTCTAGTTTATGTCACGATCCATCAACTGCTAATGGACAAAAAATAACACATAATAATTGTCAAACATTTAATATTAAGACATTAACGATTTTTATTTATTTAATAAACGTTGCTAGCTTGGAGCTCCTATATGTCGCAAGTTGCGGGCCTAGGATGTGTTAGGTCTGTAGGGACACCCTTCTTATATCTGTGGGTACACGTATACTTATTAGTATGTTACCCTATATGCTTGGCGAAAACCTCCCTCTCCCTTTTCCACAAACATTTGTCCTTAACCTCTCCGGTAGTTGTCCGCTCATCTCTCCACCTTTACTTTGGTATACCGCGATGTCGCCTTGCGCAAATTAATGGAACTCACTCAATACCTAATTGTCTCTTTTAGCCCACAGACAGCTCGTCTGATACAGCATCACAGCGGCCACATCTTTGCCAACATAATTGTAGTAAGCCGATATTCCTATTAATTAACTCAGAGTAATCTCGAGTGCAGCCAGTCTGCGCAGGTAACTGCTGCTGCTACGATAAATGGTCCGCAATTTTCTGAACCTTTAGGAATGCCGCCACATCTAAATGCAGTCAATCAAACCTTAGTAATAAACAGATGAAGGTAATCCGTTTTCCAAGAAATGGATTTTATTATTACCGTCTTCAGTTCTTCAACATACTGAGAACGAACATAAATCTGAATTTCAATTTGTAGTTAATACTCGTGGTACTCACGTCACAACGAGACAATGACAATCGTTTTAGATACGTACAATACATTTTTTGCATGACAAGGGGTACCAGGCTCTCAAAGTTAATAAAGAGGTAATATCCGCTTGTCCCGCGGAATAAGGAGTCAACAATCATGAATGGTTATAAAAACGCTGAGGTCGACTACCACCGGTTGCCGACATTTAATTAAAATAATTCCTACACTATCTGATGCCTTAGTACATACAAGTATCTGGCAAGTGACAAGTCACTGGTTATTTTTTACGAAATTAAAAATGCGTGCATGATTGAACATACTAATAACTATATTACATAGACTAAGCGCGAAGTGATTCGTTTTACAAGGAGTAAAATAAGGAATACCATATGAAAACAGCATTCATTTTCATTGCAACTAAGAGTAATTTATTTTTATCGTGATTAACATGCGCAAATAGAATTAAATCCTAATTGAAAAAGTAAAAGCGACCGTGTCAACGTCTGTAGGACAAGGAATGTGCCGCGAGACACATTGCATATACCACTGAAATATTTAACGCGAAATACACAAAAAAGAAATTACTTCTGCAATATTTATATTATTAGCATCTCAAAGTGTAACTATTATAGTTATAGATGTTTTTTTTTCTCATACATTTTTAATTATTTTTTTTATATAACTTCTTTACAAATCAAGTTGTAAAGTAAGAACACACACACTTCGCAAATCCTATTACAACTCATCTTTTATTTTATTTTTTATTATTATGATTATTTATTGAGCTATCAAAGCCACTTAATGCTTTTTATTTTATAGTTATTATATGAACTATTTTAAACCATTAAGAGATTTAATTACCTGCTTGAGTATTGGGAGCTACAAGAATTTATTTAAACACTAAACTAAAACACAATTAGGCTCTTCCCTGTAAGCGTTAAGCCCTGATGGCTCGTAAAAGGGGACAATAAAACAAAGGATTACACTATCCTCATTAATTACCAACTTTTATGACCTCATCAAATATCTTAAAACTTGTCAGCTAAAATCCAAAAATACAAAACGCCTGGATTCACCTCGTTAATAGTGACTTGCCTTTAAAAGACAAAATCATAATTACGAAAATTACGCAAGTGTAATCGGTTTCTTAATCGTCAGTCAGTCAGTCAGAGTAAGATGTAGGCTGTTGTGCGTATAATGATAAGGTGTGCAAGTAGTGACGTCAGCACGAGCTCGTACTCTATCGCTACACACAATAGCACGTGGTGACATAATTATACACTCATTACCGAGTAATTATAAGTAGAACTAGCTGTTGCCCGCGTCTTCACTCGAATGGGTAGATAAAACTGCACAAATAATTATTTCAAATTGTCTGGTATTGTCTTAATTCTCTTCTAAATTAAAATTAAGGTTGTCTGGTAGATATCGCTGTCAGCGATAAGACCGCCATTGTACCCATAATTTTAAGTTTTGTATAAGTTATGTTACTTTTGGTGTACAATAAAGTTTAGTCTATCTATCTATCTATCTATCTATCTATTGGCCTTAGTTATTCCTTATGTCGTCAGCTACTTATCTGCCTGTAAAAATCCCGTCAAAGTCGGTCGAGCCTGACGGTAAGATCAGAGTTTCAAAATAGTTTTTTTTCTTGTACGTACGATAATAATATACTTTCGCATTTAGTAAAACGTAGTTATTTTAAGATCACACAGACACTTTAATTTTGTTTATTTGTGTAGATGTAAAGATAAGGCCTTGCTTGGAGCGATGACTCGTCAAACCTGCTGTCTCGTCTGGCGGTAATGACAGCTGAGCTACGTGCTCCACATCGCTCGCACAATTAATTACACATGATTATCACATCTATTTGCTAATCGCTGAGCTAGTGTAATCAATCAATCAGTTTCAGTCATATTGTCAAATTAAGAAAGTGTTGACGACTTGACTAGAAGCGAGACGCGAGGCGAATGACGGACATACAATATATTTAATCATTATTCACAAACAGTATTTTTAGCATCAAATTCAAAGTCATTAATATTCTTTGAGAGCAGTAATGGCCAAGTGGTAACGGCCTCGACTTACAAGTCGTAGGTCGCAGGTTCAAACCCAGACAAGCACATTATTTTATGTAATTTATTTCATCGCCGCTGCTCTCAAAACGATAAAGGAAAATATTATGAAGAAACCGGCAGAACTTAGAACCAAAAATTCAAAGACATGTGACATCCACTAATCCGCACACTGGGCCCTCGTGGTTACGTTACGGTCCATTCCCTTTCCTAGAGAGGAGGCCTGTGTTCCAGCAGGGGAAACATTAAAAAAAGGTTGATGATGGTAGTATTCTTTATAATTAATACGTAAAATATTGCTCAGTTACAATGAATTAGTCAAATTAATCACAATTCATGTACATTCGTTTAAGAATGCCAACTTTTCCGAAGTTTAAGACCGTTAAATCATAGCTGAACGGCGACTAGCACGCAGACGAGACTGCACACTGGGATGCCAACATTAAGAGCGGCCAACCCGACGTACATTTTCATACAACCGCTCTTACGTGATTATGAAGTTATTACACATCTTTCTTCAGATATTTTGGATACACAGATATCTTGTGGATATTATCTAGGCTTCTATAGAAATTAAAACGTAAATTTGTGTAAGAGTAATTCATTAAAGACCTCTGAAAATCTGATATATTACGTGAACTTTGACTCTCCACAATGTACTTGTATATTAAAAATACAAAAAAGTACTTCTATAGAAGCCTAGTGCATTTAATCGAAATTCGAAATGTTGTAATTTTTTTTCAAAAATCCTTAGTGGTTTAATAAAAACACGAACAAGTTTTGTGAAACATTCGAGTAAATCGTAGAATTATTGAATGCCTACAGAGTTTTCAGGTGTTATCTCTCTTATTTAGCATTACTGTTGCATCAAACATCTCTTTGGAATGCTTTAGATGAAGCAACAAGCTTATAAACCATGCTCGACGTAGACGAATGGCGAGTCGGGAAGGCGCACCTTAATGTCCTCATTCTTCGTGCTCCTGTCGCCTGCAGTCTGATGGCTTGGCAAGTGACGACAGAAGGAGACCAGGCTTGTTTACTACCCTGGAATTTGACGGCTCATGTACCTAGGTAGCTTGAATGAGTCGTAATGCTAACAAGTCACAAGGCTCCAGGTATTAAACTTTCAGGAACTAAGTTTCCTACGACGCAGCAGTTCAACACCACGACGGTGTTGTAATGGCCAGATTCCAGACAAACCGCAAATCACGAGAAAATTACCAGTTGAAGAGATGGCAGTCTTTGAAAATTAAGTTATTTGCTTACATCATATTTCTTGTTGCTTCTTGTGATTACTTTGTTAAATGATATTCTTCTTATAGTAAAGTGTTTCGTGGTTTTTGTTCTGCTGTCAGCGTAGCACTATCGCATTCCTAAAATATAATGATAAAGTAACTACATTACGCGGCAAATAAATTGAACCATATGCTATAGTTACATGCGGCCCTCCACTTCGATTGAGACCCGAAATCGGATCATCACACAAGTTAAGCCGCCGTGCGTGACGGTCGATCTTGAATACGCAGTAACCAATATTTAGGTCTCAATCAAAGTGAGAGGTTTTGCTTAACCTTAGCAAATAGTTCAACTTTATTGCCGCGCACTACACTTAGCATAATTTCGCACGGTCAGTGTCGTATTGTCTTCGCGTATTACGACTACAAACATAATGGTAGTATTCCAGAAACTCATTTACGATTGACTAGAAGTGATTACCTGCGGCCGGTGGTTTACCTGGCTCGGACACAAAGACAGGTAAACAAACAAACATTACTATGTAGTACCACGTCGTACTCGTACTTGTAACCAGTGCGGTAAATATTGCTATCCTAAGGGTATCAGCTTGTTCCAGACTTACTTAGCTTACTAATGCTGGCATGATGATGTGTAAATTAAAGACTGATGATGCTTTATTTATTATCGGTTGATCCGGGAACATGTTCTTTTTTTTATTTTACATCATAACAATTTAAAATATAAGTGGACATTGCATTTTTAAAAGTATGATTTTCCGTTTTATTTCTTTACAAATCTCAATCCCTCTCAAACTCCGTTTATGAGCGAATTCCCTAATTGCATAATATTCATCATCATCAGCCTTTTTAATGTCCCCACTGCTGGGACTCCTCTTTGGGAGAGTGAATGGGCCGTAATCCACCACGCGGGCCCAGTGCGGATTGGTGGATGACACATGTCTTCGAATTCGAATTATTGGTTCTAGGACATGCCTGTTTCCTCACGATGTTTTCCTTCACCGTTTTGAGAGCAGTGGTGATGAAATAAATTACACAAAGTAATGCGCCTAGCTGCTGGTTTTGAACCCGCGACCCTCTTAAGCCGGGCCCGTTACCACTCGGCCACCACTGCTCTCGGCATAATATTACTGTTTGTTAATTTCGCTGTTCAAAATACTCCAAGTGGCTCTAATTTCAATTAGCATCGCGTGGTTACGCGGGCCTTGCAAAACTTGTTATTCTTCGAAGTGAATACTTTAAGTACCGGGAATGTTAACATTTTTGTCTATAAATTGATAATGTGGTATGATTACCCATATTTATGTTTGTTACTCTTTTTTTTAATTGATATAAACTAGTGCTTAACTGCGATCCCACCTGAAGCTAAGCAGTGATGCAATCGTTGATGATGAGGCGCACTAGTTTATAAGAGTCTATTTACTCTAGCCTTAAAGACACCTAAATAATTATAATCGGACGGGTAGACCGCAGCTAGCAAACAGTTTCAATCTCTTGACGTACGCGGTTTAAACGACGAGGCAAAATGCTTAGTCTGGACCGTAGATGTTTCAACAACGTAAGGGTGGATATTTGCCGTATGGTTGTCCGATGGTAAAATGGAGATGGCGGAATCAAATCGTGCTATTCCCGTGCACACTCTCCAAAATGCATCCTGTAGAAAACCAATAGTCCGGCTACTCTACGCCTGTGCTTGAGGCTTTGAAGATTGGATTTGACCAAATCTGGATCAACAATTAGCCTCTTTGCACGCCTATCCAAAGCCGCTAGCTAACTCTAATATTAAATTTGCGTCATCATAATGTTTCTCCTCTGTCAAAATAATCCATCCAAAGGTTGTCTTTAAAAAATCGCTTTTAACGATAAGACCGCCCATTGTAACACCTTAGTAATTTTAAGTTTCTCATGTATCAAGACTACCAAGTTGTGTTTATGGTGTACCTACAATAAAGAGTATATCTATCTATACATATATCCATCATATATCATACCTCTTTGACTCTGACTCAAAAGTCAAGTGTAAACGGTCCTTAGGGTTAAGCATGCAAAAGAGTTCATTACGTACATTACGTATCACCTTGTTGTGTTATAATTATCTAGTTTATTATTATTTAGCTTTTGTTAATGGAAGCAATAAAGACTGATAGTGGATCTTGTCGCTAAATCAGTCATTAACCAGATATTTTCCGAGATAAGCGAGAGGCGCCGCGGCTTGACGTTGTGATTATGATCGATTACCTCAACAGGGAGCTGTACGGCTGAGGACCGTTCTAACTTGGCGTGCCTGCTCCCCTAGCCAAGTTACAATCGTTTCGTTTAGAGTCTGCGCTTGTAGATAGCCACGCCCCCAATTCCTTTGTGGAGATGACGTCTGAACAAGGACATTGGGAGCCTGGCCAACTACAAGCGCTAACTCTAAACGATACGATTGTAACTTGGCTAGGGGGGCTGAATTTAATTTCTGCGAACTTTAGGGCTTGTGTTTGTGTTGTTAACAACTGCAGAACCTAATTTCAGGCTCGCAGTTCAACTTTATAGCTTTAATATTATTGCTGTTTACAACTTTAGGTACTATTATTGGTATTTCTTTTTAAAACCTTTATTTTTATTATTATTTTTATGAACAGGACAGCTTACGAGGACGGAACATCACACTCATTTTAATATTAATTATTACATAAAAATTAAATCCGTGTGTATATTTTAATTAATTTCGTATTAATAATGGAAATGAGGAAGTCGAACTGTTTGTTATGTAAGAAATTAATGAAATTATCGGCTTGGAACAAATATTCGCGTTCAAACAAGCCTATCATACTATAAAAACGCCAATTTACATTTAATTAAAAAAGGATAAATGTTGTTTTCATAACAATATAAGTTAAAGCAAGTGATATTCAAATAAGGGACAGTAGGTAGTTAGATACCTTCTCAAAAACGAACTTGACAGCTCAATGAACTCTCTGACCTAAACCAAAATAATTATAGAATTGAAAGTAATGTCACTAGCCTCGAACAATGTCAAATCAAATAACGTTAACCTATTATAGAAAACGCTAGTACTATTTACAAAATACTAGCTATGATAACTTGGTAGCCTACCGTCCTACCCTAAAAAAGTAAATAAAACTCACCGAAATGCAAGTTTCACCTCACTAGTACATAACTGCAGCTCCACAACAGTGCAACACGATAACACTCACTAATATACTGTTCTAATTAGTCCATTAAATTAAAATATTGAAACTTTTCAAAAGTCCGCGTGAAATATTCCGATGTAGTCGCGATGTCGCGCATGCGCTCCGACGACGAACGTGCGCCCTCCTCAACGGCCGCGTGCGATATGCGATCAGCGGATTGGTTCGCGTCGCCGACGTCCGGCGATCGCACTTCGTGGATCTCCGTCCGATCCGCCGGATACGGACAAGCTTGGCCGTACACGATACACCGTCGTATTACCAGTAATAAACTAGTGCGCTTACCATCAACGATTGCATCACTGCTTACCATCAGGTGGGATCGCAGTCAAGCACTAGTTTATTTGCAAATTAAATAACTGGTAATACGGCGGTGTACAGCAGTTAAAGGCAAGTGGGGCAATACCAAATGCTTGAGTACCTAGACAAACGGAATAAAGAAAGGATGCCGATTTAAAACTACTCAGGTGGCGTTACCATTAGCTACCTCCTGTAGCGTGGTGACTAGGGAACCTTTCGTCCTCGGGTCCTGGTCTCCTCGGCTCCTCGCCTCCTCGACTACCTACTCCCCGGCTGTACTATTACAATTCTATAACAGTGGCACCGTAACTCTTAAACGAGTGAACTGATTTGGATGAGGTTTTGTTTTTAGCTTGAAGACAGGCTTTATTGCGATCGGGGGTGTTATTTAAAGTAGAAATGTCCAGCCCCCGCCACCGACTGTTATGGAAGGGTTGTGTTTTTTATACAAATATGTACTTAACTTTTTGTTTTGGGTACGTTGCGTTGACGTTATAGGTACCGCAGGTAATTTATAATTATGTTAGGTACGGTTAAAGATAGATGTGAACATAAAATTAAGATTAGCCGGCTAAACTTAGGTTTATCTTCGAGGACCAGCTAATGTCAGTTTCTTCTGTCATTAGCCGGCTAAACTTAAAAGTACTTGGCTAAAAATGTCGATGAAAATGAAAAAGGAAATCATAATTATGTACTTAAATATTTTAATTATCTTTATTATCATGTTATAATTAAATAATAATCACATATTAAATACTGTTTAGGTACTATTTCAAAAACTTTTATTAAAAAAATAATTATTCTCATTACAGATGCTTATGTAAGTATTCGAAATAGCAAAATAAAACTTCTGCGGTGAAAACTACAATTATTTCAAAATCTAGTCATTACATTAAATAGGTAAATTCATTTTATTACAGATACTTCTGAATTAAAAATTACGAGACAAAACTTCTGAAGTGTACGTAAACGTAAACATTGCCACGTACGCGCATCGTCTCAAAGTTACTGAGCGCTACAGTAGCGACCTTCAGAAAGCACGTTGCCGACGTAATAGCTAACTATTTTCTCTCAAATGTAACACTTGAGGAGCTAACACAATAGCGTTACGCGGAGATCTTGATCCTGACCTGACACTGCATTGTTGGCGACAGCCGGCGCGCCGCCGTCGCTCGCCGCCGCCGCCGCCGCTCGCCGTGGGAGCGGAAGTCGAGAACATACTAGAGAGAAATTTTTGTGACTTAGGTACCTTTGAACACGAATAGCATCGACAATATGTCCTGTTTTGTTTGACTAGTTGTTGTTTACAAATGGCTTTTCTGACAAAATAATAAATTCCTCCGCATAATGTTTTTGCTAAAACATAAAAAATAATTAAATAAAATATTTTGATTGTTTTTTGTGTTAGCCATAATATATTTCCATCAGAATTTTTTATAAAAAAAAACTCACTAGGAATTAGTCCTGTGTTGTGGGTGCGTTCACAAATATGTATAGACACATACACAAGATACCCAGACCCGGAACACATATCTGTGTAGATCCTAAAAATATTTATTCTGTGCGGGAATCGAACCCGCGTCCCCTCAGCGCAGCAGTCAATCGCTTAACCACTGTGACAGCCAAGCCGTCAAAATTATGAAATAACTTGTAAACCAACTTTTTAGCACTTCTCTGTAGACAAAGATCTCCTCCGGCCTACCTTTTGTTTCCCCGTCAAAGACACATTGAAAATTGTTACCGGGGCGCCGGCCAGTCCATTTATTGCATACCGCCATACCAAGCTTAAAGATTAAATACTCAGTACTTTTATCGAGTCATCTGCATACAAGTTGTCGTTGGGGCGGAGCACTGAAGCCCGAGATTGCAGGGCGAAGCTCCGCACAAAGGGGCCGCGCGCACGTCGCTCGGTCGCGTCAATTCACCCACAATTCGCTACAATCTTTATGAACTTGCTCTGCAATGCTCACGGAGCCGACGACAGTTGTTTTGTTGTTATTCGCGACATGATGAACTGCCTCGAGCGACCTCGTCGAGATAGTTTCGTACCGACTTGTAGACTGGAACTCGGGACAATCTCAAGGTCTACCAATACATAAACATTACAACTGTTGTGTCACGAGACTGTGTTTGTCTGTCTCTTCTTGTGAATTGGTCAGTTGAAAGCACATTCTGATCCGTCAGATTCTCATTTTCACCGCATGGGTCACCAATTGTGTCTATGTAAAAACAAGGTAAAGACACATTAAAATTTTCACCCTTACAATACTAACGTCACTAATTTGTGACGAAACGATTTGATTACCAAGTTGTGACGTCACGTCATACTGTCAAATCTAACAATTATTTCGGTGAACAAAACAAGGAACTTTTAAAATTAAGTTTATAATAATGAACTGTGAACGAAACAAGTTTCATCAGAATCCATTTCTTAAATTTTACTTATCTCTGAGTTTTTAAATTTTGCCAAAATTTCTTCGATTTGACAGTATGATGTGACATCACAATATGGCAATCGATATTTCTCTTATTTGGAACGTCTTGTGCGTTTATTCATTCATAGTAAGTATATGTATCCTGCACCAAACAGACTTCTCCCTTGCATATTTTATGAAAATGTTGTTCGTGTTACGGTAACATGAACAAAAGTTTTTCATAACTTTCATATTCATAAAGCCTGCATGAGTATTACGAGCTCGGCAGGGCATAAAACGCTGCACGGATTGAAGCCCCTTCCACATTCAATTGGCAAAATGGCTTATTAGGAAGCCATGCCTAATAAGAAAAAATAGTTGCGATTATAATGTTTCCAATTCTAATATAGACGTTAGAAAGCGATGAAAAGCAAAATATGATTAATTCACTTTACGATTCGATGTTCAACACATATTCGAATATGTGTATGTAGGTACTCTACTATACTTGTAATCACTACATAGTATAAAACAAAGTTGCTTGCTCCCTATGTATGCTTAGATCTTTAAAAGTGAACAACGGATTTTGATGCGGTTTTTTTAAAATAGATAGAGTGATTCAAGAGGAAGGTTTATGTGTATAATACATGTATAAATATTCAATATCAGTACCCGTGCGAAGCTGGGACGGGTCGCTAGTAAAAAATAAAAAAAAGAGTACCCTATCAGTGATGTTCTTTCTGCACGTCACTGCTCTGTGGCTTAACACACCCGTTCCCTGCAGCCGCTGTAGGGTTGGTGTTCAGTCGACTCGTTGCTATAGTATGACCAGTGTATGTGTCATACATTACCCGGCGGCGGCTCGCTAGCTAATACATTAGGGGGTGCGGCCTGCATTCTTTCTATTTCTTTCAGGCTTTTAGATTTTTTTATAACCCGGTTGTAGCGATACTTTACAACGAACGTGTTGTTTTGAAAACTGAGCTTGTAGACTCTACAAGATCATTGTAGAGAACAATCATTTTAAAGCTGTTAATGAAAACAAATAACGTAGCCTTCGACAGGTAAGTGAGTAATAAATATTACCAATCGCGTGTGGGTATCACCACTTTTAATAAGTACCAAATGATCGATAAATATGATGAATTGCTGGTTGATACTGGGATTTCATAGCGTCTTAGCAATATTTCCACTATTCATATTCATGCGTATCTGCAGTTATGCGATTAGCGAGGTTCTGTAGTAAACAGGCGCCCACGCCACCTCCGCGCTGCGCTGGCCTCCTGGTACTCGCAGCAGGAACTGCACCTAATGACACGATAATAACGATTACAACTAATAATGACCATAACACGTGTTCACACCTACAGCCAGATTTACCTGAGATAATGCGCAATATTACATTACTGCGCATTTCTAGCTAGACAAGAAGTTAGCGCATTAGATGCTTCGAAAGACACAACTTTATCCAGAACAGGTAGATCGTCTTTGCTCCTATTCTGAAACAATTCTTCGACACTCTACTCTCCAGTGACCGTTTCGCAGACAAAACGAATATTCAGTTGTTCGTCAGTTGAACTTTTCATAAACACACTTTAACCGTCATCGTCAGTATGATTCAGTTTTTAACCGACTTCAAAAAAAGGAGGAGGTTCTCAATTCGATTGTATTTTTTTTTTTTTATTTTTTTTTTTATTTTTTTTTTATTTTTTTTTATGTTTGTTACCTCAGAACTCCGTTGTTTATGGATGGATTTGCAAAATTTTTTTTGTACTTGAAAGGACATGCTTCCAGATTGGTCCCATTTTTTTCAAAATTGAGTTTTGATGATGGGATCCATGAGAAATCGAGGGAACTCCTCAAATATTATAGGCAACTATATAGTTTTTTTTATATTTTCATCGAGAACTCAAGCATTTACAGTCAAAAAGTAACATTTGATGAGGTGGAACTGGTGAAAAAGATCAGAAAATGGCTAACGAAACTTGACACTCGCATAGATATCACAATTAAGGTAGTTAAGCAACTTTGAAAATGCACTATAAACCAATGATCTTAAATAATTATGTTGAAAATGTTATCATCGAACTGATCTGATGATGATGATGGAGCTGGAAGGTAGGCACTGGAACTGCGTAACTAATTAATATATCCTAGCCGTGTTTGGGCTTGTTAGAATTGTCATAAGATGCACTTTGGCTGTAAGATACTATTGAACTGATGTGATGATGAAGCTGGAAGGTGGAAGGTCGGCATGGGAACTTCAAAGTAAAATAATGTATCCTAGCATTGTTTGAGCTTATTAGAGCTGTCATGGGCAATGCTGTCAAGGGCAATGGAAAGGGCTATGCTCGGAATTTCCTTGCGTGTTCGAATCAGAAATGAAGAAATGCGCAGGAGAACCAAGGTCACCGACATAGCCCGAAGAATTGCCAAACTTAAGTGGCAGTGGGCAGGGCACATTGCTCGTAGAACAGATGGCTGATGGGGCCGAAAGGTTCTAAAGTGGCGACCGCGCACCAACAGACGCAGCTTTGGAAGGCCTCCCACAAGGTGGACCGATGACCTGGTGAGAATCACGGGAACGCGATGGATGCGAGTCGCACAGAAATGGTCGTTGTAGCGACGCTTGGGGGAGGTCTATGTCCAACAGTGGACGTTTTCTGGCTGAAATGATGATGATTATGAGAGCTGTCATAAGATGTACTCATGAGATGAATCATAAGTATTTCATGCATCATATCATCTCTCCACGAGATCAAAACGATTACACTGTAACAATATATGTATTCCTACTGATATGACATTGGTAACATTTTCAAAAGAAATGTAGGAACGATATTGACTTCGTTGCCATAACACATTATTAAAAAAAAACACTAAACGGCTACAAATAAAAAAAACTTTTTACAAAAAAAAAAACCGCCTTCAAAAAAAGCCAAACGACAAAAGTTCCTACACTAAAAAGTTAAAAATAAAAATTTGAATTGCTGTAAAGAAACTTAATTTATAGGTAAACTTATTTGACATTAATATTTTGCAAATATTCAAAATTTATTACTTCTTTTTGGAGTCGGTGCCAGCCAAGGCAAGGAATTACGAATGGGCAACAATCCCTTGAAAAACTACCTCTAACTTAACTATAAAACTACTTAGTATCTATTTGCATACTCAAATATATAATACTTAACTAAGACATAAAAATACATATTAGACTTCTCTAAAAAAATCATCCGATTTGCACATTTTTTTTTAAATAAAAAATATATACTTACAAAAACTTTCTGCAACATTTTAAGTACATTGAAAATGTTTAAGCATTGCAAGCACAAGCAAAGCTACCTAACATTAAGTTCCTCGACTCCAGAAATAAGGCAAGGAAGGTACGGGGTAGGTTTTTTAGTCAGTAAGAGTCTGACACTGGTCTCCCGCTCCACCCAAGAGCGGGTTTCGTCATTGGATGATTTTCACCTACCAAAAAAAAAAAAAAAAAAAAAAAAAAAAAAAAAAAAAAAAAAAAAAAAAAAAACCTAACATTAAGTTACAACAATAAAAATGCTGGCACCGACTCCAAAAAGAAGTAATAAATTTTGAATATTTGCAAAATATTAATGTCAAATAAGTTTACCTATAAATTAAGTTTCTTTACAGCAATTCAAATTTTTATTTTTAACTTTTTAGTGTAGGAACTTTTGTCGTTTGGCTTTTTTTGAAGGCGGTTTTTTTTTTTGTAAAAAGTTTTTTTGTTTTGTGTACCCCTACTTGACCGATTGAACCTTTTCTCTGATGCACGGCTCACGTGTCTTGCCAACATAAAAGCTTGCTTGTCTATCCCCGCGAACAGTAGAGGAACACGGGTATGGTTTTAGTCAGTAAAAGTCTGATTCTAAGGAGACATTGAATAATTTGATACGAAACATAAAAAAATGAAAAGGTCGTAATTAGATTTTTGCCGGAAATAAACAAGTGGATGACAAGAATCGTGCTTTGAGGACAAGTTCAATCTGCGAAAAGCTGAAAAGATGTTCTATTGGCGGATCGGAGTTCATCGGAGATCAGAATGTCGAAGAATTGTTTCAGAATCCTTGGCTGCACCGTGTGCGCGAGGACGTGCCGATCTCAAGACGAATTGTTTTGAGAACATGGAATGTTCAACACCATAGAGATTATATGAAATTGTTGACTTTCAGCGACCGTCAAGCGGTATGAAAGTCACACGATCCTGTGTTTTCACATCATCCATGTTATTTAATTATGTACTTAGGTACCCGCTATACAGATATCGCGATAAATCAATGCATCTACTCGTGAGAGACCTCCATAGAAATATATCTGTCGTGGCCAGATCATTGAAATTGATCATTTCATGATATGGCCAACTATAACAGGCCAGGATCGTTTAGCATTGGCATATCATTGATTTCTATGGTCCCTAATGAAAAGTCTAAAGAAAGTAAGCCAAACGAAGATTGTGATTGACATACTTATCATCAACGTTTAACGTGGCTAGTATAAATTGGCCATATCATGAAGTGATCTATTTCTATGAAGGGCAACGACAAATCTATACTTAGCTACTACTATTAGCTTACAAACGGTGACTTGAAACCGAACCTTCAAACTTTTCATGAAAACGTTAAACTCCCTACAACAAATTAGTAGTCCTACAAAAGCATCTATTCAGAGAGCTCTCAGGAGAAAATGTCGCGTGTGCAGCTCGCGGCGACGAAGGAGGTCGGTCAAGTGGCTGCCGCCTGCAGGCACGAACTGCTGTGTGGGCCCTGTGGGGAACTGGAGCACAACCTCAGCTCAACGAGGATTAACGCAAACACGCCGTTTGTGCGCCATTCAGCGCTACACTTTTGAAGCTGAATGTAGGTGACAGTTTGCTAAAACAGCCGCAAGCTTGGCGCGACCTCCGGCTTTCTATCTATTTATACGCTGCAAATAAGTTGAACTATTTAATGTAGTATTACGCGTCTCCCCGGCCCCACTTCGATTGGAACCTGAAAATCAGTTACAGCGCATTGTTCAACTGAGTGACGAGGATTATAACTGATTTTCAGGTCTCAGTCAAGATGGGGGGTGCACGTAGCTGTGGTGGATGGTTCAACTTATTTGCCGTGTAATGTAGGTACTTTACTTTTTTTAAAAATATGAGTATACAGACAATAATATGTATTGTGATGTGACAGTGACACGTCTCACATCTTCAAGAATGAGCATATCCGAAGTTTGGAAATGGTTGCCTGTGCTGATTGTAACTACTATTCAAAAACAACTAAAACCTACGACTTCAATTAAATCAAAGCAACATGTTGACACAATGGATTGTTAAAGAAACTCCCAACTGTCATGTTTCAAAGTAAGAATTTTGGATGATACACAAAAACAATAATGATTGCGGGTCTCGTCGTTTGGGTGCATATGGGGCCCCACCACGATCTTCGGGGCCCAAGTCAACCTCCCCTGCAAGTTGGGGCACCTGCCGAACAGCAGATGAGGCTCTGGCGCTGGCTTTCCCTTTTAGGGTTGGGAGGTCAGACGGCAGTCGCTCCTGTAAAGGCCACAAATAGCCACTAAAAATGGTCAAGTTTAGAAAGAATGTTGCCACGGATAGGGCGCCGCCGCAAAACGGCGCGCAGGAGATTCGCCCGACTCCTGTGGCAAGTGGGCAAGGGCTACCGTGTATGGGGCGAACACGGCCAAAGACGCGAGCCCCAACCCGGAAAATCCGCTTCGCCAGCCTCAACATTGGCACGCTGACCGGACGCGCGAGAGAGTTAGCCGATGTACTTCTCAGGCGAAAGGTGGCCGTGGCATTCCTGCAGGAGACTCGGTGGAAAGGCCGCAGGTCCCGGCTCATCGGGAATGGCTACAAGCTGATCTACACGGGTGCAGCCGGTGGGGAGAACGGGGTGGCCGTTGTACTCTCCGAGGAGTTTCAAGACGCAGTCCTGGAGGTGAAACGCTACAGTGATCGGCTTATGGTCGTAGGTGTGCTTATTGACGGGGTTGTAACCCACTTGATAAGTGCCTACGCACCTCAGGTCGGTTGCAGCGACACTGAAAAGGCTGCGTTCTGGGATCAACTCGGTGGGGTGCTTCGTGGCATCCCGTTGTCACAGGGAATCGTCTTGGGTGGTGATCTGAACGGTCATGTGGGTGACAGGTGCAAGGAGTTTGAGCATGTTCACGGTGGCTTTGGATACGGTAGCCGTAACGCGGAGGGGGAGAATATCCTCCAAACGTGTGCGGCTGCCGGCCTTGCCATCGTGAACACGTTCTTCAAAAAGAAGCCCGAACACCTGATTACCTACAGGAGCGGGAGGTACGCTACCCAAATCGATTTCTTACTCACACGGAGGCACCACATCAGTAAGGTGGCCAACTGCAAGGTCATACCCGGCGAGAGTCTCACTGCTCAACACCGTCTCCTTGTCATGGACTTGCGCGTCAAGCCTAAGGTCAAGTTTGTTGAGCGCCAACAACGCCGAATACGGTGGTGGCGACTGGATGAAGCCACGTCCCAGTCGTTCGCGTCGGCCATCGGCGATAAGTGCGACGGAACCGATGGCGAACCGGTGCAAAGCCACTGGGACAGGATTCAGGTTGCCATCACTAAAGCGGCAAAGTCGGTGCTCGGCTTGTCCAGGGGCGGCCGCAAGTGTGACAAGGAGACTTGGTGGTGGGATGACACAGTCCAGAGGGAGATCAGAGAGAAGAAAGCTCTCTTCAAAACGTGGCAAGCTTCCAAATCTCCCGAAGACCGCGACGCATACAGAGCTGCTAAACGTGCCGCCAAGAGGGCCGTAGCCAGAGCCAGACGAGACCACTTACAGCCACTTTATGATAAGTTGGAATCGTCTGAGGGGCAAAAGCTCATTTATAAGTTGGCACGTTCCAGGGTCAAAGCGGCACTGGATATCACTAAGTGCCGCTGTGTAAGAGACCCTGACGGCAATCTGTTATGCGAGGACCTCGCGGTGAAGGAGAGATGGCGCTCGTACTTCCACGAGCTGCTGAACAAGCAGCACAAAGAGGTGCTGTCTCCGGTTCTCCCTCCAAATCAGGGACTTGTGCCCCCGGTTACGCCTGAAGAAGTGCATGTGGCTCTTCGCCGCATGAAGAACCGGAAAGCTGTCGGTGCCGACGGAGTCCCCATTGAAGCCTGGAAGGCGATGGGACCTCGTGGTGTGGGCATCTTAACCCACCTATTTAACCGCATGCTCCTCACCGGAAAGATCCCGAGTCAATGGAGACTGAGTATTATCACTCCAGTCTTCAAAGGCAAGGGATCGGTGCAGGAGTGTGGCGACTACCGTGGGATTAAGGTTATGTCCCACACCATGAAGCTCTTCGAGCGGGTGATTGACTCTCGGATCCGGCAGGAGTGCACCGTCTCGGGATGTCAATATGGGTTTCGACCAGGCCATGGCGCCATGGACCCCATCTTTGCCCTAAGGGTTACCATGGAAGGATACAGATCGAAGAATACGCCTCTGCACCTCTTGTTCCTAGACATGCAGAAGGCCTTCGACTGTGTCCCCCGTGATGTGATCTGGTGGGCGCTGAGATCCAAAGGAGTGCCCGAGACCTATGTTGACATCATCCGAGATATGTACCGAGACTCCGGTTCTGTGGTTCGGACCGCTGTTGGCGATACGAAACCCTTCCCCATCACCGTCGGAGTTCACCAGGGCTCTGTCCTTAGTCCGTTTCTGTTCAGCGTGGTGCTGGACGTGCTGTCCTCCACCATCAGGGACTTACATGAGCAGCCGCCGTGGCTGCTCATGTATGCAGACGACATCGCGCTGGCGGACTCGGACAGTGGGCGCTTGGTTCGACGTGTGGCAGCGTGGAAGGAGTCGCTGGAAAACGGCGGTCTGAAGATTAATGCGGCGAAGACCGAGTACTTGGCCTGTAACACAACTAACGCTGCTCCTGTTCACATTGGCGAAGACACAGTTGAGCGCACGGAACAGGTCAGGTACTTGGGATCGGTGCTCCACGAGTCCGGGGACGTCGATTGCGACGTCGACTCACGTATCTCGGCGGCCTGGGCGAAATGGCGTGAGGTGGCGGGGGTTATCTGTGACCCCAAAATGCCGGTTAGGCTCAAAGGACAGGTCTATAAGACCATCATTAGGCCTGTCCTTTTGTATGGCAGTGAAGCGTGGCCTGTACTTGAGCGACATAAGCAAAGCCTGCGTGTCACGGAAATGAATATGCTGCGCTGGATGTCTGGAGTTTCGCGGAAAGACCGCATTAAGAACTCCCGCATCCGGGGCAGCCTTCGGGTCCGTGACATAGCGGATAAACTGCAGGAGGGTCGCTTACGCTGGTATGGCCACGTTTTACGAAAACCGGCAGACTACGTGGGTAACAGATGCCTCGCCATGCCGCCTCCGCCGGGACCCGGAAAACGAGGTAGGCCTAAGAGGCGTTGGATCGACGTCGTAAGGGACGATATGCGTGCTAATGGGCTTAAGGCAGAGGATGCAAAAGACCGAGCGAAGTGGAGAAGACTAGGCAGGAAAGCGGACCCCGGGCACCGAGGTGAAAGCCAAGGTAGCAACCGGGACTTACGCTAGGCTGATGATGATGATGATGATTGCGGGTCTCGTCTGCATTGCACCGAAATCAGAGTGGCAGTGACAGACTGCAATGCGGGATCCGATCCGGGACACGAGAGCCCGCGAATGCCCGGGATTGGTACACCACTAGTAGTTTTAATGGCTTTGGATTCCCGCCAACCAATTAGCAGATGATACACCACTCGGATGTGGTTGTTACAAAATGTTTTTATAATAAAATCTGACTAAATTAAGATGAAATCCTTCCGGTCTCTGTCCGGCGACTCAACCAAATTAACTTTATCGTAACTTTTTATTATTTTATTTCTCAACTCTTTTCATGTTTTGAGTTAGCATTTATTTAAATTTTCGGCGAACATATATTTCAACTGTATTGTGTAGACTGTGAACTGGCTTGTGCAAGCATATTGTTGATATTGCTTTTACAATGAATTGTTATGAAGGTATTGGCCAAATTCCCTGCAGTTACTCATGCAATAACATTAATGTAATTTCATTGTTTTACAAACATAAACACTGCAGTACCTGTACATACATCATTCTGTAAATACTACACAGAGGTTTACTTATATCATAATGTCCACCTCACATAGAAAACCGCTCCTTTCTTAATCTTTTGTAAATAGGTATTACCGATGATTTTTCTGAGGCAGTCAGGTAATAAATGTATATTTGTGTTGGATAAAGTAATCAACGAACCAAAAATGTCCGTAATTAATAAATAAAACATAATAGGTACAGGGATCGAACCCGCGATTCATGACAACTACAGTATGCCCATCATGTCTATAGCTACTCCTATTGGAAAAATTCTATCAACAATAGAAAGCTACTTTACTCCTGAGTGACATAGGCTATATTTTATGTACGCGGGCGAAGCCGCGGGCAAAAGCTAGTCGGATATAATTAACCTTTCGAATACCATAATTAGAGACATAATAGAAAAACAATAAATAGGTGTGCGAATGCTGCGTTCGCTTGGGGCTCAAGAGTCTAAATCGAATTTTCATAGTAAGTAACATGATAACATCGTACCTATCTACCTGAAAGTCAAAGCTATTTCAGATTTCAGTAATCGAAACGAATGAAGAAAGAATTCCCTGAACGATAAACACGGTAGGTAGCTAGTTATTTCAGCTACGATCAATTGGTAGTGGATCGGTAGTGTGTGGTGTGCGTCGCGACCTCCACGCCTTGCACCGCCAGCCGCGGGCTGCCGTGCCAGCAGGCCGGCTTGTCTGCCTCACGTAAACAAAGATTGATGTAACAGTAACAAGCTGGAAACGCACGAGTATTAGCAGGCTTCGTGCACATAATACTGTGCTTTTATTGCTTTTGTTGCCCGCTTCCCCCTCTACACAATCTCGTCTGCTTTCGCCCCTTCCTCATTCCAGCCTGAATAGTATTCAGACAAGCGCCTGTATAGTTAGATGTAGACAGGTATTGTACCGCGCATGAAGGGCTGCGGATGAAATTGACAATTTGGTTTGTTGTGTACTTGTGTAAGAGGTATAAGAGAATGAGAGGAGAGTGCTCGTAGGATGAAATAGAAATAAATAGTACTTAAGTAATCTAAGTACTTAATACCGAATTAATTTTAAATAGGTACTGGAGGAATAAAGAAAGCTTAGTGAGAAAGATTAACTATCTGTATAATTGTTCAGTATTCCTAGTGTCGGAATAGTTTAGTTTACCATAGGGAGGTTTGGCGCTAGTCCTAGTTTTAATCTTATTGTTCTTCTATCACAATATTCACAATAGAATACTGTAAAGGTGAAAATTATGTGTCCTATGTTTCTTATTTCTTCACACTTGAACAGCTGACCGTATTGCATTGAAACTCCCTGAACTACACAGGTAGACCATGTCCTGGCATAGTACACACAGTAACAGGATCTTTTCTTCATTTGTGCACCTTCCTCTTGATTTGCGTTCGATGTGTCCTTCCTTGGGCCTAATAAGCGGATTCTGTAGCCAGCAACTTTGTCCAGCAAAATCCCACTTTAGAGTAGCAGCTTTTCGGGTAACATATTTTGTTATAATTTCCGGGTGCCATATTGTACATAAGTAATTACGAATCCCCAGGATATTGTGTCACTGCTTGAGCCTGGACTTCTGCTGAAGTGTCAGAGAGTAAGTTTGTGCCACGTACCTACAGGGAGTACATGGAAATTCATACTTACATATGTCCATTATTTCTAGTTACAGGCATAGTGGGAGATCTACTATAAGTATTTAGATCTTTCAAAGAACATAAGCTTCTCCAGGAACCATCAGTGCGACGAGCTACTTCTTTATGCTGTCTGAAGTGAAGTGAAAACTATTTGGCCAAGATAGATATAATCCTAGAAATATCTAAGTTCACCCTCAATGTGCTCCTTTTAAATCCTTTTAATACTATCAATGAAAAAACCAGTCATGAGTTGTCATAACATGTTCATCTCGAGGTTTGACTGAGTAATTCTTCGAGCGTCTTATCCCAGTGTACTACTGAAGAAAAAAAAACCAAGTCATCGATGAAGAAAAGATTAGAGCCTCTTGTCTGTCTCCAATGACTAATCCGTCCTTAGTGAACGAATCAAGTATTATCTACACTAATATAATAAAGAAGTAAAGTTTCTTTGTTTTTTTGTTTGTAGGAGGTAATCTCTAGAATTACTGGTCCAATTGAAAAAAATTTAGCAACAACAGAAAGCTGCCTTACTCCTGAGTGACATAGGCTATATTTTATGTACGCGTGCGAAGCCGCTGGCAAAAGCTAGTATATTATATTATATCGATTGATATAACCGAACACAACAAAACACAAACAAACCAACATACACAAATTAACCGATTTAATCAACCCGAGTAATTTGGCCTCAAAGCTTTCATTTGATGACGATTATCCATCTGCTCTGAAACTATCTGACTAAACGATCTTAATTACCTAATTTTCTGATATAAAAGTAAATATGAACTTGATACAGCACCTAAATCTTTAAAACTTGAGGGTGAGGATGTAGATAACTGATAATATTTATTTTGCTACATCGTATCGTCAGGCGCTAGATTATGTATCTATGTATAATTAAGTCAGGCAACTACTTCGTGGTTGCCTGGCATTTTTGCTGAACAATTAACAAGTTTGTGGGCGCAGCCCACAATTTTATTTTATTTTTATTATTTTTTACCTTTTTGTCATATTATGTCTGAATATTGTGGTTTCTGTATTGTGTGTGTTTGTGTAAAATATTTTTCTTTCTTTCTTTCTATTAAATAAATGTATAAAAAATTTATACATGAATTCAGTTTATAGGTGAGAAAAAAGCGATTGTAGTTTTAATTGTTTTCCCTTTTATTTATTCTTTACAATTCGAACGTTACTGATAAATTATTTATTTCCAACCTAAGTTTCGAACGTGTTGACATTGACATTGAATGTCAGATTCAAATGACAAACTTTTGACATAACTGTCACATTGAACACCGTGCCAAGTAGAAAACTTATTAGATTTTTTCCATGAAATTCCACTATAGATTTTCCATTAACCGCTTATGAAAAAAACTCATCATGTTTGCTAAACCGTATAAATTAAAATCTAACAATACCTTGAAGAATTCCGAGAAGTAAGACAAAGTTTTAGTGTGATAAATTCCAGACCATATTTCAACGTATTTTACTTTAAAATTATTTGTTAATTGCAGGAAACATTTAGCACAACGTATACAAGATGAGTTCCCGTCGACGACAGAAGAGAAAGTAAAGGATATAGTGTCTGTGAAGTCGAACTGTATCTGTATGAAGTTGGTGCTTCACTCGGGCGATATGGTGAACGTGTACTCCGTGGACGGCTTGCCTATGGTCATAGAGACGGGCGAGGGGCTCATACCGACCGTCTGCGCGCTGTGGAAGGTGCCTAGCCTGGTGCCCGTGCTGGCCATCCACTCACCAGTGCTGCCCAAGGTTGGTATTTTAGAGATCAGCCTACGAAATCTATTTAAGTAGATTACAATAGAATACAACTTTATTGTTCACCAAAGATATAATTATGTCAAAATAATCAGCCGAAATATCTAAAATTTAAAAAATGTTATAGGAATGTCTTATTTCCATCTTCAGGTTCAAGGAGGTGCTCCTGTTTACCTGCCTGGTGTGGTGATACCGAGCGGAGGCATTGGGTTCCCGATGTTCCAGCGTGGCACACTCATCGGGCTGTGCACACAGGAGAATGCAGCCGTCTGCATTATTGGGAGAGCTGCCATGTCCAGTGCAGACATGCTGCTTAGAGCTGCGTCAGTTAATGTTTATACTATACCAGAAATACCTGATCCCACGACCCACTCTATCACAACACAACTTGATTTATTTTCTTAATTAATTTCGCCCCAAGAGGACACCGGTGTCCGCATACTTACAGTCTTTTAAGTGTCTCAGTCATTATGGTATTCAAAAGGTTAATTAAAAAAAAAAAACAAGTTTAAAAAAAGTTTCGTAAAAATAGTTACTCTAGTCTAAACTTAGTAAATTCAGAATTATTCAATTTTAAATTTTATTTAATTTTTCTTATGTTACGTTCATTAGAACACCATGTTTTGGTAAATAGGTATATACTTATACTAATCAATAAGAATTGATCAGTACCAATATTATGTTTGTATACTTACCATGCAAAAATTATTATTCGTATATTGTTTCCAGAGGAGTGTGTCTAGAAACAATCCAGGTGTTTGGTGACCAACTGTGCAAAGACAACAAGTTCAGTAAGATAGAGCGGCCCAAGCTCGGCCCCGCCGGCTACAGCCAGGGGGACATCACCATAGACTTAACTTCACAAGTCAGCCAGGTGAGATATGCAACCTTCTTACCTGTGGTGTCTCTCTGTCTTTCCCCAAGAGAAGCACTTGCAAGTTTATGTATAATATAATTATATATATATTCCACAACTTTCACACAATGCCATCTAGTCCCAAGCTAAACAGAGCTTATGTTATGGGTACTAGACAACTGATAAAAACATATGTCGGCTCGTGTCCAGAATGGTGTTCGAGCTCTGGTCTATCAGATCTATCATGTGGGCGTATGTGGGTATCGTGCAATGAATAACAACGGCTAGCAGTTGAATCAGTTTACTTCTCAATACATTTCGGTACGGTGCACTGTTATCACAAATTACAAATTACAACAACACGGACAGTTTCAGAACGTCTTGACTCTGCGATGGCTTGGCTCAAAGTGTGCCCGCTCCCCGTGCGGGTCGGTTCACCCCACCACAAGCTCGTAGTAAAGCGGATACGTCACTGACTGTCAGGCGCGCCATCTTTATTTAGTTCTTCCAGTTGCCACTAGATGGCGTGCCTTGTCTTGTTGTCAACAAATCGAAGCTGTTTCCGACACGGCCATCCTGCGAGACACACGTCCTCGTGTGTTAATAGTCATCGCCACCTCAGCTGGAAGATGTCTACTGATGAAATGTTCCAACAAGTCATCCATCGCTGTGTGTTACTCTGAAACAAAACACATCTCGCAGTATCATATAGCTCGGTCACTCCTGACAAACACTAGGAATCAATCTCGCAGCGCGAGTGCATTCCCAAACACGCAAGTTTGAGATTACGTGTCACACACACAAGATTAACAATTCACATCTTGGCCATGAGCGACCATTTACACAAATGTCTGCTTAGTGCGGGAATCGAACTCGCAACACGCAGTCAATCGCTTAATGTGACAACAAATCTTTACTCAATAAACCAAATACAAATTTTGGGTAATAGAAATTGTGTAGAAATAGTAACAGTATGTTACTATTTCTGGTCCGGTCTACTTAGGCCCTTCAGAATTTTAAGCACTTGGTCCAGTCAGTCATGACTCTACAAGGCTTACTTCTTGGTCCGGTCAACCACTGACCCTACAAGATTAATTTCTTGGTCCGGTCAACCCCTGACCCTACAAGATTAGCTTCTTGGTCCGGTTAACCCTCCAGCTTACCACAAGTACTACGTTATCTCATCAGTATTAGAACTGGAGACGATTGTGCTAGGCCGGATAAATATCCCTTTAGCGAATGCTAGACCGGACATCAGTCCCTTTAGCGAATGCTAGACCGGACATCAGTCCCTTTAGCGAATGCTAGACCGGACATCAGTCCCTTTAGCGAATGCTAGACCGGACATCAGTCCCTTTAGCGAATGCTAGACCGGACATCAGTCCCTTTAGCGAATGCTAGACCGGACATCAGTACCTTTAGCGAATGCTAGACCGGACATCAGTCCCTTTAGCTGAGTCATTGGACCGGATTTTCCCTTCAATGACTTTTTCCTACATTTTTTTGTTACTTTCTCTTTTTTTTTCTCTTCTTTTTCTCTTTTTTTTCTCTTTTTTTTTTCTCTTTTTTTTTTTCAAATACCTTCCTAACTCAGTTGGTGTACAAGTGCTTCTTTCTTAACCTATTGTGATACCGTTACAGTACACACAACTAATCAAACTAATCCAAAACACTAATCGTTAAGCTGTACATTATGATCTCTGGCTACTCATAGCCGAGTAACCTCTAGTTACACTTCCATACCTGCGCATCCCTCCAGGATCGCCAAGTCTCTAACGACTTAATGGTTTCCTACAATACGTCCCTAGTTTAAGGTACTGACGGTCAACTGTGACCACTAGATATTGTTTTCTATTAAGCTACGCCTACAAATCAAATCTCCCAATCGTAAACTTAATTATCTCATTATCTGAACTACTTTATTGTACGTCCATTTTATAAGCTCTGAATTTCCTTCTCCATTACTTCAATTCTTTTTTTTTTAATTGTCTTTTTTTTTTAATTTATATTTATCTATCCTCGTACACTTTTAATAGGGTACTCTACACGGTATTTATTGCGTAACGCAAAATCTCTCACGACATTTAAATCAACTAAGGGAACTACGTCATCTTTTGTCATAAACGGCAGATAACGCGCGACTAAAATCGAACAGAAATCATTTCGTGTCAAGATGTTGGCACACTTGGCACTATTACAGGGCATCATCCGCTTTGGATCTAGCCTCCTTACTTTTCATCACCCGCCTAGGATCAAACCATACCGAATGACACTATCCGCCACGGATGAAGAGCCTCGCCACTTGAATTTAATCATCAAAAACGGATCACTGTTTCAAATGTAACGTTATTCCGGCTTTAGTCGACGTTCTCAAAACTACTGTATCATTAAAACCAATACTCTAATTATATCAAACATTGGGAATATGTAATTGAAGATACAACTATCACTACTCTAGGTCGTGTAACTGAGATATGTGATCCGAGATAAATAGCAACGAATAACGTTTAAGTCCGGTATTGCTTTTTTAGTCTTCGATAATCTCTGCACATTTAATTTGACGCGTAGTATTTCCTAACTAAAAGACTAGTTCAGGTCTTTTTTTTTGCAATCATTGAATTACATGGTCGCACCATAATTCATTTACCCGCTTACGAATTATTTTTAATTCATCCTTGCCAAACTATTACTGTCGTCTTTATACAGTCAAAATTAATCGAACGATATGGATCACTTTTTATTGCACGCGTTTGTAGGATACCGATAGTAAAATAGTCCGATTATTAACGAAACGACACAGAAATAATCGCAAGTTTGTGTTCAAGGACACGTCGGTGTCAACAACGTCAACATTATTTCGGAGAACTGTCACCGTCATAAAAAAATCGAACCTTAATTCTCGGATGTACTGAGGGTACTTTGTAATTACAATTATTTACGCCATGAACCTAAGCTATTTTCAAAAAAATGTTTCACGGTCATTAATTCAACTGAACCTTTGCAACAACATTTCACGGCCTAAGATTTAATTTCGCAAATAGATGTTGGTTCACGAAATAAAATCGCGATTTAGCTATTATCAATTTCAACCACAGAAGTAATGATCAATACTTAGTAGGTACCGTCATATGTCACCTACACTTGTCAAAGTTATTACCTTTTATTTTACATCTACCCCAAAATTTACTGACAACCTACACTGTCTCCTGCTCCGCCCAAGAGCGAGTCTCGCCATTGGATGATTTTCACCCACCATAAAAAAAAATCTTTAATGAATGAGAACTCAGCTTCAGAATAAAAGTGGAATGAGAATACCTGATCTTTTTCTGATGAAAGATCGGCGACCACGACGTCAATCCATCGGTCGCTGTCACAACGGCACCGTCACGGTTACCACCGCGCCACTTCTCTCAGGGATCCAGATGTCCATCAAGAACTCTGCTCTCCAAAGCCGACCTGGATTGGCTTGCTACCTTGTTGCCGGTGGCCTTGAGGCTTGAATATTCTTGTTTTCAGTTTGCGTGTGTCCAATTTTCTCGTAGTGATTTCCGATTTGCTCTTGTCTCTCGGGGTCGAATTTGGGTAGATTCACAATCTGGGTAGGACGTTGTAGTTTGCGCTCTGGGGGCACAAAGTCACCATGGTCCAACATTCGTTGCTCAGGATTAGGGAAAAACCCCAGAAAAAAACCTAATCAGACCATTCAATCCGGGTCTTTATTTTCTAATTTTTGAAATTCGAATAATAACCGCCAACTGTCTTTGTTCTCGCCATTTTCTTCAGTGTTGCGTAATTATTGCTCACATAGCTTGTCGATTCATTTGCACGATTGAATCCCACTTCTGATGTCGGCTCGTGTCCAGAATGGTGTTCGAGCTCTGGTCTATCAGATCTATCATGTGGGCGTATGTGGGTATCGTGCAATGAATAACAACGGCTAGCAGTTGAATCAGTTTACTTCTCAATACATTTCGGTACAGTGCACTGTTATCACAAATTACAAATTACAACAACACGGACAGTTTCAGAACGTCTTGACTCTGCGACGGCTTGGCTCAAAGTGTGCCCGCTCCCCGTGCGGGTCGGTTCACCCCACCACAAGCTCGTAGTAAAGCGGATACGTCACTGACTGTCAGGCGCGCCATCTTTATTTAGTTCTTCCAGTTGCCACTAGATGGCGTGCCTTGTCTTGTTGTCAACAAATCGAAGCTGTTTCCGACACATACATATACAGGCTGTTAGTGTAAACACTGTTATCCTTAAAACTAGTGATTTGGTTTCAGTTATAGAACGTATATTCAACGAAAAAAAAAACATTTTTTTTTTTAGGAAAATCTCCATTTTTCCTCAAATATATTTTACCCTACACGCAAAGCCAAATACGACGCCTATAACGGAGCGCGGGTACATACAGAGCGCTAGTCCAAACAGGCCGCCGCGCCGCGCGCGGTGGTGAGCGAGCCCCCCGACACGACACCCCTTCGCAGCTTCGGCCCCTCAGTCTGTCGGCCGCCTCGCTATCGATCGCACGTCACGTTACGCCCGCACACTTAAGTGTGTACCTAGGTTATTGTGTAGTGTGATTGTGTCTTACACAAACGTACAAGTACAGTGGACCAAAATGATTCAAACCGATAAACAATGTTGGCGGCTACTCAAAGTGTGTGTGTGGGAACCAATAGCTGCCAGTTGACCTTTAGGAACGCATGCTGAATTTCTTCGCGGAGAACCCAGAGGAGAATACGAGGTACCTAATAATGTGGTTAGTTAAAACTTATGTTGAAAACTTGTTGTTAGGTCAACGCCCTTGCAAGTGGTTACGTAACTCGAGTTAAGACTTATGTAGGTAGTTATAACGGAGCCATGAATTTACGGACGGCGTTGGACATAAACATTTTTTATTTTTATTAAAGAAAAATTGATTATTAATTTTTAAATTCATATAAACATTTTTATAATTAAATCAACTACCTATGCTTTTAATGTGTTTTCGTCCTATGATGAGTTCCCTGACAGTTCTTGTCTGACAATTAAAGTGATGAGACCTAACGAAATTTAATCGATTTTTTTATAATATCGAATCAGTTGGCAAAGAAAGTGGAATCGGATTGCTAATTTTCACATAGGCTAACATAACATACATAACATCATGGGAGCAGAGCAAAAACCTGATATACCGCCGACGAAACCGCGGGGGACCGCTAGTGATAAATAAAACGCAGTATGTTAAAAATATTAATAATTTATTTACTCTTCACTGTCAGAACTTGATTCTTGATTAGAGCTTATATCCATATCGGAAGGATACAAGGCAGACGCACTCGTACTGACGCGACGCGGTCGCAATTGCAAGATGGCCATTCCGATTCATCTATTTTTTATCGATTAGTGTCGATTAGGTAGTAAGAATAGTAGTAGGTATGAAGAATGGTAAAGCCATTGGTCCAGATAGAATACCAGTTGAAGTGTGGAAGTTATTGCAAGTGGATGGATGGATGTGGTTAGCTTTGTTCTTCAATAAGTTGTTGCGGGAAGAAGCCATACCTGATGAGTGGTGCAACAGTTCATTAGTGCCCATTTTTAAAAACAAAGGTGATGTGCTTGAGTGCAACAATTATAGAGGAATAAAGCTAATGTCACATACTATGAAAGCCTGGGAGAAAGTTATTGAGAGGCGGTTGAGAGAAGAGAGTGAAATTTCACAGAACCAATTCGGTTTTATGCCAGGTCGCGGTACAACGGATGCCATTTTCGCTATACGCCAGCTGTGTGAGAAATACAGAGGTGCACATAAAAACTTGCACATGGTATTCATTGACCTCGAAAAGGCATACGACCGGGTACCTCGTGAGGTTCTGTGGTGGGCCCTTAAGGAGAAAGGTGTGCCTGGGAAGTATGTTCAGTTGATCCGAGCGATGTACAGTCGATGCAGTACCCAAGTCCGGTCTACAGCAGGCACCACTAGCAGCTTCAATGTGGCTGTTGGCTTACATCAAGGGTCGGCTCTCAGCCCTTACCTCTTCCTGATGATAATGGACGCTCTTACGTCGGACATTCAGGAAGAGGCTCCCTGGTGTATGTTATTCGCCGATGACATTGTGCTGGTTGCCGAGAGTGGTCAAGAGATCCAGAATAGATTGGAGGTGTGGTGGCACAGACTGGAGAGTGTTGGCCCGAAATTAAGTAGAACCAAAACGGAGTACTTGTTCTGTGATTTCGGCGGTCTCTCCGGTCCTGTGGCCTTAGCTCTTGCCGGAACGCCCATACCAATCTGTTCCGACTTTCGGTATCTCGGGTCGCTCGTCCAAGGAGATGGTGAGATAGACCGAGACGTAACGCATCGGATCAACGCAGGATGGATGAAATGGCGACAGGTCACGGGAACAACTTGCGACCCACGGATGCCCCTCAAGTTGAAGGGCAAAATTTACAAGTCCGTGATAAGACCTGTCCTACTGTATGGATCAGAATGTTGGGCTGTGAAAAAGACGGATGAAAAAAGACTGCATGTAGCGGAGATGAGAATGTTGAGATGGATGTGTGGTGTGACGAGAATGGATAAAGTGAGAAATGAGTATATTAGAGGAAGTCTGAAAGTGGCGCCAGTGACTGAAAAGTTGAAAGGAAATCGTTTGTCTTGGTATGGTCATGTGAAGAGGAGAGATGAAACGCATGTCACAAAAAGGGTTTTGAGTTTACACGTAGATGGATGGAGAGGAAGGGGGAGACCAAAGAAGAGATGGATGGATTGTGTGAGGAGTGATATGATAGAAAAGGGAGTTACTGATAGTGTGACGGGTGACAGGACAGAGTGGAAGAAAAAAACATGTTGCACCGACCCCAAATAAAATGGGATAAGGGTAGGATGATGATGATAGTGTCGATTAGGTAGTGTCAATCTCTATAGTCAGAAGTTCCGTTCAACGCATTACACATTTTCTAAGTTTATACTTTTTTATTTTTTATACTTAATTTTATGTACTTAAATTATAATCACGATAATTTACTGTTTAATTTACAAAATATCATTATCATTCAATTCGTAATTATTTTGCCAGTTTATTTTTTTTTTAGTCTAAGGTAGTATGCGTGCCACGGAAAAAAATGAACTGTCAGGGAACTCATCATAGGGCGAAAAAACATTAGTGACAACGGTGTTTACCCTTACAGGCGATATACATATCATATTTATATTTTAAATACATACATATCATAGATAAATTACACCCAGACACAGAAAAAATGATCATGCTCATCACACAAACATTTGTCCTGGGTGGGAATCGAACCCACGACCTCAGGTGTAGCAGTCAAGGCCACTAACTACTAGACCAACAGGCCAGTCATTAATTATGCAACTTTCTTACCTGCAGTTTCTCTCTGTCTTTCCCCATGAAAAACACTCGCAAGTTTATGTATGCATGTAGTTATATAAAAAACGTGTTACTATTATAGATGAACATCCAACCCCCGGTTAGAGAGGAGTGGCCCAGCCTGGGCAAGAGGCCGCCGCCCGCGCAGCCCGCACCGGTGCAGGCGCCGCCGCACAACGAGCCGAAAGTCATCGCCGAGGAAGCGCCGGGGGAGCCGGAGGTGGCGGAGGCCGACGTCGATGACAGCGTACTTACAGGTACCTAGCCTAACTGAGTTAATGTTCAATTTAGCTATTAGGTAATAGATTTTTGCCTTTACTAAGAAAGTAAAAAAAAATTCTTCTTCAAAATATATATCAAAAGCGAAATACTATTTGGCAGGTAGCATAGGTTCCTTATAGGGTTAAGCTAAGGGGGTCTACCTGGGACCAAGGGTTAATGTGCGTCACACCGGAGCCCTAGGACTAAGGCAAAGAAGGAATGGGGTGGGTCGTCAGTTTGAGTCTGAAACTGTTTCCTGCTTCGCCCAAGGGCGGGATTCGTCATTCGATTACTTTCCCACCACAAAAAAAATACACTGAGGGGTAAAACGGGAGTTGGGAGTTTATATAGAAAAACCGACTTTCATGCTAGTGAAAATTCTGGCAGAAACTAGTATAATTATATAATAATATATTCCACTAGTAAATAAAAAAACAAAAGTACAAAAAATACCATGACCCTTGCAGACTTGAGCCTATAATGTAACACTAGTTACTGTTTAACATATGACACTAAAATTATTTCTCATTTAATTTCAGAAGACTCCCAAATAGAAGAGTACGACATACCGACGGACATGGACGGCCTGCTCCGCTGGTGCCTGCTCACCTTCCTCAAGCTAGACGCTAAGAACACGGAGCTGCCGCTCAAAACTAATCTCTTGTACAGGTTGCTATTTAGTACTATTTACTGTCCAATAACTTAAATTACAATTTTTAAATATATTTGATATCATGTGTGTGTGTTTCAGGAATCATTTAATAGCCCTGTGCCCTCCGGACCGAACATTAGAAGTAAAGAAATCCTCGTACAAGAAACTAGGGAAATTCCTTGAAGCTATGCAACAGGTAAACATGTTCGATACTTACTAAATTATCAGTTACACAATTTTTTGCGAGTAGGTACTAGTTTTGTAGTATACACGTAGCCGCGGCACCGTTCGCATTAGCGCCGCCGCCGCCGGTGCACACTGGTAGATCAGCTCGAAGAATTTTCAAACAAAATGGTGCTCCAGCACCATTCATGTAGTAGAGATTCCGAACCGAGAAGGCGATAATCATCTATTCTCACGTGTATCATACGACGTTTATCAATACACTTGTGCTATAACTATTAATAGCAACAGTGAAATTAAAATTAGTACTTACATGTAATTTTTTGTGACATGGAGAAAAAAAAATCAATGTCAATGAAAATCTTACTCCCTGTATATGTTATTGAAATTACTGCTTGCATGCAGAGAGATATTTAACAAAACGCTGTGGATGTTTTCAACGCGGTCTTGTAATTTTGATAAGATGGATTCTCTATCTGAGGCGCGTACTCAAGATCAGTGTTCCGCATACTTTTAGTGTTCACGGCACAACTAGGTCATTAAAAAAAAAATGGCGGCACATTATAAACGAAAAATCGTTTTTTTACGCAATCCCTAGGTTGATTTAATTTTTTCTTCCATCTATCTATTAACTTTAATGTAATCTTATTTTTCTGAGTTACACATTAAAAAAAAACACCGCGGGACAACAGTGTGCCGCACCCTTTGCGAAACACTGCTCTAGATGACTTCTTAAAAAATGTGCAATACAATATTTTTAGTGTTTTAGCATCAGTGATACACTTAGAGAGATGCATAATAAACCCAAGCAATTTAGATGCCTTTGACAATTGCATATATGTGTGCGTCAACTTGTTGTCCTCATGGACGCTTAAGTCGCGTATAGTACCTTGGCAAGATCTGGCTCGCCAAAGTATACTAAGTAGTAGCTATGACTGTACGTTTTCTAGTGTTAGTAATCACTGAACACTTAGTTGGGTTCAAATAAAGTTTATTAGCCCTATTAGTCTTCTAGCCAATGGAAATCTGCTTGACATGCTATTCTCTATGCTAGTCAAATGTATAAATGGTGGGAAAGATTTTCATGTCATCAGCAAAACATAGCAGTTTAGAAGAATGTAGGCACTGATCGATGTCGTTCACATATATAACGAATAAGAAAGGACCGAGCAACGAACCCTGAAGTACTCCGCTGGGCACGTCTTCCCAGCTAGACTTAATTATTAAGTACTGCTGCCTGTGACTTGTTATTAATGTAAAAAGAAAAACATACTTAGGTCCCTATGGATACCTATTATACTTATTTTCTTTATTCTGATAAAGAATCATATCATGGTCAATCCAATCAAATGCCTTGCTATAATCTGTGCAAACAACATCGACTCGATTTCCATAGTCCATAGCATCCGTAATGTAACCATTTAACATAGTCAAATTAGAAGTGGTAGACCGTCCTTTTAAAAATCCGAGCTGGAAGAAGCTGAGCGAGCTAGCAAAGGCGGGATATAACAATCATCTCAAATATTCCAGCTATAACGCACAGCTTGAATATAGGCCTATATAGTGACCTCAGTTTTTGACCTCTGCTTAGGTACAGGTGTAATAAAAGCAATACAGGGATAACACCTTCAGATTTATCTCAAAGTCTTTAGACTTAGAAAACAAAATAGAGATTTACAAAGTTCTAGCCTTATGTCAAACAGGTTGTTCGGATTGACCGGTAGTTATTATACTACTACGGACGTTGCGATCAACTTCAAAAAGTAAGAATATTGATTACGACCATAGATATAAGAAAAGAGGAGATATGTTGAGTAGTCAAAAATGTACGGGAACACGCTGTCTGCAGTCATCCCCACTTCTACGTTCACTCGCACGTTTGCAAATATACTTACGCACTCACGCACACATTCGCAATTGAAATGAAATGTGAATGTGTGTGTGAAATGTGCTGTGCAAAAGCAATTTATTTTACACTAGCTTTTGTCAGCGGCTTCGCCCGCGTACATAAAATATAGCCTATGTCACTCAGGAGTAAAGTAGCTTTCTATTGTTGCTAAAATTTTTCCAATCGGACCAGTAGTTCCAGAGATTACCCCCTACAAACAAAAAAACATAAAAACAAAAAAACAAACTTTACCTCTTTATTATATTAGTGTAGATGTAGATTTACGCTAGTGATTGATTGAGTTTTTTGTGCTATTTTTTTGGGCCCCAAAAAATAAATAAAATAAAAATGGTTTTCATAAAGCTCAAAAATTAATTTTAGCTAATAAATTAATGTTTGAGCATTTTAGGACTCCTTAATAAACCGTAACGACGAAATTTATCTCCGGACCGGATAACTATGGTGATTCTCAAGAAAATCGTTTGATCAATTAATGTACTGCTGTTGGTTACTATATTACTCACTGACCTGTGAAATGAAGGTATTTAGTAGCACTTGACGCTTTGATATTATAGGGGTGGCATTTTTAGTCAAATAATGCAATCTTAAATTTATGTATTTTTCCATGACAATATTAAGAATTATTCCATAAAAAAGATATGTTTAAAAAACAAAAGAAAAACCTTTATCTCACTTCTGCAAAAATACGGTCTAGTTTTAAAATAGGGACTGCCCATTCAAAAAGCCTGCGTTTTTTTTTAAAGGCGGAAACATTTCGGGTTTAAAATGTCTTAAGCATATTGTATTATTTTTCGTAGGGAACTAATTAGGTGGCCTTCTAGTAGCATCAATCCATTTATTTTTTTAAATTGCATCTTTCGGCAATCTGAAAACATAAAACAACGTTTTAATTGTCATTTTTACCTAAGCTTAGTACTAGCTTATGCACGCCATGTTAAAAGCTTTTG
This sequence comes from Mythimna loreyi, assembly GCA_029852875.1. Taxonomy (NCBI): domain Eukaryota; kingdom Metazoa; phylum Arthropoda; class Insecta; order Lepidoptera; family Noctuidae; genus Mythimna; species Mythimna loreyi. The sequence goes on along the minus strand of CM056795.1, from coordinate 363,041 downwards.
TAAAGAACGTAGTAGAGCATATTAAATACATATTATATGAAATACAACACATACCCATAAATCTACACTCATCATCATCATCATGTCAGCCGAGCGACGCCCACTGCTGGGCATAGGCCTCCCCCAAGGATCTCCACAACGATCGGTCCTGTGCTGTCCGCATCCAGCGGCTTCCCGCGACCTTCACCAGATCGTCGGTCCACCTTGTAGGGGGCCTGCCCACGGAGCGTCGTCCGGTACGCGGTCGCCATTCGAGAACCTTTCCGCCCCAACGGCCATCGGTTCTCCGCGCTATGTGTCCCGCCCACTGCCACTTCAGCGATGCAATCCTTCGAGCGATGTCGGTTGATTTCGTTCTCCTGCGGATCTCATCATTCCTGATTCGATCAAGCAGGGAAATACCAAGCATCGCTCTCTCCATTGCTCGCTGGGTGACCTTGAGCCTTCTTAAGAGACCCATAGTAAGCGACCACGTCTCACTACCGTAAGTCATCACTGGCAACACGCACTGGTCAAAGACTTTTGTCTTGAGACACTGAGGTATTTCGGACGCGAATATATGCCGGAGCTTCCCGAACGCTGCCCATCCGAGTTGGATTCGACGAGAGATCTCTTTCTCGAAGTTGGACTTACCTAACTGGATTGTCTGTCCCAGGTAAACATAGTGGTCAACAACTTCGAGTGTAATGTTCCCAACGTTAACTGGAGCGGGTGCAACATGGGCATTTAACATGATTTTCGTCTTGTCCATGTTCATCTTAAGACCCACTCTTTTGGAAGCATTACCGAGATCTTCGAGCATTATGTTCAGGTCTTCCAAGGTCTCAGCCATAAGAACTATGTCATCGGCAAATCGCAGGTGTGTTAAGTACTCGCCATTGATGTTGATGCCGCGTCCTTTCCAGTCCAGAAGCTTGAAAATATCCTCCAACGCAGCTGTGAATAGTTTCGGAGAGATAACGTCTCCTTGTCTCACGCCTCGCTGTAGTTGTATCGGATTAGAGCTCTGGTTCTGTAATTGGACCGACATGGTGGCGTTTTGGTATAAGTACTTTAGCACCTCGATGTACCTGTAGTCTATTTGGCACCTTTGGAGAGACTGCAGAACTGCCCAGGTCTCAATCGAATCAAAGGCTTTCTCATAGTCCACGAACGCTAAACAAAGTGGCAAGTTGTACTCTTCGGTCTTCTGTATAACTTGCCGCAGCGTATGAATGTGGTCTATGGTACTATAGCCTTTTCGGAACCCGGCTTGTTCGGGAGGTTGGAAGTCGTCAAACCTGCGAGCGAGACGATTCGTAATGACTCTAGAGAACAACTTATAGATATGGCTCAGAAGCGAGATGGGTCTGTAGTTCTTCAAGAGAGTTTTGTCACCCTTCTTGAAGAACAACATCACATCGCTTCTGCCCCATGCCTTTGGCGTTTTGCCCTCGAGGATGACAGAATTGAAGAGCGTTTGGAGGACTTTAAGTATTGGCTTACCGCCCGCTCTCAAGAGCTCTGTTGTAATTCCGTCATCACCCGCCGCCTTGTTGTTTTTAAGCTGCTTCAGAGCCATCCTAATCTCGTACAGGCTGACGTCCGGGATATCTTCGGTATAGTGTCGGGTAAGCTTGGCTCTAGGATCCCTAGCCTTGCTTTCAACAGGTGTTTGCGTGGAATATAACTGTCCATAGAAACTCTCAATCTCCCTCAGAATTTCAGGTGTTGACGTAATGATGCTACCTTCCTCAGTTTTCAGCCTCGTCAATCGGCTCTGCCCAATAGACAGATCTCTGGCGAACACTTTGGAGCCTTTGTTCCGCTCAATGGCGTCTTTGATGCGCTGTGTATTAAATTGGCGAAGGTCGCTCGTCAAAGATTTAGATATCTGTCTATTGAGTTGCCGATAACGATGGGCATCCGTTGAGTCTTGTAGCCTCATTTCGTTCCTCTGATCCATGAGTTGGAGAGTCTGACCGGAGAGTTTCTTTAATTTAGGACGGCGGGTTTTAAAGTACTTGGACCCTACCGTACGGACAGTATTCACCACCATGTTGTATAGATCGTCCACATCGATGCTGTTCTCAAAGGCTTCGAAGCGGTTTTGTAGCTCGAGCTGAAAGCTCTCGGGGTTTTGAATTTGAGCCGGTATTGGTCGGAGCGTGGATTTTATCAGTCGCGCTCTTTCAAGCTTTACGTCGATATTCAATGTGCCTCTGACCATACGGTGATCGCTTCCTGTCTTAACAGCGTTGATCACAGCGACATCATTGAATATATGCTTCTTTGTCGACATGATAAAATCGATCTCGTTTTTGACTCTACCGTCCGGACTGATCCAGGTCCATTTGCGGCTTGCGGGCTTCTCGAAGAAGGAGTTCATCATAAAGAGGTTTTCTTTCTCCATGAAGTCCGCCAGCATCTGGCCCCTTTCGTTCCGTTGCCCAAATCCAAATTTCCCCACTCTCAACTCATCACCGCAACGTTGCCCCAACTTCGCATTGAAATCCCCCATCACAATCGTGTAGTGGGTTTTATAGCTATGCATGGCTTCAGAGATCTCCTCATACATAGCCTCCACTTCGACATCGTCGTGTTTCGAGGTCGGAGCGTAGACTTGAATGACATTCAGCGAATATCGTTTCGATATTCTGAGTATCAGGTACGCTACCCTGCCCGAAACACTTCCGATAGTGATCACATTGTTGACAAGGGACTTGTGGACGATGAACCCGACACCACCTATGGACTGTTGGTCGCCCTCCCGGTGGTATAGTAAGTTACCGGATTGCAGGGTTATCGTATCCTCGCCCTCTCTTCGGACTTCAGATAACCCAATGATATCCCAATGTAACTTACTAATTGCCTCTTCCAACTCTACGAGCTTCGCGTCAAGCCTCAGTGTGCGCGTGTTGTATGTTGCCAGGTCGAGTCGTCGTGTTTGGCAGCCGAATCTCACCCGGAGATTCTTAGCACCCCCTGCCCCGCCTTTACCATAGCCGCTACCGTAACTAGGAAAAGCGGGGCTGCCGGGGACTGGGGGCCGATTTTTTGCTTGTGTCGTCATAGGGGGTTTTGCCGTAATCGCCACGCTTGGCAGGCGGGTTGGCGATCGCAGTATGGCCTGCTGTCGTTTGGAGACGCTGCTGCCCATCTCCTGATGCCAGTTTTCCCTCTGTCGGCTCTTACGACACCCACGGGAAGAGAGGGGGTAGTGCTATTCTTTTTACGTGCCGGCACTACACGGCACAAATCTACACTAATATAATAAAAAAGTAAAGTTTGTTGTTTTGTTTGTAGGAGGTAATCTCTGGAAGTACTGGTTCGATTGCAAAAATTTTTTCACTGATAGAAAGCTGCTTCATTTCTGAGTGTCATAGGCTATATTTTATGATTATGAATAATATAATAAAGAAGTAAAGTTTGTTCTTTTATCTCGAGAAATTACATAGGAACAGAGTTAAATATGTTAAAACAAGAAATTTCCGCGGACGAAGTCGCGGGCAGAAGCTAGTAAAATATAAAGAGGTAATACGTGTTGTCTTATTTTAAGCAAAAGTCGTTAATTCTGTATCATATCCTTTATTAAGCACATCTGAAGCTTTTAAAGCCTTTAAGCAAAATAGTAAAAATATTAAATCCAGAAAAAAATAAGGAAATAACAAAAAGGTAAGGCATAACACAGACACCAATAAATAATCCACTGACTTTTAACTTACAATTTAACCAACTCACTTTATGACAGTTAGTTACATAATTATTTCTTTACAACTCTGTAAAATAATCAAAACATGTAAATACAAATACATAGGTACATTATTTCACATCGGATACCCGACCAATCAATATTGTGTTGTTATCGATAAGTCGACATTAATGGATCTGCAACAAGCGCAATAGTGCATCACTAGCTAGCCACCGCTGAGAGCGGCCGTATTATGAAACACACCGCATTGATAAAGTATCGTTATGTTCCTATTACATTGCTGGTCTAGTTATTGAGTGTCAAAATTAAGTAGTGGTTAAAGAGCAACGTATTTACTGCACAAGTAATACAGTCGCTATAATATTTAAAAACAAAAATAACGTAGTAACAGCCAAGGACATTCTAAGATTTGTTGTTTTTACTGATTTTAAAGACAAATATAGTACTTATTAAACTTATACTTACATATGGTAAGAGATTCCGTGATTATCCAGGTTACTCTTATCACTTCGGTTCTTACAAGAAAGCACTGAACAACACGGCATTTTAAATATTTTATGAGCACGTACCGCGAGTCTCACTAGTTTACAACTGAGTGCCGCACGACGGCCGTTTGCCCGAAAGTGTGCTTATTGAACAAGTCGCGATCTACACGAACACACCCACTTGCCACTTCTCCTGTTTTTTTTTTATATTTCTATGATTACGACTCTCTTAGTGAAGCTCACAAACGTTCATCTCTTTTCAAATGATCCGCCGTCTTAGCTTGGTTGTCTGTTCAAGGAAGGCTTGCTCGAGGTGCGCGAGATCGACAAGGGCGTGGACGCGGTGACGGCGGTGAGCCTGCAGCACGACGCCCTGCGCGCGCACGTCGTGCCCGCCGCGCTGCGCGCCGTGCTGCGCGCGCCCGCGCCCGCCCCAGCCGACACCGACTACGTGCCGCCGCAAGTCCGGGAGATGTACTGCATCACTGCTAATGTGGCCGAAGTCTTCGCACCGCTCAAGTTAGTTGCTTACCACCATGTGTTTCCCAATGGCTTTGAAAGCCCTATTCCCTTTTGCTGTCGTCTAAGAACTTACTTCCAGCTTGATTTGCCAAAACTACGACTTTTACTACGTCTAGGTACTTCATTCCTTTATAAATGAAGTAGATGAGAGAAGAAGAGGTTCTAACATGTTAAACTTTCATAAAATTCACAACTAAGAAATTTGATGTCCGACAAATATAATCGTAGGCAGCAAATTGACCTGGTAAACAGTATAGGAGATTCAAGACCTCACAGGGGCAAAAACTGGCTAATGAAAAAAGAACTTTCATTAAAAATTGTTATAGCCATCCTAAAACGTGTAAATCGCTCTATGCTTATGATCAAACATTACTGTTAACTTTAATAATCGTGTGTGTGTAGGAAAGGCACAGCGCTCACGTCCGGGGAGGTGCGCGCGACGCTGACGGAGTACGTGAAGTCGCGCGGCCTGGACGCCGGCCGCGGCGCCGTCACGCTCGACGCCGCGCTCGCCAAGCTCACCGGGAAACCTGTACAGGTACTCTTGGCGAATAGCCAGATTATATGCTTACTACAATCTATCAGACGACAGAATACTTTGGCGTACCTATACTTCGTAATAGTTTCACCTAATCGCTGAGTGTTCTATATACGTCTCTTCGCTTCAATGTTGGCATTCCCTATTATGTATAATCACAACCAAGCCTATTGATGCTTACAATTTAATAATATAATTCATTTTAATACTTTACCAAAATAAACTGTGTTTTCTGGTATTAAATCTGTGGGACACAGATTGAAAAAGAAAGAGATGTGGAAAACATCCAAATAATATTTTTTTTTATCTGGATGTTACCATCAGGTAGGGGATGGTAAACGATGAATATGAATAAAATAACAAAACTACATAACCCATAGGACTCAGTGAAGTGGGACGTGCTGATGTCGGCGGTGCAGAGCAAGATGACGCCAAGCACTGAGATGCGCTTCGCGGACGGCAGCGTCAAGCTCAGCAAGACCAAGCTGGAGCCCGTGCGCATGCAGGTCGCCACGCGCAGCGGCAACAAGAAGGTAGGCCGACGATGACGTCACGCTCAGCAGTAGCTAGCTGGAGCCACGCGCAGTGGCAACTAGAAGATAGGCCGACGTTGACGTCACGCTCGGCAACAGCTAGCTGGAGCCACCCGCAGCGGCACCAAGAAGGTAAGGCGACGATGACGTCACGCTCATAGCTGGAGCCACGCGCAGCGGCAACAAGAAGGTAGGCCGACGATGACGTCACGCTCAGCAGCAGCTAGCTGGACCCACCCGCAGCGGCACCAAGAAGGTAAGGCGACGATGACGTCACGCTCATAGCTGGAGCCACGCGCAGCGGCAATAAGAAGGTAGGCCGACGATGACGTCACGCTCATAGCTGGAGCCACGCGCAGCGGCAACAAGAAGGTAGGCCGACGATGACGTCACGCTCAGCAGCAGCTAGCTGGACCCACCCGCAGCGGCACCAAGAAGGTAAGGCGACGATGACGTCACGCTCATAGCTGGAGCCACGCGCAGCGGCAATAAGAAGGTAGGCCGACGATGACGTCACGCTCATAGCTGGAGTCACGCGCAGCGGCAACAAGAAGGTAGGCCGACGATGACGTCACGCTCAGCAGCAGCTAGCTGGAGCCACCCGCAGCGGCAACAAGAAGGTAGGCCGACGATGACGTCACGCTCGGCAGTAGCTAGCTGGAGCCACCCGCAGCGGCAACAAGGAGGTAGGCCGACGATGACGTCACGCTCAGCAGTAGTTAGCTGGAGCCACCCGCAGCGGCAACAAGAAGGTAGGCCGACGATGACGTCACGCTCGGCAGTAGCTAGCTGGAGCCACCCGCAGCGGCAACAAGGAGGTAGGCCGACGATGACGTCACGCTCAGCAGTAGCTAGCTGGAGCCACCCGCAGCGGCAACAAGGTAGGCCGACGATGACGTCACGCTCAGCAGCAGCTAGCTGGAGCCACCCGCAGCGGCAACAAGGTAGGCCGACGATGACGTCACGCTCAGCATTAGCTAGCTGGAGCCACGCGCAGCGGCAACAAGGAGGTAGGCCGACGATGACGTCACGCTCAGCAGTAGCTAGCTGGAGCCACCCGCAGCGGCAACAAGGAGGTAGGCCGACGATGACGTCACGCTCAGCAGCAGCTAGCTGAGTAGCTAACTGTTCTCGTTGCCAACCAGTGTGCTAGCGCTAAGTATAGTTCTATACTTATGTGCTGTAGTTAGATATGAACAGTTTAATTTGACTACATTCAATAAAGTGGTAGGTATTTCGGTATGTCTGATTTTAGAAAACACAATAAAAAAAATGTGTTCAGCGCCATCTAGTGAGAACATCGCCACATATACAATGTTGATTGAAATTAAAGTATTTAATTTAAAATTATTATCTTGAAACCATGTCAAATATAACTGCAACGCTTTTATGAAATTCAGATAACACTTAATCTTCATTCACCAGGTGACACTGGTATCGAACCTGGAGCAGTTCGGCTTCAGCCTGCCGGCGCTGAGCCACGTGTGCCAGACGGGCGTGGCGGCGTCGTGCGGCGTCACGCGCGCGCCGGGCGCCAAGGCCGACCAGCTCATGGTGCAGGGCGACCAGGTAACGTCGCGTGATTATCATCACTAGCTGAACGAAAACTACCGACAGATAGACCTACCTAATCGTCACCTCATAACCCAGTTTTGTGCTTCTCGCATCTAGTAGACTTCCACTAGACCATCTTTCCACATTCTTGGAGGCCATTCAGCAGAGCAGGGCACATGCTCACAGGACAGTTGGTCAATAGAGCTGAACAAATCCCCATTTAAGTCAAATGATACACCAAGCTGGGCAAACAACCATCCCCACAAATATTTTCATATAAATCCCCAAACAAATTGACAAACAAACTGGTGGAAGCTACAAGTCACCTTTGGATCTGACTAATACAGGCAATTCATCACTTTCTGGCTACATCTTGTAGAGGATAATTCAATTTAAACCTTGTCATTTTTCCTCAAATAGTTTTGTTTTTATTTCTGAACTTGTGTAACTCTTTAGTGTTGCTGTGTGAACAAAGACAGTGGGAGGTCATTGAACCATGGAAGAGTCATGTCCTTTTTGAAGGTTGAAAACAACCTGCACACCTACTCACTGTTGTGTTTTGTTCAGTATTTATCAATCTGTATCACTGAACAATTTTTCAAGAACTTTGTTTTACTTTGCTATGACTAACTGACATAGCTATCTCTAGGTGTCCAGTACTAGAGTTGAATTTAGATAAGTCTGCGCGCGGCGAAAAAAGGAAACTAATCATTTGCCGTCATCTTGACATTTATGTCAGGTGTCAAAAGAATGTTTTGTCTTCCGTGTTTTTAATCGTTTCCAAAGTAAATAATCGTCATCATTATACTGAAAATGGTTAAAAGTGCTGGTAAAGATATTATCTTGAAATTCAAACGTGCTTGTTAAGAGGAATGAGAAAATATCGGGCCTACAATACGATTTTCCAAAAGTGGACCATTTGTCAAATATTTTTTTCGGGTGACCAGAACAACAAATCTCCCTGAATATTCGTACCCGAGTGGTGCCTGGCAGAGTTGGTTGAAAATGGACTGCTACTATGTATTTGAATCTTAACAAGTGATTATTATAACGAGCTATTAAAGAGTTTGTTGAAAATGGACTGCTACTGTGTATTTTAATCTTAATGAAGTGACTATTATAACAAGCTATTATATATTATATAAAGTACATATTTTCTAAGTTCTCATGACTTTTTTATAATAATTAATTAAACAACCTATAATTCAATCTATTTGTTTACTTTCATTAAAGTAGTAATTATATAGATTTGGATCTATATCAATATATATTATATAAAGATCAATGCAACTATACGTTGTAATTTTATAACTCAAGAACGTGCCCACCTATCCAAACCAAATGCTTAAGCTTTGTTCGGACTATTTAGTAGATGGTTTATGTCAAGTTTGTACAAAATCGGTCAAGGGGTTCTTCATTTATCACATTTTTCTGATACCGGAAGCGAAGCCGCGGGTAAAAGCTACTAATATAAAAAGCGAAATACCACTCACTGATTAATTACTATATCTCTGAAACTATAACAACTAGAAACTTAAAATTCGGCAGGTAGGTTTCTTACAGGGTGTAGACGTCCGCTATGAGATTTTACGAAACTCCACCCCTATGGCGGTTAACAGACTTTCACGCAGGCGAAGCCGCTGGCAGAAGCTGGTACACCTATTACAGAAAAAAGGCTGCGTGCGGCTAAAATTTGTTTTAATTTTTTGACAAAATTGGTCGTTTATGTCAGGTGTCTGGAGAAAGTGTCGCGTCTTGTGTTTTTAATTGTTTCAAAAGAATATATTGGTCATAATTATGCCGAAAGTTATTAAAAGTGCTGGGAGAGAGATGGTCTTGAACGTTAAACATGCCTGTGAAGAACGAAATAACAACGAGCCTTTGGTACCATTTTCGAAAGTTAGAGCCCGTGTTGCTTACTTGACAGGTAATTTTTAGAATGACCATCACAATAAAATTTGATTTCAAAATGTATTTCTAGTGCTTTGTATTTTTTTATTATATGAGGGAAAGTAGATTAATTAAACTGGCAACATTAAGCACGCCCCCAGCCACGCGCAGACTTAACGTAATCCAACTCTAGAACTAAATCCAATAATATTAATGATTGTTTTATCTCCCACAGACATATTTCATCGCCAAACTGCTCATAGAGAAGTATGGCTTGCCCAAGAAGTTTGTGGAAGGAGCAGACAAGGCACTCAACAAGAAGAAATGATGGAACTCCTTTGACGAACATGTTGTGGCCACAAGTGAACCTGGAGACAGAGAGTGCAGTGATAACCAGTGTGATTATGAAATAAAACAGTACATGCGTTTCTTAAGTTTATTTATTTTATTATTTCTTATATCTACCTTACACTACCTGACCTCACACACCTCAGACATGAGATGTATACATTTTAAACTAAAGCAAGGAATTACATTATGGCAACCGAGATACTTTTAGAAGAACTTATAGTGCTAGTAGTAATTACACTCTAGAAACTTGATAATTTATAGTTATACCAACATAATACTTACATTTACAATTTAAAACTATTCTGTTACAAACTGGAAGACAAGAGACTAAAGCTCAGTGAGACACTGAGCTGTTCATTGACTGTTGGGCTAGATTTATGTTCCAAAATACTAATAAAAATATGTCAATTTATTGATCTTATATAAATAATGTCTTTAGTAAATTATAGCAAAAGTAAAAATTTTCAATTCAATTCTATTTACAAGCACACACTAAGGTTTTCTATAACAACAAAAACACAATAAAAATACATTTGATATAATTTGAAATATAAAATGTTCATATAAAAATATTCTTTCATATAATTTCACTATTCTAAGGTTAGGGTGGGTTGATGTCCGTATTTCATTTCATTTTGTACAATTAACATGTCAAATAGAAATATCTGGTCCTTACAACATAAGAGTATTCTATGAGATGCTACAGATACATGGAAGCTATCACTTACTGCTACACTAATGTTACTCTATAGATAGAAACCACAACCAATACTACAACAATAGGATCTATACCAACACTGGCTACTAATACAATCTAATAATTTTCCAAAGATATTTTCATTAGAGATCAAATTTACAATCACAACTTTATACAAATAAACTTACCTATGTTTCTAAACTATATCTTAGTTGCTGTCATAAACTTGAAAGGAGTTTTGAAGTTCAGCAGAGACTTGCGACTCTTGGACTTCTTCACTTCAGGAGGTGCCACAGGAGTCTGTGGCAGTCCTTGCCTCATGGAGGAGCGAGTCCTCTCAGAGATGCTGCCCTCACTCAGCTTGGTGCTGCTGGACTCCATGCTCCAGTGGCTCCTGCAGGAGAACATGGACTGACGAGAAGTGTTGGAGCCTCTGGAAGTGAGGCTCGTTTTGGAAGGAGTCTTCCTCATACTGCTGTGGTTGGTGTTAGTGATGTCACCAAATATATTCTTGCTAGTCCTGGCTTGCTTAGAAGGAGATGAGTGACACCACTGCATGGAGGCTCTCTTTTCAGAGGGGGACTTTTTCAGATCTAAGTACTTGAACTTGTTGATGTCTTTAGCCAAAGCCTCCTGCCTCGGCACTTGATATCCTTCAGCATCCACATTGTCTAGCTCATAGAATGTTAAAGTAACACTGTCATCACTCTCTGTGAAAGGGTTACTGGCAGTAAAGTGTACCTTCTTGGTGGACACGTCGGGGAAGATGCTCCGGCGCGGCATGTTGTCGGCAGCGATTTTGGCGGCCGTCACGATGATGCTGCCGTCGCCAGCGTCTGCCGACAGCGAGCTGTCCAGGTCCTCGTACGCATAGCTCTTCCTGCGGCCGCGGCGCACGGATGAGCTGCGCGGGCGCCGCCGCCGCGAGAGCCACTCGTGTCTGTCGTTCTTAGCCTGTGTCATCATTGGAGGCAAAGTAATACCATTACTTTGACCCTCACAAGCTAACTCCAGAGAGGCGTTGAGTGGTATAATCTTGGTACATGGGCTGTTCACTATTTCCTTGGCTATGAGGTCCCTCTCCCTCTTGTTGAGCGACTCCTCGCGGTGGCGCAGCGCCACGAGGCGCGACATCCACTGTTGGCTCAAAGTCTCCTCTGACACTCGCTGGGCACAGTTCAACTTGTCCAATGTTTCAGCATAAGGCTTCCTGCACCGAGGCACAAAGCCAGGTAGCTCCAGAGCAAGTGCAGCTAGTGTGGGAGACATTGGGCTCTGAGGCGAGCTTGACTGTTCAATCTCAATGTTTGCTTTTCTTCTCGGACTGATGTTGCAGTAAATAGGACTGTCTGCAATGTTGAACAGAGTCCTGGGGAGAGGCTCAACAGCTCTGCTCAGTTCCACAGCCTTCTCTGAGTCGCATTTGTTCATCTCTGACAAGAAGTAAGAGTGTCCAACCGAGATGACTATGTCATTCAAGCATTTAGGTTTGGTTTTGTTTTCCAAGTTCATGAGGACTGTGGGATGGTACAAGACGACATCTGGGCGCATGTTGGCGTTCCTCTCATCCATCAGAAAGCTGATAATGTCTCTGAGGTCATCAGTATAGTGAAATTCTTTGATCTTGTCGTCTGAGGCGCCGGGGCGGTAGCACAGCGTGTGGATCACCTCCGCGATCTGTCGCATCACGTCCACGGATCTTGGCGCCGCCGTCAGCTCGAAACAATTGATGCGCAACTCGCCACTTTCGTCTACGTAGATTGACCCTGGAGTTATGCATTTTTGTACGTAGACAACATGCAAATCTTCGACAGCTTTGCAGAGCCGAGCCAGCTCGTGCAGCAGGTGCCAGATGAAGCTCTCCGAGATGAATTTGTCGGTGGCCTTGCACACTTCCAGTAATTCCTGCACGCTTCGCCACGAATTGTATTCAAGGACAAAATACAACGTTTTTGACGGGGTGTGGAAAATGGTGTCGTAGTACCGCAATAAGCTCTTCGATGTCACTTTGCTTATTGTTTTCACTTCGTTAGCGACGTTTTGTATTTGTTCGTTACTGAACGCGGAGCAATCGTACGCCTTCCACGCAAATATGTTGTTGGTGACCTTGTGTCTCACTTTGTAGAACGTACCGCCGCAGAAAACGTCTATAACTTGATAGTCCTTTAATTTTTCCGCCATTTTAATAGATATTAATTTAGATTTTATTTAATTTCACATTTTGCAATCGAAACAAAGCCACTAAACGTTTGAATTTATTCGACGGTTACAAGTTTAGTGATGTCTGTAGACAGGTTTCAAAAAAGTCGATAATCAAAATGACCGTTGACATTTCGTTCCAGAATATAGATCTAACTGCCAAAAACCATTCAAAGAAATTATATTTCAGATTTTTTGCAACTCTCTTCAAAAACATGAAGTAGAAATAGTTAATGAATACCAAGTAAGGTAAATCGTTTTAATAAGCATAAATAACACGTGACTTGACAATATTTGAAGTGATACACTACGTATTACAACAGTTTATTATATATTCAGTATATAATAATGTTTCCAGTCAAATTATCAACAAAAACATTTGCACGCTAAATGATAAAACTGTACGTAACCATTAAAATATTAAAAAGAAGAGAAAACATAATACAAATGAAATGCTTAATATGATGATAAGATGACAAAACATTAAATGAAATTTTAGTTTTCATATAATATATATTTTTTAAATCCTTTTTATATTATTAGATTATTTATTCATCGAATGAGGACATCACTAACGCTTTGCTCAGAAACGCAAAATTACACTTTCAAGGATTTCGTTCAGAAATACAATTGCCAAAAAATGAAATAAAAAGCTAAGTTTTCTAAAATATTTAAATATTTATATTTAATTTTACAAGTAGCTAAAGACAACAAAACATAATATTCGTAAAACTTCATTTGAGACACCCTTATTTTTGTCCACTAGTCTACCTACTAAGCAGTAGCGTGGTTTGTGCTAGACACACAACAGAAAATAAAAACACTTTCTTCTGTTCCGTAGTGCTAGGCACGATGTCATTGGCATCAAATATAATTGGCAAGGCTTGTAAAGGAAAATTATCCTGATCCTCACTGAAATTCGAGGCGCCTTGGCCCAACTTCCTAGCTCATCATCATCTTACAAATTATTTGTAACCAAATATTATTCGTCTATCGCTCTTTCGACAACTGAAACCGCATTTAATTGTAGTAACAACGCCAACGCAAAGTTCCGCAAAATTCCTGGTTGTAGAAAAGGGGCGAACTTAACCAGCTGTGACCACGGCTGTGACCAAGACACCGAGAAAAAAGAGCTTTTGCTTCGTTGTGCGCGGATTATCCGAATTGGGAACATAATAAAATTGCTTCCGTGGCTAAGTCGGTCCCCGTCCCTCAGTGCCACCACAGTTGAAACCTGATGGGTCCCTGGCCCATATCGCCGCGCAGATGATAATATTAATTTGTTTGCCTCTCTTTTTGTGGAACCTTCACGTCTGTATTCTGCATAGCGATGCGCGGCCCCCTGCCTCTCCTGATGGATACGAGGCCAGCGTACGGTAAACATTCGTATCCATCGGAAAGACGTCCGTAGGATGCCATGCGTAACCTAGACGTAAACAAAACCAGCACTCCTGATGGAATAGATATCGGTAATTGTTTAAACAACCGACTAAATGGTCTCTGATCTTGACACTCCTATTTTGTCTTTCGTTTGAGTCTGGAAAAGTACCTTACCGATTGCTCACTACCGTAAGCTACCGTAGCCGGCCATTTTGATCTTCTTAGTGTTACGTTTTGACGAAATGCGAACTTTCGACTTTGAGTTATGATCGAAGCAAAAGCTCAACTGGCCGCGAAAAACTGGGAATCCTCACAAAAGTCAGACAGTACCTACATGATGCCGGAACAGCTGCTTAAACTTTAATAATAATAAGTTCGATCTTGTATCTAGCCACGATACGGCGTCGCGTCAACACGGACAGGACCACAAATCGCGTGAAGAGTATTCACGAGATACTGAGCTTTAAACTTTCGACTATCGTAATTAGATACATAATAGAAAGACAATATGGGTCTCAAAAGTTTCACGGTAAAAGTGCTCGACGTGTCGCTGGCCGCTGCCATTCCGGTGTGACAATGCAGTCACTGAAAACCTATATTCTCTATCTCTTCAAACCCATTATGTTTTTGCATAAGCCTGTATTGCGGCATCATAACGCATTCAAATGGTGCTAATGAAGTCCTGCTATAGTACATAATACATATAGGTTCTTGACAGCATCTAGCAAGAAGTCTTACAAAGGGCCGAGACACACCGGGCCGGCGGCGACGCGGCGAGCACTTTCAGTGTGAAATAATTTTCGCGTTATCGCGTGAATAGCTTGAAAATGTCGCGAGGCGTCGGGTCGCCGCTGGCAGATCCACCGACAAGATATTCACGCTAAAGTAGTCTTTGTCTAGACATACAATTTGAAATTGTGCTAAAATTATTTAACGCTAAAAGTTCTCGCCACGTCGCCGCAGTTCCGGTGAGACTGCTCGGTTCGTTTGTGTCGCGCAGAGCTGTAGCCTAATTCTCGTAATGAAAACCGTAGCGATATCGTAGCGACTTTGACATTTTCGTATTCCCATCCATCAATCGAGTTTGAACGACACCGATTTTGAACTCTTTCGATCGAAGAGAGGTCGTTTAGAAGTCGTTCGATTGTCGTTCTATCGAATCCCCATGGAACACGTGAATACCGATTTTGGATACGACTACGATCGAACGTCAATGGAATTGGGATTGTTTGATTTTACGTGAATTAGGGCACTGTTCATCTTTCACATCGCCGATACATGTTATTTTTTGTTTTTAATTTTGTATTAGAACGCCTAAGCTTTTTCTTATAGCAAGCCGTGAATAGAAACAATACGCTGTTTTATGATTCAGGCATTCGGCAGGTCTTCTTTACCCCATTTGTTTACAATTTTCACGTTTTCTATCTAAAAATTTACAGATTTTTTTATCTAAAAATGTTTACTTTTAGGTTCATTTGAAGCGATGTTAGGAAATAAAAATAAATTTAAAAAATCTTTGTATGCAAAACTTATTTCAATTTCATGTCACAAACTTATACAATTTTTAGGAACTTTTGATACAATTTTTGATCGACTACTGTTATAAATTGACGATTAATTTAATTTTAATCATTAAAATTTGTATTGTCTACAAATTTTAATGATTAAAATTAAATTAATCGTCAATTTATAACAGTAGTCGATCAAAAATTGTATCAAAAGTTCCTTTTTAAAAAAGCTGAAATAAAGGTGGAGGAGGCGGTAACCTCACGTAGTGACGTCACGCGCTGTGCGACGTGTTCTTTATTTAAAATCATCAAGCAGGAGGCTGGACCAGGTGCAGGTTGCTCAAATAAAATACATAAGAAAATTTAAAATGTTTAATTCATTAGTGAGTATAAGCGTGTATGCGGCACGACTGACTAGCAGTTACCAAATTATATATCACAATACAAATGATCCTTTCATTCATAATTCAAATTTAAATTATAAATATATAAAGCCAATATAACGAATACATTATAAATAACTTATGATCCCAAAATATACAAGTATTTCACATTTGAAAAATTGATTTAACAAAATTTAAAGCAAGTAAATGTGTGAGCGTATCGTGTGGGTCAGGCCACGCTGGGCCACGCTGGGCCGCGCTGGGCCACGCGGGGCCGCGCCGGCCACTCCGCGGCCGCACACTATAATGACAATGACAGTAGTTCCCGACGGTATTCAAAAAGTATTGTGCGCTAATTAGCAACCTACTTACACTAGTTCATACTCTCCGTATCATGGATACTTTTTAAATACCTAAGTTACCATTATTATTATTATTTACAATATTTGTATACAAGAATATAATTCATCATCATTGACTAGAAACTGTTTAGAAATTATATTAAATTATCCACGAATGAAATTTTACACATAAAGGAACAAGATCACGGCGTGGACTGCGGAGTCCCTGGGACCCCTCTGTGCCCTCCGCGCCCTCTGCGCCGCGGGAGGGCTGCGGGGCACGGAATGGAGCGCTCCATCTTTGGTAACACATTTGAACATACATTACTCATCACGTCGCGAGTGCCGCGTGCCGGCGCGCGCTGCACTCTATTTACATAGCAATTTCATAAATTGTATTATACTCTGCATCACTTCACAGTAGATTTAATACATAATCGTTGTAAACTATCTAATATCACTAGCTCAAACACGTGTGTTGGTATCGAGGCACAAAATAAAATTTTACAAAAACAAAAGAGACAACAATGGTAAAATAAAATCTTATAAAACAAACAACAACCTAAATAATACGCGCACAGTGAAGTGCGGAGCGTCGCGGCGCCGGGCGGCGCTCGCGCGGGTAGTTGTAGCTACGACTTAATACATATGTATTTAAATTAATATACAAAGGGTTCTTTGCCTTCTAAATACTGGGAATTAAGATAAGTGAGATCATGATGTCGCTCGCGTCGCCGGCGCGAGTGGAATTTGTGACGTTTGGCGACAGTGCGTTGCGCGACTGTGGCGCCACAGTCGTGCCACTGCGCGCGCGCTCGTCGTGTAACAACAGGAGGCCGACGTCGCGGCTGCGCGTGGCGCGCTTCCAGCGCTCGATCGATCGAATAGTATAAAACCTACAAGTTGGGCGGCTGCGCGTCGCGCTCGCGACGGGAATGACTGTGTCGCGCATTCCTGTGGAGCGGCGCGCGCCGGCACGTGCAGCGCACGCCGGCCGTGCCAGCTGCACGTGCACCGCACGCCGGCCGTGCCAGCTGCACGTGCACCGCACGCCGGCCGTGCCAGCTGCACGTGCACCGCACGCCGGCCGTGCCCGCTGCACGCGCCTACCGCACGCCGGCCGTGCCGAGCCGCTGGTGCGCGGTGGAGGGCCGCGCAGCGCGTGCAGACTTGCGCGCCACGCTGACGGTCTCCATCTCCGGCTCTTTCTTAGTCGGCGTCGGCACGCTCTGAAACAAAATAGAAAAAAACATTTCACTCACTTGGTAGTCCAGTTTTGAATAGGTAACCAGATGATTTGCACACAGAACAGGTGAATGAGGTTAGAATGGCCTTGTAGGAGAGGCAGGCGTGCCTCAAACTACATATAATCACGATCAAACATCAACTTTCCTTCGACCGAAATTTGATTGACACCGGCCGTCAATCGCGATCATACTGTAATCGTGTACAAAGCCCAGTGAAAAACACGAGTTATGCCGTGTTGCGCTAATGCAAAGTATCGGAAAAAAAGCTAGGTATGTATAGTGGCCCAAGAGGAAATTGTTTTTCACCGGTAAGTCAAAAACCTTTGAATACAAATGCTCACATATTAAAAGCTACAGGAGATATATAACCGAAAATGTAACTCATAATTATATAATATTATAATAATCTAAAAGAGTGTCCATGGAGTTCTTCCGCGTTCTTCTCCATAGTAATCTACGCATCGGAAGATGGAATCAGCAAGCATCACTTTACTGCCTAGCCAATTTTTTTGGCAATTTAGAAGTGCCAGTGGTTTATTTTAAATAAAAATTGCATGTTTTGTAGATTTTTTTTTCAAAATCCTACATTTATTTTTCATTTTTAGAAATCCATAGTATTTATACAGAATAATAACAATAACTAGTCGACAAATTTGTCCGTTATTTTGAATTTCATCGATATCAATGATCGACCATTTAGTCGCCCTAAATTGAATTTTTGCATGTGACACAACCAATTGCAAACTTGCGATCTGAGTATATAATGTTTACGTGTTCTGTTAGTGTGCGTAATGCGCGTTCGCATAGGTTCCTTGCCTTTAGTGGAGGTAAAGGGTGGGAGACAAGCAGCGACATTTGTTCTAGTACAAATTAGGAATATTTCCTTTCTAACCTCTATCTGTTCTGTGGTTACAAACTAGCATTCTAAACAAGTTGACCTTGGTTGGTTGGATTTTTGTGTTCCGGCTACTTGGATGTAAACCACGCGATAACACATTCGCAATTGAATCACTGTGGTTGGGAAAACGCACCTCCCAACCTGCATTGAAGGTCATGGTTTACATTCACGGTCCACATGAATTGAAACTAGCAAGGTCACCTTGGTTGGGATGTTGGTTTGCAACCATTTGGTCCACTTTTAAATTACCCAGAATACTAGTAAATAGATGATCTGGCAAACGTTATAAATAGGGATAGATGTAGAAGATCAGGACAGTCGAAGAAGATTAGATGTTTTAAAAATAACTATTTTTTTTAAATTAAGTAGCAGTTTATTAAATTTGAGTTTTAGTTTTTTAACTACTATTACTAGATTTCTGTACTTAAAACAATATGGAGTTTACCCCTTTTATCCGCTCATGTACCCGAGTCTGTTTGTCCTGGGCATGGTTGGGTATGCAAGGCTGGAGGTAAGAAGGGATGTCGCACTGGTGAAGTACGTGACTAGTGTACTGGTGGGGTTGTTGCAGCACCTACACGTGCTCCAAGCGCGCGCCGGATGGGTGCGCCGCCGCCCCGCTCTCTTAGAAATGCCGTTTGCTAGGACTAACCTCCTAAAGTTTGCCCCTTTGTCACGAGCCATACGTATTATTCGAGCCATTTGTAGAAGCATCTCAGGTAATTATTGAGAATTGCTCGGACTTATTACATAATTTTTATACATAATTGTATTTAAGTACATATTAAGAAAACTATCATGTATTTTTAGTGGCGGTTATAGCATCGCTTTGGACGCGTTTGTAAAGTTGTTATAATTTTTTCTCAATAAATAAATAAAATAAATAAATGACTTTTAATCAGTGTATCATTTTTAAAAGAGTGATATTCATATCGCCAGTAAACGTCACCTTTATGAGGTGAGGCTAAAAAATAAAAAAGATACAAAAATGTTTACCACTATTATTATAGAGGAGACGAATCGAATCGATGAATTTTATCGCTCAAACATGAAGTAAGTAGAAGAGTTCTGGATTTTGTGACGTTATAGTTACTTGTTTTTTTTTTATTTTTGACAAAACTGATGGCCGGGGTAAAACACCTGTCTTTGTTCAAACTACCAACAATTTTAATAACACCATCGGTTGTTGAATGAGCCCTTGTAAATCCAACTGGTATGTAATAGTTTATACAAAAGTGTTCCATTTTATTAGTAAGTAAGTAAGTAAGTAATTTATTCATTTGTTAACATAGGTAAAAACAATTCAGATCTTATTTATAATGAACAGAGCGCTATGTTATGCCTGGCGGCGTACAAATTGAGGTGCTATAATTGTATAATCGTATTACATTGCAAAATAAATTAAGCCATTACATATTACTATAACTATTTAAATTTCAAAGCTATTCAAACTGATCAATTAAATTTCAATACAAATTTCCAAAATTTTAAATGAAATAAAATGTCAATAAAATTAAAATGTCAAATACAATTAAAATGTCAACACAATTAAAATTGTAACATAATAAAAAAAGGAAATCAAGTAAATGTCAATAAAAATAACATTTTAAATAACTAAAGTGTCAAGATATTTATTTATTATAAAATAAATTTAAATAACTAAAGTGTCAAGATATTTATTAATTATAATGTCAAAACAATTAAAATGTCAAAGTAATATAATATGTCACAATAATTAAAAAATTAAAAAAAAAAATATTGAATGTAATGCTATATAAATTCATCATTTAAGTATTCGTCAATAGTATAATAACATTTATCAATTAGGAGTAATTTCATTTTTTTCTTAAATTGTGAATAGTTTAAATTTTTTATGGCCTCTGGAATTTTATTATAAATGCGTGGTGCCATACCCAAGACACTTTTTTTTAATAATGCTGTTTTACATTTATAATTACACAAAGAATTTTTGTACTGACTACGAATTGGAACATTTCTTACCATTGTAAATTTTTCAAAAAGTTCAGGATTTGTTTTGACAAATATACACATTTCCAATATGTACAATGATGATGTTCTATAATTGTTCAACAATAAGTTTTTAAAATATTTTACTAAAATTGGCGGTACCAATCGTATTTTTGGTTTTTATGTAAAAAAGTGAAAGGTGAGTGCTGGTACCTGCGCGTGGTTGTGCCTGGGCGGCGTGTAGGTGCGCGTGGTGGAGGGCAGCGGCAGCGGCGCCAAGTCCAGCACGTTCTCGGCGCGCTGGCGCGGCTCGCGCGCCGCCAGCGCCGCCGCCGACGTGGGCCGCCGCCGCCCCGGGCCCGCCACCGGCCGCTCCGACAGGGGCTCCACGCCGCTGTCAACACGACACTATACAGTCTCAGTGGCACTAGCAGCCGTCAGCCACCTGTGCCACTAAATAAAAAGGTACAGAAGTCAATCTCATGTATGTACTTCACTTTTCATACCTACGCACGGCGGTCGCGCGCGCTAGGGTTGTAAACTGGATTATGCACAACAAATTATCGTGGTAGTTGCAAAATTTCACAGACGCGCGCCTCAAACGTGACACCCTCGCGGTCGTAATGATCCTCGTTGAGCCCGGTTTTGACGTCGGTGAACGGTGTCTATGTGTGCGTCGCTCGAGCGCGCTTTGTACGTAGATGGACATCTGTACGTATATGATTAGTGGGTGTGCGTTGTGCGCGTGCTACCTGTGGTCGCGCAGCTCCCAGGTGTCGGTGTCCTCGTTGTAGCGCGCGCGCAGCACGGCGGGGCGGCCGGCGTCGGGCACGAAGCTGTCGGCCACGAGCAGGCGGCGCCGCAGCTCGGCGATGAGCGCCGCCTGCAGCGCCTCGTGCTCGCGCCGCTCTCCGTCGTGCGCCTCGCGCTGCTCCACCATCTCCTCACGCAAGCACGCGTACTTTGACAGGCACTTCTTTAACCTAGAGATACAATTCTCAATTTAATATCAACAGTCGGAAAGCGCTTTTGAATTAGACCATTCTATTTCTGAAAGCTAAAATCACTTGTGTTGATATTTTCACGATCAAGCGAAAATAATGTCGCAAGTACATTTAGCTGTATATAAGGTGCTTTTAAAATATATGCCACCCCTTTAATGGGTGATAGTATTGGATTTATAGATTACAATAGTGAAGAGCTTTCGTACCCCGGAACAGTTAATCCAGTTTGAGAAAATAAAGTAGTTAAATAAATATTGACTCTTTTCTGCACAACGTGGTTCACAAATTACGCGCGATGTTTCTCTTCGTCAATGAAACAGCTGCATTAGCTATCTCTTTCCATTCGTTCTACGAATGAAAACTAAAATCAGCTGACTAGCTTGTCCCTACCTAATTCACTAGGTACGCAATAATACGTAGGCAAACAAGTGTTTTAAAGTGCAATTACTTACCAGTAGTTACCAGTTACCATGATAAACTTCAAAACAGTCCATTTCAAGTTAGTGTAAACGATAGGTACTTAGACTAACCTTTCGACTTTTGTAATTACACACACAATTAAAGAACAAAACGCCGGCGTTCGCTTAGGATTCAAAAGTGTAATATCAAATAACGATAAATTACAGGAACTTGGCGTATTTAAAAGTTATTTACCTACACCAATTGCACTGTATTTACACACTCCCTACCGACTTATCCACAAAACTGTTGCACAAGTTCACCTCACACAAATGTAGACACGCTTACGTACATGGCTTTTCACTTTGTTCAATGTGTCCGTTTTACTTTTCAGTTGCCTAAATGTTTTTAATAAAAACGCGCGCGATAATAATTCCCGTGGCGGTCGGGGGGCGACTGGCAAGCGGGTGGTCGGCCAGCGCGTGCGGCGAACGGGGAAGTGCGCGCGGGGGAGGGGGGGGGGCTGCGCAGTGACGACATAGTGGCCAGCGCGCAGGCGGCATGCGTCTGATATGAATGAAATTAGTAGAATGAATGGCGCCGGTGTTTTGCGGCGCGGAGCGGCAACAGCTCATAAAGTGTACAGGATGGTTTTATGCAAAAAAAGAATTAAAATTTATACGTGAATAATTTTTGTATGAGAAAAAAAAACACAAATTATCTACATTTTATCTTTACTATTGTAATCTATAAACATAGTGCTACACGCCCTGGAGAGCGTGGCATATATTTTAAAAGCACCTTATATAGCGGTAGCGAAATCCGCGATTTAGATAGGCGTTCCATGAGCGTATGATGAATCTAATCTAAATACATAAAGCCACCACCATTCACTGATTAGTCACGAAACCTGAGCAATTATATCGTCTACAAACTTACAATTAGGCAAGTAGGCTCCTTAAAGGACATAGACTATAAACATTCACTAAGAACGAATTTTACGAAACCACCCCTAATTTTTTTAAGCACCCCGCTAGTAAAAGAGAAGGCCGACCGCATTAGGCAAAGGCAACGGCGTTCACGCCGCAGCCGCCGTTGTCGTGTCTCCAATCCTAATTTTCGGTTACCGTAGGCGCGGGCTTGCGGACAGCGAGTGAGAGGTAGCGCGCTGTCCAGTCATCTGGTAACAGTCGGATCGAGCCTAAGTCGTCGACGGTGCGAACTGTTTCCGCGCGCCTCAGGGAAATTTCAACAAATTGTAATGATCCAGCAGGGTCGAAGCCTTCTGGGATGAAGTGTCGATGCGAAAGCGTATTACTGCGGCCCTGGGATCAAGGCAAAGAAGAAAAAGGGTAGGTTATTTAGTCAGTAAGAGTCTGATATTGTCTTCCGTTTAGTTCAAGGGCGGGATTCGTGATTGGATGATTTTTACCTACTATGAAAAAAAAAACAATATTCGGTTCTAGAAGGTTTCGACTTTCCTCTGGGTTTTTACAGTTATCAACAATTGTTATTTTGCAAGGAAAAAGAATTCAATTCTGATGGGGAGGTTTAAAGTAAAGATTTTATTGATTTCTGTTTTAATGTTTTTTTAGTTTATTGATATCGATATGAATTATTTTTAAGATGTTAAAAGTGTATAAATAGTATTATTATTATGTAATGTAGTTTGATTTTAGGTTATTTTCTTATAAAATGTTAATTTTGTATGTAAGGATTTAATGTATAGCGGAAGTGCGGAAGTGTTGTGTGTTAGTGATAAAGTGTACGAGGATTAGATTGAATAGTTCTTCTGAGCATGTTCGAGAATGGGTATTGGATGTGTTAGGGTTTGGTATAAACTGGCGCTGCTTGTTTTGTGTTGTCTGTGGGTGTATTAACAATAGGTTCGGCATTCATATCCGCGATGTTGATTCACGATATGACGAATTGTTCGGTGAGATGTGTGGTGGCAACGCAGATGTTGGCGCTACCGTGATAGTGTGGTCGTAGCATTATAAGTGAGGCTTGTGCACCGTTTATGTGTCGCGCGCGTGTGTGCGCGGGACGGGCGCGGGGCCGCGCGGCGCGCCGCCACAGCGCCCCGCGCACACTCGCGCGCTGAACCTACAACTTAACCTACAAACATTTATTAGTTAAAAATAAACGTATTGAAAACATCCTCATAATAATAATAATTCAACAAAAAATACTTTTACCGTTCACATCTAATTACTTTTCAACAACCTCTTTAAAGTGATTTTAGTTTTATTTGCAACTAAAACATATGATACAACGTTTTTTTTATGTATAAGTATGCCATTTATTTATTTTTAAACATTCATACAATTTTCCACATATTACCATTTTATAGTTCTCACTGGAAGTTGTGATTATTTTTCTTGCCTTTGAATAGCCTCTTTCAATAATGTAAATGTAGACCCAAAAGAACATTATAGACCCAAATCTTAGATCACTTCCTACCAATTTTACGGCACGAGTTCAATATTGACTGGTCTGCACCATCCTTACATAATTTATACTGTAATATGAAAATATTGAAAATTTTTTTAAAGAGTAACCATGGAGTTTCTTGCCGGTTCTTCTCCATAAGAAACGACCAATTTGGAACCGTGCACTAGCTTCTGACATTTGACAAATACCCATGTTGACCTATGTGAAATAAATAGATTTTGACTTTAAAATAACCTTGAAACTACATATAAAGATAAACTAAAAAAACCCTAATTAAATAAAAATACCTAATCGGAAATGCTTTTTCTTACCCCTTTAAAACCACTAATTTTTTTATAAATAAATCATAACAAAAAATCATCGAAATCGGTATATGAAAACCAAACCCACCACCATCCAAATATTTTTTTTTTATAGGTAAAAATAATTCAATAACGAGTCCTACTTTTGAGCAAAGCGGAAAACAATTTCATACTCTCACTAAAACAACCCTCCCCATTCCTTCCTCACCTTAATCCCAAAGCTCAAGTTCCTTCAACCTTACACATCAACCTGTGATCCTAAAAAACTTCAACTCTACCGTATCCCTACAATTTACTAACAATTCTTTGAAGCGCACGATAACAATAAAAAAAACTCGAACCGAACTATTACCAGATAACCAGACAACGGACTACCCAATACTCGCCGTCAGTAAGCCGCACCTATGGTGGCCGGGAATCAATATCGTTTTTTACGTTTCGCAGAAGGAGGCGACCATATCCCTTGATTAAATATTGGCCACACGGATAGCGCATTAAACACATTTTATCCGGAAATATTGATTTTAAGTTAAAATATGGTTTTGACCAATATTTGCATTTGCCATTTGGTCGTGGACGGTGGGTACCTCTGCGTCTTGTGGTCGACCTCCTGCTGCAGCGTGGCGAAGGTGCTGGTGACGCTGGCCGTGGTCTCCTCCTCCAGCTCGATGCGCTGCTGCATCTCCACCTCGCGCTGCTTGCGCTGCGTGATCTCGTGGCGGCGCTGCTGCAGCACGAGCTGCGCCTCGTTCAGGTTGTTGAGCAGCTCCTTGCCGCCGCCGCCGCCCTGCACCAGCCGCTCCTCCAGCGCCTGGATCTGCGCCTCCAGCTCCTCCGTCTGCTTCTTCTCCTGCTCTATGCTAGACTCCGCCAGCATGTTCTCGTTTTCTATACTGACTGTCTCTTCTTCAGCTGGAATGGTTAAGAGAAAACATAGAAAATTAATACACCGTTAAATTTTAATCCTGTGGAGGATCGATCCGATAGATGAAACATTATCGATTTGTAAAGATACAATTTAAAAAAAAACGTATTTTTTTTAAAGTCGAATTATTTTACGCATAATATACGAACTTATTTTTTTTTATGATACGTCAGCTGATCGAGTCAAATGACCTGTAGGTATTACCTACAGGTTACAGTTAAGGGACTTGCTCAGCTGCCATAATGAATTGTTCTAGTGTAACTAAGACTAAGTAAGTAGTGCATACGTACAGTTGTCTTGCGGCGCGGCGGGCGCGGCAGCTTGCGCGGCTTCCTGTCGTGCAGCTTCCGCAGCTCGACGAGCCGATATCTGCCTGGTACTAGTGCATACGTACAGTTGTCTTGCGGCGCGGCGGGCGCGCGCGGGCGCGGCAGCTTGCGCGGCTTCCTGTCGTGCAGCTTGCGCAGCTCGCTGAGCCGATATCTGCCTGGTACTAGTGCATACGTACAGTTGTCTTGCGGCGCGGCGGGCGCGCGCGGGCGCGGCAGCTTGCGCGGCTTCCTGTCGTGCAGCTTGCGCAGCTCGACGAGCCGATATCTGCCTGGTACTAGTGCATACGTACAGTTGTCTTGCGGCGCGGCGGGCGCGCGCGGGCGCGGCAGCTTGCGCGGCTTCCTGTCGTGCAGCTTGCGCAGCTCGCTGAGCCGATATCTGCCTGGTACTAGTGCATACGTACAGTTGTCTTGCGGCGCGGCGGGCGCGCGCGGGCGCGGCAGCTTGCGCGGCTTCCTGTCGTGCAGCTTGCGCAGCTCGACGAGCCGATATCTGCCTGGTACTAGTGCATACGTACAGTTGTCTTGCGGCGCGGCGGGCGCGCGCGGGCGCGGCAGCTTGCGCGGCTTCCTGTCGTGCAGCTTGCGCAGCTCGCTGAGCCGATATCTGCCTGGTACTAGTGCATACGTACAGTTGTCTTGCGGCGCGGCGGGCGCGCGCGGGCGCGGCAGCTTGCGCGGCTTCCTGTCGTGCAGCTTGCGCAGCTCGACGAGCCGATATCTGCCTGGTACTAGTGCATACGTACAGTTGTCTTGCGGCGCGGCGGGCGCGCGCGGGCGCGGCAGCTTGCGCGGCTTCCTGTCGTGCAGCTTGCGCAGTTCGCTGAGCCGATATCTGCCTGGTACTAGTGCATACGTACAGTTGTCTTGCGGCGCGGCGGGCGCGCGCGGGCGCGGCAGCTTGCGCGGCTTCCTGTCGTGCAGCTTGCGCAGCTCGCTGAGCCGATATCTGCCTGGTACTAGTGCATACGTACAGTTGTCTTGCGGCGCGGCGGGCGCGCGCGGGCGCGGCAGCTTGCGCGGCTTCCTGTCGTGCAGCTTGCGCAGCTCGCTGAGCCGATATCTGCCTGGTACTAGTGCATACGTACAGTTGTCTTGCGGCGCGGCGGGCGCGCGCGGGCGCGGCAGCTTGCGCGGCTTCCTGTCGTGCAGCTTGCGCAGCTCGCTGAGCCGATATCTGCCTGGTACTAGTGCATACGTACAGTTGTCTTGCGGCGCGGCGGGCGCGCGCGGGCGCGGCAGCTTGCGCGGCTTCCTGTCGTGCAGCTTGCGCAGCTCGCTGAGCCGATCTCTGCCTGGTACTAGTGCATACGTACAGTTGTCTTGCGGCGCGGCGGGCGCGCGCGGGCGCGGCAGCTTGCGCGGCTTCCTGTCGTGCAGCTTGCGCTGCTCGATGAGCGCGCGCAGCCGCTCGATCTCTGCCTGGTACTCGCGCAGCTTGGCATCCTTCGGGTCCTCGTTGCGCACCGGCTTGTTCTTTATCGCTGGAATATAACACACAATATGTAAGTAATATGTTCACAGCATTTCACGTCATAATCATCATCCAAATCATTTCAGCCATTAAAGGGCTTCTGTTGGACATAGGACTCAGCATGACCATCGGTCCTGCTTGTTTCGGATCCATCCAATCTGGCAGCCTTGCCCAGGTTATCGGTCTACCTTGAGGTACGCCTTCCAACGCTGTGTCTTCCAATACGTGGCCGTCGTTCCAGAACTTTTCATACCCATCGAACAAATGCTCACGGAACTGAGCAATATGGACTGCCCTCTGCTGTTCATAATCATTATTATGTTAGCTAAACCCCAATCCCATTGAGCCTGATTTCAAATGACTTCAAAAATAGTTTTGGCCTGTTTTAAATTGTGTAAGCCTAAGAAGCTGATGACCACATAATGTTAGTAGTTACCTTTAGCTCTGTGAGCATAGCGCAGCGTGGTGATGGTCTCGTCGTAGTTGTACGAGGCCGGCCCGATGTTGGCGATCATGATGGTCTTGCTGTTGCCGCCCAGCGAGTCCTGCAGGATGCGCGTCAGCTTCGAGTCTCTGGAACCGACCACACACATTTATTTAGTACAAAACATAAAATAGCCTACATATTTACCTCTCTATAAGAGCTTGTACATGAGTAAGTTTACGTTGGTCACCTGTAGGGCACGTGCGGGCTGTTCTCCGCGAGCGCCGAGATGACGTTCCCGAGCGAGGAGAGCGCCTGGTTGATGCGCGACGCCTCCCGCAGCCGCTCCGCCGACGCGCCCGTTTTGCGCTGCCGCTCGCTGCCCGCCAGATCCACCAGGTTCAACTTGCCCACACTGACAACAAATACTTTATTTCAGCTTCTTTGATATTTCTTCAGGCCCATGGAACATCATAGAATTCCTATGCTCGAAGAAGACGAAAACAAGGACAAGAAATTAAAAAGCCGAGGTCCCACAACTCCAGCACTGTGCTACGATAAGCGTGGTCACGACTCGTTAGGAATTTCCCTCCAGATAAGTTCAAACCCACTTTCCCCGCGGGCGCTCGAAGCGATCACGATCTGACACTTGTATGTTATGAACCCTGGTTCAGTTATTTCCGTTAAACTTTTGTTCTGTAATTAGCGTAAAAACATTAAACAGCTGATCAGTTGCGTGCGACGGATATTGACTTAGTCGCGCTCGTTATGATCGCGTCGTTGTATTGAATCACCGTCGGCGACGCGGTCGCAGCACCACCATGTTTTTACTTTTATTAGCAACACAACAAAGGTCGCGGAGGCCTAGTTCTGAATATAATTGTAACGAAACGTCCACTGGCTCTTGTGGATGATCTATAATGTATGTGTGGAGAACCGGCAGAATTCTTTAATGTCTCAAGGGAATACTGCGTTTCGGTCGTTACTGTTTTTGCCGACATTTACACCTCAAAGTGCGCCTTGGTACAAATAACGAATGAGAAAAAAAAAGATTCGTCGTAAGCCCGATAATATAATCAATCACAGCTCGATAATCACAGGCTTTTAAATGCAGTCTGCCCATAAAGTTATGATCATAATAATAAGGGCATGCGTACATTGACCCCAATAATGTCTGACTGGACATTCAATAAGTCAATGAGCCCTAACATATGATACGTAGAGGAAATTAAAGTGAATAGCGCGCTAGGGTCGCTAGCCCTCGCGCAGACATTAGGGTCGGACGTGGCGCGGCCGCGGCTCTATTGCCCGCTTCCGGACCGCGTTGTGTTCGCACGCCTATTTGTCTGCGCACGCATCGGGACGTCGCACAAAATATAGTCTTCAGGCACGCACGATACGAAACGATGACGGGGATGAGTCAATTTGTCAGGCGACACGACAGGTGCCAAGTGAGGCGTTTTATTTACTGACACAAAATAGACGCAATATGCACACTTAGGCGAAGCTGTATTTGAAGGCTAATCGTCCGCCCATACGTCAGGATTTTGCATCAATTGAATTAGTTACACAAATCTCAATTCGCATAACATTTTAAATAGTAACATTGTTGTGGAGCCGCTCTGTAATGCAACTTCTGCTTGTATCTGTTTTGTGTCACTTGTAATATTTGGTAACTTGTTGCTTCGTTTCTTTGCTTTAAGGACTGTTGTGAAAAATTGACCTCGAAGGAAAATCGATTCATTTCTTTTATTAGCTGTCTACGGTTCACCTGTTCACGTACTGTGACGACTTGATTCGCGCCGGCTTACAAGACACTTTCTGTTTATATTCGTATTTGACTCACAGTATGACGTGGGCATCATGAACGTGCCAATTACCGTTTTTTTTTTGGTCTTAAGACCTGCCTACCATAATGCCGAGCATATTCCCTTTTCATCCAAATATTTTGAGCTAATATAATAACCAGTCTAGACTATTCTTAGGATGTTTGAATCCCGCAATTCAGTGTTAAAAGTATCAATAAGTACACCTTTGTTCGACTAAGTAGAAGTGAAATTATTGGAATGCACTCTGAGTGAGCTTCAAGGTCTCTTCGCGAGGACTACAGTAACTCCTTCGAACAATCCACAGTCTGAGCTTCAAGGTCTATTGCCAATTTATCTGAAATTGACGAAAAAATAGACCTAATAATAGCATTAATTCTGTAATAATGTGTAAATGTGCAACATTGCTTGTAAGCTTTTTTTTTGAATTTTAGTCTACTTTTTATTTTTTGATTGCGTTTTTTTTTTATTTTGTATGTTAATTTTTTCAAATGAATTTATAGTGTAAGCTGTGCATTCCTGTAATAGGCTTGCATACCAGTATAAAGTATTTTTATATTATTTTACGTGATATTCCTGTATGTATTGCTGTTGGTGTGCCAATAAATAAATAAAATAAGCTTTAACAATGAAGCTAGCAGTACGAGTACTCTATGTAATGATGAGTAGCGAGGCGGTGGGTGCGTGCGGTGGTGGGCCGGTGAGTCAGCGCTGATGCACGGCCGAGCTGCATGGCTACTGCTTCATGAATAGCACCTAATGCTTAGCACTGCACAGGATAGTGCTGATCAGACCACTGAACCACCAGCTGAGAGGTCACTTCATCAAAATTATACAGACTACTTAATAGCTACTACTAATAATAGGTATTGTCACTAATACTGCTTGATTTGAATGGGATTCGCTGTAATCGTAACTGTGCGTGACTTATTTTGTTTGACAACAAACTGCCTCACAGTTTGTTTTGGTCAACAGTACATCTCTTCAAGTGACGCCGCCCTACAGGAAATGCTTATTTTCCATTTCCTACGTCATTGTAGAAACATCTCCTATATTAGGTATAGATATCCACATGGAAGGCTCTACCTATAAAAATATGATCAAAACAAACTGTGAATAGGTACATATTTACTTGACGATGACAATAAATATAACCTTTACACTTGACTCTGTTCACACCTATCACACAATGAGGTAATTCCAGCTTGAGAGCGACTCATCCATAACTTAAGACTAACTTAACAAGGTATTCTTTTATTGACTCGTATAAGTAAAGATAAGCATACTGAGAAAAACACTAAGTTAAACACGGCGCGCCTCATCACCGCGCACATACTGACATCACACCACTGCTAGATAAAGCATGCTCTTAAATACAACTAACACCTGATTTTTTTCCCATAGGAATAACTTATAGGGATAGGAGTCCGCTAAGTTGGTTAGACCAAATCTGAGCTACACTGAATACAACAATCTGCAAAGCCATCCACATCGCTGAAGATAGGACAACATGCGAATTAATATAGTCCATCAAAAAGTTATTCGTCGAGGTCATGACTTTAGCATTGAGGATAAATGACGCAAGGAGGAGGAGGAAGGAACTTAATGGCAACGTATAAAGGTAGCTAGGCAGGCTAGGTATGACTAAATACCGAAAGAAGAATAGGTAGGTTTGTAAGTGAGGAAAAGAAATTAAACACGTTCATTAGGCACACGTATACACACAATGGTGAAGTAACCAACTTAAAGAATCATTCATCAACATTGTGTGTCTTACGGCTGCTTCAAAGGTCCATTTCAGCTTAATGCCAGACCACTACGTAGCAGTTGCCTGACGCTGGTTTTCAACTGAGGCATGAGGCATGACATACATAGGTATGCAAGGTAAGTAGTATGGCTACACTTGGACGAGACTTTTAGCGCAAAAGACAGTCCTCACACCTAAATAAACACTGATAATAGACAAGATACACGATTTTTTTTTAACAACTAAACCTAAATACCTGAGTAAAATTTTAGTCATTTAAATATTTTTCTTAGTGTAATGTAGAGCTGAAGGTATGAATGACAATATTGTCCGCTTTGTCATGCAGTGCGGACTTTATCCTGAGCTAAGTCCATGCAGACCTAGCGTGGTGGTCTCGGGAAGCTATTGGTCACAGCGAGCATTACGCATTGGCGGCGCCGGCGCTGAACAAACAAACGTTAGTCAACTTTGTCACAGTAGCCGCCTGCCAAGCGGGGTGGCGCCTTAATAACTTGTGTGGACAGAGATTATCTATTTCTGTATATTCGGTGACTCAGCTGGTCAGAGAGTAAAGGGGATGGATCAGCACTCTTTAATTATCTAAACCACCACTGCTCTTAAAACGGTGAAGGAAAGAAGCAAAAATTCGAAGACATGTGACATTCACCAAACGGCACTGGGCCCGCGTAGTGGCCCTTTCCGTCTCATAGAGAGGAGTCCGGAATCCCAGCGGTGGGAACATTAAAAGGCAAGGCTAGACTAGAGAAGGCTAGCCTACACTAGTGACATGCTTATGCTTAATCACCTAAAATCTATCCTAATTACAGTTTTTGGAAGTGAAAAACCTAATTTCAAAGACTTATTTTGTTAATGTTCGTAAACTTTTATTGATTGACTCTTGTTTGACTAGTATTCGCACCTGTTGGTAAACGACGATATGGTCGCCGATGGAGTACGCTTGTCTAGAAGTAACTCTTTGGTTTGAAAGACTCCGAGGCTACAGCTATCAAGAAATACAGTCCGGCAGGGTATCTTGCTTTGTCCGCAATGTTTAAACAGGTAGGAAGAACATATTTTTTTTGCAGAAAAAACACATGAATATTATAATCAATGTACATATAAAAACACTAATGATATACTGCAGCAATAAAACGATAATGATCACATGTTAATGTACACTCGAAATACATTGGTTTAAATAATGATATCTGTCATTGCTATAAGTACACAATATGTTAAACACAACAACAAAAAACGTTTTTTATCCTTTTGCCTAGATTTGTTTTTTGTGTCCTTGTCCCAAGTTTTTCTTAAAAACATCTAACATCTGCCAAAGTTCACAAAGTTCAATACCTGAGTATTTTATTCGGTAAATATATATTTATATGTCGACTGGTGCGCACGCGCTGCATGTTTGTGTGTTCAACGTAATACGAACGTAAATATTTGAGCACGAACACTACCGAATGTACTGCACTGCAGATGATCGAGATATCGGTCAAGTACGATCGTATTGAGGATTACGGTTAATGATGTTTCATTATTGCAATAAAAGCGCTTTGTGTGGTTGGAACAGCTATAGCTTATCATGTCTAATTAGCTGCACTGAACTGACAGCAGTGGACAATGCCCAGCTGCTGTCAATGAACAATCTGTCATTAAAACTATTGTTATAACTGTCACTTTGACACTATTATTTATTCTGTGATTTTGGCCCATATAATTTAAAAATTATACGCGGAGAACGTTTAGGAAAATTCTCTACTGCATCATCTACATATATAAATTGGTGATGGTAGTAAATTATAAATATAAAAGATCAAGTCAAGGCTGGTTTTATTGAGATGAAACCTAGCTGGAAACAAGTCGGTGGAAACAATCACCGATCACGACTGTGCTTCTAACATGACCTAAGCGTTCTAAGCTATAGTTATTAATTATAGCTCCTGTTTAGTAGTGACCTCTATGATTGCCAAGGACGCTGCGAGCGACGCCATCACTACATCTTTATTGTTAGTATAGCGTTGTGAAGACGCGCGCCAGAGCGATACGGAGAGCGGAATGGAATAGGTAAACAATTAATAATTCAGGTCATTCAAATGAAAGATCAGAGCAGTGGTAGCAGAGTTGTATCAGCCCCGACTTAAGAGTTGAAGGTCGCTTGTTCAAACCCAGCCAGGCGCATTACTTTGTGTAAATTATTTCATCACCACTGCTCTCAAAACGGTGAAGGAAAATACCGAAACCAGCATGTCCTAGAACCAAAAATTCGAAGACATGTGACATCGACCAATCCATACTAGGCCTGCGTGGTGGATTACAGCCCATATCGAGGCCTGTGTCCCAGCAGTGGGAACATTAAGAACGCTGATGACGATGAATAATTAAGGTCATTTAAATGTAAGATCAACAGCAAGTTGAGTACTCATAGCTTGTCATAAAACGCGACGTAAAACTTACTACAAACAATGTTAATAGTGCAGTAAACTCGCTCGATAGGAAGTACATTTGTGTATTAAAAACGTAAGCGAGCCGCACGTGCAACTTTACTACACTGCGCCTACACAGCTGCGGCCTGCGCCGTACTAACTACAGCAGGCTCTATCAATCACGCGAAACAAAGAAGGTAACTACCTAATTAATTTGAATTGATTTTCGTAGAGACAAGATGTTTTTGTGTATGTATGTGCATTCCATTCACACCTAATTGTGCTTGTATCAGATGTGTGTT
This sequence comes from Mythimna loreyi, assembly GCA_029852875.1. NCBI lineage: Eukaryota > Metazoa > Arthropoda > Insecta > Lepidoptera > Noctuidae > Mythimna > Mythimna loreyi. The sequence continues at coordinate 329,238 of CM056795.1, read as the reverse complement.
GTCAAACCGCGCCCACCGTTAGCGCAGACGGTAGCACCAGACCGCCACATCGGTATGTGCCGACATGCCCACACGCTAGCCCACCAGTGGCTGTGTAGTCATTGCCCACCATCCTTGATCCATTCAATGAACCTCCACCAACATACTCTACTTGCAAGCTAAGTATATCCTGATCGACACAAAAAATGGAATTAAATATTAATAAGTTTATTATCTCCTAAGCAGCTGAGTACATTGAGTCGTGAGCAGTGCATTAGATCTCAGATGTGTCTATTATCTTATGAAGGCATTAAGTGCTCTTGTAATCATTGAACCTCACGACTTGTGTTGAAATTAGATTGTTTTAATATTTGTTCGGACACTAGGGTAAAATGCGGAATTCGACAAAACCACCGTCAACTTGTGCTCATCGTGTGCTTGGAGCGGGTTGGATTAGACGGACACCTTTCCGTGAATGTGAGAGGCGACTAAAAAAAAGGTGATTCAAATCTGGTTGTAACTTCTAAACTGAATAAGATACATAACATCCCGTCTCTACGCCTCGGAGAACCCAGTTGTGAAGCTGCCTATGGACTTCTGCTATCTATATATTTGAGACGAACAGGCTACTGCTCCGCATCCGTGGGTCATAGTGTGGAGTTATAGCTTATACTATTCATCATGAGCCTGACTTCTCCATACAAAAAGATTTTTCTTTGACTGGTATTCCAGAGATTAGCGGAAACACTCTGCCGCTTTATTAAGCCGGATTTACATTGAGTCAGTGGCTGTCGTCAGTGCTGGCGCCGAAAACTGACGCGTACTATTTACAAGCAGTCAGTGTTTCGTCAGTAGACGAGGATATTTCTTTTGGTGTACACACGTTCGTAAAGTCAGTGCGGAAAAATGATTTCTAAAAAACAGCAAAGATTTAAACTTAACAATTTGTTGAGAAAATGTACCTTGGTGATGATGCAAGAACTAACGGATATGTTAGAAGAAGAGATATCAAAAGAGAAGTGAATTTTGTGGCACCGTGGCAGTTTAACAGAATTTCTTAAATTATATTTCATTTTTTAATAAGTAGGTATTAAACATAAATAAATATTGTGGGTACTTATTATTGTTTTTCTTTGTATAGATACATTTCTTATGTAAGCGTCCATTTCTTCGAACCATATCACTTTTGGAGTATAGACATTTCCACCAGCCCCTGATTTTGTAGACTTTTTTATTTTATCCAGTTCCAAGTAGTAAGTTTCCCTCTAGTTTTTAATTTTATTTTTTACTTTGGTAGGGCCAAATCCTTCTAAATTCATTTCTCGAGCAATATTCTGCAATGCTGTTGCACGCATTTCTTTATTTCTATAATTTTGTGATTTGAAATCCCATGGGCATTAAGTATCACGGTATAGTTGTACAAGTTTTAAGTTTTCCGTGTCGTTTAATTTTCGTGTCATTTTGTGATCTGGTGCGACGAATCGTGGTCACCGTACAACAGAGCGGCAGCAACTGACTTGGGCAATTTACACGTTGTCAGTAGCGCTGGCGCGGGTGGCGGGGGTGCGGACTGACGCCGAAAATATTGCAGCGCGAATATTGAAGTCAGTACTGACGTGACAGTACTGTACTGACTTGAAATCAATTTACACTATAGCAGTGCCAGGTCAGCACTGACTCGTCAGTGGACTGACGTCAGTTACTTACTCAATGTAAATCTGCCTTTATGTTAGAAAGATATACGTATGTAAGAACGTAAACTGCGTGTAATCGCTACCTGAATCATAATAAATAGTGCATCGAGGTCATTAACTGATAAATGATAAATGATAAATGATAAATGATTTTATTTTTGTAAATAGGTTTTTACAAACTCTTTTACACGTCAATTTTTTTTTTTTTTCTCGTTTTTTTATACTAGATGAGGCCGGTGTTTCCTAGCTGACTACCCTGAGAAGAAACACCGAAACAAACTCAGGGGTCAAAGTCTGTTTTAAAGTCCATACACAAACATGTAATGGTCAAATCATATGAGAACCATGCAGATTGGAGTCTGAGATGGTCTTTTGAAGAAAGAACCACACAGTTCTGAGTGGACCTGTCCAGTCAGTGCAAGCATTTGTCAGTTCTCGTGTAGCTCAACTCAGGACCACCAAGGAGCTCAACGATTTGACGAACAATACCAAAGAAAGGACATTTGGGTAGGCCGCAAAAAGTACTCATAACTGCCAGACATTATAAGTTAATTAAAAGTTAAAATTAAGGAAAAACGAAAAGTAATCCACATAGTCCCCACATTCACAATAATAAAAATTTACAAAAATGTAATTTTACCCATTAATATTGCAAATTTAAAAAAAAAACGATACAATTGTCAATTTCAAATTTAAATGTTAAATTTAATAGTTGCAAAAAAAAAAAAGAGAAATATGTCATAATTGTAAAATAACAATAATCGTCAGTTAAAAATAATAATAATAAAAAATATATATATAATAATGATACCAAAAAAAAAAATCAGAAAATAAGAAATGAAATTACATCAATTACAGTGATTACTGGAGCAGGTCAATCCCAAGCTGTTTTGTCCTCAAGATACTCTTTTACAGTATAAAAAGCCTTCTGACAAAGTTTATGTTTTACAAATGATTTAAATTTATTAAGGCTAAGTTCTTGAATAGGACTGGGAAGCTTATTATAAAAGCGTATACATTGGCATCTAAATGTGCCTCCTATTTTTTTGAGCCTTGTTACCGGAACCACTAATTTGTGTTTATTCCTAGTATTTACGTTGTGAATATCACTGTATTTTTTAAACAAATTTTTATTTTTATGAACATACAAAATGTTTTCATAGATGTACTGAGATGCCACAGTTAAAATATTAATATTTTTAAACTTCTCTCTGAGGGAGAATCTGGGACTTAGTTTATAAATGGAACGAATAGCCCTTTTCTGCAGAACAAAAATCGTCTGTATATCGGTAGCATTTCCCCACAATAAAATACCGTACGACATTACACTATGAAAGTAACTAAAATAAACTAAACGGGCTGTCTCTAAATCAGTTAGCTTTCGAATTTGTCTAACGGCATATGCTGCAGAGCTAAGTTTTTTTGACAACTTATCTATGTGTGGGCCCCACTGAAGTTTAGCATCCAGGGTTATGCCCAAGAACACTGTAGTATCTTCAGGACTCAATTCTTTACCTTTTATTAGCACACTAGTATCCACTTGCCTAACATTAGGCATTGTAAACTTAACAAATTTAGTTTTTTTTTCATTAAGATGCAGGTTATTAACATTAAACCAGTGTACTATTTTGGAAAGGGCCAAATTTATATCGTCAGTGACATTCTGCTGACGTTTAAGCTTAAATAAAAGCGAAGTGTCATCTGCAAATAAAACTATATCATGGTTATCCTTTATTAGGTATGGCAAGTCATTTATATAAATAAGAAATAAAAAGGGGCCAAGAATCGAGCCCTGTGGCACACCCATTGACACTACAGACCCGGGTGATCTTTTTCCGTTTACTTCAACTCTCTGAATCCTATCACTCAAATAAGAAGTAAGAAGATCCAGGGAGGAGTTCCGGATTCCGTAATGATGTAGTTTCCTGATTAATGTTTCATGGAGAACACAATCGAAGGCCTTGGACAAATCGCAAAAAATGCCCAGTACATCGCATTTGTCTTCCCATGCATCATATATATGTCCTAAAAGTTCAACACCGGCATCGGTTGTTGAACGACCCCTTGTAAAACCAAACTGTTTAGTGTGTAATAGCTTATGTCTATTAAAAAAAATTTGTAATTGCTGTAAAATAAGTTTCTCAAAGATTTTACTAAAGGTAGGTAACACTGAAATGGGTCTATAATTGGTGGGGTCAGATGTGCTACCAGTTTTAAATAATGGTGTTATTTTACTATACTTCATCAAGTCAGGAAACTCACCACAATCGATACTATTATTAAAAATAAAAGCTAAACTAGGAGCTACAACGTTTATAATGGACTTCACAACATCTACAGAATTTCCCCATAAATCTGTAGTTTTTTTTACATTCAAAGTATTAAAGGTTTTAATTATATCTACATATGTCACATGTTCGAATTTAAAATCGACATCGCACGCTTTAACATTTTCTTTAAGCAGAGACTCTGCAGCAGTAGGGGATGAGTTCAGAGATTTTGTAGTTAATATGGGGATCTCTGAAAAGAACTTTTCAAAAGCTGCGGCAACCTGTGAATCCGATTTGATTACATTATCATCAATGATAAGGCTATAGTCACTACATGGTTTTGTGGACCTTCCAGTCTCACTATTTATAATGTTCCAAGTTGTTTTAATTTTATTATTACTATTCTTAATTTTGGAACTCAAATATCGCGACTTTGCAACAGAACATACTTTTTTGAATAATTTTGAATACTTTCTAACATATAAACTAAACTCCGCAGTGTTTACAAGAACTCTTTCATCATACAATTCATAAAGTCGCGTTCTACTTTTATGAATACCAATGGTAGCCCATTCACTGAATGATACATTACTATTAACCGATATAGTTTTGGGTATAAAAGTGGAATTAAACTGCTTACAATACATGTTAAAAAAATCTTCATATTGTGGATTCACATCATCCAATGTTGACAAAACTGGTAAATTATTAATGAGCTTAGTTTTAAAAGATTCTAAGCGATTTGCAGTTTTAGGGTTAACAGTGATATTCTTTTTAGTTACTATGATGTTTGGGTTTTGAAAAGTAATTAATTGTCCACAATGATCAGAATCTAGCAAATTTATAATTTCTTTGTGGATAGGTAGAACATCAGTATAAATATTGTCTATGCAAGTGGCACTAGTAGGAGTAACTCTTGTGGGCTCCAAAAACAAATTAACAAGATTATATGACTGAAATAAACTTATAACTTTGCTACATAAAGCAGAGTTTTCTAATAAATTAATATTGAAATCACCACAAGTGATTATATACTTGTTAGAATTGCAGATCTTATTAAACACTTCATCCATAACATTTTCAAAGCAGTCATACAATCCAGAAGGGGGTTTGTACACACTTAATATAATAAACTGCTCCAACTCAATACAGGCTATTTCGATTGACCGCTCAACAGATAGACTCACAATATCCTTACGTTCCTTAAATTTAAGGTGGTTACTAACTAAAATCAATGAACCACCACGTAAGGCATCAACTCTACAGAATGAGCTACCAACCTGGTGGTTGCTAAAATTAAACATCAACTGATGGCTTTTAAGCCAATGTTCTGTTATGCAAAAAATATCAACATTATTGCAATTAAGGAATAATTCTACTTCTAAATCTTTGTTCATAAGATAAGCTCACGTGTGCGGCTGCCGAGCGCGGGCTCACTGTATTACTTATTAATATGACGACGTAAACATTCAACAACGTTATTGTATCAAACCATTTTTTTTAATGAGTAACACCATGGAGTTTCTTGCCGGTTTTTCTCCATAGGAAACGACCAATTTCTAACCGTGCACTAGCTTCTGACGTTTTATAAGTGCCCATGTAGGCCCATGCGAAATAAAATATTTTGACTTTGAAAGGTAGAAAACTGTTGTTTAGCGACATCGGAAACGCGTTGCTAACATATTGAGAGGCTTCCTAACAGGGCCTGAAATATTACGCTTCCTTCCTAGTTTTGGATCGGATAGCTTGGTTCCTAATTTATGCATTTTCAGTAGCTCAATACAAACATAAAGTAGTCAGAACAGAAGTGATTCTCGTCACTTAGCTTACATCAAAGGCAGTTATTATCTGCGCGTGTCAACACTTTCAGTAGCCCTTTCAGCTGAGATGAAAGCTGCAGATAACACGCTACCAGTTAGTAGGTCAGTGTGCAAGCGAATGCTCTCTACTCACATAATCCTCCTACAATACGTACTGGTAGTAATTGACCTACAGCTGCAGTCGCCAGCGGCAACATGTCTAGTTGTCTAGCATATAGCAAGAGTTACATAATGCGCTGTTGAGGAAACATCGCACTGTTTGCACTTCTATGTACACTGTTACAGAACTATGTAAATGACAAGCTCGTCTATGTCACACAACTTGTTCAATAGACTAACGTTGTAGCGTCCAGTGTTGACGATACATTACTATAATTTGTGTTACTTTTAGCTAGGGTTGCCATCCGTCCGGGTTTCCCCAGATTTGTCCCAGTTTAGAGGGCATCCGGGGAGCGTCCGGGGAAGGTTTCATTTGTAGACAGAGTTTAAAAAAATAATTAATTAAAAAAATAGTTTTGTTAAAATAATGAATGAATAAAAAAGGTGATTTATGACATTTTCAACTGTTTTTTTTTTTTTACATTGAATAGGTATGTTTATAAGATCTTGTTGATATGTCCGGCATTCGGGCTCTAAAATCTGGGGTTTTCTCGCGTCTTGTCCTGTTTTCCAAATTTTAGAGATGGCCATCCTACTTTTAGCACATCGTGAGCGGTGTTCAAATAAACATATTTACGTGAATGTGTTGCTTTGTGACCGCTATGACTTAATAGCTTGATATTCAAATAGATAACATCATAATATTACCTACATATAATATGTTTCGCAAATCAACAGCGTGGAGTAAGGTCTTACTGGTGATTCATCTGGTACAGCAACAAAGCTGTTTTTTGTTGCGAGCTGGTGATCAGTTGTCAATAGACTAGCTGAGCTACTGGTGGGCGGCTCGAGAGGCCACTGTTCCTATGGCAATTAACCTTTCGAATACCATAATTAGATACATAATATAAATACAATAGGTGTGCGAACGCCGGCATTCGGCCTGGGCTCAAGAGTTTTAACATCAATTACGAATTTATCATCTCTATAAGTTATTTTCACAATTTAATAATCAACATAACTCTCATTATTCTATTACATTGTCGTTATTACGTCACAGCTCTACTTTATAATTTACACAATTATAAATAGTCTATCTACAGAACATTCAGCCTAAACTATGTTATTGCTTTACGCTCCAGTCTAGAACTACAAGTGTGGGTATCTTCTAGCACGCGAGAACATGCGTGATCTTGTAATACACTGATTACATTTTATCGATGCATTTTATACATAACTAGCGTCCAGCCGGGAGCATCACGGGTACTGATGTTGAATATATTATGCACACACATAAACCTTCCGTCTCCAATCACTCTATCTATTAAAAAAAATCACAATCCGTTGCGTACTTTTAAAGATCTTAGCATACATAGGGACAGCAGTAAGCAACTTTGTTTTATACTATGTAATGATTATTCATTCATAATTTAAGCAGCATCGCAGCGATTGCTGATATTATAATGAAGGTTAGTACTACGAACAGTTCGCGAGTACATCACCTCCGCAATAACTACACACATGAAATCCGTCCTTGGATCGTTAGCAGCTATTAAACAGCTCATTACAGTTGTAGGTAATTGTAGAACATGATCGTGTGCCGATACCGGCGCTATCAGATGCGCAGGGCGATACCTCGCTCGTGAGGAGATGGCTGCGACGACGCTTGTGTTTTTGTCCGCTGATAATAATGCCGCATAATCTTTATAATGGGAGATTTCAATCATTTTGAAGGTTTTAAGAGTCATTGAGTAATCTTTATTTAGGTAGATATAGACAAATTATATTCATCTACACTAATATAATAAAGAGGTAAAGTTTGTTTTTTTTGTTTCTTTGTTTGTAGGAGGTAATTTCTGGAACTACTGGTCCGATTGAAAAATTTTAGCAACAATAGAAAGCTGCCTTACTCCTGAGCGACATAGGCTACATTGTACAGTACAGTACAGTACAGTGTACGCGGGCGAAGCCGCTGACAAAAGCTAGTTACAAATATGGACAATATATCACTAAACAAACGAAACACGTAAAATTAGTTGCGTCTCTAACAAGAATATTTATTGTAAAGTACCAGGAGCTCAGGATGCAAGAGAAATCTCATAAATAAACAGCTTGCGATAATAATTAGCGAAAACATTAGATTGAACGACAAAGCGCGGCCCAAATGTGCAGCGTATCGAACGGAGCAAGGTTATGAATCGTAACGTGACGGCGCTCGCACCCAGCGCCGCTGAAACCTCGTGAAAAACGAGCAGCCTTCACGCCGACACGCAGCGCACAGGGAACTTGCAGAACCTCTACTGCTCACAAATGACTGAAGGCTAACTTAACCTCTCGACTACCGTAATTACAGACGCTATTAAAAGACAACAGGTTTGCGGACATCGCATTGGTGTCCTCTTGGGGCTTCATGAACTAATCAACCATAATGTTATATCAACATCATGTGTGGTCAAGATACCTAGTTGTACCTAGAGCATTTTGTCTCCCTCCATTGTTTGGTTGACCGGCCTGTTTTTTGTTCAATCGTTTGCACAAATAGGTCCTTCTGTACGTACAGTCATTGCGGTCGCCCTTCCTCTTTCCCCTACCACTATGAAATGTGTAACATTTACTTCATTCTCGAAAATACTCTAACACTGAAATTGTTGCAAAATTACAGTCATTGCGGTTTTTACACATCTAACATTAGGTTAAGTACGTATGTAGCTACTTTCGATTTGTAAACAATGCAATGCGCATATTACAAGCGAACATAACAATATGTTTGAGTTACAAAACAACAACAGAATCTCGCATGAAACCACTCGAGCGATAGAACCTATTAAAATGTAATCAACACCTTATCGATGCGATAACATTTGGCGAAATGGACTGTGAATATATTGTAAGGAAAACGCTTCAACAAGCGGCTATAAAGATAAGGCGCTGGTACTCCACGTCGATACCGCTGCAACACTTGAGATTACTTCTCTAATGTACACAAATATTGAAACCTTTTATTTTCAACAAACACATTCAGATTTTGCCAGTAATCAATTATGACGAAGTGTAACCAAAACAACATCTGAATATCTGATCCCACAAAGGTTTTATGACAAGAACAATAAATTGGAATTAGATCACCTCCACCGTTTAGGAGCGGGTCCAGTGAGTCAGTGCTCTTTGTGAGAGAGTTAGTCATTAGCACCAGGTCGACATCTCCTTGCACGGAGACGCTGCGCTACCAGGACTCCATAAGTAAGGAGCACATGACGCACGGCCGCCTACCAACCATCCACACACACACATTAGCAATGGCAAGCCTGTATTGATCGTAGGTATATGTTGGGTTATGAATGTTATGCCGTTATAGAGTCATTAAAGAGGGTAACTGTAATAGATGCTCAGCCGGTTGTCACGGCATCACGACCCGAAGACACGGGAAGGATAATTAGAAAATAAATCGTTGCACGTTTTTGAAAGAACAGTCACCCTTTTCCCCAATAGCTTACCAAGCCTGTCGGGGAGGGAGCTCCTTCAGAGCGGGTTATGCAATGCCCTTGATGAATTAGAAACCATATAATAGATATCCAACATCAGTTATGTTGTTGTTTACACGTCGGTTTATGAATTTCATTATATTATAATAATCAGTGAGCAGCGTTTAAGACAAACGTTTACCGTATAGCTATTTATAAACACGTGCTTGAGAATAATCAGGCTATTGAATCAAGAATTTATCGCAAACGGAGCGATAAACAACAGGAATTACGACAGGGATTAACTATAACATCGATATGTTACGGGTAAAGCTAGAAGATGGAGTAAACCTAGGTTTACCCGGGTAAACTTAGTGTTACGCCGTGGAAATAGAACACGCCGTTTCTTCGACAAAGTCAAGAGTATCACCGAATAATTAAAACGCATTGCTAATCGAAACCTCCAGAATAGAAGTACGTACCAGGGCCTAGCAAATTCTAGAAAAATCGGACACGTATAAGTAGGTACTCAATAATTCTGAGAACTTTTGTAGGTACTTAAGTAACTTGGTAAAGGAATTTGTACCTTCAGTCTTTTACTATAGAGTCGAAATTCGTATGAGTCGTGGGGTCGAGTAGTTACCTACCGGTAGGTAATAAGAATAATTTATTGCTTCGCGGAAACGGTTTCTTTTGTTCTGGTGTGGCCTCGAACCTTCGGTATCTAGAATTTTCTTGGCTCTGAGTATAAATACGTGTCTACTGGCCGGACGTCAGCAGTTTTGATTTCGACAGCGATCAGTGCGAACTATCCAAGTCAAGTGAAGAACGTTTTCATCCATACGACGACCTAAGCGATATTTCTACGGATCTCTAGAGTGCATTACGAAGTGGTTTATTGACGATTGGACTAAATTTGTGTTTTGTTTGTGGAAAATAAATCTCTCTCATAGTAAACCGGCATTTGATTACTCACGTTCGTAACAACTGGTGTCAGAAGTGAGATGCCATTACTACAGAGAGACGACGAACAACGACCACGAACAAGGAGACAAACGGAGATGGATGCTGCGCGCCACCGTCTGGAGGAAGAAGATCAGGACAGTATGGGAGCAACAGCAGCTGCTGAGGCGCCGACAGGACCTTCCTCGGAAATTAACCTAGCTGCAGTGTTGGCCGCCATGCAAGCTAGTATGGAAGCCGCTCGCCGCGAACAGGAAGCCGCTCGTCGCGAACAGGAAGCCGCTCGCCGCGAACAGGAAGCTAACCAGCGCCAGCTCCAGGACCTAATCGCGGCTAACCAGGAAGAAGCTCGCCGCGATCAAGAGGCTAAGCAGAACCTTATCCTCGAGAAAATCGATCACGGTCTCGTCACGTTGGGCGAGAAAGTAAAGAACCTCACCTTAGAGGTCAAGGAGGTATCCGCCCGAACCGATAGTTTGGAAATGAGATTTGACGACATGAATCAAAAAATCGTCAAGCTCCAAGCACGCGAACCCGTTGCCGTTGGTTCATCATCGCACACCCACTGTACGTCGGCCGCAAAGTTTGATGTGCCACGTTTTGACGGCACGTCGTCATGGACTGCCTTCAAATACCAATTCGAAACGTTGGTGAAGACAAACCGCTGGGATGATGAGCAGTCTTTCGCGGCGTTAACCTTAGCTCTACGTGGGGACGCCCTACTGGTCCTAGAGAACCTTCCTTCGGACGGTAGGACCTTGGAGCGTCTAATGGAAGGGTTAGACACCCGCTACGGTGACAAGCACCTCGAGCACGTATTCCGCGCGCAGCTTCGCGAGAGAATACAAAAGCCCAACGAGAGCCTCCAACAGTGGGGTGTCGAGGTTGAACGGCTGGTGCGGCGCGCATACGTGTCGATGACACCGGAGACCGTGGAAGTATATCTGGTGCAGGCATTCATCGACGGTCTACGGGATACTGAAGTAAGAGCTACGGTGCGACTTGGACACCACCAAACTCTGAAGAGTGCGATGGCTCACGCTTTGGAAGTGGAAGCCGTACGACAGGATTCACGCACGCACAGAGTTCGAGAAGTGGTGGTCTCGCCTTCAGTGCAGCCGCTCCAACGAGAAGGGGTAGTTTCTTCTTCGGCAAAGTCCCGATATATTCCGACGTGCTACGGGTGCGGAGAAAAAGGGCATATTCGTACCGATTGCCCCAAAAGAAAGAGGGGAAGTGTGGATTCCGGAACCCAGGTTAACGAAGAGTCGTTAAACTAAATGTCGCCAGGGCCGCGGGGCGGGTGCTGGCTGGTCAACTTAAGGCCCCAACCATAACCATCAATCAAGTCCACAACGGAAATAGTTTGACCATAGAAGGAATACTGAATGAAAGAGCTTGCAATTTCACCGTTGACACCGGGGCGTCACGGACTATTATAAGACCTGAGTTGCTGAAACGTACGATCTTGTGGCAAAGAAAGTCTCCATCCTGTCGACTTCAGACAGCAACCGGCCAGCCAGTCTCCGTCCTCGGTGATACAGATGTAGAGTTAAAAATCGGTGATCAAGTGTACACCCATTCTGTTTTGATTGCGAATATTACCGATGATTGCATTCTGGGTCTGGACTTCTTGCAGAAGTACCGATGTGTTTTAGATATTAATAGGGGAGTATTGAAGTTCCCAGACCAAGAAGTGTTCCTGCGAGGAGTCAACACATGTAACCTCTATTGTGTGAAAGATACTACATTGGCTCCGAGAACAGAAACTTTAGTTGAAGTAAAATTTCCTAAGAAAATCAGGCAACAAAGATGCGTAATAGTTGAGGATACTGGCCGGCATCCGGAACTCATCACTGCGAGGACATTGGTAATGACGAAAGGGAAATCTAAAGTGCGAATTGTAAATCTTGGGAAAAAGGAGGTCCACTTGAAGAAAAACAGTGTTGTTGGGAGATGTGAAGAAGTGAAGTATCTCCGCCAAATCAACACATCTCCAGTGAAGCAGGACTCAACGAGAGATGAACCTGATCACATCCAGCAACTTCTGGAAAGTTCTAAGAAGAATTTATCGACCTCAGAACTACAGCAAGCCAGGGAATTTCTGCTACGGTTTCAGGATATTTTTGCAACGGGAAAGGACTGCGGAAGAACAGGCCTCGTCAAGCATGAGATAGACACAGGTGATGCTAGACCGATCAAACAGAGACCGCGCCGCATACCTTGGGCTAAAGAAACTGAAGTGGCAGAAATGGTGAAGGATATGGCTGATAGCGGAATAATTGAGCCTTCTACGAGCCCATGGTCTTCTCCTGTAGTTCTGGTGAAGAAGAAGGATGGCAGTACAAGATTCTGTGTAGACTACAGAATGCTGAATAACGTCACGAAGAAGGACAGTTATCCCTTGCCGAGGATCGACGATACGCTGGATATGCTCAGTGGTATGAGGTGGTTTTCAACCATTGATTTGAAAAGTGGCTACTGGCAAGTGGAAATCAGCGAGAAGGATAAAGAAAAGACAGCGTTCAGTACGGGCATTGGCAATGGCCTGTGGCAATTTAACGTCATGCCTTTTGGGTTGTGCAATGCTCCAGCAACCTTTGAACGCCTCATGGAACGAGTCATGGTTGGTCTTCTTGGTGACGTCTGTCTAGTATATTTGGATGACGTCATTATAATGGGCCGCACTTTCAAGGAAAACCTAAGGAACATGGAAAAAGTGTTCACCAGAATACGAGGGGCTAATCTAAAACTAAGCCTAAAGAAGTGTGCCCTGTTCAAGAAGGAGGTCAGCTACCTAGGACATGTGATTTCCGCCGATGGAGTGAGAACCGACCCCGAGAAGATAAAGGCTGTGCAACAGTGGCCAGTTCCGAAGAATAAAACAGAAGTACGTGCATTTCTAGGGCTATGCACATACTACAGAAGGTTTGTTATGAGTTTTTCGGACATTGCAAAACCTTTGCATCAACTGACTGAGGAAAAACGAGACTTTATCTGGGACAAGAATTGTGAGTCAGCATTCAACGAGCTGAAGCAGCGGCTATGTGAAGCACCTATACTGGGGTATCCGAGCAGAGATGGAAGATTTGTCGTTGACACTGATGCCAGCAATACGGGAATTGGTGGCGTATTGTCACAAGTGCAAGGTGACAGACAGATCGTGATCGCTTACTTCAGTAAGGCACTTTCAAAGCCCGAGAGGAACTACTGCGTTACTCGACGAGAACTGCTGGCTGTGGTAAAAACCTTGCAGCACTTCCATAAGTACCTCATAGGAAGGCAGTTCACGTTGAGGACGGACCACGCTGCATTGAAATGGCTGCTACAATTTAAAAACCCGGAGGGTCAAGTTGCAAGATGGCTCGAGCAGCTACAGGAGTTCAACTTTGTGACGGAACATCGGAGTGGAAAAGGGCATAACAATGCTGATGCCCTGTCGCGACGTCCGTGTGATGAGGACTGCAAACACTGCCAGCAAAACGAAGCCCGAGAACACGTGAACGTAATTAGGACTGAAGGCAACTTCAAGAAATCCCAGGAAGAAGATGACGATATTCGACCAATACTGGACTGGATGCGTAGTGGAGCTAGGCCCCAATGGAGTGAAGTATCGCCACTTAGTCCCGTCACAAAGAGCTACTGGGCGCAGTGGGACAGCTTAGTCCTGGAGAATGATGTGCTCTGTAGGAAATGGGAATCGAATGATGGCAAGGAGGTGACTACACAAGTGATAGTACCACGAAGTGAAGTGGTCCCCCTGCTACAGGAAATACACGATGGTGCTTCTGGTGGACACCTGGGGATCAAGAAAACTCTACTGAAAGTGAGACAGCGGTATTACTGGCTCAATTGTAGAGATGACATAGAGCAGTGGTGTCGGAAATGTACAGCGTGTGCATCTGTGAAAGGACCACAGACTAGAAGCAGGGGCAAGCTTCAGCTGTATAACGTGGGAGCCCCTTGGGAACGAATTGCCATCGACGTCGCTGGACCATTTCCAATTACAAATGACGGAAACAAATACATATTGGTGATCCAGGACTATTTCACAAAGTGGCCCGAAGTTTTCGCCATACCCAACCAGGAAGCGACGACAGTAGCAAAGAAGGTGGTTGAAGAAGTAGTGTGTCGGTATGGCGTACCTTTGGAGATCCATTCCGATCAAGGCCGAAACTTCGAATCTGCGCTGTTCCAGGAAATGTGCACCCTTCTGGGGATTTACAAAACACGCACAACACCTGCGCATCCACAGTCGGACGGAATGGTGGAAAGATTTAACCAGACCCTGGAGAATCACCTGGCTAAGGTTGTCGATGACCATCAGAAGGACTGGGACCGGTATATTCCCCTATTTCTGATGTCTTATCGATCAGCAGTGCATGATAGCACCGGACATACTCCAGCAAGAGTGAATTTCGGCAGAGAGATGAGACTTCCAGTCGATGCTATAACTGGCGTGCCACCTGACAAGACCAAGCCAGTTACGGACTACGTCAGTGACCTTCAAGATCAATTGGACGAAGTGCATAAACGAGTACGTGAGAATAGCATGAGCACCAGCTCCAAAATGAAAACTAGGTACGACCGTAATGCCAACACCAAGGGATTTGAAGAAGGTGCACTAGTCTGGCTCCACAACCCGCTCCGACGAAAAGGGAAGTCGCCGAAACTTCAAGCTCGATGGGAGGGACCTTACACCGTGGTGAAACGGATCAACGACGTAACCTACCGCATCAAGAAAGGGCTAAGAGGGAAGCCTAAAGTGGTCCACGTGGATAGACTGACGCCATATCAAGGATCTAATAATGCTCGGGACGAGCATGACTAAGAGGGGGGCACTGTTACGCCGTGGAAATAGAACACGCCGTTTCTTCGACAAAGTCAAGAGTATCACCGAATAATTAAAACGCATTGCTAATCGAAACCTCCAGAATAGAAGTACGTACCAGGGCCTAGCAAATTCTAGAAAAATCGGACACGTATAAGTAGGTACTCAATAATTCTGAGAACTTTTGTAGGTACTTAAGTAACTTGGTAAAGGAATTTGTACCTTCAGTCTTTTACTATAGAGTCGAAATTCGTATGAGTCGTGGGGTCGAGTAGTTACCTACCGGTAGGTAATAAGAATAATTTATTGCTTCGCGGAAACGGTTTCTTTTGTTCTGGTGTGGCCTCGAACCTTCGGTATCTAGAATTTTCTTGGCTCTGAGTATAAATACGTGTCTACTGGCCGGACGTCAGCAGTTTTGATTTCGACAGCGATCAGTGCGAACTATCCAAGTCAAGTGAAGAACGTTTTCATCCATACGACGACCTAAGCGATATTTCTACGGATCTCTAGAGTGCATTACGAAGTGGTTTATTGACGATTGGACTAAATTTGTGTTTTGTTTGTGGAAAATAAATCTCTCTCATAGTAAACCGGCATTTGATTACTCACGTTCGTAACATTAGTATTACCCAAGCTTCTTGGGTAAAGTCCGAATAATAAGTAAAATACATTTTAATTCGGGGTTTACCCATGCTCACCTAGGTCTACCCAACTCTGGCTGGGTAATGTTAGGTGTTGCGTTATTTTCGCACCCGTGGCGTAATTCTGGGGGGGCCGCGTTATCTGTTCATTACTGAGTAGCTTGCAATATTACGTTCGCCTTTGTATGTTTTTTAAATAATAAATGTTTAAATTGCACCCAGATTTTCATTTCACTAATTAATTAGACAAATTAATTTAAAATATTACCCCGCCATTATTTCAGCAAGATAAACTGATGTGACATTTTGAATTGCAAAATTTTGCCGCCGTGTCCTCGTGGGGGTGATCGGCGGCGGCCATCTCTCGCGCCGGGCCTTGGTCGAGGCCATGGTCCGGAGCGAGCGGGAGTGGCAGGCGGACGGCTCCTTCTGCAAAGCAGTAATGCTAGTAAAGAAGGAAGCCGACTGGGCGCTCACGCCCGAGACGCTGCCGAGATTCCGATCCCGTTTTCCGGCCACCGAAGGCACGGGCTTGTGGATGGGGAGCAATGGGTAGCTCGCCGTCCAATCGTCTGGTAACCGTCCGGACCAAGCCCAGTCGTCGACGGCGCGCACTGTTCCCGCACCCCTCAAGGAGTTGTCAGCAAACCGTAGGGACCCTGCAGAAGGGTCAACTGGGTCTAAGGGATCGCATCTGAAAGGAAGGCTCTGGCCTTGGTATATATGGCAACGTAGGTAGGAATGGGGTAGGTTCTTTAGTCAGTAAGAGTGACACTGTTTCCCACTCCACCCAAGGGCGGGATTCGTCACTGGATGATTTTTACCTACCATAAAAAAAAACCTAGCCTCCTGAAATCGACTGTTCATTTGCAAGCTCTCGTAAGCTTTCTTCTGGTGATATATTTGCACTTTGCTCGGTCGCCATTATGTCACTAAGTAAGCGACGTGCGTGGCCGCGTGGGCAGATAACGCGGGCCCCCCAGAATTACGCCATGGGTGCGAAAATAACGCAACACCTAACATTACCCAGCCAGAGTTGGGTAGACCTAGGTGAGCATGGGTAAACCCCGAATTAAAATTGATTTTATTTTTTATTCGGACTTTACCCAAGAAGCTTGGGTAATACTAAGTTTACCCGGGTAAACCTAGGTTTACTCCATCTTCTAGCTTTACCCGTAACAGATACACACCGTATACTGAGAAATCGATCATTAATTCCATCTTATCATTTAAACCGGCGATATCTTCCTAAAACTAAATAGTAAACAGAGACAAAGTCATACACATACTAAGTTTCAACTGACAGTGTTGACCGATAAAATTATGCTGCAATAGTGAAGTAGTTCGGAACAACTCGAGGTCCGCTTCACCCCTCAACGATTAAACAAGCTAGATTGATTTATTGATATGAACTAGTTGTGAGGCGCCAGCTCCGTCCGCGGCTGGTGTCCTGGTACAATGGGGCTAATCCGCGCCGCACGGACTCACGAGCCGGGCTTCACCGCGGTTCAGCAACAACTCATGTTTGTACTGACGTGCATTATTGCTAAATGTATAACGTTTCACTGCAACTACGCGTATGTATCTATTACAAATTTTGCTTCTTTCAGCAATATAATCAGACTAACTACAGTTGCATGCTAGGAAAATCATGAAAAACTATAAATTCTATTCTTGAATATCTTATTTAAGCAGACTGAAAAACTCATCTATAATCGAATTAGAATCGTCAAGTATTCCTGCGAATGTTTCTCAGGTATTCAGTTTCGAAATAAAAACCTTCAGTCGCAATTGAAGATTGATTGTATTTGTTATCCCAATAAATAAATTCTTCAATTCAGATCAAGGGTTCGTGTAGGTGATCGTAAAGAAAACCGTCGAGGGAAACTCAGATCCATTAGAGCTGAAAATGAAAACGATTTGTGAAAATCTCGTTTTCGTTGTGTGTTTTCCTCGTAGTGTAGTGAAGCTGAATGAATAGTTGTGCGAACTGGTGCAGCCTTGTATTGTTTCATTGTTGGCATTGCGATGGAAACAATGATGTTACGCTATACAAGGCACGTGCCACTCGCCGTGCATTCCAGCCTCACTAGCTAAACGTTTAGTAGAAGACTAGCTGACCCGGCTAACTTCGTACCGCCTAATTGTTTTATTCTGTTAAAACCGTTTAAACCTTCCCTGGAGTATCACGAATATTTCAAGACTAAAATCGGTCTCGCCGTTGTCTAGTTTTAGCGAGACTAACGAACAGCTATTATTTTTTATTTTTTAGAAGATTCATGATTGAAACTACAGAACAGGTGATTGAAAACTGCATATATAGCAAAACCCACACCTGCAGCGTGCGTAGTGGCGGTGTTCGATTGTCGGCAGTAGCGAGTTCTGCCAGCACGTGTCGGCTCGTGACTTCCCCGTCGTGAATATATTAGCGTTTACAGCCGAATGCATTACTTCCATATTCTCGAGTCGGCTAAACATCGCGCGCCACAGACGCTTCGTGACGAATGAATTTGAAGGAGCATGCAGGGAACGAAAGGGATCAATTGTTTTCGAATCAATTTTACAAAATTAGCATAATTTCTGCTTCGTGCAGTCAGGGAGGGCCTGTGTGGGAGTAGCCCAGTTCACGTTGCACAGTGTTTTATAAACCCCATTTTTCGGACATCCCATTTTTATTGCAATACTTGACAGATAACATCATTTAAATACAAGATCTCGTATCCCCATTTAGCTATCAAGTCTAGTTACTGAGTGATAAATTTTTGAAAATCGTAGTTTTTCCATCCGGATTTTAACAAAAAAATTAATTACGCTTAAACTAAGCGTGATACAAAATAATGATGTTAGGTGCATTGATGGTGTATCTTATGCTGAGTATTTTAGTCGGCAAATGAACCTCACACCATTGGTAGATCGAGATTTATACAGGTTTTTCGGTTTTTAGTGTTTCTTATTTTTCTCGAAAATTCCGCCGTTTCGGGAAAAGTTATTTACACAGAAACAATTCTAATTACTTCTCCAGTACACCACATAAATTTCACATCCCGATTCCATGGAACTCAGAAGTTATTCCAATTTAACTATTTTTGTTAGGGTTGTCAATTTTTTTCATCCTAATTTTACGATACTGATTTAATTCGATTCATTTACGATACTGAAATTGGTGTAGTAAGAGACCTTTTACAAGCAAAAGTGTTATAAAAATACTCAAATAACATAAAATGTCTGAATATGCCTTTGAACGTACATTGATGAATAATATTTTATTTAGATACCAAGCTGGTATCCTGGTATATTCACGTCAGATAATCCAAAACATCGATTTTACTACAAGGTAAATGTTTTTTTTTTAGCAAAGTCATATAAAATCCGGATATAAATAAAAGTCTTGAGATTTCGGCAACCCTAGCGAGGTAAAATCCGGATATAACTTAAAATGTTTGTAGTTTCCAAGTTCCGTGGAATCGGGATGTGAAATTTATGTAGTGTATTGGGGAAGTAATTAGAATTGTTTCTGTATAAATAACTTTTCCCGAAACGGCGGAATTTTCGAGAAAATCGAGAAACACCAAAAACCGAAAAACCTGTATAAATCTCGATCTACCAATGGTGTGAGGTTCATTTGCCGACTAAAATACTCAGCATAAGATACACCATCAATGCACCTAACATCATTATTTCGTATCACGCTTAGTTTAAGCGTAATTATTTTTTTTGTTAAAATTAGGATGGAAAAATTACGATTTTCAAAAATTTATCACTCAGTAACTAGACTTGATAGCTAAATGGGGATACGAGATCTTGTATTTAAATGATGTTATCTGTCAAGTATTGCAATAAAAATGGGATGTCCGAAAATCGGGCTTTATAAAACACTGTGCGTTGTTATTACAACACAATACGACATGTACAATGAGGAAGTAGAAACGATCAGAAAGAGCAGATCACAAGTTATTGCGACCTTACCTGAAGTAGAGATCGTCATCGTCACTCCACTCGTCCATCCAGGAATCAATCATGTCTTAAGATAAACACAAAGAACTATAAAACCACACTAAATAGGCTTTATTCTCCTAGGACTTATTATGTGCGAGTCCTGTCCAGCAGTGTTCAGTAACTGAAGGTTGAACACGTAATAGTTGGGAATTCGCATCATCACTAAAGTGGTTCCGAGTGTCGACTCAAGCCTGCCCACTCGCTCGCTCAGGCGAGTTAATTTGGTGACGAATACAATCTGCATTATTACTATAATTTGTATACTCAGCATTGAGATCAATTTGATGAACGACTCAGCCTTGTGCCCGACAATTGGACGCCTGTGCTCCCGCAAAGTCGGTGGTGTTACGAACCACTGCGAAAAAGGCAACGTCCTCACAAGTGCTCCCACAGCGCTCCGCGGTTATTTCAATAAGCCACAGCATTTCTCTCGAAATTCGACATTTTACGAGCCACGAAAAAATATACCCCTATACCTACTAACATTTAAACGGTCTTTTTTTAGAAATTTCGCGCAAACGATCTACAATTCCAGACTCAAATATTATTATTTGTGTGTTAAATTTCTGCGAGTCTCTCTATAATGAATTCATCGATATTATTATAGTATATTTGTTTACCTAGGAGGGTTGGCCGGGCGCCCAGAAACTTGCAAAATGAAAGTTTTCATTACGTTTAACGTTTTTGTTTTTCGTGTAAATTGTGACCAGTTCGGGACAAAGGAGGGTCAATGTTCCGGCCACTGGTGAGTAAAGCAATTGAGGCACAAACTGCTCTGTTCATTGTTCATACTCCGCACTTGATATAATTAGTGCGGCTGTAATTGCTGTTCAAATCAATATTCCAGTCTAGACAGGTTCGTTGTGTTTTGGGCGAGTCGCGGTGAGTTATCGCTTGTAGCCAACCCGACGAGCCAGCTAGTCCCGCAGGGGACTGAAGTGGTTGGGTTGCTTTATTGATTGATTGACTAAATTGCAATACACAAACCAATTCAGTACGAGTTTGAAATCTCAATGATGCGATGTTGATGGATGCTGCTGTCCACACAATCTTCGCGTACCGCCTAGCCGGGAGCCTGACCAGACACTTGCTCATGCCCTCGGGTCTAGGTCAGAGCGATATATTGGGTGTGCCGTGACGTCACACGGCGACCCATATCGTGCGCTAATAAGGGCGCTCTGACGTCGCACCGCTCCACTTGACTCATGCTCATACTGCTTTGTTAACCCTCATATTGATTGAACATTGATATCGGTTTACTTCACTATAAGCAAAATTATTAGCAAATGACAATTTTTCCCCAGTACCTAGACCATAAAGCTAAACTAAAGCTTCTTTTCTAAACTCGTGTACGGTACAAATAGGACGTGGTCAATTTACTTACTACTGGGAGGTTTTTGTGCTCAAGTTTTTTATATATTTCAATTTACGTTTGTATAAATAAGTGCGGCCATTGTGACGGTCCCAGCAACAGCGGATCACAGGCTTGTCGTGATCGTGGACCCCAGCGCTACATGCCGGAATCATATCTAATACATACTGTATTGATTTGTTTGTAACTCTTAATTTTTTTATTGATCAAAGTTCATGAGGAAGATCTCTGTGTATGATAAAAAAAATATATAAATAGTATCTATATGGATAATATAGCAAAAATCACTACCAGCAAAGATCTGATCTGTAGGACAGCTCATAGACGTATTCGACTGTATGCCTATTTCGTAGCTCAAGTAACAGTGTGCTAGTGCGTCTCACCGTATCCTGTTGGTCTTGCGGTGCGCCGTCTCGACGGTGACGAGGAAGACGGCGTGGCTGCGCGACGAGTGCTCGTTCATGTCGGTGCGGCCCGCCGCGCGGTTGCGGTTGCCCGCCCGCATCACCCGCACCATCTCCGCTGCGCTCTTGCACACCACCGATGTCATCTCGGGGATGTAGAACCCGTTTAGCTCCTAAAAACAAACGCTGCTTTGAAAGCTGCATCATCCGACGTAAAAGAAATTAATTTGATAGGAAGGGAAAGTGTACTTTATTAGAGGTAATCTCTAGAAACATCGATTTACTGATTAAGAACGCTGGCGTTTCAATATGTCACAGGCTAGGAGTCCTGGGCGCGGGAACAAGCTACTCGTACAGAACTAAACACGTTCCAGATTGCATACAAAAGGGAACAAAGGAATACAATGAAACTTAAGAGTCCTTGGGAGATCTCGCAAGAAAAAGCCGGTTTCAGAGCCAGCACACTAGCAAATGAGATTACCTACAATCATGGAATTGATTCCGTCAGAAATTAATACTAGGTTGCTATAACGTTACGGAGCTATCCGGTGGGACTTCAATCAGTTGTTTAAGATGGAATAATTCAACATGTAAGATGTGGTACAGTTTCGGGATCTAGATTAGATTACTAGGAAAACATGACTAGACGAGCGCACGTTACATGATTATGCCAAGTCTAGGAACAGACTAACGAGACACAGACAAGTGGCCACTGCGCATAGAAAGCGAAACGTTCATGAACACTATTGTATATAATAACGCTTGTATAATTAAGAGCTACCCCATCGTAATTAGCTGAGTGTTAGCTACGACAATTACCTTCCAGTTAGTTTTGGAAAAGAATTTCAATTTGTTAACTACAGTGCACCTTGCGAAGTAAACCAATTTTGATTATTTGTTTGTAGAAGAAGAAGAGATGAATGGATTGTGTGAGGAGTGATATGAAAGAAAAGGGAGTTAGTGATAGTGTGACGGGTGACAGGACAGAGTGGAAGAAAAAAACATGTTGCGCCGACCCCAAGTAATATGGGATAAGGGTAGGATGATGATGATGATGTTTGTAGTATCACAATTTACACTATCAATATCAAACTCAAAAGTGAACCCAGAAGTGTTTACGTCTACAGAACATTGAATAAGCTTTAAGGAAACTAATAAACCATGAATTTATTTTTACAATAAAATTGTAATGTGTAATCGTGTGTGTAATTATTTTAAGTGTAAATTTAATTGCGGCCTTGATCTTACGTGCGCTCGCTAGGACATTGTCGAACTGAGCAATAAGGCTATCCTGAACAATATGTGTTGCATAAATGTACACATTATTAAATGAGGTGTGTTACGTAAAGTGATCGTTTGCACAATGCGCGCAGAAAGCAGACATTTTTGGACGCATCCGAGTGACGCACGCCAAGGTTGTGAGTTATTACGAATGCCTCTTGTACTGTACCACTTCATACTTAAATAGAACATTATATTTCAACGGAATACTTTGCGTAGATAATTCACACTACGATATATTATGATGCGATGACTCATGCCAGTTTCAAAATATAATCATTGTCATGCATAATGTATATAATAAACTGAATTCAGTCCATTATTACAGTGTGTAGTTTTTGCTGATTTGTAGTACTTTCATTTTCGCCACACGCGTGGAGTACCAGGCTATCATAACCACGTAGCCGTACATATGTACCGCAGCTGCTATTGTTTGAGTGGACGTCGCCAGGCGACCGGCGACACATGTTATTATGCTTAGCGATATTGACTACACCACCATACCCTGCCACCCTAGTCGCTACTTTATAATTAGGATTTTCTTAGTCACTAGCTAGACTATAATTTACTGACTTTCCGTTCGTATGACTCAAAATCAAGGTATAATTCTAAAACATAATGGCCTTACGAGTAAGAAAGTTACACGAAGTTTTACCATGTAACTAAGTACATATTGCGAAATAAATATCTTATCTTAAAAGGAAATCTATTTCCTTCAGAAAAAGGAAATAACACAATATTCTCGCGAACAAAATCGCATGTTCCTTGCAAATGTTGAGTCATATCTAGACGATGTTTCAATCTGCAGAATAGCTGACTGCGCATTATGTGGCTCGTCCTTGTCCTACAACTGTATCACTAGCGTGTGCTGTTGCCTGGTTTAGGAAAGGCGTCATTTGTTGTACGCGAGTAGGCACTTGCTCTCCCCTTGACCCGCGGACGACCATAAAGCTGGTAAGTGCCTAAAGAGCACAATATAGTGCCACCGGGAGGAGGCGCCGTGCGACGGTCAAGGACGTCCGTGCTCGCTCCTCAATTACCAGACAGACGTGACCCGCTGGGAGCACCCGATTCGTCTGTCTGCCTGCTCATTAGTATTCAGATCAAGTTATATTTTAAAAAATTTTTGAAGCAATGCCTTATAAACTTGTAATAAATGTGTAGAGGGATGTTCAAGAAGTAGCGAAATCAAAAGGAAAAAATACTCTGTCTGTCTTTGTGCACTTTCACAGTAATATTATAAAGGCGTAAGTTTGTCAGTGTTACTATATTTGTTACTTCTTCATGGTCGAACGCCTCAACGGTTTTCGATGAAACTTGGTACATGGACAGACCAAGTTTTGGAACAGCACACAGGATACTTTTGTAGTATGTTCCCTAGGGACCACTTTTTATATTCACGCGGTCGAAACCGCTGACCCCAGATAATAACTTATTGGTTGGCAACTGCCATTAAGATTTAGACAGTTGACGCCAAACATGTCGCCATCACCGTGACATGACAAGTTATTAAAAATCACATTCAGTGAAAAAAATGTGGGCATCGCGCGCAGTGAGCTCACCGCTAATTTTCAGAACACATGTGCTAAATTATAGAGAAAAGCTTTCAGTTACGCAATTAGGTATTGAGTTCCATAATAATATTGAATCGTTTTGGCTGGCGGCCAAGTGCACGCAGGCTCATTAACTACAAGAATGGGAGGAAGCTCCGTACGTAGTGGAGCAGTGACGCGCGCGCCGCCGTCACAGCCGTCGCACAGCAATCAATAGCCACGGTTATTGATAGATTAGCGCCTGATAGTGAGCCCTGCCGGAGCTGCGAGCTACATGTGCTGTGACGACGACAAGCTGCAGTTTGGGCTACGACGCCCTTCAGGAAATATCGATATAAGATCCGATAAAGCTTTGTGATGTCTTTCTTTATTGACACGCTTTTTACGACCATTAGTGGACAATCTCTAATCGATGAGTATTGTCCCAACACTTGCACAGCCGACCTACGACTGCCGCTAAGTGCTATTACGAATACTGATGATTACCTTTCATAGCATTGCAAACAATTGCAGCTAGTCTTTTTACCCGACTGCCAAAGAAGGAGGGTAATGTTTTTTTGAATACATTATTATTATTATGCTCTAAAGAGTTTAGACAGACTGAAAACGTTGGAGCATCCCTCATTGTGGGCATTCATGAATGTGTCGTATGTGTGCAGGTGAGGGGGGCGGGGGGGGGTTCAGGCAGCATTCTGTGCTAATGTGGCGTAAAATATTGGTCGTCGAGCCATCACCGCGAGTGCTAATACCTGTTATATCACACCGTCACGGTTCCACAACTGTATTTGTCGAACAAATACTTGTCACGCGACACGACGGTGCAGAAAGAGCACTCCAGGCAACCCGTCAATAGGAAGCGGTATCAGTCGATTTGGAAGAAGTTGTGCAAGCCAAAGAAAGGCCAAAGAAGAATTCTGGCAACGATTTGAGGGATATCATATTGAATAACTCAGGGATTTTGCAGGAAGTACTTTTTACTAGCATTTATTTGGTTTGGCGCTATGATTTTTTTTGGAGTTTTCCTTATTTACAGTCCCATAATATGTCATGTGTGCAGGCTGCGTGTGGCGTCACACTGCGTCAGTCCTGAACAGTTGACGCGCGCCACTGCGACATTACGTCCAGTCGAGCGGCGCCGGGGACCCACCCAGCTCTAAAGCATCGAGACGCAAGCTTATACCCACACCAAACAATGAAACGATATGATTCGTAACGCCAATCGCAAACAGAAGGAAATTGCACACCTCGCGTATATACATTTCCGTACAACAATTACTGGTGTTGTAGCTAAACATTGACCAATTATAATGGTAATGTTCCAAAGTACACATGAAACATATTTACTACAAAATAACCATTGTTGAACATACATATGGAAATCCGGATAATGATGACAAACACAACAAAGCTCAGTGTTTGTAAAACAAGCAATTAGACGTGACCGTGACACGGATGACGATGGCGGCGGCCGACGGTGGACATGCGTGGCGACAGCGGCCCGCTACGCACCTGTTAGTCAACGCTCAATATTTGCTATAACAACTAAAAACAACAGTGGGTCAAAAAAAGATGTTGATCAATATAAAAACGACTCAAGTACCCATACGATAATTGCTCAATGAGAATACTCGAAGCTGAGAGTTTACATTCAGGTTTTTTACTACAACATCTACGAAGACACTTTAAACTGTTTTTATGGTCGCTAAATCTAAAGAAAATGAAGTTTAAAACGTACCGACTGGAATACAGTTTTATAGAGTGCTTCGGATACTAAATTAAACTTAAAGATACAATGGTACGCTACTGCCGGAGCCCCTGATCGTAGCAAAACCTAATACTAGTTACTGGAAATTATGCAGTACATACCTGTCCCCTAATTGTGAGTTTCTTGCAATCCTTGGAGAGTAGATCCCTAACGTCTTCCAGATACAGCTCGATGTAGGAGCAGGAGACCAAGTGTGTGACGTCGGGCGAGGCGGAGTTCTCAATGTGCGCCCAGATGTGGCGGAAGGCGCGCGGGATGATGCCCTCGTGGTCGGCCGTGCCCTCCATGGTGTGCGTCTTGCCCGTGCCCGTCTGGCCGTACGCGAACACGCAGCCGTTGAAGCCGTCCAGCACCGACGCCACCAGGGGCCGCACCTGCAACCAACACACCAGGTTTACACATCACCAACGCACAAGGAACCGCGTTACACGCTATCACGAGTTTAAACTTGATATGCACAAGAAAACAGCCCTGAAATTTTAACTTCAATGTGATCAATTGCATCATAAGTTTTGTTATAGCTGTTTCTACCTTGTGCACCTACATTTTAAATTTATATTTCACGGTTTTAGAGATGTCAGTCAAGATTAGGAATATTACATTAGCGACGCAGTTCTGACTCACTATAGACTCTTAGCTTCAGCTTGTACTTGCAGCATATATTTTAAGCTGCAGAACTACAGAGTCAAAGTCAAAGTATTTATTACAGAGACCTTAACATTTGAATTCCATAGAAGCGTTTTGAGTCGACCATGACTAAGAGATGGCCTTCAGGTTCGACCCACGTCACTAACACCCATGGGCTGAGACTGGCACATTACCAGTAGCCCTGAAGTTCTAGAACCTTATTGCCTAATCCAAACAAACGCATCAACGACTAATGTCAACAGAACATCGAGGTTCTTTAAATTTTATGAGTAGAGCTTCATAAAGCACGATGTATGGACTCGTTTACTGAAAATTAGTAGGGAAAGTTTCATCGGAGGGAATGTTGGGTTACATTCTCTCGGGACTTACGGCGGGTAAAAGTTTTTATACGTGTCGCACGCGAAGAGGCGCAGTCCGCACTTGATTTATTGATAGTATGTATCTCCACATGTGACCCAAAAACCGAAGCAAAAATCGTTTATATTTCCTACTAATTAATTATATCAAAGTTTTTTATCGATTGGTGGAAGTAGTATAAATGTATGTTGAGTTGTCATTTTTAAAAACACACGGCCGATAATATCCGCAAACATAAAAATATGTTTAATTTATTTTATATGTTGCAGGTTTTTAGAATCAGCAAACGATACTTTCATTTCCTTAATGTTTATCAAGTGGAAAACGTATAATAATGTATAGGTATCCGGCTTCGCTAAGTATTTTATAACGAAATGAAATTTTGTTAAGAGTAAAAATATAGATAACTAGCTTTTGCCCGCGGCTTCGCCCGCGTGGTATTGGGGTTGGGGTTTCCGGGATAAAAAGTAGCCTATGTTCTATTCCGGAGTGTATCCTATGCCTGTGCCAAATTTCACCCAGATCCGTCCAGCCGTTTTGGCGTGATTGAGTAACAAACATCCAAACATCGTAACTTTCGCATTTATAATATTAGTAAGATTAGTAAGATTAAATAAACGAAGCCTATAGGTACGTAATGAAAATATCAGTAATCGATTGCATTTGATAGGCAAACGTCCGTATCACGCGTGGCGCATGATTTCATTGAGATAAATATAATTGTACGGCGCCCCGGCCGGCGGCGGCGGCGGCGCTATCTGCAAACACATCATCGTTCTGAAAAAGGTCGCTCCGATGTTGTGAAGAGTGACGTCACGGTAAGCTCCAGCCGCGGTCGCGCGCGCCATTGCACACAAAAGCCCAGAGAAGGCTCACACATCACTTCTACGCAATATTAACCGACATGTATTACATAGGAAACGACCAATTTGGAACCATGCTCTAGCTTCTGACAAGTGCCCATGTAGGTCTATGTGAAATAAAATATTTTGACTTTGACTTTTGACTTATTAAACACACAATAGAAATATATTCGGTTCTCAGGTATTATTGTGTATTTAGACAGGCCACACCATGCTGTGTCAAATGTCAGGCGTGCGAGCGAGAAAGAGGGATCAAGTTATAAACCCCATAATTCTATCGTTCAGATTTTCATTAAAAAAAAGAATCATTATGTAATGCATGGTTCTGTTGGGCCCGGTTATGGACTTGACCGACAGTAAAGCGCTATGTGCAGTAAAGCACAATGTGCGGAATGGGTCTTCTATACTGCTCTACTAGGCGCGTCTGCATAAAACACTACATTATTACTCGAGCGAGTGTCGGCGCACGCGCGGACGATCAATTATTTAGTGAACAAAAGACGATCGCTCAACAATATCTATTTTCACGGAACAATTGGTAGCACGTCGCGCAAGTAATCAACAATTAGCGAAACATTGACCGTGCAACTGGCGAGGCTGCGGGGAGCTGTCGGAGGCTGCATCTCAACTAGCTGCGTCGTGCAGGATGTCAGGGACACGCATTATTATGTGAACCGCAATAAAATAGCTTCAAGCAAGTCGTTTGTCATAAAAACGTTCAAATTGCGACGTGAATGCATTCAGAATGGAAAATATGAAGTCATGTTAGTACGAGCAAAATGCGCTGAACCATGGCAAGAACATAAAGACAAATGCGGAAAACAATGTGTCGCGAATACCTGCTCCTACTGTTCATTCTAACATGATAGGTTACATTATGTGTAAAAGGAGAATAACTCTTGATAGAGCAGCATTGAGGAGTCATCGCGTATACTTGTGTTTTATTATTTCCTATTCTAGTGCTAAACAATGGATTATTAATCGCTAACACCAAACAACCGCCATATTGACACGCCGAGGTTAGAGTTGTATACACCTACACTGCGCTTAAATCATAGCATTTTGAAGAAAACTACTAGCATCGCAGAGACCTTCGATCACGCCAAGGCGACGCGTTGAAAGTGGAACGAACGACAAGCTCGCGTAGGATGCACAGGATGGTACCTTCCGCGTTGGATTACTTGCGAACGATTCTCTAGTACACGTTAATTGACATTGAGATTATGTACACACATTTGTATATATTAGCATCGCTACAGTTACTAACTTGTAAATTAATAGTTCCCAAAATTATTGTTATTATATCAAAACAGCTCTCAATAAAAAGCAGTCTTGAGTATAAAATTTAAATTTCGACTCGAAACCTCCACACGTTCTCCATATAAATAATAAAAAAAAACTTTTTTATTTTTATTTTTTTTCTATATCTGTGCTATATGATGACCTTGCTTTGTGCCAAATTTCAGGATCGTGGTCCAACGAGAAATACCCTATGAATTTTGACTTCTTGACAGTAGGTATCGTAAACGTGCTATTTTGCAACATAAACTGCCATATCATTTTTTCCGTTAACTTAGATGTTTATTTTTTTACAGCTACACGAAAAACATAGTTTTTTTTTTAGTTTGAATTAAAAAGTAAAGCATGTATTATGAAATAAAATGAATTTACTACTAGTAATTTACTTAATAAAGGCGTAAAAATATATGTGAATTTGATTGCGTATGATTTTTAATTACAAAGACATTTAATAATATAGAAATCAGTGTCAATCCTGTTTAGGGGCACGACACAAGCTTTTGGCCATGTATTGTCTACATTATATATTATAAGGACACTTGAAGTACACGGTATAAAGGATAACATTCTTCATCTAATCAAACCTTACTTTAAGCAATAGAGATAATTAAAATTAAGGAAAGAAGTCTTAAGAATAAAACGGAAACATTCTTTGATTCGATTTCCAGAAAAGTTGGCGGCCTTCAGGGTAGCCTGTTGAGCCCGTTACTTTTTCTTAATAGTTATGTATTTAAATAAACACAAATTGTCCACATTTACTTAATCTCTCCTTTCGCCGATTTATTGGGACAAACAGTAAAGATAAACCAATGATATTCATAAAATCGTAAATTATCCAGAAGTAGTTTTATTTGCCGATGACTGTTACTGACCTTAATATTTTTGTGAATATAATGAAAGTATAAAACACATTAAAGCAACGTTAATAATGCAATTAAATCAATTATCGACACAACAAACAAAATAATTAACCAACTTAAAGAGTAACAATGCAAATATAAATGAAGAGGAAGTAAATACTCTAATTATTTGGGTGCATGTGTTGACCAAGACATGACATGCAGAACACACGTTGATATATCTAAAGCCGTAACGCAGCTAATAGCAATAATGCGTATCTCATCTATTTTGTGATAAGGCAGCATATTTTGGGAAAATTCCGGTAACTCTTGCAGTTCTTAACAGTAGAGTGAAAGAACACTCTCTATTTCGTTACATTGTTTAGTTGCATATAGTCTCTACGTATTATTTTTATTATGTTAGTAGTATTTCTGAGTGCATACAAAATAAATAATATTCTATAACTATCACACAATGCCGTCTAGTCCCAAGCTAAGCAGAGCTTGTGTTTTGAGTAGGTACTAGACATCTGATAAACATACTTATAATTTCTAAAAATATACATATTATAGATAAATTACACCTAGACACAAAATAAGTCATCGTGCTCATCACACAAACATTTGTCCTGTGGCGGGAATCGAGTCAGAATTATAATATTTACATGTTATATCATTTCATTGATAACTATTTTATGTATACTCCTTTTCCTATAACTTTACTAACATTCGTATGCTATACACTGTGGCAGAACCTGTGTGCACAAATAAACTGAATAGAGATGATCTGATCTAAACCGCGGAATACAGCACGAACATATCTGCGGTAATTAACAAACAAGCACTAACGCACGAAATAGCATTAAGCACTTGTTAGCTAGTCTACACGAACTCAGCTGCGTATCGTCTCGCGACAGGGTCGTAACATTTCAAAGTCAAGCTCAAGAGCGTCGCGCCGGCGCTGCCGATCAGCTGGACAACATTAATAGCCGGCGACTCCGCGGCTACCAATCACCGGCCTGAGGCTAGCCCTGTGTCCGCCGGCTCGGCACCGCACCGGGACGTATTGACTGAGCAATGAGCCATGCGGACATGAGCATTTAACTGCCCTTTTCGTTAAAGCTCTGTGTACTAAACCATCAGATATGCCAGAGTCAATATAATACAGTGTACACTTTGTTCTATATAATGCGTAATAACTAATAATCATAGGTGACTAACCATATCGTTAGTCACCTATGATTATTACAATTTCTCTTCGGCACAATTTCTGTAGGAGCGCGTATTTTAACGTGATGGCAGTAACGTGTCATCGTTAATCGTATAGCATAACATAATCAGCCATGTAATGTTCCTACCGTTGAGAATTAGGATTCTTCTAGGGGGTAAAGGGCTGAAATACACCAAGCGGGTCTAGTGTGGATTGGTAGATATTACATGTCTTCGAATTTTTGGATTTTGAACAATTCCGCAAGATGTTTTCCTTCACCGTTTTAAAAGCAGTGGTTATGAAATGAACTACACAAAGTAAACATTGTTTGAATTTGAACCCCCGACGACGTTACAACTGGAATTGGAACCAGCACTGCTCTAGTCGTGGATTAGCTTTGTTGTTTACCATGATTAACACAATTTCAGGTAAGTGCCCGTTTCATGAGCTCCAGAGCGGCGGGTACTAATGTCCGGCGCGGTGGCGTCCCACGCGCCGCAGTTCGTCGTCGCGTGCCGCGGTGCCTCCATTGTCGTGTGTCCAAGTGCTGCTCAATTTGGAGTCGAGCCGCCGCACGCTATTATGTGATTACTGCCGCAAATTACTCTTGGTCTAGGACTTTTCTTATGCAAATCCAATTTTGATGATGAGATTACCGAAGCTTGGTAACTTGTTTTTTTTTGGAAGATTCTTTTACTGTTAGCTGATTCAATAAAGTTATTGATCTTGGTTGACTCTATAGAATTTATTCAAATAATACATTCAGAACGAAGCGATTGATCACATCTCAATCACTGTCATCGTCATGCAATTATCGAATAAATACATAATTCCAGCACACGGCGTGTTTCAGACCAATGTATCACATGATCAATCAGCAATATCTCGCCATGGTTGACAGGACTCTTTGCTAACATTAGCGAAGAGCCATTCGTTTTATACACACGAGTGCACATTCCCGACCATGTTCCAGCGTGTTAAACATTTCTAAAACTTTGTGTCACATCGAGCACACAGCACAGTGAGTTTTCAAATTCAGAAGCTCAATTTGATTGCTTCACTGTAAAAACTGACCGACATGGCGTCGAACAGCGGAAATTTCGCAATGCACTTCCATCAGCTGCTTTAAATTGTCCCGTGTCCGGTCTGTCTTACAGAGTTTTGAATGGATCTGACCAACATCAGTTCGAGTATGGGATGAAGCTTCTGCGCTCGTGTGCTCGGAGCAGTGCAAGTGAGTTGGTGTAATATTTTTGGCAACAATGCTTGAGCGGCGCAGCGTGCGTAATAGCGCGGCGCGGGGGAATGCGACGCGCGCGGACATACACACAGATTTCTCCTGGTATTCAACGTTTACGATATATTATTATACAACGCTCCGCTGAAACTGACACACTTCCTAACAGAATACTAGGCTAAACATTCTGTATTACTACTATATCATTTGTTGCCTAGGAGTTAGAGACACTACGACATGATAGATAAGGATAGTATTCATTGCCGTACTTATTGCATTAGTATTGTTTAAGGCAGCACAATATGCCTACATAAATAAAAGTAAATACAGCAGTATAGCAACGTAACTCTTAAACTTTTCTGGAGCAGTTGCAGTGGTTATCATAAATTAAAATAATATTTATAGTGATGAAACTTCATGAAGGCTCGTAAACATACCGAGACGAAAATAAATGCGCTAAATCACTGAGTGGTCGTATTAGATGCGCACTACATTAATAATGGACGCTTTTTTCTTCAATAGCGATACAATTTTAATAAAATGTACCTACGTACTAGGACGTTTCTACACTGTAAAGGACTATGTTGAGGATGAAAAGGCTTGAAGATTGAGACCTGCGCCAGTAAGCAGTACAACTGTTGTAATTTTTTTTTTATTGCTATAAACTAGTGCTTGACTATCCCACCTGATGGTAAGCAGTGTTGCAATCGTTGATGATCGTTGTTCTTTTGTTTTTAAATACTGTTAAATGCTTGCAGCACTGACTGGACAGGTTCTCTAAAACTTGTCTGATTCTTTCTTCAATAAACCATTTCAAATCTGAATGGTCCTCATGTGATTTGTTTTGACCATTACATATTATAATTATGTATTGTATGGACTTTAAAAGAGACGTTGACCCCTGACTTTCTGTTGCTGTTTTTTCAGGGTAGCCAGTTAGGAAACACCGGCCTAATCTCGATAGACGTGTAAAAGTGTTTTTAAAATGTATTTGCAAAATAAATATCACTTATCGTTTTGCAGTTCGAAGAAAGTATAAAACATTTGTTAACAAAAACTTCGCGTATTACATGGCAGGTATACGACTAGATAGTTAGGTATTTAAACCTAAAACACAAAGGTTTGAGTTAATCGCGTGTTAGTTCAAATAATGTTATGGATTGGTCAGCGCGGGAGCGTGACCCTCACCTTGGCGGAGCGCGCCGGGCGCCGGTATCGAGCGAGCTCCCGCTGTCGCTCATGCCGATTCAACACTATGGCGTTTTATTATCGATGGTTTGATATTTTAAATACCAAAGCCTGACTGACCTATTGGTCTAGTGGTTAGTGGCCCTGACTGCTATGCCAGAGGTCGTGGGTTCGATTCCCACCCCGGCAAAATGTTTGTGTGATGAGCTCAAAATATTTGTTCTGTATCTGGGTGTAATTTATCTATAATAATATGAATGTATCTAGAAATATATAAGTATGTTTATCAGTAGTCTAGCACCCATAACACAAGCTCTGCTTAACTTGGGGCTAGACGACTTTGTGTGATAGTTAAAAAAAAAAGAAAGAAGAAGAAAGCTTCGTTTATTTACTTTAATATCAATACCGGACAGCTAACATTTGCTGGCAGGGCGACCCCTCTTTTCATTTGATCATTCCACTATCTGCGGCTAAATAAATACTCCTGATCATGATATTATAAGGGTTCGATCTATGAAGAAAAGTAAGAGACAAAGCGAGTTTTCAATTCTGACCTAGAGAACTAGAGTCTACTACCGCGAGCTGAACTAGTGAGCTTAGGACGGTAAACTTACTTCAAGAAAATGCATGGAGTGCGCCATCTTCTTTTGCACGGTCAAAATAAATACGCAAACAATCTATTGATCAAGGAATGAGTCTTTGTTGTCCTCAGCGTAATGATTATCTTACTTCGATAAACATGATTCATTTCCAATTTAAAATCACATTATTTCCAATTTCATACAAGTTCACCTAGTTTAGATAGGTATCGCGGGCACTAGCTTTTGCTTAAAAGTTGACAACTACCCACAGTATAACATAATTATACGATCGATACAACTCCGTTTGTCTGTTAAGATCATTAATAACCATATTCTTCATTACACAGTATAAAACAAAGTTGCTTACCGCTGTTCGGTGTCCCTATGAATGCTTAGATCTTTAAAAGTACGCAACGGATTTTGATGCGGTTTTTTTTTAATAGACAGATTGTGTGATGTGTGATTCAAGAGGAAGGTTAATGTGTATAATAAATGCATAATATATTCAATAGTGTGCATGCAAGCTGGGGCGGGTCGCTAGTTAATTTATAAATTTAAATAATTATATATGAAAGCGATCGAAAACAGTCAGATGACTGAAATCGATCGCTAATTGTCATTAGTCAACTCTAGAGCTCTATAGTTAAAGTATAAAATAAAATCCGCACTCACCATCTCGTCGTACATGGTCTGCGTGTCGGCGCTGGCGTCGTAGGCGGCGTCGTACGTGAACATCTTGTCCTGCCCCTTGGGGTTGTACACCTGCACGGCGCCGCGCTCCGGCCATACCTTCACCACCTGCACACAATCCTCATGTCACACAATCGCCTTGTCGAGGGACTTCACAAGCTACGTGACAAGTGAAGGGCCCACAACAAAACGTCATTAGCACTTTATTTGTTCCGCACTCCGAGCCATTACCATCTCCAAAGCGCAGGTAAATAACCTTAAACTACAGGACAGGGCGCGCAATTTTACGCAAACTTCTATTTGTTAGAAAAAAAAAAGTCCACTTGAATTACATGAACGGTTTCTACCGCATTAGCTACTCTTTTTGTTAACAAATAAGAAAATGTAAGAACGATTTCCGATTCAAAGATCTGATACAAAGGAGTCAGCGAACAAAGGTGACGCTCAAATAAATCTAAGAAATATACAGCTACAGTCCAGGCGAATGTTGCCGACCAGAGGACGCCGTGGACAACTTGTAGAGAGCGATTTAGTTTACAATGAAGTTATTAAAGTAAATGATGCGTGTCTAGACGTCAGGCAGTTTATCGCTCTGCGGTTTCCAAGGCATGTCATAAATTGTCTGATTTGTCCACCCTCCGGTACAGAAGCATCACTTGTTCCACTTGTCATCGCAATAATAATCGAAATACTTTTCTATTAAAGAACGTTAACGATCTTTCTAATAGACACTCAGTGATTTACCACCGCTGAGGCCAAGCAAATTTTTCGATTTCTAAAGGAGTCGCTTTTGACAAGATCAGAGCTCTTCCTAGAACCACACTAAGTGTATTATAATGATGAGTGCCGCAGCGGCTGCAGCTAACTGTAGCATTAGTGAAGTTTCAGCAATAACTGCCGAATGCCACACATTAGTGGTACGTTTCCTATTGCGTGTTATATGAAAGCGCCGACGTATTGATTTGCAGCGAATGATTCCCTCAACAAATGAACAAGCGTCGATATCAGACCACCACCGCCTTGTTAACTACATTATCTACTGCTACATTGACTATACTGCTACCTCCAAATTAATGTACTGTTCTAGGTTATACCTCCATCCAATATGCCGATACTGCGATTAGTCAAATGAAAATACTTTTGCGATCGAATCAACATGATATCCACATCCCAGGATAGTTTCTAGATGACGAAATTTTGAAATGATGACAAATCAAACAAAATAATCGACTGAAACTGAATTCAGTGTACCACAACATTAAGTTGCACAATCACAAATACTTTGATAAAAAAATCCGCTGGATCGTTTTTGTGCGCTACAACAATAGTGGGTGAATGCGCGCTGGCCGCGCCCACACCGAGTTAGTGCGTTGTTATCAACCCGCGGTGGTTAGTGCTCGCCACCTCCTCACCAGTCACCTCCTGCAGTACCTGTAAACGGGCATCAAACTTTTTAGTGTCCACCGGCGTCTTCGTGGACAGCCGCTCGTACCAGGTCTGCTCCGTGCGGGTCTTCTTTACCTATAGAAGTTGACACACCTGCTTGAGAAACGCTTATACATGTATCGAAGGTTGTTGAACAATTTGATACCAAGTGTAGACGCTTAAGTTTACAGCGTTAAGTTGTCCCAAAATTGGAATTAACATTTATCGACTTGGCTGCATTTCAATGTGGTTGAAGTTAAGGACAGACAAATGAGTTTTGGCTTTTTGTGCTCAAAATGGTGCGAGTTCGAGAGATTTGTCCCGTGTGGCGGCGGACACTAATTATGGTAGTGTACTCAGTATTCACTCATCAGTTACGTAAAGTAAACGATGCACTGGTATCTAGCCAGTCTGCTAAAAACTGTGCAAACAATACTTTCTTGAGAGATTCCACTTGACAATGTGCCAAAAACTTAAATCAGATACCTCCTACACCTATTAGCGTTTGGAGTGCGGTTCAGTGTTCCGTACTAAAGTGTCGTTGTATCTAATAATTTCTCTGCTTCTGACCATCGTATACATACAACATTGCGTAAATTTTGTTTTGCAATTTGTAAACATCTAATACACACAGACTACACTGGTAATACGTTTACTACCCATGTTATTTTACGGTTTAAGAAAATAACAAAAAAAAGGATGACGAAGAAAATTCAAATAATTTACAAGTGAGTGAAGACCCTGAAGTGGCTGAAGGTTAAACGTTCACCATTTCAAGAACAAAGCAGTTTCCTTCATTCAGTGCAGACCGGCCGTAATGAAGCATGACAAATGTCGTGACGTTTGCCTAATGTTGCCCTTACACTCCAGTGTACAAAATGTGCCTACATTTGTGAAGAAATTAATCACTAGGTAATCGACTGAAAGGTGAAACATCATAATTTGTTATATTCGCAGCAAATTCACGGAACCTTGATACAAATGGTATGGCAAGCGCGTCGCGGGCGCAGCAGGAAATCAAATAGAATGCCGTTTTTCACGGGCAGTGCGCTGCGCATGCGCTGTACTGTACCCGCACGCTTTCAGACCGCTGGAAATGACATCTGCGCGATTTCGTAACATTGCTTCAGTGCTCGTATAGGTAGGTCATGTACGTCGCAAGCCCCTATAAAATTAGTATGGGTGGATCTCATACGAGGTTTCTACCAGATAACCGTTATTCGATATTATTTTGGATTTTTTTATCGAAACTATGTGAGGTTTACTTTACTATGTGAGCGGGCACATTACGCAATAGATTCCTATTTTTTTTTACTTAACCATTAACTTAAATAAATGTTTTTCTGTCTACTGTCCACATCTCATTCATCGCCAGCTTATCTTGATGATAACTAGTGTGAGTCAATACATGCGAACATGTTAGAAACACGACGATGCGCTTCATAAAATATAATAAAGCAGCAGATGGCGATCTCTACGGCCGCTAAGACCGCATCTTCAACAGCATGCGCCAAGCACCACAACATTGTCGTAACATAATACACCTAATTGAACGAGCAATTATTGCGCAAGTTCCAACCAAATTGATCATTAATCTCGTTGCTTCCAAGGTCGATTTCAAAGCTGTTAAATTTCCGAATTGCGACCAAAATTTATTGTTAGTGCAGCAATACAGAAACCGCTAACCGCTGCTTAGGTTTCACCGCAGCAAAAACTAGTGTTTGCCACTCCGTCTGATACTCAATGTTGAAAAGAGGATCGTCCAAAAAATATATTACCTAGCAAACTTCAATCTGTAGTAGATACGTGAGATACATCTTTTTGTCGAGTTTTTATTTCGTCATTTAATTTCCCGAGTGTCGAGAGGTAAATTGTTTGGCGATTCGTCAGCGCGCTGTCGTTACAATTTATAGAAAAAATATTTACAAAGTACAGAGACTTTATTTCTGGCGAGTGAGAAGTGCGGCCGAGTTGTGTGCTGTAGTTGCACGGACACCTCACGTACAATTCTACTTTAATTCGATGTAAATGTGACATTTTTTACCGAGCATTGTCGTAAAAAACAATTGTTCGTTTGTGGCGAGCTAATGACATCACTAAACCCCGGAGAGAAGGGCAAACCAGCAATTGGGTCTTTTGACTGATATCATTATTGTCATCCTAATACTTTACCAGGGCTACGGGAGTGGCCCAAGGAGCTCCCAAAGAGACAGAGTTACCGCGGCCCTGGAACGCGAACGGCAACTGAACGAACACTGACAGGTTTTAGTCAGTAAGTCTGACCCTCTCGCTCTACCCAGAGGCTCCTCCCCGAGGAGCCTCTGGGTAGAGCTAACCTTAGTAGAACTAACCTTAGTCCACTAGAGGATCCATCCAAGATAAGTCGGATAATATTTGACGGCACGGTTGGCGCAGTGGTTGAGCTATAAGTGTTACGTTGCGTGTGCGGGTTCGACTCCGCAAGGAACAAATATTTATTTGTATGGTCTAGGTGATCGCTTCGGGTCTCGTTGCCTGTGTATGTGTGTTTACATGTTTGTGTCCGTACCCACGTTACACGATTCGATCGATATATTTTTTTAAGAAAAAGAAAAAACAACATAAAATAGTCCATGTAGAATGCAGCTTGTAGTGAGCTCGGCCAGAAGGCCGGCGCGCACCAGGTGATGTGCGCCCAATATGGCACGAGCTACGTATGGACATTACCGCTCACCTACATACGCAAGGGTCACACATTGCGTGCCTTTTGATTCATTAATACAATGTTAGGTTGAATGTGTTAATAAAAAGAATTTATTTTAATTAAATATTTCATGCACATAAAGGTACGAAGGCGGACTTAATGCCTTAGGCATTTTCTACCCGTGAACCATCATCATTTTTTTGGTCATTGTGTACCATGGACAGAAGAAACATATAATTATGTGCGTCTATTTTGGGCAAAATAAACATTGTTTTCTTTTGGGAGAATAGTGGCTCGTCACAACAGGCAATGATTTGCTCAACTCACGTAAAATGTGCAGGCAGCTGGCCTGAAGTAGTATTACGGTCGCGATAACTTGAAACTTGGAAGTCCACGAGTGAGGAAGCCATGCTTCAAGTTCGGTAAGATATGGCAAATTCAGTGTCCAGTGTTTAGGAATAGCACCGTAGCTTCGCGAATTCCTGGAGATTCTTAAGCCAAGATGTATTTTTTTATAATGAACGGTGGAAGGACTAAGTTATATTTTAGTGATACTCTGGCCAAACATTATGGAAAAGGCATCAAATTAAGTTATGTGACGCAGTTTAAAACACACAGACAATACACTTGCGAAGCACCACGACGACATGACTTTCATTAGTAGTCATAGAAAATACACGCAGTTTAATTAATATATAAGTAAATAAGATCTTATTTATCTCGGAAGCCTTCGCCGTCTTCATCAATATTCACTACCTACTTAATAACCATCGCAAACCTCGGGCACACAAGAAAACCTATATCTATTAATGGAGTTAATGAGTGACTTGAGGACGCGGAGTGCAGAGGCGCAGGGAGCTCGCGTGCGGCTCGGCGCCTTTGTCTCCGAGCTCGAGGCACTTCAGTTAGCGGCGCGCGACAGGATCACGTTTACGTAATTAAACTTACTGATCTAAGAGGAACCTGTTCAACATCGCCGGACCATAATAATGACGCTCATGTCAACAAGAAATCAGTCAGAAATCTTGGAACCTAATCATTTAGTCTCTAACGATTTTTTACTGAAAGATGAATTAATGTGTAATAAAATAATGTGTAATGATTTTTTAACTGAAAGATAACTTATTTTTTTTGTGTAGTCTTCTCCTGCGTTCTAGGGCGGAGAGGGAGGGTAAATTTGGTGTTGTTACTGACTAAAACCACATCTATGTTCCCTTTGCATTCCAGGGCCACGAGTAATCCCAAGGACTCCATAGGTTTCAGCCCTGCCCTTAGGCTTTTGCCGACGTCTCTTTGAGGCGCACGTGAAACACTATGCGCCGTCAATGTCTCGAGTTCCGTCCGGACGGCTATAGGATGGTCGGACGGCGAGTTATACATTGCTCGTCGTTTGCAAGCCTAAGACGCCCATGATAGCAGGAAATCGGGGTCGGGACCCGGCGACTGGGGCGTAAAGACGTTCGTTCCTTTACGCGCGTGGCCGACTCCTTCACTAACATTACTACTGAGCAAGCAGGAGCGACCGCCGCCCATTCATCCTCGCTCTGGGGCAATTTAAGGCCAGCCACATATGGCGTGATTATCGGAGGCTAGACCAAACTCCTCACTCACTGGTACTTCATGGAAAACTTCGCCGAGAGAGGCATATATCACTTGCGGCGAAGGTGGCGAGACAACTGGTGGGTGGCGAGAAATTAAATGACCCAAAATTGGAAAAGATGAAGACCTACAAAAGGAGAAAGGGAAAGTAAATATATAGTTTAAAACACTGCATTGCACTAAGAAGCTTCTAAAATATATGAATACCTATAGCTGAAAATGCTGCCAGTATAACTGTAATATTCAAATAAATAAAAAAACATTGTCTCTATAACAGGTAATGAACTATTTAAAATTAAGTGTGTATCACCACTCGCAGTCATTCCAGAAACTTTTCATGTTTCATTATATTCTAGTGAATTCCATTGGATACTTATATCACTGTTTATTCTGAGAACATGTATGTTTGCCCTGGCCAGGCAACTCATGGCTCTTCATATTCAATCATTTCCTTTTAATTAGTAAAGTGCAGCAAACAAAAGTAAGATAATTATGTTGTGAAGTAAATCACAACAAAGATTAGCTGCCTTCTTCCTATTTAGTAGATTGTTTACAATCAACATACATTATGTTGTCAGTGTGATTCACTATGCATGCAAGATGATTCAGAGTTGAACCTAGCCAGGCAGCTTCAAGTGTGTGAGGGTGCCTGCTTGCCACAGAGCAGGAAGTCTACTATTTGTATCAGTGTGCTAAGTGGATGCAAGCACGCTGTGTTCTAGTGGCTACACAACCTGCTGAATATATTATCAACTGAAGCAACCGTTTCAAACAAGACTTGGTCAGAGACAGAGCAATGCTAGTGTTTGTTTAGAGAGAGCATTGGTAATGCTTCACATATTAATTAGGTAGTTTTCCATTTGCCAATTTTTTTGTTATGTGTATTATTTTTTTTATCATGTAATCATACCATACAATAACATCATAAAATAAATTATTGACTACATAAGTAATTACTTAATTACATCCACATAAATATATTCCTTCCCTTATCAACAGACTGTGTGTGTGTCTGTGATGCATCTTTAATCACTGGGGTACAGTCTCCAAATTTCATGTCACTTTTAGCTCAGAGTATCTACCAATGTTTACTATTTCATTCAAGTGTAATTTTGAAGGTAGAAGCTAATTAACATGAGACAGAGTGTAGACTGCACACAAGGTGGCCAACTGAGTATTATAATCACTGCATTGTGTTAAGTAGCTGGTAACTAATTCATTAATGAGCTGCATTGTGCAAGGGAATGTAACTGTCAAGATTTAGTACTTCATGTTTGCATAGGCGTGAATTTTGCAAGGAATGCGTTCCCACGCACCTGATTCACGCCCGTCCCCTTTCTTCAACTACGAGCAAATCATCTCGATACGACTCACACAACCACCTCAATCATTCACGAGCACATCACTTCACGTCGATCACGTCGCTTTTAAGTTTGCTAAACATATTCGCGTGCTGTTTGAATTTTGTTTAAAAATAAAACACAAACAGAAGGGTCCCGCAGGGTCTGTTGTCGGATGCAGACGACGCAGCTCGACTGCGCAGCCTGGCGCCTGACATAAACAATCCTCTACTGCTCACCTCCTCGAAGCCCTCGTTCTTCTCGCGGTCCGACAGCGGCCGACATCGCACCACCACCTTCACACACTCGTTGAGGGCCGTCCGCGGCCGAGCCGACTTCTCCATCTTAGAACAACCCCTTTCTTCGCGTAATTCTTCGTCCAAGCTCAAAGTCACCGATATCGATCCATTCGGGGAGCCCTTATCGGCATCACCTGTTTGAGTAGATTCCGTACAAAACTAAAACTGTACAGTCGATGTACAAACGCACAATATTAAAACCAGAACAACACGATTAAATATTTAGAAACGTAACAAAATAAATAAAAATCGTAAATTTATTATTACAAGACGTCTTACAGCCGGCCGCCACAAGCGGACATTACTTTTCAACTGATTCCATTTAATTTGACTTTATTTTCCCGCTGCGCATGTCAGAGAAAACGAGTTTCTGCGTTCGCCACTCAAGTTGAACTTTATGAAAAACTATGACAATTGTGTTTTATACTTTAATCCTCGCGAATAATGCTTGAAATCGTATGCACACTTAAAATAAATTGTTCAGTTTTGAAATAAACACTGACACTAGTCTTGTCAATTCGCACAGCAGTAAGAAAACGGTTTTGACAGACCAGCCGTTGCAAGTGAAAAAAATCTTTATTTTTTTAAATAACTTTGGTAGTTTGGTTTTATAAAAAGAGTTTTTATTTCTTTGCTCAACTCTGAATCTTTAAAACTTAGATAGGCGAGCAAGCCGAGCATGTTATAAAGTGTAAACAGCGCACTTGTTATTTGCCTTGCGCAATTATTTATATTGAAATGATGCGTCAAATGGCGAGGCGAATGGCGAGAACGATCAACGAATATCAAATGTGTAAAACAT
Organism: Mythimna loreyi; assembly: GCA_029852875.1. Classification (NCBI taxonomy): domain Eukaryota; kingdom Metazoa; phylum Arthropoda; class Insecta; order Lepidoptera; family Noctuidae; genus Mythimna; species Mythimna loreyi. The sequence continues at coordinate 286,046 of CM056795.1, read as the reverse complement.
TAAAAACAGTACTATGCGTTCCAAATAAGAATAGGATCGATAACCAGGATATGACGTCCGCCGTACTGTCAAATCGAAGATATTTTTGCAAAATTGAAGAACTCTGAGATGAGTAAAATCGAAAAACTGGATTCTGATTAAACTTTTTTCGTTCACACTTCGTAAATAAATTAAATTTTTCGTAAATAAAATGAATTTTAAAAATATCTTGCTTCGATTTGACAGTAAATCGTGATGTCGCAACATGGCAATCGATCCTATTCTCATTTGGAACGCATAGTAGAAACTATTTTATGTATTTTAGGGTTATTGAGTATAATTTTCACGTTGCGCGTTGGTTGGATTCGCGATAAAATCACTTTTGACGCAATTCGGAATTGACATTTTGACATGTGTCAAAGTGTCAATATTTATCTTGTTATTGTTCTGGTGGCCCGTTGTTTTGGGTGGGTTGTAAACATAAAGAACACAAAACATATATCTTAATGATTTAACTAAGCAATTAAAAACTGCTGTGATATATATTTCTTCTGAACAGGCCGCATTTCATAGTCGGAATGTCTTCGATCTCGACAGTAATACTCCTAAAAAGAGCCAGCAAAGTTTATCATGAGGGAGTAAGTTATACACATTCTTTTAATTTGTAATTTTTACTTTCTTGCACAAATAAGAAATAACACCATTCATCAACTTCATCTTCCGTAGGTTTCTATTTCTTTTCCCCATAAATTAGGTAGAGAATACTGACTGTTTACCTTACCAGGAAACCATAGCGGGTGTGGCGGTGGTGGAGAGCAGCAGTGACGTGCGGCACGAGGGCCTGTCGCTCACCATGGAGGGCTCCGTCAACCTGCAGCTCAGTACCAAAAATGTCGGCATCTTTGAGGCCTTCTCTAATAGCATTAAGGTGTGTAGGTACTATTTTAATATATTTGATTTAATTTTATAATTGATTTTTCAAGTTCTTTTTTTACATGCTTATCATGTACAATTTACAACTGATTACAAACGATTTTATTCTATTTGTGAACTCATTGTTCACCTTTATAAACATTTAAACCTTTTGTTACTAAGTATAAATTTTGCACTGCTATAAATTTATATTTGGAAATAATTGAGTTATTGGTACATGAAGGTCTGGGAATGGACCCAAAAAGTATGTTAAACTATTGTACTTTCTATTATGTTTCTAATTATGGTGGGTGAAAATCGAACCCCACAACCCAGAGGATGTGGTAAGTTGAGCTGACTGTTGTACTGGAGCATAGCAGCCAGGTCCACTGACCACTAAATTAACAGCCCTATATTGTGGAGAACCTTAATATTGTTACAATCTGATTACCTTCAATTGTCAAACTTGGCCAGAGGTTGCACTAATCTGAAAGGTTTGGAAGTAAAAAGAGAAGGCCTTTGCTCAGCAAAGGGACACTAACTAGGCTAGGAAAAAACATGAAGTAATAGATTTTTATTTTTTTTCAGCCAATGAATCTATTAAATACATGCATTGAGTTAGCTCCTCCTGGCAAAATCCCAACTGGTGTGACAGAGATACCATTTGAGCTGCCACTCCGAGCCCGGCAGGCAGTGTCTCCAGGGTACCCCGGCTTGCTGGAGACCTACCATGGAGTGTTCGTTAACATCATGTACACACTCAAGTGCAGCATGAAGAGATCATTCCTGAACAAACCAGTCAATGCTAGCTGCCAATTCTTTGTGCAATACAGGCCGGTAAGAAAACAATGCACTTGAACTTTATGACTGTGATAAGGTGTGACTTTTAGAAATGCCTGGCTTACTATGAGTTGATATATTTATATTACCTAATTAATTTACATATTCAGTCTTAGTAAAATAATATTAAGGCATATCAATTTGTATCATAAAATTCCTTGTTTTGGTAGCCTTGCATCTTTTGGCTTCCATATTTAATTATTTATCTTAAAAGAAAGTCTTTATATAAATTTTCTTATAAATATAATTATTTGATTTGAAACATGAGTAATTGTTTTTGAAATGGTTCTGGTTGTGGTATGTCAGAAAGAGCCAGCCCCGCTGAAGCCGGTGCGGTGCGAGATCAACCCCGCGACCATCCGCGCGTCGGCGCCGGGCGGGCCGCGCGCGCCCATGCCCATGTTCCAGATCTACGCCGAGATCGACTCCACCGTGTGCCCGCTCGACAAGCCGCTCACGGGGAAGGTACTTAGTATAACCAAGACTTCCGGCTCCATCAAAATTAAAAACCAAAAGAATTATGAACAAGGGAGTTGAACCTTGACTGATATACTGCAGGTTGTTTAGCAACTACTTACGTGGACAAATCAAATAGGATATTTTTTGTTTTAGTATAGAACCTCGAGATCTTTTACAGATACGGGTTTATGGTAAACATTGTAAAGTAGCTGCCTAACCCTGCAGTCCCCTCTATTAATAAAGTTTTTGTTTTATTTTTCAATTAATTCGTTTTTTGTAATAAATATTACTTCAGCAAGGCTGTACCTACTTGGAAAAACCATGTGGGGCAGCCTTTCTGAGCTTGTACGCAAACAAACATTCGACAATTGATGAGTTAATGAGTTGATGATGATCAGGTAATAGACGCGTGATGCACATCCGCAGATCCGCGTGGACGAGTGCTCGGTGCCGATCCGCTCCATCGAGCTGCAGCTGGTGCGCGTCGAGACCTGCGGCTGCGCCGAGGGGTACTCTAAAGATGGTCGGTGCACTTATTATACTAATACATTATAAAGACAAGCAAAATTGTCAAACTAAATGCACTGATTTCGTTTCTATACAAGTTAGGTAACCTGTTTTCTAAATAATCTGCCAAATGGACGAATGACATTGTAGATGTAACAAAATTAAATGGTTGATTATCGCCACATACAACAAGGAATGGAGAAGCTTATATTCTGAGGAAGCACACGATAGTCAACAGTCAAACAAATAATCACGTCATGAGTTGGGAAATAAAGCTTTGATAATAATATTAAAGTTTCCCCTTTGCCTTGAGTTGTTCAAATGACGCGCTTATACACCGTGAAATTTAAATGGTTGTTTTTCCGCGGCAGAATGACTTGCCATAAGGAGTACTTTTGAAGCATACAGTAAAAATAAAAAGTTTTTTTTACAAATAATTATTAAAAATATTCATCAACTCAAAAAAGCGAAAACAATAGCAACATTAGACGTAATTTGTAGGTACTACTAGAGTCGCATGAGCAGCACGCCGTCAAAGGAAACCGACTCATTAAATATTTGTACCAAAATAAGCTCTCGCACGTTGTCATACGTCATAATTAACTTGCACTCTACAGGTCCATTTTTTGTTTTTAATATTTTATTTTTTTATCAAACGTTTATATTACCAAGACACAACTATTTCGCTGAGGGAATACAATCATTTAAATTTCACGGTGTATAGCGGCATGCAATGATAAGAGCTTGTGTTCCCAGCGACGGAGATCCAGAACATCCAGATCGGCGAGGGCGACGTGTGCCGCGCGCGCGACATCCCGCTGTACATGGTGCTGCCGCGCCTCTTCACCTGCCCCACCACCACCACCGTCAACTTCAAGATAGGTACCACACGACATCTTACTTATATTATAAATGCGAAAGTTACGATGTTTGGATGTTTGTTACTCAATCACGCCAAAACGGCTGGACGAATCTGGATGAAATTTGGCACAGGCATAGGATACACTCTGGAATAGGACATAGGCTACTTTTTATCCCGGAAACCCCAACCCAAACCCCAATACCACGCGGTCGAAGCCGCTGGCAAAAGCTAGTTATATACCTTCATCTAGTTTACTACTGCCCCCGGCACGGAAGATGGCAAGCGTCATTCAATACGCAGAAGTCGGACAACCCGACGAATGATGAGGATGAAAGTACGGTCCGGACCAAGCGTTTCGCCTCGTCGTTTATACCGAGTACATCGTGGGACTGAAACAACTTGCCTTCTTCGGCCTTCCCGTCCGATCATAATTTAGGTGTCTCCAAGGCTAGAGTGAATAGACTCTTAATAAACTGGTGGGATCAAAAAAAAATCCTTATATCCATTAAAAACAAAAAGCCATTATTTTTAAGTCTTTGCGTTCAGTATGCGGGACACAAACAGCTGTATTATTCCGATATTAAAAAATAGGTATTTTTACCTTGCATATTTAATCGAGATTCTGAATTACAATTTTTCACAAAAAAATCACGTATTTCCAGGAACAAGTTTTGTAAAACATTCGAGTAAATTACGTAATTACCGAATACCAACAGAATTTTTAGTCTTGATATCTCTTTTTTTCGCGTAGCTCCTTCATCAAACATCGCGTTCGGATTGCGTTAGGCCCAGCGCACACCGCTGGAGGCGCGGCGGAGCGCAATTACAGACAACAATTTAATATAAAACTAATAACTCCCTTAACATACGGTGTACTAAAGAATAAATCCACATGCGGCGCTCGGAGCGCCTTCAAGACTACAAGAGCATACGCGCGAGTGTTTCTAGACCGTATGTAAGGTTTATATTAATTTGTTGTCTTCAATTGCGATCCGCCGCGCCTCCAGTGGTGTGCGCTGGGCCTTAGATGAAGCAACAGACTTTTAAACCATGTTCGACGTTGATGATAGGCGTGTGAGGAACCTGCCCCACTTAACAATAACTAAAATACTTTCGTTGTACTATAATAAACCCTTTAAATAGTTTATTTATAACGCCTAATATACTTCGCGAATTGCTTTTGCTTTTATTTTCTAAAACCATTCAATTATTCAACCAGACATAAAAAAAAAATTAAGTAGATAACCATAGAATAGTGATACAATGATCTTATATAATCGATTATTGTTTTTTTTTATTAAGTTCCCCCACCACGCCAAACGTTTGCCATCTTCCGAGTCTGTACCAGACGCACAAACACCCGCACATGACAACACAGACTGTTCATATAATGTCTCTATACATTACTATTTGAAGCCCCAAGTTTATGCGTGATAGACGACAATATTGTCTCCACTTATTCTTCTACGTTAAAAACTTCTCAAGGGAAAATATAGGTAATTATGATGTGGACCTCTCTGTTTCACGCAACCTACACGTAGAGGCGCGACGTGATTAACTGACACCCAAATATACCTACGTGGAGTATTAGTAGGAACCAAATTGTGTGTTAAGTTTTATCGTTTCTTACTATTACGCATTTTGTTTCAGAATTCGAGCTCAACATCGCAATAATATTTGACGACGATTATTTAGTGACCGAAAACTTTCCAATATTGCTCCTGAGAAGTAGATAAGTTATATATTATATTGTGTATGGAAACGTTAAGCTGTTACATTAAATTTATATTTTTAAGATTTAATTTATTTTATTTACCAAACAAGCTGCCAAACTGTAGTGTTGTGCGATTCTAGGTATCTCAGAAAAAAACTCCCCTTTGTATACATAAAATATTACAAATATTATAAGTGTAACGAATGATCCCAGGGTTTCTATGAAATCTGTGCCACTGCCCACCTCCCAATAGCTGTGTGTGTTATATCATTGGATAGGTATGTACCTTTGAGCTGGATTAAATTTATTATGGCACTGTAGCAGTATAGATTTACTTATGTAAACATTGAGATCAGAGGAGCGATACGGCCGGTCGCGCCCGCGCACCCTCGGGCCAACGCTGCGGAAAGAGGGGAGCCCGCGCTGTGCAATACAATAGACTCCGTCCGGAGCAGCCGCGCCCCGCGCCACTTTTGTTACCTAATAAGTTAACAAAAGTGGCGCATTAAAGTTCTTCATCCATCAAGTGGCAAGGGACAGAACTCATTGGAAGGAATTGGAGGAGGCTATGTCAAAAGACACACCGAACTTGAGGACTTCTTGTAACCCTATGTTTAGGAATAAAAGGCTATTATATAGGTATTTATTTGACTAAGAGATTATAAAAAATCTGGTTTCCCACCCCCCTTGGCCCCAGAACCTGGGTATGCCCATGGAGCACCCACATTAGGAGCGGGAGCGTAGCTACTACCTATCAGTGATTATATGGGGCCCTCACGCTACAGGGACCCTGATGTTGGTAAAAATTCGCAACATGTTATCCACAAACGTCTTTTAGGGTACACCAAGCATTTATCGGGGCCTCTGTAGGGCTAGCTACGCTATACAAGTATAGATAATGGCAAAAGTATGGATTTTAGTTACAGTCGAGAGCTTTTGAAAATGTAAAGTAAGTGAAAACTTCAACATTGTAGTATTAAAGTTGGTGGCATACCCACTTAAATGTCCAAGGGGACTGTAGTCACCACTTTACATAGTCTTTGGTCACCACCGACATCCTTATTAACACCAAACATACACACCAACAGACACAAAAAATGGCCAAGGGGTCAATCCTTGAGCATTTTTTTATAATGGCATCAAAACTGTAAGGGACCACTGTCCTTAGTTTTATTTAATGAAAAAAAAAAAACATTTTTCGTATATTTTTGGTAACACAAATTTTAAAAACAAAGAGTTTTTTTAGGTGGAAAAATCATCGAGTGACATTTCCGCGTCTTTAAACTTTACATTCAATATGTCACGGCCAGACAGACAGAGTTCCGCTGGGATCTCATGATGAAGTGGTGGTGGTGCTTTGTACCGCTTGTGAAGAGCACCGCCATGTCCTCGTGGGAGCCATCGGCAGCATCGATCTCTCGCGTTAGGCCTTGCTACACGTCATGGTCTGAAGCGAGGAGGGGTGGCAGGTGGTTGCTTTCTTCTGCGAAGCAATAATGCTAGCAAAGGGGAAGATCGAACACATGAGACAAAACGGCCCTCACGCTGTTACGCCTCAGCTGCCGCAGGAAGTCCGTCTTGGCAACCGTAGGCGTGGGTTTACGGACAGTGAGCAATGAGTAGCTCGCCGTCCAACCATCCGGTAACCGTCCGACCCAGGCCTAGATCATCGATAGCACGTATCATTCTAAGCGTGCCTAAAGGAGATGTCGCCAAACGATAAAAGTCTAAAACTATCTCCTGCCCCGCCCAAAGGTGCAGCTGATAGTTGACTTTTTGTTGACTGGATGATTTTTCCACCGAAAAAAAAAAACAAAAAAATCTCTTTATTTTTACAATTCACGTTACCGAAATGCATTCACACGACATCCTATGTATAATTTATTATATTGTGTTCTGCAATAAAGATATTAACTTTGACGAAAATGTACGCAAATGTTGTTTTTTTAAACTTAAATAAAACTAAGGGCAATGGTCCAGGGTTGTTTGCTTCATGGTGATCTCCTTTATTTACAAGAAAAATAAGTTTTTTCTTTTATAACTAGTTATGACATAGAACAATATATTTATCTACTTAACTGTTTTTCTTTACCTAGAATTAATAATAAAAGGCAAAGAAAAAACTCTTTTTTGTTACGCACCGCACTAAGTACGCAGCAGACAAGTTTTGTAAACCGTACTTAACACTCAACACTTGACAGATCGTGGTTATTGTCATATAATTATCTGTGGTTATTGTTGACTTTCATATTTGTTTATAGAAGTTTGTTGCTGTTTTGGTTTCTTTCAGTATCAAATTGCTAATAAAGAGAATTTAATTTATTTATTTAAGCACCAAGCACTACGTTTATTCAATATATTACAAAGTACTCTGTGCTTATTTGTAACTCAAATGTTATTGTTCCTCAAATGTTATAATACAAAATAAGTAAGTAATGACAGATGTGATGTATCAATTTCAGAATCATGAAATTTATCACCCAAATCCATACCAGCACCACTGTCAAATTTTCGCCGATCATTCAAAAAATCCACCTCTCTCTGTACCACAAAACAATTACTTTGAAGTCATACCTGCCCCTCGTCATGTAGTGTCCTCCCACCCTCACGTTGTTGAGGCACTCTCTGCATCTTCGACACAAACTTTAGCTGTTGACAAGAAGAAATTGGTGACAAACAAGAGCAGTGTTGATACTTCTACATTTAGCATAGAGGAGAGACTGGTAACCGCGGTGTGGGTGCACGAGCGGAAACATACCAAGAACAGTATGAGCCAAGTAAGTCAGCCAGGGAACCTACCTATTCTAAAAATATCTATTATTAACATGTTTCTTTGCCTAGCTGAGCAATACAGATTCTATCCATTAATAATTATGGTCATATGAACAGCTTACTAGTTTCTGTCAGAATACCATGTTTTAAACAGTGCATAATATTAACAACTTGTTTCTATTAGATAAAAAACAACGGTAAAACTGTACAATACTGGACGCGGAAATTTTGAATTTAAGGGGGAGGGGGGGAGGGGGGGGAAGGTCCCTCCTCCCCCAAACCCCCTCCCAAATAAAGAAAACGCATAGTTTTGGAGATATTTAAAATTAAAAATTTTGAGGTTAGGTATCAGAAAATCATACATTTTATGCATTTTTTGAGGAAAATTTGTGGGTTTTTGGAGAGAGGGTCACTCTCAACCCCTAGATCTATCCCCCTGTAGTAGCAAATGTATATTATATATACCTATAGTTATTTAAAAGTAAAAAGAAAAAATTCTCCGGGAGCGTTCTACATTGTATTTAAATATTTGTGCATTGAAAGTTTTCTGGGTGGTTTAAAAAAAAATAACCATAACCTAAACCTATCCGAGTCGAGGTGCGCTAAATTTAGTGTGGGTGGTTTAAAAAAAAAATAACCCTAACCTAAATCTATCCGAGTCGGGGTGCCCTAAATATAGTGTGGGTGGTTTAAAAAAAAAATAACCCTAACCTAAATCTATCCGAGTCGGGGTGCCCTAAATTTAGTGTGGGTGGTTTAAAAAAAAAATAACCCTAACCTAAATCTATCCGAGTCGGGGTGCCCTAAATTTAGTGTGGGTGGTTTAAAAATAAAATAACCCTAACCTAAATCTATCCGAGTCGGGGTGCCCTAAATATAGTGTGGGTGGTTTAAAAAAAAAATAACCCTAACCTAAATCTATCCAAGTCGGGGTGCCCAAAATTTAGTGTGGGTGGTTTAAAAAAAAATAACCCTAACCTAAATCTATCCTAATCGGGGTGCCCTAAATTTAGTGTGTGTGGTTAAAAAAAAAAATAACCTTAACCTAAATCATCATTTAGCTACTTTGTCTGTGCACAAATATTTATATACAATGTAGAACGCTCCCGGACAATTATTTTTTTTACTTTTAAATGCCTATAGGTATACATTTGCTACTACAGGGGGATGGATCTAGGGGTTGAGAGTGACCCTCCCTCCAAAAACCCATAAATTTTCCTCAAAAAATGCATAAAATGTACGATTTTCTGATACCTAACCTCAAAATTTTTAATTTTAAATATCTCCAAAACTATGAGTTTTCTTTATTTGGGAGGGGGTTTGGAGGAGGAGGGGCCTTCCCCCCCTCCTCCCCCTCCCCCTTAAATTATAAATTTCCGCGTCCAGTATTGTACAGTTTAGCCAAAACAACTTCAGACAGAGGTTTGGTCGTGACCCACCAGCTAAGAACACTCTATTGGCCTGGGAACGCAAGTTGTTCTCTACTGGAAGTGTACACGATGCTCCCCGGCCCGGTCGCCCCGTCAACAGGTTAGCACTGATCACCAGTGTATTCAGAGATCATGAAGAAAATTTACTACAGAATCATCTAGCCACTCTACTAATGCTAGTATAGCACAGATTACCGTAAAAATATCTGAAATAATTGTCCTGCTTGTTTCACTAGATGTCTGAAGCCTACTGCTAGCATCTTCATTAAATACTGCGCTAATGTTTAAGTTTCAGTTACTATAACATAATATAATAATATGGACATTAAAAGTATTCTGAATCTGATATAAATTTTTATTTAAAAACTGATGAGGAGGTCCAGTGAGCTTTCTGTTTTTGGTTTGTTGCTGTTTACCTCTGATTCAATGATAAATCACAAATACGTCTATGCCACCTTTATTACAATATGGTACTGCATTATTTTAAAGGTAGACTGAGACCAGTTAAAATTTGTAGTAATGTTACCGGTATAAAGAAGTGTATATTTTTTCTTTCCAGTAGGGAAAATATATCTCGTTGCAACGCATGCAACGTTGCCAGCTCTCACGAAAACTGTATTGCGAAGCAAGTGAAAACTGGCAATGGGCAACCAGCCACAGCACAACCAAAGAGTGCGGTAGTGGTTTTAACAGATACCTTTAGGAGTTAAGAGGTTTAGGGTACCTACTGTAATTTTTCGGTAGTGGAAAGTAACGGTATAGAAATAACAGTAATTTATTAGCTTAGCAGTACGGTAATTTTAAGATTTTGAAATAAAAAGTTATGACGTCATACCGTTAATCTAGGTAACCAATATTTTTTCGGTATGCAATCTCTAGAATTTTCAATGTAGAATGTTGGCATGTGCAGAGTTGCGCGCATGGAGGAGGTGGCGGCGTCAGTGCGCGCAGCACCGGCGCTGTCGCTGCGCGCGCGCGCGCTGCAGCTGCGCGTGCCGCGCACCACGCTGCGCACCATCCTGCGCCGCGACCTGCCGCGCCTCACGCCCAGTGTGCGGCCTGCGGGTACTGGAACCGCCCAAGGGCGGGGTTCGTCATTCGATGATTTATCTCACCATAAAAAAAGCTCTATGAACATAATATTGTATATTTCTTTACAGGAAAACAGCAAATAAAACAGAACGTGAAGAGACGAGTGAGGAGGAAGCTGGAGCCACAGCGAGAGCTTGTCGCCGGCGGCGGCTGCACGTGATGTGGTGCTGTTAGTTATATCTGAAAGCTAAGAATTCTGTTTGTATGCTGTGATTTAGTTTCATAATTATAACCAATACGGCCGTTCTAACTTGGCGAGCCTAAAGTAGGCTCTAGGAATTTTATTGCTTGTGGCTTTAGGGTTTAAAAAAATAAATGCCAATAACATTGTTATCAAAAGCAAGGATCTTATATCTCTATCCTACGGATAGTCTGGATTGATGACTAAGCAATATTGCAAACTCTAAAGTATGCTTTATTTTTATAACGATAAACTTCAATATCTTTCATTGACAAGCAAACGGAAAAAAGGTACCAAGCGAGACAACAACAAAGAGGTAGTGTGCCCCTTTCTTTTGCCGATTTCGGCGGGTAGGGGTAACCATAAATTTACTATTTAAGTCGAGTATCGAATATTGCGAGGTCCCCCCCCCCGGACTTGACGCCTGAGTGAGTCACTGCTCACCGACACGTGACTCACTCAAACAAAAGACACTCCACAACAGCACACGCACCCGGTGTACGTCGTGTGCTAAGTTAATATAGGCATGACGTTGGTGCACGCCCACAGAAAAGCATGACTCCACACACATCCAACCCACGCAAAGGACGCGTAGCGCGGATGCGCGTCTGATGCCCACATGAGCGGTGTCACTCAGCTCAATACCGCTCACACTCCCACCACGTCCCCTGAGTCTGAAGCGTGACCGGCTCGACCTGGAAGCGTGACAGACGGGGGTCCTCACTCCCAGTAGGGAGCGCCCCCAAAGCCGGTATTCTCGTGTCGGTCAGTCCTTGCTGGGCCTCCTCCGGGGCACCGGGGGTCTCACCTGGCGGGGTCTGATCGCCGAGATAACGCGAAGAGACGGCACTGCCGGAGCAGTGCCGTGGCGCTCCTACTGTACACTATCATCCACACCCAGGCAGGCTGCGTACGCGCGCCTGCCACGAATCCACCGCCGTTTAGGCAACAACGACGCAGAGCCCGTATTCACGGGCTCCTAACCCGATTCTGCGGGAAAAAGGCAGAGTCTGTACCCCGCCCGCCGCGCCCCCTTGCGGGGACGTAGCGATTTCCATGGAGTGCGAGGTCCCAGTCCCATCAGTTGGCCCATTGTTTGTCGCAAGCATTAGGTATCGTTAGACAGCATGCTGACGTGGCGTATAGTCAGAGTCAGTTAACAAGGCGGAAAGGTTTACCAGTTTGTAAGAGTTTGTTACACTCAAGAACTCTCTGTATTCATAGGACTTTTTTCCATTTCCCAATACTGGTCAAGTTAGAACATGCGCACTATCAACCAAACTTTTTACGACACTAAACACTTCTGCTAAATCGAAACCGGGCATTAAACTAATTTTTCTAATGACATTGTATAATCAGATTTGTTATGGTCCCCGTCTTACCTCACTACCCCTATGTAAAATTAAATGCTGAAATCCGGTGTTTTTCAGAATAAAAATTAAAAACATGTTTAAAAAAAAACCGGTGTGGCAAGGAATGAATTATTGGGGCTGAAGATATAGCAAATGATCTATCCTGACGGCCAAATCAATTTGGCAAATTATGCACCAAACACAATACATGCATAATACAGACTGGGTCATGTTTGGATCATTTCATCCTAAAAACCAAACATCCGAACAAAACATTAGTTACTAATTCATCGCTTACGGACCATCAAGCTATTTTACTAATAATACAAAAATCCTCACCTAGAAAAAACTGCATGCGTAGCTGTACAAAAATTAACATGACTAACCTTGAACGTGACATTCGTGATATTGACTTTGACCCCGTTTACGATACTAATGATGCAAATATTTCTTTACAGTATTTAATACATGCGCTACAACAAGCAATTAACAAAAATACAATTACCAAAACAACATCTAGAAGGTATAATTCTATCAAACCGTGGATCACTCCAGGTCTCGTTCGTTGTATACGACATAGGGATAAACTACATAAAAAATCAAAACTTGCACCTGATAATGAAATACTTTCTATTTCATATAGAAGGTATAGAAATTTTTGTAACAATCTTTTAAAAAAAATTAAACATCAATACGAGAAGAATGAATTACAGAAGGCAGGAAAAAACAGTAAACTCGTTTGGAAATTTATCAAAACAAATACTTTTCGGTCAAAAAATCCTGAACCTCCATTTGAATTACTGTCCTCAGAGAAAAACCCATTCGAAGCCGCGAATAAAGTAAATAGCTTTTTTGCTAACGTTGGCAAAACGTTAGCTGAAAAATCTTTAAACCATAGTAGTTATCCCCACCAACCATCGTCGACTGTGAATACCACTACGAAAACATCAAAATCGTTTGTTTTATTAGACACTGACGTCAATGAAATTTTAAGGATAATCACAGGGTTAAAAGATGACTGCGCTGTTGGGTGGGATTGCATTCCTAATAATATACTGAAGAGGTTTAAACACCTTCTTGCTCCTCCATTGACTCATATTTTTCAGTCATGTTTATCAAACGGAATTTTTCCTAAACCGCTTAAAAAAGCAGTAGTTACGCCAGTTTTTAAAGCGGGTGATAAAAAGAGCGTTAATAACTATAGACCCATCTCGGTACTAACAGGTCTCTCAAAAATTTTAGAAAAAATTATAAATAGTAGATTAATAGATTATCTTGAAGTTAACAAATTGCTTTCAAATAACCAATTTGGGTTTAGACCAAAAAGATCGACTAACCATGCAGTTCATAGGCTGTCCCAATTCATTAGTACTAAACTTGATAAGGGCATGCACACCATTGGGATTTTTCTGGACCTCGCTAAAGCCTTCGACACAATTTCATGTTCTATATTACTGCACAAGCTTGAAAAACTTGGGATAAGAGGCGTACAGCTACAGTTGTTCTCCGACTATCTTAGAGATCGTCAACAAAGCGTTAAAATAGGGCAGTTCACAAGCTCGGAGGTGGAAAACAGTGGTTTCGGAATACCACAAGGAAGTATTTTGGGTCCTACATTATTTTTAATTTACATTAATGACCTATGTAGTTTGGTTCTTCGTAATGGGCTAATTTTATCATATGCGGACGACACTGCGCTATTGTTTTCCGCTGAATCTCGAAGTGAAGCATATGAACATGCCCAAAACGGTTTTAATGTTGTGTCTAATTGGCTTAATCAAAATCTTCTAACATTAAATATAGATAAAACTAAATATATATAATTCTCAATGAGAAACATTACTCTGTCGCTTACTAACCTAAACATATTTGCACATAATTGCAAGAATGCTGACATCGTTTGTACTTGTCCTACTTTAGTTAAAGCTGACCACATAAAATATCTAGGTGTTACGATTGACACAAATCTAAATTTCCGTAAACACGTCGAGTTACTATGCACAAGAGTTCGTAAATTAATATATATTTTTAAGAACCTACGCCACATAGCCGACTATAAGTTAATTAAACAGGTTTATTTGGCTCTGTGTCAATCTATTCTCACCTATTGTATTACCTCATGGGGTGGAACTGCTAAATCTATCTTACTTCCTCTAGAACGTGCACAGAGAGCAATTCTAAAGGTTGCAACTTTCCGCCCTTTTAGGTTTCCCACACACCAACTTTACACTGCATGTAACATACTAACAGTTCGCCAACTATTTATATTGCACACCGTACTTTGTCAGCACTCTGAGCTTCCTTTCGACCCAGTACCCCAAACCAGGAGGAGGAAAGATTTGGTTTGCTTTAAACCCCAGACAAAACATGCATTTGCACATAGATTTTACTTATTTTTAGGGCCATTTTTGTACAATAAGCTCAATAAATTATTAGATATATATAATGTAAGTTATTTTAAATGTAGTACATTGATAACGGAGTATCTACTGAAACTCAACTATACAGACACAGAGAAACTATTGGAAGTTTTAGTATGATTGTAGCATTAGTTTATAAGTTGTTATTCATTAATTTCTGTTTACATGCACCCATAACAATAATCTTGTAAGTGATGTCCCGAAACACAGGTTTTTATAAACCTAGCTCGGGCAAGTCGCTAATTATACATAATGCTAGGTTAATAAAGTTTTTCTTTTAGTTCTTAAATAATTGTAAGTTACATATTAAGTTATTCTTTGTGAACACACTTATTGTTTAAGATTCACTACATGTGCCTGTTACCTAACCATTTTTGTGAAATCATGAAATAAATTATTATTCCGTTTATTAAATACTTTACATATAAGTTATATTTTTAAACATTTCATTAATAAAAAAATAAAAAAAAAACATTTAAAAATATAAAAAATAGTGTCCCACCGGTATCGGGAACAGGATCCAAGCTACCGGCGGTCAGGGCTCCAGAGAAAGGAACCTCCTAACTATACGAGCCGTGTCCAGGAGAACCGCTCTCTGAATCAAGCCCTTGATCCAGCCGCCTAACGAGAGCCTCCTAAGGTGTTGGTCGAGGCTCTTGGCTATTAAGCCATTAGCTGACACGACTATCGGTACAATGATTGCCGAATCCACATCCCACATGTCGACAACCTCGCGAGCCAAGTCAATATACTTGACTTGTTTATCTTTCTCGACTTTCACGAGGTTCTCGTCATGAGGGACGGATATGTCAACAATCATTGCACGCCTCTCGCTTCGATCTACCACCACTATATCAGGCTTGTTGGCTAAAATAGTCCTGTCAGTGATGATAGACCGATCCCAGTACAGGGTGATATGACCATTATCAAGAACTGGGTCGGGCTCATACCTGTAGTACGGCACTTCCGATTCCACAAGAGAGTATTTCAGAGCAAGTTGCTGATGGATAATCCTAGCTACGAGGTTGTGCCTGTGCAAGTACTCGCCGTTAGCTAGACGAGAACAACCAGAGATTATGTGACGAATTGATTCTCCCGGACGGTGACAAGCCCGACAAATGTCAACCGTGCCGTCCTTCACAATAAATCTCCGGTAGTTATTCGTCATGATAACTTCGTCCATAATTGCACAGACAAAACCTTCGGTTTCCCCAAAGAGGTCACCGGAACGCAGCCAGGATACGGACGCCAATTGATCTACATCAGATTATTATTATTATTATTACAGGTATTATGCTTGTATTATACATATAAACCTTCCTCTTGAATCACTATATCTATTTAAAAAAAGCTGCATCAAAATCCGTTGCGCAGTTTTAAAGATTTAAGCATACATAGGGAGGAAGCGACTTTGTTTTATACTATGTAATGATAGAGTAATGTTTTGTCTTGACACAATGACAGAAAACTTCCATTTCCCTTTGGTAAGCACATTAAGAACAGTTGATGTACATACATATGTTTTTAATCTTGCATATCATTTTATAATACCTATATCAATAACATCTCGAAGTCGTTTAGAGCAAAATTTTCTCGTAACACGTAGCTAGTGTAGACACACTAGTAGAACGAGATAAAATACCCATTTGTAAATTTACGTTAGTACGTTTCTCTTCAGTACGTTTTTAGGTTGTCGTAAGCTTTCCAGTTACTCCTTTATAATTTTCTTGGATAATAGCAACAACTGTTAATGGCGTTTATTTTTTTTAACCATTTGTTTTTTTTACGAGTGCACAAGCACGAGTTCGCAGAGCCTAACTTGTGACTCGCCAAGTAAGAACGGTCGTACTGTAGGTACTTCTGTAAATAATTAAACGAAATATAAAAATAATATATTTAGCAATCTCATATTTTACAGATCTAAATAAAACATTTGCAATCAACAAAATACTTTATTTTATATTATTAAATAACAGTAAAAGCATATTAGTACACAAACGGCACAGAGGCAAAGCTTCACACAACCGCGCGAATAAGTCGCACTACTACCCGCGGGGAGTGTGTGCGTGACCAGTGGACTCGGGCGCAGTCAGTGGACAGTCGACATCTATGCCACGATACACGAAACTTGTATCCAAAACAAAATACGTGAATGCGGCGCCACGTTGTGCGTTTGTTTTGTTAGTTGCAAGTTTAAATATTGTAATGTGAAATATGGTACAAACAGTATTAGAAAAAAATTAAATATATCATATTTAACTATCCCAAGGAGTACTACAATAATACATAAGTAAAAAAAAAATGTTTTAATGAGAAAAATACCAATAAAAAAATAAAAGAGTATGTTACAAGCCTTTAATATTATACAAATATTTTAAATCTATTATTTTACATCAACATTTATACTTACCTACGCTTATGTTAAATAATAAAAAAATGTTTTTATTTTTTTATTGAAATATTTAAAAACTAGCTTTTGTCAGTGGCTTCGCCCGCGTACATAAAATATACCCTATGTCACTCAGGAGTAAAGCAGCTTTCTATTATTGCTAAAATTTCTCCAATCGGGCCAGTAGTTCCAGAGATTACCTACTACAAACAAATAAATAAAAAAAACAAACTTTACCTCTTTATTATATTAGTGTAGATATACATTAAGATTTATCTTGAATTCTAAAACTAATTTAACAAATGTTGTATTTCAGTTGTTTTCACCTACACACAACCGTACCAAAATAAGTAACCATATTGCACGTTTTTGGGAAGCTTTGCCTCTGTTCTGTTTATCTACTCATGTGGTAAAGGCGCGCTCAAATTAGTCGACAAGTGGCGCGGGATTGTAGCGCGCTAGTTGCACGTTTTTGTTTATGCGCTGCCGCCGCGCGTTACTTTGCGGCTAATTTGAAGGCGTCCTAAAGGAAGTTATAATATAAGAAGTCACACATGACGACGCACAATCCAGATTTAATATATTATAAACGTATACTTAATTAATAAATATAATGTTACGAAAACATTGCATTTACAATTTATTGACCTGTTTTTGCCCCTTACTAACTCACTTGTAGGGAACATTATACATTGAAAATACCATAATAAACAAAACCGGTTTTCCGAACGTATCCCATTCTTTGTAATTTTATCTCTGGCAAATAAATTCTTATATACATGGATTATTTATCTTAGAAGGTACCTATATTTTGTCTATTCAGAGTTTTGAGAATTGTGTGGCTACTAACTCACAAAGCGGGCAGTTATTGCGTGCTACTTTACACAGGAGTATTAAAAAAATAAGGCCTAAAAGCTATGGGTGCATCTAATGATTTTCGGATTACTGCAGCCCCCGCCGGTTAAACAGAAAAGTTGTACTAAATCAGCAAACGTTTTCTTTAACTTAGTTTACATATTTTATTATAACCGTATCTTCTATTAAATAATTAAAATCGCTTCACGCAATCCAAAATTACCACCGAAACCCCAAATACATAACCCTTTTTAATTCACACTTATTGTGTTGGATTGGAAATTACGAAACCTAACACTGAGCGTGGCGCGACACGCTCTTGGCCGGTGTTTTAAGCTACTAGTTGTTTCAGAAGAGTAAGAGGGTATTTGCTTGTATTTTGATATTTGGTTTTCACGTAATCAGTCGGGTAGTTAGGTGTGCACCCCGGTGGTCTATGAGAAAACGTCGACTTTGTGGCAATGTAATATGTTTACAAGTTACATTACATTACTGTACAGGTATGAACAGTGAAGTTGGTACATACAAGAGATTGACTTCTGTATCTACCAATTTTGTGTTGTTGCGGGGGACTGCGGTACGCAAGGATTTACTAGTTGGCCGCTGGTGCAGCAGGAACCGTAAACGACCACGCGCAGATAATATATACAGGGTGTCATTGACATGTTAACGCAAACAAATACCATAGATCCAGTACATAATTCTGGACCCCCCAGTGGTGGAATTTTTCGTCGGTTTTTTTTTCAAATTTTTGAAAAAAGTTTTGTTTTTTTTTTTTTTTTACCTGTATAAAATAAAATCGTTATTCTAACCAATCCCAATGATATTTTTAGAAAGAAGAAAAAATGATTACAGAAAAAAGAAATCATTGAGGCAAATAAAGTCGTTATTCTAATCAAACCCGATGACATTTGTAATTTGGAATGTAATTCACTCTTTTTTTTTTCGAAAAAAATATTAAAATGACATTTTCATACAGTTTAATTTAAAAAATGTAAAAAGTTCATTAAAAAAAGAAAAAACCGACTAAAAATTCCACCAGTGGGGGGTCTAGAATCATGTACTGGATCTACGGTATTCGTTTGCGTTAACATGTCAATGACACCCTGTATAAATATATCTGCATTCTACAGAAATCGCTAGCCTGCAACCGTGGCGGGTGTCGGTCAAAACCGCTTCGTGAGTTTTTATCCTGAAAGAGTACCTTTAGCTCATATACGGAGGGTACAACCAAATGTATACATAGACGATAAAAAAAGGCACGATCTATACAATGTAAGGGTGATCACACACTACTGTACGATTACCACAGACGAGTGAACGAGCACAACTCACGCTTTATACAATATCCAATACAAGTGAGCTTTGCTAAAATTCAAACTTATGGCTAGTTTACACAGTGCGGGCTAGCATGCGAGCCAGCCTGCTGAGTAGTTGCAGTAACTCGCAACGTATGGCCTGTGTTTACGAGTTGCTGCCATGTGTGAGTTGAATAGTAGCTCGCATCTGAATAATTTCAACATAACTTGCACATGTGTCGCATCGTCCGAGCGTGTCCGGCAGCAAGCTCATTAGGTATTATTTTTGCGATGAAAGCATGTTGACTCGACATGGCGACAACTCGCGAGAGCCTGGGCAGCTACACACGCGAGTGCGCTTCTAGTATCCGTCTGCTGACTAGTCACAAGTTTCCTCTGTATAAACGAGCCGTTACAAGAGTTGCTTAAAACTAAGAACGTAATCTCACTTAAACATTGGTCAGTTGTCCACACCTTAACAGAAGTATCCAACGATCACCATTTAAGTGTAACATTGTCAACTGGCATCACTTCTCGTTGCCTCGTGGCGATTCATAGATGGTTGAACGGATTTCCTTTGGCACAGTCGGAAGATGGAGTAGTAACGTAAACCTGGCAGACGTTTTTACGGTGCGGTGTGTAGTGGTGTCCCGCTACATCCGTAACAAAAGAACACGAGAATACTAATAAGCACCAAATTACGTTACAACAATACACCGCAAAGATGTGAGCCTGGCGCAGAAACATGTAGATGTAGAGTGGTCCAGTGAGCGCGTGTGGTGTTCAGTCGTCGTCGGAGGTGACGTCGGACTCGAAGGCGCGGCGGCCGGGCTCGGCGCCGTACGGCTCCAGCAGCGCGCGCACCTCGCTGGGCTCGCGCGGCTGCACGTAGTTGCGGCACAGCCCGAAGAACATGTACGGACGCAGGTGGCGGTGCAACGCCGTGAACCTACCACATTCATACAACAATTATATATTAATATTTATAAGATTATTAATTTTAAAATACATGTGGCCGCGTTATCGTCGATAGCAATGACTATGAGTCAACATTCGTTGGCGATGGATTTTCTACTGTTTTTAATAGCTGAATTCAGCCAAGAAAATGTTATTTCACAGCTAAAATATAGCCGAGGTCGCAAAGTGTTAGTATGTGTAACGATACCTCCATCCGATGTGCGCATTGCAGTCGGCACAGAGCGCCACGGACCAGGCGTAGCCGGGGAACCACGAGAACTCGGACGAGGGCCTGCCGCTCAGCTGCACGTTGACCACCCCGCTCACCGTGACGATGTCGTGCATGTAGCCGCCTGCGACACGCACCACTCACTATAGCGCACTCGCTCTCAAGCTACAACACATTGGCTAGATCTCCGATATGTCAAACAGTAAAAATATGGTAAGAGGTCGTGGTGCTTGCGAAAACATCTGGCTGGTGTAACAACCGTACACTGTGTGTAATACGATAGGGCTACTTTTGGTGTGGCTAACCCCAGCTTGGCCACCATCACGCATCTTAATTTAGATAACACGAACATTTAGTCAGTCGCCAATTAGTCGCCGAATTTGTCGGTCACTGGTTTAAAAGTTATAAGGGTTTCTATATTTTGACAATCAGAAATTTTCGCCGCTCAATATCTCAAAAATTTGGACATCTAGCGAAGATCTGTTTTCGTCTAAATTTAGTCGGTAATGTGTTGTAATTTGTCGCTAAGTCACAGAATTTGTCGGGTCTTAGTTTAAAAGATATAACAAGTTTAATTTTTAAGGTATAGACCAAGAGCTAGTTGGAAGATTTTACAAGAAATTGTCAAGAAAAAATATTTTAATCATAATGTGAAAATATATTTCAATTTTTACGGTCTAATGTCCTTAGCCTTTTAACCGCCAGACAATCCTAAAAACAAATGTGCCCCTAGCGCCAATCACGTATTTTCAAGGTCAACTATAGTGATGTGCACCAATCCCTACAGCATACAAGATTTGTAAGGTAAAATTACACGTTTTTACGAAAATCTTATGTTTTTTTTTAATTCATTACCCTCAAACAACAATAAGATTAAAATTACCCACATCAAAAACCTATAACCATGTACATAGACACTAACAAAGCCAAGATAGAGTTTAGTACATAATTCTAAAAAATTCGACTTTTGGAATCCCTATTGTTGCATTTATACAACTCCGGCGCTAACATTAGAGATAAACAAGAGCGTAGATAGTGCGGGGACAAGTGAAATTATTTCCGGTTATCGGTTTTAATACTCAAACTATGAATATGTTCAATTTGTGTATGACAAAGGGTAGTAGAAAGTTTTAAGTTTTCCTGTTTAAAAAAAAATCTTAATTTATGGTCAATGATACGGCATTTAACCTTTTCACCGCCATGCACTTCTATAGAAGTTCGGGATTTTCGTGCCACCAGCGCCACAACTTCTATAGAAGTTGTTCATTTTAACTGTCTTATTAAAAAAAAAATACTGTGATTAAAAGCTTTGGTGTATTTTATTGTTTAAGATAGCACTGTCTACTACCCTGTTTTTTATTTTTCTACACAAAATAAGCCCTAGTTTGTCCTAAAATCGGCAAAAACAGAAACTCTGAATTTTGTTACTTTCCTCAGAACGCCAATCACTTCATATCAAGTTGGCCAGTGATGTGCCGTGAAAGGTGGATTTCACCATTGAAATATTTATAAATACAGAAAGTTGCGAATATCGAAAACAATTTGAGGTCAATAAAATATGAACTTAGTTATCTACTTCATTACAAAGGATAGTAGATGAATTTCGACCTTCAGGTAGATGCCGATACGTAATTATAAAGTTGTTACTAATTCTTGTCGATAGTTATTTTCCCATCTCTACAAAACAATTGGTCTTCTATGCCCCTGTGCGCCACCGAGTGCCACGAACTACTATAGAAGTTGATCAGTGACGTCATAGGCGTGCGGCTGTCAAGGTCACTTTGGCGTAGTGCAGCACAAAATCGGATTCGCTCGCACGCATCTTTCTTTCTTTCACTTGCAAATAGAAAAATGAGTGAAGAACTTGATTCGGACGAACTTATGAAAATTTTGCAAGGTGTGGAATCGGACTCGGAGTATTTTGTGGAGAATATTGAACCAGAAGATAATTCTGAGGTATGTCTAACTTTTTTTTTTTTTTGACGTATGTCTAACTGGATGATAATAATAATGTTTATTCATTCAAAGAGTAGGAATTTAATAAGTATGTAAAATGTTCGGTGAACCCAGTATCGGATCATTGGTTTAGAAGATAGGTGGGAACATTACTTTTCACAAGAACTAAGATTGTGGCGCCCCCTAGTGAGTTGCAGCTATGACACCATCTAAGAACATGAACTCATCAAATACAAACCTGTTATTGAAAACCGCATCAAAATCGGATCATTAGTTTAGAAGATAGGTGGGAACATTACTTTGCACAAACACACAAACATCTCTCAACCTAAACGCATATACCTGCTCCGTTCCGTCGTGCGTAAATAGAGAAACGCAATCTTTGCGCGGGGTCCCCCGCGCGCAGATGGGTAAACGCTACCGATACATGAATTAAGAAACGAACAGAAACAACACTTAAAAAACAATGCTTTGATAAGTACACGGCTTCAAGCGTGATAGAATTTAAATATATACTTATCTACTTTCCATTTCAAAAAACACTTTAAAAACAATTCAAAATTCTGCCACTTACGAGGGGTGATCCAAAAGTAATGATAAACGGATATTTCTAATAAAGATAAAAATCCAAAAAAAATTTTTTTAGCTTCCCCGGTTCTTCACTACTTCCCACCTAAAAAATTGTATGAATAGGACGACATTTGGAGAAGCTACATTCATTTGAATACCAGCAGTCAGAGCGACAACACGAAAATGGAGAAACAAAAAGTGAGATGCGTCATCAAGTACCTGTGTTTGAAAAAATGTCTACCAAAGAGATACACGCTGATTTGGTGGAGACACTGGGGGACTCTTCTTCTCCATATTCTACGGTGGCACGGTGGTGCAAAGACTTTAAGCTGGGTAGAACATCCACAGAAGATGAACATCGCGAGGGACTCCCAACCTCGTCCCTCACTGAAGAAAACGTGAAAAAAATCTAAGATATCGTATTAGCAAACCGATGAGTAACCGTCAAACATTTAGCTGAGGTCACAGGGATCTCATATGGCAGCATCCAAAACATTTTAACCAGCAAATTGAATATGAAGAAGGTCTCCGCGCGTTGGGTACCGAGAATGTTAACGGAAGAACAAAAGAAAAAGCGAGTTGACATTTCAAGAGCCAATCTTGCAAAGTTCCAGACTGATAAAGAAAATTTTTTGTCTCGATTTGTGACCATGGACACAACATGGATCCATCATTTTGATCCTGAGACCAAACAACAATCGATGACTTGGAAAAAGCCATCTTCACCGACGCCGAAGAAGTTCAAAGTTTCGAGCTCGGCGGGCAAGGTTATGGCGTCCGTTTTCTGGGATGCTGAGGGAATCATAATGGTTGATTACCTGAAAAAGGGAGTTACTATAACGGGCTCCTACTACGCTGAACAAATAAGATGACTGCGAGAAGCCATAAACGAAAAAAGACGGGGCAAACTCCGAGCGAAAGTCCTGTTTCATCACGACAACGCTCCTGCACACAAAGCCGAAGTTGCGATGGCTGCCATTCGAGAAGCAGGCTTCGAACTGGTCGACCACCCGCCCTATTCTCTAGATTTAGCCCCCAGTGACTTCTATCTCTTTCCACGACTCAAGGAACACCTCCGAGGCAAAAAATTTGACGATGATAGCGACGTGATGGCCGCGATTGAGGACTTTTTAGAGAGTCAAGATAAAGATTTTTTTTCTAAGGGAATTTTAGGTTTAGAAAAGAGATCGACTAAATGTATAGACTTGCTAGGAGACTATGTTGAGAAATAAATTTATTTTTTTATTTTATTCATTGTGTTTATTATTGATTATCATTACTTTTGAATCACCCCTCGTAGATAGGTACCTACGGTAAAAAACGTTGACTGAAGTTATTAAAAAAACACAGGAATAAACAAAAATAGAAGAAAGAAAGACCATAGACCCCATCCCTGATCAGAATCGAATTCAACGTGCCCTCAGTGCCAATAACTTGATATGAAGTTAAAGAATGAGATCATGAAACAAATAGAGATGTACCCCATTCCTTGTAGTTCTAATTGAGTTATGTATTACTTTCTTTGATACTCATAAATTATACTGTTTTTTCTTATTAAGGATACTGTGAATAAAACAAATCTGGAAATATTTAATCAGTTTTTAATTATATTCGTAAAATCAACTTTAAATCTTAACTTTACGCGTACAAATCTTATTCATCGATATGACGATATCCCCATCACTACTGTTTACTGTACATTTAGTTATACATTTATAGCTTGGCGCTCGGCGAGGCATTGCGTTTTGTGTACGTTGGCGGCGAAAAGGTTAATTGTCACTGCTTTAACGGACATTGCTTTGCGAGTCTCCGAAATGTCAAATACAGGTACCTATGTGTTAATTTTCCTATTTAAAATTTAATTATTTAAAATTTGTTAAAGTTAATGAATTGTGTTAATTTTCTTATTTAAATTTTAATTAAATATGAATTATATTTGCTTTATGCCATCTAAACCTAAATACTTAAAATATTATATTGTACACAATATAATATTTTCAAACACAGCCACAATACCCATTGAAATAAATTAGGTACCCACTAATTCATTATTTTTTTTAACAAATAAAACAGATGTACCCCCTCACTATTATCATTATGAGTTCGCTTATGACGTCACAAGCGGTTGCATATATACAACTCCGGCGCTGGACTCTTTTGATAATATTAAAGTGCTAGGGTTGTTACTAAAATACGATTTAGTAAAAACCGTTGCTACAATTGTAATATGAATCTACCTGAAATCATGTGAAGTTTTAGATGTTATAGTACTTATAGTTAGAAATAGAATCAAACAGCAACAAGCATTGAATTACTTTCTAATTCTGAATGGCTAACTTATTTGTACGTTATTTGAATAAACTAAAGTTGGCATTAATGAACAATACATAAACGTATGTGTTACATCACTACTGTTGTATTTATACAACTCTGGCGGTACAAGTTAAGGTTACACTTGCATTTTGCGATGGGTTTTATTCGTTTTTTTCACCGCCAATTTGGCGCTCAGAATCAGTGATTTTAGGGAAAATGCGAGAAATTCCTTGAATGGCAAAGGTGGTCTTTATAATTATTATGAAATTGCTGCTACATACATAAAAATATGCTTGAAAATCACTTCGTAGACTTTAGTTGCGAATTTACAACTGTGGTGCCAGGGGCTCAAAAATGTTAAGTTACTTATATACAACTGCGGCGGTTAATAGGTTAAAGACAAATTCTCAATTAAATACATGTTTTTATGTTTAAAACATAAAAACAGCTTAGATTTCTTTGAAAACATTACGCCTTGCTCTTGGTCTATTTACTGTCAAGACGTACAGTCGCGTACAACTGTTTTACCGAATTATAACGATAGTTTCTAATTTAAATCTTCATTTTTGATTTTGTAAATTAACACGTTCTCATCAAATTAAATATGCAATAACTATCACTAAGTGCCGTGATTACCCGAACCCACATCGTGGGTATCCGAGGATGGACGATGCCGCCGAGTTCGACCTGGAAAGAGGCGGCGAGATAACCTGGATGCTTAATGCAAGGGCTGGCTTGAGGTGGTCCGAAACAAAGATGCCTGGAAGAGGTTGGGTGAAGCCTTTGCCCTTCAGTGGGAAAGTATAGGATATAAAAAAAACTATGGAGGCTATGTGGAAGCCATACTAGTACTTAATGAAATATGAAAAATGATCTTAGCTGCTTTTTTATGGTAGGTAAAAGTCATCCAATTAAAAAAAAACACGTTCAATTAGCTGCTTCCCTCTTCTACTGTACTCGCGCATCCATCTCTTTCTTACTTACCCTAAATTAAACGGAGCGCAAATATCTATCTGCAAGTTACATATTGGTCGATAAACAATTATATATAGATTTGCTTCGGTAGGTTCAAATTATAGAAAATATTATATTATTTTTTATATAATTGTATATATGTATATCTAAACAAACGAGCAAAAAACATCATTCATGATCATTAAATATCATACTATATAGGAACTACTTAAGGATTTTGTACTTGCTTGTATCAATGTATGGAGAAATTAAATTCTCTAATATCTTTTTCATTGCACGCCGACAAATTCTGTGACTTGGCGACAAATTACGACACATTACCGACTAAATTTAGACGAAAACAGATCTACGCTAGATGCCCTAGTTTTTGAGATACAAATGTGGGCAAGCTGGGGACAGCTGACACTGGATCGGCCCACAATGACCCGAAATAACTTCTAAACCACTGACCAACTAAACTCCTATTCGCATTTAGGGTTCCGTACCTAAAAAGGAAAAATCGAAGCCCTCATAGGATCACTCTGTTGTTCGACTGTCTGATTGTCAAGACCTTTATCTCAAGAACGCGTGGAGGTATCGAGTTGAAATTTAAACTGGATATTTAGGGTAAAAAAAGATATGACGTTACGTTTATGTTGCAAAAAAATACTTTCTTGGAATCAAATTCATAGGGTACCTTCCGTTGACCCACAATTCTAAATTTGGCACAAAATGTAGGACTAAATCTGAGAACAGTAAAGGGGTTTGGGTAAAACTGGCATGATTTTTTAAACACGCGGCCACTAATGAAAATTATTTTGTTAAAAGAACACATTAAGCCTTTCATTTTTTTCTATGAACGTTACTTTCCCAAGTACATCGAAGCCGAGATATTTAAAGTAAATCTACACTAATATAATAAAGAGGTAAAGTTTGTTTTTTTATTTTTTGTTTGTAGGAGGTAATCTCTGGAACTAATGGTTCGATTGGGAAAATTTTATCAACAATAGAAAGCTGCTTTACTCCTGAGTGATATAGGCTATAAATTATTTATATAACATGGATGTTAAACGAGCTATCACTACAAGAAATTTTCCGAGGACGAAGTCGCGGGCAGAAGCTAGTAATCTATAAAATCAAATGGCCGTTTGCTATAAATTGCGTTTATTTCATTCATTACATTGTAGTTACTTGTATTTCTCTTTATAACTCGTAATTAGCGATAAACAACACCACAAAAGCCGTCCATGAGCCCACTAAAAGCACCGATTTCCTCACCCAATCATAGCACAGGATTCGTTTACCCGAGTCTCTGAGACACACTTCGGCGCGCGCGGCGGTGCACCTACCCTCACTCCCCTTTTGGCGATAGTGTTGAGTGCGAGTGTCTTACCAAATTCAAAAAGCTCGCAGCTATTATGGTGAGCATATCAAAAACGGCACGTATTTAATAGAAATATATAAGGAGCCCCATATAAACGAGTTTAGTAGATGGAACCCCGAGTATCAGGACCCATGGCTGCTGAGGGGAAGGATACAGTCCCGTCATGTATCTAGCAGAATATACTATGTGTATATTTTGATACAACGAGGGTGCCAAGGAATAAATGCCATAATAGGACACTATTGTTCGTGCATTGTAGGGAAACGCACACTAGGTTGTTGTTCCCACATTATGGCTATCATATGGTATTTAGGGTGGGGGAGATATCAAGAAAATCTGTCTCCTTCAGCGCAGTTCCTCGACCTAATAATCTGGCATGATATAGAAGAAGAAGAACCATAAAACACCCAAAAAGTCGTTTTATATCTATTTATGACACTGAGGTTTGTGTAAAAATATAGTGATTTTATAGTAATCATGTTTTTTTATTTAATGCGTACATGCGTAAACATGCGTAAATTAATGAATGTATGTAGTGTGCCATGCGTGCTGTATTTTTTTTTTTCATTTATTTAGACGACATGATGTTGAAATTCTTCCTACTTCGATGTCATATATTTCAGCTCCGATATTGTTTAGGGTAAAGTTATTTTATGAGTCATTATTATTATATATATCAATATACGTTAGCAACAAAAAAAAGGGGCTGCTCAAAAAAAAAATCATGCCTCAGGTTCATACAAAATTACCCAAACCCCTTTGTCTTTATTCATCTTCCTGCCCTTGTCCCATTTTATTTTGGGTCGGCGCTATATGTTTTTTTCTTCCATTCTGTCCTGTCACCCTATCACTAACTTCTGTCTTTCATATCATTTCTCACACAATCCATCCATATTTTCTTTGGTCTCCCTCTCCATCCATCTACATTTATTCTCATGGATTTTTTGTAACATGCGTTTCATCCCTCCATTTTACATGGCCATACCAAGACAAACGGTTCCCTTTCAACTTTTCAGTCACTGGAGCCACTTTCAAACTTCCTCTAATACCTATACTCATTTCTCACTTTATCCATTCTCGTCACACCACACATCCATCTCAACATTCTTATCTCTGCTACGTGCAATCTCTTTTCATCCGTCTTTTTAATAGCCCAACATTCTGACCCATACAGTAGGGCAGGCCTTATCACGGACTTGTAGATTTTACCCTTCAACTTGAGGGGCATCCGTGGGTCGCAAGTTGTTCCAGTGACCTGTCGCCAGTAAATTTGCCATTACATCACAAAAAAAAAATATCTTTTTCTGAAGGGAAGTTGTCTGTCCTTTGTTTGGAGAACGCGTGGTGGTATTTATTAGAAATTTAAACCATATACTTAAATCTGCAGTCTTAAACAGTGCAAAAATAAATTTCTAAGTTAACTAAAAAAAAGATGTTAAATCTTTTTTTTTAGTTAAGTACCTACATACATATTATTATAATAATTATTTTACCTACTTCATTATGAATAAAAAAATACACGAATTTTCCCATATTTTGGGGTAATAATTTTGCGTTGGTATTATCAAACATCACGCACCCAAACGCATAAACGATAGTAATACACCTGCGTTGGGCGGTACCCACGCACACGCGTATCACAAAATGCATTCAATATGAACGTTGCGTTTTGTACTGAACACTCAATCTGGACTTTCTTATATCTATGCACAAGTATAAGTAAAAATCTGAAAATTGTAAATTTGTAGTTACGTCACAAAAATTAACTTCGCTAAAATTTTCGAGACGCGATGAGAATTGAATTCGTCAGTAGCTAAGGTTGTACGGAACCCTTGGTATGTGAGTCCGACTTGCTCTTGGTAGGTTTTTTAAATTTACATTTACTTGAGTAAATGCTTATAAAAATTTGAATTGTCTCCCCCCCCTGGCCCAGAACCGTGGTAGGTACGCCCATGATCGTGCCCGTTGCCACGTAAGTTTGGCGATTCTTTGTGCTATGTTGATAACCTAGATTCTCCTGCGGATATCCTCATCCCCGATTTGATCATGCAAAGAAACTCCGAGCATAGCCCTTTGGGTACCTTTAAGGCTTTGGATGAGGCCCATTGTAAGCGACCACGTTTCGGTTTCATACGTCATCACTGGCAATACGCACTGTCATAGACTTTCATCTTGAGACACGGTTATACTGGACGAGAACCGCCAATAATAATAACAATAACGTATATTACCTAAGTTAGTGTAGTTGGAGTGCACGCCCTCGCTGGACATCGCGAAGATGTCTTCTTGCATCGCGATCGTCGTGAAGCACGACATACAGCACAATATGATTTTCTGAAAAAAAAAATTGTTACTTTTAAAATGTTACGTGAAATATGTACAAATGGCTGCTCTACGGAAAAACGAAGCAATTGTTAGTTAGGTACTTTGTTTTTCCGTTAAACATAAATCAATGTTTTTACATTTTTGGTATTTTTAAAGCACAACAAATGTGGCTACATTCTTAGGACCATAAAAAAAAATAGTTTTAGAGAAATAAATCAACTAACAAAGTTAAACTAAAAAAATTACTCTTTATTTTTTATAAATACGTAAGATTTCATGTCTCATCGATAAAAAAATTGTTAATCAAAATATACTAGGTACTATAATTTACAACCAAATCTAAATCAAATAACATTCTCATGTCACAGTGTTTGTTGCCAAAGTTCTCGCATAGAAAATAATAGAATTGTTTTAATAAATAGCTCAATAGTACATTATTATCAGAGCGGTGTGTTTTTAGTTTTTTATTCAATTATCTGAGAAAATTTACCGTAGTAATGTATATTTTTTACGCCATCAAAAAGTAAGTAAGTTTTCAAAGAATAAGAAACACATCAAATTAAAAAAAAAACATATGTTTTGACGTGAGAATTTTCGATTAAAAATTAGGGTGTTTTTTCGATATTAAGTCAAATTAAAGAGCAAATATAAATATTTTAAATAAAAAAAAATACAGTGTGTTTGTGGCATAAAAAGATAACTTTCCACAAAATTTTGTGAAAATGAAATAATTTTTATAGAAAATTAGAATAAAAAATTAAAAACTCGGATATTTGAATTTTTTTGGTTATGTGAAAAAAGTGTAAATACATAAATTTTAGATCTTATGACCTAGTTTGAAATTTAACTTTTTCCCTACAACCAATAGTTTTGACAGAAATCGAGTTAAACCATTTTTTACTCTTAAAACCGCACCGCCATCAATCTTACTTCAGTAATAATAATAATTATACATAATTAATAGTGCGTGACAAAGAAATTGGTAGATGTGGGGAGGTATCGCCGGTAGTTACCTTGTCGATGAGGCGGCATTCCGTTTGCAGGCGCACCAGCGCGTTGTCGACGATGAAGAGGTCGAGGCGGTCGACGGGCGTGAGCGGCAGGTTGGAGGCCACCCAGAAGGACAGCGCCACCGGGTCGTCGGGCAGCCGCTCGGCCAGCGCCAGCGTGGCGAAGTAGTCGCGGATGGTGCGGCGCATGGCGTCCAGGTCGAACAGCTCGTACACGAAGCGCGGCCACGGCGTCGCCAGCGCGTCCAGCGCGCGCAGCCGCCTCTGCAGCGGCGCGCTGCCATAGCTCATCGTTAGCATATCATTATGTCGGATCTGCTTATTACACACCAACGAAACGAAGGATATCAAAAATGAACCACAAACGCAACCCCTAGCGGCGTGCGTTCGAACAAACACATACACGTTCAATTCGTTACGAGCAAAACAGCAAAAAAAGGACGATGGGTAAAAATGTATGGAAGCTGGTACACCCCTCCAATAACAATGACATTATACATCGTTGGAGAGGTCTTTTTAACTAGAACAACATTTTGTTCCAAGAAACTGGTTCGACGCTACCAGTGAGACGTCAAGGTCGCTCCCGTACTTCACGCACAGAGCAAGCGATTAGGGAGGTTAGGTCATCTGTTCAAGAAAATACACAACTCTCTACGCGACGATTGTCAGCGATTTTGGAGATTTCGTGAAGCGCGAATTTTCAGATATGATTTGAAGCTTCATCTATACGATCTAGTTGGCACCAGAACTTTCCCACGATGACCACACAAAAAGGGCGTCACTTTGCACATTCATGTTAGAACGATTTTCCAACTTCGGGAATATCCGTTTCTCGGGTGAAGTTCATTTTCACCTATTCATATTCAAGAATTTGTCAACAAGCACAATTGCCAATTTTGGCGGCCCAACCTCCAAAGATGTCAATTCTGCTGTCACCTTCGCGCAAGCTTTAAAAGCCATTACACAGTCAGAAAGTAACTGTTTGGGCTGCCATTGCAACCAAAGGGCTGACTGGACCTTATTTTCCACAAACTGATACTGCCCTCATAAGCCAAAAAGCGATATCTCAAAAAAAAAAAAATCTGATTTATTTGACTGGCCTGTCAGTCTAGTAGTTAGTGACCCTGACTGCTATGCGGGAGGTCGTGGGTTCGATTCCCACCCAGGACAAATGTTTGTGTGATGAGCACGATCATTTGTTCTGTGTCTGGGTGTTATTTATCTATAATATGTATGTATTTAGAAATATATAAGTATGTTTATCAGTTGTCTAGTACCCATAACACAAGCTCTGCTTAGCTTGGGACTAGATGGCGTTGTGTGATAGTTGTGGACATATTATATTATATCCTAACTTCCTAACTAATATTATAAATGCGAAAGTAACTCTGTCTGTCTGTCTGTCTGTCTGTCTGCTACTCTTTCACGCCAAAACTACTGAACGGATTTGAATGAAATTTGGTATACAGATATTCTAGACCCCGAGATAAAACATAGGCTACTTTTTATCGCGAAAAAGGGGTTGTAAGGGGTTAAAAAGGGGGGGGGGAAGTTGTATGGATTTCATAATTGAATGAAATTTGGTATACAGATATTCTAGACCCCGAGATAAAACATAGGCTACTTTTTATCGCGAAAAAGGGGTTGTAAGGGGTTAAAAGGGGGGGGGGGAAGTTGTATGGGATTTCAAAATTGAATGAAATGGTATACAGATATTCTAGACCCCGAGATAAAACATAGGCTACTTTTTATCGCGAAAAAGGCACTAAAAAATAAACAAAAAATCGTTTGTTCTAGCATTTTAAAATTTACACCAGCGTGGGGGTGAAATAGGGGTTGCGTGTGGGTGTTCGTCATTTTTGGAGATAAACCATGTAACTTGGTACATAGGTCTCTTAGGATGTGCAAAGTTTTTATAGAAGTAGTAGTACCAAAGGAATTCCAGAAATTGTAACTTTTGTTTTGTATCAATAAAAAAATCGACTTTTGAAGTTACGAATACTTATTCATCGCCGCCGCCTGCCGTCGGTCATCGGTCATCGTCGCGCACATTCGCCGAAGTGGGGCGAGCGCGGGGGGCGGTCGTGTGGTGGGGTAGCGCACGGCACGAATCTATCACGTGATATATATCACGCGTATATCACGTGAGGGCAGACGTCGTTGCCGGACGCATGCGATTAGAGAAATTTGCGCTACAGAGAAATTCATTTTGCAATAGAGTAAAAATATTTGATTGCTTCGCATAATTTTTTTAGTTCCTATTTTTTATTAGTAAGGTCTTAAAAATTAATTTTGTACATAAGTACTTAATATTTCGGGATATTTTAGTTCATAGTTCATTTTAATTCATAGTAGGTAAGATTGTTTTCGTTACGTTAAAAAAATACGATTAATTTATTTTAATTTATTTTTTATTTTTTTTATTTAATTTATTTTTCGCATGGGCAACTCTACGTGGCCTGCTCACGTGTATCAAATCCCAAAAATCTCCACATTTTATCTAACAACAATAAAACAGCAAACATTGTGTATAAAAATGTTTTAAATTAGGTTTTTTAAAAATATTTTTGTACACAACGTGACGCTGGCCCCAGTAAGTGTCTCTTGGACATTTATAAGAGAACAATAAATTTTTATTTTTTAAATATACCTACTAATGATTCAAAAATACACCCAAAGATACTATTCCACGCGGACGAAGTCGCGGGTAACAGCTAGTTATATTATATTTGCATCTGATAGCTTAACGAATTCCCTACAGGTTAAATGAAGTTACATGTCAGTATCTCAACCAGAAACCACCTAAAACCTACTAAGAAAATATTGCATATCTCAAATTTATACGATATTACTAAGGAGCTGAGAGGTACCTATATCATTATTTTTAAACACAATGGCCGTATATTTCCTTTACGGTGGAATCGCTTAGAAAAGTTCTTATAATTGCTGGCCAAAATTTCTAAAAACATGGCGGTATCTGTTGAATGCGTAGCGTGTAACTATTGATACGGCTCTTGCGTTTAATAAAATTAGTGAAAACAGTTCGCAAAATGTGAGATGCCGCTATCCTTGCAGAGTTTGTGTCACAAAAATAAACGCTACTTGATGAACAATAAGGGCGATATTTAAATGCAAATCTAACCATTATCATAATAATGTTTAGGTACTAACAACAATAGTCTGTTCTTGTTTGTTTTGCTTGAAGTAACAGGTTGTTTTTTTTTAATAGTAGGTAAAAATCATCGAATGACGAAACATTGTCAGACTCTTACTGACTACACAATCTACCCCATTCCTTCCTTGCCTTAGGCCCAGAGCCCAGGTGTAACGCTTTCGCACTAACCCTCGGCCCCAGGAGGCTTCGGCCCATATAGTTTGCAGACAACTCCTTAAGGCGCGCGGGATCAGTGCGCTCCGACTTGAGCTCGGTCTGGACTGTTGACTGTCCAGATAACCGGACGGCGAGCTACCCATTGTTCACCGTCGGTAAGCCCGCGCCTACGGTGGCCGGATATTGGCGGATTCGCGGCGGCGACGGCTACGGCGAGGGCGTTTGTTTGATAGTGAGTATATAACTGCTAGTATTATTTTAATCAAGATTTTAAAACCGAATGTTCTTTCACCTCCAAAGAAGAAAACCATGCTTAACGGAATTTCGCAAGCTAAGAAGAACAATATTTTGAAATCCCTTCAAATATAATACCACCAATGGACTGTCTTTCTTGAGGGAGCTCCCTACTTCTGAGTGATTTATGACATAGATGCCTATTTTCAAAATTTAAAATTTTCTAATTATGGGTAAATAATCTACATCTACACTAATATAATAAAGAGATAAAGTTTGTTTTTTTGTTTCTTTGTTTGTTGCAGGTAATCTCTGGAAGTACTGGTCCGATTGGAAAAAAAATAGCAACAATAGAAAGCTGCTTTAATTATTTCCATTATCAAAAATATATTTTACGGGACCCCAATTATTTTTAAAAACCTATCCAATAGTATATCACCCGTTATGGTAAAAATGAAGAAAAGTAGCGTGTGGCTCAGTAGCGTGGGCACGTACCGGGCGTCGCGCGCGCGCAGGCGGTCGAGCGAGGCGAGGCGCACGCCGCGCAGCGCGTCGCGCGCCGACATCTCCGCCAGCACGGCCACCTCCACGAAGCGCATCCTGAGCACAACACACCGCGCTGTCACTACACTCTGCCGGCTACAATCCTCTTAGCTTCTTGTTATAAGACAAAAACGTAAGAGTTGACCAGACTGTTGTAAACCAACGTCCCAACCATGGTGAACTTAGCTAGTTTCAAACCGTGTATTGAAACTAGCAAGGTCACCTAGGACAACACTAGTAAACCATGACCTTCAACGCCCTTGGTTGGGAGTTCCGTTTCCTCTACCACAGCAACTGATTTGCGAACATGTTGGCTCGTGATGTACATCCATGTAGCCGCAACACAAACCAAGGTGACCTCGGTAGGAACGCCGTTGAGACGCTGGGTTACAACTTTCTGATCCACTTTTAATACTACACTACCATAATCGCAGTGTGTATATTTTATTGTGCACTTTTAAAGAGTTAATGAACATGTAATGAGATACTTGCTTGTTGTAGGCGCGGATGGGCACGGAGTCGCGCGGCACGCCCAGCAGGCGGAACCGGTGGATGGCGCGCGCCTTGAACGCCACCGACTCGTGCGCCTCGCCCGCCTCCTCGAACCCCGCCATCGTCACCTCGCACAGCGCGCCGTAGCCCGACAGCTTCGTACCCGAATCGCTGCCAATGTTCATCATTTATTTATCAAAATAGGCTCACGGCTAAATAAATACGAGGGTGGTATGAAGTTACCTAACCAATAATATATCACACGTTAGGGTTGAAATTAAAAAAAAAGCACTTTCCATTTTACGTGTAAGTGGTGTACCCTAATAAACCTTTTTTTTTGCCACTTATGGTTTTTGCACTTTGTCGGCGTCATTGATATACATATTGATACCAAATTTCAGCTTTCTAGTGCTAACGGTCTCTCAGATTATCCGCGGGCGGACAGACAGACTTGGCAAAACTATAAGGGTTCCCACGGAACCCTAAAAAAGAAACCTACGGAGACTACGACTAATTAAAATCAAACTAAAACATGTCGTCAAAAACTCTTCTACATCGTAGTCGACTGCTATGTGCCCAAACGACTGGCGGCATCATCACGCAGTATGGCAATGCTTATCCTCTGTCCGAGGTAAAAGCTAGCCCCTGGGTTACGCGTAGTGTCAATTAGACGTTTCGATTTTTATATTAAATTAAAATAGTGCTATAAGGAGTTAATATGTTGTGCAACAAAATTTAGTGAAAAAAACGAATCATAGCAAAATCTACTTCACAGTCTTGTCTGCTCTACCCCTAGAGTAGGGGCTATGCACCGCTGCTGATGCTCGTTTGAGGCGCTACAAAAGCGAAACGGACGCAGTTTGTATACCTTCGCACAGCTGGTTAAAATAGTGCACATGGCACAAATGTACATAAGGAGTGTGTCACTAACTCAGGGCAGAGCAGGCCGAAGAGCTTGTCGTGCCGGATGGCCTGCAAGAGCCGCGCCGCGTCGGGCGCGTGCGGCAGCAGCATGGGCACCGTCTCGCCCGGGAACACCACGCCGTGGTGCGCCACCGCCGGTACGCGGCCGCGCCAGCCCGCGTCCAGCACGGCGCGCCCGCCCACCGGCACCAGCCCCGGGCCCAGGTACTGCACATAAACATTGTGTTACACGACTGACACTACCTACTAAGAGTTATCCCAATGTAGTCGGTGGCACGACTACATTGGGATAACTTTTAAGTTTGCAGAGCCTAACTTCAAGCTCACTAGGTTAGAACAGCCATACTGTACCTCCTAAAAGATTGAAGGAGTTCAGACTACAATTAGTGAAATAATTTGTAGCATCCTTGTCCACAGATGATTACTAACCGAGTGTGTAGCAGCTATAGAGATATCATAGGGACGTGGCTCTACGGGGGCGCCCGGGTCGTCGTTGGCGAAGGGGTACACGATGTCGGAGTAGTCGTTATCGTAGTTGCGATTTGGGTCGTTGATATCGCCATATCCGTCGTCATCATCATAAAGTTCTTCACCTTCTCCAGACCCGCCCCCACCGCCACCATCACCACCTGGGTCTTCATCACCCCCCGGGTCTCCGTCACCCCCCGGGTCTCCAGCACTGTTCCTGTCATGCTCATCACCACGATTTTGATGCTCTTCAAATCCGTTTTGACCATCATCACCCTCTGTATTTTCATAAAATTAAAAATAGACTAATAAACACTATATTTATAATAATAATAATAATGTGTCTGTACTGTCTCTATCACCAGATAGAGACAGTACAGACAATTTTAAAAATTCTTTCACCATTAGTTGGTACTAATGGTGAAAGAATTTTTAAAATCAATCAGCCATACCGTAAGTTTACTCCATAAAAAAAACCATGTTTTCTTTCTTCTTTATAATATTACATTAGGCTTGTGTAACTTTTTACTGAAATGACTATGGATTTTTTTTATTATTCCAAAAGATTGCAACAATAGCAATGCATTTGGTACACTGATACATTATTTACTTTAAGTGAACTGCAGTTTATTTAATTTATTAAGCCCTAAGCAAACGCTACAATTTGCACACCTATAGTTCTTTAATTACAAGATCAAAAGGTTAAGCCCCAAGAAGATACTGGTGTCTACATATGTATTGTCTTTCAATTGTATCTCTAATTACAATCATTGAAAGGTTATGTCTATTAAAACACCATATTTTGGTAAATAGGTTTATTGCCAGTATAAAAGTGAACTGAGAAAAGTATTTACCCACTACTTAGTCAATCTTATTATGTCAGTAAGATTTGACAAGTACCTATATCATTACATAGTATAAAACAAAGTTGCATACCGCTGTCCCTATGTATGTTTAAATCTTCAAAAGTATGCAATGGATTTTGATGTGGTTTTTTTTAATAGATAGAGTGATTCAAGTGGAAGGTTTATGTGCATAATATATTCAATATCAGTACCCGTACGAAACTGGGGCGGGTCGCTAGTCAAGTATAAAACAAAAGGTTAAACTCAAATTAAAACATAAATTAATTCATTAGTACTACATACAATATATTATTATTTGCAAATAAAAATTTCTATTAAAACAAATATATATGACACAACATAACAGGGTCTGTATAGTTGATCTATATCTAATTGGAGTTTTGGCTCAGATCTGTATCTGAGCCAAAACTCCAATTCAACACATCAACTAACATTTTCAGTCTCGCCACCCTACATTTGTCCCACACGGTTACAATTTAGACTTCCAACCAAGGTCACCATGCAAGCTTGGTTTATGTTAGGGCGAGATGGCTGTAAACCACAACCCAATATGTTTGAAATTCAATTATTTCAGTTGTGGAAATGCATATCCAAGTAACCAAGGGTGTTGGTGGGCAGGCTCATTGGCTCTAAACCTTTAGTTTACAATCATTGTCTGAACGGATTGAAACTAGTAAGATCACCTTGGATAATACTATTATCTACACTAATATAATAAAGAAGTAAAGTTTGTTTTTTTTATCTCGAGAAATTGTATAGGATCAGAGTTAAATATGTTAAAACAAGAAAGTTTCCGCGGACGAAGTCGCGGGCAGAAGCTAGTTACTAATAATACAACAAACCGGTCAACTCATAAGAGACAGTGTGTGTTTGTATCTTTCAAATTATACATATTGTTCTAGAACACATCAGTGATGGAAATGCAATTAAGCATTAAATCAAACCAATTGCAAAGATGATAAGCACTTTGCCCATGCCTATATTACAGTCGAATAAAGAGCAAAAACTTATAGTATTGTAGATATGCGATCAAATCACCGGGTTTACTCTGAATATTATTTTATTTACAATAAACCCAGCAATTTGGTTTATTCACACCTTATGATTCAAATTCAGACAAAGTAGGTACCTACTCATACTACGTGCTTATGATACTCGGGAAATGGCTATGATAAAAAGGAAATGTTAACATAAACAAAAAATTCAAAATTTGAAGTAACATCTTGGTTGGTTGGGGTTTAAAAACAAACGCATACGCAGTGATCACTCCGGAGCGCCAAGATAATTTGATTTCACTCACCGTTGCTATCCATTAGGCTCAACAGTAACTCGTTTAGTGACGAAATCTTGATCCTTGTACAAAACAAGCGCTAGGCGAAGGAGATTTAGATAGTTTTGTTATTTTGTAAATAAAAAGCAGGTAGATGAAATAACGTCACTTTTCTATCTTGTTTAGATGTGTTTACGAATTAAGCTCTGTAATATAAAAGTCAAATGACAGAGACCTTCTGAAATTGAGTTGTAAAAATTATTTAATTATTATTTCTCTTTGTTTGTTGATATTTTTTAATAATTCTTAAAATAAATATTTAAAAAAAACATTTAAAAATACAAAAAATAGTAGTTCACTGGAGTCGCGAGGTCGCGACTCGCAAGCAGGGGCCAAGGCTCCAAGCTGTCGGTGGTTACTGCGACTAGTGCTCCAGACTTAGGAACCTCCTAACATAGGAGCCGTATCGAGATTCGACAAAGACATCGGCAGTTACGATAATCGGCATAATGTTAATGACAGCCCAGTCTACTTTCCATATGTCGGCAATCTGGTGTGCTAAATCTAAACATTTGATTTATTTCTCTTTCTCAGCTTTTACAAGATTCTCGTTATGTGGGATGGTGACATCAACTATCATTGCACAGCGCGCTATTCGGACTATCACCATTATATCAGGCTTATTGGCGACAATAGTCCTGTCAGTGATGATAGAGAGACCAGAGTCGAGCGCATACACAATTATGTCGCGAGTCAGAACTTTAATTAAATAGACTCCACTAAGTTGTACTTCATAACAAGTTTCTAGGGAGTAATGATGACTACTTGGTTATGTCTGTACTCTGTACAAATACACCACGCCATTAGGCAGACGCGAACGACAAGAGATAATACTCACCTCAGTACATTAGCTGTACGACATGCCACAACAGCCCCACAATACAGGATTGAGTGCGCATCAAGCATCAACGGTGTTCACGCTGCTCTCAAAGAGCAGCAAGTCCAGATCACACATCTGCGCCTTATTTTTCTTGTGCATGGGTAACAATGGCAAACGAGGCTCAGTCGGAGTCGATCTGTATTCGCAAAGCGCTTCCTACACTACGCTCCTCAATTGATAGTATGGCTACTGACTGTGACAAGTGACAACCCTATCATCTGCATCATCGTTACTATGATTGGACCGCAGTGAGATTACGTTAGTCGTCGGCATAGAGATCTGCTTTCTCTCTCGCGATATGAGCCAGTGTTCCATCAGGTTTAATTAGCGGAGGCAGTATGGACCGAGAGAAGTACGCTACGACCGATTTGGCAAGCGAGGGACGCCTAAGCAAAGAGCTTAGTGCTGATGTGGGTAATGCTTCTTTACAACTGTTACAAGCATCAACCCAGGTGAGAAACGCCGAATACTTACACTCTTCAGCTTGCACGCAATCAGCATTGAACTAAGCTGTTGCAATTGAGGTAAGCTGAGCCTCTAACGGGTACGTCACTACAAGTAAAACTCCAATGTTTGACGTATCACATCAGAAACAGCATCCACACAGCTCGATAGACTTTCAATAGAGAAGCAGACCTACTGCCAAGAATAAGACGCAAAAATAATGTCACATCTAATCCTAATCTGCTGACTCTCGCCTCATTCACCCTTCACCGCGAGAGTCGCTGTCAACAACGCTGCAGACTTCACCAAACAGTTATTTGAAGTTCCAAGCGGTTAAGAAACTGATACGATACATCTGTCCGATCGGTAGTCAGAAGAAGGTCCAGGCAATTGGCAGTATGATCAACTACATCAGGCATCTTTGTCACTTGCTTCACCAGCTGCAAAAGGCCCATCGATACCGCAAAATTTAGCGCTTTCCTCCAAGCGTAGTCCATCTTCTATTATGGAAAAAACCGGTCTTGGTGGCAGCCTTTAAAGTGCCCCGTAGATATTATTCTGCTAATCACAAATATGCGCAATTTGTAAACCAAATTCATCATCAAAACTGGTCGGATTCAAAACGAGCTTCAAAAATGCGCTGCAGTAAGCACTCGATTGACCCGGCTTTGGGTACGAGGCTTTTAAGTTATCAGTTCGTTTTACGTTGGGTCTTCCATAAACGTGATCTATGAGTGTATGACGCACTGATATCCGAACGTAAATGTCAACCTGTAGTTCTTAATATTTTATTTGTTATCTGTTGTCATTCACGATTTCGCGAACGCACGTCTCGTGAGTTGACTGATATGATAAAAATATCGAATTGTGTATGAGAAATGTGAATAAACAGTGCTTGTTGCAATCAACAGTTGCATCGAAATGTATCGTAAAATAGTGTGGTGTTATGTATTTGTGTTGACGTTATTGGATATATCGCTGAACACGAAGCTCTCAGCCCAGGGAAAGAGCCATGGTAAAATCGATTTTAAAATACTAAATATAAGTATTTGTTTTTCTCTAAATCTTCCTAGATTAATACTTGCCGCAGACTTATGGGTAAAAGTAGTGAGGTAGGTCATTCAAAAAGTGATGTGGAATAGCGACAATAAGTTGGCAGGTTCGTCGTGAAGCGGCAGTGTGCGGCGATGTTATTTTAGATCGGGGCCGAGGCGCGCTTGTTTGTCGTTTTTCTTCAACTATGTGTCCGGTAGTTTGGTAAGTTGAGAGTCGCTTGGAGCCGAAGAGCTCGCGGGGGGCGCCGCACAGCTGCACGCGCGCTGACCCTCCGTACAAATACCCACAAGCATCCGAACTCTGTTACCTATTTGGTTACCTTCTTTATTGTTGGTTGGTTACCTTGCTTATATAGTTTTTTTTTTAATGTATGTCTACATGGGAGGTTTTTAAAAATATCTTTTTATTATGCAAGTGTAATACCAATTAAATTAATTTTATTATTGCAGGTGTCACAGTACATGATTCCCTTATAGAGGGAATAACATTTCAGGTAAGCAAGATTAATTAGTTGTAGCAGTTAGTATTCTGTTTTAGTTATATTTTTCATTTTTCAATAAAGCTTCTTATCCTTATAAGTTAACCAATAATAAATTTAAAA
This sequence comes from Mythimna loreyi, assembly GCA_029852875.1. Classification (NCBI taxonomy): domain Eukaryota; kingdom Metazoa; phylum Arthropoda; class Insecta; order Lepidoptera; family Noctuidae; genus Mythimna; species Mythimna loreyi. The sequence continues at coordinate 244,117 of CM056795.1, read as the reverse complement.
TAATCCTCTTTAAACATAATATATATGCGTGTCCATGTTCAACTAGTATTTTGTAGTAGTATTTTGTTTTTATCATTTAAATGTGATCAATTGATAACAGCATGATGATACCCATTAGTAATCATAGCTTATCCTGTTATCAAAACAGACTTGCCCCCTCATATAGAAATCCTTGATAATCCTTGATTGATAAGATTTAATTGTCATTCACTTTTGCTTTCCTGTAACACTTGACCCCTGTCAAGCAACACTTACCACACAACAACACATACATCCAATGAGGCTGCATGTGTTCATACTACTAGAGTTTATGAGACCCACAATGTTGGAGCAAAGCAGTTGTATTAATACAATATGTGTCACATTGTTATCAGTAATTAGTGTTGTTTCCTTGTGTTGGCTATTCCCGGTCACTTCCTCTAGGCCCGGCGGGAGGACTGCGGTCACTCACCTCAGTACATACAGTCCGCCCTTCTACTCGTATCTATTGGTTTTACTATGGCTGCCACTGGTTCTTGACTTAAAACAGATTGATTGTTACAAACCCCATGCAAGGGTGATTAGGAACTGCTTGTGCACAATAAATACTTGTTTGCCTTTCAAATACCATAATATAGACACAATTAAAAGGCAAGAGGTGTGTGGGCACGGGTGTCCTCTTGGTTAATGTATTACCTTGATTACTGAGTAACTCATCAGCTGAGACTAGAAAGTGTGTAACTCATGATAACTTACAAGCTAACATTGCTCCCACACAAGCTGCTTCCACACCATGTTGTAATTGGCCAAATGATAAATGCTATAACAATGGAATGGGAGTGGTCCACCACTGTGTGCGTCACAACAAACTATATGTTTTCCTTACTGGACAACTGGTAGACAGCACAACATATTGCTGTTGAGTGAATTCCCCAATGATGGAAAAACACCATACTTTAATGGATCAGGATAATTATATCACTTGTGTTTGCATGAAAAGTATTCAAATGTTAGGTATGTTATGTCAACTGAAGAGCAAACAGAACCCAATAAATTGTAAATAGAAGTCGTGCAGAAATGTGTCCAGTGGGATTGTCTAGTGGTGGCTCACTGTATGGCCTCTGTATGTGCAGGGCTTCCTTCATGATGGCAACATGGAACACAGATTTGTTGCCAAGCACTGCTTTCATAAACATCTAAATATATTCCACTGAAACATTATTTAATTGTTTCACAAACATTATTTCCTGATGTGTTTGAGGAAAATTTTGTGTTGAAACTTAAAATTTAATTATGGTATTTATCCTTTCGAGTACCATAATTATGGACACAATTAAACGACAATAGATGTGTGAATGCAAGCGTTCGCTCGGAGCTCCAAAGTTTAATGGATGTTAAAAAAAAAATTAAGATATTTTTAAAGCTTTATGTTTTATGTAATATTGTTTCAGAGCATCATATTCATAGATATAAGTTGCTACAGATTGCTTCAGTAACATTTGATATTTTTGATAATGTTATAACTTATAAGTTAACAACATCTGTCAGTCTCTTACCAAATATCTAAATCTGGAGCAACATAGCTTCACATCCTTGTATCATCATCATCATTATCTTTATTTCAGCCGAAAGACGTCCACTGTTGGACATAGGCCACAATCAACGGTCTTGTGAAAGTCGCATCCGTCGGATTCCAGCAACCCTTGCCAAGTCATTGGTCCAAATTCTAGGAGGCCTTCCAACACTGCGTCATCCAGTATGTGGTCGCCATTCCAGAACCTTTCGACCCTAACGGTCATCTGTTCTGTGTGTAATGTGCCGTGCTCATTGCCACTAAGTTTGGCGATTCTTCAGGTTATGTCGGTAACCTTGGTTCCCCGGCGGATATCTCCCTTTTTTAATACGATCACGCAAGGAAACTCCGAGCACAGCCTTTTCTATCGCCCTTTCAGTGCCTTTAAGCCTTCTGATTAGGTCCATTTAGAGCGACCACGTTTAAGAGCCATAACTCATCATCATATACTTCTTTATAATTGTCTTCGCGTCAATTGGCTCATTCCCCAGCACACGTATGATGACAGCATGCTATCAATCCCAGGAGATCGTACCTTCGTACAAACAGCCTTTAACGTTAATAACACATGTACATGTAAGCAGTGGTGCCGCTGTCGAGTGCTGACGGTGTATCTGTGTACAGGAATGGGGCAAGGAGTCGGGCGCGGCGGGCGGCGCGCGCGGGGGGCGCGCCGTGGCGGCGGGCGCGCTGGCGCTGTCGCCGCCGGCGCTGGACTTCGGGCGCGCGGCGCTGGCGGCGGCGCACGCGCTCACCGTCACGCTCACCAACACCGCCAACACCACCATGCACCTGGCCTCCGTGGCCGGCACCACGCCCGACTTCCACGCTTCCTTCTTCGAGTCTAAGGTAAAGCATGTTCCGCCCTCTTCTACATACTTTATCTGTATTGTGTCTCCTGTGCTTGGGGTCGTGGCTAACATAGCCAGCCTAGCTCCGCACGTTAAACAAAATTGTAGATTGTGTTGAAAGGGTAAGTATTAAATTAACGACTGTGGATCTAAACCATGACCTTCTACCCCCGTGGTTGGTAGGCGTGTATTCTCCAACTCTTGTAAAACATGACCATAGATCCACCATGACCATGACCATGGTGCTATTACTGCACTCAATATTCCAATCTATGGTCATAAATATGGATGTGACCTAAAATTCCAAATACACAAACTGAGCTAAGTTATAATGCTAGTTTGCAACCGTCTGGCTCACCCTTAAACAAGCACTTGGAGCGCCTTCAATTTGTCCGCAAAGTGCCTTGCGAGGCAGCGCGGCCGCCGCACTAGAGCCGCTATGTTCGAGCATCATAGTGTTCATTTAGTCATGTTACTTAGTTTAGCCATATTTTAGACAGCAGCGCCACTGCCGTCGCGTCGTGCGGCACTTTGCGGCTAATTTGAAGGCGGCTTTACTCAGTGTGTACTAGAATCGTCGCTTTGTGCTTGTATGGAACGAAAATAGAATTGCGATAATCGAACCCGCGACATTGTAGTCGTACACAAGATAACCGCTGAGTCGCATACACTCAACAGAGCGGAGAGCCGCGTGGTGAGTGACGGCGCGCAACACAACTTAATGTTCTGCTAGCTAGTTGATTGCTGTTATAATGAAAACGTCAGAACAAACATTAAAAGGTTACACTAACACGAAAGTTTGCTGTCGAGTAGGTCGGTGCGCCGGTAGCGCTCGAGCGGCGCGCGGCTGCTCATGCTTGGGACGCGCGCGTGCGCTCGGCCGCAGGAGGCGACCTATAACTTGACGCAAGGCTTTGTAATCGATGATGCTCCCAACACCATAATTCCATACATTTTGACCTGCTCGAGCTACCTCCACCACGAAAATGTCTAGTCATTTGCTGCCTACTACTCGTAGCCAGTGCAACTTCTGTTCATCTCGTTAACAATAGACCAGTGGTATTTCCTCTCCTCACAGGTTAAATACCCACTAGGTAGGTGTAGGATCCAGACAGGATAAACAATGAATGATTCACGTAGTTATGGCATAAGGAGAGCCAACAGCAACAAACACACATTACGTATGGCCTTCTGTTTTTGCATATATTTGGTTACATTTCGCTAATCTAAGTGATACCTACTCGGCACCTGTCAGACATACCAAATAATAACATACTTGAAAACATTAATAAACAAGTACATATACAAGGTGTCATTGACATGTTAACGCAAACGAATACCATGGATCCAGTACATGATTCTGGACCCCCAGTGGTGGAAATTTTCGACGATTTTTTTTTCAAATTTTTGAAAAAAAAGTTTTGTTTTTTTATTTTTTACCCGTATAAAATCGTTATTCTGACCAATCTCAATCTCAATGATATTTTTAGAAAAAAAAAAAAGATTTTTTTTTACATAAAAAAAATATTTAAAAAATTATCGAGGCATATAAAGTCGTTATTTTAATCAAACCCGATGAAATTTTAATTTGGAATGTAATGCACTCATTTTTTTCGCAAAAAATGTTAAATTGACGTTTTTATACAGTTTAATTAAAAAAACGTTAAAAATTCATTAAAAAAAAAAATAAGAAAAAACCGACAAAAAATTCCATCACTGGGGGGTCTAGAATCATGTACTGGATCTATGGTATTCGTTTGCGTTAACATGTCAATGACACCCTGTATACATAATGTTAATGTAACAGGTGTGTGAAAAAAGTGCTAGCTAGGTTACAAGTTTGAGCGAGCCACGTGTTGGTGGTGGTGCAGCGTGACGTCACGCGCCGCGGCTGCACCGGCGCCGCTCGCGGCAGCAACTCCTTGCGTCCACAGAGCAGACATTGTTCTGTCGACACGCCCATCAAGTGCTGTGACGTCGCTAACGACCAGTCACACTAGTTTTTTTACGTCGTTTATTATTATCTTTGTCTAAATATATATGTAATCATTGTTACAAGTCGATTACATGCGAAAACAAGAGTGAACGCACGATTCTATGTATTATGTATACATAATATAATGTAGCGCGTAAGTCGCTAGTTCCGCAAGTTTACTGGGACATGCCATTTTATAGAAAGTGATTTTATTTTCGCACATTCAATTATAGGCCATCAACATATTAACCAATTTTGTACATAATCGTAACAGCGAGCTAAAAATTGAACGGAATAATAATGACTCGTATCAAATTTCCTGCAAAGCTTTGATTGTCGCGGTATAAGCTGTTTTAGTAATGATCGCGGAAGGAAGGAAGTCGTTAATTCTACTTAGTAGTGTCAGTGAATAGGTCGGGAGCACTGGGAGCGCTGTAGGCGCCGTCAGCAGCAGCGATGAGGTCGCACGCAGCACGCCGTCGGTGCTCGCTCACGGCAGCTTCAGTACCGACCGCGGGCCGCACGCACGTAGTACTTACATATGCACGTATTTACATAAATGTGGTGCAACATCAGCCGCTCCAAGTTATGTTATGAAATGTACGATATACAGCTGAAACGCAGACGTATTGCGGTGACCCAACACTTGGAGACGCTAATTTAGCTGCGCTGTCTGTTGTCAGGTCTCTACGTCTCTCGTATGACGCTTGTGAAACTTGGAATTATGAAGAATTGCCGACATTTTAGCACATGACATATTTTCTACGCAAACATTTCCTTGTCATACTAAGCTGATCCGTTTTGTCGAAGTACTGTCTGTTTATACCAGACATTAGGTTTTTTAATTATTTTCCAAGCAATGGAAAGCTATGTAAAAGTTTCCATTGATTGAAATAAATGGAAATCGATATTACATTCAAATTAAAGGGATTGCAGCACGTGTGTGTACCTAAGGATACTTGGTAATATAAATATCGAGCGAAACCTCGCGCTGTCCTGAAATAGAATGTCATTGTGGTTTCTTATCTGACACAGAGGCGTGTGTGCGCGAGTTGCCATGTAAGGCAGTGAGGTCAGCGGGTGGTCGTGTTCAATGACGTTCGTTTATTTGGGCTGTGGTAGTGACGGCAGGCGATATATAGAAGCTATCTGCTCGACCTCCTGCCATTATAAGCTGCAAGCTGATCTAGAATAGAGACAAGTTGCACAGATAGGCGCTGCCCATGCCGTGGCGGCGTCCGCAACCCCGGCGCTGATGTATTCCGGATCCGCTATTTTTCTTTCGCATTCTTTAATATACGAACTCGCAAACACAAGCCACCTTGACTCGCAACAACTTTTTGTAGTTTATCTCAGTCATACAAAGATTTATTCCGTCCAGGAATCGAAACCGCGCCAGCAGCCAATCGCTGAACCACAGCGCCAGTTGTACCGTCATGCTGCTGCTTATATTCACTTAGATCCTGTTAATCTTGAAGCCTACCACAATATATTTGGGCCGACCATTAAGTAATTGTAAGCTGTCAATTTGCTTATTACATTAACATGAATTATGTCAAGATGTTACAACGTACCTGTGTATCGATTTATTCGAGTGCACTGTGCTCTGTATTTTACCTGCGTCCTGTACGTAAGCCACCTGACAACTTGTGTATCTAGATGTAATGGTTTACATAGCATTCAAATATTTTTGTAAGCTTTAGCATTATCAGCCTTTAATGTTCCCACTGTTGGGTCCCAGCAGGCCTCCTCTCTAGTAGAGGGAACGGGCCGTAAACCACCACACGGGCCCAGTGCGGATTGGTAAATGTCATGTCTTCGAAGTTTTGGTTCAAGGACATTCCGGTTTCTTCACGAGGTTTTCCTTCACCATTTTGAGACCCTCATTATTATTGTATGATCCACGGTAGTACTAATATTTCTAGCACAGCGTCAATTGCACAATAAAATTAGCTATCAAAACAATTGAATGGCGCTTGTTGAGTTTACCCTCGCTGCGCCGACCATATCCACGGCGGCCGACGTTTCGGTATTTACAACAACAAGGAATTTAGAAATGTCATGAAATAACTCCACTTTTGATGATAATGCAATAAGTAGGTATACAACCGGAGAGAACCTAGCGAGCGCTGGTCGTTCGGAGGCGGGTCTCTGCGGTCCTCCAGCAGCCTTGTGGTGCACGTTCGGGCGTGTAGGTATGCTGCTTTCTGTCGGCCACGAAACGCGTGTACAAAAAATATTTTTAGGGTTCGGTAGTCAAAAAGAAACCCTTATAGTTTCGTCATGTCTGTCTGTCTTTCTGTCCGTCCGCGGATAATCTCAGCGACCGTTACCGCACTAGAAAGCTGAAATTTGGTATCAATATGTATATCAACCATGCCGACAAAGTGCACAAACAAAAAGTGGTAAAAAATATATTGTTAGGGTACCTCCCCTGCACGTAAAGTGGGAAGTGATTATTAAGGGTCCCCTACGATAATTTTTGATAATGTTAATATTTTCAGCAAAAATCGCTCCAAAAGTAAAAAACAAGGCCCTCTAACTTTTGAATCATAAGTTTACAAAATATGAAAAAAAATCTCAAAAGTAGAACTTTAAGTAAACTTTCTAGGAAAATTATTTTGAACTTTATAGGACGAACAGTTTTTGAAAAATTAAAAAAACAACGTTCTGAACTAATTTTGTAATTTCACCATGTACGGTTAAATTACAAAATTAGTTCAGAAGCAAGCATTTTTTTAAACTTTTTTATAAATTTCATTATCTAAGCGTATCTTTTTTCAAATAAAAATACAAAAAGAATAAAATTGGTTTACGCAATCCAAAATGACCACCGGTATACCCGGTCATCTCTCGGGAAATTGGGTTACTTATTTTTACGTGAGCTGGGTTCTGTTACATTGTGAGTTTGTGACGGACGGGAAACTACGGAACCCTACACTGAGCGTGGCCCGACACGATCTTGGCCGATTTATTCTTACATACGTTTACGATACCGTTGCAAAGACAACGGTATCGTAAGTTAACTAAGGTTGCTTATTTAACAATAGAGGCTGTGTGCGACACGAGTGAGCCACAGGACCGGGCGCGTGCGACACGTGTCAGCCACAGGATGGGGATCGGGGCGTGCCTACGTCACTTGTTGAACGAGAGACTTAAAAATAAAATAACATTTGATTATACAATAATAATATCGATGCAAACACATAGTGTGTACCTTTAAATAATGTAAGATATTGGTAAATGAAGTTTCACAAATAGCTTCAATAATATAATTATTCTATTTGATATAATACAATTTCATCGAGATCGAATGTGCTTAATGATCGGAGCATCACTGATGAAAGTAAAGTTAGTGGTGGGCGGGTGGGTGAGCTCCGAGCCGACGACGTCATGAATTGTTTGCTGCAGCCATGTCGTGTCAGTCGTCAATACCATGAGAATGCGTGTTTGTCTAGAGTGGTCTCTGGGCTCGCGTCAGACATCCACAAACATGTCGCGCAGGAATGTACATAAATAACCGATATTAATAAAAGGAGTTCTATTAATAAGTGTGTCGTGACGCGGAAGTACCGGCGGCGCGTGTGTGGAGCGGGGCACGTCAGCGCGTGCAGTGTCGCTGCTCCGCGGGCAGGTCCTTCATAGTCAAACTGCCATGCCCCCCCCCCCCCCAAATTCTTGAAATAAACAAATAAAAATGACTTTGTTGATCGCGCCGCTACTAAAATGCACCGCACTACATAATAATGTTATAAATACATTTTACGTAACATCTTATCGTGATCACCTCCTCGCCTCCAGCGATTATCAGTAGCGTGTACTTAATACAATAAAAACAAAATATGTCGGCTTATTTACTGCGGCCGCTCGTAAACAAGCAAGTTTGTAGCGGCCGAGCTGCAACAGTGGCTCGCTTCCACCACGCGTCATGTGCAGTAGCAGCGCTGATAACGTTGCTGTCACACCCGAATCGCTTGTTGCTTCTCTTATTGAACGTTACGAGCTGATGCACCAGCGTAACCACACTTGGTTACGCTGGTGCATCAGCTCGTTTCGGGAAATTCCTGTCTCGGATTCGGTGGAAAGACACGATTGTGCCCAACGCCCGAAGAACACGGTGGAGATATGCCCCGCTTGCACGGACGCCATGTCCTCGTGGGGCCAATCGGCGGTGCTGATCCCTCGCGTCTATCACGTTCTCCTGTATAGACGTTCCGAGCGTCAGTCACTGTGGGTAAAGGCTTGCGTAGATGCGGCGAGCATTGAGTAGCTCGTCGTCGGATATGCACCAGGTCCCGCTTGACGGCGCCACGCGCACCTCAAGGGGATTCGACGGGCCCGGGCTCATGTCCTGACCGCCCCTTCAATTTAGCTTGTCAGGTATCGAGCTGCTAGAGCTGCGAGGTCTTTTGTAAGAGTCACCGCGGGTCTGGACCGCACAGGGTAACTGAAAGAACACAGGTGGGGTTAGTCTGAGTCTGTCTGAGTGTTTACTGTGTCGTAATAGAAGTCAAATAAATAATATGTTTCCAGTTGTTTTGCTGCTTGCGTGCATATTGAATGACATTGTTTACATTGTCAATGTGCCTCCAGTACTCCTGAGGTTATATGACTACACTTGTATTAAGAAATTTTGCACGAACATGTTACATGGTCTCAACAGCGCAGCGCTTTTATTCATTAAGTTAATAAAGCTCAGTAAAAATGTGTAAAACTCTGTACAGATGTATAAACCAAGCTCCCCTGTTATGAAATAATGACGTGTGCGTCAATATTGTCTGCTTCAGCAATATATTTAAACTAATACTATTAGCACAAACTGTGAACAAACAGTACAGCGATAACTGACGCTCTAATTATGTGTAGGCATAAGTGAATACTTTTATTTTACTTACTTTTAGTTTTGTAAAGATGTTTCTTTTAAAAGCGAACAACTTTAAATTTAAATAAAGAACAGAAAACTGGATAATTGTGAGTCGGACTCGCACACTGAGGGTTCCGTGCTAATTGCGGATTACGTACTAGCTTTTGTTAGCGACTTCGCCTGCGTACCTACATAAAATATAGCCTATGTCACTCAGGAGTAAAGCAGCTTTCTATACCCATTGCCCCCATTGACCGCCCATTGTGACACTCTTTTAATTTTAAGTTCCTATTGTTAATTTTATTTTTGGTGTGCAATAAAGAATATATCTATCTATCTAAAATTTTTCCAATCGGATCAGTAGTTCCAGAGATTACCTCCTACAAACAAAAAAACAAACTTTACCTCTTTATTATATTAGTGTAGATTTAAAAAAAAGTAGTTGATTTCGTTCAAACCAATTTTCGGTGGAAGTTAATGTACATATTTTTTTATTAATTTAATCATATTAACTTATTTTAAAAGTTACAGGGACGGACGGACGCATGTTACCACTTTGGAAATGTCTCTCGCGCAAACTATTCAATTTAAAAAATATATGTATATTAGCAAGCAGCGGTCTTCCCGTTCGATTATAATTTGTTGTATTCAAGGCAAAAGTGAATAGGCTCTTAATAAACTAGTGCGTCCTCAACGACTGCACCACTGCGTACAGGCCGCTGCTGCTTATATCAGGTGGGATGATGGGATCACAATAAAAAAACATTTGAAAACTCAATATCGTACTTGAAGTCTTATCCATAGATTACGTATGAATTTGATGAAAAAAAAATTGTGGTCCAGGTGTAAATATGAGGAACCCCAAAATTTTTTTTTTTTCTATTTTTGTGTGAAATTTTAATGCGTTTCACAGAATACGTCTATTAGTTTCGGAAAAAAAGTGCCTGTGGCATACGGACGAACAGACAGACATGAGGAATAAGGTTTCCGTTTTTTGTCATTTAGCTACGGAACCCTAAAAAGGTTTATGTAATGCGTGAAATTGGTTTTATTTCAAAATATATATGTACCTAAGCTATAACAATAACCTTCTTTTTTTCGGTTTATGGTACAGAACCCATTGTGTGCGAGTCCGGCTTGCACTTGATGGTCGGTTTTTTTATTGCTTACCTGGTTGTTGTGTCACTGTGTGCGGCCACTGAGCTGTGAGTGAGGCACCGAGTCACGTGTATGTGTGTGTGCAGACGCTGCCGCCGCAAGCTAACACGTCGTTCAGCGTGGTGTACCTGGGGCGGCGCGAGGGCCCGGTCTCGGCGCACCTCTACATTCACACCTCGCTGGGCGTTCACAAATACCCCGTGAGTATACACACTTGAACATTATAGTTTTCCACGTTACGTGTTAGAGCCACAGAGCAGTTGCGGTGCACTGTCACGTCAACTGCACACACTGAAGCTCTCGTCAGTTGACAGCCCTAAGCTTGAATGTCACTTGCAGGTCATGCATTAAACTAGCTCAAATGATCAACTGACTGTTTGTTTCCATGACTTTACTTGGCATTGCAAGAACAATGCATCTAAGGTATCATGCAGATTTCTAAATTGATTGTATATTGTATAGTATAGTTGATGATGTGTGGCAGGTGTCGGCGGTGGGCGTGGCGAGCGAGTGGGGCGTGTGGCCCATGGTGGGCGTGCGCGTGCCGCTCAACGCCACCGTGGAGCCGCTGCTCACCATGCACAACCCCACCGACCAGACTATACAAGTAAGTTATGTAATACAATGTAACACAAGTTAGTTGAAATGCTGGACGTCGACTTCGGGACGCTGACCAGGTCGCCTGTGTGTGTAGTAGTCAGTCGTTGCCTATTAATTACCTACAGGTCATTGAACTCGCTCAGCTGATGTTTACTGAAATAAATTAATTTTAGTACATACATTCGAGTTTTAGAAAAGAATATACTTTATTTTATTTTATTCTAATTTGTTGGGAAAATTCTATTAGTGTTTCATGTACCAGAACGACCCTCTAATACTGAATTTCATCAATTATAAAAAATCGTCGTTACTTGTTCGAGGAAGTCGCGTAACTTACAGTCGTAACGTATTGTATAATAAATATGGAACGTTTCGTTCTACTTTAGGTTACAAACTTTTTAGCTTTCTGCCGAATCAAATGTGGCCCGGTAGCCGAGAACATCTGACTTAGCTGACATTATTATAATAATATGTATATCCATTAGAACCCAAATAGAATTTAAATCTGAAATCAATTACCAAACTCATTAACATGAGTTCTTGAAAATGAACTAATTTTAACTTAGATGTATTTTTTTGTGTTATATGTTTTATTGGCTCAGCACTTCGCTATTTTCACTAAATCTTTCGAAAATATGCCTGTTATAAAGTTTTTCGTTGCTTTAGGTGAGCGAGGTGTACTCATCGGGCGCGTGGCTGGGGCTGGCGCTGCCGGGCGGCGAGGCGGTGGCGCCGCGCGGCGTGTGGAGCGTGCCGCCGCGCACCACGCGCCCGCTCGTGCGCCTGCGCATCGAGCCGCCGCCCGCCGCCGCCGACCACCAAGCCGACCACCCCCTCACCGCATACATCAGGTGAGCACTCGTCGAGCACGTGGCTGGAGTTACTTGGGAAACCAAACCACACACTGGTGAATATCAGAACATGTTAAGGCATGGCGGAAAGAGCTCCGGCGGGATCTCATGGTGAAATGGAAACAGCGACTGTCGCAACCTAGCGTTGGGCACGCCATAATTTCAGCAGTAGTGCCCCTCTTTGAGGCGTGGCTGGATAGACCTCACGGCGTCCTCACCTTCCGCATGACGCAGGTCCTCACCGGACATAGCAAGTTCGGGAGGTTCCTGTACCTGATCCGTACGGAAGAGACGCCCGGGTGTCGCCACTGTGTGGCCAGCCCGGAGGACACGGTGGAGCACACGGTAGAAGTGTGCCCCGCTTGGGAAGAGCAACGCCGTGCCCTCGTGGGGGTGATCGGCGGCGGCGACCTCTCGCGCCGGGCCTTGGTTCAGGCCATGGTCCGCAGCGAGGAGGAGTGGCAGGCGGTCGCCTCCTTCTGCGAGGCAGTAATGCTCGTAAAGGAGGAGGCTGATCGCATAAGGCAAAGGCAACGGCGCACTCACCGTAGCCGTCGCCGCCGCGATCCTGTCGATATCCGACCACCGTAGACACTGGCTTGCAGACGTGGAGCAATGGGTAGCTCGCCGTCCGGTCGTCTGGTAGCAGTCCAGACCGAGCCCAAGTCGTCGACGGCGCGCTCCGTTCCCGCGCGCCTCAAGGAGTTGTCAGCAAACCATAGGGGCCCTACAGGGTCGAAGCCTCCCGGAGCTGAGGGTTGGTCGCACCAACCCTCAGCGTTACACCAGGGCTCTGGGAATAAGGCAAGGAAGGCACGGTGTAGGTTCTTTAGTCAGTAAGAGTCTGATATTGTTTCCCGCTCCGCCCAAGAGTGGGATTCGTCATTCGATGATTTTTACCTACCATAAAAAAAAACACTGGTGAATATCAAACAGTTCCAGCTCTTCTGGATCTGGGTTCCCAGACATGTTTTCAGCTACTCAATCTGAAAAGAATCCCTAGTCAAGGAATTATTTCGGATCTTTATGGTAATGGTTCCATGGTATCATGGCTAAGTATTATGCTCTGGGTCAGGGAATTATTGGGATTACATTGAAATAATTTGAAACTAACTTTCATATAAGTAGGGATAAAATTAAAATACTGTATACTGATGTATGGAATGACTTTTTACTAAACAATGTCATCTATCATGTATAACCATATCATCATTATCGTCATCATCATTTTAGCCGAAAGACGTCTACTGTTGACATAGGCCTCTGTGACGCCAAACGCCAGCTATAGAATTAATTAAAAGACAATAGGATTTGTTGTTGTCAGTGAGAATGTCATGTTCCTTGTATGTGCCTTCTTGAGGGGGGTTATGTTATGTGTGTCAATGAGTAGACCAACGTTATCCTTGATGGATTTATTGCTACTTGATATAATTAGGCACTGATTTAAAGAGGCAGTTGTAAACAGCGGTTTTGGTTAGTTAAATTATAAATGGCACGTTTAATAACTAGTTCAGCAGTTAAAATCTAAGCAGTAAAGTGAACAAAATGAGTAATAAAAATAATTAAATGGATCAGTAAATATATGAGCAGAAAAATAATAAAATGGGCGGTTAAAATTATTGAACGAGCAGGAGCAGGTATTACTGCTCACACGAAATTCCGATTTATTAATCGGAATTTGTCTTCGGTAAGAAATCTCATTCAAAGCAATTCTATAAATCATGAGATGGTAAAGTAGTTATCGAGATATAGCGGTGTGACGGACGGATAGACGGACGAAATCGCACTGTAAGGGTTTCTGCTTACCTTTTTGGTACGGAGCCCTAAAAACGTACTTAAACATGTAGCAGTGAAAAATTACATTACTTTTGCTTTGACTGAAGGAATTTAATAAAACAAGTTGTGTAATCATAATAGGAACTTTTTATTCGTAATTCGAAACCTACTTAAGTAATTAAATTAAATAGAATTTGCTCAGTAGCAGCAAAAATAAACTTATAATAAGAGCAGGTTTGGCTTTTGACTGTCTACCTCTCTTCCTTTTTTGTCCGAGGAGAATGTTTTTAGCTACAAATGGAGGTACGGCGTACTGCAAGCGTATGGACAGGCCAACTATATGTTTACACATATACATTTTATAAAAGTTTGGACAAGTGCATGTTCCTTGAATCCATTCTTCATTTTGCGGCAATATAACTTCCCATTTATTGAAAAATCGAACTGTTTATTGAACCGCTCATCATTCCATCATTTTTACCGCTCATTTAATTATTAGACTGCTCAATTATTTTTAGAATTGACATTGTATGATAAAATAACCGACATTTTTTATTTTTTTATTACTGTCCATGTTTTACTGTCGCAATAATTAATCAACCGCCATTCAATTAAATAACTGCTCAATATGTTTTTCAACTGATCATAATAACATCTGTAATATTGAAATAACAGCTCAAAACATTTGTTCCTATATAATTACATAATTGTTCGACTTAAATGCAATGTTAAATGCACAGGTAAGCAATATGTGCAATTATGAGTATGATGTACAAACACAAGGTACATTGTACAGCGTAGTTCATACAGTAGGTATGCGGACACCGGTGTCCTCTTGGGGCTTAATGAACTAACATGCTAAATTGGATTCTTGACATGCTAACTTTTTAGGTCCAATTAAAAAAATACTTTATAATATAAGCCCTTATTCAGACAAAAAAATTACAAATAATATTAAATTAGAGACTGTTGAGTCGTTGACACCGACAGCTTCGTCTGTTTGCCCAGCTTTGGCAAAGGCCTCCTCCATCTCTTTCCACTCGGTTTTGTTTAGCGCTTTCCTCGTCTATGTTTTTCCTGCTATTGCCTTTATTTCATCATCCCACCTTCTAAACTGTATGCCTCGTTTTCTTTTCTTATCTCTAGGATACCAGAACACTATGGTTTGGTTCCACTTCTCTATGCCTCTTAATTAAAAAAATAGTTAAAAGATAATAATTGAACTACAGAATCAAAGCGAACATAACGGGCGGCGGGCTGGTGGTGTGCGTGGAGGCGCGCAGCGTGGCGGCCGGCGAGTACGTGAGCCCGCTGCAGCTGCGCCTGCGCACGCGCGGCTCGCGCGACCCGCCCGACACCGTGAGTACTATCTACACTACACGAACACCACAATAATATTGTTCCATCATATCTACACTACTCTTATTGATCTTTATTCACTTGATATTTTTTTGGGAAACTTCAAAAAGTCGACAATTTATCTGCCTAGCTTTTTCTCAACTACATAGAGTTAGACTATCATTTTAACCGGAAGCAGCTGAGTACCTGCTTTTTAAAATAAGCTATTGCTTATCTGAGTGTCGTAACCCAGTCACTGGATAAGATACTCCAACGCCAACAGTGATCATCTGACAGACAGATCCTCTGACAAACATACTTTAAGGATAAACAGGAGCGTGTTTTTCCGTATAATAATGTAGCACTAGCGACACGAGTTAGGTGTGCTTCATCACTTGTCTATATCATCATCATCATCTTTTATAGCAGCAGGAGAACCGTATAAGAGTTGAAGGCGCTGCGGTGCTGTACATATAGGGTTTTCCAATGAGAGGTGTTATTTTGATATCCAAAGAAAAATGACATTTTTTAATAAAAATGATCGGATGTTTATTTCATCATAAAGAGGAAAGTACGCGGTTAATAGTGGAAAATAACATCAGGCAAATGACCACCACGACCACGCTTACGGGACCATATCCTTTTCATGAAATTTTTCATTACCAAATCGCAAAGTGGCTGCCCTATGTCCTCGATAGCCTCACGAATTCCAGCTTTGAGGCCTCGAATCGACGACGGCTGTGGGTATAGACCTTCCCTTTCACGTGGCCCCAAAAATAATACATTTTGATACAAGTGCAGGATGTTTGTCATTGCGACCGAGGCGAAATTCGCACGAGCCGTAGGCGAGTGTGTTATGGAGCCAAGGGCTGCAATGACAAATCTGCACGTGTGTCAAACGACGTTTTTCAATACACTTACGACTTGTGAAATAAAGAAAGAAAGAAAAAAAAAATAATCGTATCTCAAACATACAGTAGAAATATAAGAAATATATAAGTACAGGTTTCAAATCTGCTCTGGTCAATTTCTAATTTCGTGGGGTCGTCCAGCGACTCTGGGGGACGCCTCGCGCCTGATTCGATAAACTAAGTAAAACAAAATAATCACCCGTGACCGTGACGATAAGGAAGGAATAAAAAAGCCCTTGTTGTGATAAACTCAAAAAAGCACTTGGGTGATATACATGCTATATTGAACCTAATAGGAGTGCGATAAGAGGCAGTTTTCGAGTAAGTGTATTGAAAAAAACGTTAGTAAACGTTGTCCAGATCAATACCATCCAATTCCGGCTTAAAAAATCATTAATCATCGCTCGATTTTAAAAATGTTCGAGTTTTACCAACCGTCTCTGCCAAATTCTCACCATTTTTATAGTTAATTTTAATAATTTCAATGCGTTGTTGAAGCGTATACCGTTTCATTTTTATTAATGGCATAGTTTCTACTTATCAAATGTCAAAAAGTTACAGCTTAAAAAGTGATATCTACGGAAATAACGGGCTATTCAAAATAACACCTCTTGCTGGAAAAACCTATATATAACGTTTTTGTACAAAAAAAAAAATAGTTAAGTTTTTGTTATGTTTATAAAATACGTTTTAGTTGATTTTATGAAAGTTTACTTGTTTATAAATTATTCATAGTTGATTGGTTTTTTTCCCGAGTCCCGAGATTAGCTGTAGATAAACCTGAAATCCCATCCACCATGTACCATCGAAGACTGACGAAGAATACCTAAGAACCATGAAGACCTAAAAACAAAATTTATTTGAATATTAATTGCAGTGGCAGTGATGACGTCGCCCTTTTCTTAACGTTTGTAGACTAGAGTTGATATGAGGTGTTGTATAGTGGATAGTGTCGTATGTGTGGGTGTGCTGACGCTTGCGGCGGGTTGCAGTTCGACATCCTGGCGGGCAACAGCGGCGCGGCCGGCGTGGCGCTGGACGCGGGCCTGGGCGCCGCGCGCTGCGCCGCCGCGCCGCCGCACCACGCCGACCCCGCCCTGCACAACGGCGACAAGGGCACCGCCAATGGCAACGGTAACACACATGCTACACACGCTCACGCCCCTTTCACACTACAGAAACAGATCCTTATTTTTTATTATCTTCAGGGCCTGACATTCTTAAGCAGGACGTCAACAATATCAACTAGAAAAAGGATAGGGCCAAGAATTGAACCCTGAGGCACGCCCATCTTTACTAAAGACCCCGAGGACGTCGCCCCATTAATGGTTACTTTTTGCAGCCTGTAAGATAAATAGGGAAAAACGATATCAGCAGCTAATCCATGAATTCCATAATGATGTAATTTACAGATCTGAGTATAATGGTCAACACAGTCAAAAGCTTTTCAGGGGTTACTAAATATACCAATAGCATCCTGAGACTTCTCCAAGGATTCCAAAATGTGACTGATGAGTTTCACTCCTGCACCCGTCGTTGACCTTCCTTTCGTGAAGCCAAACTGAGTTGACATCTGATGGAGCATGAATTTTTCGTAAATTTTACTAAATGCTGGAGGCACACATATATTTTTATATAATTTGACAGCTGTCGCTTCTGTCTATTCCGATTATTAAAAATGGAGCGCTTTGCGAAAAAATAATGCGTTATAATTGTGAAAACTCTTTACAATTGAATTCCAGAACACATTATCTCACGAAATTCTGATGTCAACTTGCCACCAAGATCGTACCATTTACCGCCAGCGATTTTTTTTGGGGGCTCAAATCGGAAATCCAACGCGTCATCGGTGAGATACAGGCACAGCCACATCTCTGTGCAAAAATCCATGGAAAATTAATTTCATGAAAATAGTAATGGCCTGTCATAGGAGCCATGGGGGTCATTTGCCGGTTATTTTATTCCATACTTAATCAGAACTTGTCGTCTTTACAATACAATAAAAATATCACAACTCTGTCATAAAATACTGGCCTTTATTTTAAAATGAATAAGTGCACTCTTATTGAGACACACTTTAGTTTGAACAACATCCGAAAGACTAGTGCGTCGGAATACGTATCGTGAGCGTTCGGCCCGTGTCTGACCGAGTGTCGTTGTGTGTCGCAGGAGTGAAGTCGGAGGGCGTGACCGTGTCGCTGCTGCGGCCGCAGCTCGAGCCGCACCAGGAGCTCACGCGCGCCGCCTTGCTCACGCTCGACTGTAAGGATCATTACATATCGACGCTTGAAACGTCAACATTACTGAGCGACATCGAGTAAACTTTACAGGAGAGTGATTTAAAAGTTATTTAGAAATATATGATTAAAAATTAATAGCTATTAACATACATATTATATTTCCTATCCTGTAAAGTTCACCATCACCTCTTTAATTATTTTTTCCTCATTTTTGGCATTACTCACTTCAAAAATTTAAAATTACACCACAAAAAATTTTTTTCAGCTTGACTGCTATTTAGGACCCACCTACAATAATCGAATGAAGTCTTGAGCTTTTTTACAGGCGTTAAAAAATCTATTAATGAATGTGGCACCGGAGGCGGTTGCACATTACACTCATACGTAATGTGGTGTATTTGGGATAGTAGTAAAATATGGGTTTGTGTGTGTGTGTGTCGTATAGACGCGGCGCTGTGGGCGGGCTACGTGGGGGGCGGGCGCGGCGGCGGCGCGTGGTGCTCGGGCTGGGTGCGCGTGGGCCGCGCCGCGCTGCCCTACTCGCTGCGCCTGCTGCCCGGCACGCTGCGCCTCACGCCGCACCAGCTGCAGTACGTACCGCATGACACTACATACAGACGCGGCGCTGTGGGCGCGCTACGTGGGGGGCGGGCGCGGCGGCGGCGCGTGGTGCTCGGGCTGGGTGCGCGTGGGCCGCGCCGCGCTGCCCTACTCGCTGCGCCTGCTGCCCGGCACGCTGCGCCTCACGCCGCACCAGCTGCAGTACGTACCGCATGACACTACATACAGACGCGGCGCTGTGGGCGCGCTACGTGGGGGGCGGGCGCGGCGGCGGCGCGTGGTGCTCGGGCTGGGTGCGCGTGGGCCGCGCCGCGCTGCCCTACTCGCTGCGCCTGCTGCCCGGCACGCTGCGCCTCACGCCGCACCAGCTGCAGTACGTACCGCATGACACTACATACAGACGCGGCGCTGTGGGCGCGCTACGTGGGGGGCGGGCGCGGCGGCGGCGCGTGGTGCTCGGGCTGGGTGCGCGTGGGCCGCGCCGCGCTGCCCTACTCGCTGCGCCTGCTGCCCGGCACGCTGCGCCTCACGCCGCACCAGCTGCAGTACGTACCGCATGACACTACATACAGACGCGGCGCTGTGGGCGCGCTACGTGGGGGGCGGGCGCGGCGGCGGCGCGTGGTGCTCGGGCTGGGTGCGCGTGGGCCGCGCCGCGCTGCCCTACTCGCTGCGCCTGCTGCCCGGCACGCTGCGCCTCACGCCGCACCAGCTGCAGTACGTACCGCATGACACTACATACAGACGCGGCGCTGTGGGCGCGCTACGTGGGGGGCGGGCGCGGCGGCGGCGTTGCTCGCTGTCCTACACACTGCAACGTATGAGGCTTAAACATTTAATTAAACGGACGTTATAGATTAAATTAAATAGGTGGTCTGATATGCTTGCAGCTTCGTGACAGCGAACCGAGACGACTCACTACGAATGCGTGAGGTGCGCGTGCGCAACGAGTTCCCTGTGCCCGTGCACATCGCGCGCGTCGACCTCGGCCCCGACGTTGAGAAATATTTTGAGGTCAGTTAGTTCAATGATTTTATTCATGTATATATTATTATTTTGATTATAAATTTATTATTATATTTATCACTGTTATAGATTGTTAAGAAAAGCAATTAAAAAAATGTTAATCTTAGTCTAAAAAAAAAGTAAGCAACGAAATTCTTAAAATAAACGACAATAAGAATAAGCTTGTGTGCAGGTGGAGTCACTGGCGCCGCTGGTGGTGGGCGGCGGCGCGGGCGCGGTGGCGGCGCGCGTGCGGCTTCGCGCGCTCACGGACCACACGCTCAGCTCGGCGCTCACGCTGCGCACCAACCTCACGGACTACAGCCTGCCGCTGCTGCTCTACACCGGCCGCCTCGACGTAGTCAGTATACCCCACCCCCCGCCCGTCTTGATGTAGCCTGTACACGCTCACGGACCACACGCTCAGCTCGGCGCTCACGCTGCGCACCAACCTCACGGACTACAGCCTGCCGCTGCTGCTCTACACCGGCCGCCTCGACGTAGTCAGTATACCCCACCCCCCGCCCGTCTTGATGTAGCCTGTACACGCTCACGGACCACACGCTCAGCTCGGCGCTCACGCTGCGCACCAACCTCACGGACTACAGCCTGCCGCTGCTGCTCTACACCGGCCGCCTCGACGTAGTCAGTATACCCCACCCCCCGCCCGTCTTGATGTAGCCTGTACACGCTCACGGACCACACGCTCAGCTCGGCGCTCACGCTGCGCACCAACCTCACGGACTACAGCCTGCCGCTGCTGCTCTACACCGGCCGCCTCGACGTAGTCAGTATACCCCACCCCCCGCCCGTCTTGATGTAGCCTGTACACGCTCACGGACCACACGCTCAGCTCGGCGCTCACGCTGCGCACCAACCTCACGGACTACAGCCTGCCGCTGCTGCTCTACACCGGCCGCCTCGACGTAGTCAGTATACCCCACCCCCCGCCCGTCTTGATGTAGCCTGTACACGCTCACGGACCACACGCTCAGCTCGGCGCTCACGCTGCGCACCAACCTCACGGACTACAGCCTGCCGCTGCTGCTCTACACCGGCCGCCTCGACGTAGTCAGTATACCCCACCCCCCGCCCGTCTTGATGTAGCCTGTACACGCTCACGGACCACACGCTCAGCTCGGCGCTCACGCTGCGCACCAACCTCACGGACTACAGCCTGCCGCTGCTGCTCTACACCGGCCGCCTCGACGTAGTCAGTATACCCCACCCCCCGCCCGTCTTGATGTAGCCTGTAGCACCGGATCACCGTATAACAGCTTTCCGAGATAGTTTTCGATACTCGGCTTTCGAATGTTGGAATAACTTTCGTCCACCTACCGACCACGACCAAATAAATATAAATACTTTTTTAGGCTAGATTTAAGCAATTTATTTTATGCTCACAAATTCAGTTTAATGAAGTAAATTTTTACGAATCGTGTATTGTTATGCCTCATACGTCATCAAATTATAGACGGAACAGTTATATCGTGCGCGCAAGCAGTAGTTTCAATGACATATGCAAGGAAAATGATTTTGATCCATTCACAATTAGTTTGAACTCAGCCAGAAGGTGCTTAAGCCTTAAATTTTTCAAGTCGAATTAGGTATTTATTAATTTTGTGCAAACTAAGGAATTTTGCTGTATATTAACTAAAAAGCTAAGCTTTTTTTTTATGTTTTTGTGCTCACACCATTTTTTATGTACTACACAACGTCTACACGTGAGAACTTGTAATTGGCTTTCTAACGATTATGGTTTCCTATTTTAGTATGTTTTTATTAGCTGTAAGTTCTCCATGTACTAAATAAATAAATAAATAAATAAATTAAAGTTGGTGTGAAAACCAATGTTCGCGCGGGCGAAGCCTTATTAATAAAATAAAATCTCTTGCAAGGTTGGTTCATTACTAGATAGAGGGAACCTTTTTTAAAAGTATGTAATTTGAAGAGAATTTGTGTCGTAATAGAGGTCTCAGTGATATTTGTGTTAATCTAATTTAATGTCCATCGTGTGCAGGAGTGGGAGTGGCCCAACTCTGAGGACGGCGAGCTGCGGTTAGGCGTGGTGGGCACGTCCAGCACGCGGCGCGTGACGGCGCGCGTGCACAACCCCGCGCCCACCACGCTGTGCGTGCCCGAGCACACGCTGGAGCTGCCCGGCGCCACGCTGGCGCTTACGCCGTGCGCGCATCTCCGTGCGCCACCGCCCAAGCACGCTTGCGTGAGTACATACACACCCACCACGCTGTGCGTGTCCGCTGGAGCTGCAATTTTTAACATATCTGGTTTATTGTTCCCAAAGTATGATAGTAATAAAGGATGTGCGGTCATGAAGTAATGTGGTGATTGTGTTAGCGCTGCATCCCCGCGGGCGGGTCGCTGAGCGCCGTGCTGACGGTGGTGGCGCCGGCGCGCGCGGGCGCGCTGCGCGGCGCGCTGGCGCTGTGGGCGCACACGCCGCGCAACCACGCGCCGCCCGCCGCCACGCGCCGCGCCGTGTCGCTGAGCGCGGCGCCGGGCCGCGTGCAGGCGCTGCCGCTGGCGCTGCCGCGCGCCGCGCCCTACGCGCCCGCCGCGGCGCCGCTGCTGCTGGAGAGCAGCATGGCGCTGCGCATGCGCGTGCTGAGCGTGGCGCTGCCGCCCGGCGAGCGCGCGCTGGCGTGGGCGGCGCCGCCCGAGCCGGCCGAGCTGGCGGCGGGCCGCACGCCCGTGGGCGAGGTGCACTACGCGCCCGAGCGCCTGTGCGAGCCCGACTGCTACACCGGCCTCGACGTCACCACGCCCGGTGCGTATCGTCTCTCCTGTTACTTACCTATTTATTTATTTAATCTTCATGCAATGAAATGCCTTAAGCTTTCTCTAACTTTATTGAAACGATTCTGCCATCTGCCATAGGCAGTGGCGGTCCCTTCATACAAGCCCAAAAGCCCGGCTTGCCTTACTAGAATGCTCGATAAGAATAAATATCAAACCCGAACTATTTAAAAATCGCTCGCTTAATTCTTATCAAAATAACACAAAGTGGTAGATACTTTGTGTTATGCTACACTAAACTACACATCGTGATTGTTCGCGCGCAGAGTTTCGCATACACTTGCGTAGATGCTACACTACATATAGCTATCTCGCTTACACTTACCGGCTTTTACCAGGCTTTCAAATACTATTTCTGTCACTTTCGCACTCATAGCGATGTGCCGTATAAGAACTTAGGACGTTTTGCGTCTACAAATCGATCAGTATAGAAGATTTAAGCCGGGCATGCGCATTAAGTTGCAAGCGTATGCGTGACCTTGTCAGCTTGCCAACTCTGTGAGATCTTGGAAATTTTTAACGAGTTTGGAGACTTTTTTTTAAGATTTAGTAACAGTAAAAACGGCTTTTTAAAA
Organism: Mythimna loreyi; assembly: GCA_029852875.1. Lineage (NCBI taxonomy): Eukaryota > Metazoa > Arthropoda > Insecta > Lepidoptera > Noctuidae > Mythimna > Mythimna loreyi. The sequence continues at coordinate 221,043 of CM056795.1, read as the reverse complement.
TAACGAAATTAAAATATTCAAGCATTAACTTAAAAATAAAAAAATTGCGACATCTAGCTAGATTGTTATTTAGATTGTAGCCGTAATGTTATTTACCTAGATTAATTAAAATGTAAGACCTAATGTAAGATATTTACAGATATGTACAAACGTAAATAAATAAATTTGATTGATTGATTGAGATTTTTCATATACCTGGCGACTTTTTTTTGCCTAAATGACAACACTGCAACTTTGCGTAAATCGTTTTTGACACTCGAGTGCAACTAACTTTAGTTTTATTTGCTTGAGTGGGAAAAGTTTTGTTGTTTAAGTTTTTTGTGTGTTCTTAGATTTTCCCAGTGTTATATGTAACTGTTTTGGTGACTTATCTACAACAATGGAGTTAATTGTACCTTATGAGGATTTAAAATGCGTTCAAGTTTTGATTGGCGAATAAAATCTTTAAACTTTGCTCAGAAAAAACAGTTAATTTCTTCATTAATACCGACGCCTAAGCTGTGTATTTCTCACTCTAGTAAATCGCATAAACGAAAATTTAATAGATCAGTGTATAAAACTAGTCGGATTGTTGGCAGTTCGCACACTAATAAGATAATTACTCACATTTTCCTACAGAGGGATTAGTTAGATTCATTATTTGACATATTTTATGCAAACTATTTTGACAACAAAACAATAAAAAGTTAATTGATTTGCTTGTATTCTAGTCCTGATCTAAAAGATCGTAATGGTTTGGAATTAATTGATTTCGCTGCTTTGTTTTCAAAAGATTAATTTGTGAAGCGAGAAACCACTTATAACATCGAATTGTAAGACACAAGGTTATTGCCCATTATCAGCCTTTTCAATGTTCCCACTGCTGGGACACAGGCCTCCTCTCTAGGAGAGGGAATAGGCCATAATCCACCACGCGGGCCCAGTGCGGATTGGTGGATGTCACATGTCTTCGAATTTTTGGTTCTAAGATATGCCGGTTTCCTCACGATGTTTTCCTTCACCGTTTTGAGAGCAGTGGTGATGAAATAAATTACACAAAGTTATGCGCCTGCCTGGGTTTGAACCCGCGACCTACAAATCGTAAGTTGGGACCGATACCACTCGGCCACCAGTCACCTGCTCCAAGGTTATTCCCCAAAATATATGAAATATATTCAGCACTAGTACCATACTATTGAGGGCTTCCCCGTAATATTAAACATACAAGAAAAGAGTTGCCAGCTTAAAAGTGTGAAATCGGTTGAAAAATCGGGAGAATTTCCATATATACTGTGAAATCGTAGAAAAATCGTAATATTTCGGTAGAACAGAGCCCATATCGGTAGAAATACCGAAAAATTGGTAGGTTCGAGACCACCGGGTTTAAATGACAATTACTTATTGATTTTAATGCGATCCACACACGCTTACGTACGTACTTACACTTTCACACATGAATACGATTCTAACACAACAGAGCCTATTCGTAAGTTTAAAAAATGTGAAAAAAAATCTCAAAATTAGAACTTTAAGTAAGCTTTCAAGAAAAAATATTTTGAACTAATTTTGTAATTTAACCTTGCAAGCATTTTTTTTTTAACTTTTTTACATACTTCATTATCCTGAGCGAATCTTTTTTCAAATTAAAATACAAAAAGAGTAAAATCGGTTCACGTAAATTAAAATTACCACCGGGTACAGCTCCATTTTCTTTTCTTTATTTTATTTTTCTTTTCGCTTTTTAAGACGTCAATTGTGACTCTAGTTGTGTGGTCACATACCGTTACCGTTATTGTTTTTTTTTAATTACTATTCTGTATCAAGCATGCTCTTTATAGTGGACTATACGCGAAAACAGTGAATTGGTTGATAGTAGCATGTGGTTTTTGTTATTAGCTGTTAAAACTGTATGTTTTCCTATCACAATAAAATAAAAATAAAATATCGAAAGAATACTTAATCGAAATATGTGATTTTTTTTTTAAATCGGTGGGTTTCATTCGTTGAAATCTTTACTTTTTGGTAGTGTAAAAAAAATACATTGCTACGGTAAATATTCTCAGAAATGCAATAAAAATCAAATCCGAATATTGAGCTATTTATAAAAATTTACACTTTAATTTCAAGAAAAACTTAAAATTAACAATAACTGAAAATAAGTCGTAAATAATGTTGTGTCGCATGGCAGAGGGAGCGGAGTGGCTCCGGCGAGCCGACAGCGCGGGCGCGGCGCTGCGCGCGGACGCCGCGCTGCAGGCCGCGCGCCACGCCGCCTTCCGCGCCGCCGAGCCGCGCAACGTGTCGCTGTTCGTGCACACCAGCCACGCCGTGCAGCTGGGCGCGCGCGGCGCCGTGGCGCCCTGGTGGCCGCGCCTGGCGCCCGCGCGCGCGCACGCCGGCCTGGCGCCCGTGGCCGGCGCCGCGCCGCTGCTGCTGCGCGCGCGCAACCCGTCCGCCTCGCACGCGCTGCTGCTGCAGGCCGTGCTGGCGCCGCCGCTGGACCTGTGGGTACCGCCCGCGAGCGTGTGACGCGCGCAGTGGGCGGCCTCAGTACGTGTGTGTGTCCGCAGCGCGGGGTCGGAGGGCGCGGCGGCGTGCGCGGGCTGCGTGTGGGCGCGCGACGCGTGGGCGCTGGCGGGCTGGCGCGCGGCGCGCGGGGCCGTGCGCGCGTGGGCGGGCGGCAACAGCTCGGCGGCGGCGCTGCCGCTGCTGCTGCTGGCGCCGGGCGCCGAGCTGGAGCTGACGCTCAACTTCACGCCGCACCAGGCGGCGCACCTGGCCGCCTATCTCTACCTCAGGTCAGTTCCCACGTACGAAGCGACCCGCTTTTACGAGATAAATAAGTACTTATGTTCCGCACAAAAGGCCGTAGAGATGTTCTCAATGCGGTCTATGTATTTATAATAACGTGGATTCCATATCTGAGACGCATACTCTAGATGGCTTCTTACAAAAGTGCAATACAATATTTTTAGTGTTTTAGCATCCTTGAAACACTTAGAGAGACGTATAATTATTCCAAGTAGTTTAGAAGCTTTTTTGACAATTGCGTCAATGTGTACATCAAAAATTAACTTACTGTCCTGATGGACGCTCAAATCACGAATAGTACTACAACTTGGCAAGATCTGGCCCGATAAAGTATATATGTTACTGTAAAAGCCCGAACTACGGTTAATGTTAAGATTTACTAGTAAATCCTAAGATTTACCAACATGAGTTGGTAAATGTAAGAATTTATTATAAAAGAATGACTTTTTCGGACTTTTACCATTCCAATTCAGTAAATGCTAGGTTCTACCAATGTGGACTGGTAAATGTTAGTTTTTGGATTAAAGGGTGGATGGATGACTAGGGTGAGTGAGGCTTTAATCGCTGTCATAAATTTTATTTGTGAGGTGTCATCAATTAGGGAAGTAATTTCTTTTTATTAAAACGCTAATTCAAATCGCCGTTTTGCAATTATATTTTTCTAACGTGGAGCAGGCTCGTAGGGACCCTGCAGAAGGGTCGAAGCCAATTAGGGCCACGGGTTTGCGTCAGAAAATGAAGGCTCTGGCCCTGGTATGTATGGCGATGTAGGAACGGGGTAGGTTGTTTAGTCAGTAAGAGTCTGACACTTGTTTTCCGTTCCGCCCAAGAGCGGGACTCGTCATTGGATGATTTTTACCTACTATAAAAAAAACGTAAAGCAGGTTATTTACACACCTCTCCAACAATGATTAATCAATTCTTCGACATTTAAAAAGTAACCATTAAGTATATGTAATACTAACCTTTTTAAATTATTTTCATTTAAAAATTGTATTAATATAATTAAGAAGAAATTTTTTTTTTGATATTTGAATACTTCCTAAGTAGTAAACAATAACAAACGTAAAATTATCTTCTTACAAACATAACGCTCTCTGAATTTGTATTTTTCTTATTATAATTTGGTGTTTAACAAACACAATGGAAAATTAGCTTATTGATTGAATGAAGATTGAATCATATTCTTTTTATTATTTGGTAAAATTTTAAAGGTTTTTTTTTATGGTAGGTAAAAATCATCCAATGACGAATCCCGCCCATGGGCGGAGCGGGAAACAGTGTCAGACTCTTACTGACTAAACAACCTACCCCGTTCCTACATCGCCATACATACCAGGGCCAGAGCCTTCATTTTCTGACGCAAACCCGTGGCCCTAATTGGCTTCGACCCTTCTGCAGGGTCCCTACGTGCCTGCTCCACGTTAGGAAATTATAATTGCAAAACGGCGATTTGAATTAGCGTTTTAATAAAAAGAAATTACTTCCCTAATTGATGACACCTCACAAATAAAATTTATGACAGCGATTAAAGCCTCACTCACCCTAGTCATCCATCCACCCTTTAATCCAAAAACTAACATTTACCAGTCCACATTGGTAGAACCTAGCATTTACTGAATTGGAATGGTAAAAGTCCGAAAAAGTCATTCTTTTATAATAAATTCTTACATTTACCAACTCATGTTGGTAAATCTTAGGATTTACTAGTAAATCTTAACATTTACCGTAATTCGGGCTTTTACAGTAACATATACATTAGCTATGACAGTACGTTTTCTAGTGTAAGTGATTACCGAGCACTTAGGTGGGTTCAAATCAAATGCGCCGCAGTGTGCAAAATGGATCGCAGTGACCACTGCTATCAGTGCTATCAGTGGCACAGGGCTCAAGGCTGCAGAATGCTGTGCTACGATGCACTGCTACGCATGTGCGGCAGCAGGCAAACAGGCTCACCACCACACTGGGAGCAGGTCCTGCGATCCCTCCGCCAAGGCCAAGGGTAAAGTCTGAAGACCCACCCTGGCCAAATCAACCGCTCAGGATCTGTTGATAGCTGACTGGGTGCAGGTCTTGAGTAGCTCGATGACAGTAATTTCGTGGGCCACCACCGATACCTCGTCCCTCGAGGCCGTCACGAGGGAACGGGGTTGCGTGGCAGCACGGTTCGGAGACTTAGCAGTGGTAGGCGTCTACCTGTCCCCGAATAGATCTCTCGCTGATCTCCACGACTCCCTTAGAGAGTGGAATGCCTTCGTCATAGGACTTGATTCACTCCCCGTAGTCGTTTGCGGGGAACTCAATGCCACGGACTTGGCCTGGGGTTTCCAGCTCAGGAACTAACGGGGCCGATGCTGGACTGGGTTCTGGAGACAGGCCTGGTCGTCCGAAACTGGGGTTCTATCGCCACGTGTGTGTGGATGCAAAGCGAGTCCGTGGTGGTATAACGTTCGCCAGCCCCACTTTGAAACCGCGTGTTGTCGACTGACGCGTCATGGAAGGGAGAATGACGTTCTCGAACCACCGGTAAATCTGGTTTGACGTCTCCACCCAGACCTCGACCGCGCTGGCCCAACAGACCGTGTGGAACAGGTAACAAAGTGTGGCGAAAGTTATAATTTTTATACATTCTTTAAATTTAAATCAGTTTTATTCAGAAAGTTTGGTGAAAAGATTACCTTTTCGTGTCCCAAACTTACTGTAATTTTTTTTATTTAAAATATTCACATTTGCTCTGTATTTTGACTTAACATAGAAAAATCAGCCTGTTTTTCAATCGAAAAATCTCACATCGAAATATGTAATCTATAATATAAAAATGAATCGTAAAATGTGTTGGTAAGCGCAAAACTCGAGAATGGCTGAACCGATTTCGCTTATTCTTTTTTTGTTATGATTGGTATTGTCAGGAGAAGGTTCTTATGAAAAAAATATAGGGTTTGGTGGGGTAGAGCAGGGTAGAGCGAGGTAGACGGGAGTAAAGTAGAATAAACTGTTGCCGGGAGCGAAGCCGCGGGCAAAGCTAGTTCTTTAAAAAAGTTTGTTGGCATCCTATTCACCGAAATCTTTACTTTTTGATGATGTATAATAAAAATACATGACTACAGTAAATTTTCTCAGAAAATGCAAAAAAAGTAAAAAAACTCGAATCAGAAATTTCTTTTGTTTAATCATTATGTACTGAGGTATTTATTGAAATTTACACCTTAATTTCTAGAAAAACGTTACATTCCATATTACAGTGATAAAAAAATCGCAAATCCACAAAACTTAAATATTGCAAATAAAACCATGCAAAAATGTTCTGATGTTGTTAAAAAATAATTATGACATTTAAAGGGGATTCATGTAGGAAATGTGGCGGAATTGCAGCAGCCACATTTCCTTTTTTTGCAGTAAAAACACTGTCTTATTAAATTTTAGCCTCGCTTAAGTAAAAGTTACTTATATTAATTACTAGCTTTTGTCCGCGGCTTCGCCAGCGTACATAAAATATAGCCTATGTCACTCAGGAGTGAACCAGCTTTCTATTGTTACTAAAATTTTTCCAATCGGACCAGTAGTTCCAGAGATTACCTCCTACAAACAAAAAAATAAAAAAACAAACTTTACCTCTTTATTATATTAGTGTAGATAGTGTAGATAATATGTTTTAGGCGATTCTCACACTGCCCCGCATGATGCAGCGTGGCGCGTGGATGCGTGCTCTTTCGTTGCTTGTAAGTATCTCCGTTTGTATGGAAAACACGCACAGTCCAACACACTGAAAATGCATCCACGCGCGTTCATGCGGATCACGCGCATACACGCGGAGAAATATGCAGCCCCGCGCGTGGATGCGGGGCGAGACGCAAGGTATGGCACACCGAATCCCCCAGTGCCGCGCGTGATTTTGAATGGGCGTGACGTGTGTGTTTGTTTTTGTGTGTGTATTTGTGACCGTACAAAAACCAAACAGTATAATGGCAGCGTCCCGAATGATTCCACACTATTAACCATTTCTATCAAAACGATCGTGATGCTTAGTACTGCACGACCACCATAGAGAACAGCGAATAAATGAGAGCCGCCGTGCGTGAATCTACAAAACGCACCTACGCGCGTGTGTGCGTATAAAACACGCACGATGATGCAAATTTGCACTCCCGCAAGTAGGCGCGTAGATACGTTTAAACGCAACATGCAGCATGATGCGGGGCAGTGTGTGAACCGCCTAAATACTAAAATAAAAAAAAAACTCGTTTTTTTTTACTTTTCACATAGATTTTGAGGTTACCTATGTGAAAAAAGTGTAAATACAAAAGTGGTAGATCTTTTTAAGACCTACAAGTTTGCCATTAGACTTTTTTTCATAGAACCAGTAGTTTTGCCAGAAATCGAGATAAACCATTTTTGTTATATTCGCTTCCTTTTCCAATGGGTTTCATTCTACTACTATTGTTCCACTTTTTATCATTTTAAATGCTATTTGCACTGGACTATTATATATGTATATACATTAATAAAATATCTACTTTTTACTTGCATCTATTGTTATCAAAATTAAATTATAAGCGATCACGACTATGTGACCCCCTACTGGCGCCAAAGCTGGATCCGCCCTTGGTTCAAATCGAGTTTATTAGCTCGACAGTATTCTTCTAGCCGTTGCAAATCAGCCTGGAATGCAAGTCTATCCTCAAACGTTGAAATGGTGGCAAAGATTTTCATGTCATCAGCAAAGCATAGCAGTTTAGAAGAATGTAGGCACTGATCAATATCGTTCACATATATAACGAATAAGAAAGGACCGAGCAACGAACCCTGAGGCGCTCCACTAGGCACATTTACCCAGCTAGATATATAATTGTTAAGTACTACTGCCTGTGACCTATTATTAATGTAAGAAGAGAACCATCTTAAGAGGTCCCCACGGATCCCGATGAAGCTTAGTTTCTTTATCAGGGTATCGTGGTCGATCCGATCAAATGCCTTGCTATATTCTGTGTAAACTACATCAATCTGCTTACCATTGTCCATAGCATCAGTAAGGAAGTCATTAAACAATATTAAATTAGAAGCGCCCCTTTAAAAATCCATGTTGGAAGGAGCTGAGCGAGCTAGCGAGGGCGGGATATAACTGATTATAGACAATCCTCTCAAATATTTTAGCTATAATACACAGCTTGGATATAGGCCTATAATTAGTGACTTCGGTTTTTGAACCCTTCTTGTGTACTGGTGTAATAAAAGCAGATTTCCATACTTTAGGGACAACACCAAGAGTCAAAGACCTGGAAAATAAAATAGAGATAGAAATAGCAATGGAAGGCGCGCATTTTATTAGAAATTTTGATGAAATTTTATCGGGGCCAGCACCTTTAGTTGGATCTAGGTTATGAAGTAAATCGGTCACAACATCAACACTGACCACTATTTGACATGTCAGATGAAGTTCTCTTATCCGAATGGATAAAAGAAGGCGGATCGGGAGTATTAGAGGTAGTAGAGTTAGGAAAGTCGACATGAAATAAGATGAAAAAGCTTCACAAATAGAATCCCCAGTGATTAACGATTCATTGTTGTAATTTAATGTATTAGGTATAGATTTGGAGTTGTAGCGATTTTTAACGAAGGTCCAAAAATTTTTACGGTTATCATTAATGGATTTTTCAGTTTGACTAAGATAAGATTTATAACACGAAGCTTCCATAGTCTTGACTCTGTCACGCAAATATTTAAAGGCAGATTTACATTGAGTCAGTAGCTGTCGTCAGTGCTGGCGCCGAAAACTGACGCGTACTATTTACAAGCAGTCAGTAGTCGAAGATATTTCTTTTGGTGTACACACGTTTGTAAAGTCAGTGCGGAAAAATGATTTCTCAAAAACAGCAAAGAATCTAAGAATTTTGTGCAATATTCTGCAATGCTGTTGCACACATTTCTTTATTTCTATAATTTTGTGATTTGAAATCCCATAGGCATTAATTATCACGGTATAGTTGTACAAGTTTTAAGTTTTCCGTGTCGCTCAATTTTCGTGTCATTTTGTGATCCGGTACGACGAATCGTGGTTACCGTACAACAGAGCGGCAGCAACTGACTTGGGCAATTTACACGATGTCAGTAGCGCTGGCGCGGGTGGCGGGGGAGTGGACTGACGCCGAAAATATTGCAGCGCGAATATTGAAGTCAGTACTGACGTGACAGTACTGTACTGACTTGAAATCAATTTACACTATAGCAGTGCCAGGTCAGCACTGACTCGTCAGTGGACTGACGTCAGTTACTTACTCAATATAAATCTGCCTTTACTATAAACACTAACGCATTGAAATAAGGTTAAAAATTGCTTGCAGTTTCTATCAATAACTGTCAAAAACTCGTAGTTGGAAAACAAGATTTAAGGCAGATTTACATTGAGTCAGTAGCTGTCGTCAGTGCTGGCGCCGAAAACTGACGCGTACTATTTACAAGCAGTCAGTAGTCGAAGATATTTCTTTTGGTGTACACACGTTTGTAAAGTCAGTGCGGAAAAATGATTTCTCAAAAACAGCAAAGAATCAAAGAATTTTGTGCAATATTCTGCAATGCTGTTGCACACATTTCTTTATTTCTATAATTTTGTGATTTGAAATCTCATAGGCATTAATTATCACGGTATAGTTGTACAAGTTTTAAGTTTTCCGTGTCGCTCAATTTTCGTGTCATTTTGTGATCCGGTACGACGAATCGTGGTTACCGTACAACAGAGCGGCAGCAACTGACTTGGGCAATTTACACGATGTCAGTAGCGCTGGCGCGGGTGGCGGGGGAGTGGACTGACGCCGAAAATATTGCAGCGCGAATATTGAAGTCAGTACTGACGTGACAGTACTGTACTGACTTGAAATCAATTTACACTATAGCAGTGCCAGGTCAGCACTGACTCGTCAGTGGACTGACGTCAGTTACTTACTCAATATAAATCTGCCTTAAAAGTTAACTCATCAGATTTATTTCCATAAATCTTGAACTTTTTTAGGTACTTGTATTTTTCTTTAATTGTTTTGACGAGTGATGTGCTATACCAGACTGGGTATTTATTATTACATACTAGTTTTTGTAGCGTTAAGTGTAAAGCACTTTTGCAGTTGTGTGTACATCATAAATTCTTGGTAAGCAATTAAATAACTATTATTAAACCTACTACTACTTGAAAAATTTGAGGCTTAAGCAACTTCTGGCTGAGTTCACACTAATTGTGAATGGATCCAAATCATACTCCCTGCATATGTTATTGAAATTACTGCTTGCGCGTACGATGTAACTGTATCGAAAGACTTTTCGAGATCTAGGAAAATATCTACTGTACGGTTAGCTTTATCAAGTTGTTGCGCCAGAAAGTCATGTGATGTACGGCATCGGCAGTTGAAACTTTAGTTCTAATCCATACTGAGTTTGTATCGTTGTTGTTGACGACAACGAACCAGAAGAGTTGAGATAACTGCATCCGAAATAATGAGTGCGTGGTCTGCGCAGAAATAACCTGACAATACTGGAGGGGGTGCTACTGAGTGGCCGCGGAGCCTACCCGAGCTTCGAGCTGGGCGGCCGGCGCCCGGGCACCAACGCGCCGCTGCTGTTCGAGGTGAGTGCTGTGTGCGCCGAGTGGAGTGTGTGCCGAGTGCGTGCTGACGCGAGCGCTGTGCAGGTGAGCGAGTGCGGCGGCACGGTGCGGCGCACGGTGGTGGCGCGCAACACGGGGCAGGTGGGCGTGCTGCTGCGCGAGTGGCGCGTGGCCGGCCAGCCCTGCCAGGCGCGCGGCTTCCGCCTCACGCCGTGCGCGCCGCTGCAGCTGCAGCCCAACGAGTCGCGCGCGCTCACGTTGGCCTTCAGCGCCGACTACACGCTGGCGCTCGTGGCGGCCGAGCTGTCCGCGCGCACCGACACCGCGCGCGCCGCCTTTCTGCTGCACGCCGCCGCGCCCGCGCGCCTGCTGCCGCGCTGCGCCGCGCAGGCGCCGCGTCCGCCCTGGGAGCCCGCCGCGCGCGCCGCCGCCACGCTGCTGGCGCTGGCGGCGCTGGCGCTCGTACTGGCGGCCGCCGCGCTGGACGCCGAGCGCGAGCTGCGGCGTGCGCGCGCTGCCCGCCCGCCGCCCGCGCCGCGCCAACCGCTTGACCTGCGCGCGCTGGCGCTGCACGCGCCGCCTGCCCCTCCGCCGCCGCGCCGCGCCGTGCCTCGCCGCCGCCGCACGCCGCGCCGCGACGCGCCGCTTCTCGACCCGCAGGCCGAGCGCCGCGCCTTCGAGCGTTGGCGCGCCGAGGTGCTGGGTCGCAACGACGAGGACGACTCGCGCTCCAGCGAGGACGCCGACCGAGATGCGCCAGAGCCTGTGCCCGCCGACCGCGACCCGCTGCTAGACCACGAGGCGCCCGAGCCACGCGACGCGCCGCCCGTCGTCTCCGACGGGTACGAGGCCGACCCCGAGACGGAGGACCGGCCGCAGGGCAGCGGCGACGACGACGCCGTGTCCACCGGTTCCGGCTCTGCATCCGCCTCCTCCTCCTCACCTACCGTTGAAGATCGAGACGACCGCGATGACAATGATTTAGCAGACTCGCAAGTACGTCCAGCAGTGCGGTCGCTCGCCACGCCCCCGGAGTCGGGCGGCGCGCGCTCGGACTCGGGCGCGGCGCCGGCGGCGGACGCGGCGCCGCGCAGCACGCGCGCGCGGCGCGACGCGGGCGACACGCCGCGCCGCACGGAGCGCTCGCGCACGGCCGAGCCGGGCTCGCCGCGCTCGGTGCGCGCGCGGCCGCTGGCGGGCAAGCCGCTGCGCAAGGACAAGCTGTGCAAGCGCGTGCGCGCGCGGCCGGCCGCGTCGCCGCCGCGCTCGCCGCCGCCGGCCGCGGCGGGCGGCGCGGCGCGCGCGCCGGGCGCGCTGCGCTGGGGCGCGTCGTGGAGCTCGGTGGTGGCGGCGCGCGCGCCGGCGGGCGCGGGCGCGGCGCTGGCGCCCATCGGCTCGGACGTGCGGCGGCGCGCCGAGCCGGCGCTGGGCGCGGGCGACCACTCGCTGTTCTACTTCAACGGCGAGGCGGGCGCGCCGGCGGCCGTGCAGCCCGTGCACACGTGCCGCGACGCCGACTTCTCGTGGCGCCCGCCGCCGCCCGTCGAGCGCCCCGCCTTCACCCCCGCCAGAGATTTCCGAGGTCAGGTTACATTTGGTTATGATAAAAACTATATGCTATTCCACAAAGTATTCTACCCAATTTGTGCGCAAAAACCAAAACCCATTGCGAATCCATCTATCAGATTAGATACGTAGTCAAAGTCCGCAGCTAGGGAATATAGCTGCTGGGTGTGGTTTCTCTATATTTCCTAGTTTTTTAATTATTCAAAAGTTTCCAAGTATCCTACGCACGTGTTTTTTTAAAAGCCACAAAAGTTATTGAGGGAAATCGTCATCATTCAGAATGTCAAGTGAAAGGCTTATATAAAAGTGCTTATTGTGTTTTTGATATATGAGTACCATACCAATCATGGACGGCTAACATTCAAATGAAATTTTCAAAAGCCTTTACTGAATTATTTTTACACTATTTTGTTTTTATTTTTATAGAAGTCTAGATAATGTACATAAGAAATTTGTGTATCCTAAATAGTTTGAGAAAAATGTGTAATAACATTATAATTGTGTAATAACATTAAAATTAATAAAAAAAAAAAAAAAAAAATAATTACGTTAGAGTGACGGTATAAAAATGTACCTCGGGTTGGTCGTTCTTAAATCACTTAATTTCAGTAATTATGTATTTAGATATAACCAACTAACTATTGCCAGCAACTTTATCCACATTAAGATTGGAAAATCGCATCTATGTGGAATTTCGATCACAGTCAGTCAAATGGCAATTTAGACCAAGAATGTGAGTATTATGTGGTTGCAGACGAGCCGAGCCCCGTGGGTAGCGTGGGTGCAGTGGGCGCAGTGGGCGCAGTGGGAGCTGTGGGCAGCGGCTCGTTCCGCTCGCTGAACTCCGTGTGGGGCTCCACGCTGGAGCCGCGGCCCGCGGCGGCGGCGTGGCTGTGGGGCGGCTACAGTGAGCCCGCCGCGCCCGCCGGCCCCGTGGGGCCCGTGCGCCCCCCGCCCGGCTTCGGCGCGCCGCCGCGCCCCGTGCGGCCCTACGACCCCTTCCGCTCGCTGGCGTCCATCTGGGCGCCGGGCGCGCTGGACTGGCGCAGCGAGGAGGGCGGCGCGGCCGAGCCCGACGCCTAGCTCGGCGGCGCCCGCTCGTGGCGGCGCCGAGCCCGGGCGGCGCCTAGCTCGGGCGGCGCCTAGCTCGGGCGGCGCCGAGCCCGCCGCGGCCGCCGCACTAGTCACGCCCCGCGCCGGCCGCCGACTCCGCCGCATCTCTACTTACGTGTTACAGTGTTCCCTACTTGATTGTCTGTTCGAGACTGAAAATTAAACTTACACTATCTCAAATGATGATGAAAAACTCGTTTTATTTTGATTTGATCCAACAATTCCCATAACGATTTATTTTAGGGGTGATTTATTGCCAAAGTCAAAGTCAAACGAAATCATTTTATTCCAAATAAACCATTTACAGGCACTTTTGAAACGTCAAGTCGGTCTGTCCTAAAAAATGATGCTAATTGCACATTCCAAAGCGTAGATCTCTATGGAGAAGAATGTGCAAGAAATTCCATGAACACTCTTTTCAATTATGGTAAGTATTACAAATAGTTACATGTTTCTTGTTGATACTAATACTAGTATGTACGTGTGTATAATCTAGTATATACGTGAGAACAATGTAAATCTACACTAATATAATAAAGAAGTAAAGTTTGTTTTTTTATCTCGAGAAATTGTATAGGAACAGAGTTAAATATGTTAAAACAAGAAATTTTCCGCGGACGAAGTCGCGGGCAGAAGCTAGTAATAATAATAAACACAAACTATTCTAAATATAAATATTAAAGTAAACCTCTGACAGCTAAGAGATGACCAATCTCAATTGACAGCGCCCGTTCACGGACACGATGCACATACCAGCACCACGCAACTCAACCATATTAATAGAAAACCGAATAAGGGCGCGTACACATAGAACATCCGTTTTACAGGTCCGTTTAAACGTATATGTTATTAGCGTATGTAGTTGTATGAGCGAGTTCATACAGAATACAGTATTCCGGATCCAGTAAAAAATACTGATCCGACAAAATAAGCAGCAATCCGTTTTACAGGTCCGTTTAAACGTATATGTTATTAGCGTATGTAGTTGTATGAGCCAGTTCACACAGTATTCCGGATCCAGTAATACTATACTAATCCGTTTTATCGGATTGAAACCGCACGAGGCTTTGCACGGGGGTGCGCGGGGTGCGATGTGCTACACACAGCCGCCATTTGCCGGTTTCATTCCTAGAGTAGTGCACGTGTCCAGTGCTATCATAATCATGGCAAGCAAGGCGTTTGAAAAATATGTTGAGCAAGAAGTTTTGATAAATTGTGTTGAAAGTAGACCAGTTCTTTGGGACAAAACACTGGAGATTTATAAAGATAAAATTGCAAAAACCGCAGCTTGGCGCGAAATATGCGGTATTCTAAAGGAGGATTTTGAAGCTATGGAACAAAAAGAAAGACAAGAATTTGGTAAGTATTTATTTTATATTGTAATGGAGACATTGTTTTTTATTTTAAATAGCTTCATTCTGCCAAGAAACTGACCCAGATTCGGACACGAAATAGTTTTCGAATTCCGTTCGAACTGAATTTGCAGTTCGACCACCTCGTAGCGTTTCATCATCAGGTAGGCTATTGAAATGAAATGCTTCAGATTCGGATGTGTTGCCATCCTTTAAGCCCTCTTTTTCCCTTACAAAGTTGTGTAGAACGGTACATGCCTTAACTATCCATATAGCTGTTGTTTTGTTGACGTCTAGAGGCCGGTGGAATACTCTCCACTTATTAGCAAGAATACCAAATGCACATTCAACGTATCGTCTAGCTCTGGTCAAACGATAGTTATATATTCGCTTATTTACGTCTAAATGCGTCCCGCTAAATGGCCTCATTAAAATTTCGATTATGACGTAGGGAACTCTCGTTTCTGAGCCTGTTATTAATGGGCAAGGTTCTGGTATTTGTAAACTGCCATCTAGCATCATTTTCCAAAATGTCGACTCCTTGAATATTGATGAATCGCATTCTTTTCCATACGACCCAATACTAACATATAGAAAACGATAGTCAGAGTCTACGATCGCTAATAATATGATGGAAAAAAGTCTTTGTAATTTAGGTACATTGAGCCACTTTTTGCTGGTTTTCGAAGTCTGATGTGATGTATTGTACCGTCCACTGCTCCTAAACAGTGGGGAAAATTTGCTTTTGTGTCGAATCCATTTGATATATGCTCCCATTCACTCACTGTTGTAGGAAGTTGCATAAACTCGTCATTCAAGTTGTTCCATATGCATCGTGTAACTTCCTTAATAATGTTGCTTATAGTTGACACACCGACACGAAAGACGTAATAAAGTTCTTGAAATGTACACCCAGACGCTGCATACCTAAAAAAAATAAATTAATCAATTACTATATTATTACACATATATTGACTTCCCATACAAAGTAACGTTAGTGACTGTAAGGGTTTAGTTTTAGTTAATTTTGTCTATTTCTGATTATGTATATGTCTATGTTTCGTAGAGGTACTTCTCTATGGTCAGACTATTAAAGATGGCTTGATAAATAAGTCTTGTTTTATTATAAAACTATAAAATATTATAGTGACCAACAAATTTTGTATGGAAAGTCGAAATTTTTATGAGAGTTTTTAGCAAAGTCGTAAATCAAAACTCATACTTATATATATAGTACATAAATAAAATAAAATTAAACTGAACTGAACTAAATTATAAAATTACCTAATTAAAATAAATTGATTTAAACATTAGTAATACTTTTTTGCTTCCCATTATTTACTGACCGATTAGTTCTTGCACTGTCAATTTGACTTATCCACTGACCAATATGGTAATTAATTACTGACAAGTCTATTCTACCTTCTTATTCGCCTTTCACTTACTAAGCTATTGACAACCATCTTATATTATTATTTACTTGCTTCAGGAAAATATGTTATAAAAAAATGGAATTCGACTAGAGATGCCTGGATACGAACATTGAGTGAGAAAAAGAAATTGAAGAAATCTGGAGCTGCTGCCTCAAATACCAAGCCTTACAAAAATCACAATCATATGTTATTTTTGAAAAAAGTTGTCACCCCAGGTGATACACACGAGAACGTCCCTGCTAATGACAACATCACGGAAACAGTAGAAAGTAATAAAGACAACGAAGATGAACCTGATCAGATTACGGAACAAAGTGGTAGTGACAGACAAAAGGAAAGACAAAATTTAGCCCCGCCGCAACGCAAGGCAATCAAAAGAAATGTGAATGAAGTAGACGCCAAAATGATTGAATACATGAATGATCAGTTAAAAAAAAGTAAAAATGAGTTTGAAGATCCCAATTTATCGTTCTTCAAAGGTATTTTGCCGCAACTGGCTTCACTTAATGGCGATCAAATTTTAGAATTTCAGTCTGGAGTGATAAACCTTTTACAAAATATTAAAAGTAGAAGATATGGTCAGTCAAACTACGAGTGGCCTCCATATTCACAAAGTTCTAGCACTCCTCACTACCACACCCAAGGTTATTTTAGTAGGCCACATCATCTTGACTCTACACCATCAGTAGAAGGTTCGCGATCAGTAGAATCTACATTCAGCCAGGAGTCAGACTTGCCAGATCTGTCTATGTTTTGAAATAAATCTTCATTTTTGTAAACCTTTTTGTCATTTTAAATTTTAATTGATAATAACAAAAATTAAAGTTCTTACCTTAAAAATATCGCTAGTTTTACTTCAGGGCACAAGCTTTTCCTCCAGTTTGTGTCTTTCTTTTTTAAATCCTTTTCTAATCGTTTAAGAAGGTCATCAAAAGTAGACGTCGTCATTCGGAAATAAGTAAAAAATTTAGATTCGTCTTCTTTCAGCTGACGCACAACAGCACCACGACAAAATCTTTGCCTTAATAGTGGATGTATCCAATAACGCCGGGGCTTCCTCCGCCGCAGACGACGATAGTACCAATACAACACGACAACGTCCATTCTCGTAGAAAGTAGGCGATACACTGAAGAACGAAAGTCCAGTAGCGTCGGATCTGTTAAAATCGGTCCTGTAAATGCTGTGTGAATATTACCTCCAGCAGCGACGGATCAGTTAAAAAGGATCCTGTAAAACGGATGTTCTATGTGTACGCGCCGTAATCCATCATACGCGCCACCATCAGTGAGACATTTGAGTGAGCATGACAAACTCTCAGCTGCCGAGCTCATTCACGTCAAATCAAATAAGTTTCATAGTAACCTAAAACCTTAAATAGTTCCATGGTACTCACATTTACAAACTTTGAAAAAAATGCTGCTACATTATACAACATTATAAAATAAATATATATTACCCACTTTAAAAACATAAAAAAATATATATATGTCGGCTCGTGTCCAGGATGGTGTTCGAGCTCTGGTCTATCAGATCTATCATGTGGGCGTATGTGGGTATCGTGCAATGAATAACAACGGGTAGGAGTTGAATCGGTTTACTTCTCAATACATTTCGGTACAGTGCACTGTTATCACTTTACAAATTACAACAGAACGGACAGTTTCAGAACGTCTTGACTCTGCGACGGGCTGGCTGAGAGTGTGTGTCCGCTCCCCGGGCGGGTTCCCTCCTCCGCAAGCTCGTAGCAAAGCGGATACGTCCCGACTCTGTAAAGCGCGCCATCTTTATTTAGTTCTTCTAGTTGCCACTAGATGGCGTGCCTTGTCTTGTTGTCAACAAATCGAAGCCGTCTCCGACATTATATATTTCAAAGCCAATCAATTATTACGCCCTGGAGGTAGCGGAGCTGGACCAGCGTTAAGCCAAGCATTTTTATCTAGAATATAATCATCCAATTTATAATATGTTTGCCTGCATAGTGTGCCTTTAATACAAGATTTAAATTTAGTTTCATTGAGTTCCAATATGTGGGGAGGTATTTTATTATAACATTTTAAACAGTACCCCATGAAAGAAGAGGCCACTTTAGCCAGTCTGAGGCCTGGTTGAACTAACTGATCCCTATTTCTTGTAACATAATTATGTTTATCGCCTCGTTTGCTAAAAAAGATGAAGATTTTTTCTAACATACATGATGTTTTCATAAATATACAGGGTGTTATTGACATATTAACGCAAACGAATACCATAAATCCAGTATTATTTTTTTTTAATGATTTTTTTACGTTTTTTAAATTAAACTGTATAAAAAAATGAGTGAATTACATTCTAAATTAATAATGTCATCGGGTTTAATTACAATAACGACTTTATTTGCCTCGATGATTTTTTTATAATTTAACTAAACTAAAAATAAAAAAGGACCTAAAATTGAACCTAGGGGTTTTTACATTTAACCCTGAAGAATTCGAACTAATTGCTGTCTATCATTTAAATAAGATTTTAATAAGCCTAACGATTTTTGACCTAGTCCGTTTCATGTACCACACAATCAAACGCCTTGGACAGGTCGTAAAAAATACCAATAGCATCCTGTGCCTCTTCCCATGCATCAAAAATGTGTTTCAGTAAGGAGACACCAGCGTCGGTGGTACAACGTCCTTTGATGAAACCAAACTGTTTATTGTGCAAGATATTATTTGAGTTAAAATGAATTAGCATTTGATCCAACATCACTTTTTCAAATATCTTGCTGAAAACTGGCAACACAGATACTGGTCTTTAATTATTTGTTTCTTTACTGTCCCCAGACTTAAAAACTGGTATCACTTGCAAGTTTGGAATTACATTCGGAGCCTCCAGAGCTGCAAACACGCCGCGAAAGCGCTGCTTGCGAACTCGTGGACGGCGCACGCGAGGGACGCACTCGCCTGTTCTAATGAATGGCTCTGGGAATATGGCAAGAGAGGAACGGGGTAGGTTATATAGTCAGCAAGAGTCTGACAGTTTCCCGCTCTGCCAACGAGCGGGATTAGCATTGGATGATTTTTACCTACCATAAAAAAAACCTACACTATTATACATACTTACTCCATCCCTTCAACTATCATTCGTCGCTCTGTTTTGCCGTGAAAGACTGACAGCACAAAGAGGTGCTGTCTCCGGTTCTCCCTCCAAATCAGGGACTTGTGCCCCCAGTTACGCCTGAAGAAGTACATGTGGCTCTTCGCCGCATGAAAAACCGGAAAGCTGTCGGTGCCGATGGAGTCCCTATTGAAGCCTGGAAGGCGATGGGTCCTCGTGGTGTGGGCATCTTAACCCACCTATTTAACGGCATACTTCTCACCGGAAAGATCCCGAGTCAATGGAGACTGAGTATTATCACTCCAGTCTTCAAAGGCAAGGGATCGGTGCAGGAGTGTGGCGACTACCGTGGGATTAAGGTTATGTCCCACACCATGAAGCTCTTCGAGCGGGTGATTGACTCTCGGATCCGACAGGAGTGCACCGTCTCGGGATGTCAATATGGGTTTCGACTAGGCCATGGCGCCATGGATCCCATCTTTGCCCTAAGGGTTATCATGGAGGGATACAGATCGAAGAATACGCCTCTGCACCTCTTGTTCCTAGACATGCAGAAGGCCTTCGACTGTGTCCCCCGTGATGTGATCTGGTGGGCGCTGAGATCCAAAGGAGTGCCCGAGACCTATGTTGACATCATCCGAGATATGTACCGAGACTCCGGTTCTGTGGTTTGGACCGCTGTTGGCGATACGAAACCCTTCCCCATCACCGTCGGAGTTCACCAGGGCTCCGTCCTTAATCCGTTTCTGTTCAGCGTGGTGCTGGACGTGCTGTCCTCTAATATCAGGGACTTACATGAGCAGCCGCCATGGCTGCTCATGTATGCAGACGACATCGCGCTGGCGGACTCGGACAGTGGACGCTTGGTTCGACGTGTGGCAGCGTGGAAGGAATCGCTGGAAAACGGCGGTCTGAAGATTAATGCGGCGAAGACCGAGTACTTGGCCTGTAACACAACAAACGTTGCTCCTGTTCGCATTGGCGAAGACACAGTCGAGCGCACGGAACAGGTCAGGTACTTGGGATCGGTGCTCCACGAGTCCGGGGACGTCGATTGCGACGTCGAGTCACGTATCTCGGCGGCCTGGGCGAAATGGCGTGAGGTGGCGGTGGTTATCTGTGACCCCAAAATGCCGGTTAGGCTCAAAGGACAGGTCTATAAGACCATCATTAGGCCTGTCCTTTTGTATGGCAGTGAAGCGTGGTCTGTACTTGAGCGGCATAAGCAAAGCCTGCGTGTCACGGAAATGAATATGCTGCGCTGGATGTCGGGAGTTTCGCGGAAAGACCGCATTAAAAACTCCCGCATCCTTCAGGTCCGTGACATAGCGGATAAACTGCAGGAGGGTCGCTTACGCTGGTATGGCCACGTTTTACGAAAACCGGCAGACTACGTAGGTAACAGATGCCTCGCCATGCCGCCTCCGCCGGGACCCGGAAAACGAGGTAGGCCTAAGAGGCGTTGGATCGACGTCGAAAGGGACGACATGCGTGCTAATGGATTCTGCAAGCATTCGCCGACAGTCGTTTCTCCGTTGGACTATTAGCCGACAGGACGTTTCGTTTTTGAAGGATTCGTCGATAGAACGTTTCACCGATGGACGTTTCGCCGACAGGATGGTTCGCATTTGTTTGTTTCGACGACAGGACTTTTCAACTATGGAATATTCACCGTCAGATTGTTTTGTCTACTGCTACTATATGTATAGCTTGCTACAAAGACATGAAGATAGATTTTTTTTTAATGTGAGACCATATTTTCTTTACCTAGCCAAATTCTTGTATTTTATTATTGCAAACATTGGGGGAAAAAAAAGCAAGCCTAAAAATAAAATACAAGAATTTGGCTAGGTAAAGATGGTCTCACATTAAAAAAAAATCTATCTTCATGTCTTTGTAGCAAGCTATACATATAGTAGCAGTAGACCAAACAATCTGACGGTGAATATTCCATAGTTGAAAAGTCCTGTCGTCGAAACAAACAAATGCGAACCATCCTGTCGGCGAAACGTCCATCGGTGAAACGTTCTATCGACGAATCTCTCAAAAACGAAACGTCCTGTCGGCGAATAGTCCAACGGAGAAACGACTGTCGGCGAATGCTTGCAGAATCGTGCTAATGGGCTTGAGGCAAGGGACGCAAAAGACCGAGCGAAGTGGAGGCGTCTAGGAAGGAAAGCGGACCCCGGGCACTGAGGTGAAAGCCAAGGTAGCAACCGGGACGGGCGCTAGGTTGATGATGATGACTGACAGACGCAGGCAAGGCCAATTTGGACAGAGTTTTTCGACTAGTACGAAAACCGTTTTATTTACGGGATGCACTCTTACAAGCAAAAATTTAAAAAAAAAGGAATGAAATCAATAAATATACAATAAATATTTAGTTAAATTTTATTAAGAGTGTACCTACTTACAGTTTTATATTACAATTAAATTTAATATATTTACATGTTTAAAAAAAAACGCTCATGGTCCCCAGATCCCGTCCCAACCTCGTTGGAATCTTGTCCCCCGGTCCCTGGGCAATGCCATTGCAGGTTCACAAGCCACACAATACATGTGATATTGGTATGACTATAAATGATTGTAATGAAACATCAGCTGGAGCGGGTCAGCAGGCGCGCGTCCCTCACGGATCTCTGTGGCGCGCTCAGCACTTAGTATCTGTA
This sequence comes from Mythimna loreyi, assembly GCA_029852875.1. Lineage (NCBI taxonomy): Eukaryota > Metazoa > Arthropoda > Insecta > Lepidoptera > Noctuidae > Mythimna > Mythimna loreyi. The sequence goes on along the minus strand of CM056795.1, from coordinate 199,447 downwards.
CTTGGTGGAGTAGTCCTTGGGCGAGACGACGAGACCGCGGCCCTTGCGCGCGCCGCGGTACACGGTCTCGATGATGTCGATCATCTCCTGCTTGTCCTCGAGCGGCCAGTTGATCTTGTTGTTGTTGCCGGTGCCCAGGTCGATCATGATGTGCTTGTTGCGGAAGAAGAACATCACGGTGCACGGGTCGTACAGCTCGTACCTGCGGCAAACGACTTCTGTTATTGCCTGGTTAGTGTTCGGTAACAACATGCATTCGCAAAATTGAAAGACTGACTAGATTGTAGGTATTTCACAATGATTATTCATTTGATTAAATATAATTGAAGCGGTTGACGATGTTGATGATTTGCCTTAATCTTGCTTGTCACTAGATATGGGGACATGGGAGTAGAAGAAATAAAAACATTTTATTTGGAATTTATCTATGTTCCATATGTTTATCTGGCATTCTTTGAATTCTCCAATTAGTCAATGCGAATATTCAAATTGTCGTCGCAATCTAGTCATCCCTAAAGTATGGTATGATCGATCTGCTAGAGATCTTATCGATCGATCGCAACAAAAAAGCCGCACATACACGTATGCATCTTCATTTACTTGTTTGAAACGGAAGGACAAAGTGTGATCCAAATAATTCAATACGTGCTCCATAAAATGGTAAATGAACTTCTTTTCCTGTCACCTGTGGTGGTAACACTGATTCAGCTACAAGAGAAGAATAAAAGAAAGCCTAGAAAATGTGTGCGGGTTTAGAAATGGCTATTAGAGCGAAATCAGTATTCGTATATAAATTAAAAATTTACATATTTAAAAAAATTAAATTAGTCCTGCATCGGATTCGTGCAGAGGCGACGCCCGGGTGTCACCACTGTGTAGTGGAGCACACTGTTAGGATGTGCCTGTACAGGCCACGGTCCGATGCGAAGTGGAGTGGCAGGCAGTCGCCTCCTTCTGCGAATCAGTAATGCTTGCAAAGGCAGCGTAGGTATTCGTACGGAAGAAACGCCTAAGTGTCACCACTGCTTGAAACGCCCGTGTGAAAGGGTCGAGCACACAGTAGAGGTGTACCCGCTTTGGAAGAGCACTGCCGTCTCCTCGCGCCGGGACTTGGTACAGGCTATGGTCCGAAGCGCCGCAGGGATTCAGATCCTGATTTCTGACAACCGTAGGCGCGGACTTGCGGACGGCGAGCAATGGGTAGCTCACCGTCCGACCGTGCGGTAACCGTCCGGACCGTGCCCAAGTCGTCGACTATAAAAAAATTCAAAACGTAAATATACTTTTTACCTAAATATATTGTTGCTTTTTCTAAAGTGATGAATGTGTGACAATATTTGACAACAATGCGCCATGCTGATGTTCAGCCACATTGTTGCTTGCCATCAGGACCGGGTACAACATAAAAAGATACTCACATCTTGTTAAAATCGGGAACTTCCGTGATGTCTACCAGGTAGATGACTGCAAAATTCTTCACTTTCTCTGCAATGCTGTACAGCACCTCGTCCATCTTCATACAGGTGGGGTCCCAGTCGTGGCCGAACCGGATCACCTGCAGCATAACACCATGACAACATTTTACGCTTCTGCAACATACATACAGACATGGGCCTACTAGTCGGAAATCTAACCTCTTTCATAGTCGGCGACTATTTGGCAAGAAGATCTGACTATTCTGCTTCTTACTCTGGTTTGTATTTTCCTATAATCGACTATGGTGACGTTTGGTAGTTTACACCTGAACGCAGACCTGAATTCTTAATGGATAAGGTTGATAGGCTCCTAAAAACTGCATCTGATTTATAATAGACCATGTGTTGAGCTTATCTGAGGTCAAATGGATGAATGTCTAATTGCCAGGCAAAATGTTTGCACAGTTTGACCAAACTAACAATAATTACTCTGTACTGGGATCAGTCTATCATCACTGACAGGACTATTATAGCTAATAAACCTGATATAGTGGTGGTGGACCGAAGCGAGAGGCGTGCAATTATTGTTGACATATCTGTCCCTCATGACGAGAACCTCGTGAAAGCCGAGAAAGATAAGCAAGTAAAGTATACTGACTTGGCTCACGAGGTTGTCGACATGTGGGATGTGGATTCAGCAATCATTGTACTGATAGTCGTGACAGCCAATGGCTTAATAGCCAAGAGCCTCGACCAATACCTTAGCAGGCTCTCGTTAGGCGGCTGGATCAAGGGGTGTATTCAGAAAGCGGTACTCCAGAACACGGCTCGTATTGTTGGGGGTTCCTTTCTCTGGAGCCCTGACCGCGGGTAGCTTGGACTCTGTACCCGATACCGGTGGGACACTATTTTTAATATTTTTAAATGTTTAAAAAAAAAAAAAAATTATTCATTATTTAAAAATATAGTTTATCTGGTTGGTTACGAATAAACAAAATTAGGATTGGTCTAACATCACTTACAGGGCTATTGTAGTTAATAAGCCTGATATAGCAGTGGTGGACTGTAAAGAGTTGTTTGCAATGGCATGACAAGAGCCTCGCGAAAGACTGACATACATTAACTTGGCTCGTGAAGTTGTTGACTTGTGTGGAATTGTTAATCATTGTATCCATTTTTGGGGCTCCATTCCATAATAGGGTTAGCGTGCAAGTCACCCCCTTGTAGATGGATTGTTTTCAGGCAGGGTCATAATTTTAACATAGTTAACACTCCAAAAAGCAAAGCTCTATTATATTTATTTTCCATTAAATGCTGGCATTCACATACCTATTGTCTTTCAATTATGTCTCTAATTACGGTACTCAAAAGGTTAATCAAGTGAGCAAATAACATCAAATAACCATTCAATGGATTAACGGACACAGCGATTCCAGAGGCAACATTTTCTTAAGCTTGTTATGCTCCCATTTGACAACGGTTTGATTTCATCTGAAAGGGTTTGACTATGGCAGTGATATGTCCAGCCCATAACACCACTCCCCTTTGGAGACCTACACAATCTGGTAAAGAATGCACCAGAAATCTACACCACAAACTATAACTAAACCATAATGAGAGCAGACAGGTCAAGGGGGCACTTCCAGGCATTGATGGTCACTTCACTTCAGGTTTTGTCAACCCTCAGTTGTGCTAAGACCTATAACAAGTACCTCTTTCATAAGAGTCAATATGTTCAGGAATTTTCTCTTTGAATTCTTTCTTAAATTCCATTACAAGTGTCTAAAGGGCCTTCGAGCTGGCTTTGGCTCCTCATACACCTCCTAAAAGTTCAAGAACCCGGCTTCTGAGAAAACAAACAAAAAGCATTCATAATAATCACCATGGTTGGCTTGACAACTCCAATGAACCCATAGTGTGTACTAGGAGTGTAGTTGTTGCTTTCAACGCAAAACGTCTAGGGTGAGGGGCCAGACTAAGAGACATACAATCCAAAGAGAAGTTGTGGCAAACTGTTGGGTAGTGACAACTCACAGACATGATCTCCAGGATGATCTCTCTCTTGTTACTGTTCAAGGCAAACTGCTCCGCAACCAGAAAAACCAGACACTTGCCCACACGTCTAGACACGGTAATACACGGTAGTACACGGTAATACACGGTAGTATTGCCCACACGTATCCTGGTGAATTGGCACTCCACAATTTCACTCTCAACTTTGAGCTCACGCAGCTCCACACGTTGAATTTAAATAAATTTTTAACGCGGAGGTACCTAATGTTCTTGTTGATCAGGTTTTTTTTTTTTATTCCAAAAGGAATGTTTATATGTATAATACATGTCTAATGTTTATTTTTTAATATCCTTGCCCCGTGCGAAGCTGGGGCAGGTCACTAGTTTTATTATAATTTCTTGGTCTACATTCCTAACCTTTAGAAAATAGAACTTACCACAACTCTGTCTTCCTCCGATAGTATGGCCTGGTCTACTTGCCAGCCGTTGTGTAGATGTCCCAGCATATAACTCATTGTTGAGCTTGTTTGTTTATACTTTGATACAAATTAAAATACAAAAACTGTGTTACAGCGATTTGATAAAGAATACGATGACCACGGATTGACAGTTTTGACAGATAGATAACACTATGTCCAGTGTAGCCAATTCCAAAAATTTTAATCGCTATGGTCAGTGCTGCCAACAATATTATGCCTGATTTCGCCGTTTTTCAAAGCATGAGTAGCTTTAAAGTAGCCGAATTTTCACTCTTGTGGCCTAAAGTAGCCCAAAAGTAAAGAAAAGCTTTAACAAAATAAATTACAGCGCAATTCTGTAGTCACATCAGTAGATTCATCTAGAATTTATTTTATTTATTTATTGGCACACCAACAGTAATGCATACAGGAATATCACATAAAATAATATGAAAATACATATCACTGGTATGCATGCCTATTACAGGTATGCAAAGCTTACACTATAAATTCGGTTGAAAAAATTAAAACACGCACTCAAAAAAAAAGTAGTAGTATTATTTTACATATACAGTAAGTTTGATTAGATCAACTTTTTCTAAAAGTTTTTTGACCATGGCGAGTTCCAGGAAATTCTTTGTGATGACAGGACACTACGTTCTACGCAATTGATTTTTACAAGAAGTCCTGTCCCGCGTATTTTAACACTTCTGCGGACTTCTACCATGTGATCGATGTTGTGATAGAGTTACTTATACATATATAGCAGCAATATTAGTAGAAATCATGTCAATTTCCTTTGTTGGACTTCCACTTCACGTACCTAAGAAAGTCAAAGCAAAATAAATAAATAAAATCCTTACGGAATTATTTAGGGGCAAATAATATACTATATAAAAATACTATCTACCTACCTAGGTACTGTTTTACCGGGACTGGAGTGGAATAGGCATTCATGTCAAATAAACAGTACATCACTCACCTTCGGCTTGCCGACGATATAGTAATCATGGCTGAGATTTTTTTTTTATTATTTAATTATTTATTATTAGGCCCACTCGGATCAAGATCGCAAGCTCTACACTCGAAGTTGCAGAAACGTTTATCTGGGACATACGATCCAGTTGGGTAGGTCTAACTTAAAGAAATAAGTCAATCGCTATATTGCTTGTAGAACGGTTGGTAGATGGGCCGAAAGGTTCTAGAGTGGTGACCGCGTAATGGAAAAGGCAGTTTTGGAAGGCCTCTCACAAGGTAGATGACCTGATGAAATTCGCGGAAATGTGGTGGATGCGAGACGCACAGGACTGTTCGTTGTGGCGACATTTTTGGGAGGCCTATGTCCAACAAAGGACGTCCTTCGGCTGAGATGATGATGTACGATTGTTTGTTTTATTTAAAATATCTGTTATTTATTTATTCTGCACACCTACCAGTGTTGTCTTTTTTAATTCAAAGGTTGACTGATAGAGAATGACTTGTAGCATTAAGTCCGCCTGTGTACCACTACTGTAAATGAAGTTTAAATAAATAAATAAATTACTTTATAATTTTAACGGTTTCTTGAATTTAGTTGTTACAACTGTTTACTGCGACATGAGGTCTTAACTATCACTTACATTATTATACACGGGAGTTCAAGATATGATACTTAGGTACATCAATGTACGTCAATTATAAATAACAATAAATCGGCCAAGAGCGTGTCGGGCCACGCTCAGTGTAGGGTTCCGTAGTTTCCTGTCCGTCACAAATTTCTCACAATGTAACAGAACCCAGTAGCCCATGTAAAAATTAGTAACTCTATTTCCCAAGAGATGGCGCTGTACCCGGTGATAATTTTAATTTGCATGAACCAATTTTCTTTTTTTTTTCTTTTTGTATTTTTATTTGAAAGAAGATACGCTCAGGATAATGGAATATGTAAAAAAGTAAAAAAAAAATGCTTGCATGTACGGTTAAATTACAAAATTAGATTAGAACTTTTTTAATTTTTCAAAAACTGTTCATCCTATCAAGTTCAAAATAATTTTCCTTGAAAGTTTATTTCAAGTTCTACTTTTGAGATTTTTTTCATATTTTTTAAACTTATGGTTCAAAAGTTAGAGGAGGGGGGACGCCCCATTTTTTACTTTTGGATTATTTACATTATTTTTACCGAAAATATTTACATTATCAAAAAATATTTTACAGGACCCCTAATCATTCTTAAATATGTATCCAACAATATATCACACCTTATGGTAGAAAAGAAAAAAAAAACACTTTCCACTTTACGTGTAGGGGAGGTACCTACCAATCAAACAATTTTTACCACTTTTTTTATTTATTTATTTTTTTTCATTCTTAAATGTTTTAATAATTTATTTATTTACTTTTTGTTTGTGCACTTTGTTGGCATGGTTGAATATTGATACTAAATTTCAGCTTTCTAGTGCTAACGGTCGCCGCTGAGATTATCCGCGGACGGACAGACAGACATGGCGAAACTATAAGGGTTCTTTGTTGACTACGGAACCCTATTATCCTACAAAGCAAAGAACATTTTCAATCTTGTTTATCCAAATTTTACGTTTTAGGCTCTAGACAGACGGACTGCATTTCAACTGCAAATTTGCAGTTCGGATGCAGTTTGAATGCAGTTGACACGACTGCAATATAACTGCAAACCAACCGTCGGTGTAGGTACAGTTCACACGACTGCACGCCGACTGCAATTGAACTGCAATCGGACTGCTCGGTTGGTTTGCAGTTCTATTGCAGTCGTGTCAACTGCATTCAAACTGCATCCCAACTGCAAATTTGCAGTTGGATTGCAGTTGAAATGCAGTCCGTCTGTCTAGAGCCTAGGATTTAGAGTTTAAAATAACAAATGATATTTTAAAGATTAGGAAAACATTAAAGACTAGCTTTTGTCAGCGGCTTCGCCCGCGTACATAAAATATAGCCTACGTCACTCAGGAGTAAAGCAGCTTTCTATTGTTGCTAATTTTTTTCCAATCGGACCAGTAACTACTGGTCCGATTGGAAAGAGATTACCTCCTACAAACAAAAAAACAAACTTTACCTCTTTATTATATTATTGTAGATTGTAGATGTAGATTAAGATTCAAAAAAAGACATCGATAGGTAAATAAGTAATGTGTAATAACTTACTCTAAATCTAGAAGAGCCCGCAAATATTAAGTCTTGCTATTGATACCTATGGTAATATAGGTAGAATAGAGAGATTGTTTCCCGACCCCGAAAAGCTGGTGTTATGCACCTAACAGTGTATTCATATTATCAGCATTTCGGCATCTTAGTTCATGAAGCCCGCCGGCGTTCGCACACCTATTTGTTCTTTAATTGTCTGTAATTACCAAAGTCGACAAGTTAAGGTATTGGTGTTGAAAGAAATGGTCATCACGTTACATTCTGATAAAACATTATATTAATATTAAATCTTCAGAACAAACTAATTGTACCTCTACTATTTTCACGACATTATTATCTTTTAGATCTCGATTTCTCTGTGTACCCTTCAGGCAAAAGCTATACATTATTACTATCCTACACTAAAAGTTTAAACTTCTGTCTAAATATGTATAACATTTGTGAATTTTGTCAAGCATAGTGGGACTCAACTTGCAAGTAGTGGAATAGTACATTGTTAAACGAGGGGTGAAAGTGAGTTATTTAGTCCCGAGACATTTCTTGGCGATAGAGCAGAGCGAGGTCGCTAATAGGTCGAGGGACTAAATAACTCTTGTTGAAAGTAAATTAAAATAAAGGCAAAATTATACCTATTTTAAATTATTCCTATTTTTATGTTATTTCAATTGTACTGGCAGTATAGAAATTCGGGTCACGGTTCAATAGAATGCCAAAATAGAACTAGGTTTTTTTTTAGAAACTAAAACTCCCTAGGGAGGAAAAGTACAACTTCAAAATCAAAAATCAAAATCAAAAATGTTTATTTGTCAGAATATGGTACAATAGATGTTACAGTTTTGATTCCAGCATATCCTGCCATACTATGGCGTACAAATATTTCTGTATAATATGAATTAATAAAATGTCAATATTATTTATAGATTTTAAGTTGCTATATTAGATTTTGTCAATATTATTAAAATAAAAATTAAGAATTAAGATTGCCATGTCACATATAAATATTATTGTAGTGAAGATTAAAATTGAATTAAATAATGGTAATAAAATTGTCATTAATGTTCGATAATTATGTCACTGTTGGATATGGCAAAGCCTATTTTTACATATTATGTTACTAGCGATTTATCCTCTAAATATTCTTTAACACTGTAATAATTTTTCTCTAGTAACATTTTAAATAAAACCCTTTTGAACAACGACGATGGCAAATCTTGAATATTATTTGGCAGATGGTTATAAATAATAATTGCCATGCAGTAAATATTTCTTTTATATAGCATTAATTTTATTTGAGGCAATTTTAATTTGTCTTTGTGACGCACTCTACTATTTGTTTTGTAGTTACTTTTAACAAATGAATCATAATTTTTTTTTACAAACATGCATGTTTCAAATATATGTAGAGACTTGGCAAAGGTAGTATTTTAAGTTTTTGGAATAGCGGTTTACAGCTATCCAAAAAGTGAGCTCCACACATTGCTCGAATACACTTTTTTTGTCCTTTAAAGACTCTTTCCACGTCTACTGAGTTGCCCCAAATAATAAGACCATATCTTAGTAAAGATGCTACATAGGCATGGTAAGCCACCATTGCGCTATTTATGTTAACCGTTTGTCTTATTCTTTTCAAGACATACACAAATCGATCCATTTTTTTAAGTATTTTGTCTACGTCATACGTGTGGCTTCCAGCTGCAGTTTCTATCAACGGTTATACCTAAAAATACACATTCATTCATAGTGTTTAAGACGGAATTATTATACTGAATTACTAAATTATCTGTGTTTGTGTTGGATGCTTGGAATTGTATTATGTTTGTTTTTGTCATGTTAATTTTTAAATTATTTGTTTCTAGCCACTTGATTGTTTTGTCTAATGCTTTAACAATTCGGTTTTGTAAGTCTTTGTTATCATTGCTTTTAATAATCAAGGTTGTGTCGTCAGCAAATAGTATGCATTCTTCATTAATAGCATCTGGTAGGTCGTTGATATATACTAGAAAGAAAACCGGGGATAAAATTCCTCCTTGTGGTGTTCCGAAGTGGTTCGTTCTGTATTTCGATCTAAATTGTTTTTGTTCATTTTTACACATTCTTGTTATTTCTACGCATTGTTCCCGGTCGGTAAGAAAACTTTTGATCCAATCATTGGCTTTCCCGCGGATTCCATAGTGCGAAAGTTTGGAAAGTAATATTTTATGACAGACAAAATCAAATGCTTTTGTCATGTCTAGAAAGACACAGCCTGTTTTGGATTTTCTGTTTAGGTTTTCGGTTATTTGAGTAATTAGTGAAAAACAAGCTGAAGCAGTGGATCTCCCCTTTCTAAATCCAAACTGTTCTTTTTTAAGGATGTCACACGATGTCAAAAAGTTCTCTATTTTATTACACATTATTTTTTCGAATATTTTTGATAAAATGGGGATTAAGGTGATTGGTCGATAATTACTCATGTCAGATTTTACGCCTTTTTTGTGTAGAGGTTTTACGATTGATTTTTTCAGACGATTTGGGAAAGTTCCTTCGCTTAGGGACATATTTATAATGTAGCATAGGGGTGATGCTATACTGGCAGCGCATATTTTTAATACTTTGGTACTTATTTCGTCATAACCAGTCGAGTTCGTATTTTTTAAACTATTGATTATTTTATATACATCCATTTCATTTATTGGTGTCAGAAAAATGCTTTTGGGATTTTGCGGTATTTTAAAATTTGTGTCGTTATTATTTTCTTGTGATATGTCAGTTGTATTAGTCAAGGATATATAGTAGTCATTAAAGAGGTCACAAATTTGATTAGGGTCGTCATAAATGTCATTATTGATTTGAATTGTGTCAATGTCAGAATAATTTGTATTGTTATTAACGTCTGCTTTAATTAAATTCCATGCTGCTTTACTTGTATTTTTTGCTTTGTTTATGTACTGTTGACTATTTATCTGTTGTGCATTTTGTATACATCTTTTTAATATTCGAGTGTAGTCGTCATATATTTTTTTATTGTGTTTTTTGTTATCTTTACAAAGGCTGTATTTTAGGTATAGGGTTCGTTTTTTAATACAACATCGCTTCATATTTTTTGTCAGGCATCGATTTTTTACTTGTTTATTGTTATATTTAACTTTAATAATGGGGAAGCATAAGTTGTAAAAAAGAATAATTGTATCGTGAAAGCAATTGAAACCCGGTCCGCAGGCAACTTTATACCTACTTTCAGAGTATGAGTTATGAAAAAGATCTTGAAATGGCGATGGTTTTGACAGACCCAGACTTATTCACAGGCTGTTAAATATCTCTCTGATGTCTGATTAATGTTGCTGTTGATATATCTAGTTAATATAACGCCTTACTAATAACTTAATCACTTATAGATATGGGAAGACTGTTGTTTACACATGCAGACATTTGTAAACAACAAAAAGTTTGGAGTTTCAGTAAAAGTAAGTATTTTAATTTGATTTTTTTTTTTGTGATTGTTATAATATGTGTCAGATACAATAATGAATATTATTTTACATTACTAGTCAAACATAGTGGTTAAATAGTAAAGTTTACTTTGCACGTAAGTTATTTCATATTGTCATTATTATTGTTTCTTTGTGAAAGAGTGCTTTGAGTACCCTACGGTTGTGACTTTTTTTTAATAGGTATCTATATTTTTTTGCTTCTAGATGCCACGAACACGCGTAAGAAAGACGAAGTGTACGAAGTTAATCGTATGTCTTTGTTACGCTATATTCTAAAACGCGATTGTACAGTTTCGTTGTTTTGTATGATTAGAATATTTTAATTAAGTTTTTAGACTGATTGAAATTTACGACTGACTAGATATAAGTAATCAGATTGCTGTATGAGGATTGGTAGCAGTAGCTAAAGGCGTCAAAGTGCCTTATTTATTAAGCACGTTTACTTGTGATACGTAGACGTAATTATTTCAAGAAATATTGATGAAGTGCAATTAAAGTGTTTAATGACCAATCCACTGTATTTTCGAACATGTCACAACCAACTCCAGGTACTGTCACAACCGCCCCTGGGGAGTGGTCGGTTTGACGTTTCATCTTTTTTTTCTAACTGGTCCAGTGGGTTACCATAAAGCTTAGAAATCCATTTCTCGTACCTATTTATACGTAGGCAAATGTACTCCTCATAAATTAAAACTTATTTTGTACAGTTAACTGCCACACAAATAAAATTATTGGTGGTGAAATGAAAATTGTCACAACTGTACCCTACAGCAGACTCAGTGGACTAGTTTTCTTGCCGACTCTTTTTAATATTTTTACTTTACTTTTTACTAGAAAGGTTTGTCTTTGACATATTTCTTATTTTTTTTTTTGAAAGTATCTAGTCTTTTAGGTGTATTTTTTTTTTCATTGCCTTTATCAAACGATGCTTCATTTAATCAAATAACCGACAGTGGGCTTAGCTGAGTTCAACAGTGCGGAAATATGCAGGTGGTACTGGTGACTGAGGTAAAAGTATCGAACAACTTTTTTGGATTTGGGAAACCAACAATAAACACGAGCAAGAAGAAGGTTTTGGTGGGTTTTAATCAGTAAAAGTTGCTTTTACTGATTAAAACAAAATACTTAACACAAAATAATTTTAAAATTAACAATGTAAATTGTTGTATGGGATCAATACTACATTTTAAATGGTTATCATGTTATCATATGTTGAAGAAAAAATTTAACGGAATAGTAATTACTAGAATATTATGTTAACGACATAAAAATTGCATGAGAAGTGCGACTGGCAGCAAATTTCTGCGTAATCTGTAATAATTATGTGTCACATACAACGGGCACGCATGCGCTTTTCCCCGCTGTAAACCGTCTCTCGGGAAATTATGTTACAAATTTTCACATAGACTACTGGGTTCTGTTACATTGTGAGAAATTTGTGAGGGACGGGAAACTACGGAACCCTACACTGAGCGTGGCCCGAGTGCCCGACACGCTCTTGACCGATTTTATTTTCTCTGATTGACTCTCCTACCCTTCCTTCTTATCTACATCACACTTTCAATATTTACGTTGGTCACACGTTAATAATCTGTTTTTCTATAGCTTTGCAAATCCTAGTACCTACTGTTAAAACTCACACCCCAATTAGAATTGTATATTCACCAAAGTGTACTAATGTACATAGTTCTTGGCCTGATAACAGAGAAGACATTAAAAGGAAAGCCTTATAAACCTACCATATTACTTAAGTTCTGGCAAACACTATTTTGTCCACTTATCTCATGTTTTTGCGAATAGCTTGATATTTTGTCAATAGGTGTGAAGGTACGTAAATAATGTGATTCCTGGTAAATATAAATAAGGTACCACTTTTCTCTCAATACGAGTATTTTCCATTAGGATCCGTGACAGTTGGTGGTGCATGTTGTTTGTTTACTAGCGCGGCGCGCGGCGGGCGCGCAGTGGAGCGCAGCGCGCGGGGGGCGTCTGGCACCTCGCCACCGGAACGCGGTCACTCACCAAAACATACAGATTTCTCGGGAAAAAATATCAAGCCGCGCTCGCAGAACTCGGCAACACGCCGCGAGTGCCGCACACTCGCTCTCACAACGTCGTCGGTGACTTTTTAGGCGGTCTAGACACTAGAACGTTGACATCGCGTTAATTTCCGCAGCAGTGAGTAGCAGTAGCAGCAGGCGGGTGCGGCGGCGGAGGAGCGCCGCGGTGCAGCGGAACTAGGTCGCGAGTGGCGGCGCGCGCTGCCCAGCCGCCGCGAGCGCAGGCTCCATGTGACCACTTCCCTCAGTAGGTGAGTGCGACTAACGCGACACGCTCACGTGCGCGATGTACCGCCTTGTAGCCGGTGAAAGGAGCATTTCTTGTTAATGATGATGCTGTCACTACCAGAGCTAGTTCTGTCACGTGGACCTTATCGGATCACGAAATAGCGTAATTACTCATGTTAATTTGAGATATTCCAAGTGAAATGCGAGCGGTTCTACCGAGTGCGAGGTATTTTTAATGATTACACGATTTGTATCAGATTCAGAGCCGACCACATGTCTGTAGCGCCGATGAAATGCGCCCGCATACGTGAATCTGTAATGAATATGTTTACTTAAACCTATTGCGGAATCGTCCGAACGATACACAGAGCGACTTGCAATTGCGAGCCAGCCTGCGGCAGCTGACCGAGGCACCTAAATGATATTGCCGCTAAACACGGTAAACCGGGAGAATTGGTTTTAAAATCCTAAAGAATGTGTACGTAATAGTAAGTAGGGTGTAAGCACATGATTCGGTGGGGGTGTTGCAGCTGATGGACGCAGTGTACCCGGCGCAGGCGTCGGCGCTGGCGCGCGGGCGCCGCCTGCGCCGCGCCGAGCCGCGCCACCGCCACCGCACCACGCCCGTCACCTTCGCCGAGATCAAGGTGCGTACAACACAACTACGCACTACATACCACAACACAACTAGTTCACACCTTTCGTAAAATAGTTATTCTTAGTTCTACCCTCCTGCACCGAACTTTCTTCTTTTTTCTGCAGGATTTGTGAAAGTTTAATAATAATTCACAAAAGTATCTGTCCTCCTATTTACAAGACAGATAAAAAGAGCTCAGGCCTCTGATATCTTACCTACTCGTAAGTAGATGCGTGGTTCGTACCTTATGAGCTGAAGCAAAGTGTTGTTGAAACTGTTGAAAGCAATGTCAGTTTTTGAACATGTTCGTTAGGAGCGTATTTTAATACACCATGGCATCAGGCTTTTAAACAGTTTTTACAGAAAATATGAGACCACTATGAATCCAGTCCACTTCCGCGTACATATGATGCAAAGATATAGATAGCTACCTATTCATAACCAAAAACATCGATTTTTTTGATAGAGGCTTAACGAACCGATCCTGAATGTGAAATGGCGGGAAGAGAGGAACAAGGCTTCATTCAAAAGCGAGTCTTTTTCTGTTCGAATCGATGATAAACTCGTTACGGTTGGGCCCAGCACCGGTGTCGAATAAAAGTTGGCTACCCTAGGTGACCCACCACTTAGTGCGACAATGGCTCAAATGGGTGTACTGAACTGTCGTAGGTATGATTTTTTTGCTGTAGGTTCCTAGGTGAGCCGTTTTTTGTTGCCAGTGATACTCACGCCAAGAAAGACTTAAGGGGGTCCGGGAGTCGGGACGGTGGACGTACCGTATTTAAGTGAAACAAGCTGCTCTCTTGAACCTGTTTTAATGTATTTTTTTTTTATATTTATCAGTAATGTTGCGATCTGTGGTTTCAGGAGGTGGACGAGGAGAACTCGGAGACGGAGGTGCAGAGCGAGGAGCGCAAGCGACGACCCGACGTGCTGGAGCCGCTGGAGGAGCGGCTCGGCCGGCAGTTCGCCGAGTTCCGGCGCCGCCGCGCGCGCCGCGATCTGCTGCGCGAGCGCGAGCTGGAGTCGCCGCCGCCACCCGCCGCACCACACGCGTCGCACGCTCCGCACGCGCCGCACGCGTTGCACGCGCCGCTCGCGCGCGCCGGCAGCGAGCCAGCCGCGCTGCACCGCGACGCCGCCGCCACGTGAGCGCGCCGCCGCCCGCGCGCGCTGGACATACTGACAGCCACGCCTGCTAGTCGCCGATGCCGTCCATTCGCTGATAGCAGGCGATTTGGCCGCCGCCGCCGGACGGCAGTCACGATACGATTTTTTTAAATCGGGATTGTTTTAAATTAATATATTGTGTTATGTACAGTCTAAAACTATTTGATTAACAGCGCTAATCAGGTTATAGGTACTTTAATTAACTCATTTGTATTGGTAGGTAGTTAGTAGTCCGCTAACAATTGTACATGAGCCGCCAGCCTGGGCTCGGTTGTACTCATCACGTCGGTGACGCCACTTGGTTTACGATATTAATAAATGTTTATGAAAATTAGTAAAAACCTTGTGGATTGAGTGCTTAGCGCTGTAGGTGCACGAGCGCTTGTCGACACATGTAGCAGACCTGCTTCAACAGTGGTGGCACACGACTAGGGCTCATAGGCAACTACATGATGTCAATAACAAGAGAAAGATACGAGATACCTTGGCAAAAACTTGCCAAGTGCGAGACGGACTCGCACACTGAGGGTTGCGTACCAACCAACTTATGTAAATAACTTAACTATCGAATCGAGTCTCGAGAATTTTTCCCAACGAATTTTTTTTGTGGCGTAATCCTAACCATTATATTCATGTATCTGTTTTTAGGGTTCCGTAGTCAACTAGGCACCCTTATAGTATCGCTATGTCTGTCTGTATGTCCGTCTCTGCGGATAATCTCAGAGACCGTTATACGTTAACACTAGAAATCTGAAATTTGGTAATAATATGCATATCGATTAATACGACAAAGTGCAAAAACAAAAAGTGGAAAAAAGTTTTATTAGGGTTATAAAATTTATAATTAATTATTGGATAGGTATTAAAAAACTGAACACGCTTACTGAAGTAATTTTTGATATACCTACCTAGTTAATATTTTCGGAAATATCGCTCCAAAAGTAAAAAACGATGCGTCCTAAAAAGTAGAATCTCAAAAGTAGAACTTTATAGAACTTTTTGAGTCCTTTGAGTGAGGGGTCGAAATATGCGTTTTTTTGCAAATAATGGAGGAGGATTCTCAATTCGAACATATATATGTATTTATCCCCTAATGCACAGGTCAGTATATAGTTTGAATTCTAACTCGAAATATTTAGCATTTGTCCGCGGCGTCGCGTCGCCCACGTCGATAGTATTTGACTTGCCTTGTTGGGATGTCAAGGGAATATTACAACGGCATATAAAATATCGTTTGTTCTAAGGTCGTGGTCTATTCGTATGCCAAGTTTAATCTAAATTTGATCAGCCGTTGAAACGTTATTGATTTTACCAAATCTTAGAAGATGCTGCAATTGGGTGCGGGAGTTATCAATAATTTAATAATATAATTGTACATAATATGTGTATCATAAATATATAATCTTTACATATGCATATTAAATAAAAGGAGAAACTGACTGACTGACATATCAACGCATAATCGAAAACATTGGGTCTAGGTTTAGATTCAATCAACTCTATTTTTTTTTTCTTCAAAAATTAGGGACTTTATAACGCACAGCGCACGTCAGTCCCATCGTACGTAACCTAACCTAACACTTGTAACATCGAAAGAGATCAATGGATCACGCCATGAAGTCGAACAACTTAATCAACTCTAGAAACGTGAGATTTTACACAAGACTTCATTTGATGACGTCGAAGGTGACCGTGGGTTTGTGGTAGATCAACCTTAAACCGAACAGGGACACTACGATTGTATGTACCATCTCATTCCATTAGTGTCGATGTACTTGACAACTGTACCATAAAGGTAATCATTAAGGTAATCATTATTTGCTTCATAAAGGTAATCATTATTTGCTTTTCAAACCACCTTATGTTAAAAATTATGTGCAGAATTTTATTTCTTGATATGAAACTTCAAACTTGGTACTAATTCTGTTATAAATAAATACCTACCTAATAGAAACTGAAATTATTCGTTTTTCAAAACTACCCTCACAATATGTTTTAAAATTTCATGAAAATATGTTCCCGAACGAACAAGTTGCGCGCTAAGTACTAGTTGAATCATTTCAGCCGAAACACGTCCATTGTTTGACGTAGGTCGCCACAGTAAACAATTCTGTGCGTCTCGCTTCCGTTTGATTACGTAAACCTTCAACAGTTTTGTAGATACGACGTCTCTCTGCCTCACACTCCGCTGCAGGAGAATAGATTTTGAAGTCTGCTCCTGAAATCGGACTGACATACTCGTAGTGGCGTTTTCGTGCAGACACTTCAGCACTTCCATGTACCGATAGACAATCTGGCACCGTTGGAGAAACTGCAGCCAGGTCTCGATCGAATCAAAGACCTGTCTCGTAGGTAGTCCACAAACGCTAGACAGAGAGGCTGATTACCTGTACACCGTTAAATTTTGATTGTTTTAATCCCGTGAAGGGTCGATTCGGTAGGTACACAAAACACTGTCGATTTGTAAAGATAAAACACCGCGTGCGCGTGCGCTGCTACGAACCTCCTTGCTGGCCTGCCACCTGGCAGCTGGAGGCAATAGTCCATGCACACACGCGCGTTTTGCGCATAGAGATGCATCTCGGGGCGAAACTCTGCTGCAGAGATAAGTTTGAAATTGATGCACAAAGGAGTTAGGTGCCAGCAAACCTTTCAGTGACTGAGAGAGATCACATTGGTGTTGTAAATGAAACAAGTTGTGTAGACAGTTCTCGTATAATTATTGTACAATAAAATAAATAGCACTCTGAAAGTCAACCACGCGCCTGTCAGACACATCAATAAATAGACACGACTATGTGCGCACAGCGCGCGCGCTGCACGCGCGCTGTACGTGCGCTGCACGCTCGCAGCACGCGCGCTGCACGCTCGCCGGTGATTAATAATATATTAATACAAAAGTTTAACAAGTACGCTTCAACATAGTGTGCGCATGCGCGGAGCAGGCACGCTTGCGGCGCCACGTCGCTACCCTTGCGTTTATACAAACTTTATCTGAGGAGTTCAAATAACAATCATGATAATACAAACTATCATAAACTGATTTATTTCAATAAAAGTATGTAGAAGGACTGCAACTAGCATCAGGTCGTGGACGTGGCCCCGCTAGCGGCGCCTGCCGCACACTGGCGGCGTGTACCGCACGCTGGCGGAGTCTACCGCACACTGGCGGCGTCTACCGCACTCTGGCGGCGTCTACCGCACGCTACTCTACGCTAAGTAACGCGTAACAACATACAAAACCTAATTATAGCTTAACGACTCATACTTAACAGTAGTTTGTTCACTTACTATGTATTCATAATATATTATTATCATGTGTATATACTAAGTATAGTGCGGGCGGCAACAGTCTATGTACAAGTTGTCCTACCTAGCGCCGTACACGGTACGGTGGTATACCTTCATCAACTGTAAATATAATTGTAGCAATATAATCGACTCGTAAATACTCTTATGTCAACATTTTCCTAAATAAATAATTATTTTCTTATAGTTAATACTTTATTTCTCAGCCTCGACACCCGTGCGGTCGCCGCCCGGGGCGGCTTCCTAATACTGTACAAATAACAATAGCACATCATTCATTTATTTGTGTGTGTGTGCGAGTGGGGGGAGAGGGGGGAGTGGACGGTGCGAGTCAGTCTTGTGCGGCGGCGCGCGCGTCGTCGTCGGGCTGCAGCTCCGCCTCGGCCGCCGACGGGATGGTGTGCAGCAGGCGCGGCGCCAGCGCCGGCGCCGGCGAGCCGGGCGGCTCGTCCACGGCGGGCTGGCGCGTGAGGCGCGGCCGCGCGCCGCCCGCCGCGCTGCCGCCCGAGCGCGACGTGCGCCACGTGCCCGTCGACGCCGTCGCGTTCGAGCCCGACGAGTCGTTGCGCGACGACGACAGGTTGGAGTCCTGCGACGTCTTGCGCGCCACCAGCCACGAGGCGGCGCGGCGCGGCGGCGGCGGCGGCCGCCCGTACGTGCGCCACGAGTCCGAGCGCGACGACGAGAACTCCACGGACGACGACACCGAGCCCGCGCGCGCCGGCGCCGTGCTGGCGGCGCGCGGCGCGGGCGCGGGCGCGGCCGTGCTGCGGCGCCCGCACGCGCGCAGCCAGCGCAGCAGGCGCACGCGGCGCGCCGGCGCGTGCACGTCGCGCTCGGCGCCGGCCGGCAGCAGGCGGCGGCACGCGCACGCGGCGCCGTGCTGGCCGCGCGACGAGCGCTCCGCCAGGCTGTTGGTGTTGGCGGGCGTCTGGCGGTTGCTGAAGTTGGACGAGTGGCGGCAGCGCCCGATTCCGCGTGTCACGCGCGACTCCTCGATGGCTTTGCATACGAGCGCGCAGTCCTTCTTGAACTGCTTGGTGAGGATGGCATACAGGAAAGGGTTACAGCACGAGTTGAGAGGCAGTACGAACACCGTAAACACCTTGGCTTCCTCCAACGTCACTAGCTGTACGCCGAACGCTGCCGTGAGCGCGAAAAAGGCGATGGGCGACCAGCACAGGAAGTCCGTGAACACCAGCAGTGCCATGCGCTTGGCGATGCGCGAGTCGTTGGAGTTCCAGGCCTGGGAGCCGCGGATGGCGCAGTACATCTTAAGGTAGCAGCCCAGCAGCACTAAGAAGGCCACGCCGTTGATGACCAGCAGCGCCACCACATAGCCCAGCGCCACGGGCGTGGACGTCTCGAAGGGCAGGCACACGGCGAACTTGCGGTAGTCGGACACGCCCAGCAGCGGTAGCGCGGCCGCGGTGAGCGAGAAGGCCCAGCCCGCCGCCATGACGCCGGCGGCGTGGCGCAGCGACAGGCGCTTGTTGAGGTGCATGGCGTGCGTGATGGCGTAGTTGCGCTCCAGCGTGATGACGGCCAGCGTGAACACCGACAGCTCGGACGACAGCACGCCCAGGAAGCCCGCCAGCTTGCAGCCGCCCGACATCTGCCACGCGATGGCGTGCGCGCGGAACTCGCCCAGCGTGCCCGCGTCCACCACCGCCAAGAAACCTGCAGCAGAACGCTTCTTATACCCCACAACTCGGCCTTAGCTATATATTGACACAACCAATGAACGTGATACATACCCAGGTAGATCCCCATGAAAAAGTCGGCGGCGGCGAGATTGGTGACGAGGAAGCGCGGCACATCGATGCGGCTGCGGCTGAAGATGAGCACGAACACCACCGTGCCGTTGCCGAGCAGCGCCAGCAGGAACACCGCCCACACTCCGCAGCGCAGCGTCCACCAGTCGAACAGGTCCACGCACGGCAGGAACGGCCCTGCAAAGTGTGCCGTCAACACTAGCTCACCCCCACACAGACACAGTGAGTGAGGCGCCACTCACCCGGCAGCGGCAGGCACTGCACCCGGCGCGGCGCGTCGGCGCGCTCGCCCAGCTGCACGGCGCCGGCGCCGGCCCAGCCCTGCAGCACGCCCGCCAGCCCCGCGCCGCCCAGCTCCGACACGTTCACTGCACACAAACACAGCATGAGTGCGCGGCGCGGCGCAGCGACTCGCGCGCCTGCGGTACGTACAGTAGTGCGCCCAGATGTCGGTGGTGTTGGCCCAGGCGGCCGCGTCGATGTGCTGCGGCGGCAGGATCACCAGGTCGGACGCCGCCTCCGCCGCCGGCTCCTCGTCCGCCTCCTCCATCAGCGGCATGAACTCGCAGCAGTGGTACGCGTACGACAGCACCAGCGTCTACAACCACACACATACCTAGGTGTTCCTTGTTATATATCTACATATGCCTCGTTTTCCTATCCATATAATGACCATTTCTATCTGATAGAGATAAGTAAAAGAAATAATAAGTTAGTCATTGAAATAATGAACTTTTGTACAAAATCATATAGCAACACATTTCAGTTCCCACGATCAAAGCCGTCAATGTCATCGGAGCGACGGAGCCGATAGCGATCCAGATAACATAACGATAATGAATTGGGAAGCGTGTGAACTGGAGCACAGCCACAGATGTGTGTCGTGATGTGTCGCCGAGCACGAGGGCAACTCGACACCTTGTGATGGCTCCAGTCAACAGGGCACTGTGTGGTAGCGAGGGATCAATCCAGCGATGACATCGGAAGACCTTCCTCCACGCGAACTTGGCGCAGACGCCTCGCTTCCGCATGGAGCCGCAACAGGAAAACAATTGCTTTTAATGAAGCACGTGTCCTGAATGCGTATTAATTTTATACTTTATTTTCCAACACTTGGGACTGGCATACACGTCCGTGTAAAATTCTCTAATAATAAATAAAGAGAAACAAAAAATCTTCCAACACTACACCCAGCGCCATGGGCCACATTAACACTTATTTTAAAACATAGGAACATGATAATGTATTGTATTAAATTGTCCTTTTAATGTAAGGACAAAAATCTATAGAAACGAGTAGGAAAATAACATAAGTAACTTGTTTATTTTAAATATATCTATTATTCTGATATTGCGCCGACCCCAAATAAAACGGGACAAGGGCAGGAAGATGATGGTATCTATTATTCTGTTATTTATTTATTGTGCACACCTACAACAGCGTTGTCTTTTTTAACCCAAAAGTTGACTGGTAGAGAATGCCTTGTAGCATTAAGTCCGCCTATGTACCACTACTGTACATGAAGTTTAAATAAATACAATTATGCAATTTCTTATCGCATCTCATTTTTTTCACAATCTGTCTTAGAGCCTGTCCAGAGAGCGCGATTTACGGGAAGAAATAGAAATGTTTTGTAAAGCTGGTGATTCCGAGGAGAAAAATAAACTTAAATGAATGGGTACAAAGGCGGTCTTATCGCTGACAGCGATATCTACCAGACAACCTTAGGATGGAGTATAAGAGCTTGAACTAAAAAAGGGGGACTTGACGCGTACTTTTTAAAACATATCCCTGGAGTGCAACCCGACGCATGGTGAGCATCCATCCTTACGCTGTTGAAACCTCTACGGTTCGGACTAAGCGTTTCGCTTAATCGTTTATTCCCACCTCGGGCGGGTGAGAGTGGCGCAGGTGTGACGGGTGGTACCTGTATGCGCGGCAGCACCTCGGGCGGGTGAGAGTGGCGCAGGTGTGACGGGTGGTACCTGTATGCGCGGCAGCACCTCGGGCGGGTGGAAGTGGCGCAGGTGGGGGTTGTTGTGCGCCTTGAGGTGCAGCAGGCGCTGCAGCCCGGCGCCCGGTAGCCACGGGAACACGTTGTTGCCCACGTTCCTGCACCACAAATCAAAATAATTTATTTCACGTTGGCCAACCTACACGGACACTTATAAAACGTCAGAAGCTAGTGGATGAGTCCAATTGGTCGTTTCTTAAATATAAAAACCAGTAAGAAACTCTACTACCTGTTAGGGTTCCGTACCGCAAAAGGAAAAAACGAAACTGGAACAGAATCACTTTTTTGTCCGTCTGTCTGTCAAGCCCTTTTACCTTGGGATCGCGTGGACGTATCCAGTTGATATTACAACCATATACTACATACATAAAGCAAAAATCAAACTTCTAGGTTAACGGGAAAATAAGATACGGTCGATTATACCGCAAAAAAAAACATGTATTTCAACACTCAAAGGAATCTAAATTCATAGGGTTTTTTTTTTTTTTTTTTTTTTTTATGGTAGGTGAAAATCATCCAATGACGAAACCCGCTCTTGGGCGGAGCGGGAGACCAGTGTCAGACTCTTACTGACTAAAAAACCTACCCCGTACCTTCCTTGCCTTATTTCTGGAGTCGAGGTTACAATTTCCACATACCCTCTAGGCTCCAGGAGGCTTCGACCCTGAAGGGCCCCTGCAGTTTGCTGACAACTCCTTGAGGCGCGCGGGAACGGTGCGCGCCGTTGACGACTAGGACTCGGTCTTACAGACGACCGGACGGCGAGCTACCCATTGCTCACCGTCCGCGAGCCAGTGTCTACGGTGGCCGGATATCAGCAGGATCGCGGCGGCGACGGCTACGGCGAGTACGCCGTTGCCTTTGCCTTATGCGGTCGGCCTCCTCCTTTACGAGCATTACTGCTTCGCAGAAGGAGGCGACCGCCTGCCATTCCTCTTCGCTGCGGACCATGGCCTGAACCAGGGCCCGGCGCGAGAGGTCGCCGCCGCCGATCACCCCCACGAGGACACGGCGATGCTCTTCCCAAGCAGGGCACACCTCCACCGTGTGCTCCACCGTGTCCTCCGGGCTCGCCTCACAGTGGCGACACCCGGACGTCTCTTCCGCACGAATCCGGTGCAGGAATCTCCCGAACTTCCCATGTCCGGTGAGAACCTGCGTCATGCGGAAAGTGAGGACGCCGTGAGGTCTATCCAGCCACGCCTCAAAGAGGGGCACTACCGCTGAGATTACGGTGTGCCCAGCGCTGGGTTGCGACAGTCGCTGTTTCCACTTCACCATGAGATCTCGCCGGAGCTCCTTCCGCCACGCCTCGACATGTTCGGGCAGCGGATCTTCGCCCCGGCGTTGCATCTCCACGCGCTGGTCGTGCATGTGTGCAAGGACTGTTGCCTCCAAATCCCATGGTGGTAGGCCAGCAAGGAGGCTCGCCGCCTCGCGGGACACCGTGCGGTATCCCCGCACCATCCGGATGGCCATGACCCTCTGGCAGGCGTTCAGCTGGGCCGCCGGGCGTTTACGTAGCGTCGGCGCCCACACTGGTGCCCCATAAAGGGCCATGGACCGGACGATGCCGGCGTAGAGCCTCCGGCAGAAGGCGTCTGGACCCCCAAGGTTCGGCAGGAGCCGCTTGAGAGCAGCCCCCGTCCGATTGAGTTTGGGGGCCAGACGTCGGAAGTGCTCCTCGAAATTCCATCGGCAAATTCATAGGGTACTTCCCGTTTATCTAGAATCTAAAATTTGATATTAAGCAGGGTTTTATAACACAAGTACCTACCTATAGGAAATAAATCTGAAAACTGCCAATTTGTGGTTAAGTTACCAAAAAAAAAAATGCAATAAGGAAAACCTAACACAATTCGGAAATTGAACTGTTTTCATAGGTAAGTTTGTGCGGAACCTTCAGTGCGCGAGTCCGACTCACACTTGCTTGGTTTTTTAAATGTTGTTAAGATGATTGATTAAAATATATTTCTACACTGTCGTCCTTTCTAACGTTATGAACTAAGAATAATATGTGCCTAAGACAGGTGTATCGTATTTTTTTCTTTTAGACAGTATTTATTTGCGAGCAGTTCGTATGGCATCGGAATCTTTCCACACATGTACAGGTGACACGAGTGTAGGGCGAGTGAGTGTGCTGCCAATACGTACAGGTCTTCCAGCTTGGAGATGGGCACGAAGGTCTCCGCGTCGATGTGCTCGATGAGGTTGTCCTCGAGGTTCCTGCAACACACACACACTCAGTACCTTGCCGCATCAGGACACGTTCGCGGCGACACACGAACTGAAAACTTACTGTTACTGTTCATGTTATTTATTTGAAAACTTATAATAAGAAGTTTTGTAAAACAAAATATTGTAACTGAGAACTGCCAAAACAGAGTCCACTCCACAGAGTCAGTGTTCACAGACTGGCTCTGAGAATGTGCATGAGCGACACTTGAACGATGGTCGAATCGCATCCTATAATCGTGACCTAGGTGGGCACTAGGTATCCATCTACGGCTCATGTTTCGGCGAGGTGCACGGATTACATCAACGCTGCTACTCTCTGTAGATAGCACGCGAGTGCGTGCGCTCCCTGTCACAGCGCAACTGTCTTCGGTTAAATGTAATCCACGCGCTGCGACCACCTCCAGCTGCAGTTGGGAAGACGCGCCTTCGGAAACGAAAAAAAAAGAAAGAAAGATCTCCTTTGTTGGAAACTTGGAACGCTAGATTACATTCGAGTGGAACAGGTTTTAATGTACATATATGGCTTGTTTAACGTAGATTCAACTAACTTAGACAACATATAAAATTAGTTATTTACTTTGAGTTCAGTTTTGTATAACACAAAGGAAATAAGTAACATTTTATGTGTCTATTGTCAGGGACGATCGATGAGATCATAAGATTACTTCAATTCATTTATCAAAAGCGGGAAAACAAAATTAATGAATAATTCAATAGAGTGAGTTGCCCACAATTATCATCAGATTTATATTCATGAAAATATGTAAGTAAGCCACTCGGAGGCGGAGGTCCCAGCGATCCCTGAGGAGGGCGAGCCGGCGGCGCGGCGCCCGGGCGATGCCGGCGCGATACGCGCACGCCAGCGGCGGCACACTAATGGACCGACTTCCTTTTACGATCTCGTACGGACAGCCAGATTGACTGACTCACCTGATCGTAACAGATACTCCGTTTTAGCTGTTTTATATCTCTCATAAAACATCGTGCAAACACTCGATAGTTTGTACGACCGCATTAAATATACACCGCTAAATTTCGATCGTTTTAATTTCGTGGAGAGTCGATCCGGTAAATGAAATACTATCGACTTGTAAAGATAAAATTTAAAAAAATCATCATCATCATCATTATTATCTTACCATTAGGTACTTGGGTTCGGCACAACATGTTTTTTCTTCCACTCTATCCTGTCACCCGTTACACTATTATTACTAACTCCCTTTTCTTACATATCATCCTCACACATCCTCACACACTCCATCCATCTCTTCTTCGGCCATCTGTCCATCCATCCATCTACATGTAAACTCAGAACTCTTTTTGTAACATGCGTATAAAATTAAAAAACAAAGACCTTTTTTCTAAAACCCGAATTAATATACGTATGTACGAAATTAATTCATTGATGTAAACATGAGCGAGTCCAATGACCTGTAGGTAGTTGTCGGTCCTTAGTAAGGACTCCTTACGTACAAATTACCTACTGGTCATTGGACTCGACACTTTAAGCCTTAAACTTAAAATACACAATGGGTGGCCTTAACAAACTATTTAGTAATCTGTGGCCTTAACGCATTCTGGAGTCTTTTCCAGGCAATCTGGAATGGATAGAGATTGCCTGGACATAATGGGGTTACACTTGGTGCATTTAAAACTAGTTACACAATTAAACAAACAAAACAACATAAAAATATTAAGACTCAAATAGGTTTGAAAACAGCAGCTAAAAAACGAAACAACATAAAGTTCCATGGACACCTTTACAAGTCCTTTAATGTAAGGAGTGATTGCGTGTGTTTTATTGATACTGGCAATGTATTACACAGACGAGTGGACAGTAGAGGACTTATCAAGTACTCTAGTGTCGAGTTATCTGATGAGCTAGGAAATGTCGTGTGCGAATCAGAAAGACAATCAAACCATCCGTTTTTACGGTAAAAAAGAAAATAGCACATTATAAAGAAGGTAAAGAATATGAGCATTCCGGCGAAGGCAAATCGGCCACCACTTGAATTTAACACGCTACTCGGAAATATGATCGTATTTGTGAAGTCAAAAATTTTGGAGGCGCTCATCTAGTTGTAGAGTGGGCATCAGGATATTTATTTATTTATAGTTAATTAAAACGGTACAAGCCCAATAACATTAATTAACATAGAATTGTGAAAACATAACAAATAATACATAATATTGGTAATTGTATGGAAGATTAGATTATACATTGATTTCATTATTATAATAGAATTACTTCAATAATACATAATTTAAAATTGATAATTTAACAATAAACACACAGGATAATCAAGGATGGGTAGAAGGATGGGCAACTTTACACCAGCTACTTTCAGACTATGAGTAATGAAAAGAATTATTTCCGTTTCCTCCGTGGTCTTGCACTTACGGACATTTCGTCGACGATAAGCCTACTAGGTATTTCAACTCTTTTATCTACAGACCTTTCTATCTACGTGGTTTAATTCTCTATGATTGTCTTAATAGACAAGCAATCTCCAGCTTGTGTTAAAGACACAGCAGAGATCAGAGCCGGTTGGCACTAGAGAATTCAAAATTGTGCTTCTAATAAAAGTTAGTCCTACGTCCTACCTATAGAAAGCATTACCTTCTTATGTAGCTTTCGGATCAGACATATTTGTGCGTCCTTGAAAGCGCCCTCCGGCGAATATCAAAACGGTTAAAGACGCAATTGAGCGGAATAAGCTCATTCCGCTCAAGAGATCTGTCTAGAGCTGTCTAAAGCTAGCTCACGATTGTGTAGGCCAACGATAGCAAAGTCATATGCATGAAACGGAGCTCCGCAAGAGGCATACGGAAACAATACTGCCTACGAAAGTTGATTTACTGTCAAAATTAAAACTGTGTGTATGCCAACTTTCTTTTTAATGTATGCTCTTCAGAACTGAACAAGTTCCTATACTAATTCAACGTCGGCGTCGTACGTTTAGGACAAGTCGACATCTTAGCGCGTGACCGCGTCTCCGGTGTTGAACTTTCGTAGTACACACGCGACAAACAATAGTACATTGTTATACGAGGGATGAAAGAAAGTTTTTCAGTCCCGAGAAATTTCTTGACGACCGAGCGACAGCGAGGTCGCTAATAGTTCGAGGGACTAAATAACTCTTGAATCCGAGGTAAACACTGTGCTTTTCATTACGAATACGAGAAAAATAAAAATAATAAAAACCTGAGTCGTCGTCAAAGGTCTTCGTATGTTTTTAGGTAGATTTATTTCTTTTGATTTAGGCGGTAAGCGGTTTTCTCCTCTTCAGAATCTTGCGTTAAATTTATAACTGAAGCTGATGAACTTATCGTGTTAATAAAAATTTCTTGTAACAGAGATTTAGCAAAATGTAAACAAAACTTTAGACCTCGAAAAAAAAACAAGGAAGATCAAATCGGCCACAGATTATAGAGAGACTACCATTTACCCGCCAATTTTTTTTATAGTGATCGGCTCCCTGGCTTTTCAGTCAATATTTTTCATTTTATCATTGTAAAAATGGGTCAGGTCAACATTTTTCTCAAATATATATTAGTTTTAATGAAATAGTTGAAAGTAAATTAAAATAAAGTCATTAAAAAAAAGTATTCTTAAATTATTTCTATTTTTATGTTATTTCAATTGTACTGGCAGTATATAAATTCGGGTCACGGTTCAATAGAAATGTCAAAATAGAACTAGTTTTTTTTTAAATATTTGCTGTCTAAATATTAAAAAAACAACTGTCAGTTGTAAAGTAAAACTCCCTAGGGAGTAAAAGTACTTCTTCCAACCCTGTCCGCAGGCATCTTTACACCTACTTTCAGAGTATGAGTAATGAAAAACTACTTACATAGGTACTTACATCAGTAGTTAACTAAAGATTTGTAAGTTTAACACATTTTATGGGATCGTGGGGGACATAAACATAAACATTGCAGTTAATCCGCAGCTGGCGAGTTCGCCAGCATCACGAGTCGGCGTGCCGGCGTCGATACTGTCTCTGTTACACACGCGAGCAGCGCGTGCGTGCGAGCGGCTGACGTCACGCGAGCGAGGCTCGTGTGTGTCGGGGGTGCGGGTGGTACTCACAGCACTTGCAGGTCGGGCGTGTGCGCGAAGGCGCCGGCGGGCAGGCGGCGCAGGCGGTTGCGCGCCAGCAGCAGGTCGTGCAGCCGCCGCAGCCCGCGCAGCGCGTCGCCCTCCAGCGACGAGATCTCGTTGCCCGACAGATCTCTGCGCAATACACACACATTGTACCGCGCGCCGACACACACATGTACACTACGGACGCGACAGACACTCACAGCACGCGCAGCTCGGCGCAGTCGTGCAGCTCGGGCACGCGCTGCAGCATGTTCAGCTTCACGTCCCTGCGGACAGAGCAGTGCACGCATGAGTCGCGTGTCGACACACACCACGCACACATAAACATACGTAAACATTAAACTTCGGTAATGAACATTCAAATGGCCAATTAGCAGATTATACATCTCAATGTAAGTAAGTATCAATGTGCCGGAAGTGGGTCACGGGGTCAGGATCACGGGGAGGAGTTAGCGCGCCTCTCGCCGGGGGGCAGCACGTTACGCAGCCAGTAAGTACTTGCCATTCACAATTTGTAACCATTATCTTTTTGTTTTCCTTTCACCTTGTTTGATAAGAAGAATTAGGCCAATCAGGACAAAGCAAAAGCTTTGTCCTGATTTTTCCTTGCATTCATTGAAAATAATTAATGCAAGGACAGAGTAGGTAATGGCAAGTTATTGAAAGAAAGAAAGATAAAGTCATGACGTAGAAGTGGTGGTGGCGGCCAGCGCGCGTCCTCTGTGTAACCGAGGCGTCCTTGCGCGAGCTTATCTTCAGGGCTGTCCGCGCGCGCCAGATAAGAAGATAAGAAAACCCACTCCTCTGACCCAGCGAAAGCAGAATTTCCATTGATATTATATTGATTACTTATTACTATTGCATATAAATCTATGGTGTATAAGATGACGCGGAGTGCATTATAAATACACACAATACAATAAACTATAATTATTAAATACGATGTATATACTTGTAACTAACAAAACAAATTACGTGAGTCAAACAGACCCTGCCACTGTCCACTGACTGCGCCTGCGTCAACCGGTCTATTCCAGTCTCTCCGCGCACACAACAAGCGGCCACTGGTCACACACACATTCGCGAGCTTGTAATATGTGTGACGTGTTCGCGCGCTTGTGTGAAGCTTCGCCTCTGCACCGTTAGTCTACTCACGGCTGGAGTGCTCCTTCTGCCTTCACCGCCGCACGGCGCACGGCTGTGGTACAGTTTTCTATTTCGACAAGCTAAATCCTAATCGATATTCGATTTGCAAATCCCTTTTTCAGTGAGTCGGTAAGACGTCTCGCATTTGTGTTCTCACCTGATGCTATCCTCGCTATAAAGGAATACTAAAAGGTGTCCTGTCCATTGTATTACTGCTCTACACCATTGATAAAAACTTTCAACATTTTGTTCGTGTCCTGAAGACACGCACATCTCTAGATATGTGTGTATATTTTCTTGTCTTTTTAGCTAACAAAGAATAATGATTAGGTCTAAACTACTAAACTGTCTCCGCACGCGTAGATTTACAGACGCGTATCCGTCCTTATGCGCTGGGTGTACGCCTGCGTGAAGTGATCATACATGACGGTGTGGTGTACTCACAGCGAGCGCAGCAGGGGCGCGTGCGCGCACAGGTCGGCGGGCAGCGCGGGCAGGCGCGCGCGGTCCAGGCGCAGCGTGCGCAGCCGCGCCGTGCCGTTCAGCGACGGCAGCGCGCGCAGCGACCGCGCCTCCGACAGCACCCTGCACACACACTACTTCACATACACTCTACACACATTTACATACTATTATATACTCTATAATCAAAACTAAACAGATTCAGATCGCGGTGCACGTGACGATACGCCTGTTTATTTGGGTTCCAAACCCTAAAAAGAAAAAATGGAACCCTTATAGGATAACTTTGTCCCGTCTGTCTGTCTGTCAAGACCGTTTATATCGAGAACGCGTTGAAATTTAAACCATATTATTATTTTAAAATCTGAGAACCCTCGATACTGTAAAAAAATCAAACTTCTAAGTTAACGGAACGTTTATGTTGAAAAAAAAAATAGGTTACTTCCCGTTAACCCACAATTCTAAAATTTGACACAAAGCAAGAGCTTAGAGCACAGAAAAAAAAAACAGAAAACAGTAAATTTCTTGTTAGGCGATTCTCACACTGCCCCGCATGATGCAGTGTGGCACGTGGATGCGTGCTATTTCGTTGCTTGTAAGTATCTCCGTTTGTATGGAAAACACGCACAGTCCAACACACTGAAAATGCATCCACGCGCGTTCATGCGGATCACGCGCATACACGCGGAGAAATATGCAGCCTCGCGCGTAGGTGCTGGCGAGACGCAAGGTATGGCACACCGAATCCCGCAGTGCCGCGCGTGATTTTGTATGGGCGTGATGTGTGTGTTTGTTTTTGTGTGTGTATTTGTGACCGTACAAAAACCAAACAGTTAGTATAATGGCAGCGTCCTGAATGAGTTCCACACTATTAACCATTTCTATCAAAACTATCGTGATGCTCAGTACTGCACGACCACCATAGAGAACGGCGGATAAATGAGAGCCGCCGTACGTGAATCTACAAAACGCACCTACGCACGTGTGTGCGTATAAAACACGCATGATGATGCAGATTTGCACTCCCGCAAGTAGGCGCGTAGATACGTTGAAACGCAACATGCAGCATGATGCGGGGCAGTGTGTGAACCGCCTTATATAGCAACTAGCTTTTGTCAGCGGCTCTGCCCGCGTACATAAAATATAGCCTATGTCACTCAGGAGTAAAGCAGCTTTCTATTGTTGCTAAAAATTTTCCAATCGGACCAGTAGTTCCAGAGATTACCTCCTACAAACAAAAAAACAAACTCTACCTCTTTATTATATGAGTGTAGATAAAAAAAAAACTTTTTTTAAAGAAAAGTTGTCTGTCTGTCAAGGCCCTTTATCTCGGGAACGCGTGGAGGCTGAAATTGAAACGACATCTTCAAGTCAAATTTCATGTTAACTAAAAAACAAGATATCATATTTCGACACAAGGGAATAAAAAAATCATGGGAGAGGCCTCCCGTTGACCTAGAACACTGAAATTTAAAATTCAAGGACTCATAGCACCACACATCGAGTGCTATGAGTCCTTGCGTCGTGCTAAATGTAACTATACATCGCACAAATGTATTGAAAACCTGAAAACTGTTTGTAGTTACGTCACAAAAAAATTAAAATGCGGAAAAAAAACGCAAATCGAAAAGTACCTAAGAATGTTGATTCCTTTAAAAATGACGAAATATGTATACTTACGTTTTTTACGTTACAAAACGTCGTATCTCTTTGTTTAGTTAACTAAGACTGAAGTTTAATTTTTTCACCGCTTCATGGGGCTGCTGACTTGAATCACGGTAATATTGACCAAGATTGAAAATTTAAACTCGAGATTTAATTGAATTCACACAACTAACCTTAATGACTTATTTAGATGTTTATAGCAGAATGCACAATAATAGGAGTAGTTATTACAATGTGCGCAGTAAAAGGCACGTCAGTTTATGCCGGATCCTCAGATCCGCTGCGCTTATCGCGCGGTGCACCAGCTCCGCTCTCTCGCCCATCGCTTCCGATGCGACAGCTGCCGAGGACACCGGCGTCACCGGCCGGCTTCTCTGATATTCTCTAAGAAAACAGCCTTGTGAAAAAACTAATTAGAGACATTGGATTAATAATCCTATGTGCATTGCGTTAGATAACAATCTGATCTAGCTATTTGTATTTCGACGCTGCGGCCAGCGCTGCGCTCAAGGCTGTTTTCTTAGAGAACGGCACTTGAAGCCGACTGGTCCGAAACGTCTGTGGTTGTGAATACACCGCATCTGCGCTAGCTGTTCGTTCCCTGGTGGAACACACTGATCATATTCTAGAAGCCAAGTGACATTAGTACATGTACCTACCGTACAGTAGGTGTGTGCAAGCTTGAGCGCGAACAACATTACAATGTGTTTAATATTCTATACAATAGGGACGCCGAATTCTGATCTCTATTTAATATGCCGTGGAGGCTGTTGTGTGTTATTTTGTAATGATTCAACATTTCTCTCCTCTGGAATATTGTGTTGTAAGCTTACTATTTTATTAGTTCCTGAAGGTTCGTACTACTCGCATTTATATTAACATATTCATAATGTTGGCTCGTCGGGAAGGGCCGCCGCACAACATACATAGAGGCTGGTCCACACATACTAACTGGACACGCATCATTTGACTGTTTTCGTTTCCCGAATAGAACTCGTGAAAGGTGCGACGAACTACTTCTGTCTTGGAACTACTAGTACACGCGAGTGCTCGTAGTTAGAGAGGAACGTAATCATTGAAGTATGCGCGAGGCGCCGGACGACGGCGACGTCTACATTAATATCTGTCCGAGTGCGGAACATTCTCCGGAATTTAAATGAGTTTTGTGTTGATCATAAAACTTGTTTACATTCCGGAAAATCGAAGTAATTTGATAATAACGTGGACCCTGACCTCGACCGAGAATTTATAGACACAAACCAATTTAGGTTTGTTTTAAAAGGACACATTATAATTACCGCGGACCGTGGCATGAAGGTCAGTACCATGTACGAGTACCTTCGGGAAGACAACCAGTTTAGTCTCGATAGTTATAGAACATATTATTAGAACTTGGCGGTACGCTTGTCATATTAGAATCGGAAGCGGATGTCGCGGCTAATCAACAAACCTTGATTTATTTATTCGTTTTAGTTCAAGAGTAACCGAAGTATCAACACTGAATTTAAATCGTATCGACGCGCCCATGACATCAGCGCGAGGGTCGCTGGCGACGCGGAGTGACCTCACGCGCTAGCACGTGCGTGACCAGCATGTCCCCTGGCAGCACGGAGTGTACTCACAGGGTGGAGAGGTGCGGCAGGTGCGTGAGCGCGCGCGCGTGCACGTGCGCCAGCGGGTTGGCGCGCAGCTCGAGGCGCGCGAGGCGGCGGCACGCCTGCAGCACGCCGTCCTCCACCACCTCCACGCGGTTGCTGGCCACTGACCTGCACGCCGTACAAACAGGAAACAACATGTTTACATCGTCTTATATTTCAGAGCCAAGCATTTACTTTTGACCACCCTACACGGGTCCCCTGAATGGTGCCAAACGAGCAGTAAATTAGATGGCAGGCCATAGTGTCGGCTGTTTGTGGTGGATGGCAATCGTTTCTTAACCACTTGGAACTTCAGATCACTGTCTGGTGAAGTATCGTCCTTCTCCCCACCTGACCGTTCAGTCGCAAACCACACGGGAACGGCTGATGCGGCGTTACAATTCAGCAGATTGGGATGTGAGAGGCACTTCTTTGCATCTCATCCTAGGCAGCAGGTCTGCTACTCTTCTGAAAATCCGTCGAGCTGTGCGGATACTGTAGCTATCCTAAGCTACCCCTTGTTCAACGCCGATTGCGTTCAAGCTGAAGAACGTAAAGCTCCGGATCTAAGAGAGCCTTTAATCATGCTGCCATGTTGTACCGAAGAGAGAGGCGTCTTAAGTTTAGTACCTCTTAGAAACTTTCTAAAACATAGATTTAAATATTATGGGTTATAAAGGTAATGGGTATCTGTCTGTGTTAGTGTGTAGAGGTGCGCACTGGCGAAAAAATATATTTTTTAATTCACCGAAAATGTTGAATTTGGAGACAAAAAGAGAGATACTCACAGGTCCTCGAGCAGCGGCAGCAGGCGCACGGCGGCCGGCAGTGCCGCCAGCAGGTTCTCCTCCAGGCGCCTGCAACAGCGCGTCACTACAGGCCCCGCCCCCGCCGCTCAGACCAGACCCGCCCGCGTCGCAACCACTTGTTACAGTGTACCCGACGGATCTTGGCGAGTTACAAGTTAGGCTCTGCGAATTTTAGTGCTTGTGCACTCGAGTGCTTAACTTCGCAAAGCCTAACTTCAAACTCGCCGAGAGCCATCGGCCGTATTGAGTTACTGAGAGTGTTTAGTTGAATGTTTTCGAGCAAGGTTGTGGATATTATGCGATTGTAGTGTAGTTTTGTTTGTCGACCGACAAACTACACACAGCTTTGAATGATTGAAGCAGGCGTGATATCAGTAAAATGAGCTGAGAGTTTATCGTAATAGCGGCTACCTCACCGAAGCTCACGAGAGGCCGGCTCGTATGGGTACTGTTTGATACCAAGAACCTACTGCAAATTCGCATTCCAATGCCACTCAAAATAATTCAGTGTCTATAAGAAGAAAAATACGGCGAACAGTGGGTAGCTCGCTGTCTGCCCATCCGGTAACCGACCGGACTGAGCCAGTCAACAAACAGTAGGGGCCTAGCAGGGTCGAAACCGCCTTGATGTGAAAACACTGGAATAAATGGGGTGGGCCGTTTTAGTCCGTCCAGAGAGGAAGAAGTCATTGGATGATTCCCTCCGTAGATAAAAGCAAAAAAAGGAGTCTGCGACGACGATTCAGTGGTCATAGTAATTTGCAGTCGTAGGGAGAAGTAATGTGTTGTAGTGGAGCGCGCGACATCGAGCGAGGCCGCACGTTACGCGCCCGAGCGCGCGCGATAACGGCCGGCCCTTACTTACACGACCTCGCTTCAGCTATCAGCTCTCTCAACTGAAAACATGTGGATTTCTTACGTTCTACACACAAAGTCGGGGTCTGCTGTATGTTTGTAACTGCCTAATGAAAAAGATCAATTTTTTTTAGCAACGTGTTTCGATTTTATTCAATACACAACATGGCTGTTTCAATTAGGAAAAGTAACTAAAATTGATTCAAAGTTCAAGATTCATTTATTGTTTTTGTAACTAAACATAATTAGGACAAAAACTACGGTTATGTATTGAATAGGTATTATTTAAAAAAAATACGGATACAGAGTCAGAGTAGCAAATGGGTCGCGTGTCACCTACATACAGGCCGCCGGAGAGCGGAGCGAAAGCTATTAACTGGTGATTACGGGCGCGTCACTTATCTCGCGAGCCAGCCCTGCGAGCGGCGCGTAACGAGCCGCCGAGCTAATGAACTGCCACACTCACTCGGAGCAGTTCGCGGTGGCTAGCCATGCCGGCGGCGCTTCGACCTTTATAAACGAGTTTTTCTTTAAGGGAAATCATCTAATTACTTCATCCATTCTAGGTTGGGGCGAGAGACTTTTACTGTCTAATGGCAGGTTTACACGCTTGCTAAGCATTGGCAAGACTCGGCCAATCACCATCGTGTAGCCATTGTATAAATGGGGAAATCCCGTAAACACTATGGCGGTTGGCCGAGGTTGGGCCAACGTGTAAACGAGACATAAGGTATTTGAGTAACATAGTATACCTTGGCGAATCTGGTGTCAAGTTTTCTGCTATTATAGGTACCTACGCTACAATATAAAACTAGTTAGCCACGCAAGCGGCCGAGCCTTGTAGCGCAGCCACGGGGGCGCTAGCTCGGACGGGTCTGGATCTGGTTTAGATTAATGAGGGCGATGTGTATACAGAACGGCCTCCCTGGGCGGCGCGGGCTACTCACAGCACGCGCAGCGCCGGCGTGTTGCTGAAGGCGCGCTCATCGATGGACGCGATGCGGTTCCGCTTCAGCACCCTGCACACACACACACAAAATAAATAAATAAATATAGTGCGCAGTCCGGCCTTTGCATTTTATGGCCTGGCAACCCTAGTCATGTGAAGAGGAGAGATAAAACGCATGTCACAAAAAGAGTTCTGTGTTTACACGTAGATGGATGGAGAGGAAGAGGGAGGCCAAAGAAGAGATGGATGGATTGTGTGAGGAGTGATATGAAAGAAAAGGGAGTTAGTGATAGTGTGACGGGTGACAGGACAGAGTGGAAGAAAAAAACATGTTGCACCGACCCCAAGTAATATGGGATAAGGGTAGGATGATGATGATGATGAGGACAAATGTATTTGTGATGAGCTCAATCATTTGTTGTGTCTGGGTGTAATTTATCTATAATCTGATTTCAATAGAACACATTTTCACTTTTAGTTTATAACTTTTTTTTTCTCATTTTTCCACTTTATCCCTTGGTTCCAAGCGACGTCCATACAATAAGTTTCTGAGTAAACTAGTCTCGTAAGTGTTAACTTAATTTTTTACATTTGACACATATCTAAATAAAAAATACCTGTTTATTAAAATGTATTCAAGTTTATTATGTCTAAATTTGCGCACTGGTTAAAAAACATCCTGTATAAGTAAGTTAAGTATGTTTATCAGTTGTTTAGTACCCATAATACAAGCTCAGCTTAGCTTGGGACCAGTTCAGCAACTGTCAAATGACAGATGCCTGTCGAAACAATTGACAGCTGATGTCATTTTCGTGATTATCAAGTAAAAAATAGGGGTAGGGGGATAAAAAATAGTCTACTTCTTATTTTGAGACCAATAAGTATCGGCCAAGCCGTTTAAGAGGAGTTTGTCAACAAACTTTGAAACACGAGAATTTTATATAATTATATAAAATTGTCAATATATAGAATTGTTAATGTTAATTATCAATATAATATTTATTATATAGAATTCAATTATTTTCATAAATAGTTCTAGAACATTTAATTTTGTGACCATGCCATCTATTGCTGAAAATCTTAACCTGACTCAGCATCTTAGGCTCAACATGATCCGTTTCACGACCTGAACTGAACTGGTAAAGGGATGAAGCTGTGTAGGCTGTGTAGCTCCATCACTCATTTCACTCGCACCACAACATATGTCATGGTCAGGCCTGGCCACCTACAGAGCGATAGTTGCATATATACATTTTGTTGAATTTGGTTGGCGTAGTTTTTTTTTTTTTATGGTAGGTAAAAATCATCCAATGACGAGTCCCGCTCTTGGGCGGAGCGGAAAACAAGTGTCAGACTCTTACTGACTAAACAACCTACCCCGTTCCTACATCGCCATACATACCAGGGCCAGAGCCTTCCTTTTCAGACACAAACCCGTGGCCCTGATTGGCTTCGACCCTTCTGCAGGGTCCCTACGGTTGCTGACAACTCCTTGAGGCGCGCGGGAACAGTGCGCGCCGTCGACGACTGAGCTTGGTCCGGACGATTACCAGACGACCGGACGGCGAGCTACCCAATGCTCACCGTCCGCAAGCCCGCGCCTACGGTGGCCGGAAGTCAGGATCGGAATCGCGGCGGCGTCTGGGGCGCAAACGCCGTTGCCTTATGCGGTCCGCCTCCTCCTTTGCTAGCATTACTGCTTCGCAGAAGGAGGCGACCGCCTGCCACTCCTCCTCACTCCGAACCATGGCTTCTACCAAGGCCCGGCGCGAGAGATCGCCGCCACCGATCGCTCCCACGAGGACACAGCGATGCTCTGCCCAAGCGGGGCACACCTCA
Source organism: Mythimna loreyi (assembly GCA_029852875.1). Taxonomy (NCBI): domain Eukaryota; kingdom Metazoa; phylum Arthropoda; class Insecta; order Lepidoptera; family Noctuidae; genus Mythimna; species Mythimna loreyi. The sequence continues at coordinate 162,034 of CM056795.1, read as the reverse complement.
ACCGTGTGCTCCACCGTGTCCTCCGGGCGGTCCACACAGTGGCGACACCCGGGCGTCTCTTCCGCACGAATCCGATGCAGGTACCTCCCGAACTTACCATGTCCGGTGAGGACCTGCGTCATGCGGAAAGTGAGAACGCCGTGAGTTCTTTCCAGCCACGCCTCAAGGAGGGGCATTACCGCCATAATTATGGCGTGCCCAGCACTGGGTTGCGATAGCCGCTGACGCCATTTCGCCATCACGAGATCCCGCCGGAGCTCTTTCCGCCACGCCTTGACATGCTCAGGCAGCGGACTTTCGCCCCGGCGTTGCACTTCCATGCGCAGATCGTGCATGCGTGCAAGGACTGTTGCCTCCAGATCCCATGGTGGCAGGCCAGCAAGGAGACTCGCCGCTTCACGGGAAATCGTACGGTACCCCCGGATCACCCGTATAGCCATGACCCTCTGGCACGCGTTCAGTTGGGCCCTCGGCTGCTGCTGCAGCGTCGGCGCCCACACCGGCGCCCCGTAAAGGGCCATGGACCGAACGATTCCTGCGTAGAGCCTCCGGCAGGGGGCGTCTGGTCCCCCAAGGTTTGGCAGGAGCCGCTTAAGGGCAGCACCCGTCCGATTCAGCTTGGGAGCCAGACGTCGGAAATGCTCCTTGAAATTCCACCGGCTGTCGAGGACGAGTCCCAGGTACTTCATCGTCGACCCGACGCCGATGTGAACCCCCCCTACCGTTAGCTGGGAATCTGTTGGCGGCGCGCTCCGAGGGCCATAAAAACACATGGCCTCGGACTTGTGCAGCGCCACCCTTAGTCCCAGCTGCTGGATCCTACCAACGGCTATCGCAACCCCATAGTTGGCGTGTTTGCTATCCAAAGAAAGAGATTTTGTTTTAACTTGGGAACATATATTTCTTCCCAGAAAAAGTCGACGAAAATTAGCTACATTGTTAGCATTTAATATAAACACAGTTATTGATAGTATAACTGGGATTAGGTTAAGTGACGAAGCAGTGTTATCTAGTTTACCTAGTAATACTGTTATAGATTCTTTAAACTTCAACAACTGACAAAAGGGAAGCCTAATGATAACATTTTATTATACCATCACAATATAAATCGCTTCTCTGGCAAAATTCTAGATGTGGAAATGTTAATAGATAAATACAATATGGATATCTTATGTTTTTGTGAAACCTGGTTAAAACCAGATAGAATGTTGTTCAATGTCAATAATTTTTCAGTTGCCAGTGCGTACAACAGATCATCAATAGGTGGTGGTACTCTGATATTATGTAATAATTCTTTAAGATATAAGGAAAGGAAGGATATCACTGCTTGTTCTGTTGATCGCTTATGTGAAGTAGCATGTGCAGAGGTTGAAGGCCGAACTTTTTTATGTGTCTACAGACCACCCGCATCAAACTTGACATCTTTTTTGATCGTAATAGAAGAAATATTAAATAAACTTATTAAAGATAGCAAATTAGTTTTCGTTTGTGGGGACTTAAATATTGATTTACTAGTAAATTCTCCAGATAAATGTAAACTTCTCTCATTGTTTAGTTCTTTTAATCTAAAATGTATTTTTAATGAAGCAACAAGAATTACACCTACTTCAGCTTCATGCATAGATAATATATTTACTAATTGTAATATAAAAGACTCATCCATAATTAGTGGCGTGAGGTCTGATCATACTGGTCAACTAGTATCTTTTGAGTCAGTCGAAAAGTTACAATTAGGTTCATTTGTTGAGTTTAGACCGGTTACCAAAAATAAATTAAATAAATTTAATAATAATGTTCTTGGTAGTCTCTCAACAGCAAATTTTGATTCGCAAGACCCCAATGTAAACTTTACTACATTATTTTCTACGGTATGCCAAGAATTTAATAAGGCGTGTCCAGTAAAAAAATGTCAATTTAGTAATAAATCCAAATTTAATGAATGGGCTACTGCTGGAATAAGAAAAAGCAGAGATAATTTATATCAGTTATACCATGACAAATCGTTGTCGTCTGATCTTAGCTTGCATAAACATGTTAAAATGTACTCAAAGATATTAAAAAAAGTCTGTGCCCAAGCTAAGTCTATGTCAATAAGTAAGAAAATTGGAAATTCTAAGAATAAAATAAAAGCTGTCTGGAAGGTGATAAACAAAGAAACTGGAAAGACCAACCAACAAGATCGAAATGAATTGTCCCTAAAAATTGATAATAAAATAATTTCGGATAAGTTAAAAGTGGCTGAGACATTGGAAAACTTTTTCACTAACATCCCAATAGAAGTTACGAAATCTCTCCCTTCTTCATCTTTGTTAGCTGAATCTTTTTTAAAAGAACATTTTACTAAGGATATACCAACCTTTGAATTTAAGCGTATCTCTGTTGATACAATTATAAAAACCTTCAAGAGTCTTAACATGAAAAACACTGAGGACTTATGGGGTATATCAGTTAAAGTTCTGGGAGATATTATTGATACAATTGCTCCTGTCCCAACAGGCATATTTAATCAATGTTTGGACAGCGGTACATTCCCTGATTTAATGAAACATAGTAAAGTTGTACCAATTTTCAAATCAGGTAGTAAGAGTGCTCTAATTATAGACCTAAATCTGTGCTTCCAGCATTGAGTAAAATCTACGAAAAAATCATGCTGGACCAGATGCTGTGTCATTTTAATGTGAATGGGATTTTGCATAGTCGTCAGTTTGGCTTCACGAAAGGAGGGTCGGCGACGGATGCAGGAGTGAAACTCATCAGTCACATTTTGGAATCCTGGGAGAAATCCCAGGATGCCATTGGCATATTCTGTGACCTCTCAAAAGCATTTGACTGTGTTGACCATAAAACTCTGATCTGTAAATTACATCATTACGGAATTCGTGGACGAGCTGCTGATCTTGTTTTTTCCTATTTATCTCACAGGCAGCAAAAAGTAAACATTAATGGGGCGACGTCCTCGGGGTCTTTAGTAAAGATGGGCGTGCCTCAGGGTTCAATTCTTGGCCCTTTCCTTTTTCTGGTTTATATTAATGACCTTCCTTACATGATGGCTAATTTATCCGACATAATCCTTTTTGCAGACGACACTTCCCTTATTTTTAAAGTAGATAGGAAGGATGTGGATGTTTTACATGTCAATGAAAGTCTAGCTGTTCTTTCTAAATGGTTTGAAGCTAACAACCTCCTATTAAATGCCAATAAAACGAAATGTATAAAATTTTCATCGCCAAATGTCCCTCAAGTTGGCATCAGTTTAATTCTTGACGGCAAAAAACTTGATGTCATAATGGAAACTGTTTTCTTAGGTATAACTATCGATTCTAAATTGCAATGGGGCGCTCATATTAGAACTCTCTCTGGTAGACTAAGCTCAGCTGCATATGCAGTAAGAAAGATAAGGCAATTGACAGATGTAGCCACAGCTAGATTAGTCTACTATGCTTATTTCCACAGTATTATGTCTTATGGCATTTTATTGTGGGGATCTGCAGCTGATGTCGACTCAATTTTTATTTTACAAAAAAGAGCCATCCGGGCTATTTATAAAATGGGTCCTCGCGAGTCCCTTAGAGATAAATTTAAAGAAATCGATATACTGACTCTGCCTTCTCTTTATATCCTAGAAAGTATCCTGTATGTTCGTAAAAATTTAGGACTTTTTAAAATTAGAAGCGATATTCATAACAAGAATACGCGCAGTAAACACGAAATTGTTTTACCCAAATGGAGACTAGCCAAGACCAGCAAGTCATTTTTAGTTAACAGCATACGCTTTTATAACAAGCTGCCAGTAACGGTAACTGAACTTAGTGAGGGAAAGTTCAAAAATCATATTAAGCGGGTCCTAACCAAAAAAGCATATTATAAGGTTAAGGATTATATAGAAGACAAGCTTGTTTGGCAATGACTGCTCCTGCACATGTAGCTCCCTGGTAACTCATTCATATTGTGTATTTATGTCTATTAACTGCTCCATCTTTGTTTTTATATACACTTTTTTTTCCCTCTTTTTTCGACACATTGCTTTTGCAATATTTATATTGTTAAGATTTAAAAACTTTTAAATTAAATAATAATTTATTTTGTTAGCATCTCGCAGTGTAACTGTTGTGGTGATATATGTATTTTTTCTTTTCATACTTATTAATTTTTTTGTTTTATATAATATTTCTTTCTTTACATCTCACGTTGTAAAGTAAGAACACTGTAGACTTCGCAAATCCTATTACGACTCACCTTTGATTTTTTATTATTATGATTATTTTTATTGTGCTTTTGAGTACAATATTGACTGGTCTACACTGTTCTTACATAATGACATAAATACTGTAATAACGAGATAATATTGTAAGAAACCATTTTTTTAAAAGAGTAACCATGGAGTTTCTTGCCGGTTCTTCTCCATAGGAAACGAACAATTTGGAACCGTGCACTAGCTTCTGACGTTTTATAAGTGCCCATGTAGGCCTATGTGAAATAAAAACCATTTTGATTTTGATTTTTGATTTTGAAAGTTAAATGGCGTCAGTGAAGGATTAGGATGACAGTTTTAAGGCATTTCTTCTGATAGCCCCCGTATTGTATCTCTTTAAATCTGTTTGATTGATCGGACGTAATGATTAATTACTAGTTCTAGATCGTAAAGCCTTTTAATTGTAGATCATGTGCCTCCATTAATACGCTGTTGTTGGCGTGGCCACCCCAAACGTTCTTTATTAAAAATATTAAGCTCTCCTCAATTATTCGCACCAAAAATGTTGTAATGTTCAGTCATAAATTACGTTAAACGCTGGCGTGTCCCGGGGGCGCGTAGCGGGGGCGGCGGGGGAGGCGGGGTGCGCAGCCACTCTAACTGCTTTATTATACATATTTTAATAAGAAGCTGTCTCGAATGAATCGCTCCAGGAGCAGGAGGCGTGAGCTGCGCGCCTGCTTCTCATCAATTATCCCTCACTCTCACAAAAGTGATACGACCGTTATAAATGCGATTGGTTGGATCGATCTCGATGATATAAGTTTGTTGGAAACGTCTTGACGGTCTTACGAACATTGTATCGTGTTGCTTCGGATGAACTGAGTAACCATGATTTTCTCATTATTCATATATTAAGTTGCCTGGGGAGCTGTTTGAAAATAGTACTTTTCCTCCCTAGGGAGTTTTACTTTCAACTGACAGTTGCCTAAATATTAAAAAAAAAACTAGTTCTATTTTGACATTTCTATTGAACCGTGACCCCAATTTCTATATAACCAATACAATTAAAATAACATAAACATAGGATTAATTTAAGAATACTTTTTTAAAACGCCTTAATTTTGATTTACTTTTTTTTGGGAAACGAGATCGATTTGTTGACAACAAGGCATGCCATCTAGTGGCTAACTGACTAACTAGAAAAACTAAACAAAGATGGCGCGCTTGACAGAGTCAGTGACGTTTCCGCTTTGCTGCGAGCTTGTGGAGGGGAGAACCAACCCCCCGGGGAGCGGACACACTTTTACCCGTGCCGTCGCAGTGTCAAGACGTTCTGAAACTGTCCGTTTTGTTGTAATTTGTAAAGTGAAAACAGTGCACTGTACCGAAATGTATTGAGAAGTAAACCGATTCAAATCCTTGCCGTTGTTATTCATTGCACGATACCCACATGGACCCACATGATAGATCAGAGCTCGAAAACCATCCTGGACACGAGACGACAAATATATTTGGGAAAAATGTTGACCTGATTCATTTATACACCGATAAAAAAAAGAAATATATCTAAAATCATACGACGACCTTTGACGACGACGACTTTTTTATTATTTTTATTTTCCTTGTATTCATTACGAAAAGCACAGTGTTTACCTCGGATTAAAGAGTTATTTAGTCTTTCAAACTATTAGCGACCTCGCTTTGGTCGTCAAATCATTTCTCGGGACGAAATAACTTACATTCACCCCTAGGATAACAATGTACTATATTAGGGTACCTCCCCTACACGTAAAGTGGGGAGTGATTTGATTTTTCACTTGATAGGTATTTAAAAATGATTTGAAAAAAATTTTTTTTTGGTTATGTTAATATTTTCGGAAATAATCGATCCAAAAGTAAAAAAAAATCGGTCAAAAGCGTGTCGGGCCACGCTCAGTGTAGGGTTCCGTAGTTTCCCGTCCGTCACAAATATCTCACAATGTAACAGAACCCATGTAAAAATTTGTAAGCTAATTTCCCGAGAGATGGCGCTGTACTCAGTGGTAAATTTAAATTGCATGAACCGATTTTAATCTTTTTTAATAATGAGACACGTAAAAAGTAAAAAAAAATGCGTGCTTGTTTTTGTTGCGGTTGAATTATAAAATTTGTTAAGAACGTTTTTTTAAAATGTTTCAAAAAGTGTTCATTCTATCAAGTTCAAAATAATTTTCCTTGAAAATTTATTTTAAGTTCTACCTACTTTTGAGATTTTATTCATATTTTTTAAACTTATGGTTCAAAAGTTAGATGGGGAGAGCGCCTCATTTTTTACTTTTGGAGCGATTATTTCCGAAAATATTTAAATTATCAAAAAAATATTTTATGGGACCCCTAATCATTTTTAAATACATATCCAACAATATATCCCACGTTATGGCAGAAATTAAAAAAAAAATCACTTCCCACTTTACGCGTAGGGGAGGTAGGTACCCTAATAAAACATTTTTTAGTACTTTTCGTTTTTGCACTTTGTCGGCGTCATTGATATACATATTGATACCAAATTTCAGCTTTCTAGTGCTAACGGTCTCTGAGATTATCCGCGGATGGACAGACAGACAGACAGACATGGCGAAACTGTAAGGGTTCCTTGCTGAATACGGAATCCTAAAAACAATGCGTTTTAAACTCATTGTTCAATTGGGGGGCATTTGAACAATAAGTATAGAAAATATGAATAGGGTAAAACTGGGATAGTTGCCCCACTTTTTGAAATCACTCCATATCTCAGAGTAGAAAAAGTGAAATGCGTTATTCGTAAGACCAGCAGGTACTTTCGTTTTTCATTGACAAATCTATAATAATTTAAAAACATTTCCTTTATAGTTTTCGAGTATTCGCGATTTTAGCGGACGTCTATATTTTGTGACATCCATATAATGCCTTACAGGATAGATGCCCTCCCCACAAAACGGGCAACTATACCCCAAAAACTTTGATCGTATTTTATCTTCTCATACAATCACATAGAGACGTAAGACATGGTCAACATAGTAGTAACTGGAAAGTCTTTTGATTAATAATTGAAATAGTATACGATTAATTCGCAAAAGTAGAGTAATCGATATCGGGGCACCTATCCTACTGGGGCATCTATCTCTGCTTTACCCTAAATCTCAAAAGTAGAACTTTATAAAGCCTTTCTAGGAAAATTATTTGTAGCTTGATAAGAAGAACAGTTTTTGACAAATTAAAAAAAAAGTCCTGAACTAATTTTGTAATTTAACCGTACCTACATGCAAGCATCTTTTTAAACCTAGTTTCCATATTTTACTATCCTGAACGTATATTCTTCCCAATAAAAATAAAAAATAGATTAAAATCGGTTCACGCAATCCAAAATTACCATCGGGTACAGCGCCATCTCTCGCGAAATTGGGTTACTAATTTACACACGGGCCACTTCGCGCTGTTAAATCGTAGTTTAAGGGTTCTCTTACATTGTGAGCAATTTGTGACTGAAGACAAACTATGGAACCTTACACTGAGCGTGGCCCGACACGCTCTTGGCTGGTTTTTATTTTAAGTTTATTTATTTGAGTATCATGGAGTAATTTATGGTTACAACCGAGATAATCTTATAAATAAAAATGAATCGCAAAATGTGTCGGTAAGCGCATAGCTCAACAACGCCTGGACCAATTTTACTATTTCTTTTTTTGTTGTGTTTGTTAAGGTTTTTATATAAAAAATAGGGTATAGTAGAGAAGGGTAGAGTGGAGTAGAGTAGAATAATCTGTTGCCGGGAGCGAAGCCGCGGGGAAAGCTAGTATTTGTATAAAAATAGTGTCCATGAAGTTTCTTACACATTCTTCTGATTTTTTCTCAATCGTGGAACTCTATGGAGCATCATTTTTCTGAATGAGTTTATTTAATTTCCAAAGAGCCTTCAAATGGTTAATGAAAATATTTGTAACAGGATTTGAATCTTGAATCTTTGGATTCCACAATGTCTGACGATCTGCCAAGTGTTGTCACAACATACACCACCACGGTGCTGAGGCTGCCTCGGCCTCGCTGCTACGCTGAGTGCAACTAGCGCGACTTGCGCAGAGACACATAAAATGGCTGGAGACGAAACTACTGGACCCACTCCGTCAGTTTCCAGCCGAGATCCCGACGAACTCAAGTGCAGTTGCACAGCACACCGGGCAGGGTGTGCTGACCACAGGTGCAGTAGTGCACCGCGTGGCGCCTGACACCGGCACTTGACCGACTTGCTGGTCCGACAGCGAGTGAGCCGACCACTGGTCACAATTGCCAGCAGAGCCGAGACGAACCGGCACAGGGACGTGGCCAATGCCATAAGAGAGAGAACTATGCTCAGCAGTGGGCGAAACCTGAAACAAACTGAACAGAGGAGTGACGTCGACGACGTCCGGGGGATGTGTATGTACAGGCTTTGTCATATTACTTTATCTTATACAATGATTCACGTCGTTTTGGGTTGCGAATCAGTCGCATGAAAATAAATCTGTTTAGTATGTGCTTCGAATATTTAGGTGGACGGATCAGTGGTTCGGATCGTCCCTCGAACACATAATATAATATCGGTCGGATGAGCGCCTCGTAAATAATGATGAGCGCGAGTCGGGCTCGTACAGCGGGAACAATGCCCATTACGGGAACCGACACCACATTATGCTAATACGGAGCCAATAAATGAAACACAAGTCGATGCCAACGAGCCAACAAGCGCGGCGCTCCCGACCTCCGCCCCGGGCGCTCCTTCGCCGCCCCGGGCGCTTCAGCGGCTCAGCGCCCGGCCCGGGGCGGAACAGGCCCACCCGCGCGATTACGTAACGTACAACAACAAGTAATAATAATATGTAAACAATCACACGTCACCCTCGGCTAAATCGCTTGTTAATATTTCAGCCCAGGTATATAATGTAGATACATGTTTTTATAGGATTTTTATTGTTTACTAGCTTTTGCCCGCGGCTTCGCTCCCGGCAACAGATTATTCTACTCTACCCTACTCTACCCTACTCTACCCTACTCTACCCTACTCTACCCTACTCTACCCTACTCTACCCTACTCTACCCTACTCTACCCTACTCTACCCTACTCTACCCTACTATTCGAATTTTTCTCACCTTTTAAACCTTCCCTAGACCTCCACGAATAATTCAAGACCAAGATAAGATAAATCCGTTCAGCCGTTCTCGAGTTTTAGCGAGACTAACGAACAGCAATTGATTTTTATATATATAGATGTTCGATCGATTTTCATTCAAAAGGTAGGAGTGCAGGCAACCAGACGTCGGGCACTACTGTCACTCAGTGGGTGAGTGTAACTTGTAATCGTCACACAAGTTGAACCATCGTGGCGGTCGACCTTGAATACCCAATAACCGATGGTCGGGTCTCAATCGAAGTGGGGACTGCCCGTAACCAGCTTATTAGTCGCGTACCTACTAGGTATACACCTTTGTGTAAGTAGGTACTTTCACGATATTTTACGATAGCGTTTCTAGGGACCATGCGAGATGCGACTTGTAATTAGTTTAATATTAAGTCAGTCTGCAGTTGCAGTACATGTATTATGAGCTGCCGGGGACTATCCGTGCACGTCCGAGCTCTATGCCTATATATTGTACCTATAGTTTATTGAAGACTTCGTTCACAAGAACGTTTTACTAATAAGCTTTGCCCTTTTAAGGACAGTTTTGAAAATTTAATATAAGTGTTTATTTTTAACCGACTTTGAAATGAGGAGGTTCTATGTTTGGCTGTTTGTATTATTACTTATGTATGTTCACCGAAATGTCAGTCAATTGTGGACCGATTTTGAAAATGTTTGTTTTGATTGAAAGATTATACTCCTGAATTGGTACCATAGAAGTTGTGTTTTGATCTGATGATGAACTTCTAAGATATAGCATGTCTGTCACACCACACTGTTGTAACAAATAAAACTGCATTGTTTATAAGTATATGTAAGTAGTCGGTGACTGACTGAAGGAAGAAGGGGAGCTGATAGATCTGATGATGAAGCCGGAAGGTAAGAACTAGAACTGTGTGTCTCAGCGTATTCTAGCCGTGTCTGGTATTAGAATTGTCATAATGATGATTTGATGATGGAACCAAACCAAATCTATTTAAGTTTGACTGAAAGGTACAGACCTACTACAACTAAAAAGTGTGAAATAAAAATCTTTTAAAGTACCTACAAAAAAAAATACACGCGACTTTAATGTAACAAAATAACTGTACTTCTGACAATCGGTGTTGATCGGCGTTAAATTAAAGACGAAGAGACCAAACTAATGTAGAAACACCGACTTCCGAAATTAAAGTTATTTTGTATTTTTTGTGTTTTCATTTTTTACATTTAATTCGGAACTCTGTCTTGGGGCTCCCCCACTGACAGAGCAGACAGGGTCTCCGGCCCTAGTTTCTGGTGGCTCTCTGCTCCCTGCGCGAGGGACACACTCCCACACGCGGCTCCGTCACCAGCGGTACCACGACGACAGCGTGCCCGAGCTGAACGAGGTACACATGAGAGTAGCGGTACGAAGCCTGACTGCTCAAAATACTGGCTAGAACCCGACGGCTTGCCTGGGAAAGCGTGGGTCCTGGCCATGGCGGCTCTTGGATCTCGACGGGGAAACTGGTGCTCATCACGAAGCCGGAGCACCCTGTGGTCTCTCCGTCTGCGTATCAGCCCATTGTGCTGCAAGTCGACGAAGTGGACAAGCCCTTTGAAAAAAAAAATTGCAGATCGCGTCGACGAGCAGGTCGATGAGGCCCGGGTCTCACGCCTCAGCCGCCGCCGAGATTTCGATTCCGATTTCAGCCAGCGTAGGCGCGCTTGCGAACTGCGAGCAATGGGTAGCTCACCGTCTGACCAGGCCGAGCCAATGTAGCCGACGGCACGAATCGTTCCACGCGTGCCTCAAGGAGTAGTCAGCAAAAGGGGTCCAGCAGAGTCGAAGCCTTCTTTTCTTGCCCCGACCAAGGGCGCGGAAATGTTATGATGATTTTCCCAGATAATATTCGGATGAATTAAAAACTCATTTAATCAGGAAAACAGGCGAAAGATTTAGAACTAAAGTTAAGTAAATCGTTTTAGCATAAAGTGAAAATAATTAGTTTGTCGAAGTGATTCAGGGGCGGCGCGCGGCGGAGCGGCCCGCTCGCGGATTAGAGGGCGCTTGAACCGCGCCACACTCGCTACTAATTGCGCACTTTTAACTGTGCTAATATTGTAGGGATGGCTACGGGACGCTTTCAGGCAACGTAGTGGCCGACGGTGCCACGACTGCATAGTGCTCTTCTGTATATCAGTTCCACCAACGTTTTAGTGGTAAGCAGTGCGGCACAGTGGGCACTCTGCCACGAGCTGGCGACGTGCCGGCGTACAGCGCGGCTCCAGCAGAGAGAGCAGCCGCCACATGGTTCCGGGCGCGGCGCCGACGGGTTTACTGCGTCAATGAGCGGTTTACATCGCGAAACGAGATTGTTATTGAACCTCTAAGCTCTCGGTCGGAGCGGCCGATAAATACACAGGAGGCCGACACGAGCGCCCGCTGACCACTCCAGCTGCGCCGCTTTCACAGGGGACGTGTCACAGTCAGCTCTCTAACACTAGCGTGATCAATGTCTTGTGATCAAAGGTTTCATAATTTGCTGAAAATTCATAGATTCTATTGACAAGTGTGGCCCCAACATCAAGAGGTCTGTGGACGGTGTCGGCAGCAGAGATCAGGCCACGCGGCGACCGGACACTGACACCTAACAGATGGCAGCCGATGAGAAGGGTTCACCGCGAGGCGAGTCACTCCCTCCACCGCACCCCACCCGCGCCCGCGCCTCCGCCCCCTCCGCCCTGCGACACCACATCTCATCATATGTCAACGTGAAATAGATTCGGTCAAGTTTGGATTGCAGTGACTTATGTTCGATACTTTGCGTTAAATACTTATTTATTTATTTTTATTTTAAAGGAATTATTGCCAAAGGTGACTCAGAATGTACAGAGTGAGTGTGACAGCGTGACGAGCCCACAACACGCACGTCGCCGGAGCAGCCGGCCGAGCACACTGCTGCTTACTACATACAGAATTAAACATGATCATTTAGAAATGACGACGAGGACTGACATCAGAATCAATAACCAGCCCCGGGGGGGGGGGGGGCTAACGTCTCGCCGTCATCGCGCCGCGGAGCGCCAATAAATGTTTCAAATGCTCTTCCAGTCACTCTATTTCTTAAAATGAGATCTCAAATAGTGTGGGGTGAGGGCGGCGGGGGTGGCGCGGGGCGGGGGCGCGGTCGACGACCCCGGCGGGCGCGCGGGTCGCCGGCCGCGCTCGGCACGCGCGCGCTGCCGCCGCACCAGCACGCTGCACGGCACCACACTACGACGACGGATGTTGCACGTCTGATGCGTGCAGCCCAGCGTTCAACTTGTTGTCCTCCACATTTTACGAGATACAACCTTAGTTTTAGTATTGCGAAACGTGTCTGGCAAAACTGTATCAGAGAAATCACATAGTTACAAGCTCTGGTTGTCCTTAAAACTACCTGGTTACCGAGCCACCCGGGCGACTGAGAGGCCCCGCCGCCGGCTGTGCGCGGGACCTCATGCTCGCTGTGACCTGCGTGACCTGTGCTTAGTGTCACAACTAACATGGTGTGTATTCGCAATACTAAAAATAATGTTATATTTAATCCGGCGGGTGTAAGTAGATTTTTTTTTAAGTGTGGAAACCATCCAATGACTCCTCTCGCTCTGGGTGGAGCAAGAGACTTATACTGACTAAAACCACAGCTTTTCCTTCAGTCGCCCTTGGCGTCCTAGGACTACGGGTTTCCTTTTCAGAAATTTCACGCGGTTCTAGTTAGCGGGGCCCTTACGATTTTTTACGAAACGCGTGTTGACGACGACTACGCGCTGTTGACGACTGGGCTTGGTCCAGTTGATTACCGGACGGCCGGACGATGCGATTCCCATTGCTCGACGTCCACTAGTCCGCGACAACTGTGGCTGGTAGTCGGGCTTGGAATTTCGGTGGCTGGAGTGTAAGGACCTTCGTTCTCTTACGCGTGTGCCTTCCTCATTCTCCAGCATTACTGCTTCGCCGAAGGAGGCGACCGCATGATCGGTTTTCATTTCCGGTGAAAATCTGCGTCATGCGGAAGGTGAGGACGCCGTGTCGCTACTCCAGCCACTCCTCAAAGACTCAGGACTCACTGCCGCCATTATGGCGTGCCTAACCAGGACACCGCGCCAGTGGCGGTCGCAATTTCGCTATGAGATCTGGCCAGAACTCTGTCCACCATGCCGTGACTAGTCGCGGCTTCAGAGTTTCGCACCGGCGCGGCATCTCTGGCTACAGACCGCACTCGTTCAGACGGCGATGCTAGCTCAGTTTTAATTTCTATATCGTGTGTAACGTTATTCTATGACAGCAAGTACCTCTCGGTCCACGTCCCGCCCCGGTACACGAAGTACCTCCGATATCCGCACAGTCGACTGCATGTCGATAATATAGTGCTACTATGACCTCGAATTGTACTAATGTAATAGACCGTACTAGTGCTACAATCCAATCTCGGAACCTGGAATCCTGGATGGAACTCCAATTATGTACCTAGTTTGTAAAAGTATAGAAGGTAATCTTATTCCGGTTCTGTCACTAACGAGCTGCGACCTACCTTACCTAAGGTGACACTTCTCTTTTCCTTCCAAAAATAAATAAATCGCTCGTTATGTTCTTCTGTCCACACCATTCATGCATCGTGACTAATGTATTTTTTATGTGTAGTGGGAGTACAGGCGCTGGTGGGGGTGGCGGGGGTGCGCGCGGGGGTGCGCCGGGGGCGCGGGCGGCGGGGCGCAGGGTGCCGGTGGTCTGATACCCAACACCCAGATATTACTGAGAACACAACACTGTATAGGAGCCGGCCGCGCCGCCCATCGCCCGCTCGGCACCGCCGTGTGGAACACTTCGCTACGCTACGGAACGATAAAACCAACATGTAATGCTAATAGATAACTGCTATGTCGGCAACTTTGCGGATAACAATGTTTATATCGAGGATTAGTGGTATCGCGCCGAGATGCTCGTCCTCGCAGACATCTCGCTGTATTTATGAGCACATAAATCTGAGGGTACAAGCGACGTGCCCCCCTCCCCCTCGCGCCGCCCGCTCGGTGAGGACCGCAATCATTTGTCCGACCCTCGTTATAGCGAGTACAGCTCTAGCTGTGTACCAGCCGACGCGTACAGTGCGGTGCTGTGCCGCACGTGTGACGTCACTCGTGCTGACGTCACACGTGCCGGCCGCGGGCGGATCCGCGGGCTGCGACTAGTGCGCGGTGCCGGCCGCTGGCCAAAGTTCAGTTGAGCGAACTTTTTACATTGAGAATATTAACAAGCCCGCCACCGAGCGCGGATCACTCGCGCACCTAGTTTTTATTGGCGCGGTTCAATAACCCGCATCACTTCTACTCGTAGATCTGCGCCGCGGTTTCGGAGATCCCTCTAATCGTTCGATTCATTAATCGTCGTCTTCCGTAGTTGCAATCGGAGCAAACAAACCAAGGCATTTTTTGCAAACACTCTAGCTGTACACCAGCCGACGTGTATGACTGTGCGGTTTAAAAAATAAAGAAACAATTAAAGGTAGCAAATTATCGTCTATCTAGGTTTATTTAACAAAAAAAAAAAAACTGGCCAAGAATGTGTCGGGCCACTCTCAGTGTTGGGTTCCGTAATTTATTTAAGTAACCCAAAGTTACTAATTTACACATGTTGGGTTTTCGGTTGTAATTTTGGACCGCGTGAGCGTGAACCTATTTTAATCATTCTTTTTTTGTTTGAAAGAAAACATGTTTAGGATAATAAAATATGTACATTCAGTTTAAGAAAATGATTGCTTATACCTACGGTCAAATTACAAACTCAGTTCAGAAATTATTTTGTAAAATTTTTCAAAAACTGTTCATCCCATGAAGTTCAAAATAATTTTCCTAGAAAGGAAAAGTTTTACATTTGGGATATTTTTCAAAATTATAACTGGAGGGGAGACTTCTCACTTAGACTTCTCACTTCTCACAGAATGTTTTATGTGATATATTGTTGGATAGGTATTTAAAAATAAATATGGGTTTACGGAAAACATTTTTTGATAAAAAAAAAAAATGTCCCAAATGTGTTTTCAAACTTATGGTTCAAAAGTTACCTATAACCTGTAAGTAATACACGCAGTGACGTTTCAATAGACAGCTTTTTATTCATAAATTGTACATATACATTACAACAGATGGCACTAGTGGTAGCATAAATAAAACCTTATTTATAAATGATTTGTTACAATATCAACACCTAACTAACTTTTGAACCATAAGTTTGAAAACACATTTGGGACATTTTTTTTTTTATCAAAAAATGTTTTCCGTAAACCCATATTTATTTTTAAATACCTATCCAACAATATATCACATAAAACATTCTTTTTTCCACTTTTTATTTTGCCACTTTGTGTTTGATATACATGTCATATTGGTACTAAATTTCAGCTTTCTAGTCCTAACGGTCACCGAAATTATCCCCGGGCGGACAGACAGACAGATATGGCGAAACTATAAAGATTCTTAGTTGACTACGTAACCCTAAAAAGACACAAAGTCACACAGGTACTTGAGAACAATTTTTCCTTCCTTATAATATACTTACTTTCGTTCGTCACCACTGTCACCACGTCGTACTCGTATGTAAACTCATCAAATACATTAACTGCTTTCTATTTTAAGTATTGTACTTTTTGGTGATAAATGTGGGATATGAAACAAAAAAAAATACAAATAAATTTACATTTTTTTCAAAATTCAGTTTTGATGATAAGATCCATGAAAGGGATGTAGGGAACTCCTCAAGTATCACTGGTAACTTCATGGATTTTGGTATTTCCATCGAGGACTTTTTGATGTAGTGGAAATGAAGAAGAATGCAAATAAATAAATGCTTTTAAATAGTTATGTTGAAAATTGTAACACTTCCCCGTGCGGTCACTTACCACGAATTGAAGTTGCACAAACATACAAACGTAGTGGTTCAACCCGTCAATACGTTGAGTTGAGTACCTAGTAGATGCTGCTCAGCAGATGTGTGGGTACCTGTACGGTGAGGGAGACAGTGTGTACTCACAGCGTGTGCAGCGCGGGCAGAGGCGGCAGCGCGGCGGCGCTCAGCTCGCTGATGAGGTTGCCGGCCAGGCTCCTGCAACAAGCGCACGTTACATGCTCGTCCGTCCCACTCCGCTGCGCTCCTAGTGTGAGCGCCACCGGTACTTACACGTGTTCCAAAATAGAATCAAGTAAACTAGATTATCAAATAATATTTTGGTTTAACTAAAAATATCTTTATGTTTTTCCAGATTTAGATTATCCGTGTAGTGCTAGCGTCCTGCGCAGTGAGGAATGTAGGTCGCCAGTGTCGAGTTGTAGGGAGCACCCAGCGCGCGTCGCCTCCGTGCGGCACACAGCGTGCAGGCTGGGACGGAGCGCAGCCGGGGGACGCATCATGTTGTTGTTTTTATTTTAGTTTTTATGTAAGTGCTTATCTGTTCATTGTATGTGTGCTAAATAAACGAACTTTCTTTCTATACGGGATGTGGGTTAGGGGTGCGGAGGGGTCAGATAAACGTCATCGTGAGTAGAGAGCACGACCACATGAGCAGATACACAGTACAGACGCAAAGCTTCATAAGAACGTGTCACATGGTTACCTAGTTTGGTAGGGTTGTCACGATAGGTGAAAACAAATGGAATAAAACTTTATTCAATTAGTTTTAACTCATTGTGCAAAAGTGTAATTGTCATAGTTAAACGATAATAATTGTGGTAATATTGTAAAGGCGTGGCAAATAAAACAGAACTTTGTATTTACAGAGAAACAATTTGTACTTTGCAATTTGCAATAAAATATTAGTCTACAAGGTGTCATTGACATGTTAGCGCAAACGAATACCATTGATCCAGTACATGATTCTGGACTCCACAGTGGTGGAATTTTTCGTCGGTTAATTTTCAAATTTTTGAAAAAAAAGTTTTGTTTTTTTTTTATTTTTTACCTGTATAAAATCGTTATTCTAACCAATCCCAATGTTAGTTTTGGAAAAAAGGAAAAAAAAAAATTCCCAAAAAAAAATTTAATAAAAAAGTCATCGAGGCAAATAAAGTCGTTATTCTAATCAAACCCGATGAAATTATCAATTTAGAATGTAATTCACTCATTTTTTTCGTAAAAAATGTTAAAATTACGTTTTTATACAGTTTAATTTAAAAAATAATATTTATGTATTCGTTTGCGTTAAGATTTCAATGACACCCTGTATAGTCCTGTATCATGTAACTCGCGACACTTGGTCGACACCTCGTGCTGCGCTGCTGTAGCTCAGCACTCCGATGTAGCGGGATCGTGTGTCGTGCACTCGGGCCGATCGCAAGGAAATTTAATGATATTCCTTCTTTTCGTCATCAGCTCATCAGTCAGCATCAAACGGTATATAAAACTGTGCAGGAGACATCGGAATCACGTCGCGCACTAATTGCTGCTGTGACAGTTTGATGTCGACGTTCCTGGCTGGCATGGAATGAATGAATTCTGTGAAGTTAGTCGCTGTAGCGCGTCCCCCGCGCCGCCCGCTCGCTATTAATTATAAATACCGCGAATTATGATGCGCTATATATAGCAGTAAGTCGGTAAGTGTGTCGCGCGCCGCGGCATCGCTGCCCTCCTCTCGTGCGCACGCTCGTCCTGTGATTAGGTTCGCTAGCAATATTTCCTCTACCTGATATTTTATTTGATTTAAAGTCCAAAAATATTTCCCGCCCAGCCCAATGGTGGAACGCGAGGGCTCGTCAGACTTTTACTGACGAAAGCCAACCTTCCTTTGTGTTCTAGAGTCGTGGTCACTCTCCCAAAAGTTCCTGCAGTCCTAGCAGGTCAATACCTGCAGGGGCGATCCCCTACTGGACGGACTGCGCCCATTCAGGTTTGTTCACATCTCTCTGAGACCCGCATACACGCCGTCGATTTAGGCTTGGCCCGTACCGGACGGCGACCTACCCTTTGCTAAATCGCCCGCGAGAAGTGGCCGGCCAGTCACAACGTCCGGAGCGTCGCCTTTTGCCCCTGGTGCCCAGGGGCAAAAGGCGTAGTGTGTACTCATAATTTTTGTAATTTATTGTCTATGTGTATGTACTAATAACAACCTATATAATCATGTGTAATCTAATAATGTAAAGAGTCAGTCCGGCTTACCTGGGAAAGCCTGGGCCCCGGCCATGGAGGAATTCGGGTCGCGACTGAGAAGCCTCTTGAGCGCATGGGTCCAGTCCCACTTCGCTAGAAGACGGGGAAACTGTTCCTCATCGGGAAGCTGGGGCGCTCTGGCGACACTCCGTCCGCGTATCGACCCTTTGTGCTCCTTGACGAGATAGGCAAGCTCTTCAAGAGTAATTGCAGACCGCCTCATCGCACACCTGGCACGGAAGGGGCCAGATCTTGCGGACGGCCAGTTTGGGTTTTGCAAGAGGCGCTCCTCCTTAGACGCCATCATGTGCATGTGAGCCCTCACGTCGGGGGACGTGGTATACCGGGGCAGGCGTGTCTTTGGTCATCGCCAACGCCTTTAATTCTCTGCCCAGGAGTAGCATTGGGAGGACACTCCGGTATCGACGGGTGCCCGCCTACCTCTACCCTACATATCGGACAGGTACATCATCTACTTGATCATCAGGGAGTGTAAACGGCGGGAGATGTCGTGCGGTATCCCACAGAGATCGGCACTAGGACCACCCTTGTGGGATGAGCGTGGTCTGTTACGCAGACGACACGCTGGTCCTGTCGCAGAGAAAGTCGTACCAAGCGGCGGTCGAACAGCAACAGTTACAAACTAGAACCACCAGGCGAACTAGAAACTGTTCGGGCTCGAGGTGGTACTGCTCAAGTGCGAGGCCATGTGCTTTCACAGCACTTGGAACGCGCCACTATCGGTTTCCCAATTAACGGTAGGAGGAGTTATAACATCATCGGTGCCAGGTCGGCGATAAAGTACTTGTCATCGGCTGCCGCAACAAGTCGCAGTACGGCAGGCAGAGTTACGGCGGAATCTTATGGTGAAGTGGCCACAGCGACTGTCGCAACCAGTGCTGGACAAGCTATAATTACAACGGTAAGTGCCCTCTTTGAAGCGTGGCTAGAAAGGCCTCACGGCGTCCTCACCTTCCGCATGACGCAGTTTCTCACCGGACATGGCAAGTTTGGAAGATACCTGCAACGGATTCGTGTAGAAGTAACACTCAGCAGTTTCTTCCGTCTGAATTCGAAACTTCCTGTTTCGGCACTTACTGGCCAAGTCCAAGAGGACCTGGCCTGCATCAGGCAGTAGCTGAGGACGCCGTGTAGCCTCTCGGTCACTTCTAAAAGAGTTGCCTTAAATGGCCACGATAGTGGTGTGCCCAATTGCCCACAGTTTCAACAACTGCGTCTCTTGCAGATTACACTTGCCAAAATTGTTTATTAGCGGAGAAAATAATTACAAACTCCTAAAGGGAGGTTACTTCGCACAGAATATCAGCTTACATAATGTAACTGAAATAGTAAATAAGCAAGAGCAGTGCTGGGGGGGGGGGTTGGATGGGCAAGACAACAGAACTCGCAGTTTAACTATTGCGCGTATTTACTAAGTTTAGTGGCGACTGCAAGTGGGTCAGCTCCGTTTGTCGGGAACTTTGTTCAGTAAGAACGCGCTAATATACGTGTTTGCTGCTGTCGCCTCGGCCCGCGGGACGCCACACTACGCGACAGTGTACCAGCCGCCTCGAGCCACTGGTTGTAACTAATTGACGCGTCGTTTGAAGAAGTGAGTAGGTTACGCACAGGGTCTGCAGGTGGTGCAGCGGCGCGAGCGCGTGCGTGGGCACGTCGCGCAGCAGGTTGCGCGCCAGGCGCAGCGTGCGCAGCGCGCGGCAGCCCCACAGCGCGCCGCTCTCCAGCTCCGAGATGAAGTTGTCTTCCACCGACCTGTACACACAAAGCGACTCATTACTCGCTCGGCTCCACCGACGTCACAGTAAGCGCTCACTACGCACAGTAGAGACAGTATTATTTATTTCAAGTGGCCCATTCGTTACGCTCAAGTTCATAATATATGGTCGCTTCATTTTCGAGTTATTTGTTTTAGTTAGAGACTCATTGCACGCAGCTATTAGTAGATAACAATATGGACAATCACCCTTATAATGTTTACAGTTGAGACACCTTTCTTAAAGCGACCTGAAGTCCAGCTGGCCGGTTCAGGTTGCCAGATGATCAGATTTGTGGTAATAGTAGATTATGTGATTACTGGATTCCGAACGAAAGGAACGTCAGTGTGGGAGAAATATAATTTACTGCCGAGCGTGTGAAGGAGTCCAAGACAAAAACATCTTTTTTTTTCTTTTTTTGGTTTACTCTACTTACTACACCATCTGTGGTATAATAAAAGATTATTTACTAAATCAAATTATTACTAAGTAAACTAAAAAATCATATTATGTAAACACCACATGAACTAAAAAAAATGTGTTTGTGTGAGTTTAGGTACTGACACTCATGATAGGTACGCTTGTTGAGTCGGAACTACTACACTATAAATATAATAAGTTTTTGTGAACTCCAATCACAAAAACTTATCACTCAGATAAGAAGTAAGAAGATCCAGAGAGGAATTCCGGATCCCGTAATGCTGGAGAGTCCTGTTTAAAGTTGGAGCATGAAGAACACAATCAACAGCCTTGGACAAACCACAAAATATTTTTCGTTACTCAAATAGTCATATTTTGTATTGTAGTAGGCCTGAAGTTGCTTGCGGAGCGGGTTGAGAGTACTTTTCATCCCTAGGAAGAATTACTTTCAACTGACAGCTGTCAATTATTAAAAAAAGAAATACAATGATAATATTATTTTTTGACGTGACAACGTCTTAAATTAGGTTGCGGCTGGGAGTCACTTATGAAAAAGTGTAACGCTCGGTAACGTTACGATGAGTCACCGAACGAGAGAGAGGCCCGCCGAATGCCTTGCGTCTCTCTCCCACTCAACTATGATCGGTCTGCCGCGCGCGCAGCACTAGAGAATTAGGACGTTGTCACGTAAAATCTTCGCCCGTAAAACCGACTTTACAGGCAACCATTTTTTTTTCAATGACTACATAAATAAACGAGTTTATAAAATACTTTCAGAGAAAGCGATTGTGAGGTTCAAGCCCAAAACGCCGACACATTTCTTGTATGTGTTATATGTTACAGCGGCAATAGAAACAGTCTGTGAAAATATGAAGTATCAGTAGTAAAGTGATGCGTGAGGCAGCGAGTGCGGCGGCCAGCGCGCGGACCTACTTGTTATTTATGTAAACGGCACAAGGCCGGCGGAAGCTAGCTCTTCCTGGCGAGGCAGCCTCCTCGCTCGCGCGCCACGCGTGCGCCACGCGTGCGCCACGCCGACACCGCACCAGCACCACACGAGTCGCCAACCCCACTCGGAACAACGTTGAACCTTATCTCATCTGCTTCGACGCGTTACGAATACATTTTTTAAATATGAGAGTGAACAAAAAGGGATAGATACGTGTCTGTTAAAATAAGTGACAGAATCCGGATACATCAGTAGTAACTCGCGTGCTACTATTGTATGTGAGCGATATCTAGTAACTGTCACCGACACTGCTGACTCAATATCTACGTAGGTGCCTATTGGTTCATCCAAGCCGATATATTATCATGATAGTTGGGTATGTATGCAATAAAGTCCTTTCTGACGTCCTTGGAAAGGTGCTAAACGTAGCTCGCGGACATATGAATGTGATTGGCACTAAATAAAACAACAGTCCACTTAAGCTGATAATGTAGAAGCGAGTGTAATGGGCAACACTTTCTCCGCGCTACAGCCGCCGGCGACTGTTCCCTCTGTGGCGCGCAATGACGCAGCGTAAGCTGACGGCGCGGCCGGGGGGGGGGGGGGAGGGCGGAGGGGCTCTGGCTGGCGATGATCTAAGTAGGTACTACAATAAGTATTGAGTACTAGGATGCAATGCGCACACACGCGGGCGGTGGCGGCGGCGGCGCTCTAGACCGCGACCTCCACGCCGCGCGCCGTCCTCAAGCCACACTAGGCACTCGTGCAAAAAGTTGCACGGTTTCCACTTCATATTCAGTTTGTCATTGACCTAAAAGCCATGAGGCTGGTTGCCCCACAACAATCCACAACAGCATACAATCCGTGAGTCATGAAGTCATTTCAGTACAGTCACAAATCTGAACTAATACCATTTTATAAAACTGAAGAGGGCGTCAAGAAGCGCAGGCGATTCCCGGCTACCGAAGGGTTAATTACTGTACAATGAGACGTACGAGGCGGCGACACGTAAATATTACACACATCAAGATATACCAACTGCAGCAGCGAGCTGGTGATGCGCTACTAAACAAATGGCGTCGAAGTAATGACAGCTTATCCGACGCTTATCCAACTGGTTGTTGCGTAAAGTATCACTACACAGTGTGCCGCGGGGACGTGTTTTGAGAAAACCTTCTCTCATAATAGGGTATCAATAAAACCCGCATCGGGTGCAATGAATATCTGCGCACTGCATGCACTGGAACATCGATATAAAGGCGGGTCCAGACATGTATCATTTGCCCGATCCGATCACCGTATGCGTATCGTCGACGCATATGTGGACGGGTAATGATATATGTATCATGAATTCATGATACGGGATCTCGATAAGCCGCCGTTATGATATGAACCGTCCCATGTTGTGTCGGTTTTTGTCCGATCATCAAAAGCAGAAACTGATCTGGGCAATTTGATACGCGATCATGACTATTGTGAAGATACGGATACGGAGCTAATCGGAGGCGTCCACAACTTGATACGGGGCTTGATACAATACGCAGATACGGATACGGTGATAGGATCGGTCAAATGATCATGTCTGGACCCGGCTTAATATGTTCATGTGTAGCGCCCGCGCCCAGCTCGCATGGTACTGATCGCGGACACACTCGCGCGGTGGCGGCGTCCTCCAGACGCGCCGTTCATTCCCATTACTTATGTATTTCTTTGCACATTCTACTTTACTTTGCACATACCTACCTACCTAGGTGCTGTAGGCATAGATGCATTTAAGGAAATGTACAGTGGACGACTTCCGAGTGATATGACGATGATGTGTGTAATCTGAATGTATTGTTTATTTATTATTACTATTATTTACTTTGTTAGGAAGCCAGCTTATAATTTATAAGTTTTTCAGCTATTTATTTGATCAAAGACATGGTATAGATGTACAAATATAAGTACACGAATATATATTTTTTGACGAACTATGCGTTTTTTATTTTATTACGAAATTATTAAAACATTTAAATGTAGTAGAACTGTTTTTAAATCTAATTAATTCGACGGTCGAACAACTGAGAAAAAAAATCTCACTGGTTCGACGGACGAACAATTGAGAAAAAAAATCTCACTAGTTCGACGGTCGAACAACTGAGAAAAAAAATCTCACTAGTTCGACGATCGAACTAATGAATCGAAGTAATGGGAAGGAACGGCAGGCGCGGCGCTAGCGTGGCTGGCATGCGGTCGCGCAGGATCGCGCCGCCATCGCCAGCGCGAGGCGTGTGAAAGCGGAGCGCGCGCGGGTCGCACGCGGCGCCACTCGCGGTGCGCGGCTCCACCGCGGCGCACTAGCCGCATCCACAGCGATCGAGTCGCCAGTGCCGAGCTCGCTCCCCATCCCGTGCGCCGTCGTCACACATACATACAGGGCCTCAAGTCTGCTATTACAGTAGTGTCAGAATAGCCGATCATTGATTTCAAAATTGTTGATTTTGACAAGTTTGGTAATCTACTAATATTATGATGGCGTTATTATGACTTTCCAATAATCAACCAGTGACACATTATTGAAATATTTTTTTTAGAATGGTAGGTAATTTCGTAAACAAATAAATATTTGACATATGCGGTAAATTAATAAAATTTTGACAGTTCCTTTATTCAGTGACTTACGATTAGAATGTTATTGCAGATACCACCGCACGAGTAGTCACGCCCGGAATATGTTTTCTTATCGTAGTATTTATGTACGTCACCGTAAAAATGTAAATACTGTTTACATTTTTACGGTGTTACATTATAATCTATCTCACGACATTGTAAACTATCGAATGATTGTGAGCCGGAACATATTGCTTTCAATTTAACGCTATATATTTTGGTAGATTATAATTTAACGAAGTGAAACAAGCAAATTGCGAAATGGTATAGAACGGAACGAATTTCGAGCGCTGATTGATTGCACGCCATGTGTCACCATATTAAAGAGATATTTGTTACATCAAGATATTTGTTTGTTAATTCGTTTGTAGATTGATTTCGTGTTAAAAAAAACTTACAGCTTTAGAAACAGCTATATGAAATGTTGTGGACGCAAAATTAATCTGTGATTAACCAAAAAAGTGCAGTAGAACTGTAAGACTGAAGAATCAGGACAAACAAGTCTTCAGAAAATTATTATTTTATTTATTGGTTATTAAATTTGTGATTTAACAGTTTCATTGCAATGGATTTATCGAAAAATAACGCTTTGAACTCTTAAAGGTTTAACTGTGCGGTTCACTATCTTTCCATAGTCAACAATATCACGAGATAGATTATAATTAGACGGTATTTTTTTTATGGTAAGTATAATTACCCAATGACAAATCCCGCCCTTGGGCAGAGCGGAAAACAGTGTCAGTCTCTTACTGACTAAACAACCTACTCCATTCCTACGTTGCCATATATATAACGGCCAGCGCCATCCTTTCGGATGCGAACCGTTGGCCCCAGTTGGCTTCGACCCTTCTGCAGGCTTGGCAATTTTACGGTGACATAATAACTAAATGAGTCATGAGTATTCCGATAGTAGCAACAATTCTTTAGTAGGTCCTCCTGCTGGCGTCGTTTATCCTCAATGAGGGTCGTGACCTCGACGAATAACTTTTTGATGGACTATATTTCGCCATGTTGCCCTATCTTCGGCGATGCGGATGGCGTCGCAGACTGTGGCCTCCAGTGTAGCACGGATTTGGTCTGACCAACGTATTGGACTCATCACCTTTCTTCCTGGCAATGTGGCCAAAGAAATCAAATCATCCTCATTGAGTTCGGCTATTATGGAGTCATTGGTTTGATGCTCCGTGCTCCGTCCAGTGGATTCCGAGTATTTTCCTTAAAACCCACATCTGAAAGGCGTCAATCCGGCAACGGGCAATGGTCAGCTTTTTTAAGGGTCCAGGTCTCCGCACCAACAGGAAGATGGAGAATATGAGGGTGGTAACGAGCTTTCTGTTGGTCTTACGCGAGTTGTTCCTGTCGATTCAGCTGTGACATAGCGCTCGTTGCCATCACAATGCGTCTTATGTCCTGCTCACACGATCCATTGTTAGTTATGTTTTTTGGAGTTGGTTGGTTGGTTGAATAGGATCACAAATTAATTTTTGGTTCTATTTTCACGCTTAAATGGGGATTTATTTATAGTGATCATTGCCTACTATTTTTGACGTTCACTTGCTATTTTTAAGCTATTACATTTTACTAAATCTGGTGGTCAGTTCAACATAAGCTGTAGGTATGGTGATCACTAGGGAATAGTGAGATGTGAATTTCGAACGTCAATAAAATTACTCCCTCGCGATGCTCGGGAGCTAATTATATAAATTCCTCGCTGGCGATCGGGATTAAAACTTAGCAATCTTTGTTTCGTTTGGAATTTAACATGTCAGTCACCGCTTTATTCCCTAGCCACAGGATTTGCTATGTTATCCCGGGAGTAGGTTTTCCTAGACCAATGTTGTACATGCAGGCCGACGAAGCCGTGGGCAGCAGTACATTATACGATGAAGCTCACCATTAGCCGCAGGAGGCACCGGGCCGCGCACAACTCACTGCGAGCCGTTTGCTGACACACAATGCCCGCGTCGTCGCAAACAACCCGCTGTTGTTTGCCATCACTTACCGCCCCCGCCTCCCCCGCCGCCCCCGACGATGGCGCGCGGCGCATGTAAAATATGGCCGCTATATATTTACTGTTTACCAACTATTTCTTTGCAAATGTTCCGAGGTTATTTATTGTCACGCCGGGGACGGCCGGCGGATTAATTTGAACAGAGTGATGTATCGGTGAGCGAGGGCGCGCGTGTCAGGCAGCGGACAGTGGCCGGCGCGATTCTACTCACGACTCACTAGTTGCATTACGCAGGCGGCCGTTTACAAAGGTCAAAAGTAATATTTTAGAAACATGTCGTCGGCGTCGGCTTTCCGGAATACTTCCATGTAGGCATTTTATAATTTGGAAGGAAACTTATCCCACCCTGTGTGCACTCACTACGGACTTGGTTCCAAGTTAAATCACGCGAGCGACGAGAGCGTGTGTGTCACGACTTCCCTCTCGCCTCTGCTGTTGTTTGAGAATGAATGTTTAGAATGGCAGTCTAAGTGTGGGTCCACACTGCAAGCCTAGCGCGGATGCGACGACGGGCGCGAAATATCAAACATATGAAACTCACATTTGCGTCCATATTGTAGTGACTAAGGCGGGAGCCTAGTACAGGCGGATGAAACTTCCCTACATTATCGCATCACAAAAAATATCATACAAACTAGCTCCCTCAAGTGGTGGAGGAACCGAGTTATTTGTTGAGTTGACAAAAAAATTATAAAAGAGGGCAGTAGCTACATAAAGAAAACAATTGAATAAAAATAATGTTAACAAAAACATGTTTTAAAACTCTGATATAAACTACAGTATATTTATTTTCTACTTGAAATTAATTAGAAAATAAATACACCTATAATTATTATAAATTACATAATTATTTAATTATACCTATATTTTTTCACCACGGCAACCCAGTGTTTTGTTTAGGGGAAACTAGTTCGTTCATATTTGAATGAAGTTGTTTGTGGTTTCGTGCGTTTTGCTTTGAGTTTATTGTCTTATTTATTATGGCTTGGCTTGATTACGGATTTTCTGATATTCTACGTGTTACGACATCACCTGGCTTGTTACTTGGACCCCGGACAGATTGCATAACTGACAACTTGGCGCTTAGTAACCTACACGGACTTCGTTTTTATCTTTACGGACTTGGTTTTAAAAATGCCGGAAACGACACAATTAAAGTGCTTTTTTGGATGTGTCATTGACGGTAAGTGATAACTTACTTTAATTATTCATTAGTAACTTATGTATCCTATAGGTAGTTAAGTAGGTACTTAAAAGGAAACCCAACAACTGAGATCTAGTTCTCACTAGATCTCAGTTGTTGGGTTTCCTTTAACTCTAGTTACCATTTGCACCCAATTACATTAAGGTGGATGTTACGGGTTGCTCATTGCCATGTTCAAGTTTTAAGAACAAGTTTTAAATTTAATACTAAACTTCATTTTGAGCTCTCTGGCAATAGCTCAGCTTATCCTCAACTTCAAAAGGCTGGCACTATTGTATCGTCATACCAGAGTCCCAACAAGCAAAAACCTCCCAAAACAACCAACCCCAACACTTACCCAAGAATCTGATGATTTTGCCATTGCAAGTGGAACTGGTTAGTGTTTTGATAAGAATACTATAATTCAGTTTTTGTATGGAACTCAATGTCATGTATTTAAACTATTGAGCCCCAAGCGAATACTGGCATTTGGTCACTTCCTATCTTTCTATTATGTCTCTAATAACAGTATTGAAAAGGTTAAAAGGGATTAAATAAAAACAATGGAAAATGCACTCTATCAGAGTAACCAAATAATAAAATGAAATATTGCCACATGAATAAAAATCTACTTAAATTAATTGTTTATTGATCTAAATAATCAATATTATATTTTATTCTTGCCTAAAAACTTATTTTTTAATATTTTTACATTACCAATCCAGCAGATGTTATAACAGTTACTGGTAAATGCTGATGTTTATGATATCTCACCTGTTGTGCATATTGCAGCTATGTAAAACAGCTAATGTCCATCTGTTTTATATTTCACATTAAACATAAAATAAAAATATGAAATTTCAGGACCGCTTCACCGATTCCCCAAATGGGAATATCCTCATATGGAGAAGTTTAACCAGTGGAAATCCGTACTTGATAGTGCAACTCAGGAGAGAGGAAACAACTATATATATAATTGAATACGTATTTGCCATCATCACTTTGAGGATTATTTTAAGTCGCCAAGCAGACGATTGACAGGAAATGCTATCCAAACATTGAATTTAAGTAAGTTCTACATAGTCTATTTCGAATTTTGCATATACTTCAAAATAGTCAGTATTTTATTAATTTTTTTTCCAAGATATTTCACAAGAGAGTCTAAAACACTTTGTCAATTAAAAAAAAACAAATGTATTCAAAGCCCGAGCCAGACCATAACAATTTAACAAACCATGGATCTTAGTTGAAGAATACAATATGAATATTAACAACATATGAAGTGGCTCAAAAATTTAACAAACTTCACATACTTAGATTAGGGTTGTTGTTGATGCAAATGTCGTAAGAATTGATATATATTTTATTTACAGCCTTGCCAAGAAGTACACAAAGTACACATCTTCAGCAATTTCCTGAAGTCGTAACAATTACATCTGGTACATTGCAATCAGAAGCAGAGCCAATAACCTCACCAACTGGTACGTTATTAATTTACTTTTTATTTAAAGAAACAAAAACATGTAACAACAATGTAACATTACATTTTATAATACTTATTCTGTTTTACCATCATCTAAGCTATGTTTTAATTTTAAGTTACATACAGGTTATAGAAAAAACCATTACTTTTTTCTTCTATTTACAAAAAAAAAAAAATACATTAAATTAAATCAATATTTTTGATTTGCAGATTTACTGCAAACTGACCAAATTAGGTAAAACTGTACAATACTGGACGCGGAAATTTTGAATTTAAGGGGGAGGGGGTGGAGGGGGGGATGGTGCCTCCTCCCCCAAACCCCCTCCCAAATAAAGAAAACGCATAGTTTTGGAGATATTTAAAATTAAAAGTTTTGAGGTTAGGTATCAGAAAATCATACATTTTATGCATTTTTTGAGGAAAATTTGTGGGTTTTTGGAGAGAGGGTCACTCTCAACCCCTAGATCTAACCCCCTGTAGTAGCAAATGTATATTATATATACCTATAGTTATTTAAAAGTAAAAAGAAAAAAATCTTCGGGAGCGTTCTACATTGTATTTAAATATTTGTGCATTGAAAGTTTTCTGGGTGGTTGAAAAAAAAATAACCATAACCTAAATCTATCCGAGTCGAGGTACGCTAAATTTAGTGTGGGTGGTTTAAAAAAAAAAAACCCTAACTTAAATCTATCCGAGTCGGGGTGCCCTAAATTTAGTGTGGGTGGTTTAAAAAAAAAATAACCCTAACCTAAATCTATCCGAGTCGGGGTGCTCTAAATACAGTGTGGGTGGTTTAAAAAAAAAATAACCCTAACCTAAATCTATCCAAGTCGGGGTGCC
Organism: Mythimna loreyi; assembly: GCA_029852875.1. Lineage (NCBI taxonomy): Eukaryota > Metazoa > Arthropoda > Insecta > Lepidoptera > Noctuidae > Mythimna > Mythimna loreyi. The sequence goes on along the minus strand of CM056795.1, from coordinate 132,213 downwards.
CAAAATTTAGTGTGGGTGGTTTAAAAAAAAAATAACCCTAACCTAAATCTATCCTAATTGGGGTGCCCTAAATTTAGTGTGTGTGGTTTAAAAAAAAATAACCTTAACCTAAATCATCATTTAGCTACTTTGTCTGTGCACAAATATTTATATACAATGTAGAACGCTCCCGGACAATTATTTTTTTTACTTTTAAATGCCTATAGGTATACATTTGCTACTACAGGGGGATGGATCTAGGGGTTGAGAGTGACCCTCCCTCCAAAAACCCATAAATTTTCCTCAAAAAATGCATAAAATGTACGATTTTCTGATACCTAACCTCAAAATTTTTAATTTTAAATATCTCCAAAACTATGCGTTTTCTTTATTTGGGAGGGAGTTTGGAGGAGGAGGGGCCTTCCCCCCCTCCTCCCCCTCCCCCTTAAATTCAAAATTTCTGCGTCCAGTATTGTACAGTTTAGCCCCAAATTATCCAGCCATCAACTGAGCAGTTCCCAGTGGTGGAGCCATCAACATCCAGCTTTGCACAGTTTGAAGTAGAGACAGAGTCAAGAGCATTATGAAATGGTTAGTAAACTTTTAAAAAAATAAAATTACATGACAATACTTTAACACAGTATATTAACTTGCTGCACAAATTTTAATAAAATAAAGATAATATCTTTCACATGGAATAGAATAATACTTTAACGTACACTAAAAAAGTAACATTTTCATTGAAACTTGTATGAAAGGGTACAAAGGCGGTCTTATTGCTGACAGTAATTATTCGCTTTAGCGTTAGTCACTCTATATATATATATCACTCAGGACTACTTAACTTGGCTCTATCTGATACTATGTTGGTCTACCACCGTCTGACACATCAGTGATGGTAGTACCACAGTAACTACCTCTTTCTACTTTCCTTATTGTTTTTTTTTAATATCCTTATTATAGTACCAATTATTCTTTATTATATAATTACCTCCAGTACACTGTATTTAAACTTTCTATTATTCTAAGTATTACTTATATATTTTATTTTCCTGCTTACCTTTGTATATTTGAATGGCCTGCCAGTCTAATAGTTAGTGACCTTGACTGCTATGCGGGAGGTTGTGGGTTCGATTCCCAAATAGGACAAAATATATTTGTGTGATGAGCACGATTATTTGTTCTGTGTCTGGGTTTTATTTATCTATAATATGTATATACACACCACACATACACAGTATATACTTATATGTAAGTATGTTTATCAGCTGTCTAGTACTCATAACACAGACACAAGCTCTGCTTAGCTTGAGATTAGATGGCGTTGTGTGATAGTTGTCGAATATTATATTATTATTATAAGAACTAGTTTAGGCGGCGTATTGTCTGCCAATCAGTGTGAATCATTTTATTAAATAGACTATTTGTTTTTTTCAGCAGACCCAAAGAAACGCTTTTTGAAGCAGGAATCTTCGTTTAATATTATCCAGAGGAGAAATGGGCAAAATGGGAACACCTAAAAATGTTTTTGGAAATCGATGTTGGAGACGACGAGATTAGACTGGTAAACAAATTAACAGAAAACCATATCATAAAAGATAAAATAAAAAAATGAAAGTGAAGTTAGCTGCACAAGTGTTCAGTCAACGAGTATCGTCTGCCATTCGATTTTCAGCAAGTAAGTGTAAATTACATTACATAAATTTTTGGTGGCAATCTAAACACTTATAAGAGAAGCTCTAATTTACATTAAGTATACTCTCTCTATTTTCGCTCTAATTTTAATACTCTAAACGTCCCATTCACCATTTATAAATCTGGATATTTTATTATAAATCTTTAAACATTGTATGAAAACATTGTTGTATCTTTAAATTGTGTTCATTTATACAATACTTGCTGATCCCCGTGGTTTCACTCACGATCCGTTCCTTTGAATGTATGATGTCATGTTTCTACATAACATCATGCTATGACTACCACCATATTCTTATGAATGTGTCATTCTGGTGCAAAATCTATTTGTTACTGTAAATGTTCCAAAAGTCGTTCAGTAGCTCTCATTGATTGAGTAATAAACGTTCAAACATCTTCACAAACTTTCATATATATAATGATAATAGGATAAAAGAGTAATTAATAATATGTATTTTCTTTTTCAGGACATGGAATAAATACTACCAGCAGAATGTGAGGGAACAGCAGATTTCCTCCTAATTTTTGATAGATTTTATTTGACTCTTTTAATGGTCATTCCTACAAAGATGACTTCAAAATATATAAAAGCTGCATCAAAAGAAATTCCCCTTACTTCCAACTTTGGGATGATTTGCTTCCAATTTTAGAATCAATCAAATTTGAATCAATAAAATAAAGAAGTGGTGTTAATCAAGTAAAATATGAGTCGATTCCTTCAATTAAAAAATGGATTACAAATATAAAAACATTTTTGAAATGTGGGAATACTTATCAATCACTCATAAATTTACTAATATCGTAGCTAGAAATTTTAATCAGGACCCATTAGAAAACTTTTTCGGTTCTACTAGAAGTAATGGTGTTAGAAACAATAATCAATGTTTTAAAAGCATTTATGAATTGTAATCAATTCATAAATGCTTTTAAAACATTGATTGTTAATAATCGTAATTCACCTCATTCTGCAAGAGCGAACTGTGAAGAAGACTTTAATACAATTAAGCAATCACTGTCCCATCTGATCAGTAACAATCATGATGATTCTCACACTGTTGATTTTGCATGTAATATAGATTCGTTGCTGAATATTATGTCAGAAATTAAAAATAATGACTACTGCATGCTGAATCAAAAAAATATGTAACGGGGTATGTGATTAAGAAATCAAAATCAAAAATCTTTAAAAACTGTTCAAATTGTCTTGGTAATTTATGTAGATCTAGTATTGATTTTTATTCATTTAATTATGAAACTGATTACACTAAAAAATCATTATTTCATCTAAGTGATTGATTTATAAATTTATTGAATAATTGCATGCCTGAGGCATGCAATTATTCATAATCCCACATCAAAATGTATAAAACATCAATTTTTTTATTGATTCTGTGTGTGATTTTAGTATTATAACTTGTGAAAAACATAAAGTTGATTTGGTTAATTTTATTTGCAATTTATCTATTAAAACGATTGTTCACAGTTGGTGTCTAGGGGTAAAGATTGATTGTTAAATGGCAAAAATCAGTTTTTGATAGGAATGACCATATAAAAAAAGGCTTCTGAATATTATAATAAAAGAAAACGATGAAGTTAGTTAATAATATAATTTTAACCCATAACCACTTGACGTCAATTTTGGAGGGAATTTTGTTTTTTTTTTTTTTAACAAATACAAAGCTGGCGACTGACATGATTATTCGCTCGATATGAGCACGTTACAAGAGCATTGGCACGAGCCAATGCTCATGTCTTTCGCCAGCTTCAAAGTCGATCAGTCAGTATTTCTGCAATTGAAAATTCAGAATAGTTATTCCAACTTAGATGTTCCACTTAGGATTGTTGCATGCCAATTGCATACTTAATGCATATCAGCAACAAAGAAAATATGCATTTAGTTATATTGTAACCACTGTGCTTTATACTGCATGCATATATAGTATTGATTATATATTTTTTCATTTTTGTAAGTTAATAAATTTGTTTCCTAAAATGTGTTATGTTTATGCTAAGATTTTTATTTTTGCTTAGTGTATGAACTTTTGATGGTTAAAAATGTAGTTAATCAAAATTCATATCAAGACATAAATTTGTTTATTGTAGTAATTGAGTTTTATGATTTTTAAACATGGAAAATGCGAAAGGTTGTTTTCAGGATTAATAGTTAATAGTTTAACTGTAAAACCTTGTCTGTACACCAAACTGCGCGTGTTGGATTACGGCCCATTCTTTCCTAAGAGGCATGAGTCCCAGCCGTGGGAACATTATAAGGCTATGTTTAACTGTAAAACGTCAGGTGGCTGAGGGTTTTTGTTTACATTTTATTTCATAATAATGGTGAATTGTGTTTCTACTTAACTCCACCATGTTTGTACTTAACTCCCATATTTTAATAAAAATTACAAGTACATAAAACTGGTGTTTAATTTTTATACTGGCGTATTCTTAATCAGTAAATTCTTAAAAAGTACTTGGAAGTTTGGTAAGTATCTTACTTGCCAAAGTTCCAAGTACTTTTTAATAATTTACTGATTTATTAACTCGAAAAATCTATTTAGAAATTAATACGTAGCGCCCTCTGGCGGGTATCTGCGAAAACACAATTGTAATTCGCGCCATCTGGCGGGTATCTGCGAAAACACAATTGTAATTCGCGCCATCTATGTGTGGGGGATACTTTAAGCTTACTATTTTTGAACTCCGAGTGGCGCATCTATACCAGTATTAAGTGTATAGTCTATGGCCTAGTACGACGGGACGGGACTGAGCGAGTAAGCGCGCGTAAGTTTCAAACGCTTCTGTCCGCGCGTTCTGGCCACACTACGGGCCTAGTCATCGAGCGACCCAATGCTCGGGCGGCGGGGGTAACAAACCAATTCGGTCTTGTCGCTCGGCGTATGTGCGTCAGTATTTGTTGGTCTTAAATTTTTTAAGAATAAATAACTCAATAATACATACGGAATAATAATACATATTTTATAATTATGTATTATTATTCAGCAACTACGATAAAATAGTATAGTAGGGGAACATGGGCAACAGTGGATCACGGGGAACAGTGAATCATTTGTTAAAACTCTGTATCTATTGTACTCACGCGTACACGCGTCGGTTTCGCTAATGCCATCCCCTACCCCGTGCTACCCGACCAGTCGCCATCACTGAGTCATTACGGGAGGACGCACAACGGCGCGTCGGTCAGTAGGTAAGTGCGAAAAAAAATAATTACGTAATTTTTAAAATTGTTTTGGTTTAAAGTTATTTACATAGTTCAAAGTCTTTGCATATTTTATATTTGTATATGTGTTTAATTGTATAAAACTGTATGAAGTGGTATGATATAAGCGATATATATTTTGCTAAAATTATTATTTCCATTATTGGTAAATGGGTTACAATGAATCAAGTGATAATGGGGTTCGTTGGATCATAGATCCACTGTTCCCCGAAAAGGTTCGAGTTTCAATTATTCCTACTTATTTACAGGTCAACATGCCACGTGATAGACAAAGGAAAAGAGAGACTGGTCTCCATACAGAAGAACAAATGCGAATCGCTTTAAACATGATAAAACCATAATTGGCCGAAGTTAAAAGAAGAGCTGAAGAATCATTACATAGTATAAAATAAAGTCACTTCCTCCCTATGTATGCTTATATCTTTAAAACTACGCAACGGATTTTGATGCGGTTTTTTTAATAGATAGAGTGATTCAAGAGGAAGGTTTATAAGTAACATGCGTAATATATAAGTATTGCGCCCGTGCGAAGCTGGGGCGGGTCGCTAGTTAAAGAATAAAAAGACTAAGATACAGACTAAGACTGCTGTGAAAAAAAGGTCTTAAATAATGACAGTTCCAGTGAAGACGGTGACCAAATTAGCATCTATTCTTAAGAAGAACCAATGTTTGAATAGGAAGCTGAAGTTTTGACAATTAATCCAAACAATTTTATTCCACCGAATAGTTTACCAAAAGAAGGAGACTTTGTATTAATATTATTTGAAGTAAAGAGAAAACCTATTTATTATATTACAAGAGTCATAGGCGAAAAAAATGAAGAGACCGAGGTCAGTTTTCTTCGCAAATCTGTTAAAAATTCAAACAAATTTCACCTGCCCGTCATTCCCGATCTTGCCATAGTCCCGTTTGCTTGACCATAAATAATTTTACCTAAACCAGGTTTTACAGGAAGCATGAAAAGAACACAAGGTTTAGGTATATAATTTCGATGTTGATTTTTCAAATATTAATTTACGATAAGTATCTAATTTACTATCTTCAAAACATTGATAGCTGTAACAGTTTAATTAAAGATTTATTGTTTATTTTTGTTTGCACGATTTAGAAGTGCATTTTTGTTAATTAACTTAACAAGTATTTTGTTAATTTTGTACCTAGGACTGATGGAAATAATGCTAATAATTATATTTGATTTGTAATAAATAAAGAGTTTGATTAATATACTAAGTGTTTTTCATTTTAAACAGTTATGATTCATAGTACCCCATTTGATCCACTGTGACTCAAACTCTGATCCAAAGTGACCCACTCATGGGCCACAATGGATCATTTTACTGTATGAGAAAAAAAAATCATATAAAATAAACCAAACTATAAAAGAGGCTTTTGAAGAAAAAACATGAAATATTAAACATGCTTCCATATATTGGATTAAATAGTTCAGTCAAAAAAGCAAAAATGTAACCGAAAATTCATTGAGAAAAAAAAGTGATCCATTGAGCCCCATGTTCCCCTATAGTATGTAGTCAAAAGTTGACACGGGCTTACGAGTTTACTCAAAGAATTTTTTAAAGTATAATCTCAATTCTTCATATATGTTAAAACAATTCACCAGTTATTGGTCTGTTTTTATTTATTTCGTGCACACCATCTCTAGTGTTCAACACCTCCCATCTCAGGATCGAACTGTCTAGTAAAAATAACAAATCTCGTCCATAGTTACGTCCACAGGTGTTGCACACCAGGGGCCCTACTCTAATTCTCCGAAATACGAAGTTTCGATCGAAATTTCGCGTATTTGCTACTCTGGTTTATTTCGTTTCCGAAATTTCGAACGAACGATTTTTTTTGACGTTCCGAATTTCTAAACCTACTCTAATTGTTATTGTTTCGAACGAAAATTTGATCTTGACAGATGGATTATTCGGATAATAACGTCAAACCGACGCAACCAAAAGTGTTACCTTTTGATTTTTGTAAAAAATTGCTTAAAATGGCCTCAAAAAAGCTTTTCATGAAGCCAGCTGTACGTGAAAAACGTTTAGAGCGTACAAGGATCCAGCGATACTTGCTCAACTAGTTTAAAATTACGCAAATATTATCAGACTCATTCGACAATTATTTGAGGACAGTTCGACTTGAAACTCACAACTTACCAAGAAATAGTGCCTCAAAAATGCTTTTAATTAAAGGAGCGATAGCTCTTTACACCGCCAGAGACAGAAACAGATGGAAAAGGAAAAGTAATGAAGCACGGTGTTCACAACCTCCAGCATTGCGAAATATAACGCAAGGAAGAAAATATTACATAGTTCTTACAATAGTTATTATAGTGCTACTGTGTTGTGTTCAGGGTAGCAACGCACAAGAAAGTGAAGTGCTACTGTGATGTGTTCAGGGTAGCAAAGGACCAGAAAGTGAAGTGCTACTGTGATCTGTTCAGGATACTGTCCTCAGTTGTTGTTTAATAAAAGACTTAAATATACGTTTTGACTTTTTATTAACTAGAACCCTGTAGGATTTAGGGATTTTTATGATGCTGGTAGTCGACTGGCCATTCCTATCTTCCTGGCTGGGTCCTAGGTCCACAGGTAGGTATATCAGGCTGTGAAATGTTTGGAGGTTGACTTTATTGACAAGAAGTGGTGAAGAATGCCATAGGTTCATTGATCTGAAAAGAAAAAGGATTAAATACCTAATACTAGAATCATAAAACATTGAAATTATGTAAGAATTTATAGAATCAACTTAAAATGGATTTCAAATTCTTCTTCATAAAGATACTATTATTATTTGGAATATATAAGATAATATTTAGTAACAAAGTTTTTACAGCCAAAACAAAACTTGTGGTGGGTGAAAATGCTACTTCTGTTACACCAACAATTCGACTTGAAACACACTCTGTGCACCGCAAACACAAAGTATATAAAGAAGCACTTGGTAAAATGATGAATTAACACGACAATTGAGAAATGAACTTCAATTAAAATTCTCTAAAAAAAATCCACACAATAATTATCTAAGTTGACCAGTGCTGCCAACTCTAAAATCTACTTTCAAAAATGCCAAAAATATGTTAAAATTTTCGGAAAATGCTAAAATAACATGCTAATCCAGAAATAAAGATAAAAAATCTAAACAATGTGCCAAAAAAGCCCTGAAATAACTAACGTTATGTAACGAATGAAAACTCTCGTCCTTATCTTTTTCATTAGATGCAACTTGTGCTTTCTAGCTCAAGTTGCCGACTGGCTGAAGCCACTCTTTCAATCTGACATCAATGTCCACTCTGCACGATAACATTCGTTATATTCTGATGGCATTGTCTATTTGATGACTCTTTATAACCCTCATTTACGCACGCAAAACACCTTTGGTGACAATGTCGACTGATTCAATACTAACCATTATGTAGTTCAATTCAATTCAGTTCAATCAATACGTTTTTCAGGGTTTATGTTTTGCATTTAGAGCAGTGGTGGCCGAGAAGTCACGACCCTGACTTACGACTTAGGTCGCACTGGTTCGCGGACGGTGGGCAATGGGTAGCTCGCCGTCCGGTCGTCTGGTAACCGGCCAGACCGAATCCAATAGGTCAACGGAGCGCACCGTTCCCAAACGCCTCAAGGAGTTGTCAGCAAACTGTAAGGGCCCTTCAGGGTCGTAGCCTCCTGGAGCCGAGGGTGGAATTAAACTGTTACCGCGGCTCTAGGAATAAGGCAAGGATGGTACGGGGTAGGTTTTTTAGTCAGTAAGAGTCTGACACTGGTCTCCCGCTCCGCCCAAGAGCAGGTTTCGTCATTCGATGATTTTCATCCAACCATAAAAAAAAAAATAAAAAAATTGGGAGTGATCAGCGCCGAGCCTTGGTAGAAGCCATGGTCCAGAGCGAGGAGGAGTGGCAGGTGGTCGCCTCCTTCTGCGAAACAGTAATGCTAGCAAAGTAGGAAGCCGACCGCATAAGGCAACGGCGCGCAAGCCGCCGGGATTCCTATCACGATTTCTGGCCACCTTAGGCGCGGGCTTCCGGACGGTGAGCAATAGGTAGCTCAGTCAGTCAGCTCAGTGGTCCGGTTGTCTGGCAACAGTTCGAACCATGCCAGTCGTCGACGGCGCGCATTGTTCCCGCGCACGTCAAAGAGTTGTCAGCAAACCGTAGGGACCCTACAGAACGGTCGAAGGCAACTGGGGCCTAGGGATCGTGTCTGAAAGGAAGGCTCTAGCTAGTATACATGGCGATGTAGGAACAGGGTAGGTTGTTTAGTCAGTAAGAGACTTTTACCTACCATAAAAAAAGAGATGAGACATTCATTAATCGCGTGGTGGATTACGGCCTATTCCTTCTCCTGGAGAGGAGGCCTGAGTCCCAGCAATGAGAACATTATAAGGCTGATGCTATTTAGATATTCAAACGCTTTTCGAATATAATGAAATAAAATTGCTAATTTTTGATAATTTATAGCAAATTACTTCGAAAAATGCTAAACTTGGCCATAATAATGCTAAATTGGTATCACTGAAGTTGACAATGTTGACAAGTTCCAAGATTGTTTTTTCTTCGCCCCATTTGGGCTGGCTAAGGTCTTGAACTATACCGCCTCGTCATCAATAATAAATACTTTTCTTTGAATTACATTTATTTTCTATGCATAAATATTATAAGATATATTTAACAAATTGCTTACTAAATTCAAAAAAAGTCATTTTAGCTCAAAAAGGGACCGGTTGACTTTCTTACGGAATGTGTATTGAATTAAAAAAAGCACTGGCAACATAATATATTTTTAAAATATTCAAATTAAAGTCAAATACAAGTTGACATGTTATGATTGACATGTTACGCATGATTATACAGATAGTTTTAATTGTCATACGTTAGTACCGATGATTAGAATGCAATAGTGCTATTTAAATAAGTCGGCTAATGCAACGGCTGTAAAAAAGGGTGTTTTATAATGTCGTGGCTAATTTTGTTGAAAATTAAATTATTGCAGCACATTTATGTTTTATTTATAAGTATTACTAGCTATTTTTAATAAACCACATATTAAATCTATTTTGTTATATAAAGCATGTTTCTAAATTAGTTTAAAAATCGTAACTTATTTTAAACGACATATAAAAAATCCAACACAATATTGTTCTTTTCATTCAATCACGAAAATTGTCTGTGGATCCGAACTTCTTGAGCTTATCCGCAAAAGAAACATAGTAGGTATAGTTGCGAAATTTCGAATGAATATCGTTTGCGGACGAAAATTTCGTTTCGGAGAATTATAGTAGCACCCCTGATGTATGTCAAACCGCTACAAGAGCTCGCGCCTCACTGTGGCCACCGCACGCCTCCGCTCGCCGCGCCCGCCTAGGCTCCAGTCACCGCGCTTTCAGTGTGGACGCACACTAAACATTCATTCTCAAACAACAGCAGCCAAGTGCGAGTCGGGCGGAATAGGGACTGAACAAATCACCACTTTTATAAACATGTTATGAATATTTTACAACATTATAAGAAAAAATAAATAGAGAATGTTCTTTACTTTTTTTATTGCGAAGTTTTATTGTTAGTCTCTGCAGTTTTGTAAAGGTTAAAAATAGATTAAAATAGAACATTTTAGTCTATTCGTTAAAACAAATAGAGTCTCTTTGTATTTTAGAATAAATCGTTTTATACAGTAATCACAGATTTGCAGTAATGAAACGATTTATTCTGAAATACATAGAGACTCTTTCATTAATTTCTATTTTTCCCCCAAAAATGATCCCGTATTCAAAATGTTAAAGTATGTACTTACATTAAACGTCTGAATTTACGCTGTATCATGGATTCATGGCTAGCCATGCCCTGCTACTCAGACCGCCCAGGCTGCGCGCGTCTGTATACGTCTACCTCACCGCCACCGCCGCCAGGTGCTGGAGAGCATCTCTTCTTACAACTTCATTTTCTCATCGACTATTTTTCTGTTTGAAAGACCCTTTGTGAAGGGTATTCCTTCTTCCAATCTCACTATTATAAGGACTTCTTCAGTATAGTCTAGTCAAGGCCTACTTTACTCCAATCCATGTAATTGGTCTCTTCTTCTTCTGACTGTCACTAACTACTTTCCTAACTGTGCGTCCTATCTACTGGTTTTTTCCGAGGAGCTGGAGGAAGCGGCTACGTCAACATTTAGAAACTGATCTAAATTAAACGGGCAATTCAAGTGTTACGTAAGCGCCACAGGGGTGGGGAGCTATTTGCTTTACTTTTTTGATGACATGGCGGTTGGGGGGGGGGGGTTCTGGATGGTGAAAGCGTCCGCAAACTTGGAAAATTTGTTTAGTTTTTAAGAGAATGTCGATGTTACAAAATTACACGAAAGTGAGCAGACACACATCATGAAGCAGCATACATGTAATGTTATTGAAGGTTCATGGAGTCGTGTATAAATAATGATCTCATTCCTCATGGACTGAGAACTGGTAATATTAAAATTTTGATTTAACTTTGTTTTCTCTATTATTTCAAGTATATCTTGTTTCTAGACTTACAACTACTGCCAACATATCGATGCACGTTATTGATATTAATAATCTTTAAGTAAATGTCAGCTAGGCTGGTTCAATGACCTGTAGGTAGTTAGTAACAACCGATAACTATATACAAGCTTGACTCGTTTACTTGATCAAATGAATTGCATACATGCGAAAAGTAATTCGAGTTTAAAAAAATTACTTTAATTTTTAAATTTTACAAATAGATAGTGTTTCATGTACCGGATCGACCCTCCACGGGATTAAAACGATACAAATTTAACAGTGTATACTTGAACAGAGAAAACATATGCTACAATAAAAAATCAGTTAGTGTGTAGATGCTCAACGCTGCCAACCGAGCAAATTGTGGAAACTTCTTAGATCAGGGAGAGTCGGGAAGTCGCGCCAACATTCCGTTCCTAAAGATTACCTATTTAAATTACTTTCTTTTTTAATCTTTATTATTGTTTTTTTGGGGTTTAGCGGATGTCAACATTTCGAGGAATATTATTAAAAATATTTAAATTTTAAGTACTTTTGGGAAACAGTAGGTACATCCACCAAATGGCGTTCTTCATTGCTTGATATCCGTTGGTAACAGGAGGGGCCGGTATGATAGCGACCACTGTCTGCTGGTTAAATAGTAAGAGGGTTCGATGTGAGCAAATTGCATGACTCCGAATCCGTAAAGGGGTACTTATTAATATAAGTATAGTCGAACTTCAAACTACCTACAGGTACAATATCGACGCTCAAAACATCAAAAATGTAAATATCGTATGACCATTTTATTTATTGTGCACACCTACCACAGTGTTGTCTTTTTTTACTCAAAGGTTGACTGGTAGAGAATGCCTTGTAACACTACTGTGCAATATTTTATTGTATACAATGTTCTGCTTCTTATTGCAAAGATCTGGAATGCCGAAGAGCTCCCGAAGGATGGAACAAAGGTCTGTGAATCCGTGTACCCCAGAAGGGTGATCTTAGTCAATACAATAACGACGTTACGTACGTTGCTCTCAATTCTCTCTCTGATAATGCGTCACATCACCGATAATAGGCGATGCGGAATAGAGCATCCTAGAGGACCTTGATTACGCTGATGATGTATGCCTCCTGAGTCGCTCACATGCAAGCTAAGTATTAAGAAAGAAGTCGGGTCAACCAAAAACTGGACTTAAAACTAAACACATCCGGAAGCCACAGGAGATGAGAACTGGTGTGAGGAATCCCTCTCATCGTTGATTTTAAACTCATAAGTACACAAATTGATCTATCTAGGAAGCGTCGCATCAGAAACCGGAGGTAGTGAAGAGGACATCACTTCACGGATCAACTAAGCCCCAGCAACCTCTTTGGCAGTCGCGGACACTGACCCGCAGGATTACACTCTTTTGAGTGTAATCCTGCGGGTCAGTGTCTGTATCAGTGTTTGCTATACGGGGCACGAGCTCTCACGCCGAATCAAAGTTTTCGTGCGAACCAATGCGAAGTCGCTAACAAGAGCTATTAATTATAATAAAAAAAACAAGGTCATGATCGGATCATAATCTAAAAACCTAATAAAAATAAAATCTTCTACGCGGACGGAATCGAAGCAAATGATAATGATGGATGCAGTGCAGATGTCGCCTGCTAAATAGTGACGCTCAGTTGCAAGGTATCGCCATCGTACAGTAAAGTTTATTCTATTCTATTCTGATCTATTGGGCTACAGAACATACGTGTGCGTGTGTATCACACAACTGAATGGTTTCAGTAGATAGACAACTGTGCGGAACTCTACAAGTACCGGTCTGTGTTAGTATTTTGAGCGAAGGCTTTTTTCACTATTTGGATTTATTAGTTAGTTTTAAATACTTAAGCAACTCACACATAGAGAATACCTATAACTACAATAAGTGAAGTTTGTTTGGAACCCCGCGATGAAATCTGACTGAATTATGTGGAGCAGCACTTGTGTGAGTGTGTGACAAACAAGTCCCGGGCCTTCCAGCGGCGACGCTGAGTAATGGCCGCGTCGCCCGGGACGCGAGCGAACGAGGGCGCCCGGCCTGCGCGCGGTTATTTATTTACCGACGCTTTGCCGTCTGCGGATCCTGCGACAACAACAGTAAACAGGATTTACCGCAGCGTTACATTGCCATCGTGCCTACTCTACCATTTGTGTACAACCTACTTCAGCAAAAGAGTACAATGTTTTGGGTCTCCTCTACGACGACCGCGACCCTGAAGATAATATCCTCCCGCCAATGAACGAGACAGTGGGTACCTGCCTGCGCTCGTGTTCCGTATCCGTCACTGTGGACTGTGCAACAAGCGGTCTTAACTACTCGCTAGACAATTAATAAGAGAGTAACAGCAAATCATTTTTTTCATTACTCATACTCATGAAAGTAGATGTAAAGTTGCCTGCGGACCGGGTTGGAAGATGTACTTTTCCTCCCTAGGGAGTTTTACTTTAGAGTTAGTTATTAAGTCCCGAGAATTTTTTTTTCTGTGGTCGTCTGGCTATTCAGTCAATATTTTTCATTTTATCGTTGTAAAAATGGGTCAGGCCAACATTTTTCTCTCTCTCATACTCATACTCTGAAAGTAGGTGTAAAGTTACCTGCGGACAGGGTTGGAAGAAGTACTTTTACTCCCTAGGGAGTTTTACTTTACAACTGACAGTTGTTTTTTTAATATTTAGACAGCAAACATTAAAAAAAAAACTAGTTCTATTTTGACATTTCTATTGAACTGTGACCCGAATTTCTGTACTGCTAGTACCTACAATTAAAATGACATAGAGATAGAAATATTTTAAGAATACTTTTTTTAATGACTTTATTTTAATTTACTTTCAACTATTTCATTAAAACTAATATTATATTTGAGAAAAATGTTGGCCTGACCCATTTTTACAATGATAAAATGAAAAATATTGATTGAATAGCCAGCCGACCACTGAAAAAAAAAATTGGCGGGTAATGGTAGTCTCTCTACTTGATTTTTTTTCGAGGTGTAGAGGTTTGTTTACATTTTGCTAAATCTCTGTTATAAGAAATTTGTATTAACACGATAAGTTCAGTTAGCTTCAGTTATAAATTTAACGCAAGATTTTGAAGAGGAGAAAACCGCTTACCGCCTAAATCAAAAGAAATATACCTACCTAAAAACATACGAAGACCAATGACGACGATTCATGTTTTTATTATTTTTATTTTCCTCGTATTCGTAATGAAAAGCACAGTGTTTACCTCGGGTTCAAGAGTTATTTAGTTCTAAATAACTAACTTTTACCCCTCGTATAACAATGTACTATTATTTATTTATTTTTATCTTAATCATGTGTTTAGTCCACAACCCCACATCGATCAGACAAATGAGCGAGTTCTCGCGCCTGGATGAGGCTGCCATCAGGGGCGGCGGGTACCGGCGGGCTGCCGCGGTGACGTCACGCCGGCCAAGCAACGACGATCACTGTCCTGGTTGGCGTAGCATGAGGAAATCATCAGTCACCTATCGCATTATCATTTGTTAACGTCTTCCTTCCTAAACATGTAAGAATTTGTAATTCAATTAAGAATCAGCCTTATTAAGTCGAAGGTATAACGTAAATAAAATATTGGGCTTATTTTTATGATGTCCGTGAATGGAGGCCCCACTAATTTAGGAAGTTCGTTTAAAAAAGTCAAAAAAAAAGTCAAAATTTTTTATTTCACATGGGCCTACATGGGCACTTATAAAACGTCAGAAGCTAGTGCACGGTTCCAAATTGGTCGTTTCCTATGGAGAAGAACCGGCAAGAAACTCCATGGTTACTCTTTTAAAAAAATTGTTATCTTTACAATATTTCCATATTACAGCACATAAATTATGTAAGGACAGTGCAGACAAGTCAATATTGAACTCCTACCGTTAAAATGGTAGGAAGTAATCTAAAATTTGTGTCTACAATGTTCTCACATTCACATTATTGAAAGAGGCTATATAAGGTGCTTTTAAAATATATGCCACCCCTTTAATGGGTGATAGTATTGGGTTTATAGATTACAATAGTGAAGAGCTTTCGTACCCCGGAACAGTTAATCCAGTTTGAGAAAATAAAGTAGTTAAATAAATATTGACTCTTTTCTGCACAACGTGGTTCACAAATTACGCGCGTTGTTTCTCTTCGTCAATGAATATTTAATTCTCTTTCCATTCGTTCTACGAATGAAAACTAAAATCAGCTGACTAGCTTGTCCCTACCTAATTCACTAGGTACGCAATAATACGTAGGCAAACAAGTGTTTTAAAGTGCAATTACTTACCAGTAGTTACCAGTTACCATGATAAACTTCAAAACAGTCCATTTCAAGTTAGTGTAAACGATAGGTAAACGATAGGTACTTAGACTAACCTTTCGACTTTTGTAATTACACACACAATTAAAGAACAAAACGCCGGCGTTCGCTTAGGATTCAAAAGTGTAATATCAAATAACGATAAATTACAAGAACTTGGCGTATTTAAAAGTTATTTACCTACACCAATTGCACTGTATTTACACACTCCCTACCGACTTATCCACAAAACTGTTGCACAAGTCCACCTTACACAAATGTAGACACGCTTACGTACATGGCTTTTCACTTTGTTCAATGTGTCCGTTTTACTTTTCAGTTGCCTAAATGTTTTTAATAAAAACGCGCGCGATAATAATTCCCGTGGCGGTCGGGGGGCGACTGGCAAGCGGGTGGTCGGCCAGCGCGTGCGGCGAACGGGGAAGTGCGCGCGGGGGAGGGGGGGGGGGCTGCGCAGTGACGAC
Source organism: Mythimna loreyi (assembly GCA_029852875.1). NCBI lineage: Eukaryota > Metazoa > Arthropoda > Insecta > Lepidoptera > Noctuidae > Mythimna > Mythimna loreyi. The sequence goes on along the minus strand of CM056795.1, from coordinate 115,984 downwards.
ATAGTGGCCAGCGCGCAGGCGGCATTCGTCTGATATGAATGAATGTAGTAGAATGAATGGCGCCGGTGTTTTGCGGCGCGGAGCGGCAACAGCTCATAAAGTGTACAGGATGGTTTTATGCAAAAAAAGAATTAAAATTTATACGTGAATAATTTTTGTATGAGAAAAAAAAACACAAATTATCTACATTTTATCTTTACTATTGTAATCTATAAACATAGTGCTACACGCCCTGGAGAGCGTGGCATATATTTTAAAAGCACCTTATATAAAAGCAAGAAAAATAATCACAAGTCTCAGTAAGACAATTACATTATATGATGGATTTATAAAATGGTAATCTAGGGAATATTGTATGAATATGTCAAAAAAAAAAAAAATAGATGTCTTATATAAAAAAAAGGAAAAAGATGGAGCAGTTAACAGACAATTATACAGAATATTAATAAGTTACCAGGGGGCCACATGAGCAGAAGCAGTCATTGCCAGACAGTTGTGCCTTCGACATAGTCTCTAACCTTATAATATGCTTTTTTGGTTAGGACACGCTTAATATGAGTTTTGAACTTTCTCTCGGTAAGTTCTGTCACCTCCTTTGGCAGCTTGTTATAAAAGCGTACGCTATTTACTAAGAATGACTTGCTGGTCTTAGCTAATCTCCATTTAGGTATAACAATTTCATGTTTATTACGTGTGTTTTTGTTATGGAGATCGCTTCTAATTTTAAAAAGTCCTAAGTTTTTACGAACATATAAAATACATTCTAAAATATAAAGAGAAGGCAGAGTCAGTACATCGATTTCTTTAAACTTTTTTATGAGGGACTCGCGAGGACCCATTTTATAAATAGCTCGGATTGCTCTCTTTTGTAATATGAAAATTGAATCTACATCAGCTGCAGATCCCCACAGCAAAATGCCATAACACATAATACTGTGGAAATAAGCATAATAAACTAACCTAGCTGTATCAACATCTGTTAATTGTCTAATTTTTCTTACTGCATATACAGTTGAGCTTAGTCTACCTGAGAGAGTTCTAATATGGGCTCCCCACTGCAATTTAGAATCAATAGTAATGCCCAAGAACACAGTTTCTGCAATGACATCAAGCTTTTTGCCGTCTAGAATCAGACTGACATCAACGTGGGGGACATTCGGTAATGAAAACTTTATACACTTAGTTTTGTTTGCATTTAATAAGAGGTTATTAGCAGCGAACCATTTAGAAAGAACAGCCAGACTTTCATTAACATGCAAGACATCAGCATCTTTTCTATTTATTTTAAAAATAAGGGAAGTATCATCAGCAAATAGAACTATATCCGCTAAATTTGCCATCATGTAAGGAAGGTCATTAATATAAACCAGAAAAAGGAAAGGGCCAAGGATCGAACCCTGAGGCACGCCCATCTTTACAAAAGAGCCTGAGGACGTCGCCCCATTAATGGTTACTTTTTGCTGCCTGTAAGATAAATAGGAAAAAACAAGATCAGCAGCTCGTCCACGAATTCCGTAATGATGTAATTTACAGATTAGAGTTTTATGGTCAACACAGTCAAATGCTTTTGAGAGGTCACAGAATATGCCAATGGCATCCTGGGATTTCTCCCAGGATTCCAAAATGTGACTGATGAGTTTCACTCCTGCATCCGTCGTCGACCTTCCTTTCGTGAAGCTAAACTGATGACTGTGCAAAATCCCATTCACATTAAAATGACACAGCATCTGGTCCAGCATGATTTTTTCGTAGATTTTACTCAATGCTGGAAGCACAGATATAGGTCTATAATTAGAGGGGTCACTCTTACTACCTGATTTGAAAATCGGTACAACTTTACTATGTTTCATTAAATCAGTTAAACAACATGGGCAGATAGTCAGAGCTCATGTGTGGTATCGGCGCTGGTACTCACAACAAGTGCAGGTGGTGCAGGTCGGCGAGCGCGCGCGCGGGCAGGCGGCGCAGCGCGCAGCGGTCCAGCCACAGGCGCGCCAGCGCCGCGCCGCCCAGCGCGCCGCCCGCCACCGACTGCAGCCGGTTCATGGACAGGTTCCTGCAACACGCACGCTCAGCTCACACCCGCGCCACAAGCTTCACATACAGCCGCCTAACTAACTAATCTCATCTATCCGGAACTGGAAACACTAATTACTTCTTTGAGCGTTACGATTGGTATTTAGAAATGCCAACTCATCTACACTAATCTACACTAATATAATAATCTACATCTACACTAATATAATAAAGAGGTAAAGTTTGTTTTTTTGTTTGTATTAGGTAATCTCTGGATCTCCTGGTCCGATTGGAAAAAATTTAGCAACAACAGAAAGCTGCTTTACTCCTGAGTGACATAGGCTATATTTTATGTACGCGGGCGAAGCCGCTGACAAAAGCTAGTTTTTAATAAAATAGTAAAAGAAATTAGTTTTAAATATTTTAGTATTAATATAGTACAGGCTACTGCAGTATTTCGAACTCAGCTTCTTCCACTCTTTCTTTCGACAGGATATGATAGTAATGATAGGTAGCAAATAGATATTCCGACTTCCCGAGTGCGCCTTTTACAAGCTTGCTTCATTCAATTGTACAAGATTTACTATTAGTAAATTTTCAGAGACTGCCGCAATCGTACCTTCGTTTATTTTTCACACCATTTCAAAATATTATTTACTAGCTTTTGTCAGCGGCTTTGCCCGCGTACATAAAATATAGCCTATGTAACTCAGGAGTAAAGCAGCTTTCTATTATTGCTAATGTTTTTCCAATCGGCCCAGTAGTTCCAGAGATTACCTCCTACAAACAAAAAAAACAAACTCTACCTCTTTATTATATTAGTGTAGATGTAGATGACGAAATTAGTGATGAATTGATGAAATTATAAAATACTTGGAAGGCGAGAAGCGTTTCTCTACATACTCGTGTACCACGGTTGTCGATACTTACTGCTGTATTACATTGTTAGGGATTTTATCTTTAATATATTATATCCTTACATATGGAATTGACGTTTTGTAAAAGAGTAACCTAAAGTCGATTTTTTCTAAATATATATGCTATTTTTGCACGTATGCCATCTCATACGTAGTTCGTTGATCCGTTTACTAAAAAAAAAAACAATCGGATGGGAATCAATAAAATCTTAGTCGGCGCTTTGGACTGCCCGTCCGCCCCATCGGAGTCGAATTTTTCCCTTGTGATCGAACTGTAGGAAAAAATGCTCTGTTAAAATTAAATTATATTTATTTTGTAAATAGGTTTTAAAATAACACTTTTACACGTCAATATTTTTTTCTTTTCGTCAGTTTAAACTAGATGAGTCCGGTGTTTCCTAGCTGACTACCCTGAGAAGAAACACCGAAACAAACTCAGGGATAATGTCTAGACCAGACGAAAAAAATTAAAGCATAACATCAAGGTCCTAGAAATAAGGCAAAGAAGGAACGGGATGAGTTTTTAGACAATAAAAGTGTGACACTACTTATATCCCGCCCCGCCCAAGGGCGGGAGTTCTCATTGGTTGATTTGTGCCCATTCTAAAAAAGTCGAGTCTCGATTATTTTGTCATTGCGACCCCTGGCGGAATTCTCACGAGCCGTAGACGAGTGCGTTGTGAAGCAAAGGGCTGCAGTGACTGTGCGCGTGTGGCTAATGACGTTTTTCAATATAGGTACTTACGACTCATAGGGGTCGACCTGCTTCGTGAGGATAATCTCGTTAAGACTCAATACTAAAGGTTACTTCGCCGTTGGACATGCCGACATGCAATCTTATGCGGCAGGAAATAGTCGAGGACTTGAAAATTATAGTCATGTGAACTAACAAAAAAAAGGTGTAATTCGACCAACAAAGATGTACAACATCTATTTTGAAATTGCAAAGTACTGACATACGTGCCATACCTCAAACAGTACAATATTAACCCTACTTTACCATACCAACATAATTATTTCACTGTAACGCAAGTATTTGAGGAAAACCAATGTTTGGACCCGCCCTGGTACCCACACACACTCCATTACTTGTACAGATGACTATAGTCCTCGTATGGGTACGAGGACTATAGTCATAAGTCTCCATCCGAGGACCTGCTAGAAAACTAGGTTAGCGACGACTGACGACCTTATTGACAAGACAGAAAGAAAGAGAAAACAATATTTGGGGTGACGAGGCTGTTCGTGTAGTGCTATCTGTGCTATCTCAACATTTTTTGGTAGGTATGACTTCCTGTGAACGATGCGGGGACCTGGATACACTCGCAAACCCGCCTGGGAACTGGAAACTGGCTTGTAAGACGTTCGAAGGATGTTCGTAGTTTCAATTATGATTTGAAAGAGAAAAATAATAGGTTCTTTTATCATTCATTGTATGTCGAACCGTGAGAGAAAAATATAGTAAAAGTTAAAATCTATCGTGGGTTTTGTTGCCGCTGCTACGACCCTGGTACCGGAGCGCTTCGACAGAGTCCTCGAAGTGTTTCAGTACCATCCGAGGACCGTAACCATATGACCTGAGACACACTTTTTCTTATTACTTGCATGATGCGAGGACCTGGTACTAGACTATTCAGGAACAATACGAGGACGTTTTTCCAAAAAGGGCTTGTACTAAAAGAGGACCTTTTCTAAATTTTCTTTAGCAGTTTCTTACACACTTACAACCATAATACAATTTGAGCCACATTTTAAGGTCACACATACATTTCTTGACTTAAGTACTATTAGAGGACTTAGTGTTACTTTAGACTAACAACATTTACAATGAAAGTGAGGGTATTTTTAAGCCCCAGGTCTTGACTAATCAATTTGATTTAGACTTTTAGTCGTACCTAGTTTGTAAGTGTATGCTATTTGATACCATTGCATAAAAATATAAAGGTAGTGTTATGAAGCTGGAGTCATCTCCATGTGAGATAACTTTTCGATTGTCACTTGTATAGTCATGAATTAACAATTGTGTTAATGTTATTAAACTACAGTTGGAATCGTCTTCATGCGCTACAACTCCGCAACGCTTACGCGTGCAAACATCATCTTCCAACTCATGTGCTAATAAGTTTACTTTACATAATAATTAAACATTATGGTGGAGCTATGCAGTAGCAGCTAAAATCGTCTTCATGTACATATGTGATAACTCTTTTAACTGTCACTTTTAATGTCCTGAAAATTTGTATGCTATTTATTGATATTCTACATCAATATATGATCATGATAAAACCATGAAGCTGCGGTTGGAATTGTCTCTAAGAATACTCTTCTACAATCACACGTATCGTCTGCAAGCTGTTTGTTGACAATGCATAGCAATACATAATTTTCGTAATGTTATGAAGCTGCAGCTAGAATTTCGGTTTTAGTATTTCCTTATTCGTGTATCGGCTTCAAATTATATTTACCGTTTTTGACAATGTATAGCTACATAGTGTGAAAGTGAAATTTCATAACCAAACCTAGGTCCACCACGGTTGAAATCAACTTTACCTTATTAAGTATATAGAAAGGAAAATCGCTAGTAGAATACGGTGAACCGGTCCGGGCCATCCGAGGACGTACGAAAAGGTCCTCGCATTGAAAAAGTTCTCGGATGTGCTTTGTGTATTCATGCGCAAGTCCTCGCATGGTACTTAAAACAAACACATACATACTCATAGCATAACCCTTCCTGTTGAATGAGTTATTGGTGGTTAACATCCGGGAACAGTAGCACTGACACAATCTTCCCGTGACCTGCTCAGAATGTGCGGCACGCGTCCGCAGCGCGAGCGTGTCCTGTCTGTATGGGCACTAACTAACCGAGCCCTACCGCGGCGGTACTCACATATTCAGCTCAACTTTGCGTCTTAGTTCTTTTCAATGTGAAACTTTGCGGCCTGAGTCGACAGTCATTGATATTATCCACAGAAATCTTAAAAAAAGCTAATTTGCCTTATTATTAGGATTTCTGTGGTATACCCGTCAGCGGCATGGATGTCGTCAGCGGCAAAGGCAAACGGAATCATTAATTCTTACCCACAAATGCTGTTAGAATTAACTTGAGCAATTGTTAGTTATAATTTTTTAGTTAGTGTAATAATTAGTGTTTAAGCAGTGTATTACGCGAATGTGAGTACCAATACAAACCAATTATATGGTTTAATGGTACAAAAAGTGATGAAAATTGTAAAAACATTGTATTTTTTTAACAAAAAAAAAGAAAAATCGTTATGAGTTTTTGCAATGTATGAATATTATTGTATGCATTATTCCATTTTGCTATTTTTATATGTCATAATGTGTTACATTTTTAAACATTTCTTTTAAAAGAAATTAAAAAGCCCCACACAAAAATCTAAGTTTTTTCCTTTAAAAAGTAAAAAATAATAAAAGAAACCCAATCTTAAAGTACCTAAGTATGTATAAATAAAACGAAAAGACCTACGCGGCTGGGGGGGGGGACCGCTACTAGTTATTTTTTATTTATCTACCTATATTGCACAGTTTATTTGTAATTCAATTGATAGGTTAGTTTGGTTTGGAGCGCGCCTCCAGGAGTTGTCAACCAACTGTAGAGGCCCATCAGGGTCGAAGTCTTCTGGGCCATGGGTTAATACGAAAGCGACGCACCAGAGTCCTGGAACTAAGGCAAAGAAGGAACAGGGTGGGTCGTTTAGTCAGTAAGAGTCTGATACTATTTCCTGCTCCACCCAAGGGCGGGAGCTGTCATTCGGTGATTTTTTCCACCATAAAAAAACCTCACCATTCATCATACCTCATCGGTTTTGCAGTTTCACCAATACGGCGGAACTTTTGCAGTTTCACCTCGACGGTGAAACTTTAAGGTTATTTTGCCTAGTCTGTCATGGTCTATTTTCAAAAGTAATGTTTCATGAAGTACACAATAAAACACCTTGAATAGGTCCCAGAAGATGCCTACCTATAGCATCCCGTGTTTTTCCCAAGCATAAAATAATATTTTAATAAGCATAAAGCACACACTCGCTGACACACCATCGGCCTGAGAACAGTCTAAACGTATATTATTGAACCAGGGAAATACACATGTTTGGCACGTGACGGCCGTCTCGAACTTGCGATAACCGTAAGGACATGGACAAATTTTCTTCGTCTAAACATTCCTGCCTAGACGGGGCGAGTGTCTCAAACATACGATGCGTACACGGATTGTTTGCAAAACAAAAAGGAAAAGGTTCTCAATTCGGTTGTATGTTTGTTACCTCAGAACTCCGTCGCTTATGGACCAGTTTGCATTTTTTTTTGGTAAAAATTCAAAATCCAGTTCTGATGATGGGATCGATTAGGAATCAAGGTCATATGCCATAGGCACCCTTGTAGTGATTTTGTTATTTTCATTGAAAATAATAAATGTACAGTCAAATAGTAATATTCGATGAAGTGACACTGATGAAGTAAACTAGAAATGGCCAAAAGAACTTAATACTCACGTAGATATCACAATGAACATAGTTCAGAGACTAAGACAATAGCAATACATAGTTGTGAATAGTTATGTTGAATATGGTATCATCGAAGTAACCTGATGATGATGATGATGGAGCTGGAAGATAGGCACTGGAACTCCGTAATTAATCAATATATCCTAGCCGTGCCTAGCCGTGGCATATTAGAATTGTCGTGAGATGCACTTAGGATTTAAACAAAATAGGGTACTATCGAACTGATAATTATGATGATGGAGCCGGAAAGTGGAAGGGAGACACGGGAACAACATAATGAAATGATGTATCCTATGAGTGTTTGAATTACTTGAAAAATAGGCTCTCTGGTTATAAGTCTATTGTAACTAAAAGGGCGAAAAAAACAACTTCATTAAAATGGGTATTCTAATCACCTACCACTATCTATGTTTACCAGTTTTTTCCCGCGGTTCCGCTCCCTATCTACCTTACTCCTCTCTACTCTACCCTATTGTACGCTGCTATAGCCGACTCTGCTCTACTTTATCCTACTGCACCCTAACGTACCCTACTATACCATACTGTATCCTACTGTGCCATACTGCACCCTATTTTACCCTACTCTACTAAGAAGACTCTTGGCTCCAATAGGCTTGGAGCTGACTATCACGGTTTGCTGACTACTCCAGGAGGCGCGCGAGACAACACGTGCCGTCTTGGGCTCGCCGCTCGGTCTGGATTTGGACATTGGGTGGCGGGAATTGGGATCTAAATTCGAGTGGAAATTTTTGTCGATTGGAGTCGCCCCCTTTGTTTAAAAATATTAATAATTCTTTATTATAAGCCACTAAGGCCCATAGACACTAAACCTAAATTAACTTTATAAATAGTAAACTAATAAATATTCATATAATTTCAACGAATCTATCTATCTATCAATTTGGTTTATCTATGCTTGCTAGCTTTAACATTATATAATGGTTAATTGCAGCTATCACTTTGAGTACTTACTTATAGTGACCACAAAACTTGAAAGGCGATTCTCGCATTCAAATCGGTTCAAATCAATTTGTACCGACGATTCTCGTATGAGCAACAAAAAATGTTATACGAGATCGTGTTTAGACAAGTCTATTTTGTCGTAAACAAGAATCTTCTTATTATAATGTTACCGTCTAAACAAACGCAGCACATTATCGCCTAGCGATAATTACTTACGAGTCTCGTATGACATTATCGTAATCGAGAATTTTATTCTTACCTAGGGGCCAATTTTCGATTTTAGAGATGGTGACGAACTCGACAAAAATTTGTATGACGTAATTTTTTCGTCAAATTTTTAAAGTTGCTATTCTGGGGATGTCGAATTCGATATTCTCACATTAATTTATAGCAAAATTTGGTGCAGGCTGGTGTTGGCGGCGGGCGGCACACCGTACAGGATGCACAGTAATGTGTAGCAGCGGCAGCGGCGACCAGCAGCATGCGGTATGAGGTGCAGAGTAATGTACAGCACAAGTTCACTTACAGCTCGCGCAGACCCACAGCAGGCAGCAGCGCGTCGCGCGCCAGGGTGCTGATGTTGTTGTTGGACACGTCCCTGCAACAACAACACACGTTACATTACACTCATCTAACATTCATGGATACATTCGTCATTTCATACCAATACAACAAGTGCAGATACAATTCAGACCAATAACATCTGGTAAACTTAATTTTAACAGCACTTTAATTTTTTTTTCAATGTTTGTAAATGTGAGTACCATGGAGTAATTTATGGTTTAAAGTTCCTATTTAACTTGTTTGACGTAAATGACCATGGCAGTTGAGAGTTTGTCATGCTCACTCAAATGTCTAGCTGATGGTGGCGCGTGTGTTGGATCATTCGGTTCCCTTCATAATGGTTGAGCTGAGTGGTGCTGATATACGCGTCATATCCGTGAACGGGCGCTGTCAGTTGGGACTGGTCATCTCTAAGCTGCCAGTGGTTTATTTTAATTTGTTTAGAACATGTACTTTTTTATTATTTTAGTTACATTGTTCTCGCATCATAGCAGCGACAAAAATATGTAACCAATACATTTGTAAAATACAACATGATTAAAAAGAGTGTCCATGGAGTTTCTTGCATATTCTTCTTCTCCATTGAGACCTACTTTTTGGAATGTGCAATTAGCTTAATTTTTTTCCTGACAGACCGACTTTATGATATTTAAAAAGTGCCTGTAAAGGTTTATTTGAGATAAATGCTTTGAATTTGAATTAGGTAGACACAAACCTAATTCAAATTCAAAGCATTTATCTCAAATAAACCTTTACAGGCACTTTTTAAATCAGCAGAGGTGTGGTGGCCGAGTGGTAACGGCCCCGACTTACGAATCGTAGGTCGCGGGTTCAAACCCAGCCAGGCGCATTACTTTAGTGTAATTATTTCATCACCACTGCTCTCAAAACGGTGAAGGAAAACATCGTGAGGAAACCGGCATGTCCTAGAACCAAAAATTCGAAGACATGTGACATCCACCAATCCGCACTGGGCCCGCGTGGTGGATCATGGCCCATTCCCTCTCCTAGAGAGAGGAGGACTGTGTCCCTGCAGTGGGAACATTAAAAGGCTGATGATGATGAGACACAAACAGACGCGGTGCGGGCGCAGCGGTGTGCGCAAACATGACAACTTCACTTGAGCGTGGATTGTGGGCAGTAGTGGGCACGAGGCGCTATTCATACGAGAGGCCGCAGAAAGACCTAAGAGCGTGGACCCATGTCTACGGTGCGGCGCCGTTTGCCGTGTAACGGTAGGGCACCGCCGCCGGCAGATGGCGCGGCGCCGTGCCGCGCCATGGCGTCGTGTACGGACGTGCTCACTATTGTGTTGTTTTTATTTCGTTTTTTCTTCATTCGTCGTCGTCTTAACAGCTACAGGATCAGGATACGTCTTTCGCGGTCCATAACAAGCCAAAACTAATTTTGGTATACGTGTTGAGCGTGTACGTGCCGGTACACGACGCCGTGGTGCGGCACGGTGTCGCGCCATCCGCCGGCGGCGGTGCCGTACCGTTGCACGGCAAACGGCACCGCACCGTAGACATGGGTCCACGCCCTAAGAGCGAACTAGCTTGAGCAAACTGCGCGCATTCACATTGATTTCCCGACTGTGGACAGGTACAACAGACGTGTTCCGCGCCATTTGTTTTTATTTTTTAACCGACTTCAAAAAAAGGAGGAGGTTCTCAATTCGATTGTATTTTTTTTTATGTTTGTTACCTCAGAACTACGTGTTTATGGATGGATTTGCAAAATTTGTATCCCATCCATGAGAAATCGAGGGAACTCCTCAAATATTATAGGCAACTATACATATAGTAATTTTAAGATTTTCATCAAGAACTCAAGCATTTACAGCCAAAAAGTAACATTTGATGAGGTAGAACTGGTGAAGAAGATCAGAAATGGCTAACGAAACTTGACACTCGCATAGATATTACAATCAAGGTAGTTAAGCAACTATGAAAATGCACTATAAATCAATGATCTTAAATAATTATGTTAAAAATGTTATCATCGAACAGATCCGATGATAATGATGGAGTTGGAAGGTAGGCACTGGAACTGTGTAACTAATTAATATATCCTAGCCGTGTTTGGGCTTGTTAGAATTGTCATAAGATGCACTTTGGCTGTAAGGTACTATTGAACTGATGTGATAATGAAGCTGGAAGGTCGGCATGGGAACTTCAAAATAAAATAATGTATCCTAGCATTGTTTGAGCTTATTAGAGCTGTCAAGGGCAATGTTGTCAAGGACAACGGAAAGGGCTATGCTCGGAGTTTCCTTGCGTGTTCGAATCAGAAATGAAGAAATCCGCAAGAGAACCAGGGTCACCGACATAGCCCGAAGAATTGCCAAACTTAAGTGGCAGTGGGCAGGGCACATTGCTCGTAGAACAGATGGCCGATGGGGCCGAAAGGTTCTAGAGTGGCGACCGCGCACCGAAAGACGCAGCTTTGGAAGGCCTCCCACAAGGTGGACCGATGATGTGTGAGAATCACGGGAACGCGATGGATGCGAGACGCACAGAATCGGTCGTTGTGGCGACGCTTATTTTAAATATAAGAATCATAAGTTTTTCATGCATCATATCATCTCTCCACGAGATCAAAACGATTACACAGTAACAATGTTGCCCTTTCGTAATTCCTTGCCTTGGCTGGCACCGACTCCAAAAAGAAGTAATAAATTTTGAATATTTGCAAAATATTAAGTAATGTCAAATAAGTTTACCTATAAATTAAGTTTCTTTACAGCAATTCAAATTTTTATTTTCAACTTTTTAGTGTAGAAACTTTTATCGTTTGGCTTTTTTTGAAGGCGGTTTTTTTTTGTTATTTTTTTTTTACATTGTGACCCGTCTCCCAACGATGCCTTCATCTCACAAACCTGTTCAACTACTTAGTCACGTCGTACGTCAAATGGGGAGACAAAGATGATTGTCTCCCCATTTGACGAAATCCTCGATCCTCCAAGGGCAATTATGAGATAAGTGAACAAAAAAAGTCGCTTGGCGCTAGATCCAGTGAGCGTGACCAAGCAGTTCCGATCTAATTTTTGCTAAAGCAGCCGCTTAGGCGCTGAAGTCTTAGTGAAATAGGATCTTTTTCTGCATTTCAAATCACTGTCAAATAATAACTGCGCGTGTATAATGGTAGAAATTGTCGCCAGTATCAAAAGATGCGCAGCTAGATTGACTAGTTTGTATTGACGAGTGTTGCTATCTTCAGATTGAGGTCGGAGACTTGTCGGACCGGCCTCGTATATTGTTGACTTGGCTGTCTACTTGCTCGTATAATAAAGCTAGTCTGTCTTTAATTTATTGATGCTAGAGGAGGCACACACAAGGGTACATTACAGCCGGCTCAGCATACCTTGTACCACCTAATTTTTATTCCGTTAAAACCGTTTAAACTTTCCCTGAACTATTCTTAGCGATACTAACGAACAGCTGTTAATTTTTATACATCGTTAAAATTTGATCGTCTTAATCCCATGTAGTGTCGATCTGGTACATGAAACACTATCGACTTGTAAACATAAAATGCTCGCTAGTCGCTAGCCTACGTACTTTTGCGCTTAATAAACGTTTATCTTTCTTTTTTGTCTTCAACACTAACATTTAAAAAATAAGGGTGCTATTTAAACAGACTTCTTTTTAATATCATTATTCGCCCCCAAAAATGTATGTTGCATTCTAAATTACTAAGTCAGTCACAATTAACGAGAATCTAAATAATACTATCATGACCACTAGTTATCTTTTATGTAAACCACTCTAAATATAACTCAGCACGATAGTTGTTTTTTAGCATCTTAATTTGTAACATGCATTCTAACAGTAAACTTCTGGAATACTATTAAATAACATCAAAAAATATATTTTTCATTACTCATACTCTGAAAGTAGGTGTAAAGTTGCCTGCGGACAGGGTTGGAAGAAGTACTTTTACTCCCTAGGGAGTTTTACTTTACAACTGACAGTTGTTTTTTTAATATTTAAACAGCAAATATTGAAAAAAAAACTAGTTCTATTTTGACATTTCTATTGAACCGTGACCCGATTTTTTATACTGCCAGTACAATTAATATGACATAGAGATAGAAATAATTTAAGAAAGAGAAGAATTTTTTTTAATGACTTTGTTTTAATTTACTTTCAACTATTTCATTAAAACTAATATTATATTTGAGAAAAATGTTGACCTGACCCATTTTTACAATGATAAAATGAAAAATATTGACTGAATAGCCAGACGACGACTAAAAAAAAATGGCGGGTAAAATCTCTCTACAATCTGTGGGCGATACAATCTGTGGGCGATTTGGTCTTTCTTGATTTTTTTTTCGAGGTGTAGAGTTTTGTTTACATTTTGCTAAATCTCTGTTATAAGAAATTTGTATTAACACGATAAGTTCATTAGCTTCAGTTATGGATTTAAAGCAAGATTCTTTGAGGAGAAAACTGCTTACCGCCTAAATCAAAAGAAATATACCTACCTAAAAACATACGAAGACATTTGACGACGACTCAGGTTTTCATTTTTTTTTCCCTCGTATTCGTAATGAAAAGCACAGTGTTTACCTCGGGTTAAAGACTTATTTAGTCCCTCGAACTATAAGCGACCTCGCTGTCGCTCGGTCGCCAAGTTTCTCGGGACTAAATAACTAACTTTCATCCCTCGTATAACAATGTACTATTTCATTACTCATACTCTGAAAGTAGGCGTAAAGTTGTCTGCGGAGAGGGTTGGAAGAAGTACTTTTACTCCCTAGGGAGTTTTACTTTTCAACTGACAGCTGTCTAAATATTAACAAAACCAATTTCCTATTTTGACATTTCAATTGAACCGTGACCCGAATTTCTATACTGCCAGTACAATTGAAATAATATAGAGATAGGAATAATTTAAGAATACTTTTTTTTAATGACTTTATTTTAATTTACTTTCAACTATTTCATTAAAACTAATATTATATTTGAGAAAAATGTTGACCTGCCCCATTTTTACAATGATAAAATGAAAAATATTGACTGAAAAGCCAGCCGACCACTGAAAAAAAAAAATGGCAGGTAAATGGTAGTCTCTCTATAATCTGTGGCCGATTTGGTCTTTCTTGATTTTTTTTTCGAGGTGTAGAGTTTTGTTTACATTTTTCTAAATCTCTGTTATAAGAAATTTGTATTAACACGATAAGTTCATCAGCTTCAGTTATAAATTTAACCCAAGATTCTTAAGAGGAGAAAACCGCTTACCTCCTAAATCAAAAGAAATATACCTACCTAAAAGAAACGACTCAGGTTTTTATTATTTTTATTTTCCTCGTATTCGTAATGAAAAGCACAGTGTTTACCTCGGGTTCAAGAGTTATTTAGTCCCTCGAACTATTAGCGACCTCGCTCTCGCTCGGTCGCCAAGAAATTTCTCGGGACTAAATAACTAACTTTCATCCCTCGTATAACAATGTACTATATTTAGCTTCTAATTTTTTTACCTAGTACGTTTGAAATGTTACTCATCCTATATTAATTGATCGTCAAAATTTTGCTAAAAATTGCATCATATATTTATTATTAGCCACTAGTATTATTAGAAGCTATTGAGGAGAGACTAAATTAAAGGCTTTATTTTTAAAAAATCAATTTGTATATTGAATTACCATCATAGTCAATAATATAAACATAAAAAGAATGTAGGTAGGTACCTAATCAAAAAAGAAAATTAAACCATTATTGGATAATTAACGCAGCTCGCTGGAATTAAATATGTGGTGCTGGCTGGTGTTGAATGTACAACTCTAATTTTGGTATCAGTTTTAGCCCATTGATATTCCGTTGTCCAATCTGATAATTGCAATTCAGATTGTGTCGCAAATTTTTCTTCTGTTGCTTGTAGTGACCAGCTATTAACCATTTTCTCTGGCACCACGAGGTGGCTAAAGGTATCCGCTCGCGGAGGGTGTTGTGGTCTTTTATAACTCTATTAAAGAACTCGAGTGCGTTGTTCGACGCTGGTGATATTGGTGCTGCGCCCAAATACCAATTTGGGGGTTTTACTAGCCATTCTTTTTTTAAATATTTTAAAAAGCTTTTTGGTCTTTCCATTTCTTCAAGAACAACTTCGAAGCAGCAGAAAACACTCCAAGAGATGTAGCTAATCTTACTATTATTATAAATGCGAAAGTTGCAATTTTATGTATTTATGTACACACAAACACTTACAAAAAGAAAATAACATACAGATAGAAGAGTAAAAAGGTACTGCTTATTTCTAACGAAATTTCTTCCAGCAGACCTGCGACAGGAGAGTTGGATGAGAAATGTAGACACAGTGTGTATAAATAATTTATAAAAGTTACACCAAAATCAAAGTCATATAATACTTACAAATAAATATATCAATAACCATAAATAAAATGTACACATATATAGATGCAATACATACATAATAATAATAATACATAACTATACAACGTTTGGATGTTTAGATGTTTGTTACTCATTCATTATCATCATTATCAGCCTTTGAATGTTCCCACTGCTGGGACACAGGCCTCCTCTCTAGGAGAGGGAATGGGCCATAATCCACCACGCGGGCCCAATGCGGATTGGTGGATGTCACATGTCTTCGAATTTTTGGTTTTAGGACATGCCGGTTTCCTCACGATGTTTTCCTTCACCGTTTTGAGAGCAGTGGTGATGAAATAAATTACACAAAGTAATGCGCCTGGCTGGGTTTGAACCCGTGACCTACAACTCGTAAGTCGGGGCCGATACCACTCAGCCACCACTGCTCTCAATCACGCCAAAACGGCTGGACGGATCTGGATGAAATTTGGCACAGGCATAGGATACACTCCGGAATAGGACATAGGCTACTTTTTATCCCAGAAACCCCAAGCCCAAAACAACGCCGGCGAAGCCGCGGGCAAAACCTAGTAATAAAAAAATTGCAATCGCAATGCATCAATGTCTTCCAATAAATGTTTTTGATAACTCTTCTCCGTTGTTTGGTTCAATTTAGTGCAAATCTTGTTAACGTGAGTCCAGCACATTTTGACAATAGTTTCTTTATTTTTTCAAACATATCACGAAATGCATTCTGTATATTTTTTCCCGCGTCGCAAACTAGGATCTTTAGTTCATAAGTATGAGAAAAAAGTTGACAAAAGATTACTTTTTATTCCTTCAAACATTGTTTTACATGCTAAGTTATTATAAATGATACATTCTGTAGAAGGTTGAATTATATTTTTTCGAGGACAATGCGTTGTAAAACGTAAAATGGAGACGAGATGTAAAATTCGTGGCCGAGTTAGTAAATTAGATGGCAATGTATAAATAAGAAGGACAAGTCACAATAATTGATAATCTTAACTTGATGCTTTCTATAGAATATTTAGTTGTCGTTGTAAAAAACACGAATTAGTTTATTAGAGGCTATGTCATTTTCCCGTTGCTTAGTTAAAAAATTAGAAGTTTAATCACGCGTCCAATAAATAATTTTGTGGCTAGACTTATAATTTCCCAAAAAATAATAGCACAATGTTATCCTAGGTGTGAAAAGGGGTGAAACTAAGTTATTTATGTCCCGAGAAATTGTTTGGCGACCGAGCAGAGCGAGGAGATTAAATTACTTTTTAATCTCAAGGTAAACACTGTGCTATTCATTACGAATACGAGGAAAATAAAAATAATAAAAACCTGAGTCGTCGTCAAAGGTCTTCGTATGTTTTTAGGTAGGTATATTTCTTTTGATTTAGGCGGTAAGCGGTTTTCTCCTCTTAAGAATCTTGCGTTAAATTTATAACTGAAGCTGATGAACTTATCGTGTTACTTAATACAAATTTCTTATTTAACAGAGATTTAGCAAAATGTAAAAAAAACTTTACACCTCGAAAAAAAAATCAAGATAGACCAAATCGGCCACGGATTATAGAGAGACTTTACCCGCCATTTTTTTTTTTAGTCGTCGTCTGGCTATTCAGTCAATATTTTTCATTTTATCATTGTAAAAATGGGTCAGGTCAACATTTTTCTCAAATATAATATTAGTTTTAATGAAATAGTTGAAAGTAAATTAAAATAAAGTCATTAAAAAAAAGTACTCTTAAATTATTTCTACCTCTATGTCATTTTAATTGTACTGGCAGTATAAAAAATCGGGTCACGGTTCAATAGAAATGTCAAAATAGAACTAGTTTTTTTTTTAATATTTGCTGTCTAAATATTAAAAAAACAACTGTCAGTTGTAAAGTAAAACTCCCTAGGGAGTAAAAGTACTTCTTCCAACCCTGTCCGCAGGCAACTTTACACCTACTTTTCTTCTTCTCGGGCCTAAATAACTAACTTTCATCCTATACACTTTAGGGCCCTTTTAATAAAGTCAATTAATTTTTTTTGGACTTGTTTATTTTATTTGGTGCCTAAAGCTGAGTCTTAAAAATATTTTTGATGATCGTAAAATAATACCCCAAGCTTTATAGCTCATAACCAACAGAATATCAAGGCCGTTCTAATGGTACTGCAGTGGTCTTATTCTGATAAGTAGTAAAGAAGCTATGAACGAAAAGATGTGAATTATATACATTCAGCCCATGAATACAGGTAAAGTCACTAGCAAATGCTAGTAATATATATAGGTATATTCAAAATGTACAAATAAAGCGCATTCAAATGATACCAAACACGGCATATTTATCTTAACTTAATTTTTTTACTCTGTATGTTTTGTCCGCTAGAGGGTGCCACATTACACACATTTTGTGAAACCCCATTTAGCCTGCGGACATATGCCATTTGTCGAATTCTGATAAGTAGTTTAGAAGGTACGAGGGAACAGATGAACATACATACATACATAGCCTGTCAAAATCATAACCCTCCTTTAGCTTTGCCGTAGTCGGGTAATAATTAGACAGCTGTCAGTTGAAAGTAATACTCCTTAGGGAGAAAAAGTACTACTTTTAACGAGATCTGCAGGCAACTTTGCACCTACTTTCAGGGTATGAGTAATGAAAAAATTATGTTTGATAATGTAAATATTTTCGGAAATAAAGCTGCAAAAGTAAATAAATCGGCCAAGAGCGTGTCGGGGCACGTTCAGTCTAGGGTTCCGTAGTTTCCCGTCCGTCACAAATTTCTCACAATGTAACAGAACCCAGTAGCCCATGTAAAAAATAGTAACCTAATTTCCCGAGAGATGGCGCTGTACCTGGTGGTAATTTTGGATTGCGTGAACCGTTTTTAATCTTTTTGTATTTTTAGGGTTCCGTAGTCAACAAGGAAACCTTATACTTTTTTACCTACAATGAGCGTTGCCCGACACGGTCTTGACCGATCTTTGTGTGTTTAAGGTTAGTCAATTTTCTATTAAGAACTTTATATATTTTAAGAAGCTACTCTTCGACATAGCTGTACACCTGGTCCCAACTTTTACCACGTAATAGCTGTATCACTTGCATATGCTATTATTTCAAAACTACACGTACAGTCAGAAAAGTGTGGGATTCCATAGGTGATTGGAAGTAGGCTGCTGGAGATATCGCCGAGCTTGACAAATTGCTTTCTATTAAGTTACAAGTATCTTTTGAGCCAATTTAGGGGAGTACCGCGTATTCCTTCTGATTCAAGCTTCTTTAAAAGGAGATCTACTGAAATAGTTTCGAAAGCCTTAGCTAGATGTAGGAAAACGCACATCGTGTGCTTTACTTCGTCAGCCAACGACGACACGGTGTTAGTTAGAAGCCCGGCTGCATCTTCAGTTGATCGTCCCCGTCTGAAGCCAAACTGTCTATTGGAAATCATATTGCATTTCACTAAAAAAGTGTAAGTCGTTTGTTCACAACTCTTTCGAGGAGTTTTGATAGTATAGGCTATTGCCTGGTAACTACCGACGTACCGCTCAACAGGGCGACATGTCGGTAGTTATCAGGAACATCCGCAGCACCACTTTTATGGACGTACAGCTGCAAAATTTCCATCTGTTCTGGAATATTCCAGATTCTAAACTAAGGTTAAATATAAAGGTCAGTGGATGAATAATAGCGGATTACATTTTTTTGATTAATCTCACGTTGATATTATCGGGCCCGGGAGCGCTGTCATTGTTGAGTTGAGTTATCAGAGTCGTCTGTGGGGTGCTACAAAAATGTGTGGGGGCAAGTTATATTTGGGCTGTATTTTTCGGCAAGAGAGGCTTGTGTTTCTGAGAATCTTGAGACTTGGAGAACTTTTTGGGTGAGCTTGTCTGTTTTCGAATATGTTTCAATTGTCGTTAGTTTTTGTTCTTGACTTATGAAGCAGGCTGTTTCTGTAACGAGTGTAGGTTCATCGGGTCATTTGATCATCTGGGTGCGCACGTGATGCTAGGTGTAGTTTGTCGAGGGGGCGCATGCATCTTATTAAGCCTTGGGTAATCCAAGGCTTGATGTTATAACCGCTAGGCTGACAGGCCAGTCAAACCATCACTTATGACGTCAGCTCAATGATCTCTCAGAAAGTTTTAATTCCTTTTGATTACAGGACGACGCTGTAATACCTATCTTTGGTTATTTTTAATATCGTACGGGTTCTATCATGCATGCGACATTGCTCCGCATGCGAGGCTGCTACCCAATGTCATGGTCCGCACCCCAAGTGCGTATTTCACGCATTACTATAAATATTTGTAGAAAAGGACGTTTCAGGTGATAATCACTGCCTACCTTGACTCTTTGTAAGTGATTTTTTAATTATGCCGATGATTTCGATAAATATATTTACGGCGACAAATAAATGTAATTTGCAGCTGTTGTGGCTGGTAAAAACTGTTATAGGCATTAATTTTTTTAAAACCTTACTTTTGTACGAATTTTCAAGCGCTAAAATTCGCAGAGCCTTCAAACGCGATAAGATCCGACGGCCGTACTGTACACTCAGAGAGATGTAGGTAAAGTGTGTCGCACTCGGATAGCACTTATTGATGGCAGTCGGTATATGGGTGGCTGGAGCCGGCGGCGGCGTGCGGTGTGCGGTGAGCCGCGGGAGCCGATAACGACCTTCGCGGCGCTCGTTATTGGCGCCATCCATCATCGCGCGGTCGCCGACACGACCCGGCGTGCCCCCCTGTCACCGCCGGGGGCGCACCCCCGGGGGCGCGCGCCCCCTCGCCGCTCATTCACGGCGCCGCGGCACGCTGCACCCGGAACTGGTGCTGCCCGGGAAGGAAATCTAGCATAACTATTTTATGCCCTACCATGCAGTGATCTCAGTAAGTAGATTTGTAAAACAGTTGAAATGAAAACAGCTTCGTTCGTACCTATAACTGTGTGACCAGTTCTTTCTAATAACGTACTAGTAACATTAGGTATATTGTAATTATTGCTGATATGCGTTTACGTATTTATTTCGGATACTTTAAAATGTTCGTTGCAATTCCCGTGTGCACGATAAGTAGTTAAACTGGTCGACAGTAAATGATTTGTGCGGACGCAGTGCTGACGGCGCGCGACGCTCGCAGACGGCGAGCTGCGTCGATAGCCGCGGCCCCCGCGCAGCGCGCCGCGCCGGGGCATCGCCCGCCTCCGGCGCCTACCGCGCCATACCTCGCCCTCGCAGTCGCCACCGCCTCCGCCTTGCCTCATGACATGAAGTAATATCGCCGCTAGCGATACACATAAATAACACCTCGTTATCCTTGAAGTAAAAGCCGCTGTGTTGTGCCGAAACTCTCTCTACGTTCACCTTTGACCGGAACATGGGACACGATGATGCCAAGTAGGCTGCTGGCGTTCGCATATGGCATGAGTACACATGAGCGGCGCGCCATGCGCCGGCCGCCGCGGGCTGGCACACGGCGCGCGGCCTCGACCCGCCGCGCGGTGAATGGGCCGCGCGCGACGCCCCGCGCCGCACGCACTGCTCCCCGCAGCCGCCGCTCGCCACGCATGCCGACAACATAATGCATCTCTAAAATAATCCGTCCCGTCGACCGAATCTCGAATGCGGTTAATACCTCCGCGGCAAATAAAGTTGAACCCGTTGCTATGGTTACGCGCAGCTCCTGCTTCGAACGAGACCCGAAAATCCGTTACTGCGCATTCAAGGTCAATGGCCATCATAGTCCAACTTTATGTCGTGTATTGTTCCGGTTTGTTCTCGACAAAACCTTCACCCCGATATTCACAGCTTATGACGGGGATGATGTTCTCGATACTTTAATTGTTGGCTAAGTGTAGCAAGAGGGCATTGTACCACCTCAGTGTTGGAGGACAAAGGACGCGTCGCCGCGTCTCTACAGTCGCCCCAGCTGATGCGTCGTGCGACTCGGCGGGAGCTTGCGACAAGCGCGTAGTAGGTACTGTACTCACTGCAACTGAGTACCGAAAACCATCTACCTAATAAAATTCACTGACAGACAAACCTTTGCCTACACTGCACACTCTAAAAGTTTGTCATTTCGCAATAGAGTTTCTATCGAAAGTCACTATGGAAGGATTTTTGAAACATCACCACCAGGAATGTTCAACTTGTATAAATAAATTGATCATATCTGCCGATGGGACGCTTGTTACTTCATAGAGCACATGGCTTGTGTCGTCATCACACACCGCGGGGGTGCGGACTATCTTATTCTGTAAGTAAATGTTTGTGTCAAATTAGCATCGAAGTGCACAGTAGGGCACGCGGCGCGGCGGCGCGGCCAGGTGCAGGCGAGGCCGCGCGCTTGCGTCACCGCCGCCGAGCGCTCTTCCATACGCGCTCCACCTCCTGCACCGTGCCGCGGCTCGAACACTCCACCACTAGACTTGCTAACGACAGCTGCTGAACGCTGCGCTGACATTCATCTAGAGTCCAGTTCCAGCCACTGGCCACTATTATAAACAATCAAGTCGCCCCCAGAAGACGCAACGTTCGAAGGTCTCGACAGTCGACGGGGACCGATGATCTGACGAGGCTCGCGGGGATCCGATGGATGCAAGACGCGCAGGACGGGCGTTGTGGCGATGCTTGGGAATGCATATAATAATATTTATTTATTTTTTATAATCATGTCCAACAGTGGACGTCTTTTGATTAAAAAGATTATAGTTTATGCATTTATTAAACACTTCAGAGGTGTTTAATAAATGCGTAAAATCATCACCTGCCTCATGAATCACTGGGAAAAAGAAATACTTGACAATTATTTATACCTAACTGTTAATTCTTTTCCTGAGTAATTGGAGCTCACTCTGCTTGCTTATTGGTAAAAGCTGATAATCCGCTTAGTAGTTTTAGAACTAAGCGATCGGGCAGATGGACAGAAAGCCGAAGTGAGAGACTTTTTTAATAATATGTACCTATTGTATTGAGTATAATTAAATGTAATGAGAACTCTTTATAGTCATATAATGAGCCATAAAAAACAAAAGCTGCGCGGCGCGTGGCGCCGTTTTGTTTACAACACAAACAAACAAAAGTGTATTTAAGTCATTGACGCTCAGTACAGTGGGCGCGAGTGTGGCCGCGCTGCGTAGACACTAGCTCGGCGTCATTCACGGAGGCCGCCCGGCGCGCGGCTCGCGCTGCCTGTGAGACGCCGAACGGAAACATCGCACACAATCTATTTCCCAAAGCCGCGTCATAGTCGTCACTAGGGAATTCAGTTCTGCAATTTCGGATCCCACATATCTGCGGGATTGAATTGTTTATATTCGATTCAGACGCCGCACCGTTCTGACTGTATTTATTAGACCCAGCACAGCCTCATTAAGAACAAGAAGTAACTGATATATTTTTCATCCCCCCATCTCGGAATACTACATTTTGATACAAGTGGCGAAAGATTGTCATTGCAACCGAGGCAGAATTCGCACGAGCCGTAGGCGAGTGTGTTATGGAGCAGAGGGCTGCAGTGACAAATTTGCACGTGTATCAAACCACGTCTTTCAATACACTTACAAATAAATCCTTTCTTTGAAAATTACGACGCATTATTGTTACGGCAACTTAGAATTTTTTTTTTCAGTAAGAAATCATACTAACCAAAAGTGGGCGTACATTTTACTTTGGTGTTATGTGGAAACTATCCACATAACACCATGGCGATGGAAAATAACAAACAAGATAATATGGCGTTTTTTTTTCGAGTTGTGAATATACGAGCTGAAAACGTGTATTAATACAAACATTACATTCTGATATAGATTGCAGCAGAATATGATAAAGCACAATATGTAGCGGCGGAGGCCTAATGTCTACAAAATTCTCTTATATCTTACATTCAACATTTTTTTCACAACTAACACCAATGAATAAGATAGTTAATAAAACTGAAAAAGAAGCAAACGCATCAACCAAATCGTTATCCTACACGTCCACGTCACATCCTACTTAATATTAAAAATATAAATTAAAATATTTTTGAATTTAGATCACAGATAAATGTTAATTTGTTGAATAACCATGTAACAGAATATCATAAATAATCATGATATCTCCTGAGATACAGGCTCCCGCAGGCTCCCGCCTAGTTCAGGGGGTTGGGTCAATACTCTGTGCCCTTTTCAACCACCACTGAAAAATTGTAATTATTATATACAGGGTGTCATTGATATGTTAACGCAAACGAATACCATAGATCCAGTACATGATTCTAGACCCCCCCTGATGGATTTTTTGTCGGTTTTTTCTTATTTTTTTTTAATGAATTTTAACGTTTTTTTAATTAAACTGTACAAAAACGTCATATATCATTTTTTGCGAAAAAAATGAGAGCATTACATTCCAAATTAAAAATGTCATCGGGTTTGATTACAATTACGACTTTATTTGCCTCGATGATTTTTTTATTTATTTTTTCTTTTTATATCTAAAAATATCATTGGGATTGGTCAGAATAAGGATTTTATACAGGTAAAAAATAAAAAAAACAAAACTTTTTTTCTAAAATTTGAAAATAAAAAACCGACGAAAACTCCACCACTGGAGGTATATAAAAATATTTATATATTTATATACCTTCAAAAATGTAATTTAAATTTTAATGATGAGATATAAACTATTTTATTTTATATTTATGTTATGATTATTTATTATATTCTGTTAGAAAAAACGATTTAAATTTTGGTTAAGTATTAAAACCTTAAAAATCCGCGCCTTTTTGCTTTAAAAAAATAATAATCAAACTTGACCATGACGATAAGGAGGAAAAAAAGTCCATGGTATGATAAATGAAACAAAAGCACGCGGGTGATATACGTCATATTGAACCTAATCATAGTGCGATAAGTGGCACTTTTCGAGTAAGAGTATTGAAACAGAAAGTTAATCATACGACTGAGGCGTCATTCACGCGAGTGTCGAGAGCTGCAGCCAAGGGCTGCAGTGACAAATTTGCACGTGTGTCAAACGACGTATTTCAATACCTGCGCCTCGTAGGAGTCGACTCGCGTCCAGCCTCATACGATAAACTGTTTCAACAAACAACAAACAAACAAAAACAAAACAACACAAACAAACACAAAAAACACAAACAAATTGACAAAAACAAACACACAAATTGACAAATTGTCGCTCCGGCAACAGCTGCTACTGTTGTTGCTCCCGGAAGGCAGCCAGCTCTTGCCGCAGCAGAGTCAGAACCTCGCTCTCCGGCCTCTCCGGGTGTGACAGGGGCTGTGACTCACTTGCCCCCTGCTTTCATCCCCTTTTTGCCACCGGGTCCTCCTCCTCCCAGGTTGGCCAGGTCTGCCTCGAGCCGCTCGATCCTTCTGTTGAAGCGTTTTTGGAGTGGCTCGAGACAACCTCCGACGCCTCCACAATGACCCTTCCTTATGAGGTGACGGCTGTTAGATTGGCCGTCACGATTTCGGCAAATTTCGCTAGTGCCTCCTTCATGCCTCCTCACTGTCGGACGCCTCCGGGCCCGGATATGGCGCGTTCTTGCCCCCAGAATACGCGGAACAGACAGAGCTTGGTGAGGGATTCTCCACCTGTATAGTGGTACTCCCCTGGGGTAGTCTATTTGCAGGGTAAGTCCTTCATCGGACTTCCACTTTTCAGTATCTTTACTTAAATAGGACCAACAAGCAGACAAACGACAGAAGATAACGCGGCACAAGATATAAAAATAAATCGGTGTGTAAGTTCTACTTTTGAGATTTTTTTCATATTTTTTAAACTTATGGTTCAAAAGATAGAGGGGGGGGGACGCCTAATTTTTTACTTTTGGAGCGTTATTACCGAAAATCTTTACATTATCAAAAAAAAAATTTACGAGACCCCTAATCATTTTTAAATACCTATCCAACAATATATCACACGTTATGGTAGAAATTAAAAAAAAACACTTCCCACTTTGAGTGTAGGGGAGGTACCTTAACAAAACCTTTTTTACCACTTTTTGTTTGTGCACTTTGTCGGCGTGGTTGATATACATATTGTACCAAATTTCAGCCTGCTAGTGCTAGCGGTCGCTGAGATTATCCGCGGACGGACATACAGACAGACAGACATGGCGAAACTATAAGGGTTCCTTGTTGACTACGGAACCCTAAAAAAAGAACTATTCAGACGACTCGACAACCTGCTTTTCTTTTGGAAGCTCGGAAATTGTAGATTTCATATAAATATAGGACTCAAGCTTGACAAATATAAAAGTATACCTGCCTAGGATGTCAGACAGAGCATACTGGACTCGATTATTTTATTTCCCCTAATCGCGTTTTGCTACCGCATTTTGCCCTTATATAGGATTTTATTTTAAAGTTTGTCGTAGGAGGCAACCCTAGTGGTAACTGCGGGGAAACACCAATATCACGAAGTGAATCGAGCGCTGTTCTATATCAGTGCAGCGGTGCAGCGTGCGCCCTCTGCCCTCCGCGCCTCCCCCCCCGTGCACTCCAGCGGCGGGGCGGGGCGGTGTGGACGGGGAGGGGGAGGGGGGGGGCAGAGACAGGCGCTCCCGGGGCCTGCAACTAATTGCTCTCGTCCTCGCGGCTCGCATTCATTCTATAAATAGTGTGGAATAGATCCGCGCAGTTTCCCGAGCGCCGAGCGGCACCATTCGCAACTCCAGCTCTGTAACGCTTTCTGTGCCAGACTTTTACTGAATAAAAATTCCTATTCCTTCTTGGCCTTCATTACAGAGCCCCGGGTTACGTTTACAGATTGGCCTAAGGCCCCAGTAGGCTTCGACCCAGCTGGGCCCCTACGGTTTGCTGGCTATTCCTTGTGGCACGCGTGGAACAATACGCGCTGTAGACGACTTGAGCCCGATCCGGTCGGTTCCCGGCCGCTTTCCGCTTGAGATCACGGCTTGTACCACTCCCCGATCTCGCCTCTTCCCAAGTGGCCGGCACCAGGCGAGCTGGTGGTCGTGACTGCGCGACGCATGCAATGCCGCAAGACATGAGCTAGCACAGCTATTAGCACATAGCTAGCTATATCTCACTTTTTAACCAACTTCAAAACAAGGCGGAGACGTTCTCAATTCCGTTGAATATTTTTTGTTTAGGAGTTTTTAGTCAGCTGGAGTATCCGGCTTAGTTTATGACTTCTTCCCTTATGCTGGTGAAACCACTTTTGATGACATCAGTTTGACATACACTGAAAATAAATATTTCGGGCTCACTGAAAAATGTGTATTGCGTGCGTGTGGCAAAAACTATTGAAAATCCAGCTTCTACAAGCTTGTCTTGTGACAAGTGGTTCTTGAACTTATTTCATACTAGCTTCTGCCCGCGACTTCGTCCGCGGAAAATTTCTTGTAGTGATAGCTCGGTTAACATCCATGTTATATAAATAATTTATAGCCTATGTCACTCAGGAGTCAAGCAGCTTTCTATTGTTGCTAAAATTTTTCCAATCGAACAATTAGTTCCAGAGATTAAAAAAATAAAAAAACAAACTTTACCTCTTTATTATATTAGTGTAGATTTAAGAAGTGAGTTTGGCATCCTGTCATTGGGAGTTATCCGTAAAGATCGTTTGAGAGGATGTAATATGATTTCGGACAAAGACTTGTTGAAGAAAGGAAGAGGAAGCTATATAGTTATGGTCTATAACAAAAAAACGATTGCTGTTACTAAATGGGCAGATAATAAATGTGTTACTTTAGCGAATATGAACTCGCTGCTGATAACAAGGAAACTTTTGTAAACAGATATTGTAAGGCTTCTAAGAGTAAAGTTAATGTTAAATGTCCAATGATTATTTATATCAGAATATAACCAGCACATGGGAGGTGTGGACTCAGCGGGGATGTTTGTTTCTCTGTATCGAACAGGCAGTAAGAGTACCAAGTGGTTTATTACCATTTAGTAGATATTTGCGTCAACAATTGCTGGTTAGTATATAAACGGCATTGCAAAATGTTGAATGAAAAGAAAGTAATGTCTCTTAAAGATTTTAAATTAAGCATTTCTTTCACACTTTTACAAAAAGGTAAAACGGTTAGTAGAATTGCCACAAATTCGGTAAAAATAAAACAACCCGTTGTGCCAAGGCCCGACAAGATATCCGCACTGATGGCTTACACCATATTCCAGGTATAGTAAGAAGGGTCGGTGCAGGAACTGCACAACGGGACAGACAGTAATAACTTGTTTGGAATGTGAGACGAGCCTGTGTCTTACGGAAAAACAACTGTTTTCGTGAATTTCATACCAAATAGTACATACGTATTACGGCTCAATAATTTAGTTTTATTTACTTTTAACCATTGATCTCTCTTACATAATTATTTAATTTAAGATTTTTTATCGTTTTAAGTTGATTATTGTTTATAGTTTACAAGTTTGAGAATAATTTTGTGTATTTTTAGATACAAAGTTCTCAATAACCTATTTTATCTATTTGTGTTTTTGTATCTAAAAAGCTACAACCTGAAAACTCAGTGTTAGGTTCCTGAAAAAATATTTTTGTTTTAAATTTTCTTTTAAGTATTAAAGAAAACTGATTTGGTCTAGTATTTTTTTTATTTACCCATCCCGATACTATTTTGCTCCTTAAAGGGTTAAGTATAGAAATAGTCAAGTTCATTCATAGATCAAGTTATTAGAAAATCAAAATTAAAAAAAATATATTAGAAATTGACTGCTTGTTGATAATATTTTTATACTGATTCCCCCCACCAAATACATTTATGAATACATTTTGCGATTTGGACGTTCTGCGAACTGGACATTCTGCGAGGTGGACATTTTGTGAACTGGACATTCTGCGAGTCGGACATTTTGTGAACTGGACATTCTGCGAGTCGGACATTCCGTGAGTTGGACATATTTCACCGCAGGACATTTTGCTAATTGCCGGCCTAACTCGTGCTCGTACATAGCGCGATATATTAAATTTTCAATTTCGAAAAATATCATTTTACCTTACTCTTACTGTTTTCAGATTTATTCCTATATCTATGCAATACGGCCTCGCTTTGTGCCAAATTTCAGGATCTATAATCTAGTTATATACATTTTGATTGGGAAAAAGGCAGTGTCCAAATATATGCGTTTTTTGCGTCATAAACGGCGTATTTATTTGTTTGGTTTTGGCTTAGACACTACTATTCATAGAAGCCTAGTATTAAAGATATTTCAGTTTTAAATTGATGGACAGTAAGTACATCAACTTTAAATTGAATATCTACAAAAATTATCCTTACAAAAATTAATTTAAAAGTTTTCGAACGAACGACAAGATGTCATGTCAAATGTTGGTTTCCTTCTACCAAGTGAGGTAAATCCGTAGGATAGAGATATAAGATCCTTGGGTAAGTCCAGATAGAGATATTTATATATATTGTCATTAGGCTGTATGGCCGTTGTATATGTAATAATATGTTAATGCCATACTTGGTCTGGGGATGTGATTTTCGATTTGTATTGATGGTCGTAATAATGTCATATTTTGACATTTTAGCCACTGTTACAGCGGCTAAGCAAAAATAGTTATTTTTACAGTTGTATTTTCGAAGTATTTAATAACGATACATAAACCAAAGGATAGTATGTTGCTTGACCAAGATATAGTGGTAACATTAAAAGTTCAGCTTAGCCAAAATCAGTGTAAGAATCCGTAGTTTCCCGTCCGTTACAAATTTCTTACAATGTATCAGAATCCAGCCCATGTATAAATTAGTAACCCAATTTCCCGACAGATGGCGCTGTACCCGATGGTAATTTTGGATTGCGTGAACCGATTTTAATCTTTTTGTATTTTTATTTGAAAGAAGATACCTACGGTTAGGATAATAAAATATGTAAAAAAGTTTGCATGTAAGTAAGTACGGTTAAATTACAAAATTAAGTAGTTCAGAAGGCTTTTTTAAAATTTTTCAAAAACTGTTCATCGTATCAATTTCAAAACAATTTTCCTAGAAAGGTTTTATATAGCTTTCCTACTTTTGATTTTTTTTTTCATATTTTCTAATTTTATGGTTCAAAAGTTGAAAGGGGGGGGAGACACATTGTTTTTTACTTTTTCAACAATATGTTATGATAAATATATGAAAAAAAAAGTAGGGAGGTAACAAAACAATTTTTACCACTTTTTGTTTTTGGTCTTTGTCGGCATGATTGATAACGGTACATTCATAAGTATTGATACCAGATTTCAGCTTTCCAGTGCTAACGGTTGCTGAGATTATCCGCGGATGGACAGACAGACAGACCGACTTGGCGAAACTATAAGGGTTCCTTGTTGACTAAGGAACCCTAAAAACTAAGCCTAGATTATTTACTGTCTTAAATCTACTCAATTCAGTTTCTAATTACGACGATTTTTTTGCAAAGCTAAGATTCGCCATTATTTTGATTTGATAAATCATTAAAAACCGGCCAAGTGCGAGTCGGGCTCGCGCACAAAGGGTTCCGTAGCAGCAAATATAATAAACTTATTATGTCAATTTATACACCTGGTGAATGGAGCCTAAACTCTCCCGATATTTTGCCTTGTACTTATAGGTTCAGCCATCGTTTTCAGTGTAAGCACAATAACTTAACCAAAATTACAGTTAAATCAACCTATCTCAAAAACTATAAGAGATACTTTGATCAAACCAAAAATCGTTGAAAGAGTTAATTAGCATGCATCACCTCTATTTTTTTTAGAATTTTATACCCCGTAGTTATAAAAATAGAGGGGGGGGGACATACTTTTTACGACTTTGAGAGCTGATATCTCAAAAACCGTTCACTTTAAGAAAAATGTTTTTTAGAAAACTTTATATCATTTTAAAAGACCTTTCCATTGATACCCCACACGGGTATGTACATCGAAAAAAAAATTTTCATCCCTCAGTTACATGTATGGGGGGCCCCACCCCCAATTCTTTTTTTTACTATTTAGTGTCATAATTTTGTAGCGGTTCATACAACACATATTCCCATCAAATTTCATCACTGTAGTACTTATAGTTTCCGAGTAAATCGGCTGTGACAGACGGACAGACGGACAGACGGACAGACGGACAGACGGACATGACGAAACTATAAGGGTTCCGTTTTTGCCATTTTGGCTACGGAACCCTAAAAAAAATAAAAAATATTTTACTGGTATAAATTATGGTGACATTTTTTTCGTTTTAATTCCGTGGAGGGTCGATCCGGTTCATGGAACACTATCGACTTGTAAAGATAACATTAAAAAGAAAGGTACGTTTTTTTTTAAACTCAAATTATTTTCGCATGTTTGTAATTAATTTGTAATAATCGTGGCCGAACCAGCGCCGCCGCCGCGCTTCGTGTGCGCCGCCGCGCCGGCCGGCGGCGCTGAGCTCCGCGCTCGAGGGTGGTGCCATAGTATAAAGAGAAGGGCAGTAGGCTATCTCCGGCCCAATCCGCGTTATAATTGCCTACTGTCTTAAGGTTGTCACTTTTAGCAAAATTTTAATTCAGTGCCTATAAATTGGCAAGGGTCGGGAAGTTGTATTTTTTACTTATATAATAAAAATAAAAAACTGGTATAAAAAATATGTTTTTTTTTGCGATATAAACAGCCGTATCTGTTTTATTCGTTAACTTAAAAGTTTCGTTTTTTCACAGCTTGAAGGGACTATGGTTTTAATTTCAACTAGATACATCACGCATTCTCGAGATAAAGGGTCTTAACAGACAGACATACAGATAGACGAAGGGACAACGAACTGATCCTATCTGAATAAATAAATAAAATAAATAAATAAGGGTTCCGTTTTTTTCCTTTTGAGGTACGGAACCTTAAAAATGAATAAAGAAACACTAAAACAACATTAAAAACTAACGCCTATCTCTTAGATTATAATCGAATTTGTTGTTATGATTCGAACTTTGCTTTATATGTAGGTATATCTGATTTACAATTAGTCAATTATTTATTATGAATTACGATTTTCTAACTGTAAGTAGGTAAGAAACTAAAGTAACTGAGAAATCGGCATAACCAAACGTAAACAAAGCAATAGCAGCAAATCAATTGACAGATCAAAAGTAGAAATTAAGCCTACCTACCTACTTCCTCTGTGTGATAGAAAACTAAATAAAAAAAAGTAAGCAGGTATCTCAAAATCAAGTAAAAATTATATGCTAGAATGAGTGACTAGCTTACCTTTTTTGTTCAATAGGTAATCTGAACAGAGACAATTCTAGAATCGATGAATTGTTAAGACATCCAAACACACAGCAATACGTTCTCCTGCGATTATCAGACATTTTGTTTTGATTTAGCGGTGCCGAAAAGCAGTGACGAGCGAAACTCGTTTAGTGTTAGCCCCGACTGGCGCACTGAGAAACGGGGCGAGATTTTGTTACAGTGTGCGTGCGTCGACGCGTAGATACTATGGCGCACACATACAAGCCGCGCGCGGTGCGTTTGTATGAAGATAACCTACTTCCCTTCTCTTTATACTATGGTGGTGCTAACTCTAGTGACGTCACAGTGTAGATACCTACTCTACACTTGCATTTTTGAACGCCAACGGTTCAAAGTTCATTGTCAATGGCTTTCTTGGAGTAAGCCATTGACAATGAACTCTATGTTTAACCTACCCTGCTCGGAGTTAAGAGTCAGTTGGGTTGACTCTCACTCTAGGGTAGCTACCCGAGTTATAAAAGAACGAGTCTGGTTACAAACTTACAACTGAGGAAATGTTTGCAGGCAGCCAGTGCCCGGCAGGCGCGCGTGACGTCACCGCCGCTCGTAAATAACATCAGCTTTATGTTACGATTCAATTACGACGCCAATAAATTACATTATCTGCGAGCTCGCGGCGCAAGCTCTTTTTTATTAATAAATTCTAATAATTTTCAGTCGGCTCATTATAAATAAACATTTTTAATGTTTAAGCCGATCGTAGTACGATACTTAATGAAAAGCGTCGTCCATCGACCTCTACCGACCGTACGGCGGCGCGCGAGCAGGCCGCGGCCCGCAACTTGCCCAACATCTCTTCTGCGTGGCCCAGCGCCTAACACAGTGTTCATTCATGCTAGGAAATCCAATCCAGCATGCTTGCGTGCAGCGGATGGCGAGCAATGGGTAGCCCGCCGTCCGGTCGTCTGTAGAGATGGGTAACTCAGGAGTGATAGATACAAATGATATGAATCATTCCATTTGAATCAATCACTCTTCATATCTTTACATATCCGAATGTGTCAGTAGTTCAGTATATCTTTACACCGCACTCACTCGTCGGTCATCGCGTCGGGTACTATTAGTAATCTGTGGCTTCGTCGCGCGCCATTGGTTGAACGTCAAGCAAGCCGAATTTTGCCGAATTGTAATTCAATACTAGATTGCGATTTACTATTCATTGAACTAATTAACATATTGAAAAAGAAGTAGGTTGTACCTACAGTCATAAGAATAGTATTTTTTTTAATTAGAAAAAAGTTGTTCAATCGTAACCGCTCAATATATCAGAATGATGCAAACAACCAACCTATCACTATATCTGAATGATCTATTTGAATGAGTGAGCCGCACACGAGTTGCGAGTTTGAATGACCTACTGAGTCATACTGAGCTACTGATATAAAGATATGAAAGAGTGATTCATATCCCAGTGATTGAAAGATGCATATCTATCTTTTCTTTTCAATGACACATTTTGCCCAAGTCTAGTCGTCTGGTCAAAATTCGGACCGAGCCCAAGTCGTCGACGGCGTGCACTGGGCCCAGCAGGGTCGAAGCCTCCTAGGATCAAGGTATTACCGGTGCCCTGCGATCCAGGCAAGGAAGGAACGGGGCAGGTCGCTTAGTCAGTAAGAGTCTAACACTAGCGGGACTCATCATTCGATGATTTTTACTTACACAAAAGAGGAGCGGGGCCAAGCGCTTGCGGGATTCTAATTCCTTTTTCATTTAATAAGTCTTGTAATATCTAGCATCTATGGGTGCGCTGATGATAGCACAGTTGTAGAGAGATACCTTCCAGGTGCTCGGGCTAGTAAAGAGCTAACCCGATCCGAATGAGATGCTACGGTAGAGCGCACAAATGTCTCAATTCAGGCAGTCTCCAAATGGGGTGAAGCCAACCTGGTGGGATTCAACGCCGCCAAAACACACGCGCATCTGTTCACCGTCATAAGGAGCCCGCTCACCTTGGCTCCTGCTTTTCAGAATATATCCCTGGAGTGCACAGACCGCCTTTAACTCTTGAGAGATGAAATTTCCTTAGACCTCAATTTTGGGCGGTTCATTGTCAAGGTAGCTGCTAAACAACTCGATATTATTGCAAAGCTCCGGCGGTACTTCACGCCGGGACAGTTTTTAATGTTATACAAAGCACAGGTTCGATCGTGTGTAGAGCTGCAGTCACATATGGGCTGGTGCTGCAAGATGCCACCTGGTAGCTTTGGGCTCTGTGAATGGGCGTGCGTTGAGGCTAATTGGTGATCCAGATTTGGTTGAGTCCAATCTTCAAAACCTTAAGCACGGGCTTAGTGCAGACAGCCTTTCGGTGTTTTATAGGTTGCTTCTTGGAGTGTGCGCAGGAATTGCATGAATTGATTCCACCAACTCTTTCTATCATCGGACAACCCAGCGCACAGCGAGACCCTTCCGTTGTTCAAACCTCTGCGGTTCGGACTCTAAGCGTTTCGGTTCATCATTAATTCCGCGCACGTCGAAGGACTGGAACAATTTGTCTGCTACGATCTTCCCATCTGATTATAATTTGGGTGTCTTCAAGGCTAGACTGAATAGGTTTTTAATAAATTAGAAGAGAGGTGAGGTCCTCCGCCCTCGCACCCGCCGAGATAGAAGATACTAGTAACCATAGCTAACAGATGATGAAGAACAACCAAGGATGTTATATCTCTTGCATGCACACGACATTGACATCAATTTGAATGGTGGCTAATTTCAGAAAACCCTCATTGATATCATTTGCGTTGGTTTGAGTTCACACACGGCGGCCACAAGAGATGAGCCGTCAGTGAGGGATGCGGACGACGCGCGGCACAACTGTTTAGACCACAGAAATCTTAATAAATATTAGGATTTCTGTGGTCTAAACAGTTGTGCTAATCCTAATATTTATTAAGATTTCTGTGGTTTAGACATATAAAACTGCTATGCCACTAGCAAAGGGGCGCGGACCGCACCGGGTATCAACTTTTTTGGGGTGGCATCCGGTCTCTCAACTTTAAGAACAATGTACCAACAAGAAAAAAAATCACTAGCACGAAATTTTCTTTTTCAGGGATTCCTCCACTAGCACTAGCTCAGCTCTATGTATGATTCGGGGATTGCCGCAAAAGTGACTGACGCTATCCTTGTCCTTCTCCTCCTCATCCATGTCCTTTATCATATAATATTTATATTCTTTTTACTTTCGATGGTGTGACACCACCAACTTCCGCACCGTGTGCCACCCAAGGTAACTACGCCACTGCATACAAATGATAAACACAAATAATGAAAACATATTAGAATAAAAGACTTCAACGCAACAACGTGCGCGCCGCGCCGTGTGGCCGCGACTCGCGCGGAGGTGCGCGTCCCGCGGCACTGGCGACGCGGCCGAGCGTTCTGATAACTGTGTCTACTGCGACACATCACTTGCCTAGTGTTCTCGATCAAGCGTAAGTACTGATGGTGACATCACCTGTATGTGTGTGTGCGTACTGTAATTCGACACGTATGTTATTGTTATTGTTATACGAGGGATGAAAGTTAGTTATTTAGTCCCGAGAAATTTCTTGGCGACCGAGCGATAGCGAGGTCGCTAATAGTTCGAGGGACTAAATAACTCTTGAACCCGAGGTACAAACACTGTGCTTTTCATTACGAATACGAGGAAAATAAAAATAATAAAAACCTGAGTTGTCGTCAAAGGTCTTCGTATGTTTTTAGGTAGGTATATTTCTTTTGATTTATGCGGTAAGCGGTTTTCTCCTCATAGGATCTTGCGATAAATTTATAACTGAAGCTGATGAACTTATCGTGTTAGTATAAATTTCTTATAACAGAGATTTAGCAAAATGTAAACAAAATTCTACACCTAAAAAAAAATCAAGAAAGACCAAATTGGCCACAGATTATAGGGAGACTACCATTTACCAGCCATTTTTTTTTTCAATGGTCGGCTGGCTATTCAGTCAATATTTTTCATTTTATCATTGTAAAAATGGGTCAAGTGAACATTTTACTCAAATATAATATTAGTTTTAATGAAATACTTGAAAATTAATTAAAATAAAGTCATTAAAAAAAAGTATTCTTAAATTAGTCCTATCTCTATGTTATTTCAATTGTCCTGGCAGTGTAGAAATTCGGGTCACGGTTCAATAGAAATATAGTTTTTAAATATTTAGACAGCTGTCAGTAAAAGTATAACTCCCAAGGGAGAAAAAAGTACAACTTCCAATCCGGTCCGCAGGCATTTTTACATCTACTTTGAGAGTATGAGTATTGAAAAATATTTTTCATTACTCATACTCTGAAAGTAGGTGTAAAGATGCCTGCGGACAGGGTTGGAAGAAGTACTTTTACTCCCTAGGGAGTTTTACTTTACAACTGACAGTTGTTTTTTTAATATTTAGACAGCAAATATTAAAAAAAAACTAGTTCTATTTTGACATTTCTATTGAACCGTGACCCGAATTTGCCAGCACAATTGAAATAACATAAAAATAGAAATAATTTAAGAATACTTTTTTTTAATGACTTTATTTTAATTTACTTTCAACTATTTCATTAAAACTAATATATATTTGAGAAAAATGTTGACCTGACCCATTTTTACAAAGACAAAATGAAAAATATTGACTGAAAAGCCAGGGAGCCGATCACTAAAAAAAAAATTGGCGGGTAAATGGTAGTCTCTCTATAATCTGTGGCCGATTTGATCTTCCTTGTTTTTTTTTCGAGGTCTAAAGTTTTGTTTACATTTTGCTAAATCTCTGTTACAAGAAATTTTTATTAACACGATAAGTTCATCAGCTTCAGTTATAAATCTAACGCAAGATTCTGAAGAGGAGAAAACCGCTTACCGCCTAAATCAAAAGAAATATATCTACCTAAAAACATACGAAGACTTTTGACGACGACTCAGGTTTTTATTATTTTTATTTTCCTCGTATTCGTAATGAAAAGCACAGTGTTTACCTCGGGTTCAAGAGTTATTTAGTCCCTCGAACTATTAGCGACCTCGCTATCGCTCGGTCGCCAAGAAATTTCTCGGGACTAAATAACTTTCTTTCATCCCTCGTATAACAATGTACTATTATGGGACCTCTAATTATTTTTGGATACCTACCTATACAACAATAATCACACGTCAGTGTAGAAATTAAAAAAAAGTCTCTAAGTACCCACTTTACGTATAGGGGAAGTACCCAAATAAAACATTTAGGTATTTCCACTTTTTATCTACAAAAAAAACATACTAGGTACCTAAAACTCTTCCATTTTATCAATACAGCCAAACTACCGAAATTCGATAGTAGTCCACGGAAACAAGAATAATACATATATAAAAAAAAACACGATTAACGTTACAGTTTATACTATTCAA
Organism: Mythimna loreyi; assembly: GCA_029852875.1. Lineage (NCBI taxonomy): Eukaryota > Metazoa > Arthropoda > Insecta > Lepidoptera > Noctuidae > Mythimna > Mythimna loreyi. Next base: position 79,053 of record CM056795.1, on the reverse strand, counting down.
TAATATGCACAATAAACAGACCAAATAATGGTTAGTGAGGAATAGTAGCTACCTGTATATACTGACGTGAACTTATCCTCCAATAGCGCGACGCTCCACAACTACGTAACGTAAAAATTATTCACGTACCTACAAGTACTCGTGCTAATAGATGTTTACGTTCATTTATGTTACGCGATTAATTCTTACCCACAAATGGTGTTAGGATTAACTTAAGCAATTGTGTAAGTTATCATTTTTAGTTGGTGTAATTAGTGTTTAAGCAGTGTATTGCGAATGTAAGTACCAATACAGACCAATTATAGATATGGTTTAATGGTACAAAAGTGATGAAATTTTAAAAACATTGTATTTTTGAACAATACAAAAAAAAATCTTAGCACTTTGTCAGCATGATTGATAAACATAATTATTGTTACCAAAGGAGAATGCTCTTGCTCCATGGCAAAAAAAAACCAGCTCCGGCGAAAATGATAAGTATCTGAAATTAACGATATTAATAAGTAATAAAATAATAACTGGTTACGATCGTCATCCTTACGTGCTATCTTATAAAAATTGCTAGTTTTAGTTTTTAGACGTCATTTAAGAAAATGTTTAAAAAGTCAAAGTTCACGTAAAATAGCAGATTTTCAGAGGTCTTTACTGGATTACTCTTACACAAATTTACGTTTAACAAATCTGTTTTTAAAGCGTGGGGAAGAGAGAGTAATGAATGTCCCACATTCCTCTGATGGAAAGGGAGGATCCTCCTAACAGACTATTATTGTCTGGTGGGCAGTGGCCTGAAATCATCTATCAGGCAGTAGTAGCCCGATAGATGATTTCGGGCTGTTCTATATGTTCAAATCGTGTGATGAACTTTGATTGCGTAATGCGGATTAATTCTTATGTCTTAGATGGCGCTACGGGATCATAAAAGACGAAGTTCCAAAGATATTAACAAATATAAAATATACAACTGAATTAAGAACCCTCTCCTGACTTTAAGTCGATTGTCGACTGATTAATAAAACTGTTTAACCACCCACTCGACTACAAACTGGCGAACAACGAGGCGCACGTACATTTTTATATGTTTGCAAGTAAGGATCACGTATTCACGATAAGAGTTAGTTATTTTTCTTTTACTTATTATTAATGATAATTTAAGATACATCGCGAATTCGCGATTTTGCTGGGTTTGGCTGCCCAATGGCTACCTTAGGAGGCCTACCTAGTAATAAAAATATCCTACAAACATACATGAATTCATTTATCCAAAATTATCTTTATGGAACGCTAAACTGGCAAAAGTCGATAACCCGAGGCAAAGCACCTGGCGTCTAACTAAATCCCTAAAGCCTAGATCTTGTAACAAGCCCCTCTTAAACTGTCGCATGTAACATAGATATTTTCACTCGGGGACAAGACTTAAGCCAACCCCTAGCAGGGAGAGGACATCTTCCAAATGGGTGAACAGACTTTGTTGCTCGGATTTTATGTTGTGACAACTATAATAAGCTGTTTTTGATTATATTCTATACATTTATGCCATTCATCACGATTTAACGTTCCCAGAGAACTATTATAATATTGCCCCGGTCATTTCCACGTTACCAAGATGAAGAATAAATAAATGACATTTTGCATAATCTCTGCAATCAACTAACATTTTTCACACCATTTGCATTGTCCAAAAAAAAGAGTAATAGTTTAGTAATAGTTTTAAACTTCTTGCATTCGAAGTCACAGGTGATAATTTTATCATTAATGGTCAACGCTGCATAAAGCGAGGTGTCGTTGCGAGTGTGTAGTTTGCAGCGCTCCCCGGAGCGGGAACCGGATTATTTCCTGCACAGTGTCGCTAGTTCAACTTTAGCAGGGTGCATGTAGTCATATCGATGGAGAACTTTAATGTGTTATTACGTAGTAAAAGGGGCGAGGGGCACCGCCCGCGACAGGCCCCGCGCCGCACGCGTTCGTCCTGAGAGAGTGTTGTACGAAGGTGAATTGTATGAAGGCAGCCTGATGCAGATAGATCCCTTTGATTCCAAAAATCAGAACAACCAAAATAATTATTTTATTTCGGACTCGGTAACTATGCGTTTTTAAAACGCATGCCACAATATTAGTTGCGACTTCATACATTTATTTAACAACTAATCCGTCGTCACTTTCGCAAATCGTGAAAAATGGGCAGCGTCCTGTGACTATGTACCTCCGTAAGATGAGGTTATCGCCAAAGGTCGACCACGGTGTTGTAGTCAATATATTGGGGTCAAGGGCGGATCCAGCTTTGACGCCAGGAGGGGGTCACATAGTCGTGGTCAAGTCAAGAACTTTTAATTTAATTTTGATTACAATAGATGCAAGTAAAAAGTAGGTATTTTTTAATGTACGTAAAAAGTACTTAAAAATATTTATTCTTTATTAAACACTTGAAAAACTTAACACATAATAACTTGTACATATACACGTACATATTGCCATCTTCTCTTGAAGACATCCAGAGAAGCATTATCACGCACGGAATGAGGCAGCCTATTTATATTCCATAACTGTGGTGAATGATTTGTCATAACTCAACAGCTAGAGGTACCTATGTCCTTGATCCAACATCTAGCTATTTAGCCGCTCCGGCCAAAGATAATTTTCGCCGCCCTTTACCACCTGTTCCACACGGTCTGTTGGGCCGGCGGGGCCGAGGTCTGGGTGGGGACGTCAAACCGTACAGGTGGTTTGAGAACGTCACCCCCATGACGCGTCAGTCGACCACACGCGGTGACAAAGTGGTGCTGGCGAACGTTATACCACCACGGAGTCGCCCTGCATCCGCATATACGTCGGGTTAGAACCTCGGTTTGGGACGACCAGACCTCTCTCCCGCCAGTCCTCCAACATCGACCCCGCTGGCTCCTAAACTGGAAATGACTTCGGGCAGACAACACAATTCTTTAGGGCTATAATGCGCTCTGACCCATGTTTAATTTTCCCATATTCCATACCTTACAATAGTTAGTCTTGATTAAGTGCGGTGAGTAAACCGACCACTCGGTGGAATGAGGTGATAACTCGTTGGTGACCGGTTTGAGATGCGTCTTATTGCTAAACTATGGGGAATGCCGTTTATTTACAGGTAACGTTTAAAAGTTATTCATATCTAGTAATCTAGCCAATTACTTAATTAAATCTATCAATAATTTATTCGAGTCTGTTTTACTTTTATCCAGACTTTTTATTGTTTTGTCGACACGGTACTATCACCTGCATATTGTTGTGCAATGCTTGTTGGGGACTTCATTTATACATAAACAACTAGCTTTCTGTCAACGACTCCTCCCGCGTGAAAATAGGTTTTCGTTAATAATATGATATGCGTTTCATCCCTTTAGGGGGTGAATTTGGAAAATCCTTTCTTAGTGTTCGCCTGCGTCATAAAAGGATGCCCTATGCAAAGTTTCACTGTCCTAGTTCCAGTAGTTTCGGCTGTGCGTTTTTTTATCTCGTTGACAGTCTTGCTTGGAACTAGAGCAGACATTGTGAACTCTTAATTAAAAAGATTCTACCTCTACACTATTCACTAACATGACTCGTAAGCACTCTCACTATACGCCTAACACTCGTATTGTCTAGTTCAACGGTAGGGCAAGCGGTGCTTACACCTCGCACTGCCAACGGATCTGCTTTTTATAATTAATGATCATGTAAAATGTAAGTTTCACAGTAACGGTTAAAAAAGCCCAGCTAGTAAATATTTAAGCACGTAGTATCAATATGTGTACACTGATATACACCAAAAGCCTTTCGTACGGGCATCATATCGACACTCGAAAGGCGCAATTGAGTAAACTTTGCAGGAGATTAGAATATAAATTCTTATTTAATAAAAAATAACGGGTTTAGATACTATTACTTACTATGATGTTATTAATCTTACTAATATTACTAATATTATAAATGCGAAAGTTACGATGCTTGGATATTTGTTACTCAATCACGCCGAAACGGCTGGACGGATCTATTATATTAGGCAACCCCAATACCACGCGGGCGAAGCCGCGGGCAAAAGCTAGTGTCCAAATATGACTATTTCGATAACTGTGATTTCTTCAAAAATACTACATTGGTTACGTGACCTTAATATTATTAGAATTGATGATAAAATAAATCTTAATGATTTGTTTGGAGTTCCGTACTCAACGGGGAAAATCCAATGTCCGTCTGTGTCTATGATGATGTATGAACAGACACAGCTTGTTTCTGGTGCGCTATAACAACAAGTTCCAAAAACAGAATATGTTGTATCGATAATTTTATTTGTAGGCCTAATGTTTCTTGAAGAAATTACTTGTTTAACATTGACGCATCGTTGAATGGAATAAAATAGCGAGTGTTCGTTGTAGCAGGTTCAGTTCGCGGCGCTCGGCCGACCTCGCGACCAACTCGTGAATGTAGCTTTGTTTCTGTTCCACAATAAAATAATGTTTCCTTTATATAAGTAAGTTACTAGCTTCCGCCAGCGGCTTCGCCCGCGTGGTAGTCGGTAAACCCCTCAGGGTAGACTTTGGACGTGGACGACCGATACCTTTTGCTGTATCGTGGTTGTTGGTGCATTCACTAACATGTCAATTTACACACGCAAGACGCACCCAGAACATCTATTTGTAGGCCATACAAATATTTATTTGTTTCGTGTGGGAATCGAACTTGCGACCCTCAGCGTAGCAGCCAATAGCTCAAATACCGCGCGAACACAGAAGAAGTAATAGTACAAGTCCTCGTCAGATAGTTCCTCCCAAGGGCTTTTAGTTTCTTTTTTTGCACTCTGTGTGCACAAGAACATTTGATTATATCATTTTAGTAGTAAGAGTGGGCAGTAGTGCGGGTAGTTGGCAGCTCTTCATGTGAACACAAACGGACAACGTGCACTCACAGCGACAAGAGGTTCTCGTGCAGCGGCGGCAGGCGGCGCAGCGCGGCGGCGCGGCAGTCGAGGCGCGCGCCGCCCTCGGCGCAGGCGCAGCCGGGCGGCGCGCGCGCCGGGCACGCGCCGCGCGCCGGCGCCGCCGCGCAGCCCAACCACAGCAGCGCCGCCGCGCACGCCAGCCAGCGCGCGCGCCCCATGCGAGCGCGCCCTCACCGCGCGCCCGCCGGCGGCTCGCTGCACATCACTCACAGCGGATGCTGACCGCGACACTGTCACTTCCTTCCGATCCAGCCAGGTAGCTATTTCACTTAAGTAGATGAAATTCACTAGTTTAAAAAAAAAATGAGTGTAACACACAAGTTGTGTTACATCGACACTGATCGTAACTAGACTCGCACTCGACGCGCGCAGAGAGCGGAGCGGCACACGCGAGTCACCCCGGCGAGGACGCGCGACGTACTGGCGCGCGGCGCGTCTCGCTCCTCTCGTGCACGCGGCCCGCGCCGCCGCGTCTGCCGGCTCCGCGACACCACTGCGACCACTCCGAACAACCGGCGTGGAGGCGGCGAGCTTACCAAACATGTCCCTGATCACTATTTTTCTAAACAACAAAGTATACACCATTACACCCACATGCTAAGGATACGAGATAATTTTTACATTTTGTAACTGAAGTGGCAGCCTTCAGTTACGGCATGCATTATACAGCTTAGTTTTCACTACATAACATTTAGAACGACGTAAGCCAACATCAAGTCGACATCCTCGCAATGTAGTTAGTATTTTGGGAAGTGTGCATGGAATGTTTCATGAGTATGGAGAGGTGCCACCGACGCACGGCGAGGGTGTCAACAGTGAGAGGGAGGCTTCTCATTGTCGACATCTCTACGGTCCGGACTGGGGAATCCAATCCTGCATCAAAGTCGTGGTCCCGCAAGCTTGCGGATTCAAATTTGATTTTGCAAGTCACAGTGCTACTCTGACAATTCGAATTTCGCAGAGGCATATAATATTTAAAACACGATAAGTTCTTCAGAGTTAGTTAAGGGTTGAATGCCAGATTCTGATGAGATGAGATGAGGCTACAGCAGAAGTGGAAACCTTTTACTAAATTATTTGGTCGCTCGAACTATTAGCAAAACGTCTTCTCGGGATTAAATAACTTACCATCACCCCCAGGGTAACAATGTACTAGTTCAAATTTATTAAATTTCCTTATGTTCAAATGCTACAGAAAAGTCACAAGTTCCATGAAAAGTAGTTATATCACGTCTTAATGAGGCTGTGCGGGGTCTGAATAGTAGATAGTTAATCAGAATGCTGCGTCAACTCAATCGACCCTTACACTAAAAACTTAGAAAAATTCAATCCCGCAAGAGTGCGGATTCCCGCACGAGTAATCCCGCATTTCTTATCCCACAAAAAACATGCAAAACCCCACTTCAAATTTCATTCCAAAGCCGTATTGGACTGCAGAACTGTCACAAGCTGTGGCTCAACGCAGACTAGCTTTATCCAAATTTAGGCGTAATCCGACTCCACAAAACCACGACACACTTAATAGTCGGATAAGTGTAACTCAACGGTTAATCCGTCAGGCTAAGGCAGTGAGCTGGCAATATTTTTGTTCTTCTGTTGACCACGAAACAACATCTAGTGACATGTGGCGCAAAATGAGATGGCTGTTAGGATACCGATCACCTAAACATTATGTGGTTAGTTAAAGCGCTACAAGTCTTTTAAATTCTCTAACACCACATTATGTATCCCCATCGACCCCTACGTTTCATCATGATAACCCTATATTAGAAAGTAAGATCTCCATACAGGAACTAGAAAAATGTATCAAGTCTAAGGATACATCCCCTGGATGCGATGATATATCGTATTCTATGATTAAAAATTTACCTTATGTAGGTATATCTGTAATACAAACTTAAATTAACAACTTTTTTGAACACGGGTATGTCCCATCTCAGTGGCGCGACATTAGCAATATACCTATTCCAAAACCTAGTCGCGATCCTAGAAACGATTTTTCACTCCGACCTATATTCTTGCTGTCATGTATATGTAAAATTTTCCATTATATTCTATTACGAAGACTAGAATGGTATCTGGAAAGAAACAACACATTCTCTGAGAACACATTTGGCTTCCGCAGAGGCAGGTCGTGCTTGGATGGTCTGAGTTGCTTAATCTCCAATATACAAATTGGTTTTTCTGAGGGTTCTTCTACTATGGGTTATTTTATAGATATAAATAATGCCTATAATAATGTAAATAATTCTATCTTAATTAATGTTTTGGATAACCTTAAAGTTGGAGTACGTATCTGTAAATATTTATGGAATTTACTCCATCAAAGAATTCTCAAAATAAGATCGGGTAATAGTTTTATTAGTAGACACTCTGGACATGGTCTGGCGCAAGGTGATCCGTTATCTCCATTGTAATTAATATAATAACGTTGGATATATGTAAATGCTTGGAGAAGGACATTTGCATATCTCAGTATGCGGATGACATTGCTATATATGTACAGTGTTCCTCTATTAATGACGGGCAATCCAAAATCCAGACTAGTCTTGATTTAATCAACTGCATGTTAACGCATGTAGGTTTAGATATTTCTCCAGCTAAAAGTAAAATCTGTTTGTTTAGTAGAGGTTATCGTATGCCAGCTATAGAAATACGTTTAAACGGGACTTTGTTAGAATTGATAGATCATGTAAAGTATTTAGGAATGTGGCTGGACAGGGGTCTTCGGTGGAAGAAACATATTAATGAAGTTGGTGAACGAGTATTTAAACGAATTAATATTTTTAAGGTTTTGGTGGTATCTGGGTGGGGTATTCATCCCAACCACTTAAGACGAGTATATATCTCCCTTATTCGAAGTCGTATAGATTTCGGTAGCTTTTTAATAGACAATAGTGCCAATACACATTTATCTAAATTGGACAGGCTACAGAACATTTGTCTCCGTTTGGTAGGTGGGTTTATTAAAAGCACTCCAATTCACGTGATGGAATCCGAACTAACAGTACCTCCCCTTTTCATTCGCCGCAAATATTTAGCTGATAAGTTTTATTTAAAGTCCAAATGTTTTGCATTCCCTATAATAAGCATACTGGATAAGTTACACAGTCTTTGTTATAATAAAGCTTATTGGAGAAAAAAGAAAAAGCCTCTGTTAGTTTTATCTCACGATGTTCTCAAACAAGAACACATGCATTGTAGCAATCAAATGGATATGTTCTCCATGTCTACTTGGGTCAGCAATATAGACTTATCAGATACTGTAAAACGTAATTTAGATTCCGTAGATAAACCTTAGCATTGTTATAATTTACATAATTTAAGATCATTGTGCTGTAAGTCGCTAAATGCACTATATTCTGACTTTTACTGTGTGTCACGGACGGTTCTAAACGTGACAATTTCTGTGGGCGGCTTTTTTTGATTCGCAAATAGGTGTCTTTTATAAATTTACAATTTTATCCAAACTGTCAATAATGCACTTAGAGCTTATTGCTATTGCTGAAGCTTTGGCTTATATCGAATCATTGGACGGTGATCGTTTCGTCATCTTCACTGATTCGAAAAGTGCTCTTCTTCATCTGATGAGATGCACAAGTACTTCATCTGCGAGGGGACTTCCACTGGCTTATACTATTTTAAGAACCATTACTGCCTTTGTTGCTAAATATAAAACTGTTGTCTTGCAATGGATCCCTTCCCACGTTGGATTAGATGGTAATGAGATAGTTGACCGTTTCGCTAATGAAGTCGGGTCAGATGGAGAAATTTATCAGTGTTCTCCTTGGCATACTGAAATCCTACCCTTGGTTAGAGATCGATGTTATAGGACTTGGTCTGAATATTTTGACAAAAGGTCCTTAACGAAGGGCATTTGGTACAGGACGATTCAATCATCTCTTCCACGGATGCTCTGGTTCAGCGAGGGAAGAATGAACAGGCAGGAGGTTGTGACGGCTTTGCGATCCGGTCACATGCCACTAAACATTTTTGGGTTTATGATTCGCAAAGTCGATTCACCCAATTGTATTGTCTGTGGGACCATGGAAGATGTGCATCATATCCTATCGGAGTGTGATCGTGTTGGGGTCCAAAGGCGTCAAGCTTTTGCCAATACTTATAATATGGGCTTTTAGAATGCTTTATCGTGTTATAATTTTGTGTGTAAGTTTGCGAGTAGAATAGTGTAAATATGTACATATACTAAACTTTTGTATATATCATCGGGGTGACGTTTTCTTCTAAGAAAAAACCCTGTAAATAAAACAATATTAAAAAAAAAATGTTGCCTCGATTTGACAGTAAATCGTGACGTCACAACATGGCAGTCGATAACATTCTCATTTGGAACGCATTGTACGCACTCGTATTGTTCGTTGGTAAAATTGTATACGACGCCGCACCCAGTCATGCGGGGAGCGCATGGAGGCAAGGCGATGCTAATGCATTTCAACAAACTAGTACTTACTACTTAAGCATCTAAAAAATAGAAGACTGCTTTTGGGGGACATAGAAAAAAACAAAACCACTCCTAAAGGAATAATCATCGTCATCATTGTCACCATTAACATCATCATCGTCATCATCATCATCATCATCGTCATCGTCATTATCATCATCATCGTCATCATCGTCATCATCATCATCGTCATCATCATCTATAACATCATTATCGTCATCATCGTCATCGTTATTATCATCATCATCGCATCTTCGTCATCATCATCGTCATCGTCATCATCATCATCGTCATCATCATCTATAACATCATTATCGTCATCATCGTCATCGTTATTATCATCATCATCGCATCTTCGTCATCATCATCGTCATCGTCATCATCGTCACTAACATCATCATCGTTATCATCGTCATCATCATCATCATCATCGTCATCGTCATCGTCATTATCATCATCATCGTCATCATCGTCATCATCATCATCGTCATCATCATCTATAACATCATTATCGTCATCATCGTCATCGTCATCATCATCACTAACATCATCATCGTCATCATCGTCATCGTCATCATCATCATCGTCATCGTCATTATCATCATCATCGTCATCATCGTCATCATCATCATCGTCATCATCATCTATAACTTCATTATCGTCATCATCGTCATCGTCATCATCATCATCGTCATCGTCATTATCATCATCATCGTCATCATCGTCATCATCGTCATCATCATCATCGTCATCATCATCTATAACATCATTATCGTCATCATCGTCATCGTTATTATCATCATCATCGCATCTTCGTCATCATCATCGTCATCGTCATCATCATCATCGTCATCATCATCTATAACATCATTATCGTCAACATCGTCATCGTTATTATCATCATCATCGCATCTTCGTCATCATCATCGTCATCGTCATCATCGTCATCATCGTCATCATCGTCATCATCGTCATCATCGTCATCATCGTCATCATCGTCATCATCGTCATCATCGTCATTGTAGTGTGCAGCTCGCCTAACCTTATATTTGTAACTGCACACACCAAATTATGGCATTAATACACGAATCGTTGACTTGAACAGTTCTCTATTATTTTGCCTACATCACTCCAATACATGGCGACCCTTAGCCAGCAGTTAAAATTTTGCAACATACGTAAAATACAAAAATAGCTGAATAAATTTTATTATGAAGAAATACAAATATGAAGATTAGAAGTTTTTGAAGACAAACCATAAGAAGAAAGAAAATAAAGAAGATTCAAAATATAAGAAGACAGAAGATCCCACACAGAAGAAAGCAGAGCGAAGAAAACAATTAAGAAGATCGAAAAGGGTGTTGCTGCCGGGTGCCGGGAGTATGCTCAAGCCTAATGATGAGAGGATATGCAGGGCGCCGGGAGATAAATTGTACGGGTCCATTAGATGTAGATAATTTAAATTATAAGTATATTCTTACGTTACAGTGTGATTTAACAAAATATGTTGAAGCTTATCCCTTAGAAAAGAAAGATACAGTTTCAGTAGCGAGATCATTTGTAAATAATTTTATTTTGAGATATGGTATCCCTAGAGAGATAATTACTGACCAGGGAACAGAATTTATGTCATCAGTTTTTACTGAAATTTGTAATTTACTCCATATAAATAAGTTGCATTCAACAGCTTATCATCATGAGAGTCTAGGAGGTTTGGAAAATACACATAAGGTTCTAGGAGCTTATCTCAGGATTCAGTGTGACAATAATAAAACAGATTGGAGCAGTTGGCTTCCATTCTGGTGTTTTTCATTCAACACAACAGTTCACTCTGAGACAAAATACACTCCATTTGAGTTAGTATTTGGAAAAAATTGTAATTTGCCATCTAATATAGGAAAAAATACATATGTTGATCCTTTGTATAATTCTGATTCTTATCCTTTGGAACTAAAGTACAAACTTCAAAGAGCACAAGCTGAAGCAAGACACAATTTGCTATCTAGTAAGGAATTAAGAAAAATAAATTTTGATAAAAATGTTAATTCAATAAAATATAAGAAAGGAGATTTAGTATTAATTAAAAATCAAGTAGGAGATAAGTTAGATAAGATTTATTTAGGACCATACAGAGTTATTGAAGATGTCTCACCAAATGTCAAAATTGTAAAAGATAATAAAGAGTACATAATTCATAAGAATAATACAAAATTGTTTGTAACTTAAAATATTGGTTTTTATTTGTTAAAAGTTTTTGTAATAGATCTAAGATAATATTCATATTTTTTTGTCAATTTAGTTTAAAAAAAAAAAAGAATTATGTAATAATATCATTTTTTTTTAAAAAAAGGGGAGGTGTAGTGTGCAGCTCGCCTAACCTTATATTTGTAACTGCACACACCAAATTATGGCATTAATACACGAATCGTTGACTTGAACAGTTCTCTATTATTTTGCCTACATCACTCCAATACATCATCATCGTCATCGTTATTATCATCATCATCGCATCTTCGTCATCATCATCGTCATCGTCATCATCATCATCGTCATCATCATCTATAACATCATTATCGTCAACATCGTCATCGTTATTATCATCATCATCGCATCTTCGTCATCATCATCGTCATCGTCATCATCGTCATCATCGTCATCATCGTTATCATCGTCATCATCGTCATCATCGTCATCATCGTCATCATCATCTATAACATCATTATCGTCAACATCGTCATCGTTATTATCATCATCATCGCATCTTCGTCATCATCGTCATTGTCGATGGCGTCGTCATCATAGTCGTCGGCGTCGTCATAACAGGCGTTGGCGTCGTCCTCATAGTCGTCGGCGACGTCATAATAGTCATCAGCGTCATCTTCATTGGCGTCGGCGTCGTCATAATAGGTGTCGGCGTCATCGTCATAGGCGTCGGCGTCGTCATCGTGGGCGTCGGCGTCGTCATCATTGGCGGCAGCGTCATAATAATAGGGGTCGGCGTCGTCATAAAAGGCGTCGGCGTAGTCATAATAGTCATCAGCGTCACCACCATTGTCATCAGCGTCGTCATAATAGACGTCGGCGTCATCGTAATAGGCGTCGGCGTCACCACCATAATCATCAGCGTCATCACCATAGTCATCAGCGTCATCATCATTGTCATCAGCGTCGTCATAATAGGTGTCAGCGTCATCGTCATAGGCGTCGGCGTCGTCATCATAGGCGTCGGCGTCGTCATCATTGGCGTCAGCATCATCATAATAGGCGTTGGCGTCGTCCTCATAGTCGTCAATGACGTCATAATAGTCATCAGCGTCATGACCATAGTCATCAGCATCGTCATAATAGGCGCCGGCGTCATCATCATTGGCGTAGGCGTCGTCATGATAGGCGTCGGCGTCGTCATCATAGACGTCGGCGTAGCCAACATAGTCGTCGGCGTCGTCATAACAGGCGTTGGCGTCGTCCTCATAGTTGTCGGCGTCGTCATAATAGACGTTTGCGTCGTCCTCATAGTCGTCGGAGTCGTCATAATAGTCATCAGCGTCACCACCATAGACATGAGCGTCATCACCATAGTCGTCGGCGTCGTCATCATAGTCGTCGGCGTCGTCATAATAGGCGTTGGCGTCGTCCTCATTGTCGTCGGCGTCGTCATAATAGTCATCAGCGTCACCACCATAGTCATCAGCGTCATCACCATAGTCATCAGCGTCATTATCATTGTCATCAGCGTCGTCATAATAGGCGATGGCGTCATCATAATAGGCGTTGGCGTCGTCCTCATTGTCGTCGGCGTCGTCATAATAGTCATCAGCGTCACCACCATAGTCATCAGCGTCATCACCATAGTCGTCGGCGTCGTCATAATAGGCGTTGGCGTCGTCCTCATTGTCGTCGGCGTCGTCATAATAGTCATCAGCGTCACCACCATAGTCATCAGCGTCATCACCATAGTCATCAGCGTCGTCATCATAGTCGTCGGCGTCGTCATCATAGTCGTCAGCGTCGTCATAATAGGCGTTGGCGTCGTCCTCATTGTCGTCGGCGTCGTCATAATAGTCATCAGCGTCACCACCATAGTCATCAGCGTCATCACCATAGTCGTCGGCGTCGTCATCATAGTCGTCAGCGTCGTCATAATAGGCGTTGGCGTCGTCCTCATTGTCGTCGGCGTCGTCATAATAGTCATCAGCGTCACCACCATAGTCATCAGCGTCATCACCATAGTCGTCGGCGTCGTCATCATAGTCGTCGGCGTCGTCATAATAGGCGTTGGCGTCGTCCTCATTGTCGTCGGCGTCGTCATAATAGTCATCAGCGTCACCACCATAGTCATCAGCGTCATCACCATAGTCATCAGCGTCATTATCATTGTCATCAGCGTCGTCATAATAGGCGATGGCGTCATCATCATTGGCGTCGGAGTCGTCATAATAGGCGTCGGCGTCATCATCGAAGACTTCGGCGTCGCCATCATAGACGTCGGCGTCGTCATAATAGGCGACGGCATCATCATCATTGGCGTCGGCGTCGTCATAATAGGCGTCGGCGTCATCATCATAGACTTCGGCGTCGTCATCATAGTCGTCGGCGTCGTCATAATAGGCGTTGGCGTCGTCCTCATTGTCGTCGGCGTCGTCATAATAGTCATCAGAGTCACCACCATAGTCATCAGCGTCATCACCATAGACATGAGCGTCATCACCATAGTCATCAGCGTCGTCATAATAGGCGCTGGTGTCATCATCATAGGCGTAAGCGTCGTCATAAACTATGACGCTGACGCCTACGTCAGCGTCATCATAATAGGCGTCGGCGTCGCCACAATAGGCGTCGGCGTCGTCATAAAAGTCATCAGCGTCACCACCATTGTCATCAGCGTCGTCATCATAGTCGTCGGCGTCGTCATAATAGGCGTTGTCGTCGTCCTCTAATATTATAGTCATCAGCGTCACCACCATAGTCATCAGAGTCATCACCATAGTCATCAGCGTCATTATCATTGTCATCAGCGTCGTCATAATAGGCGATGGCGTCATCATCATTGGCGTCGGCGTCGTCATCATAGGCGTCGTCATAGTCGACAGCGTCGTCATCATAGTCGTCGGCGTCGTCATAATAGGCGTTGTCGTCGTCCTCATTGTCGTCGGCGTCGTCATAATAGTCATCAGCTTGACCACCATAGTCATCAGCGCCATCACCATAGTCATCAGCGTCGTCATCATTGTCGTCGGCGTCGTCATCATAGTCGTCAGCGTCGTCATAATAGGCGTAGGCGTCGTCCTCATTGTCGTCGGCGTCGTCATAATAGTCATCAGCGTCACCACCATAGTCATCAGCGTCATCACCATAGTCGTCGGCGTCGTCATCATAGTCGTCGGCGTCGTCATAATAGGCGTTGGCGTCGTCCTCATTGTCGTCGGCGTCGTCATAATAGTCATCAGCGTCACCACCATAGTCATCAGCGTCATCACCATAGTCGTCGGCGTCGTCATAATAGGCGTTGGCGTCGTCCTCATTGTCGTCGGCGTCGTCATAATAGTCATCAGCGTCACCACCATAGTCATCAGCGTCATCACCATAGTCATCAGCGTCGTCATCATAGTCGTCGGCGTCGTCATCATAGTCGTCAGCGTCGTCATAATAGGCGTTGGCGTCGTCCTCATTGTCGTCGGCGTCGTCATAATAGTCATCAGCGTCACCACCATAGTCATCAGCGTCATCACCATAGTCGTCGGCGTCGTCATCATAGTCGTCAGCGTCGTCATAATAGGCGTTGGCGTCGTCCTCATTGTCGTCGGCGTCGTCATAATAGTCATCAGCGTCACCACCATAGTCATCAGCGTCATCACCATAGTCGTCGGCGTCGTCATCATAGTCGTCGGCGTCGTCATAATAGGCGTTGGCGTCGTCCTCATTGTCGTCGGCGTCGTCATAATAGTCATCAGCGTCACCACCATAGTCATCAGCGTCATCACCATAGTCATCAGCGTCATTATCATTGTCATCAGCGTCGTCATAATAGGCGATGGCGTCATCATCATTGGCGTCGGAGTCGTCATAATAGGCGTCGGCGTCATCATCGAAGACTTCGGCGTCGCCATCATAGACGTCGGCGTCGTCATAATAGGCGACGGCATCATCATCATTGGCGTCGGCGTCGTCATAATAGGCGTCGGCGTCATCATCATAGACTTCGGCGTCGTCATCATAGTCGTCGGCGTCGTCATAATAGGCGTTGGCGTCGTCCTCATTGTCGTCGGCGTCGTCATAATAGTCATCAGAGTCACCACCATAGTCATCAGCGTCATCACCATAGACATGAGCGTCATCACCATAGTCATCAGCGTCGTCATAATAGGCGCTGGTGTCATCATCATAGGCGTAAGCGTCGTCATAAACTATGACGCTGACGCCTACGTCAGCGTCATCATAATAGGCGTCGGCGTCGCCACAATAGGCGTCGGCGTCGTCATAAAAGTCATCAGCGTCACCACCATTGTCATCAGCGTCGTCATCATAGTCGTCGGCGTCGTCATAATAGGCGTTGTCGTCGTCCTCTAATATTATAGTCATCAGCGTCACCACCATAGTCATCAGAGTCATCACCATAGTCATCAGCGTCATTATCATTGTCATCAGCGTCGTCATAATAGGCGATGGCGTCATCATCATTGGCGTCGGCGTCGTCATCATAGGCGTCGTCATAGTCGACAGCGTCGTCATCATAGTCGTCGGCGTCGTCATAATAGGCGTTGTCGTCGTCCTCATTGTCGTCGGCGTCGTCATAATAGTCATCAGCTTGACCACCATAGTCATCAGCGCCATCACCATAGTCATCAGCGTCGTCATCATTGTCGTCGGCGTCGTCATCATAGTCGTCAGCGTCGTCATAATAGGCGTAGGCGTCGTCCTCATTGTCGTCGGCGTCGTCATAATAGTCATCAGCGTCACCACCATAGTCATCAGCGTCATCACCATAGTCGTCGGCGTCGTCATCATAGTCGTCGGCGTCGTCATAATAGGCGTTGGCGTCGTCCTCATTGTCGTCGGCGTCGTCATAATAGTCATCAGCGTCACCACCATAGTCATCAGCGTCATCACCATAGTCATCAGCGTCATTATCATTGTCATCAGCGTCGTCATAATAGGCGATGGCGTCATCATCATTGGCGTCGGAGTCGTCATAATAGGCGTCGGCGTCATCATCGTAGACTTCGGCGTCGCCATCATAGACGTCGGCGTCGTCATAATAGGCGACGGCATCATCATCATTGGCGTCGGCGTCGTCATAATAGGCGTCGGCGTCATCATCATAGACTTCGGCGTCGTCATCATAGTCGTCGGCGTCGTCATAATAGGCGTTGGCGTCGTCATCATAGTCGTCGGCGTCGTCATAATAGGCGTTGTCGTCGTCCTCATTGTCGTCGGCGTCGTCATAATAGTCATCAGCTTGACCACCATAGTCATCAGCGCCATCACCATAGTCATCAGCGTCGTCATCATAGTCGTCGGCGTCGTCATCGGCATCGGCGTCGTCATAATAGTCATCAGCGTCACCACAATTGTCATCAGCGTTGTCATAACAGATGTCGGCGTCATCGCCATAGGCGTCGGCCTCGTCATCATAGGCTTCGGCGTCGTCGTCATCGTCATCGTCATCGTCATCGTCATCGTCGTCGTCATCGTCATCGTCATCGTCATCGTCATCATCATCGTCATCGTCATCATCGTCGTCGTCATTGTCGACGGCGTCGTCATCATAGTCGTCGGCGTCGTCATAATAGGCGTTTGCGTCGTCCTCATAGTCGTTGGCGTCGTCATAATAGTCATCAGCGTCACCACCATAGTCATCAGAGTCATCACCATAGTCATCAGCGTCATTATCATTGTCATCAGCGTCGTCATAATAGGCGATGGCGTCATCATCATTGGCGTCGGCGTCGTCATAATAGGCGTCGGCGTCATCATCATAGACTTCGGCGTCGCCATCATAGTCGTCGGCGTCGTCATAATAGGCTATGGCGTCATCATCATTGGCGTCGGCGTCGTCATCATAGGCGTCGTCATAGTCGACAGCGTCGTCATCATAGTCGTCGGCGTCGTCATAATAGGCGTTGTCGTCGTCCTCATTGTCGTCGGCGTCGTCATAATAGTCATCAGCTTGACCACCATAGTCATCAGCGCCATCACCATAGTCATCAGCGTCGTCATCATAGTCGTCGGCGTCGTCATCATAGTCGTCAGCGTCGTCATAATAGGCGTAGGCGTCGTCCTCATTGTCGTCAGCGTCGTCATAATAGTCATCAGCGTCACCACCATAGTCATCAGCGTCATCACCATAGTCGTCGGCGTCGTCATCATAGTCGTCGGCGTCGTCATAATAGGCGTTGGCGTCGTCCTCATTGTCGTCGGCGTCGTCATAATAGTCATCAGCGTCACCACCATAGTCATCAGCGTCATCACCATAGTCATCAGCGTCATTATCATTGTCATCAGCGTCGTCATAATAGGCGATGGCGTCATCATCATTGGCGTCGGAGTCGTCATAATAGGCGTCGGCGTCATCATCGTAGACTTCGGCGTCGCCATCATAGACGTCGGCGTCGTCATAATAGGCGACGGCATCATCATCATTGGCGTCGGCGTCGTCATAATAGGCGTCGGCGTCATCATCATAGACTTCGGCGTCGTCATCATAGTCGTCGGCGTCGTCATAATAGGCGTTGGCGTCGTCATCATAGTCGTCGGCGTCGTCATAATAGGCGTTGTCGTCGTCCTCATTGTCGTCGGCGTCGTCATAATAGTCATCAGCTTGACCACCATAGTCATCAGCGCCATCACCATAGTCATCAGCGTCGTCATCATAGTCGTCGGCGTCGTCATCGGCATCGGCGTCGTCATAATAGTCATCAGCGTCACCACAATTGTCATCAGCGTCGTCATAACAGATGTCGGCGTCATCGCCATAGGCGTCGGCCTCGTCATCATAGGCTTCGGCGTCGTCGTCATCGTCATCGTCATCGTCATCGTCATCGTCGTCGTCATCGTCATCGTCATCGTCATCGTCATCATCATCGTCATCGTCATCATCGTCGTCGTCATTGTCGACGGCGTCGTCATCATAGTCGTCGGCGTCGTCATAATAGGCGTTTGCGTCGTCCTCATAGTCGTTGGCGTCGTCATAATAGTCATCAGCGTCACCACCATAGTCATCAGCGTCATCACCATAGTCATCAGTGTCGTCATAATAGGCGCTGGTGTCATCATCATCGGCGTAAGCGTCGTCATAATAGGCGTCAGCGTCATCATCATAGGCGTCGGCGTCGCCACAATAGGCGTCGGCGTCGTCATAAAAGTTGTCATCGTCATCGTCATCATCGTCGTCGTCATCGTCATAGTCATCGTCATCGTCATCGCCGTCGTCATCGTCATCGTCATCGTCATCGTCATCGTCATCGTCATCGTCATCGTCATCGTCATCGTCATCGTCATCGTCATCGTCATCGTCATCGTCATCGTCATCGTCATCGTCATCGTCATCGTCATCATAGTCGACGGCGTCGTCTCCATTGGCGTCAGCGTCATCATAAATGGCGTCGGCGTCGTCATAATTGTCATCACCGTCACCACCATTGTCATCAGCGTCGTCATAATAGATGTCGGCGTCATCGTCATAGGCGTCGGCGTCGTCATTAAAGGCGTCGGCGTCGTCATCATCGTCACCGTCATCGTCATCAACGTCGTCGTTATAGTCGACGGCATCGTCATCATAGTCGTCGGCGTCGTCATAATAGGCGTTGGCGTCGTCCTCATAGTCGTCTGCGTCGTCATAATAGTCATCAGCGCCACCATCATAGTCATCAGCGTCATCACCACAGTCATTAGCGTCGTCATAATAGGCGCTGGTGTCATCATCATAGGCGTCGGCGTCGCCACAATAGGCGTCGGCGTCGTCATAATAGTCATCAGCGTCACTACCATTGTCATTAGCGTCATCGTAATAGGCGCTGGAGTCATCATAATAGGCGTAATCGTCGTCATAATAGGCGACAGCGTCACCATCATAGGCGTCGGCTTCGCCACAATATGCGTCGGCGTCGCCATCATAGTCGTCGGCGTCGTCATAATAGGCGTTGGCGTCAACGTCATAGTCGTCGGCGTTGTCATAATAGTCATCAGCGTCATCATCATTATAGGCGTCGGCGTCGTCATCATAGGCGTCGGCGTCGTCATCATTGGCTTCAGAGTCATCATAATAGGCATTAGCGTCGTCCTAATAAGCGGCGGCGTCGTCATCATCATCGTCGTCATCGTCATCGTCATCATCGCCGTCGTCATAGTCGACGGCATCGTCATCACAGTCATCGGCGTCGTCATAATAGGCGTTGGCGTCGTCATAATAGGCGTTGGCGTCGTCCTCATAGTCGTCTGCGTCGTCATAATAGTCATCAGCGTCACCACCATAGTCATCAGCATCATCACCACGGTCATTAGCGTCGTCATAATAGGCGCTGGTGTCATCATCATAGGCATCGGCGTCGCCACAATAGGCGTCGGCGTCGTCATAATAGTTATCAGCGTCACCACCATTGTCATTAGCGTCATCGTAATAGGCGCTGGTGTCATCATCATAGGCGTAAGCGTCGTCATAAAAGGCGTCAGCGTCATCATCATAGGCGTCGGCTTCGCCACAATAGACGTCGGCGTCGCCATCATAGTCGTCGGCGTCGTCATAATAGGCGTTGGCGTCGTCATAATAGGCGTTGGCGTCGTCCTCATAGTCGTCTGCGTCGTCATAATAGTCATCAGCGTCACCACCATAGTCATCAGCGTCATCACCACGGTCATTAGCGTCGTCATAATAGGCGCTGGTGTCATCATCATAGGCATCGGCGTCGCCACAATAGGCGTCGGCGTCGTCATAATAGTTATCAGCGTCACCACCATTGTCATTAGCGTCATCGTAATAGGCGCTGGTGTCATCATCATAGGCGTAAGCGTCGTCATAAAAGGCGTCAGCGTCATCATCATAGGCGTCGGCTTCGCCACAATAGACGTCGGCGTCGCCATCATAGTCGTCGGCGTCGTCATAATAGGCGTTGGCGTCATCGTCATAGTCGTCGGCGTTGTCATAATAGTCATCAGCGTCATCATCATTGGCGTCGGCGTCGTCATAATAGGCGTCGGCGTCGTCATCATAGGCGTCGGCGTCGTCATCATTGGCGTCAGAGTCATCATAATAGGCATTAGCGTCGTCCTCATAGTCGTCAGTGACGTCATAATAGTCATCAGCGTCATGACCATAGTCATCAGCGTCGTCATAATAGACGACGGCGTCATCATCATTGCGTCGGCGTCGTCGTAATAGGCGACGGCGTCATCATCATTGCGTCGTCGTCGTCATAGTCGACGGCGTCGTCATCATTGGAGTCGGCGTCGTCATCATAGACATCGTCGTCGTCAGAAATTTGGGTAAGTTAAATTTGGGTTAGGTTAAATTTGGGTTACGTTAAATTTGGGTTAGATTAAATTTGGGTTACGTTAAATTTGGGTTTGGTTAAATTTGGGTTAGGTTAAATTTGGGTTAGGTTAAATTTGGGTTAGGTTAAATTTGGGTTAGGTTAAATTTGGGTTAGGTTAAATTTGGGTTAGGTTAAATTTGGGTTGGACCCGACGAACAATACCAAGGAAAGGACATTTGAGTAGGTCGTCAAATACTCAAATTGCCAGACATACGCTAAATTTACTAAAGAGACAGAAACAAAAAAAAAAAAGAAAAACATATAGCATCATAGTCGTCGCTCCTGTGTTGATTAGAAATCGTAGTTTGTTGGCGGTGTCATAGACGTATAGACGGTATGCGGTAATATGGTGAACGAATGAAGCGTCGATGTCCGTGCGTCACTCGTTGTGTTCGCTGTACTTTTAGAATTAGAATACCTATTGTTTTAGAAGTTGCAAAGTTTATTTCTCAGAAGATAATTTAGTTTAAGTTAGTATCCAGATTATTACATTGAGAGGGGGTGTTAAAATGTGCAATGTAATTTATGGTCTAGGTGCGAGTGAGACAAAGATAGAGCTCTCTCTCTCTTACTGTCATGGCGGTTGTTCTGTATTCGGTTACGTATTGCTGTTACAAATAAATATGTGTTTTCAAGTTTAAGCCCGTTTTTATTTATTTTCATCTCATCGTCATCGTCATCGTCATCGTCATCATCGTCGTCGTCATAGTCGACGGCGTCGTCATCATAGTCGTCGGCGTCGTCATCATAGTCGTCAGCGTCGTCATAATAGGCGTTGGCGGTGTCCTCATTGTCGTCGGCGTCGTCATAATAGTCATCAGCGTCACCACCATAGTCATCAGCGTCATCACCATAGTCGTCGGCGTCGTCATCATAGTCGTCGGCGTCGTCATAATAGGCGTTGGCGTCGTCCTCATTGTCGTCGGCGTCGTCATAATAGTCATCAGCGTCACCACCATAGTCATCAGTGTCATCACCATAGTCATCAGCGTCATTATCATTGTCATCAGCGTCGTCATAATAGGCGATGGCGTCATCATCATTGGCGTCGGAGTCGTCATAATAGGCGTCGGCGTCATCATCGTAGACTTCGGCGTCGCCATCATAGACGTCGGCGTCGTCATAATAGGCGACGGCATCATCATCATTGGCGTCGGCGTCGTCATAATAGGCGTCGGCGTCATCATCATAGACTTCGGCGTCGTCATCATAGTCGTCGGCGTCGTCATAATAGGCGTTGGCGTCGTCATCATAGTCGTCGGCGTCGTCATAATAGGCGTTGTCGTCGTCCTCATTGTCGTCGGCGTCGTCATAATAGTCATCAGCTTGACCACCATAGTCATCAGCGCCATCACCATAGTCATCAGCGTCGTCATCATAGTCGTCGGCGTCGTCATCATAGTCGTCAGCGTCGTCATAATAGGCGTTGGCGTCGTCCTCATTGTCGTCGGCGTCGTCATAATAGTCATCAGCGTCACCACCATAGTCATCAGCGTCATCACCATAGTCGTCGGCGTCGTCATCATAGTCGTCGGCGTCGTCATAATAGGCGTTGGCGTCGTCCTCATTGTCGTCGGCGTCGTCATAATAGTCATCAGCGTCACCACCATAGTCATCAGCGTCATCACCATAGTCATCAGCGTCATTATCATTGTCATCAGCGTCGTCATAATAGGCGATGGCGTCATCATCATTGGCGTCGGAGTCGTCATAATAGGCGTCGGCGTCATCATCGTAGACTTCGGCGTCGCCATCATAGACGTCGGCGTCTTCATAATAGGCGACGGCATCATCATCATTGGCGTCGGCGTCGTCATAATAGGCGTCGGCGTCGTCATCATAGACTTCGGCGTCGTCATCATAGTCGTCGGCGTCGTCATAATAGGCGTTGGCGTCGTCCTCATTGTCGTCGGCGTCGTCATAATAGTCATCAGCGTCACCACCATAGTCATCAGCGTCATCACCATAGTCATCAGCGTCATTATCATTGTCATCAGCGTCGTCATAATAGGCGATGGCGTCATCATCATTGGCGTCGGAGTCGTCATAATAGGCGTCGGCGTCATCATCGTAGACTTCGGCGTCGCCATCATAGACGTCGGCGTCGTCATAATAGGCGACGGCATCATCATCATTGGCGTCGGCGTCGTCATAATAGGCGTCGGCGTCATCATCATAGACTTCGGCGTCGCCATCATAGACGTCGGCGTCGTCATAATAGGCGACGGCATCATCATCATTGGCGTCGGAGTCGTCATAATAGGCGTCGGCGTCATCATCATAGACTTCGGCGTCGCCATCATAGACGTCGGCGTCGTCATAATAGGCGACGGCATCATCATCATTGTCGTCGGAGTCGTCATAATAGGCGTCGGCGTCATCATCATAGACTTCGGCGTCGCCATCATAGACGTCGGCGTCGTCATAATAGGCGACGGCATCATCATCATTGGCGTCGGCGTCGTCGTCATAGGCGTCGTCATAGTCGACAGCGTCGTCATCATAGTCGTCGGCGTCGTCATAATTGGCGTTGTCGTCGTCCTCATTGTCGTCGGCGTCGTCATAATAGTCATCAGCTTGACCACCATAGTCATCAGCGCCATCACCATAGTCATCAGCGTCGTCATCATAGTCGTCGGCGTCGTCATCATAGTCGTCGGCGTCGTCATCATAGTCGTCAGCGTCGTCATAATAGGCGTTGGCGTCGTCCTCATTGTCGTCGGCGTCGTCATAATAGTCATCAGCGTCACCACCATAGTCATCAGCGTCATCACCATAGTCGTCGGCGTCGTCATCATAGTCGTCGGCGTCGTCATAATAGGCGTTGGCGTCGTCCTCATTGTCGTCGGCGTCGTCATAATAGTCATCAGCGTCACCACCATAGTCATCAGCGTCATCACCATAGTCATCAGCGTCATTATCATTGTCATCAGCGTCGTCATAATAGGCGATGGCGTCATCATCATTGGCGTCGGAGTCGTCATAATAGGCGTCGGCGTCATCATCGTAGACTTCGGCGTCGCCATCATAGACGTCGGCGTCGTCATAATAGGCGACGGCATCATCATCATTGGCGTCGGCGTCGTCATAATAGGCGTCGGCGTCATCATCATAGACTTCGGCGTCGTCATCATAGTCGTCGGCGTCGTCATAATAGGCGTTGGCGTCGTCCTCGTTGTCGTCGGCGTCGTCATAATAGTCATCAGCGTCACCACCATAGTCATCAGCGTCATCACCATAGTCATCAGCGTCATTATCATTGTCATCAGCGTCGTCATAATAGGCGATGGCGTCATCATCATTGGCGTCGGAGTCGTCATAATAGGCGTCGGCGTCATCATCGTAGACTTCGGCGTCGCCATCATAGACGTTTGCGTCGTCCTCATAGTCGTCGGCGTCGTCATAATAGTCATCAGCGTCACCACCATAGTCATCAGCGTCATCACCATAGTCATCAGCGTCATTATCATTGTCATCAGCGTCGTCATAATAGGCGATGGCGTCATCATCATTGGCGTCGGAGTCGTCATAATAGGCGTCGGCGTCATCATCATAGACTTCGGCGTCGCCATCATAGACGTCGGCGTCGTCATAATAGGCGACGGCATCATCATCATTGGCGTCGGAGTCGTCATAATAGGCGTCGGCGTCATCATCATAGACTTCGGCGTCGCCATCATAGACGTCGGCGTCGTCATAATAGGCGACGGCATCATCATCATTGGCGTCGGCGTCGTCATAATAGGCGTCGGCGTCATCATCATTGGCGTCGGCGTCGTCATAATAGGCGTCGGTGTTATCATCATAGACGTAAGCGTCGTCATCATAGGCGTCATCACCATAGGCGTAAGCGTCGTCATAATAGGCGTCAGCGTCATCATCATAGGCGTCGGCGTTGGCGTCATCGTTATAGTCGTCGGCGTTGTCATAATAGTCATCAGCGTCATTATCATTGTCATCAGCGTCGTCATAATAGGCGATGGCGTCGCCATCATAGACGTCGGCGTCGTCATAATAGGCGACGGCATCATCATCATTGGCGTCGGAGTCGTCATAATAGGCGTCGGCGTCGTCATAATAGGCGTCAGCGTCATCATCATAGGCGTCGGCGTTGGCGTCATCGTTATAGTCGTCGGCGTTGTCATAATAGTCATCAGCGTCATTATCATTGTCATCAGCGTCGTCATAATAGGCGATGGCGTCATCATCATTGGCGTCGGAGTCGTCATAATAGGCGTCGGCGTCATCATCATAGACTTCGGCGTCGCCATCATAGACGTCGGCGTCGTCATAATAGGCGACGGCATCATCATCATTGGCGTCGGAGTCGTCATAATAGGCGTCGGCGTCATCATCATAGACTTCGGCGTCGCCATCATAGACGTCGGCGTCGTCATAATATGCGTCGGTGTTATCATCATAGACGTAAGCGTCGTCATCATAGGCGTCATCACCATAGGCGTAAGCGTCGTCATAATAGGCGTCAGCGTCATCATCATAGGCGTCGGCGTTGGCGTCATCGTTATAGTCGTCGGCGTTGTCATAATAGTCATCAGCGTCATCATCATTGGCGTCGGCGTCGTCATAATAGGCTCCGGCGTCGTCATCATCGTCATCGTCATCGTTATTGTCATCGTCATCGTCATCGTCATCATAAATAAATAAATGATGATAAATGATCTTTATTTTGCAAGTAGGTTTAAAAAACACTTTTACACGTCATTTTTTTTTATGCTAGATGAGTCCGGTGTTTCCTAGCGGACTACCCTGAGAAGAAACACCGAAACAAACTCAGGGGTCAAAGTCTCTTTTAAAGTCCATACAGAAAATATGTATTGGTCAAATCACATAAGAACCATGCAGATTTGTCTGAGATGGTCTTTTGAAGAAAGATCCATACAAATTTGAGTAGACCTGTCCAGTCAGTGCAAGCATTTGCCAGTATTCCAGTCCCTTATCTTTCCTTTAATTGACTATGCTGATGTGTGCTACTATGACCTGAATGCAGATCTCCTCAATAAACTTGACCGTCTTCTGAATAACTGCATTCGATTCGTCTTCAACCTTCGTAAGTATGACCATGTTTCCGAGCATCGTTCGCTTTTAAAATGGTTACCCATTCGCCAGCGCAGAGCGCTAAGGGCCTTGACTACTTTGTTTTCTTTTCTTTGCAATCCTTCTTCCCCTTCATATCTGATGTCGGAAATTCAATTTCTTGGCTCTGGGCACAATAAGAACCTTCGTTCATCAAACAATCGTCTACTACAATGTCCCCTACACCGCTCAGGGCTTATCTACTCCTCCTTTTTTGTCCAGGCGATATCACTTTGGAATACGCTCCCTCCGAATATCAGGATGGCGACCAGCCGTTTGTCTTTTAAGCAGAAGGCACGAGACTACATTCGCGAGAAGTTGGCGGATTTATCTCGGCACTGACTAGATTGATTTGTTTTCACAATGACCTTTCTTATTTGTATGTATGTATCTAAGTATGTATTTATTATTATTATATTTTGTTTCTTTTCTTTTTGTCTGTCCTTTAAGTTGCACCTACCTTGTTACGTTTCTGCACCACCTTAAGGTCGACTGGTAGAAAATGCCTAAGGCATTAAGTCCGCCTTTGTACTGTGTTATGTGCATAAAGTTTTAATAAATAAATAAATAAATATTCGCAAAGCTCATCATCATCATCATCATCAGCCTTTTAATGTTCCCACTGCAGGGACACAGGCCTCCTCTCTCTAGGAGAGGGAATGGGCCATAATCCACCACGCGGGCCCAGTGCGGATTGGTGGATGTCACATGTCTTCGAATTTTTGATTCTAGGACATGCCGGTTTCCTCACGATGTTTTCCTTCACCGTTTTGAGAGCAGTGGTGACGAAATAAATTACACAAAGTAATGCGCCTGGCTGGGTTTGAACCCGCGACCTACGACTCGTAAGTCGGGGCCGTTACCACTCGGCCACCACTGCTCTAAGTTCGCAAAGCTCAACTCAGGACTACTAAGGAGCTCAACACGACCCGACGAACAATACCAAGGAAAGGACATTTGAGTAGGTCGTCAAATACTCAAATTGCCAGACATACGCTAAATTTACTAAAGAGACAGAAACAAAAAAAAAAAAGAAAAACATATAGCATCATAGTCGTCGCTCCTGTGTTGATTAGAAATCGTAGTTTGTTGGCGGTGTCATAGACGTATAGACGGTATGCGGTAATATGGTTGATCTCGGGTCCCGTGCGTCGTAGCCAAGATCTCGGTTAGTTTTCCTGTCGCTTGTTCGCATTGTAATTACACGGGGACCGGCAATTGCGTGCGTTCTCGCCGAAGCGCTGGTGAAAGTAACAAGCGTCGCTCGTCCTGCGATCGTATTTATGGTTGCGGCTGGCTGAGCGCGACCGAGAGTGGGATCGTGAACGAATGAAGCGTCGATGTCCGTGCGTCACTCGTTGTGTTCGCTGTACTTTTAGCTCGGCTATCTCCCTCGTTAGTTGCATTACGGCGGCTCGAAGGTCCTCATCTCCGTGCGTTTTATGTTCTTGTACACGTGGTGGCAGCGATGTTTTTGCATGCTTTTGACAGTTGCAGGAACATACGGTTTGTATTTCTTCTGCCATTTTCGATGCGACGGTATGCACAAGAGAGGTTCGTCGGGGTCACCACTTTACCAGAGGTAGGTAAGTATAAAATAAAACACGAGTGGGAGCTTAAAACAGAATGGTCTATTTCAAGATTCGCTCAGCCTTTTTATATATTTTTGATTTACTCAAAAACCCTGTCAACTCGACAGCCGGGCCACAGATTAATTATTATTGTGCTTGCCAGTGACTGGTACAGGATTTTGTGATGCTGATTGGGGAGGAGACCTGACAGATAGGAAATCTACCACAGGCTATTGTTACAAGTATGCAAACTGCCTTATTACTTGGCGCTCAAAGAAGCAAAGCACAGGAAGGAGGAAGGAGGAGGTATTTCTTCCACCGAGGCTGAATATGTAGCTATGAGTATGGCAGGAGCTGAGGCATGTTGGCTGAGCAATATATTGTGTGATTTTAATATAAAAAATGTAACTCCAGCTATCTTATTCTGTAATAATCAGTCTGCCATGGTTATTGCTAAAACAAACACTATTAAGAGATTAAAACACATAGATATTAAATATCACTTTATTAGGGAACTTATTGAGAAACAAAAAGTATGTACTAAATATGTAAAAACTGAGGAGCAAATTGCTGATATGTTGACCAAACCCTTGAAAAATAATACATTGTTAAAATTTGTAAATATGTGTGGTTTAAAGTAACTCAACTGCGTAGAATGTTATTAGAATTAGAATACCTATTGTTTTAGAAGTTGCAAAGTTTATTTCTCAGAAGATAATTTAGTTTAAGTTAGTATCCAGATTATTACATTGAGAGGGGGTGTTAAAATGTGCAATGTAATTTATGGTCTAGGTGCGAGTGAGACAAAGATAGAGCTCTCTCTCTCTTACTGTCATGGCGGTTGTTCTGTATTCGGTTACGTATTGCTGTTACAAATAAATATGTGTTTTCAAGTTTAAGCCCGTTTTTATTCATTTTCATCTCATCGTCATCGTCATCGTCATCGTCATCATCGTCGTCGTCATAGTCGACGGCGTCGTCATCATAGTCGTCGGCGTCGTCATAATAGGCGTTTGCGTCGTCATCATTGGCGTCAGCATCATCATAATAGGCGTCGGCGTCGTCATAATAGGCGTCGGCGTCATCATCATAGACTTCGGCGTCGCCATCATAGACGTCGGCGTCGTCATAATATGCGTCGGTGTTATCATCATAGACGTAAGCGTCGTCATCATAGGCGTCATCACCATAGGCGTAAGCGTCGTCATAATAGGCGTCAGCGTCATCATCATAGGCGTCGGCGTTGGCGTCATCGTTATAGTCGTCGGCGTTGTCATAATAGTCATCAGCGTCATCATCATTGGCGTCGGCGTCGTCATAATAGGCTCCGGCGTCGTCATCATCGTCATCGTCATCGTTATTGTCATCGTCATCGTCATCGTCATCATAAATAAATAAATGATGATAAATGATCTTTATTTTGCAAGTAGGTTTAAAAAACACTTTTACACGTCATTTTTTTTTATGCTAGATGAGTCCGGTGTTTCCTAGCGGACTACCCTGAGAAGAAACACCGAAACAAACTCAGGGGTCAAAGTCTCTTTTAAAGTCCATACAGAAAATATGTATTGGTCAAATCACATAAGAACCATGCAGATTTGTCTGAGATGGTCTTTTGAAGAAAGATCCATACAAATTTGAGTAGACCTGTCCAGTCAGTGCAAGCATTTGCCAGTATTCCAGTCCCTTATCTTTCCTTTAATTGACTATGCTGATGTGTGCTACTATGACCTGAATGCAGATCTCCTCAATAAACTTGACCGTCTTCTGAATAACTGCATTCGATTCGTCTTCAACCTTCGTAAGTATGACCATGTTTCCGAGCATCGTTCGCTTTTAAAATGGTTACCCATTCGCCAGCGCAGAGCGCTAAGGGCCTTGACTACTTTGTTTTCTTTTCTTTGCAATCCTTCTTCCCCTTCATATCTGATGTCGGAAATTCAATTTCTTGGCTCTGGGCACAATAAGAACCTTCGTTCATCAAACAATCGTCTACTACAATGTCCCCTACACCGCTCAGGGCTTATCTACTCCTCCTTTTTTGTCCAGGCGATATCACTTTGGAATACGCTCCCTCCGAATATCAGGATGGCGACCAGCCGTTTGTCTTTTAAGCAGAAGGCACGAGACTACATTCGCGAGAAGTTGGCGGATTTATCTCGGCACTGACTAGATTGATTTGTTTTCACAATGACCTTTCTTATTTGTATGTATGTATCTAAGTATGTATTTATTATTATTATATTTTGTTTCTTTTCTTTTTGTCTGTCCTTTAAGTTGCACCTACCTTGTTACGTTTCTGCACCACCTTAAGGTCGACTGGTAGAAAATGCCTAAGGCATTAAGTCCGCCTTTGTACTGTGTTATGTGCATAAAGTTTTAATAAATAAATAAATAAATATTCGCAAAGCTCATCATCATCATCATCATCAGCCTTTTAATGTTCCCACTGCAGGGACACAGGCCTCCTCTCTCTAGGAGAGGGAATGGGCCATAATCCACCACGCGGGCCCAGTGCGGATTGGTGGATGTCACATGTCTTCGAATTTTTGATTCTAGGACATGCCGGTTTCCTCACGATGTTTTCCTTCACCGTTTTGAGAGCAGTGGTGACGAAATAAATTACACAAAGTAATGCGCCTGGCTGGGTTTGAACCCGCGACCTACGACTCGTAAGTCGGGGCCGTTACCACTCGGCCACCACTGCTCTAAGTTCGCAAAGCTCAACTCAGGACTACTAAGGAGCTCAACACGACCCGACGAACAATACCAAGGAAAGGACATTTGAGTAGGTCGTCAAATACTCAAATTGCCAGACATACGCTAAATTTACTAAAGAGACAGAAACAAAAAAAAAAAAGAAAAACATATAGCATCATAGTCGTCGCTCCTGTGTTGATTAGAAATCGTAGTTTGTTGGCGGTGTCATAGACGTATAGACGGTATGCGGTAATATGGTTGATCTCGGGTCCCGTGCGTCGTAGCCAAGATCTCGGTTAGTTTTCCTGTCGCTTGTTCGCATTGTAATTACACGGGGACCGGCAATTGCGTGCGTTCTCGCCGAAGCGCTGGTGAAAGTAACAAGCGTCGCTCGTCCTGCGATCGTATTTATGGTTGCGGCTGGCTGAGCGCGACCGAGAGTGGGATCGTGAACGAATGAAGCGTCGATGTCCGTGCGTCACTCGTTGTGTTCGCTGTACTTTTAGCTCGGCTATCTCCCTCGTTAGTTGCATTACGGCGGCTCGAAGGTCCTCATCTCCGTGCGTTTTATGTTCTTGTACACGTGGTGGCAGCGATGTTTTTGCATGCTTTTGACAGTTGCAGGAACATACGGTTTGTATTTCTTCTGCCATTTTCGATGCGACGGTATGCACAAGAGAGGTTCGTCGGGGTCACCACTTTACCAGAGGTAGGTAAGTATAAAATAAAACACGAGTGGGAGCTTAAAACAGAATGGTCTATTTCAAGATTCGCTCAGCCTTTTTATATATTTTTGATTTACTCAAAAACCCTGTCAACTCGACAGCCGGGCCACAGATTAATTATTATTGTGCTTGCCAGTGACTGGTACAGGATTTTGTGATGCTGATTGGGGAGGAGACCTGACAGATAGGAAATCTACCACAGGCTATTGTTACAAGTATGCAAACTGCCTTATTACTTGGCGCTCAAAGAAGCAAAGCACAGGAAGGAGGAAGGAGGAGGTATTTCTTCCACCGAGGCTGAATATGTAGCTATGAGTATGGCAGGAGCTGAGGCATGTTGGCTGAGCAATATATTGTGTGATTTTAATATAAAAAATGTAACTCCAGCTATCTTATTCTGTAATAATCAGTCTGCCATGGTTATTGCTAAAACAAACACTATTAAGAGATTAAAACACATAGATATTAAATATCACTTTATTAGGGAACTTATTGAGAAACAAAAAGTATGTACTAAATATGTAAAAACTGAGGAGCAAATTGCTGATATGTTGACCAAACCCTTGAAAAATAATACATTGTTAAAATTTGTAAATATGTGTGGTTTAAAGTAACTCAACTGCGTAGAATGTTATTAGAATTAGAATACCTATTGTTTTAGAAGTTGCAAAGTTTATTTCTCAGAAGATAATTTAGTTTAAGTTAGTATCCAGATTATTACATTGAGAGGGGGTGTTAAAATGTGCAATGTAATTTATGGTCTAGGTGCGAGTGAGACAAAGATAGAGCTCTCTCTCTCTTACTGTCATGGCGGTTGTTCTGTATTCGGTTACGTATTGCTGTTACAAATAAATATGTGTTTTCAAGTTTAAGCCCGTTTTTATTTATTTTCATCTCATCGTCATCGTCATCGTCATCATCGTCGTCGTCATAGTCGACGGCGTCGTCATCATAGTCGTCGGCGTCGTCATAATAGGCGTTTGCGTCGTCATCATTGGCGTCAGCATCATCATAATAGGCGTCGGCGTCGTCATCATAGGCGTCGGCGTCGTCATCATTGGCGTCAGCGTCATCATAATAGGCGTCGGCGTCGTCATAATAGGCATCGGCGTCGTCATAATAGTCATCAGCGTCACCACAATTGTCATCAGCGTCGTCATAACAGATGTCGGCGTCATCGCCATAGGCGTCGGCCTCGTCATCATAGGCTTCGGCGTCGTCGTCATCGTCATCGTCGTCGTCATCGTCATCGTCATCGTCATCGTCATCGTCATCGTCATCGTCATCGTCATCATCATCGTCATCGTCATCATCGTCGTTGTCATAATCGACGGCGTCGTCATCATAGTCGTCGGCATCATCATCATTGGCGTCGGCGTCGTCATAATAGGCGTCGGCGTCATCATCATAGACTTCGGCGTCGCCATCATTGGCGTCGGAGTCGTCATAATAGGCGTCGGCGTCATCATCATAGACTTCGGCGTCGCCATCATAGACGTACATCATAGACGGAATGTACCCAGATAGAGAAAACTAACCATTTATACGATGAGTTACTGAACTCAAATTGCAGGCCTCATTCCTTAGTAACAATAGATCTTACCGAAGATTCGTTAGTTAAACATAATAATTATAAACTTAGTAAAAATAAGGTTAAAAAATATGCAAGATTAAATAAAATCATTAAAAAATGTAAAATCTACAAAAAGCAAAAAAATAACTATTCCAAAAATATTCAGCTACGGAAAGATCGTGTTAACTTAATCAATCAATTAAATAATTATCAAATTAAGTTAGAAGATAGTATAAATATTTATAAAATGGACACTGAGCAATTACAGTCTGAAATACAAAGTCTCAACAATTCATTGAAGTCAATTTATAGTAAATATATTTGTTCGCAAAGCCAAATAAAGGAACATATTCTGGCGACAAATGATTTAGTAGACAAGGTAGACTCCCTTACTGTTAGTATTAACAAATGTACCTGTCAGAGAGACTCTAACCAGGCTGACCTCCAACTTGTGGAAACAGAGGACAAATCCCAGGCAATCAGTGCTCAAGATTGTGTTCCCAGCCAGGTACCCCACATTCAACATGATTTAACTCATGGGGTAAGTTCAGTAAATTGTAGTTTTTCCTCTGATAACAGTGGAGACTATCAATCAATCATGTTTTCTGATAGTATAGGAAGAGGCTTAGGGCAATTAGTTAGTGGCTACCTTCCTTTTTCTTCTCAAAATTATTGTACACCTCAAGCTACATACCATTATATAATGTCATTGGTTGGTGAGCATGTATATAACCCCAATTCTATTTTAACTGTATTTGTGGGTAATAGTGTAAATGTAAAGATAGATGATATAAGTAACAGTGTCACAAACTTATTGAAGCTAAATTGTAAGAAGATCATTTTGTGTGCTTTTCCCTACTTTAAGCACTTGACATATAATCAAAATAAGTACATACATATGTTAAATGAGCATATGCAGTTTTTAGTTCATCATCATAGAGATAAGTTTATTTTTTATGACATCAACAATTTTGTTGATAAACTTTTATCGACGAGGTATACTGTATACCTACCTATTGTTTTTAGACGTAAAATAGCGAAGCTATTATCTTTTATTATTAACACAGACATAGCTAATATGTCGAAGTATTCTTTTAGTCCTCAAATTGTTAGTAGTGATACTAATGTTAAGGCTGCTGGCTCCGTTGGTTTAAACTAACTAGGAAGACAACAGAGGGTACTTTTGGTAATTTAGTTCAGTGTTACGAAAAGGTGCCCTCTAGCATACAAAGTAAAGGAGCTAAGCAGAAATCATTTAATTTGTTCCTTCAGAACATTCAGGGTTTTTCTTCAAAGCAATTGGAGATAGAATTATTTTTAGAAAAAACAAAGTTTGACATTATTTGTATTACTGAGCATTGGTTAAAGGATTCTGAAATGCTAATTAATTTCGAAAATTATAATGTGGGCAGTTGTTTTAACCGACAATCAATGTTACGTGGGGGTTCATTAATACTAATTAAAAATCTTATTAAATTTAAAACTCGTAAAGACATAGTTGCACTGTCCATTGAACATAACATTGAACTGTCTTGTGTTGAGCTGGATAGGCATATCATAGTGTGCGTTTACAGGCCCCCTAATTATCACAACTACTCTATTTTTGAGTCAGTCATGGAAGAAGTAATGGCAAAACTTTCAACTGGAAACAAACAAGTAATTGTCTGTGGAGATTTTAATGTTAATATTTTAGAAGATAATACAGATAGCGGTAGATTATTAAATCTCTTTAAATCATTTAATTTATTAAATGTGTTCACAGAACCAACTAGAACTACCACAACTACTGCTACATGTATCGATAATGTTTTTTGTTCTTGCAACTATTTAGAAAAGGCCATTGTAAATTGTCTGCCTTCTGATCATAGTGGCCTAATGGTAACCTTTGAATCGATCATACCAATACAACAAGTGCAGATACAATTCAGACCAATAACATCTGGTAAACTTAATAAATTTAACAGCACTTTAATTGACAAGTTAGGCAATTGGAACATTGCAGTGAACAATGGTAATATTTTGTATAATGATTTTTTTTCCATGGTTGAAACCGAGTTTAATAAGAATTTTGAAAAGAAGACTAAAAGCATCTGCCCTCAGTTTAAATTTAGTGACTGGGCGACTAAAGGAATTAGATTAAGTAGGGAAAGACTTTTCGAGCTGTATGGCCTTAAGCCTATCATTAACACTGAAACTTTCAATAAGTATGTTGCTACTTACTCAAAAATGTTTAAAAATACTTGTAAGGCAGCTAAAGCCTTATATATTAGCAACAAAGTTAAAACAGCAGATAATAAAATAAAAACGGTTTGGAAAATTATAAATAATGAAACAAACAGGAATAAAACACATAATAATGATTACACGTTAGAGACTGATCATGGCCTCATTAGTGATAACAAAATAGTTGCGGAAGAATTTGTAAATTTCTTTACCAGTATACCTATTAAAACTACTGAAACCCTAGATTCATCGCCATCGCAAGCTTTTGATTTGTTGCAGGCGAATGTTGCAGCCTGTCAGACTGAATTTAACTTTAAGCATATAAACCCCAAAACAGTAATGAAAGCTTTTAAACAAATCAAGGTTAAATTAACGGAAGACCTATGGGGTATGTCTATCAAAGTTTGTACCTCAATTATTGAGACAATAGCGCCGTATTTAGCTTTAATATTTAATTTATGTATAGATCAAGGAGTCTTTCCGGATCTAATGAAGTGTAGTAAAGTGATACCACTTTTTAAATCCGGGGATAGTAAAAACACTAATAATTATAGGCCTGTGTCCGTGTTGCCGGTTTTTAGCAAGATATTTGAAAAAGTGATGTTGGATCAAATGCTTAATTATTTTAACACGAATAACATCTTGCACGACAAACAGTATGGCTTCACCAAAGGACGTTGCACGACGGATGCTGGTGTCTCCTTACTAAAACATATATTTGATGCATGGGAGGAAGCACAAGATGCTATAGGCATCTTCTGCGACCTGTCTAAGGCATTTGATTGTGTAGATCATGAAACACTACTCCTAAAACTTGAGCATTACGGACTAGGCATAACAGCGTTAAGATTAATAAAATCTTATTTAAATGATAGACAGCAACTAGTTCAGATTAATGGTGTTAATTCGTCGAAATTAAATGTCAAAATGGGAGTACCCCAAGGTTCAATTTTAGGGCCTTTTTTATTTTTAGTTTATATTAATGATCTACCCAATTTATTGCAAAATAAACTTAATATGGTGTTGTTTGCCGATGACACTTCATTGATTTTTAAGATAAATAGAAAGACTAATAATTTCGACGACGAAAATAACGCCATACTGCAGGTCCAAAACTGGTTCACTGCTAATAACCTAGTTTTAAATGGAAAAAAAAACTAAATGTATAAGATTTTCCCTACCTAATGTTAAAAGTAGTGATTGTGACATTATATTGAACAATGAGAAACTAGAATTCGTTGATAAAACAGTTTTCCTGGGGATTACGCTTGACTCAAGGCTACAGTGGGGTCCTCATTTAACATCTCTTGCAGGACGGCTTAGCTCAGCTGCATACGCTATAAGAAAAATCCGCCAATTTACGGATATTGATACCGCTAGACTAGTCTATTTTAGTTATTTTCATAGTATTATGTCATACGGTATCTTACTGTGGGGACGGGCTGCAGACATAGACTCAATTTTTATACTACAGAAAAGAGCTATCAGAGCCATTTACAATCTCCGCCGGTGCGATTCTCTAAGGGAACTGTTTAAAGATATTAACATCATGACGGTGCCTTGTCAATATATTTATGAAAACATCATGTACGTTAGGAAAAATCTTCATCTTTTTAGTAAAAGAGGCGATAGACACAATTATTTTACAAGAAATAGGGATCAGTTAGTTCAACCAGGCTTCAGACTGGCTAAAGTGGCCTCTTCTTTCATGGGGTACTGTTTAAAATGTTATAATAAAATACCTCCCAATATATTAGAACTCAATGAAATTAAATTTAAATCTTGTGTTAAACGCACACTATGTAGACAAGCTTATTATAAGTTAGAGGATTATATACAAGATAAAAATGCTTGGCTCATTGCTGGTCCAGCTCCACTACCACTAGTCCCTACGAATTGATTATTATTTTTATTTTTAATCTTAAATGTTGACATTATTCTAGTGTTGTATAATGTAGAAGCAGTTTTTTTCAATGTTTGTAAATGTGAGTACCATGGAGTAATTTATGGTTTAAAGTTGTTTGACGTAAATGACCATGGCAGTTGAGAGTTTGTCATGCTCACTCAAATGTCTCGCTGATGGTGGCGCGTGTGTTGGATCATTCGGTTCCCTTCATAATGGTTGAGCTGAGTGGTGCTGATATACGCGTCATGTCCGTGAACGGGCGCTGTCAGTTGGGACTGGTCATCTCTTAGCTGCCAGTGGTTTATTTTAATTGGTTTAGAAAATACTTTACGTACTCTTTTATTATTTTAGTTACATCGTTCTCGCATCATAGCAGCGACAAAAATATGTAACCTATATATTTGTAAAACACAACATGATTAAAAAGAGTGTCCATGGAGTTTCTTGCACATTCTTCTCCATTGAGACCTACTTTTTGGAATGTGCAATTAGCGTCATTTTTTTCCTGACAGACCGACTTTATGACTTTTCAAAAGTGCCTGTAAAGGTTTATTTGAAATAAACGCTTTGAATTTGAATTTGAATTTGAATTTGACGTCGGCGTCGTCATAATAGGCGACGGCATCATCATCATTGTCGTCGGAGTCGTCATAATAGGCGTCGGCGTCATCATCATAGACTTCGGCGTCGCCATCATAGACGTCGGCGTCGTCATAATAGGCGACGGCATCATCATCATTGGCGTCGGCGTCGTCGTCATAGGCGTCGTCATAGTCGACAGCGTCGTCATCATAGTCGTCGGCGTCGTCATAATTGGCGTTGTCGTCGTCCTCATTGTCGTCGGCGTCGTCATAATAGTCATCAGCTTGACCACCATAGTCATCAGCGCCATCACCATAGTCATCAGCGTCGTCATCATAGTCGTCGGCGTCGTCATCATAGTCGTCAGCGTCGTCATAATAGGCGTTGGCGTCGTCCTCATTGTCGTCGGCGTCGTCATAATAGTCATCAGCGTCACCACCATAGTCATCAGCGTCATCACCATAGTCGTCGGCGTCGTCATCATAGTCGTCGGCGTCGTCATAATAGGCGTTGGCGTCGTCCTCATTGTCGTCGGCGTCGTCATAATAGTCATCAGCGTCACCACCATAGTCATCAGCGTCATCACCATAGTCATCAGCGTCATTATCATTGTCATCAGCGTCGTCATAATAGGCGATGGCGTCATCATCATTGGCGTCGGAGTCGTCATAATAGGCGTCGGCGTCATCATCGTAGACTTCGGCGTCGCCATCATAGACGTCGGCGTCGTCATAATAGGCGACGGCATCATCATCATTGGCGTCGGCGTCGTCATAATAGGCGTCGGCGTCATCATCATAGACTTCGGCGTCGTCATCATAGTCGTCGGCGTCGTCATAATAGGCGTTGGCGTCGTCCTCGTTGTCGTCGGCGTCGTCATAATAGTCATCAGCGTCACCACCATAGTCATCAGCGTCATCACCATAGTCATCAGCGTCATTATCATTGTCATCAGCGTCGTCATAATAGGCGATGGCGTCATCATCATTGGCGTCGGAGTCGTCATAATAGGCGTCGGCGTCATCATCGTAGACTTCGGCGTCGCCATCATAGACGTTTGCGTCGTCCTCATAGTCGTCGGCGTCGTCATAATAGTCATCAGCGTCACCACCATAGTCATCAGCGTCAT
Source organism: Mythimna loreyi (assembly GCA_029852875.1). NCBI lineage: Eukaryota > Metazoa > Arthropoda > Insecta > Lepidoptera > Noctuidae > Mythimna > Mythimna loreyi. Next base: position 40,612 of record CM056795.1, on the reverse strand, counting down.
CACCATAGTCATCAGCGTCATTATCATTGTCATCAGCGTCGTCATAATAGGCGATGGCGTCATCATCATTGGCGTCGGAGTCGTCATAATAGGCGTCGGCGTCATCATCATAGACTTCGGCGTCGCCATCATAGACGTCGGCGTCGTCATAATAGGCGACGGCATCATCATCATTGGCGTCGGAGTCGTCATAATAGACTTCGGCGTCGCCATCATAGACGTCGGCGTCGTCATAATAGGCGACGGCATCATCATCATTGGCGTCGGCGTCGTCATAATAGGCGTCGGCGTCATCATCATTGGCGTCGGCGTCGTCATAATAGGAGTCGGCGTCGTCATAATAGGCGTCGGTGTTATCATCATAGACGTAAGCGTCGTCATCATAGGCGTCATCACCATAGGCGTAAGCGTCGTCATAATAGGCGTCAGCGTCATCATCATAGGCGTCGGCGTTGGCGTCATCGTTATAGTCGTCGGCGTTGTCATAATAGTCATCAGCGTCATTATCATTGTCATCAGCGTCGTCATAATAGGCGATGGCGTCGCCATCATAGACGTCGGCGTCGTCATAATAGGCGACGGCATCATCATCATTGGCGTCGGAGTCGTCATAATAGGCGTCGGCGTCGTCATAATAGGCGTCAGCGTCATCATCATAGGCGTCGGCGTTGGCGTCATCGTTATAGTCGTCGGCGTTGTCATAATAGTCATCAGCGTCATTATCATTGTCATCAGCGTCGTCATAATAGGCGATGGCGTCATCATCATTGGCGTCGGAGTCGTCATAATAGGCGTCGGCGTCATCATCATAGACTTCGGCGTCGCCATCATAGACGTCGGCGTCGTCATAATAGGCGACGGCATCATCATCATTGGCGTCGGAGTCGTCATAATAGGCGTCGGCGTCATCATCATAGACTTCGGCGTCGCCATCATAGACGTCGGCGTCGTCATAATAGGCGTCGGTGTTATCATCATAGACGTAAGCGTCGTCATCATAGGCGTCATCACCATAGGCGTAAGCGTCGTCATAATAGGCGTCAGCGTCATCATCATAGGCGTCGGCGTTGGCGTCATCGTTATAGTCGTCGGCGTTGTCATAATAGTCATCAGCGTCATCATCATTGGCGTCGGCGTCGTCATAATAGGCTCCGGCGTCGTCATCATCGTCATCGTCATCGTTATTGTCATCGTCATCGTCATCGTCATCATAAATAAATAAATGATGATAAATGATCTTTATTTTGCAAGTAGGTTTAAAAAACACTTTTACACGTCATTTTTTTTTATGCTAGATGAGTCCGGTGTTTCCTAGCGGACTACCCTGAGAAGAAACACCGAAACAAACTCAGGGGTCAAAGTCTCTTTTAAAGTCCATACAGAAAATATGTATTGGTCAAATCACATAAGAACCATGCAGATTTGTCTGAGATGGTCTTTTGAAGAAAGATCCATACAAATTTGAGTAGACCTGTCCAGTCAGTGCAAGCATTTGCCAGTATTCCAGTCCCTTATCTTTCCTTTAATTGACTATGCTGATGTGTGCTACTATGACCTGAATGCAGATCTCCTCAATAAACTTGACCGTCTTCTGAATAACTGCATTCGATTCGTCTTCAACCTTCGTAAGTATGACCATGTTTCCGAGCATCGTTCGCTTTTAAAATGGTTACCCATTCGCCAGCGCAGAGCGCTAAGGGCCTTGACTACTTTGTTTTCTTTTCTTTGCAATCCTTCTTCCCCTTCATATCTGATGTCGGAAATTCAATTTCTTGGCTCTGGGCACAATAAGAACCTTCGTTCATCAAACAATCGTCTACTACAATGTCCCCTACACCGCTCAGGGCTTATCCACTCCTCCTTTTTTGTCCAGGCGATATCACTTTGGAATACGCTCCCTCCGAATATCAGGATGGCGACCAGCCGTTTGTCTTTTAAGCAGAAGGCACGAGACTACATTCGCGAGAAGTTGGCGGATTTATCTCGGCACTGACTAGATTGATTTGTTTTCACAATGACCTTTCTTATTTGTATGTATGTATCTAAGTATGTATTTATTATTATTATATTTTGTTTCTTTTCTTTTTGTCTGTCCTTTAAGTTGCACCTACCTTGTTACGTTTCTGCACCACCTTAAGGTCGACTGGTAGAAAATGCCTAAGGCATTAAGTCCGCCTTTGTACTGTGTTATGTGCATAAAGTTTTAATAAATAAATAAATAAATATTCGCAAAGCTCATCATCATCATCATCATCAGCCTTTTAATGTTCCCACTGCAGGGACACAGGCCTCCTCTCTCTAGGAGAGGGAATGGGCCATAATCCACCACGCGGGCCCAGTGCGGATTGGTGGATGTCACATGTCTTCGAATTTTTGATTCTAGGACATGCCGGTTTCCTCACGATGTTTTCCTTCACCGTTTTGAGAGCAGTGGTGACGAAATAAATTACACAAAGTAATGCGCCTGGCTGGGTTTGAACCCGCGACCTACGACTCGTAAGTCGGGGCCGTTACCACTCGGCCACCACTGCTCTAAGTTCGCAAAGCTCAACTCAGGACTACTAAGGAGCTCAACACGACCCGACGAACAATACCAAGGAAAGGACATTTGAGTAGGTCGTCAAATACTCAAATTGCCAGACATACGCTAAATTTACTAAAGAGACAGAAACAAAAAAAAAAAAGAAAAACATATAGCATCATAGTCGTCGCTCCTGTGTTGATTAGAAATCGTAGTTTGTTGGCGGTGTCATAGACGTATAGACGGTATGCGGTAATATGGTTGATCTCGGGTCCCGTGCGTCGTAGCCAAGATCTCGGTTAGTTTTCCTGTCGCTTGTTCGCATTGTAATTACACGGGGACCGGCAATTGCGTGCGTTCTCGCCGAAGCGCTGGTGAAAGTAACAAGCGTCGCTCGTCCTGCGATCGTATTTATGGTTGCGGCTGGCTGAGCGCGACCGAGAGTGGGATCGTGAACGAATGAAGCGTCGATGTCCGTGCGTCACTCGTTGTGTTCGCTGTACTTTTAGCTCGGCTATCTCCCTCGTTAGTTGCATTACGGCGGCTCGAAGGTCCTCATCTCCGTGCGTTTTATGTTCTTGTACACGTGGTGGCAGCGATGTTTTTGCATGCTTTTGACAGTTGCAGGAACATACGGTTTGTATTTCTTCTGCCATTTTCGATGCGACGGTATGCACAAGAGAGGTTCGTCGGGGTCACCACTTTACCAGAGGTAGGTAAGTATAAAATAAAACACGAGTGGGAGCTTAAAACAGAATGGTCTATTTCAAGATTCGCTCAGCCTTTTTATATATTTTTGATTTACTCAAAAACCCTGTCAACTCGACAGCCGGGCCACAGATTAATTATTATTGTGCTTGCCAGTGACTGGTACAGGATTTTGTGATGCTGATTGGGGAGGAGACCTGACAGATAGGAAATCTACCACAGGCTATTGTTACAAGTATGCAAACTGCCTTATTACTTGGCGCTCAAAGAAGCAAAGCACAGGAAGGAGGAAGGAGGAGGTATTTCTTCCACCGAGGCTGAATATGTAGCTATGAGTATGGCAGGAGCTGAGGCATGTTGGCTGAGCAATATATTGTGTGATTTTAATATAAAAAATGTAACTCCAGCTATCTTATTCTGTAATAATCAGTCTGCCATGGTTATTGCTAAAACAAACACTATTAAGAGATTAAAACACATAGATATTAAATATCACTTTATTAGGGAACTTATTGAGAAACAAAAAGTATGTACTAAATATGTAAAAACTGAGGAGCAAATTGCTGATATGTTGACCAAACCCTTGAAAAATAATACATTGTTAAAATTTGTAAATATGTGTGGTTTAAAGTAACTCAACTGCGTAGAATGTTATTAGAATTAGAATACCTATTGTTTTAGAAGTTGCAAAGTTTATTTCTCAGAAGATAATTTAGTTTAAGTTAGTATCCAGATTATTACATTGAGAGGGGGTGTTAAAATGTGCAATGTAATTTATGGTCTAGGTGCGAGTGAGACAAAGATAGAGCTCTCTCTCTCTTACTGTCATGGCGGTTGTTCTGTATTCGGTTACGGATTGCTGTTACAAATAAATATGTGTTTTCAAGTTTAAGCCCGTTTTTATTTATTTTCATCTCATCGTCATCGTCATCGTCATCATCGTCGTCGTCATAGTCGACGGCGTCGTCATCAAAGTCGTCGGCGTCGTCATAATAGGCGTTTGCGTCGTCATCATTGGCGTCAGCATCATCATAATAGGCGTCGGCGTCGTCAACATAGGCGTCGGCGTCGTCATCATTGGCGTCAGCGTCATCATAATAGGCGTCGGCGTCGTCATAATAGGCATCGGCGTCGTCATAATAGTCATCAGCGTCACCACAATTGTCATCAGCGTCGTCATAACAGATGTCGGCGTCATCGCCATAGGCGTCGGCCTCGTCATCATAGGCTTCGGCGTCGTCGTCATCGTCATCGTCGTCGTCATCGTCATCGTCATCGTCATCGTCATCGTCATCGTCATCGTCATCATCATCGTCATCGTCATCATCGTCGTTGTCATAATCGACGGCGTCGTCATCATAGTCGTCGGCGTCGTCATAATAGGCGTTTGCGTCGTCCTCATAGTCGTCGGCGTCGTCATAATAGTCATCAGCGTCACCACCATAGTCATCAGCGTCATCACCATAGTCATCAGTGTCGTCATAATAGGCGCTGGTGTCATCATCATCGGCGTAAGCGTCGTCATAATAGGCGTCAGCGTCATCATCATAGGCGTCGGCGTCGCCACAATAGGGGTCGGCGTCGTCATAAAAGTTGTCATCGTCATCGCCATCGTCATCATCGTCGTCGTCATCGTCATCGTAATCGTCATCGTCATCGTCATCGTCATCGTCATCGTCATCGTCATCGTCATCGTCATCGTCATCGTCATCGTCATCGTCATCGTCATCGTCATCGTCATCGTCATCGTCATCGTCATCGTCATCGTCATCGTCATCGTCATCGTCATCGTCATCGTCATCGTCGTTGTCGTCATAGTCGACGGCGTCGTCTCCATTGGCGTCAGCGTCATCATAAATGGCGTCGGCGTCGTCATAATTGTCATCACCGTCACCACCATTGTCATCAGCGTCGTCATAATAGTTGTCGGCGTCATCGTCATAGGCGTCGGCGTCGTCATTAAAGGCGTCGGCGTCGTCATCATCGTCATCGTCATCGTCATCAACGTCGTCGTTATAGTCGACGGCATCGTCATCATAGTCGTCGGCGTCGTCATAATAGGCGTTGGCGTCGTCCTCATAGTCGTCTGCGTCGTCATAATAGTCAACAGCGTCACCACCATAGTCATCAGCGTCATCACCACAGTCATTAGCGTCGTCATAATAGGCGCTGGTGTCATCATCATAGGCGTCGGCGTCGCCACAATAGGCGTCGGCGTCGTCATAATAGTCATCAGCGTCACTACCATTGTCATTAGCGTCATCGTAATAGGCGCTGGAGTCATCATAATAGGCGTAAGCGTCGTCATAATAGGCGACAGCGTCACCATCATAGGCGTCGGCTTCGCCACAATATGCGTCGGCGTCGCCATAATAGGCGTTGGCGTCAACGTCATAGTCGTCGGCGTTGTCATAATAGTCATCAGCGTCATCATCATTATAGGCGTTGGCGTCGTCATCATAGGCGTCGGCGTCGTCATCATTGGCTTCAGAGTCATCATAATAGGCATTAGCGTCGTCCTCATAGGCGTCGGCGTCGTCATCACCGTCGTCGTCATCGTCATCGTCATCATCGCCGTCGTCATAGTCGACGGCATCGTCATCACAGTCATCGGCGTCGTCATAATAGGCGTTGGCGTCGTCATAATAGGCGTTGGCGTCGTCCTCATAGTCGTCTGCGTCGTCATAATAGTCATCAGCGTCACCACCATAGTCATCAGCGTCATCACCACGGTCATTAGCGTCGTCATAATAGGCGCTGGTGTCATCATAATAGGCGTCGGCGTCGTCATAATAGGCATCGGCGTCGTCATAATAGTCATCAGCGTCACCACAATTGTCATCAGCGTCGTCATAACAGATGTCGGCGTCATCGCCATAGGCGTCGGCCTCGTCATCATAGGCTTCGGCGTCGTCGTCATCGTCATCGTCATCGTCATCGTCATCGTCGTCGTCATCGTCATCGTCATCGTCATCGTCATCGTCATCGTCATCGTCATCATCATCGTCATCGTCATCATCGTCGTCGTCTTTGTCGACGGCGTCGTCATCATAGTCGTCGGCGTCGTCATAATAGGCGTTTGCGTCGTCCTCATAGTCGTCGGCGTCGTCATAATAGTCATCAGCGTCACCACCATAGTCATCAGCGTCATCACCATAGTCATCAGTGTCGTCATAATAGGCGCTGGTGTCATCATCATCGGCGTAAGCGTCGTCATAATAGGCGTCAGCGTCATCATCATAGGCGTCGGCGTCGCCACAATAGGCGTCGGCGTCGTCATAAAAGTTGTCATCGTCATCGTCATCGTCATCATCGTCGTCGTCATCGTCATAGTCATCGTCATCGCCGTCGTCATCGTCATCGTCATCGTCATCGTCATCGTCATCGTCATCGTCATCGTCATCGTCATCGTCATCGTCATCGTCATCGTCATCGTCATCGTCATCGTCATCGTCATCGTCATCGTCATCGTCATCGTCATCGTCATCGTCATCATAGTCGACGGCGTCGTCTCCATTGGCGTCAGCGTCATCATAAATGGCGTCGGCGTCGTCATAATTGTCATCACCGTCACCACCATTGTCATCAGCGTCGTCATAATAGATGTCGGCGTCATCGTCATAGGCGTCGGCGTCGTCATTAAAGGCGTCGGCGTCGTCATTAAAGGCGTCGGCGTCGTCATCATCGTCATCGTCATCGTCATCAACGTCGTCGTTATAGTCGACGGCATCGTCATCATAGTCGTCGGCGTCGTCATAATAGGCGTTGGCGTCGTCCTCATAGTCGTCTGCGTCGTCATAATAGTCATCAGCGTCACCACCATAGTCATCAGCGTCATCACCACAGTCATTAGCGTCGTCATAATAGGCGCTGGTGTCATCATCATAGGCGTCGGCGTCGCCACAATAGGCGTCGGCGTCGTCATAATAGTCATCAGCGTCACTACCATTGTCATTAGCGTCATCGTAATAGGCGCTGGAGTCATCATAATAGGCGTAAGCGTCGTCATAATAGGCGACAGCGTCAACATCATAGGCGTCGGCTTCGCCACAATATGCGTCGGCGTCGCCATCATAGTCGTCGGCGTCGTCATAATAGGCGTTGGCGTCAACGTCATAGTCGTCGGCGTTGTCATAATAGTCATCAGCGTCATCATCATTATAGGCGTCGGCGTCGTCATCATAGGCGTCGGCGTCGTCATCATTGGCTTCAGAGTCATCATAATAGGCATTAGCGTCGTCCTAATAAGCGGCGGCGTCGTCATCATCATCGTCGTCATCGTCATCGTCATCATCGCCGTCGTCATAGTCGACGGCATCGTCATCACAGTCATCGGCGTCGTCATAATAGGCGTTGGCGTCGTCATAATAGGCGTTGGCGTCGTCCTCATAGTCGTCTGCGTCGTCATAATAGTCATCAGCGTCACCACCATAGTCATCAGCGTCATCACCACGGTCATTAGCGTCGTCATAATAGGCGCTGGTGTCATCATCATAGGCATCGGCGTCGCCACAATAGGCGTCGGCGTCGTCATAATAGTTATCAGCGTCACCACCATTGTCATTAGCGTCATCGTAATAGGCGCTGGTGTCATCATCATAGGCGTAAGCGTCGTCATAAAAGGCGTCAGCGTCATCATCATAGGCGTCGGCTTCGCCACAATAGACGTCGGCGTCGCCATCATAGTCGTCGGCGTCGTCATAATAGGCGTTGGCGTCATCGTCATAGTCGTCGGCGTTGTCATAATAGTCATCAGCGTCATCATCATTGGCGTCGGCGTCGTCATAATAGGCGTCGGCGTCGTCATCATAGGCGTCGGCGTCGTCATCATTGGCGTCAGAGTCATCATAATAGGCATTAGCGTCGTCCTCATAGTCGTCAGTGACGTCATAATAGTCATCAGCGTCATGACCATAGTCATCAGCGTCGTCATAATAGACGACGGCGTCATCATCATTGCGTCGGCGTCGTCGTAATAGGCGACGGCGTCATCATCATTGCGTCGTCGTCGTCATAGTCGACGGCGTCGTCATCATTGGAGTCGGCGTCGTCATCATAGACATCGTCGTCGTCAGAAATTTGGGTAAGTTAAATTTGGGTTAGGTTAAATTTGGGTTACGTTAAATTTGGGTTAGGTTAAATTTGGGTTACGTTAAATTTGGGTTAGGTTAAATTTGGGTTTGGTTAAATTTGGGTTAGGTTAAATTTGGGTTAGGTTAAATTTGGGTTAGGTTAAATTTGGGTTAGGTTAAATTTGGGTTAGGTTAAATTTGGGTTAGGTTAAATTTGGGTTAGGTTAAATTTGGGTTAGGTTAAATTTGGGTTAGGTTAAATTTGGGTTAGGTTAAATTTGGGTTGGACCCGACGAACAATACCAAGGAAAGGACATTTGAGTAGGTCGTCAAATACTCAAATTGCCAGACATACGCTAAATTTACTAAAGAGACAGAAACAAAAAAAAAAAAGAAAAACATATAGCATCATAGTCGTCGCTCCTGTGTTGATTAGAAATCGTAGTTTGTTGGCGGTGTCATAGACGTATAGACGGTATGCGGTAATATGGTGAACGAATGAAGCGTCGATGTCCGTGCGTCACTCGTTGTGTTCGCTGTACTTTTAGAATTAGAATTCCTATTGTTTTAGAAGTTGCAAAGTTTATTTCTCAGAAGATAATTTAGTTTAAGTTAGTATCCAGATTATTACATTGAGAGGGGGTGTTAAAATGTGCAATGTAATTTATGGTCTAGGTGCGAGTGAGACAAAGATAGAGCTCTCTCTCTCTTACTGTCATGGCGGTTGTTCTGTATTCGGTTACGTATTGCTGTTACAAATAAATATGTGTTTAAGCCCGTTTTTATTTATTTTCATCTCATCGTCATCGTCATCGTCATCGTCATCATCGTCGTCGTCATAGTCGACGGCGTCGTCATCATAGTCGTCGGCGTCGTCATAATAGGCGTTTGCGTCGTCATCATTGGCGTCAGCATCATCATAATAGGCGTCGGCGTCGTCATCATAGGCGTCGGCGTCGTCATCATTGGCGTCAGCGTCATCATAATAGGCGTCGGCGTCGTCATAATAGGCATCGGCGTCGTCATAATAGTCATCAGCGTCACCACAATTGTCATCAGCGTCGTCATAACAGATGTCGGCGTCATCGCCATAGGCGTCGGCCTCGTCATCATAGGCTTCGGCGTCGTCGTCATCGTCATCGTCATCGTCATCGTCGTCGTCATCGTCATCGTCATCGTCTTCGTCATCGTCATCGTCATCGTCATCATCATCGTCATCGTCATCATCGTCGTTGTCATAATCGACGGCGTCGTCATCATAGTCAGCGGCGTCGTCATAATAGGCGTTTGCGTCGTCCTCATAGTCGTCGGCGTCGTCATAATAGTCATCAGCGTCACCACCATAGTCATCAGCGTCATCACCATAGTCATCAGTGTCGTCATAATAGGCGCTGGTGTCATCATCATCGGCGTAAGCGTCGTCATAATAGGCGTCAGCGTCATCATCATAGGCGTCGGCGTCGCCACAATAGGGGTCGGCGTCGTCATAAAAGTTGTCATCGTCATCGTCATCGTCATCATCGTCGTCGTCATTCTTAATTTTCTTAATTCTTAATTCTTTATTGTACACCAAACAGTATATAAAAAAGAGGATTACAATAATTATGTACAAAGGCGAGCTTAACTCAAAATTGAATTTTCTTACAGCAAACCTGACCTATAAAATAGAGAGAGGTCAAAAATTTTGGGTAAGATCCAGTGTACAATTTACAACAATAAAACAAAAAAAAAAGGAATTAAACAATACATAAATAATCATACTTATATATATTAAATATATATATATATATATATATAAATACTATGTCATTGTGAAAGGAAATGCTCTTTAATCCTCCTCTTGAAGATCTCCAGAGAAGGACTGTCACGTATGGAAAGTGGGAGAGAGTTCCAGAGACGCACTGCAGTAACAGAAAAGGAGCCATCGTATCGGCTGGAAGTGTGAAATGGAGTACGAAGGAGAAGGGAATTTGCAGTGCGACAGGGTTTACCCCTAGGGACAAAGTACTCAAACCGTTCACGAAGGTATTGAGGAGAGTTCGGATTGTGCAAGACAGTGTAGAGAAGAGATAGGATATGAGTGTCCCGCCGACGCCGAATCGGCAACCACTTCAATTTGGCCCGAAACTCCGACACATGGTCGTATTTGCGAAGGCCAAAAATGAAGCGGATGCACAAGTTCTGCAGTCGCTCGAGTTTGTTTAGGAGAACCTCCGTAGCATCCAAAAAACAGACATCCGCATAGTCTATAAGCGGTAGAAGAAGAGATTGCGCAAGAGTTACCTTAGTATGAAATGGAAGAAATTTTTGTAGCCGTTTAAGGGACTGAAAAGAGTAGAAGACCCTCTTACTAACGTCAGCTATATGTACATCCCAAGAGAGCTTTGTATCTATGTGGACACCAAGATTTTTAGCACTTTTCGAATAAAGTATGGGCACTGAGTCATATACCACTGGTGGGAGAGACTGGTGATCCAATTGGCTAAGCATGTATCTGCCACCAACAATAAGCGCTTGAGATTTAGTAGGATTCAATAAGAGTCCAAAAGACTTAGCCCACTTGTTGATATTTTCAAGGTCATTATTGATGGCAGCCACAGTCTCAGCTAGTTCACCGACTTTAAAATGACGATATAACTGTAAGTCGTCCGCATAGAGATGATAATTCGAAGTTAGGACCTTAATGATGGCGTTTATAAAAACTGAGAAAAGAAGAGGAGAGAGGACGCCACCTTGAGGAACACCCGCAGCCAAGTCACACCAATCAGAGGAATCCTCATCAGACCGGACGGACTGCGAGCGCCCCCGAAGATATGACTTGAACCACTCAATTGCTGGTGCAGAGACATTAAGAGAGGATAGGATACCTAAGAGGATGTCAAAGTCAACAGAGTTAAAAGCACTACTGAAGTCCAATAAAACCAAAATGGTTAGACATTTATTTTCCATAGCCAATCTTATATCATCGGTTATCTTGACAAGGGTTGTTACTGTGCTATGGCCAGGTCTGAAACCAGATTGGTAAGGACTCAATAGGCTATTAGAAGATAAATAATGAGACAGTTGCTTCTGAACAACACTCTCGAGGACTTTGGAGAGGATTGGGAGGATGGATATTGGTCGAAATTGAGATGGGGAAGTGGGATTTGAAACTTTAGGAAGCGGTAGGACGTGAGCTTTCTTCCAAGCAGAAGGAAAAGAGTTAGTGAAGAGTGAAAAATTTACAATGTGTGCTATGATAGGAACTATTTCACTCAAAATAGGTAGGAACATTTGAAGCTGCAGGCCATCGTCACCGACCGCCTTAGAGGATATGGATTGGATACATTTCTTTATATCTTGCTCAGCAATTGGGTGGAAAGAGAAAGAATTATTAGTTGGCAAAGGAAGATTAGAAAGATCTTTAAGGGTTGAAGATTTAACATGGTCATCGAGTATAACTGGTGACTTGGAAAAGTGCGCATTAAGTGCATTGAGGTCCATCTTTTCAGAAGAACTCTTACTAGAAGCTTTGCCTAAACCAAGAGACTTTAAAAATTGCCAGACCTGTGTTGGGTTACAGTTGTTAATTGAATTGTGAATGTGGCGCCTTTTCGCATCTCTACACAGACGACTGCAGTGGTTTCGCAGCTTCTTATAAAGGTCCCAGTTTTCCTCGGTGGGCTGCTTCCTATACAAACGCTTAGCTTTATCCCGCTTCGCCATCTGGTTTTTAATTGTTGGGGAAAGCCACGGTGCAGGAAGATGCTTAACTCTCACCTTTTTAAGAGGTGCATGCACCTCATACAAATCCAACATAGTCCTATTGAAAACTGACACCATTGTGTCTATATCTTCGCAAGCGAGTACAGGAGACCAGTCGATTCCACCCACATCAGCCCTTAAACGCTCCAAATTTACGTTTTTAAAACTACGAAGAAAGAGAAATTTGGCCTTGCGTTTAGGAGGTCGAATCTTATAGGAAAGGTTAATGAGGTCATGGTAGGAAAAAGGAGCAGGAAGCTGTCCATGTGTAGCTACTTTATTAGGGTCAGAAACAAGAATAAGATCTAAAAGGGAAGGAGTACAGTGAGGGGCCCTGTGTGTAGCATTGAGTGGAAGTAAGTGCATATTGACAGAAGAGACAATTGATTGGAGTTTGCGGCTGCGTGAGTCTCCCTTGAGCAAACAAGTATTGAAGTCTCCGAGTATAATTGTGTGGTCGTACTGAGAGGAAAGATTTTCTAATTTCGCTTCAAAAGAGGAAAAATAATCAATTTGAAGAGACGGACTATAAAAGACACCCAGGAGCATCTTTGTGTGCTGGAAGTCAATTTCAAGAAACAGATGTTCAGCACACTTTGAGTAGACACTCGGAGACTGATCAATAATCTTGTAGGTGATATCACCCCGGAGATAAATGGCAACCCCTCCACATCCTTTGCCCGTTCTGTCATTGCGCACAATCTTGTATCCTGGTAGAGAGTATTGTGTGGAAGGAAGAGCAGGCTTGAGAAACGTTTGAGAAACAAGGACAGCGTGGATTAGATCTGAATCGAAGGATGATAGCAGATCAGAGTAATGAGAAGGAATGCTTTGAGCATTTATGTGAACGGCATTGAAAAATTTACGACAATTTGAAAACGTAGAAGAGATTAGATCCCGAAGATTCAGAGCATTGTCGTCACTAAGAGCACTATCAAAGCTTTGATCTGAGATAGAAGAGGAAGAGCACGAGAAGAAGCTTTCATCAATGACATCATATGACATAATAAATTATAAACAATATAAATTAAAATAAAAGTAGTTAACAATAATCTAAGAAAATAAAAAAAATTACAAACAAGTTTAGTACAAAAACCTCGGTTCACTCGACGGTAACATTGATCAAATACAATATTTAGCCAGATGCCAAAAGCCAGTAGGCCAGATAAAAAAATAAAATAAAAATACATTCGGTGACATTGACAGTCCAATGAATAAGTCAAACCCAAAACAAAACAAAGGTAGAACTAAATGAAATACTTAAATAAAAAATGAGTGACCGACATAAAAACAAAAATAAGGGATACCTAAACACACACACAGGAAAATAGATTTATTAAATCGTGATGGAATATTACGATTTAGCCGGTTTGCGAGTCCTCCTCTCGGTCACTGGTTTCGAAGATACGGCAGCGGGCTCTCCAACAGGATACTGGACCAAGAGTTCTCGTAATTCCAAGGGGGATTCAATTTTCCTGCGTAATTTGTCAGAGACCCGGACAACAATCTTCCCCTCTGACGTCCAACACTTATGCACTCCATAGTGCTTCCGAGCATTCGTGAAGGTGTCGTGTCTAGGCTTCGTGAGGAACTCGGACAGTGTCAGACCAGATCCCTTAAGTTTGGTCTTGTTTCGCCACACCTCATTCCGCACAATGCGACTTTCAAACCGAACCAAGAGAGGACGAGGCCTGCTGGTGTTACTCCCGAGCCGATGACAAGCTGTTAAATCCTTCGAGGCGACTTGTACCATGTTTAGATGCTCCGATACAACAGCAAGGAAACCAGCGGTAGGATCAGTATTTCTGTCTTCAGACAGGCCATGCAATAAAAGAATCTTACCCCGGGATGCCATCTCATGTCTGTCAAGACCCAGAACCAGCAACTCCATCTGAGACTTCAGTGAGCCCAGCGTTTTCCAAACTAGGGTCTTGAACTCGGTGAAGTCCTTGGAAAGGCTGGCAATAGTTTTATGAGCAGCTTCACCACTGGCGTTCTTCAAATCTTCCTCATATTGCGTCATCCTTGAAGCAAATGTAGAAGAGAGCTCCTCCACACAGCTTGACAGTTTGGTGTACAGGTCCATTTTAATAAAGTGCAGTGCTGGCAAGAAAAGTGTTGTGAAAGGAGAGATGATGATCCGACTTAGTGCACCAAAGGTTTATGTACAACTTTAATAAGTTTCTTTCATGAAATAGATGTTTATACTATTATTAAAATTAAAAATATAAGAGCTAAAAATTTATGTGTGTAACTTGGAACTACCCACAGTTCTTATCTTCGTCATCGTCATCGTCATCGTCATCGTCATCGTCATCGTCATCGTCATCGTCATCGTCATCGTCATCGTCATCGTCATCGTCATCGTCATCGTCATCGTCATCGTCATCATAGTCGACGGCGTCGTCTCCATTGGCGTCAGCGTCATCATAAATGGCGTCGGCGTAGTCATAATTGTCATCACCGTCACCACCATTGTCATCAGCGTCGTCATAATAGATGTCGGCGTCATCGTCATAGGCGTCGGCGTCGTCATTAAAGGCGTCGGCGTCGTCATCATCGTCATCGTCATCGTCATCAACGTCGTCGTTATAGTCGACGGCATCGTCATCATAGTCGTCGGCGTCGTCATAATAGGCGTTGGCGTCGTCCTCATAGTCGTCTGCGTCGTCATAATAGTCATCAGCGTCACCACCATAGTCATCAGCGTCATCAACACAGTCATTAGCGTCGTCATAATAGGCGCTGGTGTCATCATCATAGGCGTCGGCGTCGCCACAATAGGCGTCGGCGTCGTCATAATAGTCATCAGCGTCACTACCATTGTCATTAGCGTCATCGTAATAGGCGCTGGAGTCATCATAATAGGCGTAAGCGTCGTCATAATAGGCGACAGCGTCACCATCATAGGCGTCGGCTTCGCCACAATATGCGTCGGCGTCGCCATCATAGTCGTCGGCGTCGTCATAATAGGCGTTGGCGTCAACGTCATAGTCGTCGGCGTTGTCATAATAGTCATCAGCGTCATCATCATTATAGGCGTCGGCGTCGTCATCATAGGCGTCGGCGTCGTCATCATTGGCTTCAGAGTCATCATAATAGGCATTAGCGTCGTCCTAATAAGCGGCGGCGTCGTCATCATCGTCGTCGTCATCGTCATCGTCATCATCGCCGTCGTCATAGTCGACGGCATCGTCATCACAGTCATCGGCGTCGTCATAATAGGCGTTGGCGTCGTCATAATAGGCGTTGGCGTCGTCCTCATAGTCGTCTGCGTCGTCATAATAGTCATCAGCGTCACCACAATTGTCATCAGCGTCGTCATAACAGATGTCGGCGTCATCGCCATAGGCGTCGGCCTCGTCATAATAGGCGACGGCATCATCATCATTGGCGTCGGCGTCGTCATAATAGGCGTCGGCGTCATCATCATAGACTTCGGCGTCGCCATCATAGACGTCGGCGTCGTCATAATAGGCGACGGCATCATCATCATTGGCGTCGGAGTCGTCATAATAGGCGTCGGCGTCATCATCATAGACTTCGGCGTCGCCATCATAGACGTCGGCGTCGTCATAATAGGCGACGGCATCATCATCATTGTCGCCGGAGTCGTCATAATAGGCGTCGGCGTCATCACCATAGTCGTCGGCGTCGTCATCACAGTCGTCGGCGTCGTCATAATAGGCGTTGGCGTCGTCCTCATTGTCGTCGGCGTCGTCATAATAGTCATCAGCGTCACCACCATAGTCATCAGCGTCATCACCATAGTCATCAGCGTCATTATCATTGTCATCAGCGTCGTCATAATAGGCGATGGCGTCATCATCATTGGCGTCGGAGTCGTCATAATAGGCGTCGGCGTCATCATCGTAGACTTCGGCGTCGCCATCATAGACGTTTGCGTCGTCCTCATAGTCGTCGGCGTCGTCATAATAGTCATCAGCGTCACCACCATAGTCATCAGCGTCATCACCATAGTCATCAGCGTCATTATCATTTTCATCAGCGTCGTCATAATAGGCGATGGCGTCATCATCATTGGCGTCGGAGTCGTCATAATAGGCGTCGGCGTCATCATCATAGACTTCGGCGTCGCCATCATAGACGTCGGCGTCGTCATAATAGGCGACGGCATCATCATCATTGGCGTCGGAGTCGTCATAATAGGCGTCGGCGTCATCATCATAGACTTCGGCGTCGCCATCATAGACGTCGGCGTCGTCATAATAGGCGACGGCATCATCATCATTGGCGTCGGCGTCGTCATAATAGGCATCGGCGTCATCATCATTGGCGTCGGCGTCGTCATAATAGGAGTCGGCGTCGTCATAATAGGCGTCGGTGTTATCATCATAGACGTAAGCGTCGTCATCATAGGCGTCATCACCATAGGCGTAAGCGTCGTCATAATAGGCGTCAGCGTCATCATCATAGGCGTCGGCGTTGGCGTCATCGTTATAGTCGTCGGCGTTGTCATAATAGTCATCAGCGTCATTATCATTGTCATCAGCGTCGTCATAATAGGCGATGGCGTCGCCATCATAGACGTCGGCGTCGTCATAATAGGCGACGGCATCATCATCATAGACTTCGGCGTCGTCATCATAGTCGTCGGCGTCGTCATAATAGGCGTTGGCGTCGTCCTCATTGTCGTCGGCGTCGTCATAATAGTCATCAGCGTCACCACCATAGTCATCAGCGTCATCACCATAGTCATCAGCGTCATTATCATTGTCATCAGCGTCGTCATAATAGGCGATGGCGTCATCATCATTGGCGTCGGAGTCGTCATAATAGGCGTCGGCGTCATCATCGTAGACTTCGGCGTCGCCATCATAGACGTCGGCGTCGTCATAATAGGCGACGGCATCATCATCATTGGCGTCGGCGTCGTCATAATAGGCGTCGGCGTCATCATCATAGACTTCGGCGTCGCCATCATAGACGTCGGCGTCGTCATAATAGGCGACGGCATCATCATCATTGGCGTCGGAGTCGTCATAATAGGCGTCGGCGTCATCATCATAGACTTCGGCGTCGCCATCATAGACGTCGGCGTCGTCATAATAGGCGACGGCATCATCATCATTGTCGCCGGAGTCGTCATAATAGGCGTCGGCGTCATCATCATAGACTTCGGCGTCGCCATCATAGACGTCGGCGTCGTCATAATAGGCGACGGCATCATCATCATTGGCGTCGGCGTCGTCGTCATAGGCGTCGTCATAGTCGACAGCGTCGTCATCATAGTCGTCGGCGTCGTCATAATTGGCGTTGTCGTCGTCCTCATTGTCGTCGGCGTCGTCATAATAGTCATCAGCTTGACCACCATAGTCATCAGCGCCATCACCATAGTCATCAGCGTCGTCATCATAGTCGTCGGCGTCGTCATCATAGTCGTCAGCGTCGTCATAATAGGCGTTGGCGTCGTCCTCATTGTCGTCGGCGTCGTCATAATAGTCGTCGGCGTCGTCATAATAGTCATCAGCGTCACCACCATAGTCATCAGCGTCATCACCATAGTCGTCGGCGTCGTCATCATAGTCGTCGGCGTCGTCATAATAGGCGTTGGCGTCGTCCTCATTGTCGTCGGCGTCGTCATAATAGTCATCAGCGTCACCACCATAGTCATCAGCGTCATCACCATAGTCATCAGCGTCATTATCATTGTCATCAGCGTCGTCATAATAGGCGATGGCGTCATCATCATTGGCGTCGGAGTCGTCATAATAGGCGTCGGCGTCATCATCGTAGACTTCGGCGTCGCCATCATAGACGTCGGCGTCGTCATAATAGGCGACGGCATCATCATCATTGGCGTCGGCGTCGTCATAATAGGCGTCGGCGTCATCATCATAGACTTCGGCGTCGTCATCATAGTCGTCGGCGTCGTCATAATAGGCGTTGGCGTCGTCCTCATTGTCGTCGGCGTCGTCATAATAGTCATCAGCGTCACCACCATAGTCATCAGCGTCATCACCATAGTCATCAGCGTCATTATCATTGTCATCAGCGTCGTCATAATAGGCGATGGCGTCATCATCATTGGCGTCGGAGTCGTCATAATAGGCGTCGGCGTCATCATCGTAGACTTCGGCGTCGCCATCATAGACGTTTGCGTCGTCCTCATAGTCGTCGGCGTCGTCATAATAGTCATCAGCGTCACCACCATAGTCATCAGCGTCATCACCATAGTCATCAGCGTCATTATCATTGTCATCAGCGTCGTCATAATAGGCGATGGCGTCATCATCATTGGCGTCGGAGTCGTCATAATAGGCGTCGGCGTCATCATCATAGACTTCGGCGTCGCCATCATAGACGTCGGCGTCGTCATAATAGGCGACGGCATCATCATCATTGGCGTCGGAGTCGTCATAATAGGCGTCGGCGTCATCATCATAGACTTCGGCGTCGCCATCATAGACGTCGGCGTCGTCATAATAGGCGACGGCATCATCATTGGCGTCGGCGTCGTCATAATAGGCATCGGCGTCATCATCATTGGCGTCGGCGTCGTCATAATAGGAGTCGGCGTCGTCATAATAGGCGTCGGTGTTATCATCATAGACGTAAGCGTCGTCATCATAGGCGTCATCACCATAGGCGTAAGCGTCGTCATAATAGGCGTCAGCGTCATCATCATAGGCGTCGGCGTTGGCGTCATCGTTATAGTCGTCGGCGTTGTCATAATAGTCATCAGCGTCATTATCATTGTCATCAGCGTCGTCATAATAGGCGATGGCGTCGCCATCATAGACGTCGGCGTCGTCATAATAGGCGACGGCATCATCATCATTGGCGTCGGAGTCGTCATAATAGGCGTCGGCGTCGTCATCATAGACTTCGGCGTTGCCATCATAGACGTCGGCGTCGTCATAATAGGCGACGGCATCATCATCATTGGCGTCGGCGTCGTCATAATAGGCGTCGGCGTCATCATCATAGACTTCGGCGTCGCCATCATAGACGTCGGCGTCGTCATAATAGGCGACGGCATCATCATCATTGGCGTCGGAGTCGTCATAATAGGCGTCGGCGTCATCATCATAGACTTCGGCGTCGCCATCATAGACGTCGGCGTCGTCATAATAGGCGACGGCATCATCATCATTGGCGTCGGCGTCGTCGTAATAGGCATCGGCGTCATCATCATTGGCGTCGGCGTCGTCATAATAGGAGTCGGCGTCGTCATAATAGGCGTCGGTGTTATCATCATAGACGTAAGCGTCGTCATCATAGGCGTCATCACCATAGGCGTAAGCGTCGTCATAATAGGCGTCAGCGTCATCATCATAGGCGTCGGCGTTGGCGTCATCGTTATAGTCGTCGGCGTTGTCATAATAGTCATCAGCGTCATTATCATTGTCATCAGCGTCGTCATAATAGGCGATGGCGTCGCCATCATAGACGTCGGCGTCGTCATAATAGGCGACGGCATCATCATCATAGACTTCGGCGTCGTCATCATAGTCGTCGGCGTCGTCATAATAGGCGTTGGCGTCGTCCTCATTGTCGTCGGCGTCGTCATAATAGTCATCAGCGTCACCACCATAGTCATCAGCGTCATCACCATAGTCATCAGCGTCATTATCATTGTCATCAGCGTCGTCATAATAGGCGATGGCGTCATCATCATTGGCGTCGGAGTCGTCATAATAGGCGTCGGCGTCATCATCGTAGACTTCGGCGTCGCCATCATACACGTCGGCGTCGTCATAATAGGCGACGGCATCATCATCATTGGCGTCGGCGTCGTCATAATAGGCGTCGGCGTCATCATCATAGACTTCGGCGTCGCCATCATAGACGTCGGCGTCGTCATAATAGGCGACGGCATCATCATCATTGGCGTCGGAGTCGTCATAATAGGCGTCGGCGTCATCATCATAGACTTCGGCGTCGCCATCATAGACGTCGGCGTCGTCATAATAGGCGACGGCATCATCATCATTGTCGCCGGAGTCGTCATAATAGGCGTCGGCGTTATCATCATAGACTTCGGCGTCGCCATCATAGACGTCGGCGTCGTCATAATAGGCGACGGCATCATCATCATTGGCGTCGGCGTCGTCGTCATAGGCGTCGTCATAGTCGACAGCGTCGTCATCATAGTCGTCGGCGTCGTCATAATTGGCGTTGTCGTCGTCCTCATTGTCGTCGGCGTCGTCATAATAGTCATCAGCTTGACCACCATAGTCATCAGCGCCATCACCATAGTCATCAGCGTCGTCATCATAGTCGTCGGCGTCGTCATCATAGTCGTCAGCGTCGTCATAATAGGCGTTGGCGTCGTCCTCATTGTCGTCGGCGTCGTCATAATAGTCGTCGGCGTCGTCATAATAGTCATCAGCGTCACCACCATAGTCATCAGCGTCATCACCATAGTCGTCGGCGTCGTCATCATAGTCGTCGGCGTCGTCATAATAGGCGTTGGCGTCGTCCTCATTGTCGTCGGCGTCGTCATAATAGTCATCAGCGTCACCACCATAGTCATCAGCGTCATCACCATAGTCATCAGCGTCATTATCATTGTCATCAGCGTCGTCATAATAGGCGATGGCGTCATCATCATTGGCGTCGGAGTCGTCATAATAGGCGTCGGCGTCATCATCGTAGACTTCGGCGTCGCCATCATAGACGTCGGCGTCGTCATAATAGGCGACGGCATCATCATCATTGGCGTCGGCGTCGTCATAATAGGCGTCGGCGTCATCATCATAGACTTCGGCGTCGTCATCATAGTCGTCGGCGTCGTCATAATAGGCGTTGGCGTCGTCCTCATTGTCGTCGGCGTCGTCATAATAGTCATCAGCGTCACCACCATAGTCATCAGCGTCATCACCATAGTCATCAGCGTCATTATCATTGTCATCAGCGTCGTCATAATAGGCGATGGCGTCATCATCATTGGCGTCGGAGTCGTCATAATAGGCGTCGGCGTCATCATCGTAGACTTCGGCGTCGCCATCATAGACGTTTGCGTCGTCCTCATAGTCGTCGGCGTCGTCATAATAGTCATCAGCGTCACCACCATAGTCATCAGCGTCATCACCATAGTCATCAGCGTCATTATCATTGTCATCAGCGTCGTCATAATAGGCGATGGCGTCATCATCATTGGCGTCGGAGTCGTCATAATAGGCGTCGGCGTCATCATCATAGACTTCGGCGTCGCCATCATAGACGTCGGCGTCGTCATAATAGGCGACGGCATCATCATCATTGGCGTCGGAGTCGTCATAATAGGCGTCGGCGTCATCATCATAGACTTCGGCGTCGCCATCATAGACGTCGGCGTCGTCATAATAGGCGACGGCATCATCATCATTGGCGTCGGCGTCGTCATAATAGGCATCGGCGTCATCATCATTGGCGTCGGCGTCGTCATAATAGGAGTCGGCGTCGTCATAATAGGCGTCGGTGTTATCATCATAGACGTAAGCGTCGTCATCATAGGCGTCATCACCATAGGCGTAAGCGTCGTCATAATAGGCGTCAGCGTCATCATCATAGGCGTAAGCGTCGTCATAATAGGCGTCAGCGTCATCATCATAGGCGTCGGCGTTGGCGTCATCGTTATAGTCGTCGGCGTTGTCATAATAGTCATCAGCGTCGTCATAATAGGCGATGGCGTCGCCATCATAGACGTCGGCGTCGTCATAATAGGCGACGGCATCATCATCATTGGCGTCGGAGTCGTCATAATAGGCGTCGGCGTCGTCATCATAGACTTCGGCGTTGCCATCATAGACGTCGGCGTCGTCATAATAGGCGACGGCATCATCATCATTGGCGTCGGCGTCGTCATAATAGGCGTCGGCGTCATCATCATTGGCGTCGGCGTCGTCATAATAGGCGTCAGCGTCATCATCATAGGCGTCGGCGTTGGCGTCATCGTTATAGTCGTCGGCGTTGTCATAATAGTCATCAGCGTCATTATCATTGTCATCATCGTCGTCATAATAGGCGATGGCGTCATCATCATTGGCGTCGGAGTCGTCATAATAGGCGTCGGCGTCATCATCATAGACTTCGGCGTCGCCATCATAGACGTCGGCGTCGTCATAATAGGCGACGGCATCATCATCATTGGCGTCGGAGTCGTCATAATAGGCGTCGGCGTCATCATCATAGACTTCGGCGTCGCCATCATAGACGTCGGCGTCGTCATAATAGGCGTCGGTGTTATCATCATAGACGTAAGCGTCGTCATCATAGGCGTCATCACCATAGGCGTAAGCGTCGTCATAATAGGCGTCAGCATCATCATCATAGGCGTCGGCGTTGGCGTCATCGTTATAGTCGTCGGCGTTGTCATAATAGTCATCAGCGTCATCATCATTGGCGTCGGCGTCGTCATAATAGGCTCCGGCGTCGTCATCATCGTCATCGTCATCGTTATTGTCATCGTCATCGTCATCATAAATAAATAAATGATGATAAATGATCTTTATTTTGCAAGTAGGTTTAAAAAACACTTTTACACGTCATTTTTTTTTATGCTAGATGAGTCCGGTGTTTCCTAGCGGACTACCCTGAGAAGAAACACCGAAACAAACTCAGGGGTCAAAGTCTCTTTTAAAGTCCATACAGAAAATATGTATTGGTCAAATCACATAAGAACCATGCAGATTTGTCTGAGATGGTCTTTTGAAGAAAGATCCATACAAATTTGAGTAGACCTGTCCAGTCAGTGCAAGCATTTGCCAGTATTCGCAAAGCTCATCATCATCATCATCATCAGCCTTTTAATGTTCCCACTGCAGGGACACAGGCCTCCTCTCTCTAGGAGAGGGAATGGGCCATAATCCACCACGCGGGCCCAGTGCGGATTGGTGGATGTCACATGTCTTCGAATTTTTGATTCTAGGACATGCCGGTTTCCTCACGATGTTTTCCTTCACCGTTTTGAGAGCAGTGGTGATGAAATAAATTACACAAAGTAATGCGCCTGGCTGGGTTTGAACCCGCGACCTATGACTCGTAAGTCGGGGCCGTTACCACTCGGCCACCACTGCTCTAAGTTCGCAAAGCTCAACTCAGGACTACTAAGGAGCTCAACACGACCCGACGAACAATACCAAGGAAAGGACATTTGAGTAGGTCGTCAAATACTCAAATTGCCAGACATACGCTAAATTTACTAAAGAGACAGAAACAAAAAAAAAAAAGAAAAACATATAGCATCATAGTCGTCGCTCCTGTGTTGATTAGAAATCGTAGTTTGTTGGCGGTGTCATAGACGTATAGACGGTATGCGGTAATATGGTTGATCTCGGGTCCCGTGCGTCGTAGCCAAGATCTCGGTTAGTTTTCCTGTCGCTTGTTCGCATTGTAATTACACGGGGACCGGCAATTGCGTGCGTTCTCGCCGAAGCGCTGGTGAAAGTAACAAGCGTCGCTCGTCCTGCGATCGTATTTATGGTTGCGGCTGGCTGAGCGCGACCGAGAGTGGGATCGTGAACGAATGAAGCGTCGATGTCCGTGCGTCACTCGTTGTGTTCGCTGTACTTTTAGCTCGGCTATCTCCCTCGTTAGTTGCATTACGGCGGCTCGAAGGTCCTCATCTCCGTGCGTTTTATGTTCTTGTACACGTGGTGGCAGCGATGTTTTTGCATGCTTTTGACAGTTGCAGGAACATACGGTTTGTATTTCTTCTGCCATTTTCGATGCGACGGTATGCACAAGAGAGGTTCGTCGGGGTCACCACTTTACCAGAGGTAGGTAAGTATAAAATAAAACACGAGTGGGAGCTTAAAACAGAATGGTCTATTTCAAGATTCGCTCAGCCTTTTTATATATTTTTGATTTACTCAAAAACCCTGTCAACTCGACAGCCGGGCCACAGATTAATTATTATTGTGCTTGCCAGTGACTGGTACAGGATTTTGTGATGCTGATTGGGGAGGAGACCTGACAGATAGGAAATCTACCACAGGCTATTGTTACAAGTATGCAAACTGCCTTATTACTTGGCGCTCAAAGAAGCAAAGCACAGGAAGGAGGAAGGAGGAGGTATTTCTTCCACCGAGGCTGAATATGTAGCTATGAGTATGGCAGGAGCTGAGGCATGTTGGCTGAGCAATATATTGTGTGATTTTAATATAAAAAATGTAACTCCAGCTATCTTATTCTGTAATAATCAGTCTGCCATGGTTATTGCTAAAACAAACACTATTAAGAGATTAAAACACATAGATATTAAATATCACTTTATTAGGGAACTTATTGAGAAACAAAAAGTATGTACTAAATATGTAAAAACTGAGGAGCAAATTGCTGATATGTTGACCAAACCCTTGAAAAATAATACATTGTTAAAATTTGTAAATATGTGTGGTTTAAAGTAACTCAACTGCGTAGAATGTTATTAGAATTAGAATACCTATTGTTTTAGAAGTTGCAAAGTTTATTTCTCAGAAGATAATTTAGTTTAAGTTAGTATCCAGATTATTACATTGAGAGGGGGTGTTAAAATGTGCAATGTAATTTATGGTCTAGGTGCGAGTGAGACAAAGATAGAGCTCTCTCTCTCTTACTGTCATGGCGGTTGTTCTGTATTCGGTTACGTATTGCTGTTACAAATAAATATGTGTTTTCAAGTTTAAGCCCGTTTTTATTCATTTTCATCTCATCGTCATCGTCATCGTCATCGTCATCATCGTCGTCGTCATAGTCGACGGCGTCGTCATCATAGTCGTCGGCGTCGTCATAATAGGCGTTTGCGTCGTCATCATTGGCGTCAGCATCATCATAATAGGCGTCGGCGTCGTCATCATAGGCGTCGGCGTCGTCATCATTGGCGTCAGCGTCATCATAATAGGCGTCGGCGTCGTCATAATAGGCATCGGCGTCGTCATAATAGTCATCAGCGTCACCACAATTGTCATCAGCGTCGTCATAACAGATGTCGGCGTCATCGCCATAGGCGTCGGCCTCGTCATCATAGGCTTCGGCGTCGTCGTCATCGTCATCGTCATCGTCATCGTCATCGTCGCCGTCATCGTCATCGTCATCGTCATCTTCATCGTCATCGTCATCGTCATCATCATCGTCATCGTCATCATCGTCGTCGTCATAGTCGACGGCGTCGTCATCATAGTCGTCGGCGTCGTCATAATAGGCGTTTGCGTCGTCCTCATAGTCGTCGGCGTCGTCATAATAGTCATCAGCGTCACCACCATTGTCATCAGCGTCATCACCATAGTCATCAGTGTCGTCATAATAGGCGCTGGTGTCATCATCATCGGCGTAAGCGTCGTCATAATAGGCGTCAGCGTCATCATCATAGGCGTCGGCGTCGCCACAATAGGCGTCGGCGTCGTCATAAAAGTTGTCATCGTCATCGTCATCGTCATCATCGTCGTCGTCATCGTCATCGTCCTCGTCATCACCATCGTCATCGTCATCGTCATCGTCATCATAGTCGACGGCGTCGTCTCCATTGGCGTCAGCGTCATCATAAATGGCGTCGGCGTCGTCATAATTGTCATCACCGTCACCACCATTGTTATCAGCGTCGTCATAATAGATGTCGGCGTCATCGTCATAGGCGTCGGCGTCGTCATTAAAGGCGTCGGCGTCGTCATCATCGTCATCGTCATCGTCATCAACGTCGTCGTTATAGTCGACGGCATCGTCATCAAAGTCGTCGGCGTCGTCATAATAGGCGTTGGCGTCGTCCTCATAGTCGTCTGCGTCGTCATAATAGTCATCAGCGTCACCACCATAGTCATCAGCGTCATCACCACAGTCATTAGCGTCGTCATAATAGGCGCTGGTGTCATCATCATAGGCGTCGGCGTCGCCACAATAGGCGTCGGCGTCGTCATAATAGTCATCAGCGTCACTACCATTGTCATTAGCGTCATTGTAATAGGCGCTGGAGTCATCATAATAGGCGTAAGCGTCGTCATAATAGGCGACAGCGTCACCATCATAGGCGTCGGCTTCGCCACAATATGCGTCGGCGTCGCCATCATAGTCGTCGGCGTCGTCATAATAGGCGTTGGCGTCAACGTCATAGTCGTCGGCGTTGTCATAATAGTCATCAGCGTCATCATCATTATAGGCGTCGGCGTCGTCATCATAGGCGTCGGCGTCGTCATCATTGGCTTCAGAGTCATCATAATAGGCATTAGCGTCGTCCTCATAGGCGTCGGCGTCGTCATCATCGTCGTCGTCATCGTCATCGTCATCATCGCCGTCGTCATAGTCGACGGCATCGTCATCACAGTCATCGGCGTCGTCATAATAGGCGTTGGCGTCGTCATAATAGGCGTTGGCGTCGTCCTCATAGTCGTCTGCGTCGTCATAATAGTCATCAGCGTCACCACCATAGTCATCAGCGTCATCACCACGGTCATTAGCGTCGTCATAATAGGCGCTGGTGTCATCATCATAGGCATCGGCGTCGCCACAATAGGCGTCGGCGTCGTCATAATAGTCATCAGCGTCACCACCATTGTCATTAGCGTCATCGTAATAGGCGCTGGTGTCATCATCATAGGCGTAAGCGTCGTCATAAAAGGCGTCAGCGTCATCATCATAGGCGTCGGCTTCGCCACAATAGGCGTCGGCGTCGCCATCATAGTCGTCGGCGTCGTCATAATAGGCGTTGGCGTCATCGTCATAGTCGTCGGCGTTGTCATAATAGTCATCAGCGTCATCATCATTGGCGTCGGCGTCGTCATAATAGGCGTCGGCGTCGTCATCATAGGCGTCGGCGTCGTCATCATTGGCGTCAGAGTCATCATAATAGGCATTAGCGTCGTCCTCATAGTCGTCAGTGACGTCATAATAGTCATCAGCGTCATGACCATAGTCATCAGCGTCGTCATAATAGACGACGGCGTCATCATCATTGCGTCGGCGTCGTCGTAATAGGCGACGGCGTCATCATCATTGCGTCGTCGTCGTCATAGTCGACGGCGTCGTCATCATTGGAGTCGGCGTCGTCATCATAGACATCGTCGTCGTCAGAAATTTGGGTAAGTTAAATTTGGGTTAGGTTAAATTTGGGTTACGTTAAATTTGGGTTAGGTTAAATTTGGGTTAGGTTAAATTTGGGTTAGGTTAAATTTGGGTTAGGTTAAATTTGGGTTAGGTTAAATTTGGGTTAGGTTAAATTTGGGTTAGGTTAAATTTGGGTTAGGTTAAATTTGGGTTAGGTTAAATTTGGGTTAGGTTAAATTTGGGTTAGGTTAAATTTGGGTTAGGTTAAATTTGGGTTGGACCCGACGAACAATACCAAGGAAAGGACATTTGAGTAGGTCGTCAAATACTCAAATTGCCAGACATACGCTAAATTTACTAAAGAGACAGAAACAAAAAAAAAAAAGAAAAACATATAGCATCATAGTCGTCGCTCCTGTGTTGATTAGAAATCGTAGTTTGTTGGCGGTGTCATAGACGTATAGACGGTATGCGGTAATATGGTGAACGAATGAAGCGTCGATGTCCGTGCGTCACTCGTTGTGTTCGCTGTACTTTTAGCTCGGCTATCTCCCTCGTTAGTTGCATTACGGCGGCTCGGAGGTCCTCATCTCCGTGCGTTTTATGTTCTTGTACACGTGGTGGCAGCGATGTTTTTGCATGCTTTTGACAGTTGCAGGAACATACGGTTTGTATTTCTTCTGCCATTTTCGATGCGACGGTATGCACAAGAGAGGTTCGTCGGGGTCACCACTTTACCAGAGGTAGGTAAGTATAAAATAAAACACGAGTGGGAGCTTAAAACAGAATGGTCTATTTCAAGATTCGCTCAGCCTTTTTATACAGGGTGTAAAAAGACCGATCACATACCCGTCAACTATACATTCTGTACATATAACTAAGTAACTCTGACCAAAAAATATTTCAGGGAAACTAACTTAATTTTCGATCTTTAAAAAAATTATGCTTTTTATTGCGCGCAATGTAAAGCGTGCGACTGATTCTGCCAGTGTGTGTGTAAGTACACGATAGGCGCGGCGCGGCGCTAAAGCGTGCGCGGCGGCTCGCGCTTTTTGCTTAGCTGTTCAGGTAGGTATTAAGTAGGCTCTTGGTAATTGGACATTTCTGTGTTATGTACAATTACTTACACGAAATAAGTTCAGTTTTTAAATAGCCTAAGTACTTACCTTTACTGTCCGTCGCTTTAGCTGTTATCCAGCACAGGTGACCTCTCGACACTGATGCGTGCTGGTTCAAATTGGCGACCTCCCTCACGTAGACAGATGCGCGCCCTAGTCCGCGTGTTTTCATGAACCCGTTCCAGGATTCCTTCTTGCACTGACCGCTGCTTAAGTTCTTCAAAAACATCAATAATTTTTTGTCGCATTTCAGCAGCGGTCTCGCAGGGGCGGTCAAACACCCGATCTTTGACATAACCCCACAAAAAGAAATCCATAGGGGTTAAATCAGGCGATCGTGCTGGCCAGGCGTGAGGTCCAAACCGTCCGATCCAGTTATCTCCGAACAGCGTCGTCAGTTGCTCACGAACTGGTCTCACGACATGAGGCGGCGCACCGTCGTGCTGGTACCACAACCCAAGCCGCTGTGCCAGTGGCATCTCTTCCAAAGTGTCTGTCAGGTACCCATTAATGAAGTCGAGGTAGGCAGGACCGTCCATTCTCGGTGGCAAGAAAACCGGGCCTAAAATCTGGTTTCCCACAATGCCAGCCCACACATTGTGTTTCCACCGAGTCTGGAAACCCGTTTCCTGACTTTGGTTTGGATTGACGGAGCACCAATAATGGGAATTTCGACGGTTCCACATTCCATTATTTGTGAAAGTGCTCTCGTCGGTGAAAATAATTTTTCGTACAAAGTCACGATCCTGACTCAACAGCCACCTGCAGTAATCCATGCGACGTCTCGCGTCGCCTGGCACGAGCAAGCACTCGTGCACACGATGGATTTTGTAGGGCCGCTGTCTATCCCTCTTCAACACTCTGTGCACAGTGGAATGGGAAACCAAATGCCGAGCGTGATGACCATGCCGCCTCCGCAATATTTTGGCTGCTGTTCGTACGCCCAATCGTGGGTTTTCCCGCATCACGGCGAGAATGGCCTCTTCGGCCGCCGGCCGTACTTGTCGGCCCCCTCCCAAAGAAATTGGTACAATGGGTTGGTTGTCCAGCAATCTTTGAACCACTCTGGTGAAGATCCGTGAATCCGTGGGCTGATAAGCAGTAGGATGCTCTATTCTGTACAGTCGCAGGGCCGCAGTAGCGTTTCCATGAGCCATGCCATAACAATAGACCATATTCACGTACTCGCGGGCAGAATAAACATGAAAAGGCATCTTAACTCGCGAAAGGTACCTACTACTAAACTAAAATAATCCTAAAAATAACGCACTACACACTCAAACACACTACACACAAAACACACAACGCACTCACAATACTCCTACACTAAGCCTATCACTCTAACACTTTTACTACTATCACACAATACAACAAAACTAATTAATAAAAGTAATTCGCAACAAAAAAAAAAACCACAAGTGCATTCGATGACGCAAGAAACCGAACTAATAACACGTAGGTAAATTCGCAATTCCTAAAAATCTGTTTGCGGGGTCCGACAAAGGGCGGCTCTTTTGGCGGCTTTTCTTTAACTTTCTTTGAGCTCAAGCCGCTCGCGTGCTATTGGCTGCTGGTTCCAGCGCCAGACTGGTGTAATAGCAAAATGTGATCTCATAGATTTAAGTTACGCTCTAGTTATAATTAATTTTCTAAATCGGGTTTGAATTTTAACTAGCATTTAGGGGTTTAACAATTTACGTCAATTATTCTGTACGTAGTCTCGTGATTACATTAAAAATAATGTTATCAGTGAAGACAGATAAATGATAGGTATTCAAAGTTCTAGTTAGTATTTGTAAAATAGCTAGTAGGCATTTTTGAGGGCCGCAGTCGGTAGGTACATGAACACGCTCTAAACACTGAAGACAAAATGTATCTCAGTACACACTGCTGTGGCTGCGCACGGAAGCATTCATGGCTTCGATTTTTTTTTTCAACGATAACCTTACGTTCTGATGGAGCGAGAGGGAGTTTAAGACTTTTACTGACTAAAACTCAATGTTTTTCCTTCAGTTGCCTTTGTGGTTCAGAGTCGCGGTAATTATTTCGAACATTCCCTCAACCCTGTCAGGCATCATTATTATCGGGCCCCATCAGCTTTGCTGACAGCTTCTAGAAGCGTATGTGGAACACAAGGCGCAGTCTACCAGGGCTGGTGCTTATCGGACGGAGACCTACCCATGATGACTCTTCGACGGCAAGCCCGCGTCTACAGTGGCCGGGAATCGCTCTGTGACTCCCAACAGACAAACGAACTTACGAAGGTAAAACGAGCCGCATTTTTGTTCATGTTTTAAGTAAAACGTAATTTGTTAGGTACCTACAATTTTTTAAAGTGAGGCTTACAGCATTATGCACTAGAAGCCATCCTAAAAAATGCCATTTTAGGCATTTTGAGGGGCTTGTCGCTAAATGAATAAATAACGGCCGCAAGTCTTGACCGAAAGTCAAGCACGTGTGCCGAGGTTGGTATGGGTGATGGGTTACCATCCAAATGCTGAGACCCCTAAGGGTCGGTCTCAGTTGTAATTCGTAAATTTTTGTCAGCCATGTGCTACCGTAATAGTAATGCTAGCAAAGAAGGCGGCTGCACGCGCGACGGAACAGCCATCATGCTCCAGCCACCGTAGGTGAAAGCTTGCGGACGGCGAGCAATGGGTAGCTACTTTGCACCGTCCGACCGCGGACCGTCCGGTAATCATCCAGACTAAGCTCAAGTCATCGACGTCGCGTAGTGTTCCACGCGTGCGTCAAGGAGATGTCGGCAACCGCAGCGGCCTGGTTCGGTCGAAGTCTATTGGGTGATGCGAAAGTGAACCTCGGGCCCCACAACAATGAAAGTGAAAGAACAGGAGTGGGTTTTTAGGTAGTAAAAGTCTGATACTGTTTCCTGCTCCGCCCAAGAGCGGGAGATGTCATTGGATGATTTTTTCTATCGGAAAAAAGGGTATCGTATTAACTAGAAATTGGGTTGTGGAGGGCAAAGACAGTCCGGTTAGACAGAAAGGAGACCCCAACAGTTGAGAGTAAGGTAAGCAGATGATGCTTGAGTGTATGGAATTTCGTGCGATTTTTCCGTCAGCTTTAGGTAGGTACCCAATTCAAACGTAATAAATGAAATAATAAAATTTACTTTTCCTTTAACATTGTGATCCTAAATGCAGAAATTACGTCGTTTTACCTGTTCCTAACACATCTTACTTAGGTACTTACTTACTTAGTGAGGTTGATGTTATGATTATGTACCTAGTTATGTTTATTACGATGTTATTGAAGAAGTTTAAGTGCAGGTACCTACCTACTTATCTTTTTTTTGATAGGAAATGTGTAAAGTGTGAGAGAGTCAGACTTTTACCGATTTTTAGTCAGCTAAAGTCTCACACTCCTCTCTTTTTCCGATCGTTGTTACTGCAGTTCATTTCTTCGAAGCAATAAAGCTAGCAAAGGAGGCGGCCGCACGCGCTAGTGAACGGCCCTCACACCCCAGCCGCCGGGATCCCGGTCCCGGTCCAAATTTCTAGCCACCGTAGATACAGACTTGGGAACGGCATCCAACGGGTATCACGCCGTTCGGTCGTCCGGTAACCGACTTGAGCACGGTCCGGACGTGCTCAAGTCGTCGACGGTGCGCGTGGTCAGCCAACGTAGGGGCTCAGCAGGGTCATAGCTTACTGGGGCCATGTATGATGCGAAAGGGAACTCCAAAGCCCTAAATGATGGCAAGGAAGAAAAAGGAGTGGGGTTTTAGTCAGTAAAAATCTGACTCACCCTCGCGCTCCGCCCAAGAGCGAGAGATATCATTAGTTGATTTTCCCTCCTGAGAAAAGGGCCGTGTAACAATCAGGCGTTTCTTCCCGCTTAATCCTTAGACTTAGAGACCTTTCGTCAGGATGTGTAAGATTGCGGAAAATCTGGTTCTGCGGAGCTGCGTTTAGACAAGTTGGTACTGTTGATAAATTAGTAATTAACCTTTTTGTTGAAAATGTGAAATCGAAAACTGTTCAATTGACATAATAAATAAATGTAGTAATTTCGATCAGCTGAGCAACGTAGGTACACGACGGCCGGTCGTACGCATTTGGTCAGTGAACTCGACGACCGCACGCTTGTGTGCGTAGCATGGGGCGTTGTGTTTATTATTCATTGCAGTTTTGTAACTTCAAATGCGTTATTTGTTATGAAAAATCAATAATTTAGGTAATGTTTGTTCGGAAGAAAGTTTACTAATGACACTTGTAATACGATTATGAAAAAAAAACGAAAAAAAATATTCAACTTTGACCTTGAATATTTCCGGAACCAATTTTCCTGGGAAATCCAGGAAAATTGTAGAACAAAAAATTATCCCAGTGATGGGTAGAATACGTAGTATTCGTTTACGTTAAGGGTCTTTTTACACCCTTTATATTTTTGATTTACTCAAAAACCCTGTCAACTCGACAGCCGGGCCACAGATTAATTATTATTGTGCTTGCCAGTGACTGGTACAGGATTTTGTGATGCTGATTGGGGAGGAGACCTGACAGATAGGAAATCTACCACAGGCTATTGTTACAAGTATGCAAACTGCCTTATTACTTGGCGCTCAAAGAAGCAAAGCACAGGAAGGAGGAAGGAGGAGGTATTTCTTCCACCGAGGCTGAATATGTAGCTATGAGTATGGCAGGAGCTGAGGCATGTTGGCTGAGCAATATATTGTGTGATTTTAATATAAAAAATGTAACTCCAGCTATCTTATTCTGTAATAATCAGTCTGCCATGGTTATTGCTAAAACAAACACTATTAAGAGATTAAAACACATAGATATTAAATATCACTTTATTAGGGAACTTATTGAGAAACAAAAAGTATGTACTAAATATGTAAAAACTGAGGAGCAAATTGCTGATATGTTGACCAAACCCTTGAAAAATAATACATTGTTAAAATTTGTAAATATGTGTGGTTTAAAGTAACTCAACTGCGTAGAATGTTATTAGAATTAGAATACCTATTGTTTTAGAAGTTGCAAAGTTTATTTCTCAGAAGATAATTTAGTTTAAGTTAGTATCCAGATTATTACATTGAGAGGGGGTGTTAAAATGTGCAATGTAATTTATGGTCTAGGTGCGAGTGAGACAAAGATAGAGCTCTCTCTCTCTTACTGTCATGGCGGTTGTTCTGTATTCGGTTACGGATTGCTGTTACAAATAAATATGTGTTTTCAAGTTTAAGCCCGTTTTTATTTATTTTCATCTCATCGTCATCGTCATCGTCATCATCGTCGTCGTCATAGTCGACGGCGTCGTCATCATAGTCGTCGGCGTCGTCATAATAGGCGTTTGCGTCGTCATCATTGGCGTCAGCATCATCATAATAGGCGTCGGCGTCGTCATCATAGGCGTCGGCGTCGTCATCATTGGCGTCAGCGTCATCATAATAGGCGTCGGCGTCGTCATAATAGGCATCGGCGTCGTCATAATAGTCATCAGCGTCACCACAATTGTCATCAGCGTCGTCATAACAGATGTCGGCGTCATCGCCATAGGCGTCGGCCTCGTCATCATAGGCTTCGGCGTCGTCGTCATCGTCATCGTCGTCGTCATCGTCATCGTCATCGTCATCGTCATCGTCATCGTCATCATCATCGTCATCGTCATCATCGTCGTTGTCATAATCGACGGCGTCGTCATCATAGTCGTCGGCGTCGTCATAATAGGCGTTTGCGTCGTCCTCATAGTCGTCGGCGTTGTCATAATAGTCATCAGCGTCACCACCATAGTCATCAGCGTCATCACCATAGTCATCAGTGTCGTCATAATAGGCGCTGGTGTCATCATCATCGGCGTAAGCGTCGTCATAATAGGCGTCAGCGTCATCATCATAGGCGTCGGCGTCGCCACAATAGGGGTCGGCGTCGTCATAAAAGTTGTCATCGTCATCGTCATCGTCATCATCGTCGTCGTCATCGTCATCGTCATCGTCATCGTCATCGTCATCGTCATCGTCATCGTCATCGTCATCGTCATCGTCATCGTCATCGTCATCGTCATCGTCATCGTCATCGTCATCGTCATCGTCATCGTCGTCGTCGTCATAGTCGACGGCGTCGTCTCCATTGGCGTCAGCGTCATCATAAATGGCGCCGGCGTCGTCATAATTGTCATCACCGTCACCACCATTGTTATCAGCGTCGTCATAATAGATGTCGGCGTCATCGTCATAGGTGTCGGCGTCGTCATTAAAGGCGTCGGCGTCGTCATCATCGTCATCGTCATCGTCATCAACGTCGTCGTTATAGTCGACGGCATCGTCATCATAGTCGTCGGCGTCGTCATAATAGGCGTTGGCGTCGTCCTCATAGTCGTCTGCGTCGTCATAATAGTCATCAGCGTCACCACCATAGTCATCAGCGTCATCACCACAGTCATTAGCGTCGTCATAATAGGCGCTGGTGTCATCATCATAGGCGTCGGCGTCGCCACAATAGGCGTCGGCGTCGTCATAATAGTCATCAGCGTCACTACCATTGTCATTAGCGTCATCGTAATAGGCGCTGGAGTCATCATAATAGGCGTAAGCGTCGTCATAATAGGCGACAGCGTCACCATCATAGGCGTCGGCTTCGCCACAATATGCATCGGCGTCGCCATCATAGTCGTCGGCGTCGTCATAATAGGCGTTGGCGTCAACGTCATAGTCGTCGGCGTTGTCATAATAGTCATCAGCGTCATCATCATTATAGGCGTCGGCGTCGTCATCATAGGCGTCGGCGTCGTCATCATTGGCTTCAGAGTCATCATAATAGGCATTAGCGTCGTCCTCATAGGCGTCGGCGTCGTCATCACCGTCGTCGTCATCGTCATCGTCATCATCGCCGTCGTCATAGTCGACGGCATCGTCATCACAGTCATCGGCGTCGTCATAATAGGCGTTGGCGTCGTCATAATAGGCGTTGGCGTCGTCCTCATAGTCGTCTGCGTCGTCATAATAGTCATCAGCGTCACCACCATAGTCATCAGCGTCATCACCACGGTCATTAGCGTCGTCATAATAGGCGCTGGTGTCATCATAATAGGCGTCGGCGTCGTCATAATAGGCATCGGCGTCGTCATGATAGTCATCAGCGTCACCACAATTGTCATCAGCGTCGTCATAACAGATGTCGGCGTCATCGCCATAGGCGTCGGCCTCGTCATCATAGGCTTCGGCGTCGTCGTCATCGTCATCGTCATCGTCATCGTCATCGTCGTCGTCATCGTCATCGTCATCGTCATCGTCATCGTCATCGTCATCATCATCGTCATCGTCATCATCGTCGTCGTCATTGTCGACGGCGTCGTCATCATAGTCGTCGGCGTCGTCATAATAGGCGTTTGCGTCGTCCTCATAGTCGTCTGCGTCGTCATAATAGTCATCAGCGTCACCACCATAGTCATCAGCGTCATCACCATAGTCATCAGTGTCGTCATAATAGGCGCTGGTGTCATCATCATCGGCGTAAGCGTCGTCATAATAGGCGTCAGCGTCATCATCATAGGCGTCGGCGTCGCCACAATAGGCGTCGGCGTCGTCAAAAAAGTTGTCATCGTCATCGTCATCGTCATTATCGTCGTCGTCATCGTCATCGTCATCGTCATCGCCAACGTCATCGTCATCGTCATCGTCATCGTCATCGTCATCGTCATCGTCATCGTCATCGTCATCGTCATCGTCATCGTCATCGTCATCGTCATCGTCATCGTCATCGTCATCGTCATCGTCATCGTCATCGTCATCGTCATCGTCATCGTCATCATAGTCGACGGCGTCGTCTCCATTGGCGTCAGCGTCATCATAAATGGCGTCGGCGTCGTCATAATTGTCATCACCGTCACCACCATTGTCATCAGCGTCGTCATAATAGATGTCGGCGTCATCGTCATAGGCGTCGGCGTCGTCATTAAAGGCGTCGGCGTCGTCATCATCGTCATCGTCATCGTCATCAACGTCGTCGTTATAGTCGACGGCATCGTCATCATAGTCGTCGGCGTCGTCATAATAGGCGTTGGCGTCGTCCTCATAGTCGTCGGCGTTGTCATAATAGTCATCAGCGTCACCACCATAGTCATCAGCGTCATCACCATAGTCATCAGTGTCGTCATAATAGGCGCTGGTGTCATCATCATCGGCGTAAGCGTCGTCATAATAGGCGTCAGCGTCATCATCATAGGCGTCGGCGTCGCCACAATAGGGGTCGGCGTCGTCATAAAAGTTGTCATCGTCATCGTCATCGTCATCATCGTCGTCGTCATCGTCATCGTCATCGTCATCGTCATCGTCATCGTCATCGTCATCGTCATCGTCATCGTCATCGTCATCGTCATCGTCATCGTCGTCGTCGTCATAGTCGACGGCGTCGTCTCCATTGGCGTCAGCGTCATCATAAATGGCGTCGGCGTCGTCATAATTGTCATCACCGTCACCACCATTGTTATCAGCGTCGTCATAATAGATGTCGGCGTCATCGTCATAGGTGTCGGCGTCGTCATTAAAGGCGTCGGCGTCGTCATCATCGTCATCGTCATCGTCATCAACGTCGTCGTTATAGTCGACGGCATCGTCATCATAGTCGTCGGCGTCGTCATAATAGGCGTTGGCGTCGTCCTCATAGTCGTCTGCGTCGTCATAATAGTCATCAGCGTCACCACCATAGTCATCAGCGTCATCACCACAGTCATTAGCGTCGTCATAATAGGCGCTGGTGTCATCATCATAGGCGTCGGCTTCGCCACAATAGACGTCGGCGTCGCCATCATAGTCGTCGGCGTCGTCATAATAGGCGTTGGCGTCATCGTCATAGTCGTCGGCGTTGTCATAATAGTCATCAGCGTCATCATCATTGGCGTCGGCGTCGTCATAATAGGCGTCGGCGTCGTCATCATAGGCGTCGGCGTCGTCATCATTGGCGTCAGAGTCATCATAATAGGCATTAGCGTCGTCCTCATAGTCGTCAGTGACGTCATAATAGTCATCAGCGTCATGACCATAGTCATCAGCGTCGTCATAATAGACGACGGCGTCATCATCATTGCGTCGTCGTCGTCATAGTCGACGGCGTCGTCATCATTGGAGTCGGCGTCGTCATCATAGACATCGTCGTCGTCAGAAATTTGGGTAAGTTAAATTTGGGTTAGGTTAAATTTGGGTTACGTTAAATTTGGGTTAGGTTAAATTTGGGTTAGGTTAAATTTGGGTTAGGTTAAATTTGGGTTAGGTTAAATTTGGGTTAGGTTAAATTTGGGTTGGACCCGACGAACAATACCAAGGAAAGGACATTTGAGTAGGTCGTCAAATACTCAAATTGCCAGACATACGCTAAATTTACTAAAGAGACAGAAACAAAAAAAAAAAAGAAAAACATATAGCATCATAGTCGTCGCTCCTGTGTTGATTAGAAATCGTAGTTTGTTGGCGGTGTCATAGACGTATAGACGGTATGCGGTAATATGGTGAACGAATGAAGCGTCGATGTCCGTGCGTCACTCGTTGTGTTCGCTGTACTTTTAGCTCGGCTATCTCCCTCGTTAGTTGCATTACGGCGGCTCGGAGGTCCTCATCTCCGTGCGTTTTATGTTCTTGTACACGTGGTGGCAGCGATGTTTTTGCATGCTTTTGACAGTTGCAGGAACATACGGTTTGTATTTCTTCTACCATTTTCGATGCGACGGTATGCACAAGAGAGGTTCGTCGGGGTCACCACTTTACCAGAGGTAGGTAAGTATAAAATAAAACACGAGTGGGAGCTTAAAACAGAATGGTCTATTTCAAGATTCGCTCAGCCTTTTTATATATTTTTGATTTACTCAAAAACCCTGTCAACTCGACAGCCGGGCCACAGATTAATTATTATTGTGCTTGCCAGTGACTGGTACAGGATTTTGTGATGCTGATTGGGGAGGAGACCTGACAGATAGGAAATCTACCACAGGCTATTGTTACAAGTATGCAAACTGCCTTATTACTTGGCGCTCAAAGAAGCAAAGCACAGGAAGGAGGAAGGAGGAGGTATTTCTTCCACCGAGGCTGAATATGTAGCTATGAGTATGGCAGGAGCTAAGACATGTTGGCTGAGCAATATATTGTGTGATTTTAATATAAAAAATGTAACTCCAGCTATCTTATTCTGTAATAATCAGTCTGCCATGGTTATTGCTAAAACAAACACTATTAAGAGATTAAAACACATAGATATTAAATATCACTTTATTAGGGAACTTATTGAGAAACAAAAAGTATGTACTAAATATGTAAAAACTGAGGAGCAAATTGCTGATATGTTGACCAAACCCTTGAAAAATAATACATTGTTAAAATTTGTAAATATGTGTGGTTTAAAGTAACTCAACTGCGTAGAATGTTATTAGAATTAGAATACCTATTGTTTTAGAAGTTGCAAAGTTTATTTCTCAGAAGATAATTTAGTTTAAGTTAGTATCCAGATTATTACATTGAGAGGGGGTGTTAAAATGTGCAATGTAATTTATGGTCTAGGTGCGAGTGAGACAAAGATAGAGCTCTCTCTCTCTTACTGTCATGGCGGTTGTTCTGTATTCGGTTACGTATTGCTGTTACAAATAAATATGTGTTTTCAAGTTTAAGCCCGTTTTTATTTATTTTCATCTCATCGTCATCGTCATCGTCATCGTCATCATCGTCGTCGTCATAGTCGACGGCGTCGTCATCATAGTCGTCGGCGTCGTCATAATAGGCGTTTGCGTCGTCATCATTGGCGTCAGCATCATCATAATAGGCGTCGGCGTCGTCATCATAGGCGTCGGCGTCGTCATCATTGGCGTCAGCGTCATCATAATAGGCATTAGCGTCGTCCTCATAGGCGTCGGCGTCGTCATCACTGTCGTCGTCATCGTCATCGTCATCATCGCCGTCGTCATAGTCGACGGCATCGTCATCACAGTCATCGGCGTCGTCATAATAGGCGTTGGCGTCGTCATAATAGGCGTTGGCGTCGTCCTCATAGTCGTCTGCGTCGTCATAATAGTCATCAGCGTCACCACCATAGTCATCAGCGTCATCACCACGGTCATTAGCGTCGTCATAATAGGCGCTGGTGTCATCATAATAGGCGTCGGCGTCGTCATAATAGGCATCGGCGTCGTCATAATAGTCATCAGCGTCACCACAATTGTCATCAGCGTCGTCATAACAGATGTCGGCGTCATCGCCATAGGCGTCGGCCTCGTCATCATAGGCTTCGGCGTCGTCGTCATCGTCATCGTCATCGTCATCGTCGTCGTCATCGTCATCGTCATCGTCATCGTCATCGTCATCGTCATCGTCATCGTCATCGTCATCATCATCGTCATCGTCATCATCGTCGTCGTCATTGTCGACGGCGTCGTCATCATAGTCGTCGGCGTCGTCATAATAGGCGTTTGCGTCGTCCTCATAGTCGTCGGCGTCGTCATAATAGTCATCATTGTCACCACCATAGTCATCAGCGTCATCACCATAGTCATCAGTGTCGTCATAATAGGCGCTGGTGTCATCATCATCGGCGTAAGCGTCGTCATAATAGGCGTCAGCGTCATCATCATAGGCGTCGGCGTCGCCACAATAGGCGTCGGCGTCGTCATAAAAGTTGTCATCGTCATCGTCATCGTCATCATCGTCGTCGTCATCGTCATCGTCATCGTCATCGCCGCCGTCATCGTCATCGTCATCGTCATCGTCATCGTCATCGTCATCGTCATCGTCATCGTCATCGTCATCGTCATCGTCATCGTCATAGTCATCGTCATCGTCATCGTCATCGTCATCGTCATCGTCATCGACATCGTCATCGTCATCGTCATCGTCATCGTCATCGTCATCGTCATCGTCATCGTCATCATAGTCGACGGCGTCGTCTCCATTGGCGTCAGCGTCATCATAAATGGCGTCGGCGTCGTCATAATTGTCATCACCGTCACCACCATTGTCATCAGCGTCGTCATAATAGATGTCGGCGTCATCGTCATAGGCGTCGGCGTCGTCATTAAAGGCGTCGGCGTCGTCATCATCGTCATCGTCATCGTCATCAACGTCGTCGTTATAGTCGACGGCATCGTCATCATAGTCGTCGGCGTCGTCATAATAGGCGTTGGCGTCGTCCTCATAGTCGTCTGCGTCGTCATAATAGTCATCAGCGTCACCACCATAGTCATCAGCGTCATCACCACAGTCATTAGCGTCGTCATAATAGGCGCTGGTGTCATCATCATAGGCGTCGGCGTCGCCACAATAGGCGTCGGCGTCGTCATAATAGTCATCAGCGTCACTACCATTGTCATTAGCGTCATCGTAATAGGCGCTGGAGTCATCATAATAGGCGTAAGCGTCGTCATAATAGGCGACAGCGTCACCATCATAGGCGTCGGCTTCGCCACAATATGCGTCGGCGTCGCCATCATAGTCGTCGGCGTCGTCATAATAGGCGTTGGCGTCAACGTCATAGTCGTCGGCGTTG